>OW388251.2:11341000-12682000 GCA_936450705.2 Protodeltote pygarga
TTCTGCGGCTTTTTTTTTAAGAAAGGTGGAGCCACTTGATGGTAAGTGATAGGTATTGTGTGGTGGTTTAAAATCTGTTACTAGTTTGTTACTACAATACGATATTAATCCCTCAAACATTAAAAAATGAGGAACAAAAGAAAATTAATTATTATAAGACGTCTTTGTGAAAGTAAAAAGATTAAGAAGGGCAAACCAGTCCACTCTAAATCTTTAAATAGGATACTTTAGAAGTAGATAACAGCTTTATAAAGTAGTAAATAAAAGTATTGCTATACTAGCTTAACTAAGTTGATGAGAGAATCGATCATAGGGCGACGTTGCCCGCATACCCTCGGGCATACATCTCTCACAGATACTGTAACATAAGATACATTCAGACTAGAATAACTGTAGATAGCTTGATGTGGTATTTGTGTAGTAAATTGATTTATTTATCAACGCTATTTGGGATCCCCAAATAAGCGAGAGCGATTAATCTAACCGTCTCTCTCTCTCTCTCTCGCCGGCTCTTGAGATTGTCAATGTGTTCATGTAACGTGTTAAAACAATAAAGTACCTATTAATTAATTATTTATTGTGTTTTCACTAAGATATAACAGGGAGAAACCTTAACATTGGTCATCCTCCTTTATTGTAACAACCTGGTGTCGGAGTTTAAAACATTCGAAGGTCTCTGACATGAATTTACACACGCTTTACTTCAAGCGCTGGTTTCCTCATTATGTTTTCCTTCACTTTAAAAGGAAAGGAGGTAATAACTAATTTCTAATACGCACATGAATGCGAAAATAGTGGCTTAAAAAAGCGAGATAGATGATAGATTTCCCAGGCATGGAGATCTCTGACTTTCAAGTCAACGGTCATACTGCTAGGCTATCACGACTCAAAACTGTTACATAGAGAAATGCACTTTAAATTAAAACATTCAAAGTCGAAAGTCCCATGGTTGAAAAATATTTGCCAGCCAATGGCAATGTCACATGCCAAAATATTGCTGTAACAACGACCGACGAGTTTAAGTTAATAAATCACTCACTGATGACAGGTTAACAACCCGCGCCAGGTAATTACGTTAATTCGAAAACTTTTAATGTTAGAAAAAGTTTTTGCTCAATACATTAGTTTTACTGATTTTTTCAAAGCAGTAGCATGAAAGCTAAAGAGGTTTTAAAATATTGTTAATTCTTCAATAGACGCAAACGCATTGTAAATTTAAAATCAAAATTGTATTTATTATTTTCGTAAAAGGAGTTGGATGGCTCTTTTTTCTCATCTGTATTCAGAGCTGCTGAGAATCACTCTCATCAATCTCAGTAAAGCTACTATCTCCGTCTGGACCTGCCGAATGTAGAGGTACTCACTGGCCTCATTGGTCGTCTGACATGCGGCAGATATGTCCAGCCCATTTTCATTTTAGTGTAGCAATTTCAGAGTGATATCAGTTATTTGTGTGATGGAACCATGGAACGGATAATTAAAAAAAAATAAAACAGTGAAAAGTTGAAACAAAAGAGATCGATGATTTTTTTAAGAACGTTACTTGTTTATGAAACCACAGATGCTTACTCCACAAGTGGTGAAACATGTCAAATGAAATGAATAATAAAAATCTTAACACTCCAAGCCAAACAAGCTCTTCAAAATATCTAGAGAGGGTTACCAAAATAATCACCTAAAACAAGAACAACCTTATATAACATACAGGAACGACATCGTCGAATCCAAGATAAGAAAGAAATGAGGTCTGAACAAAAAATAAAAGAACTACACAAATCCCTTTCTCAGAGTACCTCAGAAGTACGAAAGAAATAACGTAAGTACGAATAGTGCGAGATAAGACAGCGGTTTAGGTAACAATGGGAGCGGAGAGCGGAGCTAATAACGCTACGTAAATGTCACACAGTCACAGTAACATTTCATTAAAGTTCGAGAATAGGAGACTCAATAAAAAAATCATTGTCACTTGCCGCCAGGATGCAAACGATCGTTTAAGGGTAAAAAGAAAGAGTATTGTCAAAATTTTCATACCAAAACTTTGATCTCGAACGTCAGTACCTACATGCGATGTCATATGCGATCATAATATTATGATTCTAAACGACTGAGTAACAGTAACTTGTTACATAAAGGAATCCAGTTTTAGATTACCTACAAATTTTCCGCGAGCGGGGTAAGTCTCACAGAAGGCTGACGTGAGCCGCTATCCGCTCCGCTTATAATTTGTTAAACCCGAAGTAGCACAATTTCATATCTATCGATCTTCTATCTGTCGTATACTCGTAATCCACTGCCTTTGGATAAGCATCACAAGTTGTTATTACATCAAGTCCTCAGCATTTGCAACGTCCCCTTCAAATTGTGCTATTTTATTAAATATTATTTTTACTGACGTATTAGCTAAATTCTTAATCGCTACTCGCTTACTCTAGGAACTAAATTTATAGCTGCTACTCGCTTACTCTAGGAGCTGTCCGACTGAATTTAGGAGCTGATTTTTTTTTCCGCTACTCGCTTACTCTAGGAGTTAAACCGTATAATAAGTATAGGTAGGTCAAAATATATTTGATCTATGAGCTGAATTTTTAGCCGCCGCTTCTCGCTTACTCTAGGAGCTAAAGCATCTACTGAAGGTAAAAAAATAATTGAAGCACATTTACTACCCACGGTGGCTGGTCTGGGTCATTCCCTCGATTGCCACTTTAAGGGTGAATACGAGTCCTAGGGAACGTCATTGTACATTTATTTGATGTTGTTGTTGTGTTTACCGGACGTAATATTAAGTAGAATGGTGAAAAAGTGGCCTTACATGCGTAGGTGTTTCAATTTATTTACCTACATATGATTTAGTCATGAATTTAATCCTTCCATTTGAGAATTAAATCATTGATTCTTTTGTTTTTTTTTAGAATCTTCTTATTAATACTTTTTGTGAAATTTTTACATGTTTTAGCACATATTAGCTTATTCAATATAAATATTTAATAAGAAATTTGAAAAAACAACTGATACGGATGGGATTCGAACCCACGATCTTCGGCGTACCGTGCCGACGCTCTAACCGCTGAGCCACCGTATCCCATCAGATATTACCAGACGCCCTAGGCGTATAAAGAGATTTGAAATTTCGACTGATTCTGATGGGATACGGTGGCTCAGCGGTTAGAGCGTCGGCACGGTACGCCGAAGATCGTGGGTTCGAATCCCATCTGTATCAGTTGTTTTTTCAAATTTCTTATTAAATATTTATATCTTCTTATTAAGTAGTTCAAACTTTTTATTTTGGAACAACCTGGTGCCAGTGTTTAAACCGCCCGTAGGCCTCTGAACAGGACTTTAATACGAACATAGACTCGAAATGTCTGTAGTGCGTTGCTTAGGTTCGAACCTGTGACCTTTAACTTGGCAGTCCAAGGGTCAGACCACTATGACTAGGCTGCTATTAAGATAATTAATAAGGAAGGAAAAATATTCAACTTAATATCTTCGTTTTAATCACTAACATCAATACTACTATATAAAATTGATAGGAACATATATTATCTTAAAGAAGGCTTAAAATTAATTCAAAATCATAAAAAAATATTGATATTTTTTAATTATTTGTTTAATTGATGCCAAAGTTACACTGACGAAAGGTAAAAGAGGTGAAAAAAAACATCGTGAGGAAGCCTGGGCATAATATTATAAAATTGCAAGCCCTCAGTGAGCTAGCGTGGTATTAACCGATTAACCTGTATTTTTTGCATAATTATACATATACGTTGTCAGGTGTACAGAAACAGACATACATACACACATCACATCACGAAAAAGAATATTGTTCCCGAGGAAAACAACTATACATTTTTATGATAATAGATGGCGCCACGTGTCATACAACCCGAATTGATTGTCAAATTCTAAATTGACGTGACCGAAGCCGGCGGCAAAAGCTAGTTAAAGGTAAATGATGACCTAATACGTTCGAATCAGCTCGCGGTTTTAAAACAGTCAATTCATAGTGATCAGTCGGTCTTGGTCATAATGATTTCATTTGTGTGCTACACGCATGCGCATGTACTTCGATCACGATTCAGTACTTACTTACACAGTGACTAAACAACGTTTTACAAGAAATTGCATACATTTAAATGATTTCAATTAAATAATCGAATAATTTATTGTAATTGAATATGTATAAGTTCTACTATGTTTTAATACTTTCACAATGACACCATGACACTGGCTAAATTGACACAGAGATAGAACCTTCTTGATTTTTTTTTTCAATATGACAATTTTTATTATAAAAATACCGGTAAGTGCAATTCGGAGACCGTTACTTTGAAAGTATTCGTAACTCTATATAAACATATATGTATACCTACGAGTATAGGTACTTACTTTAGATAAATTAATTAACCTACAGCATTTTTTTGTAACGAGTTTTATATTAAATTCTATGAACTTTTATAATCATAATTCATAAATTATGCGGCTTACGAGGAAATAAAAACCGATGAGATCGTGTAAATGGAGCTCTTCCACTTGATACCCAACTGGACTAGAAAACTTTAAAACTATATCAACTATATATAATATAAAACTATATCATTATTATTTTAAATTATTTTATTGGCAATAGAAAAGAGCAGGGATAATTTAAATCAAAGTAAAATTTTAAGTCTAAACTAAAGCTACTATTAATAGTAGGTAGGTACCTGTTTAAATAAACAGCTGTGACAGGCGAGAACCATAAGGGTTCCTTTTTACGATTCTAGTACGGAACCCTAAAAAGTGAAGTACCAAATTTTCTTGTGTGTCACTAGATAAAACGTCTTATCTATGAAATATGTATGTTACGTCATTCAACGTGAAGTTCTATCGATTCACTCATCACCGTAGCAGCCGCATCCGACTCTTGTCTGCGTCCCATATCGAACAATATAGACACGATGCGGTTGACACAACACCACATCATAATGGAGGTAATCAAAAGAGACTTAAATCAATTCAACCGTTGTGCAACACGGCTTTAAAATGTAATTTACTGCCCCATGTAATTTACTGTTCAGACTTTGCTGCTTATTAAGCATTGATTGATATGATTTTTAAGAAATTTAGATTATATTTGGCAAATTTATAGGGTCTACTAAGTTGCTCCTCTTTATAAAACGAATCTGAAAGTTTGTGAAGATATATTTAGATTAACATAACATCCAAACCGAGTACCTACTGTCGGCGACATAATGAACATATCTAAAAGAGTTTTGCAAGTCTTGCGTTGAAGAGTGTTTTGTAACGTTTGGCGTTAAGTATACTCGTATACAGATTAGTCTGTTCATAGTTAGAGGGCCTTGAACTACGAACACAATTGTAATTCTATTTTTAAAATTGAAAAAGATGCAAATTAATTAATCGGCCAGTAACATTACATTGCATTGGCAGCTTCTAGGATTCGGATTGGTTTTAGAAATTAATAGAATTGAAATATTTTGAATCTGACTAGCTGCCCCGCGCGACTTCGTACGCGTGATTATTCTTTTTCTACGCTTTTTCTACCCTGCCCTACACTACCCTACCCTTCTCTACCCCCTACCCTTCCCAACCCCTACTCTACCCCAGCCTACCCTACTCTACCCTACCCTACACTACCCTACCCTCTACTCCACCCTACCCAACCTCTACTCTACCCCTAGCCTACCCTACCCTACCCTACTCCTCTATTCCTTCCCTACTCTACCTTACTCTACCTTTACCCTACCCTACCCATACCCTACCATACCCTAGGGTTACAATTCAAGTTTTTTCTTCTATTCCTCTATAATTCTAGGCGGAGACAAATCCAACAGTATGTTTTCCTACATTATTTTCTCTTGATAGTGATTGAATATCGAGATATCCGTCCATTAATTATGCCACATTGATGTCTCTTACTATTATAGAATTTCCTTTCACCCTCGCCTCCTTCCATGGGTAGTTTTCAAAAAGCTGAAACGCGTCTTATTTGTTAACCGAAAAACTAAACACCAAGTTTGATTGATTTAACTTACAAAGTGACGAATTTTCATACTAACTTTCATCGCCTTTTATGTCTCCTAAAGGAGAAAAAATCCAAATTTTTTGATACACGTCTTACTTATTTTTAGAAAATAAGCTTAATACTCATTTTTACACCTGTAACTTAAAAAATAACGAATTTTCCATACAAACTTTCACCCTCTTTTTTATCCACTCAGTGACAGATTTGAAAAAAAAAATCTATGCTCGTCTTTCATCTAACCACCGAAAAGCTAAATACCAAGTTTCGTACATTTAACTTTAAAAACGACGGACTTTCATACAATCTCTTATCCCCTTTTTTACCCACTTAGGGGTGGAATTTCCAAAAATCCTTCCTTAGTGCACCCCTAAGGTACTTAAAGAATATTGTCTCAGAATTTCAAGTGTCTAGGTCCACCGGTTTAGGCTGTGCGTTGTCTGTCAGTCAGTCAGTCACGGTACTGTTTTATAAGTATAGATAATAAATTTTGACGTTTTGGCCGTGGGTATTGTTTTTCAACTAACGTCAAATATTTTACCTATCTTCGTTTAAAGCTTATTGTAGAGCCCCTCGTAAGCAAATCAACAGACAGGAACGGTTCATTGTGAGCACCTGCCACTAGTCATGCACAATTTTGATCATTATCTGTGAAGAGGGAACTAATGTTGCCTATTGTTATAGGCTTGTGGCTCTGATAAACGTTAACTACTTGGTATAACGATCGTGATTACACTGCTTATAAGGGGGGTTACTCTTGTACTACGATCACAATTCATATATGAATTCGTAGTAACGTTGCTAGACAAGTGCGTGCTAATGCGAACTTTCGCAAAGAACAAATAGAATTTGGATTGACTTCGTAATTCGTATTTTGTCCTGTGTAGTGTCAAGAAAGAGAAGTACCAACGCTTCTCCCTTTAACATCGTAAAAGATGACAATAATGGGACAAAGGTCACAAACTTAAAGCAATCAGCACCTAAGCTGCTTCTGGGAAGGCTTTGACTGAGGCTAGTTACCACCCACCGGATGATCGCACATAGACTTGCCGACCAGCGACATAGTTGACCGGCATGATGTCCGATGAAACCTTCTGGAGGATGGGGTTTTGTACTATAGAGGACAAAGACGGTGAACCACTCTTAAGGTTAAAATCGCTTGGAGTCAGCGTCCGAACATAGAGCTAGCCCCGTCTCTACGCACGTAGCATCGTTCAAAGCATTTTGATCGCAAAGTGATGCACCGTTCGTGTCCGCGATAGTACTTTCTGATTTGTAGACACGTGTGCTTCATCTTTAACCACAACATCTCTTTCTACCAAGGTTCAAACACTTACCTTTTTTATAATTATAAAAAACATTGCTAATGAGAAGGTAATACCAAAAATTTACTATAAGTATTACTAATTTGCACTATACTGGCACAATGGACTTGTTTATATTTGGCAGTTATAATACGTCAGTAGAAGAAGAATAGATGAAAGCAAATTGTTAATGAATGGAAGAAAAAACGTATCGTGTTGACTTTAAATAAAATAGCAAAAGGTTATAATAGCTTAGAGCTGTTTCACCGCTTACTGGTAAAGTGCAATTAGTAACCTGGCAGATAATTTCATCACTTTATTTTTGAATTTACCTAGTAGTTAATGCCTATCAGTTGACCGTGAAACGTGGTAAAAAACAGTAAAAATAACTGTTCAGACGCTTGTCACCTCAGTCTGCCTGCGACCACGAGTGCTGCAAAGCACTCGAAACGTCAGGATTATTTTATCAAAATAAATACGCGAGTTACCTATATCCGTTAAAAAGTTGTTTCATTACAAATCAAGATCTCAATAAAGATTTATTATTAGATTTACTCCACAAAACATTACTACAAGTTACATACAGTTTTATTCCTCTTACGTATCGATGAGACACAGATAAGAAAAGTATAAGATAAGAAACTACAAGGAGATAATAGAACAGTAAACAGCTGTAGAATTTAAACTGAGCTATGTAACCCAAATCTTGCATAAATACCTTAACATACCTACAGAAATAAATTGAATACGTCGACATCTCCCGTGTACTTATCGATTTCTTCGCCAAGCATCCGAACTTAATTAAATACCTACGTAATAAGATCAAGTTCCTGCATAACTACATATATCAATCCTCTAGAGACGCAACCTTCTTAATTTACTACCATAAACATTTTTAACATCAAGCTAAAACAGCTCGCAACATCATTTGTTAGTGCAATTATCACAAGCGTGGCTACATTCAAATATGAATGAATGCATTACATGACGTGCGATGGAAAAATGACACTTATTGCTTAATGTTGAGGGGTTATTTTAAATTAATGTTTGAATAAAGTACAGTTGGAACGGATACAATACAGTGCACACATCCATCGGTAAGCTTACAGGAATATGTAAAACGTCCCGAGGGTGTCACCACACGGCAACACGGTATATGTTTTTTTAACATTTTCGTTTATAATAGTTCTATACAATGAGCAGTGATAGCCTGTGGACCTTTGACTGGCAAGTCAGTCTCGGGTTCGACAGCAAGGCCCGTGCCTCTGACTTTTTGAAAGTTATATGCGTATTATGTTTAAATTAACTATTACCTGGTTTGTGCTTCGGAAAGCACGATAAGCCGTTGGCCCCGACTGTCATGACGATCTTTGACAGCCAATAGAGACAGTACTTATAAAATCCAGACCAGTGATCTAACTTTATAATATCGTATCCATTTGGGTTGCGGGGGTCAGAATGTCAGATATGCAGACGCTTCGTAGAAAACTGATATTCAGCTGCATCTGGATAGATTAGAAACCGACCCCAATGATAAAGCTACTAGGATTATGTTTATAGTTCCATATAAAATTATGGTCTTTAACATACAAAAATCGTCCAAATCAAACAAAACAATTTCCACCATGAACACCCATTCATGTAGCGTTATCGTAACGTGTACTCACGTCATAATTTATTAGCCCTAGCTTCGTGACTGTCTGAAAATAAATTTATTAGTAACAAATGTTTTAAACGATTAGCAGCTCTGAAATAATTGATACTAAATTCCTCGAATGGTTTTTGCATTTGTTGTGTAGACGTCCCAAGGCCGGAATAATTAGGATTTTAAGACACAAAGGTTATTAACTTCGGCTTATAGTAGGTACATGAGAGTTTTTGAGTCACATACTATGGTCGGCAGTAATTAGTGCCTAAAGCCAATTACAGTAACTTATACGAATTCCTTTTGGCAGTGTGTTTGTGTCAAATTTCGTAAGGGAATGTTAAAAATACGTGTGAGCATCTTCCCTCTAAAATGTAACAGCGGTTCACTTGTAACAGAAATTTATTGGACAATTTGTATTCATTAACAAAGTGAGAAAGGCTCAATAGGTGTTCGTAACCAGGATTTAACGTCTTAGTTCACATTGCGAGTGACGTCGGCTCTTGTTTCAGGAATTTTCCCGAAACATTCCTGGGACGAATTCCCGAAAAGTTTGGCCAAGCATCGCTTAAATAGGTTTGCGATTATACGCTTTTGTTCCGAATTTCTTGATACTCCAATAATGTATTTGAAAATAGTATTGGCTCGTACATATTTGATTTCATATGTTAATACAACATTAAGCATTACTAATTAGTATAATCGCGTTACACTAAGCTTCCTAATTAAATTATTCAGTTATTACAAGTTTAATGAACAGTTGTACTTGGGGGGTATCCGAACTACTATGTCAATGATTTAGTACAAAACATCTACATAGGTAAAATTGGTATCTGGTTGAATAGAACAACTCTACTAGCCTCAATGAAGCTACTAGATTCATGGCGAATTTTTTTAAAATGACTTGAAAGACTTTTAAACCAGAACTATCCTTGTTTACATTTAGAAGTCAGGAAACTGTAACTAATAGAGATCATTTATGACATCAGTCAGCAGAACAATGTAGCAGATACCTATTTATTGGAACATTGTAGAAGATAAGGCAAACACACAAACTGATCAAGAAAGAATATAATTCGAAACGCAAGCCAAGTAACACATCATAATTATCGTAGTCGTTGCTTTTTGTGAAATAAATGCAAAACTAGTCTTTACCTTTACATTAATTAACATGTAGTATTCTAGACAGAAATGCTATTTGCAACGTTGTGTAATACTAAGCCTGATTACCTTTGCAAAATGTAACCCACTAACCATGGCCTCGCACAATGTCGCGTAAACGGACACGTGCGATGATATCATTTGACTATATTCCATCAGTAATCATGCCATCATCTTTTTTTTTTCAGGGCTAACCATTCTTTCCAGTTACCAAATAACTAGACAATAAACCATTGTCAAATGTAATTTCAAAGCGAAATTCGTGTCATACCTTGACCAGCAGACAATACCAACGAAAATAGTACTCCTTATTAATTACCGGATTGACCCAATTCATTAGATATCTCACATCGTGTGAATGAGATCATTAAGAGCTTCGTTTTTTACAGTAATAAATTCCTGAACTAGTGTCCGACATTGAAGTAATTACGACGAAGAATGGCATTCAAAGCTATGGTACCCGCCACGGTTCCCTAAGTCTGTGAAGTTAGATGCGGATGGCATTTGCGCCTAGTATATTCGCGGAAAGTGTTCCTACATTCATGAAAACCACGTGGATTGCTTAATGGGCTCTATAATTGATCTCGCTAAATAAAGTATTTAAACGCATCTATTCTAAAAATAATTGTCCCGCAGCTATCTTCACAGACTTTCAGATCCGTGGCGCGTACTCTAAGCAGAAATTGGTAAATAGAAAACTTTATATCGCATAACACAAGGTATCACGAACAAGGCAATGAATCGTGCTGGTCCCACGACCGCGGCTCGCCCGCATTCAGATTCATTAACAAGGCTAACCATTGTTTATGATTCACAATCCATACACACATTCTCTTAACTAACACTGTATTAAATAAAGAAGGACTCTTCTTGCATGTTTATCAGTATAAATCATTACAATTCACGGCTATATATACTACCTTTTTGGAGATAATTTATTAGGTACTTTTGCCAGAGCATTTTCGATACAATCTCGAATTTTTTATTGCTGTCAAAGAGCGTTATCCAAATCCCTATGAAACGCTTCTCATTTTCTAATAATATTACCTACTTCTGATTTTCTAGAAAAAACTGTTTAAACGGGAAGTGATCGGAGTCACGGGAGATTTCCTTGCATCAAAGATTTCCCACTAATTGGGACGAAACCCTTGAGATCATATTTTAAGCAGGCCTTTCAAGTGAAGTTTTTAATCTTTCGAAAAGCCAAGTTTATCTTCTTTGTCTATTCGTGCAAATCAAAAACTCATCTCGAGTCCAATGCAACTTCGCTGAACATCAAGGTTAGTTCAGGAATGATATGAATTATCTCTATGCGAATAGACCCAAAATTGTATAAACATGATCTTTCGAGTGATCACACATATATCACGATTACCGATATCATGATAAATTTGTCATACCACTGACATATTGACAGATCCCAATAGATAAATAATTGAGAGCGCCTCTATCTGGGATAACTTTAGAAACGCAGATAAGAGAGAAACCGGTAAATAAATTCGCATCAAAATATTACTTGTGGTTTCATCTCACTGGTTCGATGCGAGATGATTTTCAACATTTGCATACAAATTAAATTGTATTTCAAATATCAAAAATAAACTAGCAACAGTAACTATCCAATGCAAAGATATATGATCATTTCCTGTTAACGATGGGAGTAAATGTAATCGATTTTTGGAAGACATCCAATTTTTTTCCGTAACTTCTATATTCTTGTGGCTGGCACTAGTTATCACTGAATGATATTTGATTCCTCGTACAAAATTAATTCTTTTTTTAGAGCGTTACATTCACTCTTTTGAAGTAAAGACTGACATGAAAAATATTGTAATCTATAAAAAAATTCGTAGTTGTTTCCTACGACAGCGTTGACGTGAATAATTTTCGAGTTTAGGCAATGCAAATGTAGTAATAAATGGTACGTCTCCACGTACATAATGTTGTAGGAAGGCCTCAATAGTTGTAATACTAACCACGTTCTATATTTAAGTATTGAAATCTTGAGACGGTAAGTGAAGGTCACAGCCGCAATCCGTCACGTGGGCCAGCCATTTTGAGCCATTAACCGATACGCTTCATGATTCATACACTGACGGTCCCCTACGTTTACAAAGACATCATAAAAACTATACAGGCCTTTAGTACATTAAGATTTGGCCCAGTTTTAGGGAGCAGATTTTTAAATTAACATTTTATGTACAAAAGCACTCTGCCTGCATTACTCGGTACATGTTAATTTAGAAGAGATGTAAGAAAATATTTCGTTGGAATTGGAGAGAAATGTAGTGAATGTGGGGTGTTCATGAACACAAATATCTTTACCCAACGAACCCCAAACTGAAGAAAGAGGAGATAAATATTTGATAATACTGCGGCCTTCTATTTTACTGAGTGCTAGTGATCGCAGAATAGACCATAAAGTAATAAATAGAGAGAGATTTATAGATGCAAATGATCACAAATCTGTCAAATTCATAAATAAGAATGTAAAGATTTGTAAGTACCCACGGAGAAATTGAAACGTAACGTCTAACGTCAGATGCGTTGCTGATATATCTATTACTTAAAAAAAAAATTAACTCATTGAGGCTTAAAACAAGCATAATAGATGCTTGCAACACTAAGGGCATTCTGTGCGGGATATATGAGAGGTTGCACAACCCCGGTCGGGCCGGTCCATTCTTGCCGATGGTTCTACCATCACGAGAATTGTTTTAGCCAAATAGGAAGTTCTTCAGCAAATGAAAAATTCATCTGAACGGAATATACCTCTAAATTAGATAGACATGTGCCGCCGAAGTATCAGTTACTAGTTGCTAACTAATTTATGTCAAGCTTCCGTGCGAGGGCGTGAACTTGTGATCGCTACTTATTTGCCCAATTATAACTTCCACAGTATTACATTTACACCCTCATTATTAAGGAACGCTTTTAATGACTCCCTAACAAATTAATACTCTACGAAGTTGCTAACTTTATAAAAATGGAGAGAAAAATTAACTGAAAACGGATATGTTGGCCGTCGACGTGATTATTACGGCCTTTCGGAGGGTTGCCTACATTAAATTTTGATTTGAGCGTTTAATTTAATTTGCGCGGATCTTTACGTTTAATTTTTAAAGCTTAGTTCACTAAAGTTGTTGTTGGCCAGTGCTGTAATTACGGCAGGTGGTTGGCTATGCCTAAGGCTTGAATGCGTTTAGTTTTGGAACGTAGTGCAAGCAGTGCGCATCATCTGTGCAGACATCGTCGTTTGTTACAGTATCTTCTTCTTCATCGTATGGTTGAAGTTTAAACCGCATTTAGGTCTCTGACATGGTTTTACACACCGTTGAAAAATCTCTCAGGTGTTTTCCTTATGACGTTTTCCTTCACCGTTTCATGATTCTTATTCTTCTACGATAAAGAGTATCTTATTTCAGTTTTCGGCCCATAAACTATCTCTATGCAAATAATCATATTATGGGTACAGCATTAAAAACTCGAATATAATTGCTAATATCGAATACAATCGAGATTTGTACATTTTTATAGTCTTAAGGTAGGGGTTGACATCGACACTATACTATATATACACAATATACTCAGTGTATACACCGAGTGTCAGTTCGTGAATAACAGTAACGCTTGGTATACATGTATTATGTACAACACTGAGTGTATTGAGTATAATGTCTTGGTGTGAACCTAGCTTAAGTAGTCAGGCTGACTGCACTAGTTAATTATAATCAGAGTGTTTCTTAATTAACTAATGCTTAACAGAACAAAGTAATCATATCACAGACAGCGAAGAGTAAATATTGATCATATTATAGCAAGTAGGGAAAGGATTATGTTTAAGAGCTTGCTAATTAGAGATAACCTCCTTAACAATCCACCGATCCTATATAAACATACCCGAGACTTAATAAACAATCAGATCCATCTGAGTTACCCTTAGATAAAATTACGAATTCTATCCTCTAATCATAGTTTCGTACGTGAAACGCCATTTAAATGCGCACTCCATATTGATTTTGAAAGGAGGGTAGTGCTAACTTCGTAGTACGTTGCTTCTTTTGTTTGTGAATCGTTCTGAGGTTTAAAGAAAAACAGGCAATGTAAAGTGGATGTACTGAATCTACTGATTTCTTACAGTTTCAGTACGTATCTCGATAAATTAATCAAATTGCTGTATTAGTTTAAATTTAAAAACCACTATTGTGCTACTTGTCTACCTACAATGATTTTATTTAATTGCTTCCATTATACTTCTTGTCGATACTTAATTACTGAAGGTCGTGTCTTTGAAAAGCTGTGGCTCTAAATATTATATTCTTCCACTTCGTTTGGTTTTCGGCTTCTTTCAGGGCAGTTGTAACAGAGAGTCCAGTGAGTGTAGTCACTTGGTCCGGCCAGCGAGTAGGTGACCGTCCGCAAGGTCTTTTTCCTTCTACCCACAGATTAATAAATAGTTACTACGTAACTTCTACCTGGCTATCATGAACTTGTCTTCCATATCACAATTAATAATTAAATTAATTGTATTTATTTTAATGTTTCGTATACCAATAAAAAAAAATACATGAATCTTTCTTTTTCCTTTTCGTAAAAACGTAGCCACTGGGATTTTCTCCTGTATCGTGGGTGTAGCTACAGACATAATGTGGTTGACATAATAATGTTTATTTCACAAACACACCCTTCTGTGTTTGTGAAGGCTCATTTACACTCAATTAGTTCAAGCACAATTACTCGTAATTATGATTTACATACAGTGCATGGTAGTTCATAAAAAATCTGAACATCAATCATTTATTGTAAATGAGTGGGTACTTTGCAGATAATGAAGTCTTTTGTAATTAAATCGCTGGAAACGAAAAACTGCATTGAAAAGCGGATTCATAATATCACCTGTGATGTGTAAAAGATTAATCTCAATTGCAATTTAAGAAGCTCTAACACTACGAACCGATTTCACCACTGACACTAAACGCGATCAATCAAGTTAAACTCGGTTCAAGCGTTTAACTGAGTTCAGAACTGCAATTGGCGCGCCTTTACACCATCGCAACGTTTGCGATAAGAGAACCCTGGTCAGTGGTGAGAAAAAGCCTTTGGCCTTTTGAATAGTATAGGCTCTTATTTATACAAAATAAGTAAGGAATCAGCACAGCCTTTATCCTACAAAAATGATAGCCGGTTGGCAACACTAAAAGCTAGCAAAGCGGATGTTTAATCAAGCGAATTGTCGTTCTGTCTTCAGGGACGAATTCGCGACACAAGTTATAGCACCATCAATGCCAATTGTTAGATTTATGATCCATTATTTTATTGTTTAAGAACATTTATTGTTGTTATGCTACATGCTTTTGATGACGTCAAGGAAAGCTTGGCAAATATAGAAGCAATAATAGAATGAGATGAATTTAGTTCAAACGTAGTTCCAATGTTTAGGTTTATATTTTAAAACGACTACCAAACTACTCTATTCGTTGTGTTTTTTTTTATGGTTGTCCACCGAGTGGGCTAACTTGAGTTCAATTCTATTTTTATTCGAAAGAGTATACTTACTCTCCGATTGGTCCGACATAAATATTGTCATAATCTGGTGATGAACTTTGGAGTTACAGAACGGTATTCCTCATCGGGTTAGGACTTCTTTCCAATATCTTTGGGTTAGGATGAGGTGGTTGAATCTGGAACCTGCTTAGCTTGGCACCGACTCCAAAATGTACGTACCTATTTGTGTAATTTCTAGATTTGTAGTGTTTCGAAGTTCGTCTTTTCTTGTGAGTTTGTATGCTTTATTATATTAATATTTCTAATATTTTTTAGATTTAAATATATGCAATGGATATATCTGAGTATATGATATACCGCTCGATAGTTATTCGATAATATTTTCTAAAATAGAGTTGTGCGAGATTTTTGACTTAGAGATCACTACACTGAGCTGCCATTTTGATGATTATTCCTCATAAATATTCTATTTATTGCCCGTCAATAAAAGAGGTAAGTATATTTAAAAAAGGAGGATTGAATAATTTGGGTCAATGATCAGCGGCAGCTAGTGCCTACCTAGTTTACATACCGTTCGCCTCTACCGCGGGTACTTCAAAAGATCTGGCTTTAAGTCAACTAAAGTCTAGGATATTTAAATATATGTTTACCAAACCACACATTGCGCATTGTCAGTTGCAATCGTGGCTGCAAATTGAGTACAAAATATGGTTAGCGATGAATCTCTAGGCGAAGTAATAACTACGCCTAGAGATTCATCGCTAACTACGAACTCATCATCATCTTTCTGCCCTTTTCCCAATTTATTTGGGGTCGGCGCAGTATGTCCTCTTTTTCACACATCTCTATCACCCGTCATCTCAGTAGTAACTTCCTTTTTTGCCATATCATCCGCTAACTACTAACTAAAGATAAATATATCTGAGGATATCGATAGAATACAAAGAGTATGCGCACTTGTGTAGAGAGCTAGGACCCGCAAAAATCTGTAAATAAACGGAACACACCATTCACCTGTTTCACTCTATTAATATTCGCAGTTAAAGCAAATATTTGTGCATACATATGAATGCGAACTGGCAACCGTGAAGGCGGTCGCTCCGCTAACACCATCCATTATCCAAAAGCCAACACATTTATTGATGGACGTGGTTTGTGCACTACCAACAGAGCTTTTATGCTGCCCTGGTAATGCAATTGTAAATATCAATCAATTGGTAGCTTTGACGTGCTGACTGCTAACACCGTTTAAAGTGTACTATGTATGACTTATGTATACGTATATGTATATTGATTTCTTTTGTAATTCACTTCTTCTTTTATACAAACAAATTCCTACGATAGTATAAAAAAAAATTACTAGCTTTTCTTAAAAATCTGTTAGCTCGAACTTGCTCGACTCTCTTACCGTCGCGTTGTTATCAAGAAAATACGGCCGTGTAAAACTTTGATATCACATCAATAAACCGACAATATAATAAAATTTACTCCCAAGTAAATTCATGACTCCAGGATATGAACAATAAATACGAGCCGAAAGCGGAGTACTCAGAAACATGCCTTAAAACTCGGAGTAAAGAGACATCAATATTTTATTTGACTACATCATATTTTATAAGAAAACCCAAGAGTGGTTTGAAACGCGCGAACCTCTGAATAGAAATTTAAAAGCTGTTAGGTTTACAATTCTTGGACGGCATATTGGAGTAAGTAGCTTTCAGTAGCGCATTGGTCCGGCGAAATTCTAATGTGCACTGGGATTTACAGTCGACTCGCAATGTATAATGTGAATACGGGGTTTAGAAGGCCAATTCAATATGCGTCGAGTAGCTAAAAGCACAGCGCTATAATATTCTATACGATCCCGGCTATAAACCGATTTCCAACACTATTAACGATTACGACAGGAAGGAAGCATGTCCTATATTCACGTTACTGTCTCTTGCTGCTGTGAATGTAACAATACTTGTACGTACGAACGTAGGAACGTAGGAACTCGCCTATTTTGAACGTATGTGTATAGACATCGTAATACGGATGCATATCAAATGCATATCGAATTTCTCAACGTCTCGATGTCTACATTCCTCGTAAAGATTTCTCATATTCACGATGGAGTACAAAATCGTTTCAGAAAGTCTAGCCCACGGGGACTATGTCTCCAGTACTAACAAAACCTTGTTTCAGTGCCTATGTTCTGCGAATAAATGCGATCTGAATATATTATCGGGCGCATTACGTACGATTCGCTTGAGGCGCGTATGTACCCGAGGCTGCAGAATTCAGTTGCACACTCTTCCAACTTCATCCTCGCCTGGTACAAAGACATCTCTTTTATAGTGCACAAAGTATTATCAGGCACCGAAATATAATACAAAATGTTCTTTACATTTTCTAGGAACGTCGTAATGGCTTTGGAGCGTTGAAAGGTTGAAATAAAGTTAGTATTAAAATGATGAGACGAGCTGAATTTCAAGATTTGTGTGTCAAGGTTTAGGAAAGCTAGCCATGGTTGATCTCATCGAATGTTAAAACACTACGAGGTTAGCTAACTACGCTTAGTTAACTTCAATCGGGTAGCGCCAT
Source organism: Protodeltote pygarga (assembly GCA_936450705.2). NCBI lineage: Eukaryota > Metazoa > Arthropoda > Insecta > Lepidoptera > Noctuidae > Protodeltote > Protodeltote pygarga. The sequence continues at coordinate 11,359,224 of OW388251.2, forward strand.
CGCGGGGGTGAGGCCGAACCGTAATTAATTACTGCTGTCGCTGACAAGCGAAGGCTGCTAAGTACCTATCGTTTCATAAATAAACTATATATCTAGCTCTACGTAGGTACAGGTTTACTTAGTACCGGTATTAATGGCCGCTTCACGTACGAGATTGAGCCGAAATATAAAAGCGTCTGGTTTTTTACTACATACAACCATATTATTTGTGATTTTATTTTACGCTCAAGTTCAATGCCGTAATAAAAAGAGCTTTCAATTCGCAGGTGAAGCGTGTTTTAAGGATCTGGTGTAAGTATACATAATATATTAAACTATACATAGTATATAAACAATTTCATCATCGTGGCCTTTGGAGTACCCATTTTTGGGTATATTCCTCTTCCAGTATCCTTTATTCCCGGTGGTTTTGAGTTCTTGCCATCCTTTGTCTAGTTGATGATACTTGCACATAAAAGCTCAGGCCCACGGCTTCGCCCGCTTTTAGGCCGGAACAGGATAAAAGCATCCTACGTATTAATCCAGAACATGGTCTATCTATGTGCTAAATATGATCCAAATCAGTTCAACAGTTTACGAGTGATTGAGTTACAAACATCATCATCAAACACCAAACATTTTAAGATATTAGTGGCAGTGGGATAGCAGGTATACAATTATTGAAGGACATCAACGATTTTCCGTAGACATGTCCCAAAAGAAATAAATCATATTTCAAATAAGCGCTGAAAGGTAAAATGCAAACACAGGCGGTTCCAGTAAAATAAGGATTGTAAACAGAAACGCGGATCCCTACACAAGGCGGACTCTAATAATATCTCATACATGTTTCCTTATAACTAAAAATAGATATTTTGTTTATTTTTATTATGCAAAAGCAATATGTTTAATAACGAACCTATCTGATGGTAAGCGGTGTTGAGGTCTACGATGAAGCACACCTTTAAATTAGGTATAGATGAAACTTGGACAGTATCGCCCTGACCAATTGTCAGATAGGTTTCATCAAATATAATGGCAGAACACGACTAAATCGCTACGGCTAGAGCCTGAACCAGAACCTGCTTGAGCACTGATTGCTGCTAGTTTGTGATCTTTGTCTCATAATAAACCAATTTTTACGGTACGCAGATGTTGCATTATACTTAATATTATTAAATATAACGGCTTTACTCACGGTTTAATTTCGGGAATGTCCGACTAGTTTCGAACTCAAACGGAGTCCATTTTCAAGAGCGAGTATTGTGACTCACGAACGTTATTATTCTGATGTTGCATTGTTGCTATTTTTACCCGGCAAGGAAAAAAGGAAAAATATTATATGATAAAAATCTCAATTGACGTAGGTAAAGGAGCTATCGACCCCCACGCCTGATCAGAGCGTGGGGTGTAAGAGACTTAGTTCTAAATGTGTTACATCGGATTTCACCTGAATTTCTTTGGCCTTCACGTCAATTGACTTACTCTGATTAGACTTCGGCTGTGCCTAGTTACCGACTACCGGATAAAGCTTTTCTGCAAAGCGACTTGGTCGTGTTCCGGCATGAAATTCGGTAAAACTTATCTGGGGGATGGTTTTGAACCATACAATTTTCGCCCTCCTGATCTAAAGGCAGGAGTGATCCATCTCAAACCTAACATCGCTTGAAACCAAGTTCATGGTCATACACTTTTTTCAAAATTAAATAAAATTGAGATTTTAGTTGCCATCGTCGACATCGATATATTTGAAAGATAAGAAAAATATATTAATTTGTATTAAAAGAAATATTTTCCCAAATAATTTCGGATCGTTCAACCACAAAAACAGAGCCATTTGAACGAGAATGAAAGTGGACTAGTTAGTTTATTCATGGATTCGGCCCCAACCGAAATCGAACATCAAGTACGTAAGTACGTCGGCAGAGTTTTAAAGCGACTACTTAAACTGTGGCTTATCTTTCTAAGTTACATTAAGCCAGCTGTATAAGTAATAACTACCTAGATAGATTATTCGGATCCAATTGGGGCACTATTTATTTATTCATGGTCTATTTCGATTCTATAAGCTCCAATAGAAAACGTCTTAGACGTTTCGTCTTCGATTAATAAATGATGAGTAGTTATTGAATGAGAATTGTGTGGTTTATATGGGCTACGTAGGGGTAAAACTACCTGCGGCGGCGCACGCGCCTCGACGCGACCTCTCCTAATGATTTTTTTGTGCCGATAACGTGTTTCGTAGCGACAGCCGCTGACTGGTAGTTTTTGCAGCCAGTTTTTATGTCAGACAATCATACATTTCAAGTTGATTATTAGGTTATTCTTGAACATATAACTAGTAAATGAACTCTGAATATATAATATTTTGATAAACATCCTCGTAACAAAGTGTTAGAACAGCTCGTAGCTTTTAAGAGTGAAAATAAAAACAATAGGTGATGGATTCTGAGTAGTCGCTAAGGGTAATACAAATCTAGCAGAAAAAAAAGTGGTACCTTTTTTAAGTGTCCCACCACTTTAAGAGTCGCTTGGCAACGAAATCCGGCACATATTAGCAGCGCTCTATAGCCGGGAGGGTAAAACTAAGAGCTTTTTGGATTCCTGGAGAGTTGTCAACCCGGAGCAGTAAAGAAGCTAAATTTATGATTTATTTCACAAGTGCGTCGATCTCTTTTAAGTAGGAATGTATGTATTACCAAGTATCATGTACTTGAAAGAAAGATAGAACTAAGGATACTTAGTTTTAAAATCAATATAATAAATAATACTAACGAAGAACATTGCGTAATAAAAAGCTAATATTTAACATCCATGCAGACATCCACTTCAATAGATGACATCATCAAATAAATCTGTCCGTCGAGGAATCGGACAGCGGGAGTCGCCCGGATCCGGTTGTTAAGCTGAATCGACTATTTTTATTACATTTGATTTTAACATAAAACTTTGTTTATTTAATTTTGTATGTTCGGTTTATGGCGTATCGGTATTTTTATATTTGAGAAATACTAAATTCAAATATTGTTGACGTATTCCTACGGATTGTTGCACGTTGTGAAAAGAACCAGCGATGTGATAATGAGCAGCATTGGTTTAGATTAGAAACCAACCTCCAGTACCATCGCTAGCCTTTATACGCCCGGTGCTAGCTTCTATAACTGCGCCCACGCATAACCAAAACTTAGTCCTGGTCTGGTAATTTTTGCACCCCTCCAGGGTCAGGGGCACCACTGGCATCGCCTTAGTTACGGCACTGCCGATCCCAAACAGGAATAATAAGGCAAGTAATTATCCTTCAATCAATCCTTTTTGCCTTATTTTATACTGTTAAGAAATTCCCAAGAATTAAAGGACTGTTACACTAATGGTACAGCCACCAGCAAGAATCGGTGGGCTTGACCGGGGTAGGAGCAGTCTCAAAGAATATCAGCGTGAAAAAATTCGTACGGGCACTTATGGTTATCGGTCACCACCATAATCCCCTTCCTTTACCTACCTTATCACTTATCACGAACAGGGTTGTCAACGCACAAGTGACAACCCCAGTGTTGCAAGCGTCTATAAGTTTCAGCAACTGATTTATTTAGCCGTAAGCATGTTTTGAAAATCGTAGTAGCATAAAAAAACAAATGTCTAACATAAAAACATCTGGAAATCCGTTTAGATATTTCTGTAACATATCACTTTAAGCTCTTGTTAGTCTACTTGTATTAAATCGTATTCTTTTGTGAAGTCAACACTTTCTCGTATTAAACCATCAATTCGCCCGGCTTCTGGAGCGGCCATCAATTCAGCTAACGTAGACATATTCTGTTTTATAGCATTCGGTGTCTAGTTTCAACAAGTGTCAGAATTACGTTCGAAGCGTTCCAAAAATGAGGACGAGAATACCTCGAGTGACAAATAGCTGTGTTCTGTCAGGGATCAACCTTCTCTGTTTTCTTATGTCAGTGCGTACCACTGGCTTGTGGCGTTTTAAGGTCCAATAATCTAGCTTATTGCCAGTTTATCAGGTACCGGAGCTTTAATAAACAGATATTCATAATGTTTAGAAGTCCGTCCACTGCGTTAGGTTAGGTTAAGGTTCTATGGAAATACATCTCTTCTGCGGTTTTATGGAAACCGAGTCCAGCGGTCATGCTCGTGACCCTGTTTCCGGAAAATACAAGACACAGTATTTGTACTCGTATTGAACTTAATTCTCCACTGCGTAGGTCCCTTTGGATACTAACGAAAGCTAGGCGAATTCTCACAGATTCCCTGAGATGCGTGCTACCCATTTTAGGTGTTAAATTATTTGTACAAAGTTCTTTATGCAATGAAAAAATTCTCGATGCTAGATTTCAATGTATATTGACCCTAATGCAGCGCATGGCCCTAATTAGGTACCATATAAAAAAGGCTGTCTGTTTTGCTGCTAACCAAAAATGTTCTCTCACTAGTCTAGAATAGGTCTTTCCTACTCTGTTGGATTTAATCAAGGCCTACGAGGCCTCCAACGTATCTTCTACTTTATGAATCGATGGAGCCTATCCCACTGGTTCTTTGATGGATTCGAAAACTCCTTTATTCGTCATACAATATATTTTTTCATGTTAAGACTGATTCTAATATACTTACTGTCCATGAATGGATGCAAGTTAAATAAAATGCTACAAATCAACAATCTATCACCCATTTACAAATAAACTTAGTCAAGTGCTGTAATAAAAACGATAATCATGAACACCTCCAATTCAACCCCTATGAAACCTATCCTCCGCGATCATCTGCGGCAGTCTAATCTAATGTTCTTAATGTAAAGTAATGCAATACGCTACTCAGCTCTTAAGGGAACGCAAAGTAATATAGTATGTTACAGTACACACGATCCAGGTACACTTTGATACCACCACTTGGGTATAAACTTGTATACACGCTCTCTTGGTCGCTCTACCCGTTTCAGACGAAAGCTAATTACGTAGTTATGTTTGCGGTAGCTTACAATGCAATATGATCCGTCTTTCTGCAGTGTTCATACCTGGAGACTTGATAGAGAAAAGTTGCTTTAATTAAAAACTTGGTAATAAGTCTCGCTTAAGTACACAGCGTACTTAAGTAAACTTCTTACATTTATCGATGGCTCAAAATAGAACCATTTTCTTACTCTTGCGCTTCTAATATTTCCGTAAAGTGCTTTATTACAATCATAGCCTGTTGTAAAGCATACTATTTATTTGTTACGTTTGAACGCGCTACCTCGGGAAACTTTACTTAGGTAAATAAGTTGGAGATTCCTCATCAGATAGGAAACAATGTGCGCATAAGCAACGCGGTCTTGAACCAATGTTGCAATAAGTTATTTTTTTAAATTAGGATTGATTTTGTAGTTCAAGAGTAAGGGTGCATTTCCACCAGCGATGTTCGAGGTAGCTAAGAGGTGAGCTGTGCAAAGATTCCCCAGTAAAAGTACCGCGCCGCGGCGCGGTACTTTTACGTGCGAAGCTAGTAGAATGAAGCAATCTCATTAGTAGATTTGTTCAGTGGTTTCCAAAGTTGATTGGAGCGCGACCCACCTAATGAAAACTTCCAAATTTAGGATTCACTTAGATGTCATAAAAAAAACCGGACATAGCTGAATGCAGGCTATTGGTCCGGTTGGTCAATCTATTGTCCTATTTCAGGGTCCACCCAATATTCGCTTGCGACTCTCCAGTGAGTGGGTCGTGTCGTGACCCATAGTTTGGGAAATGCTGTTCTAGTTCAATAATTGAATCTATGGATGCCGACGTAGAAAGTCGAAGCCGGTGTACCTACGCCGCGAGCTTGTGGGGAAGTAAAGGAAAATAACACAAAAATATGCAAATCCCTTAAAACGGATATTCAACTAACAAAAATAGAAACTTTGCCGCTATAACTGGGTGCTCGCGGCAAACTTTGCGTAATATAACCCGTTGAACTTTGAGTCGCATAGACTTGGTATAACATTTGTTTTTGTTATGCACTCTCTAATGCACACGTTATAAGTTAGTACATAAATAACTTGAGTCGACTCCCGCGACTGACTTTTGACCTCGACTTCAGTAAAACTGGCATTCATTGCGTTATTTGTTGAGAAATAATTATGAACCCTTCTACTGCGCAACTCGCGATGAGTCGCAAACAGTTACGATGCTGCAATGAGTTCCAAAGTTATGTTTATAGACAACAACTGTAATTGAATGCGAAATAATTAAAATTCTTGAATATTAAGTTTGTTTTTTCTATTTTCGTTCATGAATATACAAATTACCAATTAGTGTAGCCTTCTAAGAAAATTAAATGTAGATTGATGTGCTAATACCAACAATTATTTAAAAAAAGTAAAATTTGCCACATTATATGTTTGTACTGTGTTACATTCTTAATTTTTAAGATTTCGTAGCAACCTTTATAGTTTCGTCATGTCCGTCTGTCTGTGTCTGAGCCATTTTACTCACAGATTATCAATGCTAGATTACATTTACCTAGTATACAAAAAACAAAAGAAATGAATGACAATATTGTACTTATTAACAAAATTTTTTTCCTTATTTATTTTTAAGGTACCTAGTTAGAAGTTACAGGCTAATTTATTTATTTATTTATTTAGTTTTGTATATATAGATAGTTTTATTTAGTATTGTTTATTTGTATTTTAAGTAACTTTATCTTATTAATAATCGTCATCTATATGTTATACCTAAATAAAAAAGCCAAATATTTATTTCGGACGGTGTTAAGTATCTAATAACACTAACATTTCAATGTCACAATAATTATATTGAAATGTCAACTAAGTCCCATCTATCTGACTTTCTCACACTACTAAGTTACTTGACTAAACAAACATTAGGTAATGATTAAGCAAAGCAAGCCGGAGGCGCGTTTAGATCCGTGTGTCGTAAACTGGATTCCAGTACTGGAATAGAAGATCTACTAAACAGACTGGTTATGCTAATGCAGGGTTGGTCAGGCCAAAGGTCAGATTTGAGGTTGAAAGGATAAAAACGTAGGTACTTTTATAACGTTGTGAGGTTTTTATATTATATTGGTATGAAAGCGGTAACTTTATTACATTTTTATCGTAATAGGATTGGCTTTTAGATCACAATGTTTTGAAATATAGGTAAATAAGCCTATTTGAACCTAACTAAATACCTTAAAAATAAACCAAATATAACTACAAATATATACCTACATAATAAATACTATTTATAAACATAATAAACTAATACTATAAATTTAATGTTATATCAATTTATTTTAGTTTCGAATGGTTTCAATCAGTTTACAAATAATTATAAGTTTATAAACTCACATGGTCACTGTCACTAACTTTAGAACAGTTACTTAACGAGATACCTATTTTACCATTTCTTGTTTTCATTTCATTTCTCTGTATTGCTACTTTAACTCGAAAATTATTAAATAACATAGTAGGTAAATATCCCTAAAAGTTAGTACCTATAAAGAATTAGTGATTTGCAAAAAAAAAAACAAGAAAAATTTTAAATATACCTATATAATAAAGACAAATTAAAATGCACTCAGTTAATTAATTTAATAAATTATGTAAACCGCATCAACTGTTCATCAATAAAATCCGTATTAATTAAAGCATCAAATTGAATGAAATTAATAACTTTTCATCTTAAAATAAATGGATGTGGGCGTTGTGGGATTAATAAAGGTAATTATTGAATGACAGAACTCCATTTTTGAAGATTCAAAATAACTTTTAAACAGACTTAAGTAGGTAGTATTTTCCAATACAATTGAAAAAGATAGGTACCTACCTACACAATATTTTCATAATATCTGAAAAACATTTTGAACAAAAAAATATAACCGAATTCAAGTTCAAACATTAAAAAGTTAGTAAAGCGAACAAATGACCCATTGGGACTTAGAATTGAGTTGCGCATACGCAGACTTTCAATGCTATTCTATGTTTACGATTATGATTTTATAATAATACAAATTAACTACCTACTTTTAAATAATAATTGAATAATAGGTACTTGTAATTATACTAAATACATATACCTACTATAATATAACTAATAGTGCCGAATGATGTAAAATATATGTAAACAAACCACCCATACATTTGCATATTAAAGGTACGCGTGGACATGAGTCGCATCGCACCGGACGCATCGGCCGCATGCGGTTAGGGATAGGTTTGGTTCATTCACTTTGGGTCCCTATTCGCTTTTTCAATTGACATCGGTATTAGGGAAGAGGTGGCATGAAAGAGCCAGTTTACTAAACGGAGCAAAAAAAAAATGTAGGTACTTTTAATGAAATAAATGATATTTTTATCTCTTCATTTATTATTTATTTATTAAAGGAGGTAATAAAAATATATGAAAAACCTTAAACACTATAAAAATATCAACAAAATAGTCAGTTTAAAAAAATGAGAATTTTGGCTCTTTCATAACATTTTTATATTGAAAGAGCTACTAAAATTTATGCAAGAGGCAGTCTCTATTATAAAGTGTTAATGTGAAAAATAAAAAATAAGACAACAATCACTAACGTCCCGACGCGTCAGGCCAGTATATTCCTCGCCCGCGGCTCTAGACTATTATTAATTATTTGGGTTATTAGGGCTTATTCATAATGTGTACATAATGTGTTGTAAGTAATAGTTGGTTCACCTACAGTAATATTATTTCAAAGAAATTTCGCGTGTATTTATTATAAAAAGGGATTACGTCAGAAGAGATAGATAAAAAAGAGACGAAAGTAGCTTTAAGATAAAGCGGCGGTGTAGTTAAGATACCTAGATCTTATCTTACATCTTCTTCATTATTTCTTAATCGTATGGTTGACAACCAACCTGGTGTCAGAATTTAAACCATCCGTAGGCCTCTGACATGGCATTAAAACCTAAAAAAATCATTAAAACATAAAAACCTATAAAATCTCATTGGTGTTTTCAGGTTTTCATACAGAAGCTTAGATATTATTAGCTTTTATTTTTGGGTGGTATTTAATACTTTAACTGTAAATCCCCTTTTTTCAATTAAAATATTCCAAATTACCACCAAAAACTTCGCTCGCTCCTACTTCTGGGTGGTTTGTAAATAAATAACCACTTCTAACCTGACCTGTCAGAATTGATGGCTTCAAAAATATCACCTTAAAATATTTCCAAAAGAACCTAAAAAAGGTTTTAAGAAATTATGAATCTTGAAAATTAAAAAATAATATTCAAAAATTCAAAACTTAAAAAAATCTAAAAATAGCAGAAAAGATAAAGAAGAAAGAAATAAAGTTAAATAAGTGCTGTTAGTTTTAATTTTACAAGGATGAGTAGTAAATATTGTCTGAAAACACCCATCTTCCCCTACTGTGGTTCTCAAACATTCCATCAGCTAAATATTTTTTTATATTCTTATTTATTATTTTTAGTAGTAGTAGTCTTTAGTAGGGCACCAAAGCCAAAGTTGGTTTTGTTACTCAAAATTGCTCAGTTGTTCAAAGCAAACACATTATTCTTATAAAATAAAAATATTGATTCATTTATTTTTATGAATTTTTTACATGATGAGCACATGATAGCTTATTAAATATAATTATTTAATAAGAAAATTTGAAATTAATCGAATCGAGTCGAAGATCGTCGGTCGATCGTCGATCGGGTTCGAATCCCATCCGTATCAGTTGTTTTTTTCAAATTTTCTTATTAAATAATTATATCATTTATAGTATTTTGTCTTTACGCACGGTCTGAAATAATTTTGTACTTTAAGTTCATAAAGCGGGCAGTGCTATTTTTTCAACCAATTTTTCGTCTCACTTAGTTAACTGCATAGCAGATAGTCATAAAAGTAGATTCGCTACGATGCAGTTGTCATCTCTGGATTTTAGAAGATGCAGGAATGCTCACAAACCGTAAAGTAATAATTACTTATGTAGCCAATAGGCAATAGGCAACTTTGATTCTATTGACAGGCAAATTTTATAAGATTATACAGTCATGAACTTTAATTTGGGACCCATTTGCTTAAAATCTTATTTGAATGTTCAAATTGCAATAAGGTCGAAAATGTCAGTTCAATAATAGTGGTGAACACTGAAGTTGTCAAATTAAGTCATGTAAATATTGAATTAACCTTTTATTAGCATTGATAATCTCTTTGCACAAAGCTAGCACGGTTTTCTAATTACGAATTTGTCAGTCACTGACAGTCAGTGTCAGGCAAGAAAATTACAAGTCTGTATAAAATATAATTCCAATTGCCATTCAATAGAATAGAATAACAAATATGCTTGCAGCTAATCGTGAGCAATTAAGAGTTCAAATTGTTGAGTTACACGAACAAGGAGTAGGGATTCACGAGATATCACGACAGTTAAAAGTGACTAGAAACACAGTTTGCCGATGGGTTCGACGACGAAGTGAGGTACAGTGACGAAGAAAACCTTAATGACTTACGGATAAATAACCATCGCCCGCATGCTATATCCGAAGAGCAGTGCCGCATGATGCAAAGGCAATACATATTGGATGGCTTTACGCCGACAAGTCAATTTGCTGAAATGTTTGAAGTCCACCCGTTAACAGTTAGGAATTATAATATATTATATATAAAATATATAATTATATTTATAATAAAAATAACCACATGTCTAACTATGCACACACATACACCACATTTCTAACTATGCACACTTTTATTGGTTTACGAAATTTTGTCTTTCATTAGAAAATTCTTTAGGGTTGGTCTCAGATTGCATTGGACCGAGACAAGTGGAAGGAGGAAAGGGAGGCCTTGGCCCTGCAGTGGGATAATATAGGCTAAAATAATAATAATAATAATAATTAGAAAAAAGCTCGAAGATATTTTACTGCACATTCGTACGTAGCATGCTCGAATATGCTAGGCAAGAGTACCCTCGCTATGACATTGATTCATTATATTTGTAAATTAGCAAATATTCAGCAAAAATTTAATAAATTCTACCATCAATTGTTACCGGTTTAGACTTAGATTTATAACTCAGATCATTAACTTCAAGTTTTGTGTTAAGTTTCAAATTTCAAATTAGCCGTAAAAAAATTAAAATAATAATGTGATTTTGCTGAACGGAATGTTATATTTGGGAACCACAGTACGTTAAGTGAAATAGCGCTATACGTATGAGCGATACATACGAATGTCAGCGTAAACTGTGAATGAGATTGGTACTTATGTGTTGCCACTATGTGTAATTATATCACAGACTTAGATGACGTGATGACTATGAGTCAAATTGACAGTGTTGGATAAATATTAAATCAGCTCCGATGTGGATTGCCGATTTTTCTAATATAATTAGATATTAACTAAATCGTGTTTACGCAGCTTCCATCCATCTATTCGTCTCTCATCGTGTAACAACAGCAAGTAAAAATAAAGATTTCTGAAAAAAGACCAAGGTTCTGTTCCAACCTGTTCAGAACGCAATGCCTACAATGGCATCACGCTTAGAACAGCTCGATGCAAAGAGATTCGTTAAAGTAGACCACAAGAAGAAGAGGAAGCCTTGCCGTATTCACCCAACACGCTGCTGTGTCCTGCAACACTTGTGACACAGCTGTATTATGTTTCTAGAACCGCAACAGTCGTTTGTGTTTCATGTACTATCTGAAAACTCTCCTTAACTAAGAGTTCTAGCCGGAGGATTTCCGTTTTGTGAAAGGTTACGCTATATCATTAATTAGCTGTTATAATTATGATTTTGTTACCTGAATTAAATAAATAAACGATTATTATTTACCTGTTTGCGACTTCGCTTTACTTATTGGACTGACAATTCTACATACCGACCTTAAAATAACCATTTGCATTAGTGTTTTAGACTGTCTTCAAAATCATAATTGTGTTATTGACCAATTGCGCATTGTTCAATTTTTTTACTCAGTTACTGTTGAAAGAGTACACACAGCTTAAGGTGGTGGCTTCTAATATTAAAAATAAGTACCAGTTGAAAGAGTTACAGCTGGTAGCTTCTATTATAAAAATAAAACAATAATGTACCAGTCATGTATTTTATTATGCAAAGCTAGAAAATGATTCTAAAAACTCTGCCTCTATTTCTTGCTCCTCATCGGATGAAGAGGATTGGAGGAAGAAAGGAGGTTTAGGTAATAGTATTTCGAATCACATATTTTCACAAATAAATCACAAAACTCTCCAAATGGATTTTCTTTTATCCTAGTTCCTTCTCTAACCAGGCGCGAAAAATTAACCGTGGTTCACATGTATTCAGTTACGACTAGACACTCCTGTAAATAAATCATACTATTAGTAGGTTTAAACTCGAACACCAGGTCACCAACCATACGATAAGGAAGCTAACTTGGAAAAAACAATTATACCTTATAAGGTCTACTCGCTCTAGCGAGTATCAAAAATGATGTATCTTATACCAGTTATCAAAGACATTTCACCACATATTTCTCATTTTTGATATAGTAGAAATTTACTTAATATTCAATCTCGCAAATGATAATTTTATCAACAAATTCTTCCAGTTTGCGTAGTAGTATCACTATTAAGTCTGTGGACACAACTTGTTTAATTTGTCAAAATTGTTACTATGACGACTATGACATTGCATACTTTACTTTTTTTATGTCATCACATTATGGTACCTACACGACCTATTTGTGTAAAATAATTGCGATTTATATAACATAATTATTTTTAAACGTTTTTATATTTCAAAGTGCGTACTGCGTAATTTATGTTTCGGATAGTACCTACTACTACTTTTTTTGTAAACAGATTTTACAAAAAAATTAAAATCAAAATTGAGGTTTACCTTTTGTCGCGGGTTTTAATTTTTTTAAATATACCTATAGTTATCTAAAAATTGTAGGTCAGGTTGTAGGTCACCCACAAAATACTAACAATATAAGAAAACATATATTCAGCTTATAAAATGTAATAAGAAGCCCTGAAGGTCTAGAACAGTATGGATAATATTAGTTCAAAATACATTATGCTCGGGTTTTTTAATTAAGTCTAAAATGACATTTGACCAAGAAGTTTATAATTATTTCTCTGAGCTTGACCCTTGAAAAAATTACGAAGGCCAATACCTTTCCTCCAAGGCTTGACCAGGTTTATACTCCTTGCACGATATAAGTTACGTTTTGTTATAGCCAATAAGCTGGTACTTATGGTCTTTTACAGGTCTTCTTTCTTTCTTCTTCTCTCTTTATCGTATGGTTGAAGTCAGAGTTTAAATCGGCTTTAGGTCTCTGATATGGCTTTACACAGCGTAGAAAAATCAGAGTTTGAAAGTGCCTGGGTTTGACTTGGCAGTCCAACGGTCGTACCACTATCATACCTATAGCTTCCAAGAAAAAAAAACTAAAACTTAAATAATCATTTTTTAAGCCCCGTACAATACGCCTAATTGTTAAGTCTGTTATTATTATTAAAGATGTTTTTTTAAATTTACCTCTTTTAAAACAAATTCCAGCTAAACCTTGGCGACCGCGGTCGCAGCAATCTGAATACGAATGACCGTTAACAATAGTGTTGTCACCCAAGACCAAGAATACAGTAGATAAGTCCAATAATGGATGGCCTAAAATTGCCGTATTAGAATAAATTAATATATAAGCCTAAATTCAATATCTTACAAAGCAAATCATGTGTAAATTTACATAAATATTTTTAAGAATTTATCAATGAATTATTTAAAGTAAAAGTATAGTTTTTAAATAGACACGTTAGACAAAAAGAAAATAATATTTTACAGTTTGACTAAAAAGAATCTGCAAAATTGTGGGCGCCACTAGCGCACTTTTGATAAGTACTACAAACTACAACTCATTACAATAATAAAAAAAACACCATATCTAGCAGCTAAATCGTTAAAGTGGCAACTCTGAGACCCACGTTCATTCCGGGTGACGTCACGGGCCATTTTTGTTCACTCCCTATTCGGATTTGCTGATGCAGTGCACGCAGTTCTATAGGATTCAGTACATGCTTACAAATCCGTCCGCTGCGACCGCTGCGATGAGGATGCGGTGCACGCGCACCTTAAATGTAGTAAGTAGGTAAGTAGTAGGTTAACATTGATTTTGCATCGTTCGGCATAATTAAAGTTACTATCGAAGTTAAACTCAATAAGTTAGGAGATAAGGTGTTAGAAGGAAAAACAGTTCGCAGATATGGGTAATACCAATATGGGTAAAGTAATGGCATGGTTTACATAATGAATTAAATAAAATATTTTTTTTATTTATTTAATCTCCACTACCAATGACGAAGTCGCGTTCAGTTTCGTAGAGTAGAAACTATTCTTATCGACTTTATTTTAAAAAGAATGCTTTTGCCCAGCAGTGGTATCGTGTAGGCCAAGTGAGGGCAACCTTTGGAAAATTGCGAAAACTAAATTTTAAAATTAATAGAAGGCCGCAGCTCTAATACCTTACAGAGAGATTCCAGATACTCTCATTCTCTTGTTGAAGTGAAACGAGAATATAATTGTTTCGCAGTCCGAATCAAAATCATGGACGGGCCGCATCTGGTCCTGGGGCGAGGGTTGCCCGCTATACGATGTATTGTAAGACTATGAGAGAGTCGAATCTAACCGAATTATCGATTCTTCTTCATTTCTTCTTATCGGTTGGTTGATACCATAGAAATATTAAATAAGAATATCTTTGGTTGATACACAAGCCGGTGTGAAAGTTTAAACCGCCTGTAGGCCTCTAACAAGGTTTACCCACAATCGAGATCATATCTTAGGTATGCTAGTTTTTTTTACCATATTTTTCTTCACCATTTTTAAACAAAATGATTATTAATTTCTAATCCAACACGGTAGGGTAGGAGGTAGGTATATACCTAATTATATACCTAAGAAATATAAACCCAATATAAAATAAAATGAGTATCAATTAATTCCAAATCAATTAACAAATAGTTAAATTACCCAGTCGGGAAAAAACCCGGATTTTCCTTGATCGCTACTTATAGGTACACCTAAGTAAGTAATCATGATTATCTAAACTAGATTTCTGTGTATTTTAACTTTTATTATTATTGCCAGTTGTCAGAGTTTAAACCACCAGTAAGCCTCTGACATGACTTTAGATACCGTTGAACCGTCTCTCAGGTATGCTAGTTTCCTTGCGATGTTTTTTCCTTCACCGTTTTAGCAAGTGATCATTCATTTCTGAAATATCATTTAGGGATGCGTGCCTGGGTTTAGAATCTACGATTTTTGACTTGGCAGTCCAACCACTAGGCTATAGCTATCACTGCTTAAAGTTTTATGTTATTGGGTACATACATGCTTTATGTTAGGTATGCTAGACACAAACATTTGTCTCTTGATCAATTATTTATTGCTCATGACTCATGAGTCATGAAGAAAGTTTTCCTTTTAATAATACGTATTTGGCAAGACAGCGTTTTAGCCCCCCGAGTAAGTTTGCGCCACACACAGTTTGAATAACTTTAAAACACATTGATTATTAACAGAGATCAAATAGGTATAGAGTCCGGAGATCAGAGATAATAGGTAATAGAGTCCGATAATAGATCCGGAGATAATAGAGTCCGATAAGCAATGTCTTGTGTTTTATGCATGTGGGAACATTTAAACGCGTATATTCTACGTAGGAGAAGCCGGGACGAACTGGACTATTTCCCTCCAAACTGGCAGGAAATAACGGGATCACGAGGAGTAGAGAAAAGAAGAGAGTGCTTTGCTCGGAAATGAGACAATCCTAGACTAAGAATAATAACTTTCTATGCGCAAATGCCACACGCAGCTAACTTTAGAGACAACAATCTGTAGCGAGCACTGTCTATAACTGAATTTGTTCCTAGGTGACTCTAGGTATTTTGTCAGAATTTTTCGCCCAATCATGGAGTTTCTTGCCAGATTCTTCTCCATAAAGGGTAGGCTGCCCTTGGAACTGGCAATTGGAGTCACTTTTACAATAGGTAATTAAATAATGATAATTATAACCATTCATAAGTGCCTCATGGTCCACATAAATAAATTAATTTTAATAATATAAAATGTATAAAATGTAAAAAAACATTATATGAACAAAAATATTTTGATCAAATATTTGTTTGCCCTTTTCGCCATATAAAAAAAAACATGATTTTGTTTTTACACTTTTACGAAACGATTATTGGAAATTTGGAATAGAAGCTGTGTGAACTAGCCATAACAAACTGAAAAGAATCCCACCCCTTAACTTTTTGTGCTAATCCAACACGAACTGACGCTGTCCGTCTCGTCTCCGAAGCGAAGGGACATTTTTTCATCAAAGTTTTTTCTTTCCGAAAACAACAGAGCATCGATTTTAACTTAGCACGCTTCTAAACTGCCAGTAACTTACAGTAACAAATAAAATTAAGAATAAAGGCGTTAGAGATCTAGACATAATACGTATTCGGTTCAATTAAATTGATACACATGTGTATAATATGTAGTCGTGATAGCCTAATGGTTTGACTTGCCAGTCAAACGGTCTCGGTCTCGGGTTCGAACCCAAGGCGCGCGCACCTCTGACTTTTCGTAAGTTATGTGCGTATTATAAATTAATTATAACTCTCCGTGCCTCGGATAGCACGTTAAACTGTTGGCCCCGGCTGTCAATTGTAGATCTTTGACAGTCGTTACGGGTAGTCAGAAGCCCGAAAGTGTGACAACCAATCTTACCAAAGGGTATCGTGTAACCCAGTATCTGGGTTGTGGAGGTCTGATAGGCAGTCGCTGCATGTAAAACACTGGTATTCAGCTGCATCCGGTAAGACTGGAAGCCGACCCCAACATAGTTGGGAAAAGGCTAGGCAGTGAGATGTGTATCATAATATGTACGTATTGTACTCTAACTGCAAAAAGCTCCAAAGTCTGAATGCTAGCCATCAGTAGGTACTCCGTACAATATTTCTATAGTAGGTACAAGGGGTGGAGTCTCCGAGACGTTTGAATTGTAGAAGAGGATTTCGATAACATGTGTGCACGTGTGGGATTATGAATAGAGCGACTGGGGGCTTTATCCAGTATGTCGCGGATTCAAATTCCGCTCGTAATAGATTTTTTCTCTCTTTACAAAAATTTCGAACTTTTGTGTTCGCAAAAAATACCTACTCGTAATTTATAAAAATTGTTTAAGTATGTAAATTTAAATGATATTGATTTTTTTTATAGGAAAGGGACTTACCTACCAACAAACTTTAAAACATATCAATGGGTAGGTAGGTACCTACTTATAGTACTTTCCAAACAAAGCGAATCCTAATTCTGACAGAATTAGGTACCTATTTGAAAAAATGATAAATTTATTTTATTAATATTCCAGAGTCTGATGTATTGTCAACCGCATGACAGTAGTAACACTTGTACTACGAAAAGCACCTTTACTTCTACGTAATAAGGGTGCTGTCAATGTCAAATTGTTACCACTGATGTGCAGTCGATTGTACCTACCTAATCAGGAAGTCTCCGATTCGAATTTGGTTATTTCTCTGTTATCTTGAATACACGGTAGATAGATGTAGGTAGGTCCTACTTGGTCCTTAAGTTGGTTAAGGATTTGTTACGCAATATTGAAAAACAGTAAGTTATCAATCACACGATGATTGATAACACTTAGATCGAAAACCTAAAAACAAATCTTCAAGTAGGACGTGTTTTATCAATTAAGCAAAACCGTACTAAAGTTCTATCACTTCTAACCGTACCTATTAGGTACCTACCTACCTACTTGGTAAATAGTAGTTTCAAACAGCTCATGTATACGCAGCTTTAAGTCTCTTTAATTGAAAGAATAATCTTAAAATAATAAAACTTGTTCAAAGATAAACCCACTAAGAAATGTCCAGGCCTACCCCTCTCTACATTTGAATAATAAAAAAGTAATGAAAAATTAAAAGCAAAGTTGTAAGAGAGGTTACTTCACGCCGTCAAACGTTTAATTGGTTCTGCTCCTCAAACCAGTCTTCAATTACGAGAGCGAGTGAGATAGAAGACATTGGGATGCTCCTGTGGTGACGTCAGCCAACCAATAGACTGAGTGATCTAATGAATAAACTAACCATACGCACTCTGTAATAAAAAAAAAAACATAAAAGACGACCTCCAAGGACCACAACAGTGCCCGAGAGACGCACCGAAACGAAATTAAGTTTTTTATGAAACACCTTTTTTTAACACACACCTGCAAACTGCATGGTGTGTTGCACCCGTTTCGTAAGTTTCATGTCCGACGTATTGGCTATTACTGAAATAACAATATCAAGTAGCCATACTTTGTAACGTAATCGTAAACGTAACCTTTATTTCAGTCTATGTTATGTTAGAGCTTCAATCATGAGAATAGTAAATGCTTTTCAGCTAACTATAGTCGCGATATACCTACGGTTGTTGTAGTCGAGAACTACGAAGTTTGCATTTCGCAGGGCAGTGTTATCTACTCACCTTTGTAAAGAAGTTCTGTGCGCGCGCAGGTAAAACACCGAAATCCCACAGGTGAACGTTATCCTTGATTTAAAATTCGAAAATATTCGAAACGGTCAACCGGCTTATTGTCGGCGCGTTCTCGGTACACACTAGCTCGTGCGTTTCTGTTTAGCGACGCACCACGGCAAAACTACAACACTGTCACAGTTTGTTTATAAAATTATGAAGCACTTATTAATAATTTCGGTGACCCGAACTGCGCATGCCCGTGCAACACGCGCCTCTTTCGAATAAGGTTATGTTTTAAGTTGTAAGCACCTCCACTTCACCGGCACACGCACTTTACACTAGTTTCCCAGAAGAATCTTATAAGAACAAATCCGTGCGAACTTTTTTCCGATAACGCAAACACACGAATCACTGTCGGAGCACTCGTAAAGTTATTCTCACGAGAATTATGTATTGGTACTACCAGAAACACACTGTTGCATCTATTTGACGATCAGCCGGCTCTACCTGCAGCAAACGAAGGCCGTGTTCGTATAATAAACACTTAAAAACTCCGGAACCGGTAATAATTTGATTCCGCACGTGAACGTGACACTGTCAAAATAAAATTTCGGTAAACACAGCAACACCAGAAACTCACTCATTTACGGTGAAACATCCCATGTTTGTGACACGGCGAGGTCCGAGTGACAAATAAACGAATAGAAAAGAAAATAAACGAAGAATACTAAAGTCGTCGACTGTAAAGCCGAGCGTCCGACACTCCTGCTGAGCGCTGTACTAAACGCGAGAGGCCGCGCGACCCGCCCCGCCCCGCGGCCCGCGCTCGTCCCGCCCGCGCCCTGCGACCCGCGCTACTACACCGTATGAAAATAAAGTAACGTTGAAAAAATCACAAGTGCACAGGGGAGGAGCAGAGAGCATAGTTCATCCCTCAGTGGTGCAAGTTGTCTGATTGTTTGTTTGTTTAGGTAGTTTTACGGCGGCGACCGGCGGCGAGCGCGCGGCGCGGGGCGGGCCAACGACGCGGGCGGAAGGCATTCAATTAATCTGACAACACGTGCGTGATGCACCCTCCCGCGCCGCCTCAGGTTATCACACGATTCATTGACCAGCGCCGTTACTCTTATTTTCAGTTTCACAAAGTTTTGAACAAGTTTGAAAAGTAAAAATAATTTTACGATAGCTCCCTTCCCTACTTTCATTCATAACAAAGTTGAATGGAGCTAGAGTAAACAAACTTACCCATAGCCGACAACCGTTATCAATGCAATAGAAAATGCAAGAATGCCGTTACGGTCCTTACGTGGATGATAGGTAGGTAGGTAGGTATGTTGGGTGCTTATTGAATAACTTTTTTTTCGCGATACGTAGGTACCTAGTAGGTACCTGCTTCATAGACTTCTTATTAATGGTTCTAAGATACTGGAATCTTGATGGAATGCCATGGTGCATCGGATGCAGCGATTCAGCTATTGATAAAACGATGTAATGAAATAAATTTTACCACGTAGGTAGTAGCCGACCGTTAGCTAATTTGTTTACGGGGGCCATTAAACTGTTCACATAAAGAGAATCTCCTAAGATTGCAACAGTTTGAGAGATAACAAACAAAACACATTAACTTCGTTTATAGGCAGATAAAATAGTTTGGACCGCACTTGTTTATTTAAGTGTAGATATAAGTGTTCTTTGAAACCACAATAATGTTGTTATTATAATTAAAATAAGTCATTAAGGACACCTCTGTATCTCTCTCTATTGGGCTAGGTAGAAGTGTAAAGGACAAGAGTTACAAGTAATATAGGTACCTAAACTTTTTCTTTCGTGCCGATTAACTGATTTATTTTTTAAATATGCCTAGAATCAGGCCACCAGTGGCGAAGGCTCCTTATAATTCAATTCTACGTTGAATAAATAGAAATATTAAACCAATATCTTTGGTGTCAACTGACTGTGCCATTAGTTTTGTCTCCGGTTTGGCTCCGGTTTACTTCTTACAAAAACCCTTCGTTTCTGGTAGCCACGGTCTAGGATATAAACCATGATTAAATTGTATGTCACATATCGGTATTTTAACCGACTTCAAAAAAGGAGAAGGTTTTTCCAAAAAAATTTCTTTTGTGCGGTAGAGTATAGGTACTTCCAATTTGTTCACATTGTCACCAAGTCAGGATCTGATGATGGGAGCCCAGGAAAATCGAGGGAAACCCCTCAAATTTTATAGGCACTTATTACGTTTTTTAGTATTTAGAGTCGGACTTAACTAAACTTTTTTGTTTTAATTATTTAGGTATTTTATGTTTGCTCCGTCGTAGACCAACAACACCACTTACCATCAGGCGGGTTTATGTTCAAACAATAGGTAGGTACATAATAATAAAAAAAAAAACTTAGAGCGGAATAGGTACAAGGCCAGGAATTTAGGATGAACACAGGCAAATTTATATTCATTGTATTCAATTTATATGCGGGTCATATCAATCTTGTTATTGTATTACAATCCTGGGGTTCAATTTTGAATGACATACGTATACGAAAATCGTAAAAGCGAATACGGATTTCTTAAAGTCATATCGATCTACCTAAATAACTAGTGGTCCTTACCACTCGAATTATTATAATTACTGCCGAAAGAAAGTGTCACATAATGTAAAAAAAAAGGGCAATAAATGCAGTTATGATTTTATTTCATTAATTAAAAAGTTACAAAAAAATAGTTTCCAAAATTCGTTACGTAAAATCCATGTGTGAAAATGTTTCGTATGCGATATTTTAAAAGTCGCCAGCGGAATCCAGAAATACACTCTCTGGACAACACGTCTTGTCCAATTAGCATCACAATACCCCGGTCCTTCACCTTCCGCATCTGAATTGAATGTGACTATACGGGTACTCAATAAAATTAACGAAATAAGGACTAGGGTTGTTCTACACAAACAGTCGAGAGTCGTGTGAAAGAGATAGCGCTACTTATCTATTACTATCTCCCCCAATAAACATTTGACAGACACTTGACTGATACGATTAAATTATTCATACTTAAACATTGGGAAAGGCAAAGTTTTGTTAGGGGATCCCACAAAAACAGATTAAGTATTTGATTGATTTGAAACTTTCGCTTCATAGAGTCATGGGGATTTAATTTGAAAGGTTTTTAAGTGGAAAATGTATTAAAAGGTGATTAATTATTTATTGATTGCGCTGGTTTATTACAGAAAAAATTTAACAGCCGACGCTCTAACCGATGATGGAATACTAGCTCTAGGTAGGTAGCTACCCGCTAGGTAGCTCAGCGGTTAGTGTCACGATACGCCGAAGATCGTGGGTTCGAATCCCATCCGTATAAGTTTTTTTTTTTCAAATTTAGGATATTTAATAAGCTTAAATGTAAAAAAATCACAAAAAGACACCCATAGGCTAATCTATCTTTCCAAATCAAAAAAAAATACTTATCTACTGTGCCCGTTATCTTTGGCCCGTACGCTAACTTACACAACATCCCTCAGCTGTCCTGGTTTCATTGGATGTTTAAGTAAGTAAGGTATAACCGAACTTCTTCCCTCCAAAAAAAACAAAGGATTAAAATACATCAAGTTTCTTATACCTTATCTAACATTGTTACGACAATCCCGAGGTCAACAAGGTCAAGGATAGGGTCACAAGTCATGAATATCCTATTTGGGTACGTAAACGAAAAACTTTTTGCTCAAGAGTCGAACTTGAATTTATTTTAGGTGCTTTTCCTGGTATTGTATGAGATCAGCAGCTCAGTGTTTACTTCTTTTCTCTGAGGCGAAATAAATTATTTTCTACCTTTGATTTTGTTAAAATAAGGTCATTTTTTCATTTATTCATTCATTTATTGCATATACATGTGGTATCTTAAGTGGTATTTATCTTAAAGTGCCGATTATGCACCCCATTTGATAGTATAAAAGTAATTGGTCCAGATTAAGTTAGGTGTGTAGAATTATTTGGTGAAATGGAAAAAAAAGTACCGCGTATTGATATTTATTATAATAGATACTTTTTAGTTAAAAATCCGAAAAATTTAAAAAAAAGAAAATATCGTATAACCTACATTTCATTTACTGAAGGGATTTGAGCCTGCTACCTATTGGGTAAAGCACTCAGTCGCTCTGCCACTAAGCTATTCGCTACCCCCAGTGTTATCAAAATTCTCTTTTACATTTTAGAGTCTCAGATGGTAGTTCCATCTACTCTTTGTACGGAGTACTTAGAAACTTAATTGTATTTACATATTAATGATAAAACGAAAAACCTAAATAACTTAGAAATAAAATATTGATTAAAAATTGAAAATAATAAATAAGTACTTCCACTTTATAATTTTTTATAATTTATTTAGAATTGTATCAGACTATTTAAATTATATCCACAGATATTTGTATCAGTCTGGGTGTGTTTACACATTGTGAAATTACCTATATGTCTCCCACATATTTATATAACCTGCGATCAACATAAATTTAACAGCTACGCTCTTGTCGATGGTACTTCTTCCAGCTCTCCCTATCAAGAGCCAATTCGTTGACCTCCTTTATGTGGTAAAGTAAAGGTTGATACTTTTTCTTTGATCTGCGCTACATAATTTAGTGTTGTACCTCTTCCTCTCCTTCCATCGACTTTTCCTTCTATAATGTTAACCCACGAATTCACGATACAGGAGAAAAATTATATTGTTTCTTTAAACCCAGCAAATAGTACTTCTGTTTCATATCTGCACACTGTACTTCACTCACATAAGTTTATCTCGATCGATAACGTCAAAATAGTTGGGCTCTGAAGAATTTTAATCTCCCAAGATCGCTCACCGTGTAACCTATGCTTAAGGTTAAGCTTTTTAATACCTTAGTAGAATATTAATGCCTTCATTGTGTATTCAGTTAGATCACTAGACATTGTTTTATAAGAAAACTACAAGAAATTTTCATAAAGTATAAAGTTATTACGTTTATTTTAATTTATAATTGACTTCTAAAAATGAGGATCCTTTTCATTCCTTGCATTTTTTCAAGTGTTTTTACCTATTTCTAAAAAGGGGAAGGTTGTCAATTCACTGAGTATCTTTTATTAATTCACACTACACTCAGCAAAAATCTCAGCAAAGCTCAGGAAAATTCAGTTTCAATTTCACTAAGACGCGAGCGACATCTAGTGCCTTATAAAAATGTTACAATAAATGGAATCGTTAATCGCATAAACGAAATACGGTCTATGAAAATAAATTCCGTTTTTAGTATGTTGCGCTCATGCGCCCACGCCCTTGAGAAATATGTAAAGACCAGTGAAGCATGAATCGACGCACTATTAAAATGCATTCGATGCACCCTTGCCGCGCCGGGCCTTCTTATAAACGTTAATACTTGAACAGAAACGCTATACACATCGTCTATGCAATGATCACAAGTGGGTATGGCCGTTGACTTGGTTAGAGGTGTCAGATTCGAACCTCCGTGCTTCGGAGACTACGTAAAGCCCTTGAGAAGATTGCCGTCCCTTTGGGCTATAGATTGACAGAACACTATAAATATATCTATGATATTGGTTAATCTCTATTGAGATAGGCCGCTGTGAACGAAATTCGGTCGGCATGACGTTCGGTAAAACACCTATCTGGTACGAAACTTTTTGTATATTGTTAGTAGAGGGTAATCTCTGAAACTACAGAACTCATTCTGAGAATCTTTTGCAAATAGAAGCTATTCTATCCCTGAGCAATGTCGGATAATCCGAAATCTACGCAGATGAATAAAACTAGGTAGAATAAAATTAATAAACTTAAACAATACTGACAACCGGACGCCCTTTCCAACGTTTATGCAATAAAAACAAACTAAGTATATCGATAAACGATTCCGATTAATCAAAAGTCATAAACTTATTGATAAAAAAAAAGGAATTAAGTAACTTTGACCTTTTATTAAAAGATTGCTGTTTATAATCTGTCTGGTTTTATAATATTTATGGGTATTTTAAATACCAGCTTTGTGGTAACTAATATGATTAAAAGATGTCAGTTTTGTCTGTTCTATATGCCATTGCCATCACACAAAGGCCGTTAATCGGATTGGCGTGCCGTGATTTATCAAACATTCTCTATCACACAATCTGAGTTGGTATAGGGTGTAATGCTATAATTCAGTGGGAAAGGATTCACCTGTAGTTAAGAGAATTGGTTCAGTTGGGGCTTAGTACCTTACTTTTTTTTTTACAAACAAGCATCTAAAAGGGTAGTACTATCAGGTCGAGCCGGCTTATTCATGCTGATCGCTAAACTACTTGGCTAATCTTGCAAAAAGTAAAGTTTAACATTTTAATGTGAGTAATATTTTGGAGATGTTGTGGTGGTGCATTGGTTACGCTCCCGCTTTGCGAGGGTGTGGGTTCCAACTTGGTATATACCAATCAGACTTATACAATGTCATATGTACACTAACGATCAACGAAAATATCGTAAGGAAACGATCGAAGCGATTTCGATTGTCCAGAATCGAAATCGCCAACACGTAGTAAGCTAGCGTAGTGTAGTGATTACTGCTAGGTATTGCTTCGTATGAGAAGAGGCCTTTGCCCTGCAGTGGGACAGTTACAGGCTGATTAATAATAATAAATGATGAAATGGGCTCCCCACATCTCAGTCTTGATCGTAGACAAGCGAGACTCTAATTTTTTATGAAATTCTTTTTTCATTCAATCCCGAAAGTTTCCGATGGGTCACCCCGCCATTTAGGTAACATTTGGACACGTAAAAATTGGAAAATATACTGCAAACTGCTCTCACCCTTAAAGAAAACAAGCGAAAAAATGTATACCAAGGTTTCATAGTAAGAAAGCGATGTTAACACGATTCTCTTGTAAAACAGACTTCTGAACCTTGCCGCAACAAACCGATGGATCTACAATCTACATAATCATGTGTGTTTTATGCTAAAAATAACTCACACTCCATTGTCTTAAATCGAAACACAAACATTATACCATAAAAGGTACTTACTTTGATAGCTTTTACTCACATTACCAAGGTAAATATGACGTAGATAAGTCAAAGGAAAAAATGTGAAAAAAACTAGCCAAGTGCGAGTCGGAATCGCACACAAAGGGTATCGTACGAAAATGAAAAAAAAAACATGACATGTGTTTTGTATACAGACCCCCTTTAATTATTAACTTTATTTTATTTTTATTATTTGTTGTTATAGCGGCAACATATAAGTATGCAGACGGTCTGCTAAATTGCAACTGACTAGCTATGCCTATCACAGTTCATGAGATAGGTACAGCCTGTTGACAGACAGACAGGACAGACGGATGGAGAGCGGAGTATTAGTAATAGGGTCCCGTTTTACGTATGGTACTTTGGGTACGGAACTCTAAAAAAGTAATTGCTATAGATTGTTGTTTCATCACGAATGAGCTGGCTCAATCGGGGTAGTACCACCTTCTCTCATGATATCGGTATTCGTACTGTTTCTTACGGTCGTGTCTAATTAAGGGGCGCCTTTAGCTGCAGTTGCTTTAGGTTTTGTTTAATTGCTTTAATAAAAGGCCTCTAGGCCTCGCTAGAAGGCCAGTTAGTCAGTCTGAGCTCTGTAGAACTGTAATGGAGAGAGATCCACGTAGAAAAAAAATACCATCTAGCAGTTCGTTCTCAATTTGATCATGAGTTAGGATTTCTCTACATCTACGAACCTGCTTCTTAGATTTTTAACGGGCGAACCTTTTACTAACCATCTCGGCTAATTTTATTCTAATCGGTGTCACTGAACCAAACTATGTCAAAAACATCCAATCGTAGTGCATCACTATTTTAATAATGGTAAATGTTTTAGCAAGATATTTTTTCCCCTATTTCCCTAGGGGAAGATACGAGGCGCCATGACTAATTGCGTTAGCTACGGCTGAAGTGACTTTCAGCATAAATAGACAGTTATCATAGATCATAGCTGCACGAGACAGCCAGGTATTAACAGTAATCAGTTTTTGTAGAGTTTATTAATAGACACGCCCCAAGTTTAGGCGTAGTTATATTATTGTCATAAAAAAGCCTAAAATCGCGACTGGTGTAGTAAATAATATATATAGTCCTCCTCGCCGTATTCGGCGACGGCGACCCAAGCTAAGTACGAGCATGTGCTCTAATGTGACTCGCACATCCAAATTTACTTTTGAAAATTCGGTTACATGATGGACAGTAGAGTTGGCCAGTATCATTGTAAGTATAATTATAGGAGGGTTTAGGGCGAGACTTCCGTACTTGACGTTTGACATCAAGTTGTGACAGACGGGTAGTTTCGAAAGCTTTAACAGCTCTTTTTATTCGCAAGCGCCACACTGGACGATGCGACGCTAGCTCCTCCCATTTATTAGTAGGTATGTTGCAGCTAGTCATGTGGCGCTTGAGTACGTCTCTATAACGTAGGTACTGCCCGCCTTGATTGCGTTTACCACTTGCAAGTTCGGAGTAAAACACAGCTTTGGGCAGTCTGCAGTCATCCATACGCCAAACGTGTCCGCACCACCTCAACTGGTTTTTCATAAGAAGTGCCTCTATGCCTGATATTTGAGATCGACGAAGGACTTCCGTGTTGGGTATACGGTCCTGCCACTTGATATTCAGAATGGAACGTAGACATCGCATATGGAAGGTGTCCAACTTTCGAATATCACCCCTGTACAGACACCATGTTTCCGACGCATACAATAGAATCGGAAGTACCATGGCTTTGTACACCAAAAGTTTCGTTTGCAGTTTAATGTCATGTGATCTCCAAACACGGTTACCTAGACGACCAAATGTAGTTGCAGCCTTTGCTATACGAAATGAAATTTCAGATGCTAGTGTATTATCGCTTCTAATGTAGCTACCGAGATATTTGAAGAATGAAACTTCTTCAAGCGGTTTTCCTCTAAGGCTAATGTCAGAGGGGTCTACGTTACAGCCTCGAGGTGGTTGTTTGAGGACTTGGGTCTTCGAGACGCTTATGACTAAGCCAAAATTAGAACACGATTCCTGTAATGCATCCATATAGCGCTGGAGTAAGTGCATGCTGTCAGCCATTAGGCATACATCATCGGCATATAGCACTTCCAAGATAGGGAGTCTCTGGACCTTGGAACATGATTTAAAACGTGATAGGTTGAATAGTCCCTTGTCAGTTCGAACGTTTAACCCAATTTGCTCATTGCACCTTCCAAGAGCATCGTTCATCACAGCAGCAAAATATAATGCAAACAGTGTGGGAGCCATGATACATCCTTGCTTTACGCCACTTGTAACTGGAAAAGGTTCTGAGAAATCATTTTCATGACGAACTTTAGCCCTCATATTTTCATGGAACTGCCTTATTAAGTTAGTGAATTTCTCAGGACAACCAGACTTGCGCAGTACTAACCAGAGAGCCTCACGAGGCACACGGTAGTAAATAATAATGTGCTCCTGACCGAATTTCGGTCACAGCGGCCAATCTCATGTGTGCGCAAACACAGGTGCACTCTCTATTCCCTTACTCTCATAGTCCGATGAGACGGCAATCCTACACGACCGGTGAGAGATTAGGCGCAGGGCCAACAGCTTAACTTGCTTTGCGAGGTACGGAGTAAGTGATAATTAATTTATAATACGCACAAAACATACGAAAAGTCATAGGTCGCCTTGGGTTTGACCCTGAGACCTCTGACTTTCCAGTCAATGGTCATACCACTAGGCTATCACGACTTGTAACGACTGGTGTAGCGGTTCGGCGACTCTTGTGCGCGTGCGATTCTTTCAAAGCTTGATTATCTACCTCACAGGTACAAATATTTGTGTGATCGAGAGAAACTAAAGTACCTAATTAAAATTACAAAGTAATCTCTAGATAAATGTTAGTAACATTACTTCCTACTCCTTTGAGTAGTAAATTCAGTACTATTAAAGTCAGTCACTGCAACTAAAGAGCTACAGTGACTGACTTTAATATCCGCTCTAGTCTTCAGCGCATAATGTTGTTGTACAAAGAGTTTTATATCAGCATGATATCAGCACATGACTAGGGTTGCCAGGTGTCAGGCTTTAGCCGGACATGTGTGGATTTTTACAATCGTGTCTGCCCAAATACATACAAGTCCGGCCTGTTCGGGTTTTGTTAGGATTTCGGTCAACCCCGCCCCGCCAAATGTTGCCGCACGAAACGAAAGGGCGCGAGCAGCTCACGAGGACACGCATGTCTGAGCGGGCCTACAGGCAGGCACTGGAGGGGGCTGCGAGGCGCGCTTGCGGTACCCGGACCCGTCCGATACAGTGCGAAGAACACGCAGGGGGGAGACGTTTTTAGTGGGTGCGAGCCCCATATAACCGTACGTCCTCGGACGTGTGGTATGCGGAAGGCATTTTTTACTCCCCCCGGCCACAAAAAAAAGGACACGCATGTCTCGCGATCTCGCAATCGCAGCCAAATTTTTCCAAAACCAGTGTGTCAGGCTTTCAGGGTAAAATGTCCGGCTAAATATGAATCCTTCTCCGGCTTTTCTATTTTTAAACCTGTCAACCCTACACATGACACACTATTCTCTATTTGGTACTTTGGCCGCTAAGTCGCAACTTGACGCATTTATTTATTAAGGCATTTATGAAGGCAACAACCAACATTAGCGTTTACATACTTTTCATCTATTTCTGTTTTACGGGAATCATAAATTTAATGTAAACAGAGGAGTTATAAAACGGAATATTTTAATATTATAATGTGTAATTTATTTGTACTGTTTTTTTTTATGAACATTTTTAATGTATACAATTAGCAATGTCTGCTTTGATGTTAGATTTTTTTTTGTATTGTAATAAAGTGCTAATGTTAAGGAACGAAAATAGTTTTTAATTAAATGGTATTATAATGTGGACTGTAGCTATAGCAACAGATTTGTGAAATCTGTAACTCGATATAAGTAGAAGTAGACGGAACCTTTTTGCAGGACGAACTTGAACAGAAAGCGCAAAAGACGGAGTTTTGAAAGGATAGGTTTGGAAGAGATGGGGATAGCCGTTGGCCAGCTGTGACCCGCAATGTAGGCTGGTACAAAAGTGTAAGGTATTTTTTTTAGGTACTTCTACTATTATTATTACACCCCCTTTATTACCCACTGTAGTCTCTCTCTTTCCACTTTCCACTTTATTAAAGAAGCCATTGATGCCATGCAAGCCAAGCCAAGCTCATCTTGCCATCTCCGTCTGGGTCTGCCGCGTTTCCACCTGCCATTTTGAGGGTCCCACTGGGTCGTCTAACATGAGACAGATAGATACGTCCAACCCAGTTCCGTTTTAATACGATACTTACAAGTATGTTTTTTATTACTCATTGCTAAGATGTATGTACTACTATTTACAAAGTACCAACACCAATAAATTCTAGTCCAAACTGTCAGAGGGAACGAATTTAAGGACCGACATAAAACTTCTGTCACTCAACAATATTACCTATTCCATCATGCTACTGACTTCCTAGTATATTTCTTTCTTAGACCAATCGAACCAATTGAAATCATCATTGAAATGTGAGAAACTTTAGTACAGAGATTAAAAGCATAGAGTTTTTGAACGTTCGAAAAAATTTAACATAAGAAGTGGGATTCACTTGACTTTTGTAATCACCGCGCTCCCGCCCGGACCCCCCAATTATTTAATTTTACGGCTCTAATTTCACGAATCTCTAATTGATTAATTCTAATTTAACTCTTATTTGTCGTAATTTTTTAACGCCCAACGAAAAAAGAGGGGTGTTAAGTTTAATGGATAAAGTTAAACGGATGAACCGATTTCGTAGTTCATTTTTTTTAGTCTATTTTAAATTTATACTTGATTACTAGGTTTCATACCAGTGAATATAAAAGGCAAGTTTATAATTTGATACCATAAAATATATCACCTAAAAATTTTAATCTTACACGTTAAATTCAATTGATAAATTTATTTATTTATTATAAATCATATTTGAAAACAAATGGACACACGAAATAAAAAAGTATATTCCATAATTGACCCGAAGAAAGTTAGTGAACCGTGTAATTTTGACATAACGTAAGGTCTCACTCATAATCCCAAAAGGATTATTTTCGGTTGGGGCAAGACTGTTATCGTTCAACGGGAATAAACATCTTCGGCACTGGAGAATTTCTTGATGAAAAACCCGACAAAACTTAATAGAATTTAAATAAAAATGTTTTATTGTCAAGATGTTAGATAATCCAATAATTCAAGAAATATTTACAAATTTATTGTAATTTTATTCTTTCTTCACATTTCTTTTACAAAAGTAAAATAATTATTAAGTAATTTAGATTATTTTTATATAAGGTCCTATCAAGATAGGTGCACAAATTTTTATCTAGCGTTCAGACCAAACATTATCTAAACAATTTTGATGTCTGAAATAATATAGTTTCTAAGGTCACGATTTGTAAGGTTTCATTAATTGACCCTACTAATCATATTATTATCAGCTGTTATTGGCAGTTATCTGTAATTTTTTAAATTATTGATCAAGCTAAAGATGTAAACATAAATAGCATAGTGGTAGTAACCAGCAGTGCTGTTTGGTGTCAATAAAAATTAAATATAGTTTAGATATTTACATATTAATTCAATACTGAACACTGTAAAAATTTGAACACTATTTTGGTAGGACTTTACAATACCAACATGTACTTACAATATTATTATTTCCGACCTAATAATAGTTTAAGGTAAGATAGAGTTGACGTCTTTGTGGATAAAAAAACTTTTAATAAGTAAATTAATAGAGATTTAAAAAAAAGGTTTTTTTCTCTACTTGAAACAGTTAACAATAAATAGCGAAACCACAGAGGGGCTATCTACAGATCTGACTCCATACAAATCTCCCGTTGTAGTTGATATAGAACTACTTACCGACCGAGGGATATCAAGATACGCCGACTTTGAAAAAACTTAGTTTGAATGAAGTTTTTATCAAAATCAACCCTTTGCATAAGTCAAGTATGTAATACAGACAAAATAGCCTTTCAGCCAGTACACTGGGAATTACATTGTATATGCGTATTGTGAATGAAAACATCGTAAGGAAGTCTGAAATCGCTAACACGCAGTGAGCTAGTGTGGTGATTAATGATCGATCCTTCTTTGTATGAAGAAGAGACCTTTGCTCTGCAGTGGAACAGTTACGGGCTGGTTTATTATTTTTATTATAGTTATTTTTTTATTAAATATTTTTGTTATCCTGTTTTTCTGTAGTCATAGTCTCATATAGTCTCATAGTCCGATGGGACGTCAATCCGACACGACCGGAGAGAGATCAGGTGCTGGGCGCAAGACCAATAGCTTAGGTACGTAGGTACCCTCCGGGCGGCTGCGCTGAGACCAAAATTCGATTAGGAGGACATCCTCCTTTTTCAGTCAGAATTTTAATCACATGTTTTTTTGTCGAGTGTTCAAACTCATTACGTAAATGAAATTATTTGATAAGAAACTCGCAAAAACTACTGACCCAGGTGGGACTTGAACCCGCAATCCCTGGCGTGCCGTGCTATCGCTTTACCAACCAAGCTACCGAGTCCTCATTCATTACATAGACTTGCATTTCGGTATAGATTGAAAATCTATTCCGCTCTAGGGTTGTATTTTAGATTTACTTTTCGCTTTTCTAGCTAAAATTCTATTGTATCCATTTTACGAGTAAGTATGAAGAAAATTAAGTTTCGTCATCAAAAATCTTCTACATACCTACATTTTGTACATGTACATTTTGTAACCCCACACTACACGAGTCACTCGTTATAAGTTTTACTCAGATATCCCCCAGTCACACGATACCAGCGATCGAGTGTAATATGACATTGAGATCCCAAATTGGCACTCTTGAACGCAATAAAAATGTCCCTAGAAATCACATATATTATTTAATACGTACTTGGAACAAGATATATGAGCAGCCTAAGTTATCTAACGATGATGAATGTGTAAAATAAATGTAGGCCTTGAAAAAGATTTATTTTATTTGGTAGATATTTCTTGGTGGTAGAGCCGAATGAGCCGGATCGACCAGAGTTATCTACTCCTCCAGAATAATGGCGTAAAGTAACAGTATTCGTACTGTTTTGTTTTGTACGGTCAGTGAGAACACCGAGGTCCTATTTTCTCTTCCTTAGTACCCCCCACCTTCCGAAATCCCGCAAAGAGCCAGCAACACGCAATTTGTTGGAAGCAAGCGTTTTTAAAGCTATGGTTTCCGAACTTTTTTTGATCAGGAACCATCTAAGATATTTTTGTTGAATGAATGTTTAAATAAAAGTTGCTAAGTGGTGTAATCTGCACTCTTTTTCTCTTTCCGCCCCCGCGTTCCTTATTCGTATTTTTTTTCATGGACCTAAATTATGTAATCGCAAACAACTAGTAGTCTGCGAACCACCTGCGCCAGTTATGAACCCATAGTCTGCTATTAAGCGGGTCGTATGTTTGCCACATTGTAGTTTTATAAAAAAATACTTAAAATATTGTGTTACGGTAGTTAGACGTATGGCAAAAGTTCATGAGAAATTGAAAACTATGACACCAATATCATCTAACGATAGCTGGCGTCAAGTTCACAATATTAATATCTGTTCAGCGTTCACATAACTTTGAACTCAAGTTATGGGCTATAACTTTATGTGTGTGCTCCTCACGTCAAACTCTTGAACAATCTTGAGAACGCACCAGTGTTAGATCCTATAAATTATTTAGGTAAGGTAGTTTAAGTTTTAGCGGGTTAAACATCAATAAATAATCCCACGTAGGTGCTTACATACCACGCAAACTTAATTTATATCCCCTGCTCCGGTTACAGACACCCGTAAGTCAGCACAATACCGGAGTTACGATCCCTCGAGATCAAATTCGTCACCTGCGAAATTGTTTCCACTTTAAAACAATGCGATACCCCATTAAAATGTTCAAACATGCTGACAATTTCGATTGAATTCTATCTGTGGATGATATTATTGCCCAAATTAACGTTGCATCGCGCACGAATGCAACTGCATCAGTGTGTAGTGAAATCAGAGCGGGATATTCATTACGCAATATTTTCCCCCACCCCGGAGGATTGCGATGAAGCGTATATAGAGGGGAAAAACGGCGAACTTCGTTTCACAAACAAAGCGCGCGCCTGAAAAGGGCCTGTGAAAAAACATTTTCATTGTGTCTGCGAGTCGCTCGATTTTTAATCTTCCCCTGCGTCCCTCAGTAAGTTTATTGTGCGCTTTGTGAATCAGCTGGAGACCGTCACTGGTACCAACGTTTGTCATCGACCATTGAATATAAGTCACCTTACGTCAAGTCTTCTTATCGTATGGTTAATGAACAAGCTGGTGTCGACGTCAAAGGTTAAATCACCCTTCGGACTTTATGACCTTCTCATACCTTTTTTTTTCGAGAATAACTCAAGTGTGCTTGTTTCCTCTCGTTTTCCTTCAACGTTTAATGTAAGTGATAATTAATACGTCATGTCAGTAAGAGCACCAGCCGCCACGGGGTTCCATAACCCTTTTCTTCCATTTTCTTCTTTTGGAGGAGGAATGGAGATCTATTCCTCCTCCATAATCCCACTTAGGGTTGGCAAAGCGCAAATGATACCCGTGGTGTTGCAAGTGTTTTCAGATTATTGTAACCGCTTACCGTTAAGCGGGCAGTTGATTTTATATGTATAAAAGCTAGTCACAAGTATCGCCAATCTGACGCCTTCTAATTATTTTATATGACTCTAGAGCTATAGAAACATAAAATTTTTAATTGTTATTTGGAAAGCTATAATAAAAAAATGACATTGGTTAACCTACTGACAAATTCTATTTGACCTCAAATTTTAATTGCATTGCAATGTATTATTTACATCAGAGGTGCGACTTTTGTGATTAAAATATGCGCATTTTTCTGTGAAGGATTTTAATATTAGCAAATCCGCCTCTTCAATAGATCCACCTCCGTTCAAATAGGACGGCCGCAATGTAACACCTAATAAATTTGGGTGGATTCAACTATCAATTCGTTCTACCTAAGGTGTCTAATAGCATCCACTCTACCTTGGTCTTTATCAACAGCTAAATCTTTCCTCTCAATATCATAATTCATGGTGAAGGTATCCGAAGGAGTGTTCTTCTTAGGCTGGTCGTTAAATGTGTGAATGGCAAGGCTCCTCATGATGTCGGCAGTCGGTTATGTTTTATTCATAGCCTTGAAGACAGCGATGTTGTGACGTGAACACGGCTCCCCGATACAGTCATGCATTGATCAGTATTGTCGTGAATTGTTTGGATAAACAATACATATTGTGAGTTTTGAACGAGTTAGATATCAAACAGGTAGAACAATGTTAGATAGCGATACCATCGTGATATTCTTCTGATAATAAACAAATTCCATATCGATTTATAGTTCTTTACTTCGACTATAAAAAAACATATACTATTAAAGTGGCAATCTAGCATACGCCTCGTGTGATTGATAGTAAAGAAGAAGAGTCACTCCTATAATAATATTAGAATTTTGACTATTCATAAGTGCCTAAAACTGGTCTACATGAATAAAAATATTTTGATTTTGATTTTGAAGAAGTATGAACCGTGAGCACGGGTATGAACAATGCGGCCGCGACACGAACTCCGTCCGCGATCATACCTCGATCGACTGTGGTTCAACTAGGCTCCACGAGCGGAAAAGTTACATTACAAAGGGGGATTATGAACGGGGATTGTGCCTCCAATTCTCTTCACTGACCATAGAAACATTACATTAGAAACAGTACGAAACTGTTATTTCACGTCGATATTCTGTAAGAGAGTGGTACTACCGGTCTATTACTCTACCACTTATAAATAATATCTACTTCAACTATAGTAGGTACCTAAGTGTAAAAATGTTATAGCTTTTCAGAAAACTTATTACATAAGCTATGAAATCCGATAGCCAACGAAGGTAAAATGCAAATTCGAAAAGTATTCTTAGAAAACTGCTTGAGTTTACTTACACTTGTTTTAAATTAATAACCGTATTGCGTGCAGTGCATTTTTTATTTAGAAAAGGGGTCAAGAAAAGTGACATTAGCTTCGTAATTTGTTATACTGCAACTAAAACAAGCTGTTTATTCCTCTATGCATACTGAATGAATCACTTAAAAAGGCAGCACGTAGCGTTCGTAAGTTCGACTATTGCATTTCAAAGAGTTTAATGCGGTTTTTGCTAAGATTAGTTTTTTATAGTTTTGTAACTTTGTCTCCCGCAAGGACGCCGGCGTTCAGTAACAATTAATTTCCTTTTCCTGCGAAAGGACTGCCTTTTGGTGTACACTTGTACAGTAAAGGGAAATATACATATATACATATGTACACTTTTGTATTATTAGGATTATCATAAACATAAACAATATTCTTATATTTTTGAGAATTTTTTACATGTATAGCACATGATAGCTTATTAAATATAATTATTTAATAAGAAAATTTGAAATGCCGGTGGGATACGGTGGCTCAGCGGTTAGAGGGTTGACACGGTACGTCGAAGATCGTGGGTTCGAATCCCATCCGTATCAGTTGTTTTTTCAAATTTTCTTATTAAATAATATTCTTATATTAATATTATTATCCAGTCAGGTTTAATTGGTTCAAACTTGAATAATTAAATTCCTTCAACACTCGTCTCGTAGACGATAAAAAACTTGATTAATAAATTTTTAGTCTTCATCACCATCTTGTTAATTAATATATTTTACGGCATTTCAATAACTTTGTGAATCATTTATTTTTAATGTTGAATGACAAAGGTTATTTCGTCGAATATTATAATTTAAATAAAGATGAATGCGTTTGACATTGTAAAGGTCAGAATTTTTGTCAAACAGAAAACCTAGATTTGAATTTCTTTCATTTACGAAAGGTTGAAGAACAACCACAACAGCATGCAGAGCTCAAATAAGCTACCATTAAAAGGCTGCCAGGGATAAATAGGATTGGGGGTTTCATCAGCAATGCTTGATGGTAAGATTTACTGGTGCCTAAGGATGGAAGTCCTTGAAAAGAGTACCTTTTTGTAAGGAATTGAAAATGCCTTTGATCAGCAGCAACACAGTAAACTAAAAAAAATAAAATAATATGTATAAGAGGTTTTGTAGCTCGAAAATAAAGATTTACTAAAAAAATAATAGAAAAATAATTATACACGCACACTGTTAAAGAAGCAAACCTATTACTCAAATTAAATCGCATAGTACAAGTACCTTAACGTTTTAAGAAATAAATTTCGCCCAGTGGCACTTACAGAGGCGAGTCAAGAAAAATGAATAAAACATGGCGCACTTCTTAGTACGGCTGGCTATCTGTCTTGCGATGTAGCACCTATCCATTATACAAGGTGTTATTGTGCTTTCTCGCCACATCATTCTATGGGCCCTGGAGCCCCATTGAAGTTGGAGTGTATTGTTCAGGGGTTGCATATGTATAATATGTTAAATTTTAGATTATGAGAAAAAGGTAAAAATATCGATTTAATTTCATAGATTGAAGATAACGTGCATGCGATACGTGTCTTTTATTGAATAGCTTCAGTTGTTTCGTCCTTGCACGGACTATAATATAATATATAACAGCGAAAGCTATTTAATTAAGAAGTGCGACTTTGGAGTTTCTTGCCAGATTTTTCTCGATAAAAGTAGGTATGTATTGTACTTGCGATAAATCACTCTCTTAATAATACAAGTTTTCCAGTCAGTGGGGTCAAAATTCGAAAGTAATTCATTTTTGAAAAAAAAATAGCAGCTTTTCTTTACTTTTAACTTTACTATGCCAAATCTCACACTTCTCCGCGCACGCAATATTGGATCTGAAATTTACGATTATAGATATAGATAAGAATTACGTTTTAATAAGTGCATATAGTCTACAATTATTTTACATGAATAAAAGTATTTTGATTTTGATTTTTGAAATCATGTCGTAAATAAATTTAGTTGTGATTACGATCTTATGCTCCACTGTGCACACAAACGAAGAGTGGCTCAAGTATAATACAATAAAATTAATTTGAATATTCAACTCGTGTGACGTGACGAGTTATCGTGACAGGAGTGCACACAGCATGCAGTCTACTTGCTTCACGACTGCGCATGCACACTAATGTTAAATAAATACCATCTCTGTTAACGCGGATTCTTTTTTCAAAAAATAAACTACGCTGCTAGTTGCTACCCTCCGCGTCGTAGTTGTAGTTGTAAACGTAATGTCTCAGAAGAGAATACCAGTATTTGCAGCTGTCTTGTAACGTCAGGTATCTCGCTGGTAACAAATAATAATACAGAATGTGGACAATAATCTTCTGCATTGTTGGCTAGTCTCTGTTGAGATCAGCCGTTGTGACCGAATTGCGGCAAGGAGGATTAATATCCTTTAATAATTTATAGCGTTGGCAGCAAGAGCAGCAGAAAATGGTTTGACTTAACTCATCAAGGTTCCAATTTTGCCGTTTAGCAGTATTAGGATAGATTTTGTTTTCTTCAATGTTCTAGAATATGGAACTAGGTATCCATTGTGGATAAAAAAAAAGATAAAATAGAAACAAGGGAAGGATGACAATGATTTTGACGTCAAAATCCATCCGAAGCAGGATAAAAGTAAAATAAGGTGGAGATCAGTCTCACACTTTGGAAACGCAATCCTGCACGCTTTTGTCCTCGCGTTTAAAGGACGACACCTATCCATTATACGCGCCGTGATATTGAACTTCCTACCTTATGGCACATCACTCTCCGCCCCCAAGCCCCATTGAAACAGGATTGAGTGTATTGTTAGCATTTTGGTTTATTGTTTCCTTAAGAACCGTTTCAACAAAGACTGATGTAAGGTGACCCACTCACGAGTGTATTTTCGTCGCCCACCTTAGGGTCAGCGCAGACTGATGGAGTGACGGCCCAAGTTGAGTTGCTTTTGCATACGACTAAAATTATTGGTGTAGCAAAATATGGTGACACTGCGAATCTAGAGGCTCGAAGCGCACACCGCGCCAGCCACAGCTAAGCTCTGGTTAGACGTGCGGTCCTAAAGACCGCAGACTCGTGTTGCCGCGCCTAATTATTTAATTTTGTATGGGAATGTATAAGACTAAATGTTTGTATTTTTATTCTTGAAGCGTATTTTAATCGGTATAAATACGCAAAAATCACGAGTCACGCAGAGGCGCTCCGTGTAGCGCTGAGGCGCTTAGAGTCGCACAGATGAGTTTGGAGTTGCACGGGTTTGGATTCGGTCGGCGCGGTCGGTCGGTGGGCCTGAGTATCGCTCAGACAGTGTGCTCTTTACCGGTGACTGCTTTTCGCCGCCACACCGTGTCGGTCTACGCTAACCTTAGACTTGTTTTTATTCGCATGCCATCACGTCTTGGATAATTTATCCTTTACTTAATATAAAATGTGGTTTGGAGAATTCTACAGTGCATGCCGCGCCTTAGTTGACTCTTGCATACTGATCTGAAAATGAAACAAAACGAATGAAGTAATTGGGAATTTGCCCTGCCCTAGCGCAGGTGATGTATTTAATTGCTGTTTAATTCGTTTCACGCCTTATTAAAACTACAAAAATAAATTAAGTAGTAAAAATACCACTTAAGGCACAGTGGATGGGTAAGAATTGCGAAAATATTGGAAATTGACAAAACACAAATAAACGCAGAAGAAGAATAAACGTTGAAGAGTTCCTTTATCTGGAGCTAATCCTAGATGTTGATTCAGGTGATGCTTACCATAAAAATGCATTGTCATCCGAACTGAACTAACATGCAATAATTCAACTCCGTAGGATAAGAGGAAGTGGTTCTAATTCAGCTTGCAAGATTCCACCCGAACAAACATAAAACGCACATTGCAAGTTAAATAAAAGTTTGTAAAAAAGTATGCACATTGGGGATCACTAATTCTTAATCCCAGATCTCAGTAAAACAAGAAGACAAAGCACTCAGAACACGTAAGAAAAGTGAAGCCTTAGAAAATAATTATACATGATATATATTTGTAAAGATTTCCGTGAACAGTGTTCGTAATAGTTAACTAATAAATTCCCTTAATTAATACCTGTTAATAATACCTATTATTTTGGATTTAGATGTAGATATTCATTAAAGCAATTAGGTACAACTTTCCTACTACTTAGGGTACTTGAATGAAAATTTGAAGTACGGCCTATGCCTCACTGTTGCGGATTCGAATTGCCATTTAGTATCCCTTTTCTGGCTTCACTTGTTCTGAACGCTCCTTAACCTGTCCTATAAGTCGAGTCCTATATCTATTTAAATACATCAGCATAGGTTTATGGGGCCGAAACCACAGGTCCATTACAAATACAATTACTATACGAAACATCGAGCGCGCTGGTTTAAACTCACCGGAATTCACTCAATTTTGCCAACTAAAATTTTATTCCTTTTTAAATTTGCAATTGAATTTACTTTAATTGAATTTCAATAGTGCATATGCTTTTTGGGTGGAAACGAATGGGTTACTACTACCAGTTTCGTATTGTTATTGTCATAAAATTGTTAACATTAAAAGCTGGTGCACGATAATATTGTTAAGTACTAAAAATTCGTGTTTTCCGTTTATTTTCAATAAACCTCTGACAGTTATAATTATTATTTGTAAAACCTTTACGATTTGAACACATTTTTACCGATTTACCTAATAGTTTGTACACACAGTGTTCACCGGGCTTATTTGAAACAATCATGCCGGGGCGGTGCGGGCACATGCGCAGACGCTGCGACTCTCCTGCCGCCGGGATCTGCTTTGGTGCGAAGACACCATAAGGCACAAAAACTTTTTTTAAGATATTCCGGCAAAATTTCTATTGCCGTGCAGGTTGACTGTAGAGCTGTCTACTTTGTGAACCAAGACATTTGCCAATACGCATGGTATATTACTACTGTGCTATAAAGAATCATGCTTTGATACAAATTATTGCTTTCTACTTGACAAAGTCAGTCAATGAACTGTGCCTATAGCAGGAAACTCTGTTTCTCTCAAGTTGCGCCTCTGATTCGATTTCCGTCCCGTCTCCAGTCTGTTCCTACTGCCGCACTAGACGCTTGTTGTGTAAGATATTCCTTTCAAACTATTATTAGACTGACACTGTTACGTCACAGTGAAAAATAAAACCGACTTCAAACACTAAAAAACTAGAAATAACATAAAAAAGATCGTTTTATAGTCAGTGCTAAGCCATGTGGAAGACACTCTAAAATAATGTTTTTGTGTTTTTCTCGTTTAATACTATCTTACTTGATTACTGAGGAAGACCTCATGCTTTAGAGACAGGTGTGTTCTATCGTAGACCTCAACTTCACTTACTATCAGATTGGGACTTTGTCAAACAAATGCCTTTTTCAACAACAATAAATAATAAAAAAAGTATCTTAATAAAAACCGAAAGACCGATAAACTGATAGACCGATAAACTTTTAAGTTTATCAGTCATTTAGACATAAATCTAAACACACATTTGTTTACAAAACACAATGCTTTTTTCGGTCTTCTCAATAGACGTAAACATTGACACGCTATTGTGCGAGGTTATCCTATA
Organism: Protodeltote pygarga; assembly: GCA_936450705.2. NCBI lineage: Eukaryota > Metazoa > Arthropoda > Insecta > Lepidoptera > Noctuidae > Protodeltote > Protodeltote pygarga. Next base: position 11,400,291 of record OW388251.2, read on the forward strand.
GCAGTTGATAGCTTCCTCAATAATAATTACGGTAAGTAATGGTTTGTTTTTTTTTCTCCGAAAGAATAGGCTATTTATAACTGTTCGGTGAAAGCTGAAGAAAGTGAAGAGCTCGGTAAATAATAAACACGGCTTTGTGCGGTGCGTGAATACATGAGAGTCAAGATAAACATGGTGACAAGGCGGTAGAGTGCAGTCATCATTGCACTCACAGTCACCAACTTTCACCAATATTCGCTGGGTAAACTATGAGAAGTACAGCTGCAGTATGACAAATATTAACAATAGAGTAAATATTTGATTTGGTTTTTTTTTATGTTTGTTTTTTAAGGGATAAACGATGATACGATCACAATAAAATAAGTATGAAACAGACATCTGGTGAGGTAATAATGTCTGCTATCGTAGGTCGCGGTTAACCTGAAGTTTGGTAAAAATTGCAATTTTTGTCTTCTTAACTTTCTTAATACAATTTCTAAATAGATTTGTTACAAGTTCGCTTTGCATGGGTACTTTACTCTGAATTAAACAAAGTCGCTGTTGTCGTTTGCAATGGATTTTGGTATGGTTTTCCCTATCATTTAGATAATTTCTTCCGAAAGGTTTATATATGTGATACATGCATATTATATAGTAGACGAAAGCTGTCGTGCGAAGCCGGTGCGGATCGCCTGTACCACATACAATGTTATAAAGGTTAACAAAAAAATCTAGGTGCTCGATAAGCATTTCGACCTGCATCTATAAATTAACGGTTATATTGGTGGTATAATTTAAATAACATTAAACGACCAATAAACCCACAATACCCAATACATTGTTTGCACTCTCATTTCCATTCTTTGTTTTATTTTGCAAAAAACACAAAGAATTCTCAGTTAACACTTTTATTTCTAAGTGTTGATTAATATTTATTGAAGGCGAGAGAGGCAATCCGCGCGGGACAAGGTAATTTACGACGCGGGCGGCCCTCCGACAATACCTTATTTACGTTTAAATAAAATACGATCATTGGATTATTGATAAAAAACCTAAACCGATTTTTTGCGATACAATGAAGAGTAATGCGAAGATGAAGAGGTCTAAGTAAGTTATTTATCTATTATTTATCGATCTAGTCTTTTTTCTCATAAAGGTTTACTAACCTGAGTACCTATATTGGCAGATTTCGGTGACAATACCAATCTTTTAAAGAATATCATGAATTAATGATAACAGTGTACCGATCCCAGGTCTTCTGACTTAAGCTTGTCACACACCTACGCGATTTGCCCGGTGGTTGTGTAGTGAAAAACTATGAACTATGAAGATCACATTGTGCCAGCTCTGCTTACCAGATCACTCATTAATCTATGATCGGCCGCCGCCCGGCCCACCCCGGTTGCCCGCAGATCGCCTCGGTTTGTGGCAGTCTTTATATCTTCACATTTTAAATTAATTAATCCCTAGAACAAATGCGTTACAAACAACCAGCTAATTCATTTTATTATTATTCTTTCATTCCGAAATCATTAGCATTAAAATGGAAATGAGTAGATTAAAATTTAACCCAGATTTAAATTTTGTAAAATGTAAAATTGTGCCTTCCGGAATTAACCAAATTAAGCGCTTAGACATTCTAAATCTATTAGGATAAATATGCTGATGTATTCTTGATGATGTTGGTGGCAGAAATTAGGGTATTTCTTGTGGGTAATGTATGAGACTTGGATTAAGAAATCAAAGATATACCTATAGATATGTCATGCTTATAAGCAAAATATGTGCATAAACATGTAAAACATCATCAGCTGAACATAGGCCTCTTCCAATGCGCGCCACTATCACAGAATAACCGAACAGAATGAAAGCTTCATACTAAACGTTTTGCGTAGGTACACTACTACACGCGCATCTATGTGTGCGTGACCTGTCACTGACAAGGCGCGCGGGGAGTGCACCGGCGCACGCTCGGGTAGAAACCGGTTTGAGCCGGCTAGCGGCTGGGTAAGCGCACATATTATGTCAGGTTTGCCAGCGCGCAGCGGATAAGACGATAAACGATTTATTTTAATATAAAAGTACATATATTTTTTTCAAAGTGGTGCTAGCTAGTGGTTCAAAGCTAGTGGTGGTGACCGTTGACTGGCAAATCAGTGGTCTCGGGTTCGAACCCAAGGCGCGCACCTCTGACTTTTCGTAAGTTATGTGCGTTTTATAAATTAATTATCACTCTCCGTGCCTCGGATAGCACGTTAAGCTGTTGGCCCCGGCTGTCAATTGTAGATCTTTGACAGTCGTTACGGGTAGTCAGAAGCCCCAGTCTGACAACCAGTCTTACCAAGGGGTACCGTGTAACCCAATATCTGGGTTGTGGAGGTCTGATGGCAGTCGCTCCATGTAAAACACTGGTATTCAGCTGCATCCGGTAAGACTGGAAGCCGACCCCAACATAGTTGGGAAAAGGCTAGGCAGATGATGAGATGATATATTTTTTTCAAAATGCCAACCTCATGTACTGTGTGTTTAAATAATGGCAGAAAAAACAAGGGGACTTATTTTTTTGTATACCCAAAGGATTTTGCAAGGTAACTATCATAATTATCCATACACAGTCATGATGTTTATTTCAGAAGTATTTAGTTACGAACTTATAAGCTAAGTATTATCCAAAATAACTAAAATGCCGATAAGAAGAAGACGAAGATTATTTGCTATGTAGGTATATTGCAGTATTATTTGTTTCGTATTTTTGCTTTGTAGCCTATGTTTTAGAAGGTTTGTAGACAAGTAGGTACCAAAGTGTATTTGTTGGCTGTTTTAGTAAGATTCCATTTGACCTTTTCTATTAGATAGGTAGGTAAGTAGGTACCTAATTTACGTATGAAATATTCATACAAGTAGGATATTGCTTAACAATTTGAATAAAAAAAATGATTTTAATACATTTTTTCATTTCTAACAATTAAATGTAGGTAGGTAGGTACCTACCCCGGATTTTTATTTTCAATAGCCGAGTGACAGCCCTATGAAAATAGGTAAGAATTTTGAACTCATGAATGAAGCTTTCCTTCTGTTCGGTTATTCTGTGCCACTATTGTGCGCTCATTGGAGGATTTTCCCATAATCGCCATGCTGGGTAAGCGAGCATCGCAGTAGCAGATGATTTCTATTACACAGAAGGATGCTGCTATCCATGCTGCGGATATTTCCCTCTGTCGCTTTTTACGACACCAGCGGGACGAGTAGGTGTGGTTCTATTCTTAGGCCGGAAACCACACGGCGGCACCATAATTATGTAAAACATAGGTTTAGAGGAGATTATTTTTGTTAGGGTTTTTTTAATTTATACTTTAAGTAGTGTTGTAATAAATAGCTACACGTGTCTGTATTGATAAACTTTCTCCTGACTTAGTTACATAATATTGTATAGTCTGCTCATCGACAAGGACAGGGTTGAATTATTATGACTAATGAACACAATGGTCTGTGTTGACACATTTTACAGTAATGTATATTATTGATACGTTCAAAAGTTAATGTTAGCAATCAAAACATTTAAGGTGTGGGCAGTGAAAGCCTAGTACTATGACCGTTGGACTGGCAAATCAAAGATCGGAGGTTCAAACCCAGGCACGCACCTCGCTCTGAAAAAAAGTCTTTTCAAAACATGTATACGTATTAGAAATTAATTATCTGAACGGTAAATGCAAACAGTCAGTATACCTGAGCGGTTTTGGTGGTGTGAATCCCATATCAAACCAGTCACATTCTGTGTACACTCTTGAAAGAGTAGCCGTGGTTTTATGATGAAGGAAATGGGCCGTCATCATCTTCTCCCTGTGTATGTGTATTATATGTGTATGAGTATTATATGTGTATGAGTATTATATGTGTATGAGTATAATATGTGTATGAGTATTATTGTATTCCTCGCGATGCTTGATAAGAAGTGAAACATTACAATGTCACCAATTCAGACTCTTTTGCATAGGAAGTGACTGGTCACATGACAAACGTTTAATTTTTTTTTCATGAATTTTCGTTTTCAGATATCGACCTATGTTCCTTGGAAAAAAATGTTTGGTTTCATGAACTAAAAATCAGGCTGTATAATTTGACAATGCACAAACACCTAAACCGGGAAATATCTGTATCTGCCCCCACGATGTATGAGAAAATCCTAGTGATGGTGCTAAGTTTAAAAAAATAAATAAAAAAACAGGCTTACACTTTTAACAAATCTTTAAATGAATTCAAGAAAGAGCGAGAGGTTTATTCAAATGTTACGACCGTCCTTGTTTTTCCCCGAGCTCTAGAAATATGATTATTTAAATAATAAAGATGATTGATTATTCATGGAGCTGTGACAGCACGAAACTGAACACCTCGAGAACTTCCAACGTTGAATAATAGATCCGATCAATTAGCTAAGGAGAATTGCTGTAAGTTCGGCCGGTGGAAGGTAGAAACTTTGTATAATTGCAATACCTTTCACAGTTTCTATCGTCGTCGTTATTCATTATGTATTCGCGTTAACAGCTTCTGGATCTATCAACATAGTTCCTAGTTACTTTTTGTTTGGAAAAGCGATTTGTAGAGCGCTAATTCGTTGGTTAATCGCTTGACCACGACTTCGGGTGGGGCGGGAAGCGGTGCGGTTAATACATGAAATCAGCTTGACGTTGCTGCTGTCGACTCCTACCACGACTTCAGGCAGGTCGGCGAGTGACGCGGTTTACGAATTTTTCTGTCACCGCTTGCTATGGCTGAACGCACCTACGTTGCCGAGCGTGAGGTCGCTGACAAATTATAGGTATTAAATAATACCTAACCCTAGTCACGCGTCGGCCTAGCACTTGGGGGAATTCAGGCATTAAGCTATGTCTTCCAGGATGTCAATCAGTAAGCAATAGCGAGTTTCTAGAGCGGTTTCTATATTTTTTTTGTGTTGTGGTTTTGCTACTAATTCAATTTTTACTTCGTACTGTAACCAATATCGGTCATACTTATAAACCAGAAACATACTCACATTTTTACACAATTATTGACCAACATCCTAAACAAATATTAACCAGCCAGCATGTGTTTACATACAAAACTGCTGGGCAAAGTCTCAACCTTTTTCACAAATCGAGGTAAGAATGAATGTTCTTACCCATTGTGTGCAGAAGTGGTATTCTGGAATTTAACAAACCTAATAAGAGCTTAATTTAATCAGTTTAACGTCTACCACTGTACCATATGAAGACGTAGCCGGGGTCACAACTTATTGTACTTACCTCATACATTTTGTCATACAAAATTCATACATTTTGTACGCCATTATTTGGCAAAACATGTAGCTACTTTTATATAACTTTTTAACATCTACATAGCAGGCTATGCCTTGTATTGTATTTCTCATGTTTTACAAAATAAATATATCTTTATCTTTATCTTTATCTTTATCTTTATCCCAAAGCATTGAGATGCTCGAAATTAATTGGTGCAAATAGCCCCATCCAAGGAATAACCGTGTCAAACGCTGCTTAACCTACAGCACTGCTTCACCACGAACGCAGCCATGCAAAGAGTAAATATTGAGTTCGTTCATGTGCAGTTATGAGCGCAAACTATGTTCAATAATGAACATCCGTCCTTTATCCGGAACGGTCCCCATCCGGCTTCGTCGCTGCACCATAAAAAATATTTTCCATTACTACCGATCCGCTTTATCTACTCTGTAGAGGCGACTGAAGAGTTGATTGTATAGGGATATTTCACAAAGCTTTTATGAATATCATTTCATTCGCTTTCATTTTTTGTTATTACGTATCTACGTGTGTTTTATTATGTGGAATTTACTAGGCAGTAGTATTTTTGATTTTAATCCTTATTCAAACATTAATAGAACACTTATATGAATTTTAAAATGTTTCCAGAGAAGAAGAGAGAGTAATGAATAATACAGGACTTAGGTACTCTTGTAAGTACTAAGAACCCAATCTTGTACTTAAGAACACGTCTAGCTCTGGGAATTTAGAATTAAGTTTGTTGTATAACTACGTAAGTCTTACGCGCTGATGCACGGTGGCTGAAATAGTTTAGTTATAGCTATCATAGATCAAAATTTGATTACCACTTTTTTGACCAAAGGCAATCAAATTCAAAATCTTTTTATTCATGTAGACCATTTTAGGCATTTATGAATAACCCGCCCCGGCTTCGCACGGTTACGCTAATATGGATGTATTATACATATAAACATTCCTCTTGAATCACTCTATCTATTAAAAAAAACCGCATCAAAATCCGTTGCGTAGTTTTAAAAATCTAAGCATACATAGGGACAGACAGACGCGGAAAGCGACTTTGTTTTATACTATGTAGTGATATTCATAATTCTAATATTATTACCAAATATATATTACGAGTGACTCTAGTAATTACATACATACTACTTACTTTTTTACATCAAGTGAAGGAGAAAGTAGGAGTCGTGACATATCGAGAAATCAAAAGACAAGCGGAGGATAGAGCGAAGTGGCGATTGCTCCACAGACAAGAGCCTAGCTCTTAAACATAAAAGAAAGATACATACATAGTAGTAATACATTTTATATCCTTTAGGATTGCCTCTTTGAAATTGTTAACGCACTAATCAGCTTACCAAGCAGCCAATATTTCGCCAAAATTCAATTTTTGAGATGTGTTAGCATTGTGTAATGCGTTTCGATACGAGCTTGAATTGAAAACTGGATGACAGTCGAATAATCCTTGCATTGAATCCCTGGTCTAAGTTAAGTCCTACATTTGTGTTAGGATTTCAGAATATTGTATCCCGTCAGATTGCGGCGCGGGGCGGTCAGATAGGTAATCGCTCTGTAGGAAACTGATATTCAGCTGCATCTGGTTAGATTAGAAGCAGACCCCAACAATGTTTGGAAATAATAAGGCTAGGAGGATGGATTTGTTTCATTTATTTCAATACGATACGACGTCATGCTTTACGTAGCGGTTTAACCGCCTTGTGACTTTCTTTCTTTCTTCAAGTGGTAAATAATTTATGAAAAGTTTGAAGTTGACCTTGGGTTCAAAGCTGAGACGATTTGTCAGTCATACAGCGCTGAAGAGTTTATAACACGCTAATCCGGGACTGGTATAATGAAACCTTTTTTGGAAAAATTATTTTCGTGTTACCTACATAATTATTTTTTACAATAATAATACCGAGTTCAAAGCAGTAAACAGCTAAGCCTCAGCAGTGGCATGGAGCAGGTGATTATTAATTTATGATACGCACATTACTTCCGAAAACTCTGCGTGCCTTAGTGCGACCTAACACCTCTGACTTGCCAATCAACGGTCATACCTCTAGGCCAGTGTTTTTCAACGTGTGGGTCGCGACGTCCTGGGGGTCGCGAAGCCTCTGTATGGGGGTCACGAAGTTTGGAAAAGCTACTGCATTAAAAATAATCATGTATTTATCCGAACCCTTATAATTATGAAAATGAATATGCTGGATTGAATATTTGTCACAATAAAAATACTCTTACATGAAAAAAGACCAATGTGTAGGGTCGGGTAGGTTACCCCCGTTACCTACCCGACCTTACCCATTGGTTTTTTTATACGAAATATTTCTTCATACTAAAGGTGCCGTGTCATAAAGAGGTTGAAACTATATAATATCTGCACGAGTATCACTGTTCTACTAAAAGATTTTTGCAAGAACTATTCAGAACCTCATGAATTTACAACCACCTGTGTAATTCTACCTCTTCGTCCTTCTGTTAAAGACGTTGTGAACTTTGTTAAACGTTATCGCAACATGTCACAATGTAATATACACACTCACGTAATTAGGGGGAGGCATAGTCGCAACTCCATTGTGCTTTGTGTTTAAAGGCGCGTTCCGAAACCTATTGTCAGACTCATATTGAATTATATTTTATAAAATTGAATTTAACCTTTTGTTTGATACTGGAAACCATTTCAATTGTTTAAAGTGTACAAAAACATCATTCAAATAGGTAAATGGATATTGACTGATGTTTGTAGTATGAAACGGGATATGAATTTATATTTATTTATTGCGTTTGGGGAACAACGTGGTGAGGATTTATAAAGGGGGAGGTATAAAGTAACTAGGTCTAGTGTAACTATAAAAGTCTTAAACACTCTTTACTAAACTAACGTTAATGAATTCTGTAAGTACTTAATTTTGTTAATTTGACACTTTTATCGAAATCAAGTGTTTTACTAGCACAGTGTAAATATTGCTTAGGTACTAAGATAACTTTCAGATTTACTTACTTTTCCACCTATTGAGTCAAGAGGACAAAGTAAACACATAAAACTTTCGATTTTTAATAAAAACGCGACCAAAAGTCGAAACAGACAAATGGAAATTGTCCTACCGAAAAGAACAGTGTATGAAGTCATGGAAAATAATTTAATATTTATAATATTTAAAGAATTGACCACAAACACCCGAAGGTGTATTAAACAACTAGTATAAAGCTATACATTAGTAAATAATATTTACTAATGTATAGCTTTATACTAGTTGTACATATTATGTAAAACTGCCAAAGCAATCATCGCTCCACTCATAAAGTGATAGTAAATACCCTCTTACAACTCAGTTTTAGTATAAAATAGTTAACTGTTACTTACATGTTAATTATACATTAAATAATACCACGCCTCTTTCTATTATCAAGGGCTATAAATTTAAAAAAATTCAATCCCTCGACCCATAAAGACCTCAATTTATTTGGCCAAGAACACCCTCGATCAAGTCCCATAACAAATAAAAAAATATCGAAAGCTGAACATCCGTTTAAGAGCTACGATGCCACACACAGACACGTAAAAATAAGTAATACACCTCTTTTAGCATCAGGGGTGTTAAAAAGGCGTTAATAAATTCAATGTAACATTGGTTACTGTGTAGTGTAGTGTATTTCGGAACTGTCTCAAGTTCAGCCAAGGTAACCGCGAGTGTAAGACGGGCTTATAATTCCATTTGTTCGGCATACAGCGCCGCACGACTTCTAAACTTTAATTGAAATGCGTTTTCTTACGTGGTTCGAAATGTGGACGGAGTTTTATTTATATTACACGTCTTTTATAATATGATAATGAATACTAACTTCTATGCTTGATGTTACTTCACTGCTTAATTGCAGAATGAAAAGCCATGTAGGAACAAAGCATTAATTTATCTACAAATTCGCATAATATGCATAAATAAAATAAAAATCTTTTTATTTATTAAGCCGTGTGGTTTCCGGGTTAAGAAAATAACCACCTGTACTCGTCCCGCGGGTGTCGTAAGAAGCGACAAAGGGAAAGATACGGAGGATGTGCAGCAGCGTGCTTCTGTGTAACAAGAATCATCTGCTACTGCGATCGCCAACCCGCTTACCCAGCGTAACCGTGGACTAATACAAGCTGAAGATAATGATAATTTATAACTAATAAGTGACATACTGACATCTGTATAGCATTGTTCTCTAATTGCAAAGTTAAACATGCTAGTCCTCTAGTACTCCGTACAAGGGGTGGATGTATCTACCATTTAAGATGGTTGAATGTAGAAGAGAATTTTAATAATACAGGTAGGGTTACAAATAGCTTAGCGGCAGAGCAACTGAGGGCTTTATCCAGTAGGTTGCGGGTTCAAATTCCGCTCGTAACGTAAGTATTTCGCTTTCTACAAAATTTCGAACTTTAGGATTCGCAATAATTAAAATAATGATACAGATATGAATACTACGTATATTATTCAGTAATACGAGGTAATACTACTAATATTAGTAATATCATCCAACATAAAAAATGCACGCGATAATGGATATGTCGACGTCCAAAACATTAACGCTATCTGTCATCAAAAATCGTTGCAATCAATCATCAGTTCATGACACCTATCACCGATTCCAATTAGCATGCACACGCAATATCTACCACGGAATAATTGTCACTGGCATATCCACAAACAAGTGACGAGTTAAATTCATCGCAGCACTGACATTATACATAACTCTCATTATACAAGTCAACCGAGCATTGTATTTAGCACAGTGGGAAATTTCCCGCATCAACTATTTCTCGTTTTCACAAAATTAGAGCGCTCGGGAAGTTTATTCCGACCTTTGTTCGAACTCGCGTCTACCCTGAAACCTTAAATGAGCAGCTTTTGCAACTGAATGCTTACTCTATTTGATGATGATAATTGCATTTATGAAATCCATTGTGGTTATTATAGGGTAATCATGAAATCTTTTTATTACCTAGTGAAATAAAGATAAAACCATCTTGGGTGTAACATGCCTTATCTTTGTTTAGAATTAGACTTTAATGTATAATGATAGCCTGTTGTACGTATATAATATACCTAGTAGAGGTCTCAGGTTCGAACCCCAGTATATGTACCTTCCTACCGCTAAGTTTTCGTAAGTTATAATTATGTGTATTATAAAATGAATTATCACATGCTCTGTGCCCTCGGTCCTGCGCCTGAACTCCTTTCGGTCAGTGACTGGTCACTGGTCAGAAGGCTCACTTTTGTATGAGAAGTTAAATTTCCGTTTTCAGATTTCGACCTTGTTTCTTGGGGAAAGTTGTTCAGTTTTATGGACCTTATTACCTCCTAAAATTTGATAGGTCTGTAAAGCAACACCCTGTGTAGTACAATTAAATAAAGACATCCGATTGACTAAATATTCTTAAGAGAAATCGTTCGAGTATTCAGTCTTACAAGAAACATTATTAAGTAACGTGCGAACGAAACGCGTGGCTGCCAATTACCGACGTCACTCAATATCTAGGTGCTCTGTAATTATTTCCATTGTATTCTAACACAATGCTTATCTAGAAATGCTATTGATAAAAACCGCCGGCGGAATTAAATGCACTATCTAATAGGCAAATTTTAGTACAATCAAATCAATATTATTGTAAGATTCCTATTCAATACTTACTGTTTGAGCACCAAAATAAATATAAAACAATGGTCCTTTATTCATTGTCCAATCAACAGGTGTCAGAGTTGTTTAAACTGCCCTTAGGCTTCTGGCAACTGAAGGTATGAAGGTAACGCACTATCATCGCCGTAATTATCTAAGTGTAGAGCTAGAGTGTTAAGTTGCGTAAGAGGCCTGGATTTACGCGGCCATCTCTTAGGGTTAAATTAAAAGTCCTGTACGCCCGTCGAGGTTTGTCCTATCTGCCAATGATAACCATCATCGGTCAGACAGACCACGGTTTTTTTTAAAGTACTTGCGACACTTAACCGGGTGGTCGCTTTGTCTTTCATGGGCAATTTTGCTTAGAGCTCTATCGTCGAAGCAAAATTGTCTGGACGACCGCCACGCGTCGCCGCTGTCCGCTATATACCCTGCGCTTAAGTCGACGCTGTCAATGGTGCTAATTCTCTTGCAAACGCTCTAAACTAATTTAGACTCGCCATCTCTCTTTCTAACAGAGATCATTTTAGAAAAGTATAGAAGATTTTTAGAGCTGTCAAACTAGTCCATTTACGAGATATCAACGAGAATTTAGTGAGCATGTCTTAGAGGTTTCGTCTAATTTCACGTCAGTTGCAAGGACGTAGACTAATTTGACAGCTCTAATTAGATAGTTCAAATTGCTGTCCTTTTTCTATGGTGTTTATTAAAAAGAGATATAGTTAGACTAAAATTAGTTTAGCGGGATGTACCAAGAGAATCAGCACAAATATAGAGCTAGTTTCAGGCCGCAAATTCGGAGCAGCGGTGTTTGAAGCGTGCAGCGTGGCGTTGTCAACATTTATGTATAATTATGAAACGCCACGCCACGCTCCAAACATCGCTGTTCCGAATTTGCGGCCTCATTTTTTTATACAATCCACATCACAACCTAAACTCTCTAAACTTGTCATTTCAACTCAATAGACTAAATATTACTATTTGTCTATAAAACAAACTCTCAGATAATATACCAAACTTCCACGTGATTGATTGACAAGTGGTGCTCATATTGAAAAGGGATATAAGAAAGCGTCATGGGCAAATTCTCCTACCAATTTCACGAGCAATATCACTGAATAACGTTTTTAGGTGAAGAGTCTCTTTGAATATCTTTAGATTACTATAGTAGAATAGAATTCCGTCGTATTAGAAGCCTTAGAATAGATGTGTGCACAAAAGAAATATTTATTACGGTTCCAAGCTGTTTGTTTGATGTAAATTCGAAAATGTTTTAAGGTTTTTTAGTATTGTGTGCTTGTATTATTTTCTCTGTTGAATACAGACGTCTAAAGACAGGGGTGTATTTGTTTATAGGCCGCGTAGGCCCGGACTACGGGGCGGCAAAGTTTCAGAGGCGGCTGAACTTGGCAACACGCAGGGGCCAAATAAAGGTACCAGGGGTCCTACTTCCAAAATCGAACGTCGATGTTTCGTATCGAAATGTAATAACGAAGACCACCAAACGCAAACCTTGCCACCAAATTACTACTATTTAATTGTGCTTAGTGCTCTCGTCAGTTTCAAATCCATAAAAAAATGAAATAAAATCTGATGATGATGATTTTACTGATACGTCGATAGTCGAAACTTCATTGTTTGAATTTTGATGTAACGCACCAGGTTTAATAGCTAAATTGTTAGTGTTTAATTGGATTTCCCTTTTAACAACGCATTAGCAAAAAAGTTTATAAAATAAATAAAATCACAAATGGCAAAAAGTTTATCAGACCATTACCTTCCCATTTTTGCATTAAAATGTCAAAACGTCGCAAATCCTTTACAAAATATAAACAACGATAAAAGTTCGGAGCAGTTTAATAAAACTTTTTAATTGCTTCTTTGTATTTTTTACCGGGACAATACATAGAATCGATATTGTGATTCGAACCTCATTGGTTGTGGGATTAATGTATTCAAACTTTTGCTGTTAGCTTCACGATAACCGCACAATATTTACAACACTTTCTATATTTTTTTATGATAATATAATAATAATAATAAATCAGCCTGTAACTGTCAATATATAATAGGGCAAAGGCCTCTTCTCATATAGAGAAGGATTGAGCATTAATCACCCCTCCCCCCAACACAAATATGTACATACAGGACAGAATTGAACACAACACGGATATCATTATTAATTCACGCATAATCAGTAACTTAGAAGAAAAAAAACTGTTCCCAATAAGGTCTGATCATTACGAATTAATATTTAAAACTGAACAGTTGAACCTATTTCATTTATTATTAAATCGGGTTCGTTGTAAATAATTCAGGGAACTAAGTCAATTGTGTCTGGATACATGGATACCTACTGTGTTTATAGAAAATGTAATTATTCAAGGTGGGTTTTAGGTACATTGGTTACAATAATGTTCAAGGATTTTCTAAATAAATATTTATTTCGAAATCCTTAGGGTTGTAATGTTCAAGTATATTACGTAGACCGTTGAACGGATCATGGAACAGAATCTTTTTTTCGCGGGAGGGGAAATGCGCCTTATGCATACCGTCCCGCTCGGGGATGCGAGACTCTCCGGCCTAGAGATGGTAAGTGGCCTGCATACCGACTAAAACCCTTCGGTGTCACCTCTCATCGCCGTATCTCCAGAAGTATTACATCCGCTAAGTAGGCCCAACCACGGCTACAAGGCGAGAACCCACATTTGGGGGGGATGGAGAACAGATATTGATAAATTTAGAAACCCAGATATACCATGCTCTAGATTAACAAATAGGTTACCTGGTCCGACCTCTACGCAGGAGAAGGCGCAGGCAAAATGTAATTTAAAAAGATAGATAATAAAATTATTATACTGATATAAAATAAATAATAAAAATATTTTTATATTATTTTTTTTCTCAATAAATAACGGTCATCACCACTAGGCTATCACGACTCATAATCAAACTATACCTAAATTTTGAAAAAAAACTTTTTCGTGATTCAGAATCTCCAGTTAAACTCGTGTAATTGTTAACTGTTCCGCTTGTTTCACAAACAAAGTAAGTATCGGATTTAGGTACTTTGTTTAACTACGGTTTACATAATTACGTTTAACTGCGACGATTAACTGGCCAGTTAACAAGTTAAGCTACGTATTTGTAAATGCGAGCTTTCATTTTATAACAATTGAACTTCCTAACTAAAGTAATTTGACTATCTGGATTATTGTTACTCAAGATTGACGACTCTATCATTGCAAGTAAAAAAAAATGATTAAACCTTTTTTTAGTGTGATGCGTATTTATTGTATCAGTTAAAATAATAGATATTTAGTCCTATTAAGGTGTAGAGAACTGTTACGACTATATCGAAAACAGTTGTTGGTTAAGTGGAACAGGTACATTGGAACTCTAGAACAGGTATCTAATTCTTTTTGTGAACAGGTATTTAATTTCTTACTAAATATTTATAGGTATCTAATTTTAATTATTACAGCCCACCACTTAAATCGGTAGAAGCCATCATACTTAGGTAAAGTAGTAATCAGCAGCATGTTATAATGAGCAATAGTATTTTTCTGATTTTCGCTAGCTTCTATTCATATTTTAATAGAAGCGAGCGAATATCATATTTGAAGATATTTGTTCAGCATTTTGTCAATGCACAATGTCAATGTTATGTTTTGTTACACATAAACATGTGTAGATTCTCTAGTAGGCACAAGGTTTTAAATCACAACATTGCATCAGCGATAAGAAGTCATTAGCCTTTGGCCTAAGAACTTAGAACAATGTAGTTTAATAATAGCGATTCGATTTCCTTGATCGATTTTTACAGTTTGCGCAGATTGGAAACTTGGGAGACTCCTATAAATAGAGAAAATCCTATAAATAAGATAGTAAAATCTGTTACTAAATTGTAAAAGACTTCATTCTAAACAATTTCCAATCAAGTAAGAGGGACCATCTTTAATTATATTTTTTTGGTTTATGATGTTGCTTGACTCAACACAACGCGCGTTCAATTTCAATAAAGACTACGCAGCCAACTATTAAAACTACGCAGCAGATATTATAGTGCACAAGTGTAAGCGCTCTCTATGGTAGTTCGATGAGACGGCAAACCGATTCGACGGGATGATCAAGCGCTTATTAAAGCAAAAAATGTTGGATCGATACACGATACCGATTCGTCGATGGATTTAATGAATTATAAAAAAACAGATTCCTGAAGTAAAGTATATAATAAATCAGCCTGTAACTGTCCCACTGCAGGGCAAAGACCACTTCTCATACAAAGAAGAATTGAGCATTAATCACTGCGTGTTAGCGATTTCAGACTATTAAGCCCAGGTTTCCTTACGATGTTTTTCTTCACCGTTAGTCAATGTGTTAGATTAACTAAGAAAGCACATATGACATAGAAAAAGTCACATTGGTACATGCCAGGTTCGAAAACACAGCCACAGTGCAAAGCGGATCGGTAACTAATTACTAACTATTACACTGGTAATGTTGAAACTTCGAAACTTTTCTTCCTGAAGTATTGGATTAGAATGATTTCTCGCCCTTTAGCAAAATGAAGTTTCATCCTACTCTTTAGAAGACTAAAGGTAATTAGGTATAATATTAGTGTTGTATCAAAAACCAAAATTAAAACTTTATTCTGCTGGGTATTTGTGTATTGTGTAATATTTTTGTAACTCAACTATAATTGAGCGACTTGAATCGGGCCACCGACGTTCTGGGCTAAATATGTACAGATCGATTCTATCGACACGAAAAGACTGTCTGTCTGTAACTACACCCACGACTTAGGAGAAAATTCAAGTGTAGAGCTAAGTTAAAAGAAATGCTGGAACATGTTTACAACGCATTTGTAGAATGCAATAGAAAGAAAGTCTTTCTACAAAATGTAACTTCAAAATAATATATTTCAAATTCCTGTTCAGTGGTACAGAATTCGCAGATATAGGGTGTTCTTGTAATGTGGCTTACAAAAGCCTATATATTCAGGTAGGTAGGGGCCGAATAACCTCTCGTGATTTCTCAGGAGATGCGTTGTGAATAGCGGTCTCTAGGCCACTGTGCTGTTGCTCAGTATGGAGTAGGACTTTTATTTTATTTTTCTTGGATTTTTTTTTTCTGTTTCGTGTCGATTAGCCATAGCGACTAGGGAATCCAATCCCGCATCAAAATCTCAATCCCGCAGCCCTGCGGGATCGAAGTCATCGATCCCGCGGATCCGCGGGATTTGCGGGATTAGAAAAAAAAAGAAATTATTATATAAAAGAGAATTATACATTATATTAGTTACTTTTAATTAATAATTAGTTTAAGATAAGTACATAGTTTCCAATTAGATTTTTTTTGATAGTATTTACGAAGAAAAGATAAGGTATTTAAAGTTTCATCTTTCAAATTTGATCTTATTTTGTTACAATAATACGCTGTTACTAGTAAAACTTTTTCACTCAATCGGCACTTTCACACGTAATAACCAAAACATTTTGATCGAATCACCCAGTACAGTAGTTTGTCATAATAAGCGGGGAATCCCCTATAATTCTTACTTAGTTAGTTAAGCGTTACTTGACATTGATCGCGTTCGGATACACTTACGCACATTAAATTGACGTTTCGTTCGCGATGAATATTTATTTTTATTTTTTTCAGTCCCGCGGATCCCGCATATGTAATCCCGCATTTCTGATCCCGCAAAAATGGTGCGGGATCCCGCATGTACGTATCATGCGAAACGTATCCTATCTACAGTAAATCTCTATACCTATACTAGCGTTTGGACCACTAATTAACTTCGATACCAATCATCTCGAAAAGAACTTTTTACCCCTTTTTAACCCCGTTAGACGATGAGTTTTTGTATAATACGAAACACGTCTTCCATCAATTCTGTTAAAAAATGTTTATGCAAAATTTGAAGTCGATTCGAAGACCAATCACGTTGTCCCGTACAAACTTTGTCCCCGTTTTTCACCCCCTTAGAGGTAGAAAATCGTTTTTTTTTTCTTATAGGATGCCTTTACGTCATACAAAGAACACACCCTTTAAGTTTCAGGTCTCTACAATCAGCGCTTTAGGCTCTTTAGGCTCAGTGATCAGTCCTTCAGGACAAAGCATTTTATATGTATAAATTACGAGTATATTCGCTGGAGGATTCATAATACAAATGGTAACACATCCAAGCATGGGCGTATATAAGGGGTTTAGGGGGTCCTGACCCCCCCCCCCTTAGCCTACGGCTACAATAAAAATCGATGAATATTAGACGCAAACGCAACTACAAGCGATAGTAAGTACGCGCATACAGTGCATCCCCCATCCTTTACCCGCGCACCGCTTATTGTGAAATTATCTATGTGAAGTTCGGGCATAAAAACTAGTTTATCTTGGAACATTTTTGGATCCTCGGACCCCCCCCCCCCCTGTAAAAGCTATAGCTACGCCCATTCATCCAAGGACTAACAAAAAAAAGAACCCTATTCCATACTAACTTAATGCAAGTCAAGTCCTCCGATTTCTTTATAAAACCCCATATATTAAGGAAGCTTCTATCAGCCGGTTAATTTTATACCAAATTCACGAAATTTCATTACATTAACCAAGTGAAATGCGTTTATCTGTTCAAAAGCGGGGTCCCATTCATTCAGAGTTCATTTAGTTGAAAATACGGTTTTGATGTTCATTTAACATTAGATTAAGACTTGCGTAACGGTACTTTTGTATAGGATACTTGAATAAAATAAAATGAAACATGGTCCTAATACCTACTCGGATAATTATTTTGTGTTGGATATAGATGGTTAATAAGAATCGTGTAATACCGCACCGATTCTAAAACAGCTGAAGATAAGGTGATCAATTGTCTTCAATATGTTTTCGCCGCATTCTCTTATGTTATGATCATATCGTGATTATTGGAGATATTTTATTTTATTTTTTATATTTTATATACCTAATTAGTATATATAATCGAATATAATTTGGAGAAGATAGTTGTCATTGAAAACGTGGAAGGCAAAAGAGCCCATAGCAGGTCTCCGACGAGGTAGTCGGGCCTAGCCAAGGAAGTCACGCTAAAACAGCCATTTGGCGATGTGGCGAGAGCAGCCACGGATCGAATCCGGTGGAGGAAGATTGTCAGACTCAGTTCCTGTAAGACTGTACCGAGTGGTCTCATCTTCAGCCATGAAGGACCGACTACAGCGATATACCTATTGGTTATCCTGATCAGGACTTAGACGCGGATATTGATCGAGGGATGGGTGAAAATTTGACACTTTTTATTTGGAGAGTTTTCAAACCACGGGGGGCACGATAAGCATTGTAGAGTCGACACGCCCTAAGTAGCGGAGTCATTCGCATTTTCACTCCCGATTACTACCATAAGAACCATAAACATGCACCGTTTATTTTGAGTGCCATGATGCAAAACAGTTGAAGAGCTATCTCTATTGTCGCGAATTCTTGGACTCAGAACTTAGTTTGATGTGTTTTCAAGTGAATGAGGAAGTTTTCTCGTAATGTAAGACGTTTTGAGAGATGTGGGTTACTTTTTTTTAAAGTAATTCCGTGTTATTAATATTTATTGATTTATTAATATTCAATATTGTGCATAAATAAATTTCTTCAACTTGAAAAAAAGTTAGTGTATGTTACTTAATGTAAGATACCACTGACTAACGGTGAAGGAAAGCATCGTATGGAAACCTTGACTGTAATAGTCGGAAATCACCAACCCGCAGTGAGAAGAGGAATGCAGGGCAGCAGTGGGACAGTTACAGGCTATTGTATAATTGCCAATTGCCATCAGATAACGATACGTAATAAAGTATGGTATCTTTAGTTTATCGTTTCCCTACATTATACCTACATTTTTTTAAATGTCAAATTTTAGTGTCTACCTACATTTTTTTATTTGTTACTCTAGAATAAGTATTACTATCTAGTAGCACCGTCATAATTACGCTCGTAGAATATAAGTTTATCTTTTAAGTTTATCATGTATTTCTCAATCTAAGTAAATTGTATTCTTTTTGAGGAATAAATAAATTACTGCTCGATTATCCGATCTAATTAATTAATGAACTTGCCAACAGTTTCTATTAACACCAGCTAACTAACACCACACAAAAGTATGTGGGGCGTCCCACGTGTCTCTTGGCATTTACTACCAGCATTCGGAAATTGAGTGCCAAGCATTGCACTCGGATAAGTGACAGGTAATATATTGTCGGATATGTATGACAATGTACTGCAACTAATTTAGACTAGTTACTTCTCTTTCTGACAGATATCGTGAGTAAAGGATAGAAGACTTTTAGGCTTGTCAAATTGATTCATTAGAATAATAACAAATAGAAGATCTCGTCTAATTTTAAGTCTTTTATAAAAACATTCTTGGGGCACGTTGTCAAAAAGAGCGGTTATTTGAAAAATTTAGTTTTCTAGCAAGATCCAAGGAAAGAGGCATAGGGGTAGGAGGGGGATTGGTCCGACCTTGACTCTCGCTTACTCTTGAATCACGAACCCAATCCTGATTGTAATAAATTTAGAATCTTATTGTAAAGTTCTTATTGTAAAATACAAACTTATTGTAAAGTTCGTGCTGCCTACTTACTTCAAATTCGCGACCTTTGCTCAGCGTTCGCGTCTGCGAGTTGCATTGTATCAATGTTGACATTTACAAGGTTAGTAATATTTATTATATTACGGCACAATGTTTATCAAATACGAGCAGTAGTGTACTCTAAACATTTTCGACATTGTAGTCATAATACTAAACACCTATTAACACCGATTGAGATTCAATAAAGAATAATTAAATTCATTGCAGGTCGTGAAAGGAGACATAACAAAATCTATTGTTACGTTCTACGAGCAAAACCTCTGAAAACCTGACCATAACCGATTGATAAGAAACTCCCAAAAACAACTGACTCGGGCGGGACTTGAACCTGTGATCCCTGCTGTGCCAGTTGAGTTGCGACTTGCGAGTCAGTTGTTTTTGCGAGTTTCTCATTAAATAAGTTCATTTAATAAGCAAAAACATGTGCATAAACATGTAATTAACTATAACCTCGATTTTTGAGAGGCGTTTGCGCAGCAAACGGGCATTTAAATCTGATTTATTAATTTTATTCTAGTGGCAACTCTACAATGTAAAAGCCTATAGACATAACAAACATTTATGTTTCCCATAAAATACATTGTATTTCAGAAAACATTGTGAGGCACATGAATACATATACCCAAGCACATACTCAACACAGTTGCAATGAAAATTGTTTTCTAGTTCTACAAACACCTAAAACTGACGAAGTTGTTTCACTGGTCGGTTCAGTAATATTTCATATTTCAGTAAATAATTATTTCCTTCATCAGAAATTCTGAATATTTAAGCTTATGAATCATTCCTTTACTTTGTCGGCGATTTACTTATACCGGAAATCTGTTTTCCGTTGGTTTAGCTTTGGATCATAGACTTTGGTCTGCGGCAGACGTGCTTTGAGCGGAAACTAATTGCAAGAGAGCCATGCAACATGGATATAGAAGCTAGCGTTATAATTATTGTTAGCCAATTATTTAATAATTAAATAAATAATAAAAGAAATGTCCCAGTCTCATGCAGAAAATAAACTGGTTAGTAGGTATTAAGTTGTTTAAAAAAAAGGATTTTCTTTACTTTTTTATGAATAGTCCGTTAATACAATTCTGACCTATGATGAACTTAGAGTATATTTTATGGCACACCATAAAGAAAATACATAGAATTATTTAAGTGTCGATAAAATAGGAACAATGGGAGGTTTAATAGCTAAGAGCGAATTCTTCCAGACCTCCGGCGGTTGGAAAAGAATCATTAGATAAGGGTGGATGACGGTGTGCTAATAAAAATAAAAGAAAATCTTAATTTTACCAGGTTTTATTATTAGGCGTCTACTTGTGGCATTTAATTTTGGCTAATTTATTAATATTAATCTACTTCATTACCCCAGAAAGAGGTGGTGGAATAAACTGATATGAAATATGGTATACTTTATTAATAGTATCCGATTCAGTAATTACAATAGCAGTGATAGCCTAATGGTACGACCGTTGGATTGCCAAGTCAAAGGTTCGAAACCTACCTCTGAATTTTCGGATTATATATTGTGAGTTTAAGAAATCAATTGTCACTTGCTTAAACGGTACCTATAAGAAAACATCGTGAGGAAACCATCACACCTGAGAGATTTTTGAACGGTTTGTAAAGCCATTACAGAGAAATACTCGAACACCAGGTTGTTCATCGACCATCATCTTCTTGCCCTTTTCCCAATTTATTTGGGGTCGGCGCAGTATAACCTCTTTTTCTACACATCTCTATCACCCGTCATCTCAGTAGTCACTTCCTTTCTTGCCATATCATCCTTCACACAATCCATCCATCTGTTCCAATCCACCATTCGATAAAAAAGAGGCATGACGACAGTATCAAAAAATCTTTGATTTAATGATGTTAAAAAAAAATTAAAACACTGCTTCAGTTTTATTAAAAAATATTAGATTATTAAGATTTTCACTAAAATAAAACCTTAAAATATTGCAATCCGCCATTTTGACTGAAACAGCAGTCACGGCTATGACGTCACGCTTAGGTAAAATCCGCTGTCAACACTGTTTTGTTGTTGGAACATTTGACATGTTTACCTAAGCGTGACACCTAAGAGCTTTTTTGACGCACTATTGAAAAAATATTTGAAAAATGGGTATATACTTAGTTAAACTAAAGTTTATTACCGAAATAAAAGTTTTTTCGTAAATAGTAAATGTGTATCTACATTACGGAAGAAGATTTGAAAATCTTTCGTCACGCCTATTCACATAAAACCATTTTTAAAAACATTAAATATAACACATCCAGTGCAGTTAGTTCCTTGACATGGTCCCCTGGATTAAAGCCAACGAAGATGTTTGGTGTAGTCCTGAATAACTAGACGTTGCCAGTATTCCGTTTGCAATAATACCGGAATACGTGGCCTTTTCCTTGGTTTGATTACTGCTTCTGCAAATCACTTGGACAAAGCCTTTGAAACATGCCTGTGTGACATCATAGCAACATGTGATTGGATTTTCCTGTGTTATTTGGATGTAAAGCCTGGACTTGTGGTCTTTATTGGGATTTAATGAAGTCTTTGATGTCTCTGGTGAATGCCTTGATTAACTTCTTATATCTAACCATTGCAACTGTATATTATTGAATAATAATACGGCTTTACTTACGCATTGATTTCGGCATATGCACGATTAGTATCGAACTCAAACGGAGTCCATGTTCAAGAGCGAGTGTATAATATACCTAATATGTTTATTTACAAGGTTGTTTTTGTCTTAAGCCAAGCTGATAAGGGCTTAATATCGTTGTCTCTTGCGAGTGAAATAATTGTGAAAATCACGTAAGTACCTTATTTTATAAGACTTTTTCATATTCTTAATTTCCAGCATTTAGGTACCGTTTTACTCAACATGTTTTGATAAATTAATTTTCCCGCAAAGAACTTGCACGTGTCCGTTTCTCAGTAAACAAATGAAGAGAGATTCATGATAAGGTGAAAGGTCTTTTGTATTCATAGGATTTACAATCGGATAACTTTCCGTTCGGTAATATATTTATATATCTTTTGCTTTAAAGACATGTCTAATTTTAGGAGGTAACAAGGTCCATGAAATTAGACAATTTTCCCCAACAGATTCTCACACACAGTGACTGGTCACGTGACTCACTTTTGTATTAAAAGTTAAATTTTGGTTTACGAGTTCGACCTATGTTCCTTGGCGAAAATTGTTAAGTTTCAGTAATGTAGGTTTATCGTTAACTGTGGGTATATTTAATATTAAATATTAACTTCTCTTGCGGTACTGGCATGCTGATTCCAGCACGTATAGGCCGACTCTATCGGGTTGGTACCTATCACGCTCTGACAAAATATCGACAATGAAAAATAACACTAGGATTCATACTGCTACATCATTGTTGGCCAGTAGTGTTACAGTTACGGGTTTTCGTGGTATAAAGTTAAGATTAGTTAGGAATTAGAAACATCATGTCCGGAGCAAAAAGGGTCCTACTAAGATCTAAGGCGAAGTAGATCTAAGGAGCCTGACCCCAAAATTGTAGTTGTAGACTTGTAGTATTATTGTTAAGGTCTGGCTGGGTATTAACTCTAACTAGAGGTCGCCTATCTACTAACCTTTATTTTTATTGAAAACAAGCTTGTCAATAGCTACTAAACAAATATATCGATTCGATTTCGAAGAAGAGAAAATGGTATTAATTCGTCTTTTCCTATTTATTTAAACTTTAATACCGTCTATCACACAGATTTTAACATCGACAATTTGTTAACTTCTTGTTTAATCTGGATCTGTATATATTCCTATCGTTTCGATAGCAAACTTTTTTTTTTATATTTTATGTATGTTTTTAACATAATAATTAATATTTTGTTTATTAAATGAAATTATTTAATAAGAAATTCGCAAAAACAACTGACTCGGGCGGGACTTGAACCCGCGATCCCTTAGATTATTTATTATTACTAGATTATTTATAGAGTAAATTCGTAATTTCGACTAAAGCGGGCGTGACTCGGTAGCTTAATTGGTAAAGCGATGATGGCACGGCATGCCAGGGATCGCGGGTTCAAGTCCCGCCCGAGTCAGTTGTTTTTGCGAATTTTTTTATTAAATAATTTCATTTTTTTTTATTATATTGAAGCGGCCCAGAAAGTAGCGATACTGACTGCGTTATCGGAAGCAGCCATTAAATCCTCCTATAGGTTTTAGGGCACGCAGGGTACAATGATAGGTGAGACATCGTTTAGGTTAACTCACCGCATGAACAGCCCAGGTTAGTGCCGTCTGTACCAGTATGCAACAATGTAATGCTTATGTTTATAATATACCTACATCAACAATTTACTTCAAATATTATGTGTTTATAGTTATAATATTAATCTGAAAATCGTGGTAAGTTTGGAGAACAGTGAATATACAAACTTATCCTTCACAATACAGGATTAATATAAAGTTCGTCAATCCGAGTGTTTTGTGAATCCGAGTTGCCAAAGATTTACAAGCATTGATCGGGTGAAATAAAGTCCATTTGGAGCAACTTGAAATTTACTTCAACCGTTTCAAAATATTTTAAAAGATTTTTTAAGTTTGTTTACATAATCATCTTGTAGACAAAAGTTCGACAAATAAGACAAAGTTTTTTACATTCCTATCACAAAGGCCCGCGAAGCAGATGTACAGCAGATTATTCTTCATACTATTCGTTAACTTTCTGTATTGAAACATTTGATTTGTATCCTCTACATAATTAGATATTAAACTAACAATGCAATTTGTACGTACGGACGGAATGAGCCACCTCTTTTTAAAAATATTTGTAGGTATAATAGTACCATAGGTTCCTTGCGGATATAATTAATCTGCCTAAACGACGAAGGACTTTCGAAAGGAGCCAAACTTCAAACATCCATCTACACGAAACAAGACAAATATAATTACATAAATAAAGCATCAAACTACAAACTAGTTTAAGTATATATTAATTCTGTGTAAAACAAACAGAATGTTTGCGAGAATCTGAGCAAATACCGGGTAGTCTTAAAGAACAACGGATTAAGCCGAAATCCGTCGTAAACGGGAGATTTACTCTGCATCCCGAGTTCGTGTATCAACGCACGTCATAGCGAACATAATGACGCAGCTCGCGTTTGTAGTAACATTATGAGTACATGGAGTTGCCATAGTTCGAACTTACCCCTAAAATTTTGATATAGGTATCTGAAATCAATTAAAGATTAGACGTTTATATAATAATTTTGATAAAGTATATTGTATTTTCGCGCATTTTTTTATATAATGTCTTCCTGACCCAATTTCGGTCACAGCGGCCAATCTCAACGCAGATTAGCCAACTAATCAGAAGATATATAGTGCACTAGTGTGTGCGCAAACACAGGTGCACTCCATTTCCCTCACTCTCATAGTCTAATGGGACGGCTCACGGCACGTCGACGAAACGTCAGAGGTGAGCGCCTTGGATTCGAAACGAGACCTCTGACATACCTCAACCACATTTTTTTTTAACCTAGATGCAACACCAGCATTCTAAGCCTTGGCAACTACTCCAGAACGAATGTTTTTGTGTTAAGACTATTTGATCCAAATGCTAAACGTTTCGTTTGAATTTAACCTAAATATTTATCATGCGTCTTTTGGTAATCATTGCAAATGGTTTCAAATAATGTTTCTTTTAATATAACACGGCTATAAATTGGACAGTTGGATAAGAAAATCTTTAGAAGATACCGCAAGTAATAGAGACACAACTAATTTTAATAAATGGATTCTAGATCTCTGTTAGAGGTGAAAGCCTTCTCGACACTGATTAAATGTAACAGTTGTGATGTAAATAAAATAATGTAAAAAATATGTAAATAAAAAAAAATTAAAAAGAAAATGTAAATTAAATAATAAAAAATAATAATACGTATACGATAATAGGGCAGCTATGCCCGGCGATTTTGTACGCGTGATTATCGTTCCTCTACGCCTATTTTACTCTACCCTACAATACCCTACGCTACTCTACGCTGCTCTACTACCCTTGGTGAAATTCTGACTCGCACTTGCCTGGTTTTAAATATTCTATGTTTAGATGTACCATCGTGGTGAAAGGATTGGTCAGCTAGACTCTGCGTTACCGAGTGCTAGCTGTCCAGGGTGCGCCGGACGTTTCGAATCGCAGTACGATTTCCTTTCATGCACCCCAAATATTCTAAGTATTATCACTAGTATTAAACTTATTTATACTCTACTCCACACACTTTTATTTTGAACTTATCCATTGGTAAGTTCTGACAGCAGGAGTCCTATCCATTTTTCGTTAAAATGTGTCAAACCTTTTGTAGTATCTACAAATATTCTATTTTAAAAAAGATTTTCAGATTCCGTTTTAAAATCAAGGGCGTTTAAGATTCAAAAACTTTCCACGAACTCGAATTCAAATTCCAGTTATTTCGATTTTCACGGTAATTTCAGCTTGGATATAGCAACCCCGCTGGTTTGTGTAGCTAGCAATCCGTCGGGGTTGCCAACTAAGGCAAGGATTAGCTACCAATTACACCTCTCAGCCGGCTTTGTGCCGTAACATGTCACAGTGACTTCTGCACTTAAAACGTGTTATGAATTTTGAATTTTTTCGCACCAGATTTTACCGCGTGGTGTTGCATTCTCGAAAAACGTTTTCTGCTTGAGATGTGAGCTGTTTGATGTTTTTTTTCTGGGACCAAGAGGGTTTAATAGTCGGCCTGTATTGTGAAGGAAGAAATACAGTTTGTTTGTGTTTGTAGTTTTTTCTGCGAAAGGAATTATCTGACTTTGGTTTTACTAAAAGTGTTATAGACAATACATCCAAATGAACGTCAGCCAAAAGGATGCATCCTACTTTTTGCCATTATGTATTTTTTTACGCTTTCCTATGTACTTTATATCTAAATAAGATTACACTGATAAAGTATTTTATAAATGGAATTATAGGCCTAATATATTCACAAAAAAGGCTAGGATGGCGTTCTGAAAATAGCATACGTTTTTCTATTCACGTGCAGATCTTAGAATGCAGCCACGCCATTTTGACACCTCCGCCTACACCCTTTGGGGAATACAGGCGTGAATCTATTTTATGTTATGCTATAGATTAGCCAGATTATCTATCCAGCTTGGTGACCTGTCCAACACAAATATTAAACCCCAGTACTCACTACTGTAATGACCATCAAAATTAATCTAGTAATACAATTATTGGTTAAGCTAAACATGTATGTAAACAAAACCTAGTACAGTGCGG
Organism: Protodeltote pygarga; assembly: GCA_936450705.2. Taxonomy (NCBI): domain Eukaryota; kingdom Metazoa; phylum Arthropoda; class Insecta; order Lepidoptera; family Noctuidae; genus Protodeltote; species Protodeltote pygarga. The sequence continues at coordinate 11,427,141 of OW388251.2, forward strand.
TTTAGAGGGATTATCTCCGTTAATACAGATGACCAGTGGCTGTGGGTTCCGTACCCAATTATCAGCCTGTTTAGTGCAATTCCGGTATTTATACAGAACAACCGCAGCCACATGATCAGTTTCAACTGGATTAGCGAATGTATTTGGCTGTTTAGTTGATGTGTTTAATGAAGAAATAATTGGTTAGATTTTTTTATTGTTTAAAAAAAATAGAGAAAGAATAAGTGAATTAATAATTAATTTTAAGAGTAAGTTAATTAATAGTTAATTTATAAGCGTATGTACTTGTATAACAAAACTAAACGTACTTGCAAAATTGTATCTGTACTGTTGATCGTAACGAGGCGTCGTCGAAATGTGGGTGTACTGCATACACCTCTGCCTACCACCTCTGGGGAACACAGGCGTGATTCTATGTTTATGTTTTTTACGAAAAACAATATATTGTATTTGTAAAAAAAATTATGGTAAAATTAGCTTATTATCCTACACTGTTTTTGTTTTCTAGTGTGTAACGTTTAAAATGTAAGATTATTGCCATTAGCGATTAATAAATGAGAATATAACTATGGCTTAATTCATGCCGAAATCAGCTTTTTGGCAATGTCTGTTTGCTGCTACATCAAAAATCGCTGTAACATACAGACAAGCAGTCAGACATGACGAAACCATTAGCGTTCTTGGTTTCTATGAAACCCTCAACTCCTGAATGGACGTGCATTACTTATACTACAACTTGTAGTTTGAGACCTGTTTTACTGTAAGCCTACACCCTTTAGTAGGCTTACAAGCTTCCCTAAAGCTTAGACAGACTTTATGTAGGTAGGCACTAGGCACTGTATCTGGGCATTGCGGAATAAACAAGGTCTTACTATAAAAATGCAATATATTTTAAGAGGTTAATCAAAGATGCTTTTCAAAATATTTTTTAAAACTATTCTTGTTCATTTAAATAATTGTTATGTTCTTTGCATAAAATCTTTATCTCTACTATGGATTACGGGCACTGAGTGGTTATAAACTCATGATCATGTGGCCTGGTCGAAAAAAAAGGCTTTTTGCAAAGGAAAACAAAAATCCTTTTTGCAAAGGAAAATAAATTGATAAAGTTTTATATTTTTACAATCCAGCAATAGAGCACAGTATCTTAGAAGTTCGTCTATCAGGAACATTATACTGCGCTCCAAAACTCAAATCGCCGACGTTGTTCAGAAAGTTGGAAGCCTGAACTGGAACTGGACTGGTCAAATCTGCCACATATAATACGAGCTGTGGTCAGCATAACTCACCACCGAACGTTAAACGACGTCGCGGCAAGCCCAGAAGGAGATGACGGGACGAGTTAAAGATTATTGGGAGGATTGGCCGCTGAAAACCGATTGGCCGTGATAATAATCTAATCGACCCCTACAATACATTGCATTAAAAATGTAAGACCTTATATTCCTACTTGCACCACACACAGCATGTAGGTACTTAGTTTCTGAATAAAAGATTACTAGAAAGGAAACAAAAGAGGATTTTCTTCGCCCGAGTATGTAATTGCTACATTAGTGGGGCGACATTTTAATTCTAGTTCATTTGTACAAAGGTTACTTTTGGCTTAGATTGTCTTCTAATGATGGTAAGGGTAGAAACTCGAGTCCGACATAATAATTGATTAGTGCGCAAAAAGGTGCTTTAATCTTTTTAGTTTTGTTTGTCGTTTTTCTAACCTGCATTAGTAATAATTCTGATCGAATTTTGGTCACAGTGGCCAATTTCAACGGAGAGGTGTGTGGGCAAACAAAGATGCACACTCTATTCCAGTATTCCTTTATTCTCATGTGCTCATACTCCGATGGAAATACCATACTGTTGCTATCTCTGTTGGACACTATGACGTCGAAAAAGACAGAAACACAAAATTTTATCGCGTTAATTAAGGCATTTTAGGACTCGGGTAGAGAATTAATATATTTATAATAAGAATTTTTAATCATTTATGACTTTGATCAAAGTTTCCACTATGACTTTTCTTTATTTTTCAATCACGTCTACTCCCTCTTATACATCAGGGGCATGCAGTTTAAAAGGCCTATCCTGACAACTGTATGAATAGATATGATGCAGACTACAACGAATTAGTTAAATTAAACAGGATTTGTATGTATGCCTACCCTGTCGAAAATGTTTGTGCACACCCCTGCTATACATAATATCTGAAGTCTTAAAAACATATCTTTAATGTCTAATTGGACAATGCATTTAAACCCAAAGTCGTATACTTTCCGTTTCAAATTACTTTTGTTTCACGCATACTTGGCATAAATATGAGTTAGCCCGTCACATCTCGAGTATAACTCATAAGGACTTTACCAGTTACAATAATAAGCAATAAATCTGTATAATCATGGAACGGATTTGTTTATCACGGCTACGGCTTCGACTCCGTCTTTGAAGGGACATTCAACTTGAAGTTATCAAATTATATAAAGTCGGGTGCTTGTCGGTTTTGTTTTCAAAGTAATTAAAAGTTTCTGTAGCGAAATAAGTTGATGCCTATCTTTTCTATCGTTTGGACAGATATTATTTAGATGTCTGTGTGTAGCGATTTAGTAGGTAGCTCTATTATACCCGCGGGACCCACACACGTGACATACACCATTGATAGGTCAAGAGTAGGCGCTAGCACTGTAAATACACTAGTGAATCCCGTGGTCCCAAAATCCGTCGAAAAACACCTTGTAATTTTTAGTCCGTGAGTCAAATACACGAAGCAAAGTCAAATATAACCATCATTTTTGCTCTTGGTGATGGGGCACACAAAAAGAGTTTTCCCCACGTAAAAAAAGAAGGTACCTCTATCATCTCTTGAACTACGAATCAATCCCGATCCTATTTGTACTACTATGCAAACAATAAAAGAAAACAATGTGCGCACTGTCACGCGCTTCATATTAAGTTATGCAAATATACTTTAGTAACTTTTAGATAGATTTTTGAAAAAAAACGACTACATAATGATTTTTTTTTCGTTCTTGTGCAAGACACATGAAGCATTAGAACGAAGCATATGAATTAAGCATAAGAATGAAGCGTTAGAATGAAGCATTAGAACGAAGCACAAGAATGTAGCATTAGAACGAAGCACAAGAATGTAGCATTAGAATAAAGCTGTTATGAATAAATTTCCATGCTGACCGTTCTATTCACTTATTCTGTGTTTTTTATACCCGTTACATTTGGATTCTGCAATCATGGGTACGTACTCCAAATTGCCTTGCTTATTTACATACATACATAAAGATATATGAAGTTAAATGTATGCAATTTAGACGGTCTCGTTTCTCCGTCCGTTTTCTTCTTAAACGGAAAGTTGAACAGGGTTTATTGAAATTAAGAGTAAGAGGCAAATAATCACAATATGCAGGTTAATTCTACAAACGTTAAGGATCATTGGTTGTTAAAAATATTGGACATGCATAATATCAAGAATAACTCAGAATTTTATAGTACTTACGTCATGCCATCTGACGATTGCTTACTAAGGTAGTTTAATCCCGGGGCTGCGTAGCGCGGTAGCAATATCCAGCCCCGTCCGATATAGTGCGAGGAACACGCAGGGGGAGATATTTTTAATGGGTGCGAGCCCCACATAACCGTACGTCCTCGGACTACGTATGTGGTAGGAACATTTTTTACTACCCCCGGCCACAAAAAAAGGTAGTTTAATCCCATGTTTTAATTCGCTTTTTTGTAAATCTAAGCTGCTCATAAATAAAACACCCATCAATGATTTCCTCAGCTGGTAACTGACCCAGAATCTGAAGCTCGCAAACTGCTTTTCCGACCACATGCCCATCGAAGCAAACACGAAACAAACAAAATATAATAAAGAAATATTCTGCGAATTCTGTGTTGTGATAAAATGGGGTAATTTGGAACATGCTAATGTTCTTTTTACGATTTGTTGTGTAAAACTCTTGATGCGGGGCCAGCTGCAAAGTTTTCATCTATCTATTGCTATAGACAAGCCGAAATAGATTCCATTTGATATTGACGTTCACTGCTGGTTTTAAATTAGCCTTTTAAATGGCTTTATCTTCTAAACGATCATAATATTTTAGGTCAATTTGGTCATGATGTATTAGTATTTATCGTTTATTTCTATTTAGTTTAAAAGAAAATAATGTGTATAACTTCATATGCGTAATGTTTCGTGTCTTCTTTCTTTGCTGTGCCATTGTCATTGTGTCATGTGTGTTATTTCTTTAATGTGCGCTGTCTTTCTTGATAACAGATGTTCATGGTAACGAATACCTGTTTAAAATGATGTAAACTTAAATAACTTTCTTAAAACTGGTCGTTTCTTGCAAAATAGGTGTCGTAAAAATGTATAGGTTGTGCCTACTGTATGCAGTTGTATTTAGTTTGCTTAAAGGCTAGACTAGACATCAATGAATACTCTTACATTTGCATAAAATACTGTGTAAGCGCTTTTAATACTTACGCAAATGTTCAAAAAACCCCATCACTAAGTTTCATAAATTGCGTTTACCATTCATTTTTCATCCTCATCAATCCTACAACGAAACGCTACCTTCTTTCACAATCGCGAAAAAAAAACTAACAAATAAGCTAAAATTGACAAAAGAAGATCCATATACCAGTTAAAAACCCATCTGTCGTAAACGAAGTGTCACCGGCACAAATTACAAAATTATATCTTAGATGAGAACGACTTCCCTATCGGGGTGAGTCCGTGCCGCGCCGCCGTGCAGTTAAGGGTTGGGTAATTGAAATCCGTCATAGTGCCGTATGACAAATGACGGGTTGTCGAGCGCCGGCCAGGCCACCGGACCGCGCTGTCAAATAAAACTTAAGGAAAAAGTAAAAATACCAATGTTATACTATGTTTCGTTAAAAGTGACCTTTTTGTCAATTTTACCCCAGAGAACTTGCGGTGAACAAATTGTAATGTGAGCGTAAGTGCTATATTGCTATCTCTTTAATAAATTTGTATCTCTTTAATATTATTATTTTTAATATAATGTATACATTAATTTTAATTACAACAAAGAGTCAAATACATTTTTTCCTTTTTGTATCACTATATGTGTAATATTATTATTATTCATACAACTAACATAACATACTAACATTAAAAAACAACTAATACTTAAACTAAAAACTAACACTAAAACTAAAAATAAAATAAAAACACTTAATCTAAAAGACCTAGTTATTTAAAAATAAAAAAACAAAGAGAGAGACAAAGAGTTAAAAGACAGGAGGACAAATTTCACAATCGTTTACTTCCGTAAGTTGCTTTTTAAAACCTTGATTAAGCCATCGTTAACTGTCTATTTCTGAACAGGACATCGAATATAAACTTAAACATCAACGGCAAAGAGGTGGCTATCTTCTGGGCTTAAATGTATGTATGATATAGGTACCATCGACACGAAGAAAAGAAGAAAAACGTCATACAAATAAGCTTTTGGAATAGTATCTAATAAATTACTCAGAAATTACATTACATTTATTAACTACTTAATTATACTAATAAAAGCTTTACAAAATACTCCAATAAACAAAATGAAGGAATCGCAGTCGTTAAATATTATTGTTTACAAAAACCATTTAAGGGAAAATGAAGAATAACAAATATTGATGGATGCAATGAGGCGTAATTAATTAAATTATAAAAAATAATTACTCGTTGTTATCGAACACAAAAGTAAGTTAATTATGATATAAATTTACACTTTGTAGTCTGTGGTGCTTAAAAATTTAATAATCTTTTGGCATCCAATTATAGAATGACACAATGGGATTGAAGGCCCGTTATTGGTATTGGTAATTTCTTTCAGTATTATTAAAATTATTATGGACCATTTCATTTAACAATTGAGGTAATAATGTCCTTGTTAACCTCTGACAAAAAAGAGGGGTTATTATTAGATAAACGTGTGTCTGTAACATTGCATCGTAGCTCCTAAACAGATGAACCGAATTTGATTTAGTTTTTTTTTATTTGAAAGGTGATTTAATCGAGAAACTTCTTTAGATAAAAAAAAATCACAGTTTTTTGTATTTGGGGTGTTCCTAAATTTTAAATTTCTATATATTTCTTTCTTGTTCTGATTGTAGATACTACCAAGCTTGCCTTGAGTAGTACCTATTCATATAATCAACAGTGTCAATTTACGATTGGATCGATTGTTTAAAATACTGTAATAAAAATAATATATCATGGGGAATTGGGGAGACAGATCGCAACTATTACAAAAACCAATAACTTTGGTTTTTGAAAAACAGTTATAAGTGTCCAAAACACTAGTCAGATCACGATTACTCTGCAAACCCGTGTCGGGACAGGTCGGGACAGATGTGAACATAAATTCTTTACATTCTTGGGACACTACTCTTGAATGTCATTTGTCATCCTCGCTGGATGCCGCGTAGTGGGCAAAATGCTTTTCCTTTATTAGATACGGGTAAAGCGTGAAATATTTACAAATTTTTGACCGTATTACCCCTATTTTGCGTTTAAAACATATTTCTAGGGACGCAGAACGTTTTTTCGTATGCCGAAGACTGGTATTTTTTTAAAGAGTATTTATCGTGAACGGTTAGAAATCTACAAAGAGATGTTTGCATCACTGATATAAATTAAAAAAATATAGTTTGCATATCTTATGAAAAATCAAAAAGTTATAGGTATATTTATATTCAGACACTTTTTTTCGGGTGAAATCGTCATGACTTCCTCTGCCCTGAAGTGAGGCTGAGGGGTATGCTGGATTCTATTTAAATAGATAAAACCATCGCATCGTGTTCCCTTTTTATGGCCTATATTTGAATTTTGATTTGTCGCAGGAACGAGCATTCTTCAACATGTAAATCATGCTTTTTCCGAAATTCTATCAGGAGCACATTTTATTATTATTACAGAAATTTATTATAATACAGTTCAAGGCATAGCCTGCTAAATGTGCCATGTGTTGCCAAATTTGGTGTATTTACCTACAAATTATATCTATTATTATTAGAAGACTTCTAGCCTTCAGTTAAAGATATGACTATATTTTATACAAAAAAAAAACATACAGCCGAACATAGAACCTCCTCCTTTTTGAAGTCGGTTAAAAAGTAGTATAGTTTTTACTTTTGTAGTACTATATAATCTGATGTAAGAGAACTTTGTGATGTTTTTAGAATTAAGTTTCTTTACATCTAAAGTGCCTCGTAAAGTTGTACTAAAAGTTCAATCAATAATACTAGCTCTAGACGCGTTACCCATATATTTTTTAAACGTAAAACTATTAGAAAAGGCACTCAGACTGCTTTTGTGAGATTTCAATGCAGTTAATGCTGTAAAGAGGCTTTAAACCTCTGACCATAAAGTATGGAGGTGTAAAATTTTATCTGAATATTAAACCTAAGTTTTAAACTATACAATAACTAGCTTTTGTCTGCGGCTTCACCCGCGTAGAGAAGTTTTATCCAAATTCGTTCAAAGATACGCGTGATTAAAACCATACATATTTAAATTTCTTCATGACATCCACGCACTCGTCTCTAATAATAATTAATGTAACAAAAAATTATATCAAACAATTTCCAAAATCTGGAAGTAATTATAATAATCTGTGTAACATTAGCGTTACAATGCTCATTGTCTAAAGCAATGTTGTTAAAAGTTCCTAAGAAAACTTTTAATAGGCATGAAGTTACGGCGAATTGAATAGAACTCTGTAATTGTTATATCAAACCTGTTTCTGAGGTAATAGCATCGTAAAATATTCCTCTTAATATTATTTTGGGGGAAATTTTTGCTTGAAACTTACACAATTTGGCCACTGATATAATTACCTTAGGGAAGTAGCCATTCTTTGTAACTTGTTACCTACTTACCTACAACTTTTAAGTTCAATAAAAGGTAATGTTTTGATTTGATTTAGGGATTCTAAATTGTACTTAAATTTGAATAATGGGAACTTGGGATTTCTATTTCTCTTTTTTATTGAATAAAATTTAATGGATCTCAGGAATTTATTCATCCATCAAAGAACTAGCTTAAACTAAATTATTATTTATTTATATAAAGGTCTTACCAGAAATAGGTGCTTTTTTACGTAGCGTTCATTATATCTAATCAAAGAGATATACCTAAACATCAAAAAAGATATTTGAGCACCTATTTTGATAGGTACTTAGGTATATGTAGGACGGTATATCAATATTTTTAGATCATTTCCAATCATTATTTAAATAATTCGAGTTACTCATTTGCAAACCCTGTTATAATACTTATTATGTACCTTGTGAATTTAACGTTTACCGTTAAATTAATAAATTTTAAAAAATAATAAATTTAGGATACTAAAGAAGGGGGCTTCAATAGACACATTGCAAGTGTGAAGGAGCTAGATATTTTGGGGGTCGAAAGTAGCTCAAAATGTTTCGTAAAAATTTAAACAAAGCAAACATGGCTTGGCACACTACCGTGTATCTAGAGCTCTTAAGATTTATCTACTTAAAATAAGTAAGCTACAAATATTTTTTTTAATGCAAACATTCCATTACGATCATTGACACTCCCATTATTTCTATATTCAAAACCTTAAAGCATTCGGTGCAAGACATCTCGTAAATAACTCTGTCAAAGAGACTTATTAATTTTAAGTGGCTTACTGGCTCACAACACTTCATCAGGAGCTCACACGTCACCCTTGAGAGTTGTCGTCTTACCTCTCCTCAAGTATCATCAAATTGGGGGGTTCCATTTCACGCACAGATCGCATTCCAAGATGCTACATCATTAATGGAATGAACAAAGTAGTTTTAGAGTCATTGTTTGTTAATGCTTTGTTTGAGATGTTGAAGTTTGATTAATATTTTGTCACATTAGTTAATGCGACACGTCGGTGATCCATGCGCTAGACCAACTAGGCAATGGAAGTAAATTACAAATGTAATTAGTGTTTTAACTCAACAATTAAATATAGTTGACATCAAACTGAAGCTAAGTAGATACTGTAGTCCAGGACTTAACATGTCCGGTTCGGCAATAGGAGGTTCAACATCAAACCTTTTGGAGGCGCGAGTGATCCATAAAATATTCCTTTTGATACCTCAGACACGCTATTTGGCAGCGCACGTAGCTGGAAAACGGATAGTCACTGGGGAGTTTCTTGAATGTGACACAGAACCTAATGAAGACGGGATTCCGTCACAAAGAGCTTGTTTATATCTCACCCTCGAAGGCTTAAAACTGCGGTTATATAAGTTGGGATTGAAAGCTGACGAATATTCAACTTTGCCTAAATTTTGAAGGAAGTTAATTAGAATTATATAATGTTATTAGGACCTAATTATTTATATTTTTATTAAGATTAAGATGTGTTGTCATATCTTTAATTCCATAATTATAATTAGGTACAATACCTAAATAGGTAATTGTGTTTCAGCTATTGCTATATCAGAGTTTTGTACCTAATGCTCATTCTGATGCTTTATTTATTGGTAAATATATGGTTATATTAGATTAATTATCAACTACTGCAAAACTATACTCATTTCAAAAGTTAAATTTTCTTCGGTTATCCAGATATGAAAAGAATGAAAATGTAATCACATTTATTTTTTGCACAACCCGTCAATTCTTTGAAAAAAATTATAATATTCAATAATTCATGTCTTAGAATTTATTGTATAGAAAAGCTTCTGTCAATACACGTAGCGACATCTACTAGCGCAGAAAAGTAGGCGAAAACTTCGTAACCAGCGTTTAGTGTCGTGATGCTTGCATAGATGGCGTGCTTCTCAGCTTGTAATTTTACCGCGTAAAAATTTTACGTAAATTTTATTATAATCAAGTAATTATACTTAGAAATAAAAAAAGAAGCTTGTAATATCGTATATTAAAAGTGTTGCTATAAAGTTAAATTCGAATACACTCTTACATTGAAACAATGTACAAAGAGCGGAGTTGTCCGAATGAGTTATTGCTAGTCTGTCAAAATAAACTATGCAATTACGATTTCCGCCAAAAGATCTGAGAAAAATATGCTGAACTAATGTTCCGTGCTTTTTATTTATACATACCATCATCTTCCAAATATTTCTGTAACGCCAAACCCAAAAATAAAGTGCCAAAACCAACTGAAAGCTGAATTCTCAATCACTACCACTAGAAAAGTTAGGAGTTCGAAAAATGTGGTGCGGAATTGCAAAGATCGATTTGGCGCTTAACGAGTCGAGGCCAGTTGCATTGCATAAGCCACTTAAAAAGGAAAGCTTGAACCCGACTGGCTAATATTTTATAAAAGTTTTCCAAAGTCCGGTTTGCAGTGTGCACTTTATTTCTTGGGGATAACAATGAGTTGGCCGACATTGACAGATCACGGAGCACTTGCCTCCACCTCGCGCAGAACTATTTATAAAGGTGTTCAAGAAATATGATGGAGTTGTTCTAGTTTTTGTTAATTTCTTCGTAGATGGAGTTTCTGATAACACCTGGAAGAAGAGAAAAGCCAGCTATTCGAGTACCGAGTTAAGCTCGTTTGATTTAGTAGAAGCATTTTCTAGGATAGTTATTCATGAGGCTCTTAATATATTTAGTCCTTAATACTATTTTCATTATTTTATAGGTTTAGGTGGCTTATTCAAGTTTTAGTATCTAGTAGATATGTAATTTATTGGCGATTTCAAAAGAGCAAGTATACACTTTGTATCGGGTTTACTGACTCAAGGACCTTCACATTTAGCCGGTTAATTATATATATTATACTTTTTTATTATTTATTTATTTATAGACTCACGCCTGTATTCCCCAGAGGGGGTAGGCAGAGGTGCAGTACACCCACGTTTCGCCGGCTATGTTATAAGTCCCATGTAATAGGGGGCGAGCCTATTGCCATTAACCGGGCACAATTCCAGACTCCGTGCTGCTAATGAGAATTTTTAAATGGAAAAACCCAATAACACTTTGCCCGACCCGGGGATCGAACCCAGGACCTCGTGCTCAGCAGTCGCGCTTGCTACCACTAGACCAACGAGGCAGTCAGGCAGCATATATTATACATTTAGGAAATTTCTGCTCTGCCTACCCCCAGGCCAAAAGCTGGGTATTGCCGCTCCCCCTCCCCTGAGTTAAAAGCTGACCTGACTTACGGTCGTCTATTTAGGCTTTTAGTACCAGCACGAAATCTCAAAGGCGATTGTTGCCATAGAGGCTTACCCTCTACAGGACGTAACAGATTAAATGCAAGACCTCTCGTGAGGTGGCTCAGTCCAAACTAAATAACATTGAAATTTCAATTCAATTTCAATATCATTAATTCATTGAAAATGTCGAAAAAAACGATTTGTTATTTTGACGAAAAAACCATTTGTGTTATTTTTTCGCCTAAAAAATTTTACATGGAAAAAATTACGAAAGAATAAAAAAAAATGGAATTTACCGCTTTTCTTACAAAATTTCTTCAAATGACATTACTGTACTTGCGCCACTGTAGCGCCGCCGCCACCGGGTCAGATAAGTATATTTTCTAAATTCGATTTAAAAAAACTGGACCACCCATTCCCATACAAATTTATGAGCTGATCGCGGATTTGTACAGAAAATCCAATTTTTTTTTACTAAAATCCCTACTAGAAAACTTGTACAACCAATGTGGTTTAGTTTCATGGGTTGAGTTACCTCACGAGAGGTTTTGCGTTTAAGCTTTAGCAAAAGCGAAATTTAAGTGCGAAACACCTTTGCTCTACCTTTTGGTGAAGAAAACTAAGACCCTTGTGCATTTTAAATCTATAGCCAAAGTAATGGGTAGCACTCTATTCTACAGTACCTATAGAAAATAGATAGAATAAACACTACAAATTGTGTAAGGTCGTAAGTACAGCATAAGCGGCTTTTTTACTTACTTACTAGAGAGAATTATATAAGAATTAGGTAGCTATCTCTATGACTAAGAATAAGTATTTGTTTAAAAACGTGGAAACAAATAATAAACAAATCTTAGGCAGAATTACTATAGCATTAAAAAAGTATTAAAATCGCAAAAAAGTCGAAAAAAAATTAAAAACAAATTTAATTTGGCTTCGAAAACACTCAAGACTTGAATGACGTCACGTCATGCGAATCAATATAATTATATTTATAAATCGATTTAAATATCAAGAACAACAATGGGGTTTCGCAGAGCGTGACGCAACACTTTCTGATTGATATAAATTTACTATCACCTGACTAACTATCAAATATTGCTGAAATTATTATCCAAAAAAAATTAATCTTTGTTTGTTACAATCATTGATATACAGTATATCAATGGTTACAATAAATAATTTTGTTATTTGTAATTGTGATGTTGACATTCACATTCGACGCGGGCAAAAATTTGCAAAAATTTCATTGAAAACTTCTCTCCATCCAATTTATTCTTAATGGACACAACTACACAAGTCTATTCGCGTAATATACAAACATTAAACTTAAGTTCTACCCTAGTCTAGTCTGGAACTGCAGCTATCGACTGGCCTCGGTACAAATAGCGTTTTTGTGTCGCCTGGGGCCGCGGTTACACGCTAAACGATTGACTCGATTGCCCCCGGCCTCCCCTCGAACAGTGACTGCTGGTCTACTAATGGATCCATTTGTTCATACCACGAGAATAATGTTTTATTGGTTGGTTCGTACTCATTTAGTATTGTGACAGTTTCGTGATTTGAAATGTGAATTAAATTTTACACTAACGAAGCGGAAGCGGGCGGTCGGTATAAATGTAAAAAAGCACATATTATTATATACATTTTAGCTTTCTGCACTTTATCTCTATATCTGTTTTTTACCTTAGCTTTTTTTAAAAATAAAATCATGATTTATGCTTACTCCTCCTCCGTGCAAGCCGTGTAAGTTTTCGTGTATTACATATTATAAACTTATTTAGTAAACTTATATTTAGGTCCGAACTTATTTAGCATTGTGACAGTTTAATGATTTGAAAATAGAAGAAAATGTAATAAGGTCATAAATGGACGGTTAAGAGTCAATAACATCTATGTAACATTTACCAAATTTTACATGTTGGGTAAAATAATAAATATTACATTTATTTTTTAGAGAATAATTGGTTGCTAGGCTGCCTCGTTGCTCTAGTGGTAGCAAGCGCGACTGTTGAGCACGATGTCCTCGGTTTTTCATTAGGATTTTTTTTGGCAATAGGCTTGCCCTCTCATGGGACTTATAACATAGCCGGCAAAACTTGGGTGTACTGCATACACCTCTGCCTACCCCCTCTAGGGAATACTAGCGTGAGTCTATGGTATGTTATGTAGGTTTTTCGATTTGACTAGGAATAAAAAGACGCATTACAATCAGATCTAGGTACTAAAGTGTCTTAGAGCTAATATCATAAACGTTAGTTCTAAATCTTCATAGACCTACGTTCTTCAATTTCAAACTTAAAAATTAGTAAAGTAAAGTAAAGTAAAGTTTATTTTGAAGCCATTATAACGAACTTAACAAAAACACAACGTCAATACTATTTAATACACAATATCAATACCACAGAAAAACATTTTATCGCAGCCCAGAAAATAAATGAGCAACAAGCACACAATTCAGCAAAATCACTAGCGTCTTTTGTACAGTATTTGCATTCGAGTACCATTCGAGTTGCATTGGTACCGCCTCATAGTTTTCCCACTGGTACTTTTCAATCGTCAGATAAGAGGCTTGTGGACGTCCCTGATATTTATTTACCACGAGCGGGAAAGAAACTTACTCGCTTTGTCGACAATAAATTGCGTTTGTTCATTATTCAATTGTTTTCCTTCGTTTTAAATTCGACTTATTGGCATTACCTAGTGATTTTTGCGGCGGTATTTTGTTTAACTTTTAGCGTATCAAAGTTTTGTTAAACAAAGTCTGTGAACTTGTTCGCTAGTTCAAATAACAGGGGTTGTTTAACAAAATATTAGGAATTTATATTTTATTAATAAGCTGTTTGTCTTGTCTCGTTAGAATATAATGAACAGTGTATTTAAAAAGTTGAAGAATCTAACAGAAAATTGAAAATAATAAGCCGCGAAACCGAAAGGCTTTACGTGTTTAAATAAAAGTAAATTTAAGGCAGGTTACAAAATTGGAAAGATAATTTCAGTATTTTATGGAAAATTACTCCAAAGGGAGAATATGGGATGAAAGCAGAGAAATCCGTTATTTCCGACAATACATGAAATAATTTTTATTTGACACAGCACACAAGAACACAAATAATAGAAGAAAAAGACAAAATAAATAACAAATATAAACAAGAACAATAAAAAAAAGGAGATAAACAATTAAAAATTCGAATCGAACATTTCATGGGTTTGTGTCCCACGGCTGCACCAAATAGGTCCCCAGATCACACACACAAACATGAAAAATTAGTTTAAAAAAAAAATTAATGTCTTAATATTTTTGTGAAATTTTTACATGTTTTAGCACATGTTAGCTTATTAAATATATAAATATTTAATAAGAAATTTGAAAAAACAACTTCCCATCCGTATCAGTTGTTTTTTCAAATTTCTTATTAAATATTTATATATTAATGTCTTATCAATTTTATTTATTTTATGTGGGTTAAGATTTTTGAAAAAAATATCTCAAAATAATAGAATATAAAATTCATAATTTTTGAAGATGGATAATTGTAGATTCTTAACCATAAATTATATAATTACACGAATAATACGTAAATTCAGCGTTTTTGGAGGCGCAGCGATAGGGATAGATTTTACGTGGGGTAGGTACCCACATTTACTATCTTCTTTATCGTATGGTTGACGAACAACCTGGTGTCAGAGTTTAATCCGCCCATAGACCTCTGACATGGCTTTACATACCCTTAAAAAATCTTTCAGGTGTGCTGGTTTCCTTACAATGTTTTCCTTCACCGTTTTAGCAAGTGATCATTAATTTCTAATTCGCACATAACTAAATCCGAAAAGTCAGAGGTGCCTGGGTTTCTAATCTACGACCTTTGATTTGGCAGTTCAATGGTCATACCACTAGGCTATCACAGCTAAAACATTTACCATAAAGGAATTAAATAGGATATCGAAGTTTGGGTTTAAGAAAATCCGAAATGCGCTGATATTCTGAGTGGGTGGTACTACCCTGGTCCAGACAGTCTTGCTGATGAGTCTATCACTAAAATTCTAGGGAAAATCTTTAGTTTCACTTATAACAATAACACGAACAGTTCAGAAACTTGAATAGTGTGTGGAAACGTGTGTGAAACATGTACTATCATATCTTATTCATACGCCTAATGGCAAAATCTGTTCGGCTTAAACAGATGGCCGATTTCAATAACAATATGGCTTACTAAATTTGAGGAATTATTTATTAGAAAGGTACCTACGCGTTAATATTAAAGTGCTTTTATAGGTTACAAATGTACTTATAATATATAATAGATAGAATTTTGGTTAAATATTAATATTTTATTACATCTCATCTGCCTAGCCTTTTCCCAACTATGTTGGGGTTGGCTTCCAGTCTTACCGGATGCAGCTGAATACCAGTGTTTTACATGGAGCGATTGCCTATCTGACCTCCACAACCCAGATACTGTGTTACACGATACCCTTGGTAAGACTGGTTGAAGATTTCGGGCTTCTGACTACCCGTAACGACTGTCAAAGATCTACAATTGACAGCCGGGGCCAACAGCTTAACGTGCTATCCGAGGCACGGAGAGTGATAATTAATTTATAAAACGCACATAACTTACGAAAAGTCAGAGGTGCGCGCCTTGGGTTCGAACCCGAGACCTCTGACTTGCCAGTCAACGGTCACCACCACTAGGCTATCACGACTTCTTCCTCCTCACGACGAATTTTATTTCATAAATTGTTAAAATATATAGCATAAACATACTGGTTTTCGGCCTTTTAAGCGACTTGTTGACTTCAGAGTTGAATTCTATCATTATGCTGCAATCCAAGACTTTTAATTTTTTTTTATGTCATCCTACAATAGTCTAGTTTCATAAAACCCGACGTTTATAGACGTATCAATGATACATAATTAAGAAAAATATATTATTCGTAAAAATATTAAAATATACCAGTTTTCGGCCTTTTCACTCAGTAAGTTATCGTCCACCAGTGCACTGGTGCCTGGTGGCCAATAAACCAGAGCACAGTGCACATTTACGGTAGAAAAACGACTCATATTCAATAGCTCAAAGGTCACCAGGGTAACGAAACAAGCTGTTTAAGTTCATCCTAAATTCCGAGCACAATCAAAATCTCGGACCTACAGCCACAAAACTGTTGGCAATGAAGCATCGAAGCGCAACTTATAGTTTTATTACCTATTAAAACAAGATTTCGCAACCACATAAAGAGCCCCCAAAATTTTACGCGTAGCAATATTAAAACGTTTCAATTGCCTCATTTTACGAGGAGGTTGAAATTTAAAACACGTTTCAGGGAGTGTTGCCAGCCTACGTCTAAATGGTTTATGTTTTATTTTATTATCTCTGTCGCCACCTAGTCTTTATTACAAGTTGTACATCATATTATTATGCCTACATATTTTAAAATGCTCATAATTAAGGAGTTTTTAGCAGTGATTATTATAATGCTGATTAGTAATCAGCATTATAATAAATAATAATTTATTATATAATAATATATTGTTATAAACCACATAAATTGCGATAGTTTTATACCTATGTATTTTTTTTATTCTAATTATTTTAAGATAAGGGTAAAAAAAGGGGGTAGGGTATGGTAGGGATAGAGTAGGGTAGGGTAGGATAGGCGTAGAGGTAGTATAATCATGCGTACAAAGTCGTGCTGGGCAGCTAGTAGTAGGTATATAAAAGTAAATAATTTATTATATTATAGTACTTTTTAGGGTTCCGTAATCAAAATCTTTAATAAGAAATTTGAAAAAACAACTCATTCGGATGAGATTCGAACCCACGATCTCCGGCACAGCGTGCCGACGCTCTAACCGCTGAGCCACCGTATCCCATCAGAATCAGTCGAAATTTCAAATCTCGTTCTACGCCTAAGTAAAAAAAAACCAGTGGTTTCTCCAATGAAAGCGGCAAGTCTCCGAAAAGCCAGATTATAAAACATTAGAACTTCTACGAGTTATCCATTTTAAAAGTTGTTTTATTAGCAATTGTTTTTGTAAAACTGTCTAAATTTTTCGTGTATCTAACTTTTCATACATGAGCATAAACCAAGGCTTTATGTATAAAATATAGACGCCATTAGCTTCAGCAAAAGGTTTATTCAGGATCATCCGAGTTTTGGAAGAAGCAATTAACGCTTTTGAATCATTGAGTAGGTAGCGAGCTTAGTTAAGCTTTCAGATAAACCTTTCAACTTGTGCCTGTGTGTCTAAGGTACGCATTTGATACTATAAATTTTATATAAACTGAAATTGTAAACATAGGTTTGAGAATAAACGACATTGTTTATGCAGACACCATTGTTTTAATGAAAGGTGTTAATTATATATCGGGTAAAAGCGCGATTTTATTTATAAATTTTGCCGCTCTCAGAAAGTCTTACCTTTTTTTTAAACTCTGCGTAGAGTCAATTGGACAAGTTTTATATTTGTTCTGACTGAGGTACAGAGAGAAACTAATTAACTTTGAAAGGTCAAACGTTCACTAGACTATCACAGTCATATAAATATATTTATTATATAATATAACTAGCTGCCCCGCGCGACTTCGTACGCGTGATTATCCTATCCTGTCAACGCCTATTCTAACCCTACCCTAGTCTACCCCTAACCTACTCTACCCCTACCTTACACTACCCCTGCCCTTCTATACCGCTACCCTACCCTACTCTACCCCTACCCTACTCTACCCACTACCCTACCCCTACCCTACCCTACTATACCCCTACCCTAGCCTACTATACCGCTACCCTACCCTACTCTACCCTACCCCTTTTTCTCACCTTTTAAACCTTATACTTTTATATGACTGTCTTCTACTTTACCGTAAGGTTGATGAACAACTAAGTTTCAGAGTTTAATCCGCCCGTAGGCCTCTAACATGATACATCGTTGAAATGACTTACTTATTTCATACTGTATTACTATCTTACTTATTCCACTATAGGTATTCGTACCTTGAGATGAGACTGTTGTCGGGACTGTCGAAGGGTGTCGGGCATGAGCTCAATGGTAATGTTTGCTTTATTCTCCACCAAAGTTGTTAAGTGTAGAAACTGTCATCCATCCATGGATTGATTGTAAAATTGAAACAGCATGTATCGAATCGAACACAGCTATTCTTAATTAAATTTAAGCCACACACGATTCGATACCGAGGTTGCCTTGAGGCGGAGACGTCGTACGTGGGCTACGAGTAAGACATTTTCAAAAACTCCCCTAAATAAATTTAATGGCAATACTTGATCAATCGCTTCAGTATTGATAATAACGATGACATCTCGCGCCAATCGCTTTGAATACATGCATATGAATTAATCTTGTAATTAACATAATTAGGAGTAAATTATACGCATTGTGTATACATATAACACGGTGATGTGTTAACACATTCATTGAAATAACGTGTCTATGATTGAAAAGGTGAGTCGTGATAACCTAGTGGTGGTGACTGTTGACTGGCAAGTCAGTGGTCTCGGCTTCGAACCCACGTTCGAACCCAAGGCGCACCTCTGACTTTTCGTAAGTTATGTGCGTTTTGTAAATTAATTATCACTCTCCGTGCCTCGGATAGCATGTTAAGCTGTTGGCCCCGGCTGTCAATTGTAGACCTTTGACAGTCGTTACGGGTAGTCAGAAGCCCGAAAGTCTGACAACCACGACTCCAAGTCTCACCAAGGGGTATCGTGTAACCCAGTATCTGGGTTGTGGAGGTCTGATAGGCAGTCGCTCCGTGTAAAACACTGGTATTCAGCTGCATCCGGTAAGACTGGAAGCCGACCTCAACATAGTTGGGAAAAGGCTAGGCAGATGATGATGGTTGAAAAGGTGATTATTATTTATGTGTAGGGATGCATCCAATACCGATGTATTGACGATATTTTAAATTTTTCGATAAATTAGAGCGATATTTATTTGTACTTTTCTAATTTTGCGGTCGAACGGATCGTAAGGTGGTATACCTAACTATTTATGCAGCCGCGATACATAGAGTTTTTGTAGAAATGTAGATGTCCAATTCATTGGCCAATTCAATATAATTCATTACCTAATCTTGATTTTGCAAGGGTCCATGCAACCAGGGGCGTGCAGTTTATATAGGCTAAATACCTGCCTATCCTGACATACGACGCAGCCGACGAATTAGCGAATCTAAGTAGAATTTGTATATATTGCCTACCCTGTTGAAATTATCTGTGCATGCTACATACTCTACTGTCTTGTCCAACAATTCAAATTGTTTAAATTTCTCATATTCATCATGTTTCTAGATTACTCTCTGTCTAAGTAATTGAGTTTTTCTAAATATTCCAACAATCCATCATCATCTGCCTAGCCTTTTCCCAACTATGTTGGGGTCGGCTTCCAGTCTTACCGGATGCAGCTGAATACCAGTGTTTTACATGGAGCGACTGCCTATCAGACCTCCACAACCCAGTTACTGGGTTACACGATACTCCAACAATCTAAAATATTCCAACAATCCATACTTGCTTTATTTCTTTACCATAAATGTGTTGTAATTAAACAATTACATAGCTGTATAGGAGATGGTGGAAAGGTGGCACGTGTTTACCTTCTTGAATTATCCAAATATTTGAAACATAACCTCCAATTAATATATCTCCATTCTCTTAATAAAGCTCCCATTTATAAATGGGAATGAATGGGAACATGGCAATTTACTTTTGATACGTGGAGTTTTGCCTCCCCCTTAGACTCGTCATGAATAATCATTCAAATTAGGCTAATGCATCAGGTTAATAGGCCATTCTACATGTGTATACCTAATCGAGTAATGGGTATTAATCGTGTCTCGAATTATCGCAAGGAAATGTGCTTTCTCCTCGTTCTGTTACTCTATACTGTTATACAAATAAAATAATTGTAATTTTAAGCGCGTTTTCGAAAACGGCTCGATCTTGATTAATAAATTTAAACAAATTTATATTATAAAAAGTTATAAAAGGTTTATAAAAGTTATAATTTATTAGGTGTCGTGGTGGCACATTGGTCACGGACCCGCTTTGCAAGCGCGTGGTTGTGGGTTCGAACCACGCGTTCGGCATGTACCAATGTGATTTTTTCAATGTCATATGTACTTTCTTAGTTAATCTAAGACACCACTGACTAACGGTGAAGGAAAACATCGTAAGGAAACCTGGACTTTAATAGTCTGAAATCGCCAACCCGCATTGAGCTAGCGTGGTGATTAATGCTCGATCCTTCTCTGTATGAGAAGAGGCCTTTGCCCTATAATATTGGGACAGTTACAGGTTGATTTATTTATTTATAATTTATTATGTAGTAGTCACTTCACTGATAGAAGAGCATAGCTCCGTAAAAGAAGAAGATCAAGGTCCAATTGTAAATATCATCCATCACGCACTCATACGCACTGATTGAAGACGCAAAAATTTCAACGCCGCCGCCACTTTGAAGTTATGGCGTGAATGACAAAGGGAAACAGAGATTCACTACACAACGACAAAACTCAACTTCCGCATTGCACTATGGTTTGGTGCAAGTAGATTCATAGCCCATAATGAGGTCGTATATCCTTCAGTACCTATATACAGATGATAATATCTCTCCCTATTAACTTTTTATATAATAATTATTTAAATTAAAAATACACAACACATTTCAATACCAACCATTAAAATTGAACACACTAAAATTGGAAAGTCGATACGGCATTTTCTCGAGTTAAACTCTCTGCGAACGAGCGACGTAGGTAGCATAATGGTTTATGAAATTTAATATTTTCGAAAGATAACAATGAGAAAGTTGCTAAATTCATAGGCAAGTTAGAGGTCTCAGGTTCCACCCAAGGCACGTACGCACCTCTGACTTTTCGTAACATAAAGGCGTATTATAAATTAATTATCACTTGCTCCGTGCCTCGGAAACCATGTTAAGCTGTTGGCCCCTGCTGTCATGAAGGTCTTTGATGGTCGATATAAGGAGTCAGTACCCTCATAAAATCGTAATATAAATTCAGAATATCGAATTCTTTTGGGTCGTGAGGGTCACATAGGCTCAGAAGAAAACTGATAATTCAGCTGCATCTGGTTAGATTAGAAGCCGACCCCAACAAAGTTTGGAAAATAAGGCTAGGAGGATGATGAGTTACTATACCTATTTAATAAAATAAAACACTTTGTAAGACTTGTTAATATAATGTGGAAAAAAAACTACCTATATGTAAATAAATATCTTTTTTCTAAATATTTGCAAGCGTAGGTATAATCTTTTTCAATAGATATTTAACAGATAGGTTATTATTGGCGTTCCTATTCGGAGATGAAACGCATCAAAAAACATGGATAATTGGATATTTTATCAAGTCTGTGCAATGTACACTGAACAAGCTATACAAAATGTACTCAAAGGTTTTTATTCGCAGTTGTAATTAAAAATGTTGCTTTCCCACCGAATACTTGGTCTAGTATCAACAGAATAGGAACTAGTACCTTTTGCAGTTGGTGAGTTTGTTCTTGCAATATGCCTAGTAGCTGTGGCATAACCCGGGGGGATACTACGAAACCGCACCGTATTCGATGGCAATTAGGGGCTTGAAAACTCAGTAAACCAACCTTCGAGTTCGTTCGAATAGCTACAATTGCTTTCAGCAGCATGAAGTAGACTTCATGTTTCTGAAAGCGATTGTTCTGTAGTGCACTCATTAAATGATCACTGTTCTTGCGGTGTTCAAAGTAGGCTTTAGGAACCTGCAAGCTATTTAAGTTGCTAATTGAATGGGTTTGTGAAATAGAGCATGGCTTTATGAAGCAAAACATGGAAACTATATAGTTTTGTTCATCAATCAGATCGTTTGTAACAATAATTATTTATTTAAAGATTTTTATAACATTATAGCATTATAGCATGTGCTTCAAATTTTGAAAAAAAAATCTTCAATCTTTGAAAGAAATTTGAAAAAATAACAAATACGGATGGGATTCGAACCCACGACCTTGGACGTACCGTGTCGATGCTTTAGGCGTAGAAAGAGGTTTGAAATTTCAATTCAATTCTTTAGTTTTTCAAATTTTTTCCTGCCTGCGTCAGATCTCTTTCTGGTCGTGTCGGTTTACCGTTCCGACTATGAGAGTGAGGGAATAAAGAGTGCACAGCTGTGTTTGTGCACACAGTTGTGCACTATATCTTCTGCGTAGTTGGCTAATCTCCGTTAAGATTGGCCACTATGACTAAATTTCGCTCAGGTTGGTAAACAATGTTTGTTAAAAAAAGCCTTTACAGAAATTTACGCTACATCATCTGGCACGTAGGTAGTAAGGGTGGTTAGGGGCTGGTTTCTGGCTATTGTTCCACCTCCATTTTAATTTTCGGTTCAAAATCAACGACGTGAACGTCGAAATCACCAGCCGATATGCTTCCGGACCTGTTTACCCGGCAAATATACCGGGGCCAGCCAATTCCGCCATTGTTAGAAATACACCAATTGTTTGTTACCCCACAAAGAGTTCACTTTGCGGAATTGCTAACAATAAAACTGCTGAATAAGGTTTTGGATGTTCGATTTTTGAATGTGTGATCATGGCAAATGTGTGCTTACCAACATTTGTGCCCAGTTGTTGGTCTTGTGTGCTGGTACCTTAATTACCTAGAGTTGTTAGTAGTAAGTAAGTAGTTTTGGCGCCTCAACTGCTGAACGCTACTCGGACAAAAAATGTCATAGATTCACTACGAGTATATTCAATGAGGTAAATAGTTCCTCTTAATTTTTAGATAATGGCATAGATGTCACTTACAACATTGTCATTTATAAAATTTAAAAACAATACTTAATGTATGTCTTCTCTTATCTTAAAATAATACACGTGTAGCCATCGTCGTGTATCAAAAAAAAAAATTAAAATAAAAAACAGGAATTATTGATATCATAAACTTGTGACACAGGCAAACTCATTAATCTTGGCGATTCTGCCTATGGGCATTCACTTTTGTCTTCTTTATCCTTATAATTAACAAGGTTTAATAAATCAATATACCTATTTTAATCAGCAGACGAATTTCCAGCAAATTTTTGGCGGTCCACTTCAAAATGCTAGTTAAGCCGTCGACCGCGACTGTCCTCACGAAGTTCGGTAAGTACACAAGCCGCAGCAAGTCAGGTAAGCCAACGAACGGCTATCATAATGAAAATGAACTTGCAATTGGTACTTTACTTATTAAGGCTTATTTTCACAAAATTCTTTAATTATAGTTATCATATTATAGTTTTAAATATGATTAGCATATAACAATTTTTTTATTAGCGTTAATTCGTCGTTCATCTTCGTTTGTCGTACATTTGATTATTTATTTGATTATAATCAAAGGGCCGCTTTCACCAAATAAACGTATTAATCATAATTATTATTATTATTTTTTGATAAAACTAGACACATAGTCCACACCTTTGAAATCTAAGAAAATTATTGTCTATGAAATTTATTTAAACACTAGCTGACCTGACAAACGTAGTTCTCTTAATCTATGACCTTTTTTACTTTTCATACAAATGTAAGTTACGTGACCAGTCACTTTGTATGAAAAGTCAATTTTTGATTTTCAGATTTCCTAGAATGAGACCTAAATGAGACCTATGACCTATGACAGAGAGACCTATGTTCCTTGGGGAAAGTTGTTCAGTTTCGTGGACCCTACTACCTTC
Organism: Protodeltote pygarga; assembly: GCA_936450705.2. Lineage (NCBI taxonomy): Eukaryota > Metazoa > Arthropoda > Insecta > Lepidoptera > Noctuidae > Protodeltote > Protodeltote pygarga. The sequence goes on from OW388251.2 coordinate 11,451,020, forward strand.
TTTATTTTGGCAGGTTTTTAAAGCAAACAGGGTGTGTAGCGTCGTTCGACGTCGGACGTCATAGGTACGACTTCATTATACTTTCAAAGAAATATAAATATGAACTATTTCGAGGGTAGTTTAACTTATATAATAACTTACGTTACGTACTACCAACCAAAAACAACGGATTAAAACAACACTACCAACTTAGATAAACATGTTATTTCAAATATATATTCCAATTAGCCGAGTTTACTTTGAAACATAAGTTAAATTCACAGAGCATTCAGTTTGAGGTGTTTCGCCCCGGGGTAGAAACCCGGGTCAAACTACTGGTCGCCTATTAAGTACAATGTGATGAAATTTAATACAATACTACAGTTAAACAGGAATAGACCTATATAAATAAAGAGGGTTATTTTAGACAGCATTTTCATTGAATTTGTATTTGCTTGGGCAATGGGCAGGATATGGCTACCTTCAAATAATACCTATAAGTAGTTGCCAACTGTAAAAAAACAATTCAATCATATCACATATGATGTTATCATAAAGAATGTTTTTCAGATGGTCCATTCTGTCATTCGTGGACACGATATTCTACACTTAGATTAGTTGTCAGGATTTTATGAGAGTACTAGCTAACCCGTGCCCACTTCGTTGGGCAGTAATTTAATAATTTTCCTAAACTACCCCTACCCTACCCTACACTACCCCTACCTACCCTACACTACCCCTACCCTACCCTACCCTACACTACCCCTACCCTACCCTACACTACCCCTACCCTACCCTACACTACCCCTACCCTATCCTACACTACCCCTACCCTACTATACCGCTACCCTACCCTACTCTACCCCTTTTTCTCACCTTTTGAACCTTCCCTGGGCCTCCACAAATAATTCAAGACCAAAATTAGCCAAATTGGTCCAACCGTTCTTGAGTTATAAAATAACAACGAAAAGTTGCATTGATTTTTATATAATTATATAGATGTAGTGGACATGTTAACGTAAATATAAAAGTTAGACATATGCTGTCGTTGACTTTTTTGTAGGCATTTTCAAGCTCCACATATTTTCTATAGAACTCAAAAATATATCTTTCATAGTTAAGGCAGCGTTCATGAGAAACGCTTTCATTCGACCGTTTTTTCTCCGATTCACTTTGCAAAACGGACTACCACGTAAAAGCCTTTTTATTTTTCGGTTTTATATATAACCTATGACACTCAGCAATAATGTGGCTTTCTATTGGTGAAAGAATTTTTAAAATCGGTCCAGTAGATCACGAGATTACCCCTTACAATTTAACAAATATACAAACACACAAACTTTACTTCTTTATAATATTAGTATAGATTAATCCCTTATATCGACTGTCAAAGATTTTTATGTCAGCTGGGGCCAATGGCTTAACACATGTTTTTCGAGTAGTTTACATAATTTCCGAAATCCAAAAAAGTCATAATGGTATCTCTTTTATTTACATATTGACATAATCTATATATACAGGGTGGGCGGAGAATAGAGGTTCAAAAATTTTTTTTAGATGCCCCTCTCCAATAGCTATTCGAATAACCCCCATGTATGTTCAGCGATTATTTATAGTTTAAGAGCTAGATTTTTTTAACCAATTTTTGGGAAAGTATCACCTGACTTTAGATTTTATTTTTTTTCTTCTTCTGCATTGTAATTCTTGAAATTATTTTTTATTATATTAAGTCCTTATAGTATGTTCTATGATCCATAAAAAATCTGTCTGTCTAATCATCTCATAAGGTGCCTAAAACTTTGCTCAAAAGGAAAAAAAGTGCAAAATAAAATTTGTTCCAGATTTTCATTTACTCAAAAAAAAATAAAAAAATGGTGGCAATGACCTCAAAGTAGTTTTAAAAACTCCCTCGGACTTTCGGCATTTCAAAACAATAAAAATATTTCTTACTTTTCGGGACATTATTTTGTACAATCGTAGTTCAAAGATGGTGAAGAGAAAAAATCTCAAGAGAAAAAGTCAAAGACCGCAGGTTCGAACTATCACTTCCTTGTAACGGGAAAGAAAAAATTACGAAAAAACCAGCACAATTAGAGATATTCTCGATGGTGTGTATACACATTTAAGAGGCCTATAAGCAGTTTAAACTCTGATACTAGGTTGTTCATCAACCAAACAATAAGAAGTGCTTTCCATGTGTTCAAGAAAAGCGGAAAAAACATCGCCCCGTTTTTTAAGCATTGCGATCTTGCTTAAAAGTAAGTCTTTATTTACAAAGTCTCTGATGTACTTACTAATCCCCAATTTTCCTCCCAACTTCGGTACGACATTTACCAAATACATTTTAAAATGCACTTTGTTGAGTAAACGTTAAGTTTGTTAATTTTATACAATGCAGTGTCAAGACTTTGTAGTTCGAGTTGACTAAGTCTATCTGATGAAGTATTAAAATTACTGGGTCCCTCTTTATTAATGAAGTAACACGAAATGGGACGGTTCATAAATAATTAATACTTACTAATTTATCAAATAATTACATTGATTGCAGTGACCGCTGTTGCTTAACATTCTCCTTACGAATTTCGTTATGTTTAGAAAATCAATTATTAGTAACTAACTGTTATCCGTGCAACATTTTGTATCATATTGTCTAATTAATAGATGATAAAATCTCCTGCAAATGGTGTCAAACTCTAGAAACTAATAGTTACGGGAAAAAAGGAAAGTAACTGACCTAGAGGAAGAAGTCCAAGCGCTGGATTGACCGGATCCGCACCGCCTTCAACAAGAAGGTAGCAGAAGCGGTTCATACAGCTTAAGAACCGGAGCAGATGGCGCATCATCGTACACGGAAAGTTAATTAACAACACACACAACACTTATTAAACCAAATTTTTAACGGATTTTTCGCGACCACGGTCGCAACAAGACTAAGGCGTCAAACGTCACAACAGGTTTTAAGAATTATTTTTTATCTACCGTCAATTCTATTTAGTGACTTTGCACGTATTATATGATTATTTAGCTTGAAATTAATAAAAATTTGAAATTCTAAGAGAAAGGACCTTGGGTAAAAGTGTCCCCACCCTCCAACAGATTTGAAACATATCTCATTCGAAGCATCATAACATGTTGATATTTTTTTATTATGGCGACAATCTTGAAATGTATGGGGTTCATGAAATAATCGCACTTTTGTGTGCCATTTTTTCAAGCTATTTTTAGCTCTTTTATTAGTTCCTCCTAAACGATTTAGCTAGAATTTTTCATACACGTTCAGTTCTGTTAACAATACAATTATATGATTGACATGACCTGATCCTGCACTTAGAATCATCTCCACACACAGGAACTCTTCAACGGTTTATAGCTCGTACACGAAACTTTGCATTATACCTACGTATTTTCAGATGATTAAACATGATATTCACCATGACCTGATATGCAGCTAGAATCGTCTCCACATGTAAGAACTCTTCGACGGTTAGTAGCTCGTGCACGAGACTTGGCGCATATCTACGTTTATTTAGCTGATTAAACATGATAGTCACTGACCAGATGCTGCAGCTTCAATCGTCTTTACATGTAAGAATTTTCCGATGGTCAATAGATCGTCCATAAAACTTTGCATATACATAAGTCATGGTGAATATTATGTTTAAACATCTAAATAAACATAGGAATATTAAAGGTTTCGTGTACGAGCTATTGACTGTTGAGGAGTTCTCAGGTGAGAAGACGATCCTGGCGGCATCGTGGGTTCATGATGGATATCATGTTTAATTAGTATTTGCCATTAACCGTTGAAGAGATCCTACGGATGGAGACGATTATTAGTTCTACATCGGGTCATATGGTGAATATCACATTTAATTATCAAAATATGCGTAAGCATATGCAAGGTTTCTATAAGTTATTGATCATTAAGGAGTTTCCTGGTAGAAGAAGATCTTGGTTGCATCATTAGTTTATGATCAATATTATATTAAGTATTATAAATAAACCGTTTATTGCCCGTGGTACTATTACAGAACTTTAATTATTTTGATCGTACAAGTATGAAAAAATGAACATCGGCAAAAACAAGTGAATGCCAAAAAAACCAGTGAACGCCGAAAAAACAAGTGAACGCCGAATAAACAAGTGAACGCCGAAAAACTAAGTGAACTCCAAAAAACCAAGTGAACGCCAAAAAAATAAACGCTGAAAAACCAAGTGAATGCCGAATAAACAAGTGAACGCCAAAAATCAAGTAAACGCTGAAAAAACAAGTGAACGCCGAAAAAATAAGGGAACGCCGAAGAAATAAGTGAACGCCGAAAAAACAAGTGAACGCTGAAAAAACAAGTGAACGCCGAAAAACCAAGTGACCGCCGAATAAACAAGTGAACGCCGAAAAAATAATTGAACTCCAAAAAACCAAGTGAACGCCAAAAAAATAAACGCTGAAAAACCAAGTGAATGCCGAATAAACAAGTGAAAGCCAAAAATCAAGTAAACGCTGAAAAAACAAGTGAACGCCGAAAAAATAAGGGAACGCCGAAGAAATAAGTGAACGCAGAAAAAACAAGTGAACGCCGAAAAAACAAGTGAACGCCGAATAAACAAGTTCACTTGGTTTTTTGGAGTTCACTTATTTTTTCGGCGTTCACTTGTTTATTCGGCGGTCACTTGTTTTTTCGGCGTTCACTTGTTTTTTCGGCGTTCACTTATTTCTTCGGCGTTCCCTTATTTTTTCGGCTTTCACTTGGTTTTTCGGCGTTCACTTGTTTTTTCGGCGTTTACTTGTTTTTTGGCGTTCACTTGTTTTTTCGGCATTCATTTGGTTTTTCAGCGTTTATTTTTTTTGCGTTCACTTGGTTTTTTGGCGTTCACTTATTTTTTCGGCTTTCACTTGTTTTTTTTGCGTTTATTTGATTTTTGGCGTTCACTTGTTTATTCGGCATTCACTTGGTTTTTCAGCGTTTATTTTTTTGGCGTTCACTTGGTTTTTTGGAGTTCACTTATTTTTTCGGCGTTCACTTGTTTATTCGGCGGTCACTTGTTTTTTCGGCGTTCACTTGTTTTTTCGGCGTTCACTTATTTCTTCGGCGTTCCCTTATTTTTTCGGCTTTCACTTGGTTTTTCGGCGTTCACTTGTTTTTTCGGCGTTTACTTGTTTTTTGGCGTTCACTTGTTTTTTTGGCATTCATTTGGTTTTTCAGCGTTTATTTTTTTTGCGTTCACTTGGTTTTTTGGTGTTCACTTATTTTTTCGGCGTTCACTTGTTTTTTCGGCATTCACTTGGTTTTGCATCGTCCACATATTTTTACCGGTAATACACTGATTTTTACCGATATTCACTTGTTTTTGCCGATGTTCACTTGTTTTTGGCGTTATTCACTTGTTTTTGCCAATATTTATTGTTTCAGATTTTAAATGATCAAAATAATTAAAGTTCTGTAGTAGCACAGGCAATAAACAAAATAAACTTAAGTATTTACCTACAGAGTTTCGTAAATGTGATTATAAGCGTTGAAGAAATCTTGCGTGTGAAGACAATTCTTGGTGCAGCATCAGGTCATATGATGAATATCATGTTTAAACCTAGGTATACGCAAAGTTTCGTGTACGAGCTACTGACCGTTGAGGAGTTCTCTCGAGAGGAGACACACAATGGTTTAAAATAAACTTTCTTATTTTCTTACATTATTTATATCCTATTAGTAATATATTTTTGTACAAAAATGTACATAATAACAGATTTTTTATGAAAAATAATCATAAAAGTAACCGAACGTTTTGTCCTGTAAAAAAAAATCTCCATCGATTTCGCTCTTAAAACAAGTGGCTTGCCTTTCTATGGCTCCTAACAAACATGTTGACATATAGCCCGTGACTGTTGGTGGGTGGGGACGGGGTCCATACAAAATCCCCCATGGTCCTTTATTCCATAAAGATTTGACTAATCAATAAAAGTGATGCGACGAAAATACGTTACAAAGTTATTGAGTAGGTATACTAAAGAGTATATTCCCCATGTGTATTCCCTAGAGTATTTACCAACCCGTTCCCTCAAACGTTGCATTGCGTTCAAAAGTTCATGCCAAGTTATATTTGAATGTTCATCACATACAAACACTAATTTGTAGGCACTTTAAAGTTAGACTTCTCTCATACAGAAGATATGTGTATGTATTTGCACTGATTAATAATTATGGCTTGAATCCATTTCTTGTTTATAAATGTAATGATATAAATGTTAAAATTTATCCGCACTAGCCCAAGTACTTTGATATTTTTCTTATCGAATTCTCAGGTCGGTAGATTCCAACCTTTTTTTGACTTTTTTTTCAGTGGGGTGAGCTTCACTAGCTAGCCAGCTGTTTAGAACTAAATTATATTCTCACGGATCACCGATTGGGATCCAAACCCGATAAAAAGGCCTGTAAGGGATTTTGACTTTTCTGAATATTCCATTTTAGTTAAACCGCAGGAGCGAGGCCGCGGTAAAAAGTATTTCAAAAACTTGTTAATTCTGTAAAATATTTAATAAATAAATATTTTACAAACTTTTACAATGATATACCTATTGAGATAGTAGAATGAGTCTCTCGAGTCCCAAGACATGGTGTCATCTTTACACTCACGACTACTCTTCTTAGGAAACATTTCGGTTCAATAGTCGAGACCTTCTTCTTATCGAATCAAGACTTAGCTCAAATTTTACTTGACCAATATGTGGCAACCTCAATGCCCTGTCCGTCGCCTCATCAGGGTCTTGCCGGGTACACATCGTCGTAAGGACGGGCAAGAAAGTAGGTGTGGCATATCCTGTACGGCCGCTCCGCATACGGATCGAGACCTAAATAAGCAGAACTCTAAATGGAATCCAAACTATAATAGTAAAATAAATACGGGTTGTATAATTAAAGCAGAAATCTTTACACATAACGTTACTTTACAACGTTTTATTATGTTTTAAAATGCTGCTCCGCAGTTCTGAGCAAAAAAAAACTTTCGTTTTTAAAAATATCTTTTCATTATTAGATTTTGGAACACAAAATAATAAATGGTTGCTAATAATCCAATCTGTACAATAAATAGCAGAATTAAAATTATTCGTTTAAGGCCGCTTGGGCTTTACGCTAGTCATGTATTCAACCAGATTGTTATTAATATATTCGTTTCAAGTCTCAATATTTATGATACAAACGATATTAGTCGGTGTATCGGGTATTCATTATACAAAAAGAGATGTTAATTTCTTTCACAACTTGCTTGAACTGCTTTAGCTAATTTCAGAGTTTTAATAAGAGTATGAAAGCTTTTGAAAAAGCTACCACCATAATATTACCATATAATAATGAAATAATTGTGTCTTTAGTGCATTCTATTCTATGTTTCTCATGAACGTACGGTCAGCAACAAAAGTCTTTGATTAACATTATTCGAAAAGTGCTACATTTTATTTAAAAAAAATTGTAGGAGGAAAATTAAATTAATTAATTAGTGCTTTCATCTGCTTTGCCGTATTCGTAATCCTACTCGTGCTTTCAAAATCCTTTATTACATTTAAACATCGCTCAGGGTCATCTACATCTGCTCCTTCTACGGCGTACTAGAGAAATAGTACGTTTAACTATGCAGTTAGTAATAGTTGTTTTTTCATTTTTAACTTTGAACTTTATTTAATAAATGTTAACTAAACTCAACTAAATTTTAGAGAATTTTGTAATAAGTATTTTATTAATTTATTTTCTTACTGACCGTACTTTTATGTGTACGGTTATACTAATCTGCATAGCAACCAGAGCAAGGTAACGCCTGTATGCAGATTAGAATAGCTACTTAGATGATTACTTTGAAAAAATATATTAAAAATTCATTCGCTTTGTTTTAATTACATTTTCCAACAGTGTAGAACGGTTGTTAGGATTTATTTATCTATTAGGCAAAATGTAGGATACAGCCGATATTTGCTGAGATATAATGATATCTTTTCCGTACCTATTTTATTAAAATTGCTGAGAAAGTACTAGTATAAAACAATAACAACTTTTTAGAACGGAATCGTGTTTTTGTTTTTCATTTGGTTTTTCCTGATGTTTCCAATACGGAAACAGAGAGACGGTCCTTCTAACTGGACACCTAGACAGATATAATCAATTAGAATATTCGTCTACGATTGGATATGTATTTTTCGTAACTTTGCCGCCTCCTGCATAACTAATAAGGAGATATAAGGAAGGAAGGAAGGATGCCAACCAGACCATATTGTTCAAGTGCACCAAAAATAAAGCTGCAAAGAGAAAATACCCCTAAAAGACCCCGACATTTAGCACCTTTTGGTCAGTCGATCAGCTGTCAACAACCATATATCATTTTCATATAAACTGATCTTCATATTCATCTTCATCATCATTTTAAACACTGATAGCCTAGTGGTATGACTGTCGACTGATAAGTCAGTGGTCTCGAGTTCGATCCCAAGGCAGCGCACCTCTGACTTTTCGTAAGTTTTATGTGCGTATTATAAATTAATTATCAGTTGCTAAAACGGTGTGGGAAAACATCGTGATGAAACCAGCACACCTGAGATATTTTTCAATCGTGTGTTTTAAATCGTGTGTGGGTTTAAACTCTGACACCAGGTTGTTAATCAACCATACGATAAGAAGAAGATCATCATTTTGTTTGGATAACCTACCCTTAAAAGCATCCAGATTCACACTAATGAATCTTCTCACATTTCCATCGCCTCTTCGCAGCAGAAGTCAACACATAGATAACCATTGTATAAATTGCGTGTAAGATTTTTCATGTAAACACCTTAGCTTTAATGCAAATTAATTAAACCTAAATGAATAAAGTAAAACCTAAAACAATCCTTCCTGGGTTACGCAAATCGCTCTTTAAAACAAAGCCCCTCTTTGTTAAGCTGTTACACTATTATTACTCGACTTTGTACCTCCATTATCTGTAGCAGAGCGCTAACGAAAGACGCACCTTTTACATTGAATTATTAAAATTAAACCGTTTCGTCGGTTGTGCAAGAAAGTTACGAATACGTAGTAAAGGATAAAGGAAACTAGTCCGCGGGCCATTTGTTCACTGTTCCTATTTGTTCGCGCCTAATTAAACATGAAACACTGGCAGGTATATCAAGGGAATTAGGAGTTTCAAATGTAGATTTTAATGTTTTTGTGCGGTAAAGTAACAGTGGTACGTTTCGTCTTATGTTATAGTTTGTGGCTAATGCCGAGAAATGAGACATGAAAGGAAATCAATATTGTTATGCGTCGCCGGTTTCCTTGCGGCAGTTGAAAGGTCAAAAAGTGTGGTAGTCATTTCACAGCTCTACGACTATTTTGACAGCTCTACGACTATTTTGACAGCTCTACGACTATTTTGATAGCTCTACGACAATTTTGAGGCTAAGTAGACTACTTTAACCTACTGTGATAGTTAAGCCAAAGTAATTTATAACAAGTATAACAGATACAATTTGTGAAGGTTGTACAAACTATTATTTCTCAAAACTTAAGCGAAATAAAGTTAAGTCAAAGATTTTACGTCATTCGAAATTAGGACTTCAGATATTATGCGAACCATTAGGACACTGTTTACGGAGTGTGCGATCTTTTCGCTAGCACTAAGAAAATGGTCAAGAGGATCAAGATTCAAGATCAAGTCGTGTACCCAAATTTTCATTTAGGCAGTTAATATTCCGGACTTCCATAAATATTTAATAACAAAATTTGGTAGAATGGTTTGCTAGTTTGGTAACTTTTAAGTCAGTATTAATTTTACTAAATAAAGACCATATAGCCTATTCAAACACATATTTTATGTTAGTTACTTTTTACTTATTCCTGAATATTAAAAAAAAAACTATAAAGATACCACATCACAGGACACATTACGAATGTAAGTATAGATTGTTGTGTCGTTCAGAAACCTTACATCAAAGTTCAGAAGTTAAAAAAAAGTGTATCAAATAAACAGAACAGACAAACTACTTTCCTATTAATATTCCCAGTAAGCATAAACACAAAGAATGCAATGTTTACCTCCCTTTCAGCGCATTTGTTTCACCTAGCTGCATGCCCGCAACCAAGCGAAACAATCTCTTTGTCCATTTGAAGCTAGGCAGAGACTACATTCATTGAACCAGTTAGCACTTATATTAGACCGGCCTCATTCCGTTAATGAGAGCAATCTGCAAACATTTGCGTGTGCGCTGCTGTTTATCAATTAACTTGCAACACTTTGCAATCACACCGGATGCTCCCAATATCAGTGTACCTAGTGATAATTGATATTGCGAGCTTAGAGCTCAAACGCGAACGTGGAAGCGCAGTTTGTTTTTATGATGTGACATGGGTATTCAATTTGGATTTTAGATATTGTCTGAAGATAATTTCGATATTAGTGTTGCCAGATGATATCGTAAAGGAGGATATGTCCTCACTCCTTTACCTACTTCAATATGTCCTTTTTTGCTTTTATGCTTGCTTTTGAAACAGATTTGAATCTAATACAATGTAATTTTTTCATTTTATTAAATTATTTTTATTTTCGGTTTGATAAATTCTTAGATTTTTAGGTTGTAGTACTTAAATAAATTTTAAGTTATTTTTATGCATGAAAATTTATTTCGATCAAGCAAAAATTTTTGCTGAAACTTTGTAATGTTGTTCGCCTTAAATTGATTTGTTTCGATTTTTCATAACTATATTCATTGATTTTATATCTTCAATGTGCGAGCGAGATAGCAGATTAGCAAGTATCCGAGCCTTAAGTTGATCTTACATTCTGCGATAAGTTTATTTTATAGGTAAGGTACTCATATTGTTCGCCAGAGGCACAATTATTATTAGATAGATCTCATCTATCAAGGGTGATCCGATTGTAAATTATGCTAACTCCGCAGAGATTTTCGGCGCAGAATAGCCATTGAATTTTGGTATTAAGACCCATTTAGAGGAGTGAGGTTGATATATCGTATTTGTGGACTTGTTGTATTAGTGACTTAGTTCCCAAGGATACTAAGTAATACTTCAAGCTTACTCTAAGTTAAGACAGGTGTCGAAACTTAGCTTAAAATTTAGCACCCTCACTTTAAATATTGGCGTATTCCTTAGGTTTTCCGCTTAAATTTTAATGCATTTCTTTGCATAGTTATACTTATGGTTGTCCTTTAATTCATAAATATCTAGTGCAGAACCAAAGTATTTTTTTTTCAAAATCCAGGACTGAAGAAATCGTTATGGATTTTCTGCATCTTGGATCGGAGTCTAACCAGTAAAAACTAGGTGTTCCCATTTATCGCATACAGTTCAAGGTCGCGTCAAACTGAGTTTCTTCCGCAAACCGAGGGAGTCCAGTTATCTCAGGGTCAAAAAGTTTTATGCATTCAAGTCGTAACTTTCCTATATAATACCGCTCACCTTGACCTTGACATCGAAAATCTCATGAAATATTTATACTACCGTATTCGAACCATGGTATTTCGTAACGCGCAAAACCACCATTGACATCAGATATACAAAGTGAGTGGTTAAATAAAACCTTCAACAAATAACCAGACAAACCTTTTTATAATCATTTTACGTTTTTTATTAATTGTTCTACCCCCATATATTGGTTTATAAAACATAAAAAAGGCGTATCGTATACGAAATCCGTATTACAATTTGAAATCGGAATCGGGCGCGTCTCACGTGCGCACGATATCAACCCTACATGCAACCCCGCTCTATACTTTTTGTACAATTTTCGCGAAAATAAATCCGCTTAACCACAAAGAGACTGGCGAAATAAAATATTCTATTAGCGAAATCTGTTGGCTCATAATTCACTCAGAGAGCTGCGCGCCGTGGGCATGGCAGGTGGTCTTAATAAATACGAAAATGGCCTATCGCGGGGTTAGTAATAAATTCAAAAGGCAATCAACGCCACAGGGGCGGGTAAAAATATTAATAGCCGAGAAATAATTATGTATTCATGACTTCCAGCTTTGGTCGGGGATGAAGTGGCGCCGAAGCACCGGGGTAAACTAAATCCGTAGGGATTGGGCAAAGCACTCGGCGACCTCGGCCTATCCCCCCGCGCCTCACACTCACGTTTTTGCTAAAGTGCACGGATTATCGGGAATTATCCTATTGACTACCACTCGATATTTTATTCTCTTTTCAGTGAAAATTGAGGCTTTAATAATTAATGAATACAACGTTACGAATTAAAGCAGTGTTTACACAAGAGTAGTCAAACATTTACAAGTTCTAAAGTTAACGAATTGTTACCTACTGGCTGTAGCTGTAGCCCGCGGGTGCCGCGTGTAAAATTTCAGTTAGCTTTATCTATTTACACTTTACAGAGCCATTGAATTAAATCAAAGTTTAAAATAAAACTTTTTATTTGAACCTTTACTTTTACCTATTGTATCTTTAGGGAGGTTTTTGTCCAGCAGTGGAATGTTCCAACAAACCAACAGAACAGTCACATCCAGTATCCAGCTAGTTATTTTTCATAATAGTTTAACAATTTAGTACCCACTACACAAACATATTTTATTGACAAACTGTTGGTCTAGCTGTGTCGCAATCGCAAGCACTATAGTTTTCCTGAGTTCGATCCCAGGTTAGACAAAGTGTTAATCACAGTACAGAGTATGGAATGTTGTGTAAACTCGCCCTCTAATGTATATGGGACTTACAACTAGCGAAACGCCTACTCCTTTGGAAAGCAGGCATTTGTGTATGTAAAGAAACTGAATAAAGATTCAGTACCTAATATAAAACGAGCACTCAAAATTTTACCGTCAATTTTATTAACCTTCTCACCTGTAGTTATTGTGTTTAGTGACTAAAAACAAATCAAACCAAATCAGCTTTTCGCATTCCGCTGCAAGTCATCAATCAATCGTTAATCCAACGACGCAATATCCATAAAATGTATCGCGGGAGGTCGGCATGCATTCGGTACGCATTCGGTACGTAATTCTGGCGGAGCGAGCCGACGACAATGCCGCAATCGGACCAGCAATCTGCATAATGGATTGCTGGGCGAACGCTTCGTCCGGTCGCCGCTCATTCAATTGTCGCGGTCGCCGACGTCGCACCGTTATTACGGAATAGGGAATTAATAATTTCATGGGCGTATGGGTGCGAAGGATCACGCCTCATTGGGTGTTAGATGTTTTTTTTTTCGAGGGGTTTTATGTCATTTGTATTTTGTAATTAGCTGGTTTCGGAGGTGTAGCGGGGAAGTCATAACTTTTATTTCTCATTACTTTTTATATTCAATGTTTTGGAGGGCCTTGTTTCATTAAAATAAATCTCGTCAAAATTATTGCTGAATGCAACAAAATGTAAAATTGCTGAATTTTTTAAACAATTTGTGTCATTTGAAATAATCTATCAATCCAAATAAAACAATCAAAAGCCAGCAATAGATCGTTATCTGTCCATTGAAACGTCGCAAATGTATGTACACTAAATTGTACGAGTTAGTAATTCTGAATTTGAAATGCAAAATATCCAGTGACAGTACAGACACAGCTTACTGGAACATGTCCCATCGGGGATCTTTGCATATTTGACAAACTGTTTTGTCAAATTCTAATCATTTATTCAGCGAATGTGGGCAAGTACATTGACGTCACTACACTTTTGCTGTGACGCATTCATTCAGGCATCGCCGTCGAACTGCGCTTTCTGACTTAGATTAAGTCAGTTACTGGGTCCTAATCCCAAAATCGGACGTCGATGTTTTGGATCGAATCGAAAACCATCAAACACAAACCTTACCACCACATGACTTGTACTTATTGCTTTCGTGTCGTTTCGTTTCAAAGTCATAAAAAAACAATTATCAAATTATTTAAAAAACTGAAAAACAAATAACAAATGTTATCCTTACGAGGCCACAGAAAGCTCCGAAGCTAAAAGATTAATAACAGTTCATAGCAGGAAAAAACAATCAAGCTACAAATCTTCCCTAGCAACATGTTTCCTTTAACAAATCATCTTATCTTCGACCTGAGTTATCTACAGATTATCCTTCCTGGAGCTATTTCTTATTACTAGTGGTCCAATCAGTAGTCGAAATTCACCCGTATTTTTTTTATAAATTTTAGCTTTCTGCACTTCTTCTCCATATAAACTGTTACTATGCCAAGTGTATGCTTAGTATATCCACAGTTTTCTCTTCATTAATCTGTAGATATTGTTAATGCATAACATGTTTCAGGATATAATCCGGCCGCGTGTCCATTACGCGTCGGGAATTAAAATAATTTTACACACCAACAAGCACATTTCTTAGTACGTGTCTCGATTTTATTTTATACAAGTATAAATTTAAAAACCCCAGCCATAGTTTTATTTTTTGCTAAGAACACTCTCGATCAAGTCACCTTTTACATAATAATAAGTAACAAAAATACTTCAAATCGTAGGAAAGGTAAAATAAACCACAAGGGTGCGAAAGAGAGGAAGCGAGATGAAGTTTTTGTTAGGGACTGATAATTATGATAAAAGTTTGACTGCACTGGAATTACTGACAAAAAATTAAAAAAGGGGGGGGGGGGGGGTGGCAGTTTTCCACGGACAGGCAAAACCCACGCTACGCCATGCCACTGCGCTAAAACGCTAAAACGCGCTAAAAGCAACTGTCTGTTCTGGTCCTACAACGTATTTCGCCACACTCCTCTCAAGCTCAATTTTATATTTTCAGGCTTATTAATGCAATGATGATGAATGAATGAGAAAACCACTATTCCAAAATACCTGAAGGAAACCGTCTACAACTATATTACTCACTCTATCTATCTTGAGCTAACATCTTACTCCACATCAAGATGCTTCTAACACTATATCATACTTTAAATCAATATCTACGCTATTGTTCAGTACACATATAATATGTGAGCAGTAAATCTTGTGTGCTGTTGAAAGCCTGGCTTAGATTAGAGGACGTTATTGAGTCGTACGTCTTACGTCGTTGCGGCTGAGACTGAGAGGGTAGAATAGAAACACCGTCTTGGACAATGATGTTATTTCATTGACTTAGTTGTGTTCGGAGATATTTATGTTTGCCTTAGATTTTTAAAATTTGTAGGTAGACAACGCAAAAAGAAGAGCGTTTTTTTACAATAATAGTTTTACCGTTTGTGGCATCGTAGCGCTCAATCGGAGTCTAATTTCAATGAGATTTTTTTAAGGCTGGTTTAATCGGGATGGTACTTCTTAGCCATAAAAATCGTAGTACGGGAGTATTTTTTTAAAATAAACAGTCGACCACCAAAGTGCATAGTGCATACTAGAGGATAGAGATTAGCAGATTGTACCAAGACACGAAAAGAGCCAAGACCAAATACATTTTATCTTTTTTTCTATGCACTTTCGCAACATAGAGTGCAATAAAAAAATCCAATCCAAATTTCTTCATTGGGTTTAATTTTTCCTTTTTGATGCTGCCAGTGCAAGTGGCCACATCTTATGGAATGGAAAGTTAAGAAGTTCTGGTCAATAACCGATGAGAAGTTACCAATCTTCTCTGTTCCGCTTCTCTCCCTTTTTTCTATGGAGGAAGTAAGTTAGGTACTCAACTCTAATTAAAATATTTCTTCGGGACATACCATAAGTTATATTAGGTGCTGGCAAAAAAAAACATTGTAGAGCCTGGACACATCAGAAATGGGATCAGTCCTCCCCAAAAAAAAAAGATTATGTTAAAGTATCCTTTTTTTTGTAATTATTGTTAAAATAATAAGGCATTTTATTATTAAGGCCTTTATTAAGAAATTCCGAATGTAATCTTCATAAGTTACTGATTGTAGATTGTACCATCAACATTTTCTACGTGTTTACGTGTACCGCACCGAATATTGATTAGGTCAAATCTGTAGTTCGTATTAATTGCCTCTCTTGTTAACAGCTCACCTAGTAAATGTTACCGGTAACATGTGGTATTACCTGACATGGATACTACAATATCTTACCGCCATTGCCATACAGCTGTTGACACATGTGTCTCCTACGGATTCAGTGCTAAGGGAAGATTAAGATACATACTCTCTACTGATACGATATGATATGCCTGAGAGAATTTATGGAATGATTTATTTATTTATTAGACACAATTATAACATTATGCTATAATTGTGTTATGCTATTATAAATTTTGATAGATTTTAAGATTTTTGAAGACTTTGTGATTAATGCTCAATCCTTCTCTGTATGAGAAGAGGCCTTTGCCCTATATTGGGACAGTTACAGGCTGATTTATATTTATTTTCATATTTTTAGTTATTTTATACATTTGTCCGCTGTTACTTTGAATTTCGTCTGGCTACAATGAAACATCAATTTCAAAACTATAAAACATCTCAGCTACAATAAAACATCAAATATATAATCTTTTTTTCGTAAAGTAGAGAATAATCTGGTATCAGAGTTTGAACCGTCCGTAGCCATAGCTTTATGCAACGTTGAAGAATCTCTCAGGTGTGCTGGTTTCCTCACGATGTTTTCCTTCACTGTTTTAGCAAGTGATGATTAATTTCATAAATTCACATCAATCTGTATGTATCCGTACGTAATCTAATCAGTGAATCAGCCCGTAACTGTCCTACTGCAGGGCAAAGGCCTCTTCTCATACAGAAAACAATGGAGCACCACGCTAGCTCACTGAGAGTTGGCGATTTCAGAGTATTTTAAAGTCTAGGTTTCCTCGCGATTTTTTCCTTCACCATTAGTCAGTGGTGTCTTAGATTAACTAAGAAAATACATATACCATTAAAAAATGACACAATGGTACATATACGAGTATAAGAAGAGGCCTTTGCCCTGCAGTGGGACAGTTGTAGGCTGGTTTATTTGTTTATTTATTCTATTAGATTAAACAGGATACAGACCACGAACATACCCACTTAACACAAGCCATTATTTCTATTATGCCGTTGTTATCAACAATCAGATATAACGTAGGTACTAATTACTCGGCCTAATGAGATCAGCCTACATGTAACATTAATAATTAATTAGATACTGACATATACTTACGTCATTAAGTAATCGAGTCACGATTGTCAACAACTTCGTTAATAGATTAATTTGCAATCATTGTGCTATGTCAGGAATCAATTTGGCAAATGAGATGATATTGGTGCTTCAGGGTTACCTACATAGTTTTCCCATTATGTTATTAGAAATATCTATATTATAATTAATTGAATTGTGATAGCCTAGTGGTATTACCGTTGGACTGCCAAGACAAAGGTAGGTTCGAAACCCAGGCATACACCTCTGACTTTTTGTATGTGCGTATTGGAAATTAATAATCGCTTGCTAAAAAACTGTGTGAGGGAAAACATCGTGAGGAAACCTTCACAACTGAGAGATTTTTCAACGGTGTGTCAAGCCATGTCAATGGCTTACGGGCGGTTTAAACTCTGACGCTAGCTTGTTCATCAATCATACAATAAAGAAGAAGAATGATATTGTTTTTATTTCTATATTGCGCAGGTTAGTAGGTTCCATAAAACCCATATTTCTTATTGTAACTATATGTGTGACTAGTTCATTAAACCCTTTCAGCAGTTTGTTCAAGTGTTTTTGAGCTGAAATTAAATTTATACACGATTTTTTATGGTTATTAAAATTTTACTTAAGTATTATGGCTATAAATATGTTTTTACTTAAGCCATATTTATATTATAAACCAGCTACTCTGCGTGATCACGTCTCGTGTCTGTGTAAAATTAAATAGTTGTGTTTCGTACGGTCACTGCAGAAGAGAATCGGAACCCCGATTTCTTTCCGTAGTCCCCCTTTCTTAATCTCCACTCCCCTTCCATAATCTCGCACAGGTTCGGTAACGCGCAAGTCATACTGTGGTATCACGGTTACGGTAACCGCTTAACATCAGGAGGGCCATATGTTTGTTTGGCATTGCCCCCTTAGTAGTATATATCAGTCAGACATTCAGTAAGTTAATGATATTTCTCATAAATAATTTAGAAAAAAATATTGTAAGTTACAAAAAAAACCGGCTTCAAAACACAAAAACGTTCGTTATGGAGTCGGTAAAATCGGACCACTAGTCTCGGAATAATCGAAGCACAAACATAAAACAAAACACATCGAATTGACAACCACCTGCTCTTTGGAAATCAGTAAGAAAATTGTCCTTTACTTCTAGCTTTACGTAAGTATAAAAATAATCAAATCCTCTACCGTTAAACATTCAACTCTTTTAAACCCAAAGCGATTCAATTACACTAAAGGGCAATTCTATACTGCATAGTCTATTAAAATAACTAATCCTGCAATTCCAGTTACATCGTCACAACAGTAATTGAAATCCACGAACGGCAGCCATTTCTCGTATGAGCCGGTGTTCGATAGAAAAACACAATGGGGCCAGCACAATAGAGACCATTCATTGGTCTTAAACGCTCGCAGCCAAATGGAAATTTTAGTGTTCGTGAAACTATCCTGATGTTACTTGATTTTTAATTTTTTTTTGTACTGTGTAATGTGAAGCTATTTTGAACTATTGTGTCTAGACTATTTGGTAAATCGGTTGATTGTAGGTAAAGATAATTTTGTTATTTATATTGAGACGCGATGAAGATCGATTGTGTAATTTGTAGTAAAACGTGATTTGGTCTGAATGAAAGAGTTATTTTTAGAGTATATTTATTGTATCTACGCTGTGTTGCTGTAGACATTATTGTTGCGATAATGATGATTTCGTTTGGATTGAAAAAATATCCCTAATAGTAGCGGATAATGGAATTTAATAATACTATTATGTACGGTGGCCATTACACTAGTTTATCATCCTCCTAGCCTTATTATTCCCAAACTTTGTTAGTGTCAGGTTCTAATCTAACTGGATGCAGCTGAATATCAGTTTTTTAGCGACTGTCTATCTGACCTCCGCAACCCAAAGGGAATTATTATAAACTTATATTACTTGTCAGAATTTTATGAGGGTACTGACTCTCTTTAACGACTGTCAAAGATCTTGACGACTGTGAAAGATGACAGTCGGGTTGGCTCCGGCTGTCATGATGGCTCCATGTGATTTCCGAGGCACGGAGCAGGTGATAATTAATTTTTATAATGCGCACGTAAAATTTATACTAGTAACTTGCAGTGGTAATCTACATAGATCGTAGGTATTACACATATAGTATATAGTATCTACACAGAGTCACGGTAGCATTGCAGAAGCTGAAAGTCCACGATATTACCCGAATCTGTTGAATTTGGGGAAACAGAAAACGATTGTAATAATTGAAATCTATTTATTTAACACACTATAGTTAAGTAATACAAGACACACAAAATGTTTATGCATTTACTACCTTACTTTTTACCAATTGTTTTTGTACAGTTTCACATCTGAACTGAACCCTTGAGCGTTGATCTCATGCGCTGCTTATACTAACACATTGTGGTGCCACCATCCCAAGAAACTAACGAGTGCCCGCGCACTCAGTAGTTTCTTAGTTTCACATGACTGACTAAAGGTGAAAAAAACTTAATGGCCTGCTGAAATCGACAACACACTGTAAGATAGCGTGGTGATTAATGTTCGATCTTTTTCTTTATGAGAGCGTTGATTCAAAATAAATCTGTATAAGTACGTTTCCAACTAGCCACTATATAACTACCTATCTATAGGTACAA
Organism: Protodeltote pygarga; assembly: GCA_936450705.2. Lineage (NCBI taxonomy): Eukaryota > Metazoa > Arthropoda > Insecta > Lepidoptera > Noctuidae > Protodeltote > Protodeltote pygarga. The sequence goes on from OW388251.2 coordinate 11,470,687, forward strand.
TATACATATATCTATGCCATTCTATCCTAGTACTAATCTCTTAGTTATATACTAGAAACTAAGTTATATGTTACACGTAACAAGCCAAGTGAAGTACAAAGCAAACTTGTGACGTGTAACAGTTAGAAGCAAAGCCGGGTGAACTCCAGTGAGGAATGACGTCCAGATCTCTTGAGAGATCAAAGAGCGACCATACACACGCTTGTGAAGTTGTAATATACTACCTAACGTGTTTCTAGGCTTATGAATGACATCCTTATTACGTAAAAATTAATATTTATGTATTATTTCAAGCTTCATTTGTTTCTGGGATGTTTTAGTTTAGTCGTCCAGGATGTTTAGAAAGTGTCCCGGACATTTTCCGGCCCCACCACCTACCACAACTGCCCATCACTCAGTCATGTTTTTTTTTGGGGCGTCCAGGAATAAATCTAATTAATTTTACCCAAATATCCGGGGTTTTGAAGGCGTTTTTTCGGCATTGGCAATTTAAGGGATGGTAGTCCTAGTATGAAATCCCTCAGTGTTCTCACGATTATTGAAGTTAAATAGCATACATTCGAAAATTATTTTCTTAGTTCCTGCTTCATCATTATCATCATCATTTCAGCCATAAGACGTAGCTGAACATAGCCCTTCCCTAATGAGTTCCAGATTGGCCGGTTGGAAGCAACCTGCATCCAGTAGCTTCCTGCTTATTTCCTTGTAAATCAGGTTATATGTTTATCTTTAAGTTTCATTAAGATAGGACGGCTGACGGCAGGAGATTAATGAATCACGTATGTGAGATAATATAATAATCTCCACAATATTGTAGGAACAGTGCGCCGGCCACAGCTACATTAGGTAATAATAGAGAATCCTTCGGGCTACCTGTGGACTTCATACACAGACCTAAGTATGTTACAGACTTGAATTTTTTCTATTTATTTCTGACAAATTTTTAAGTAGGTATTTGGTATACAAGCTACATGACACAGCCTTAGAACGAGATTTCAAACTACGCAAACACCAACAGTTTTAGTGAGAAGTAATAAACCTGTCTCGTTTTAACTCCTTGAAAAAGACAGATACGGTTATACTTTAGTCTCATTAAAACTGTCTACTTATATACACATGGTTTGTCGAATTGCCATTTCCTTGTCCATACCACGTATTTAGACTGCTTCGACCTCTCACGAGTCAAAGGGCAAGCAGTACGTGAGTATAATTAGATTAAGTAACTATCAGTTTTATTTATATTTATAACATTTTCCATTTTTACACAGGACAGAACAGGTTACAGTAAAATAAATTATCTAGAATGAATGCTTAAAAGCACAGAGATAAAACATGATAAAACATTCCATACCCTCTTTTATGCGTGATAGGCCGATAATTTCTTCAGACCGTCGAAACCAAAAATCTATATAAAATTCCGGAGCTTTTACCCGGACCCATCACTATAACGCAAGTGCGTCAGCAAAGTCTTACTCTACACACTATTTTATTTACGCATTTCTATTTTTCTAAAGTCCATGTCTAAAAGTTAATCGCTCTATGTCGTATAAAGCTAGGCCAGAGGTGTGCGAGCCGGGCTGTAACGAGCGCAACATATCATTTGCTTGAGTGTGAAATACGAAATGCCTGCAAACACTAACTACGTGATTCCACTGTTTGCACGCTTATAGAGCGCTCTCATTGTATTAGCTGCTGTTACTACCGAACAGCTGATTTACTCTTTCATTCCTGCTCATTGAATTTAGACATGCTAGCCTCTATTAGCCGCTATACAACTTATGAGCTCAATAGTATATGTAGAGCCCCGAGCGACTCTCACGATAACTGAGATTCGCGATTGATGCTGTGACTATTTTAACTAAAAGTATTCTGGCAGGAATTTCAGTACAACTTTTACAAAACAAACTCCTTCTGCTGTGTATGTTTTACAAAACGAGTCAAATAACCAATAGAGATAAGATGAATTCTGTAATATCTTTTAATGATGAATTAAAATCATCAGATCATAATTTCAAATCATAAAAGAGACAAGATGAATATAAAAAATAATAGAAGAATTAGATACGTGATTCGTAATTCGGTCTTCAATGTCCCAATAGCTTATTTTTACGATTTTGTTATCATCACAGCGTACACTCTGTAAGCAGAGTTCAGGATCTGAAACAGATATAAAAAAATCAGGCGATAAAAAAAGACGATAAATTCAGTAAGCTTCGACGATGAAATCAACCTTAGTTTTTGCTAGCAACATCATTGTAGAAGTTCGACAAAACTCTAACCACATCGAAACTCGGCTAAACACAAAGCCGAGTTTGACACCATAATATTACATTATTATTTTAATAAATAATAATAATAATCTTTGGGGTAATGCCAATATTTCAAAAATTGAATTAAGTACTACTAAATCAGGCAATATTTTTTACTCTGGCAATATTAATCATGACACCTGCAAACACTAACTCTTTACTACTCTAATCTTACAGGCGTCGTTTTATTAATTTACTTTTAATTACCTTAACAAACGTGTCGAGTGAGAGCGGTACTGCGCCAGCTACTCTAGGAGTCAGGGTGCGCGACCAATGTAGCATCGCGATCAGCAGCAGACGACGAAACTGTGGCGAGGTTGACTGCCAATCACTCAGGTATACCGACGTCATTACTGATTGACTCTGTAAATAATAAACATAACTAAAATACTATGGGTTACATTACCATGATCAAGGTTAACTTATGAGACCACATTTGAAATGTCCCAAAGAATCAACACATCAACACAGTATGTCACTTTCAATATCTAAAGTTACTATTTACATACCAACAGATACACATGATATTTCCGAATTATCCAGAACCTATTTCTAATTAACGGACGCAAATCGAAATAGGTCATCATCTGCCTAGCCTTTTCCCAACTATGTTGGGGTCGGCTTCCAGTCTTACCGGATGCAGCTGAATACCAGTGTTTTACATGGAGCGACTGCCTATCTGACCTCCACAACCCAGATATTGTGTTACACGATACCCTTGGTAAGACTGGTTGTCAGATTTCGGGCTTCTGACTACCCGTAACGACGCAACGCAAATCGAAATAGGTATGATAATATAATTTATTAATACAAAATACTACCAAAAATTACGTTCCATGCTATGACTAACATACATGTTTTGAAATTACTCATTGGTGCTGATTCCCTTGTACATCTCGCTAAACTAGTTTTAGTCTAACTATATCTATTTCTAATAAACTCCATCGATAAAGGGCTGTCAAATTAGTCTTCATCCTTGCAATTGACGTGAAATTAGACGAGACCTCTATAACATGCCGACTAAATTCTTGTGGATATCACGCAAATGGACTGGTTTGACTGATCTAAAAATCTTCAATCCTTTTCTAATGATCTCTGTTAGAAAGAGAGATGGCGAGTCTAAATTAATTTAGAGCGTGTGCAAGAGAATTAGCACCATTGTCATCCTTCAATAAAATTCTAACCTACCGCTTTATCTATCTCTACCCTTTTTTATGAATAAATAAATAATAATAGTAATAGATAAATTATCTTACCTGGTACTGAACCAAGTTGGCGAAGTAACAATACAGAAATACTTGCGTCATTATACATAGAAATACCAATATAAAAAACAAAAACGGTATGGATAACACCGAGGTCTGAAAAATAAAAACCTACAGTTTATTTATTTATTTAATACAGTTTATTTATCCCTAACAAAGAATACACAAAAACATAAAACTTAATTAATTAAAAATTGTATTGATTATTTTTGTTTGTAGCAATTAATACCTAGTTAATCAATGGGATCAGTCTATGAATGTGCTGAAGAACCTTTGATTATTTATGAACATCTCTCAGTTCTATTTTTTTCTGTTCATAGATTTAGAATACCCTGATTTCTGTGCTTTTTTTGGGTTATTTAAAAAAAAAATTGTGCACTGTGGTTAAAGTCATTGCCGAATAATATTGCTAAAGCGCTGCCGCCGCTAATGAGTTCATAGCTTAATAAGACAAAAATAAATTATTTTGTGATGCTCGGGCTACACTTAGGTACTATCGTGGACAAAGCCGGTGCACTCTTATGGTTAGAATCGCTTGCACCGAAGGTAGCGCTAGCCTCGCCCCTATATACGCACGTAGCATCGTTCAAAGCTTTTTGATCGCAAAGTGGTGAACCGTTCGTGTCCACGATAGTACTTCACTAAGACGCTTTCTCTGTTGGACATTATTGGGAAAAGACCTAGCCAACATTTTATCAGAAGACAGAATCATCCCTTAGCTTAATTTAACAATTTTAACCACTACGTATTAACTTACAGAAGTCATTTTGTAGATAACCACACAAAGAGTGGCGGTGGAAGTGAAAATTTGGAAAGATATGAAACCATTGAATACTAGACCAATTTCTTTAGTGTACCTGTAAAGTACAAAAAAGTTATTAAGTTGTAAGTAGTTTTTCATAAATTATTTATTATATTATATATCTAACAAATAAAAATATTTGTAATGACTATTCGGATGTTTGTGAGTTTTTGAATAATCCGTATTTTTTAAATCACGCTTCGGATTTGGCATACAGATAGACCAAGAGCTGGATATGATACATTTTATCCTGGTCCGATATCCACGAGGGGGAATGCGCAGACAAAAGCTAGTCAAGAATTCTTTTAAAATCAAAAACCTAATAATGTCCTCCTGACCGGATTTCGGTCACAGCGGCCAATCTCAACGGAGATTAGCCATCGACGCGGGAGATATTATAGTGCACAAGTGTGTGCGTAAACACAGGTGCACTCTCTATTCCCTCACTCTCATAGTCCGATGGGACGGTAATCCGACACGACCGGAGAGAGATCGGGCGCAGGGCCAACGGCTTTACGTGCTTTCCGAGGCACGGAGTAAGTGATAATTAATTTATAAAACGCACATAACTTACGAAAAGTCAGAGGTGCGCGCCTTGGGTTCGAACCTGATACTTCTGACTTGTCAGTCAACGGTCAACACCACTATACAATCACACGACTATAAAATCAAAAACCTACCATGCAACTGTTTCGTATCTCTGCACATAATGCACAAAACGATTCCTCAGCTCAGTGTCACCGACATCCCTGTATTGTCGATAACCTCTATCGTTACCGCTCTGTACGTCGAACAAATGCTCTAAATTGTACTTGATGATCTTCAATTGGACTTCCGCTGCCGCATAATAAGTGGCTATCAGGCAATCTAAAGCAAAATGGCCGTACCCAGACCAGAATACCGGACCGACTTCCATCAGCATTACAATTAAATACCTGTAAACAATAATAGGATACATCTGAACTACAAATAAATATTATTTAAAATATTAAGGGCCTGCTCCTCCGCTTACTGATAAGTTCCTCTTACCTTACCTGACAAACAAGTAATAAGTATACAATTTTTGTTCACTTTGATATTTGGAAAGCAGCCACAAAATACCTATAGGTATTAGGTACCTACCCAATCCACGTTTCAGTTTGAATAGGCACATAAACAGGTATGACCGCAGCTGGATCGTGGAACCTCCTGAGAATAAATGAGACGGGCCACAGTATAATCGTGATTGAAATGCAGATCCGAACCAATTTCCACAAACCATGCATGTTTCTTTTATTTTCTAGTAAAAGTTCCTCGTCTTTCGTGCTGTATGCTGCGAAAATTGGATCTGGAATGTTTTAGTCTATGTAGTATTGTGTTTAGTCTATGAACTAAAGAGAATAAGCAATTTTCATTGAATACGCAAAACATGTGCATAAACATGTAAAATATACATAAATTATATTTAAAAAATTGGTGATATTATAGTTTCTATGCCTTCTAAGCCGAAAAGTTTGGAGCCCCATGCTCCAAACTTTTCGGCCGAAAAGTTTGGAGCATGGGATCGGCAGTGCGTAAAAAACTTCGGTGAATACTGAATATTATCACCACACGCCTATATGGCATTAAGAAATAAATTCGCAATTTTAACTGAAGTGGGTAGGACTCGGTGGCTTAGTTAGTAAAGCGATGGCACTGCACGCCAAAGATTGCGGGTTCAAGTACCACCCGAGTCAGTTGTTCTTGCGAGTTTCTTATTTAATATTTTAATTGAAGAGAATGTTACTAGCTTAGGTGACCAGACAAATAAAAATAGAATGTTATCAATGATGGCCTAAAAAAAAATATAACGTAACATCATCGAGTTTTTTACAATAATTATACAAACTAGTTAAATTTTAGAATGCCGATTTTATGATTGTTAAATATATACTTACCACGTAATAACTTATTAATGTTATCGATCCTTGACGATTGCAAAGTCATTGTCAGGAATTTTACAAATAAGTTGAGCTGCGGGATTGCTACAAACGAACAGTCAGACACAGCGTCCAAATCGTGGCGACTCTGTAAGGGACAAGAATTATGGAAATTTCTTTCTTGGCAGGTATTCTGATTCATTGGCATAGTGATAATCCATTTCGATATTATTTTTACTCACGACGGAACGGAGTTTTTGCTTAAAATATGTTGTCAGCGTACGAATCATGAGAGAATAAGGGAAGGTTCATATCTGACGGAACATGCGTCGCGTATTATCGGTCGCGTAACGCCAGAACAGACAAATGTATAAATATTATAATGTATAAACATTTGACCGTTCACACTCAACCGATGATACGTTAGTGCGACTGATGATACGCTCGGCGTATTTTACGTCAGATATGAACCTTCCCTAAGGCGCCATCAAAGTCCGCGTGTGGCGATGCAACGTAGCCATTTCGCCTATAATGCACGCACGCGGGGTAAAATAACCACTAAGAAAACCAGCAAGTAAACCACTTTTTTATTTTAATTTAGATGTTGTAATTTTGTCAATCACAAAACCTAAGAAAAAACAAAAAGTACTAAAATAATACTGAAATCATGACCAATTTGTCCGCAGAAAACGGTTAGTCAAATTCAGTCACTTTAGTTATTTTCAACACTACTTTTGACTAACCGTCGTCGATCAAATGCATTTCAATATATTTGGATTCGATACGACAAAAGCTAGAAGGGAGCTAAGTTATTAATTAACCATATTAACCACATCTGCCTAGCCTTTTCCCAACTATGTTGGGGTCAGCTTCCAGTCTTACCGGATGCAGCTGAATACCAGTGTTTTACATGGAGCGACTGCCTATCAGACCTCCACAACCCAGATACTGGGTTACACGATACCCCTTGGTAAGACTGGTTGTCAGATTTCGGGCTTCTGACTACCCGTAACGACTGTCAAAGATCTACAATTGACATCCGGGGCCAACAGCTTAACGTGCTATCCGAGGCACGGAGAGTGATAATTAATTTATAAAACTCACATAACTTACGAAAAGTCAGAGGTGCGCGCCTTGGGTTCGAACCCGAGACCTCTGACTTGCCAGTCAACGGTCACCACCACTAGGCTATCACGAATTAACCATATTAACCATACGTATAAAATTTAATTATAAAAGAATTGCAATTAACCATACCTACCTGTATAATAAAGATTATATGAATTATATTATACCACACTATCACCAAAAATGCTATAGGTCTGTATATTTGATGGGCTATTCTTTTGAATTTGTTTTTTGGTTTACTTAATTGTTTGTAGTATCCTGCCCGTACTATCATTTTGTAGACTTCAGAAAACGCTTCAAATGGGTGAATTTTTTCAGCCATTCTTCACTCTGTTAGCGATTACCGTAGACTGGTGAATACTTTTTGAGTGATTTCTTTAATTAGTTCGGGTAAGTAGGCGTTCGCTATACATTTTTAATACATAACGTATGATGGCGCTAATTGGAGAGTTGATCACATTATTTTTTTATGACGACATTAGTAGCGTAAATCGTACTTTTAAATATGTAATTAGTTGGGTACGTTGAGGGTGGTTACTCTTGATCTAAGAACGCAAAAGTTTACAAAGTTTACAAACTCCTTCTTCAGCCTAAACATTTGACACGCACTATCGCACCAACGATACGTTTAATAAACTGGGGTCGGCTTTATAGTTCATGAGTAACCACCTTATACTAATTATTATAGATCATCGGTGAAAAAATTAAGCCTAACAATCGTAAATAAATAAAATAATAACTAATTATGTAGATAGATTTATATTTTTGAAGTTTAATAACTTCAATAACTTTCTGTATTCTGTAGTATTTATGAGTTGCAACGCGTTTTATTCCGATACGTTATAATCCTTAAAAAATTTAAGGCGCTTTCAAAAAGTTGTTTATATTATTATTATAGGTTGGTATGTATTATTATTATTTCATTATGTTTTAGCGGCGGTAATGTCACTGAGGCCGTATTCAGTTTATTACAAGCGAATGTCTAATATACCTAAAACTTGCTCTAGTTATAATACAAAAAACAATATTAATCCACTGTTAAACCAATTTTATTGTCCCATTAAAATAATTAGAAATGGAAACAATCATACCTATAATTAATGAGCTAAGACAGGTTAATTACACAGCTAATCATACGGCGGCGGTTACAAATTAAACTTTATTAATTTGTGTCTTGTGACGATTTAATTACTTAAATTATGGCATCATGTTCAGTGATCAATGACGAATAATAATATAGTTTTTAAAATTATGTACAGTCAACAGCAAAAGTAGATGATCAAAATCAGAAATTCAATACTAATGAACGGAGTTCGCGAAATATATAGCAGCTGTACTAGTAGTAAATGTTTGGTATAATTTACAATCACATACTTTTGAATCTCTTCGACGCCATACAGTTCTGACGCGAACTCCGTTCATTAGTATTATTTTTTTGATTTTGATCATCTACTTTTGCTGTTGACTGTACAACTAGCTTCTTCCCACGTCTTAGCTAAAATAATAACCTTAAATAACCTTAGATATCACTCACTAATCAATTTTAGATCTACTTTGTGTCAATTAGTTTGGAATAATTCATTAATCATTTGAAACTACAGCGTTTATGTTCCCTGTAATCAACTGGAAAGTCGTTTTATATCAATTTGAATAGGTACCTATTAGTAGAAACTGTATTTCCACGTTGCAAGGCGTGGCTCTCAAACATTGTATTGAACAAAGTTTGAAAAATAAGCTCGAGGATTATGATAACTGTTTATTGTAAGACATATTTATTGTACGACATACAGACTGCCATAAAGACTGGTATTCAGCTGCATCCGGACTCATCCGGTAAGATTGGAAGCCGACCCCAACAAGTTGGGAAAAGGCTAGGCAGATGATGATGATACAGACTGCCTAGTTGATCTAGTGGTAGCAAGCGCAACTGCTAAGCACGAGGTCCTGGATCCGATTCACGGGTCGGGCAGTGTTATTGGGTTTTTCCATTACGAAATTCTCAATAGTAGCACGGAGTCTGGAATTGTGCCCGGTTAATGGCAATAGGCTCGCCCTCTATTACATGGGACATATAGCCCGCGAAACGTGGGTGCACTGCATATACCCACCCCTTCCTATTCCTTCTAGTGAATACAGGCATAAGTCTAACATAATCTCAAGACTTCTAATTGGACTTAAGTTTATACCTAATTCAGACGGGGAGACCGTTTTGTACTACGAATCCCATCTCATTTTCGTAAGTTATGAACGTGTTATAAATTAATTATCACTTACTCCGTGCCGAAAGCACGCTAAGCTTGTTGGCTCTGCGCCTGATCTTTCTCCGGTCGTGTCGGATAGCCGTCCTATCCGGACTATGAGAGTGAGGGGAGAGCATAGAGAATGCACCTATGTTTGCGCACACACTTGTACACTATAATTTCTCCTGCGTAGTTGGCTAATCTTCGTTGAGATTAGTCGCTGTGACCGAAATTCGGTCAAGAAGACATCATTGGGATTAATTTCCTAGTTCAAGAGTGACTTTGTACTCGCGCTACCAGCTAAATAAATAAAATCATTTACATTATACTAAGCATTTATTCCACTATCTAATTCGCCTTATAATTAACACGTATAACTGTATAATTAAATATGAACACATTAGAAAGGGGGCAGCCACACTTGAAAGTGTGGGCCGAAGTCTAGCTTCTTTCGAAGTGCTTCCTCGAAGATTGCGTCTCTTGCAGCGTCGCGGGGACCCGAAGTATCCTTGCCACAATCGCGACTCACCTCACGCGCCGCTCGCACGAACTTTGACACTTGAGCGACGCTCTCGCGCACGTCTTCTACTGGTAGCTGGAATTTAATATACATATATTTTAGGAGCTATTTACATTGAAAACAGACTAACTTTTACCCTTTGAACGGTCAATTTGCAGACACAATTAAAAGTGATTGTTTTCATACCCAATCGGGCCTTTTGTGAGTACTGACTAGCAAAAATTCAACGGCTCAATATGGTGAAGAATGTACAAAATTAATGTTTAAAAACTCATGACGAAACACACAAAAAAAGCTTCAAAATCTTACCTCGTCTTCCTTTGGCAGTGAATGCGGGTATATTCTGACCCAGTGTCCGACGCGGCCTATAGCCCGGTTCCATTTGACGCCGTTCCCCCAATGACACGCAGTCATTACACGGCGCCGTGACGCGGCTGTTGAGTAGCCGCCGCGCCACGACTCGTCCACACTCTCCGATGAAGTTATGGACACGTTCGAGGTAGACTGAAACATTATTAATAATTAATTTTGTTAGTTTAGCTTTATTTAGATAGTGCTTATAACCCTAAATATCCATTTAAATAAGTTTTTTTTTTATAAAAACAACTTTTTTAACCAAGCTTTTCTATTGGAATGTCAAAACTTAACGTATATGCAAAAAATTGTGTCTGTTGAAGGGTTCCTTTATCTGGAGCTAATCCTAGATGTCAATTCAGGTCATGTTTACCATAAAAATGTGTTATTAAACTGCGTTACTAAATTGTGTTATTAAACGTGTTATTAAACTACTGTGTTACTAAACCAGCTTGTGAAAATTTAACTCCGCAGAATAAGAGGAGTGGTTCTAATTCCACTTGCAATTCGGAAATATTAGACGCAAGGCGAAGAATCATGCTAAATCAAATTTTTCAGAGGTTTTGAGATGAGTCGGTGAATGGATAGTGGACATTTCTCTTTGTTATGTTGAATAAACACTACTACCATTTCAATACAATATGAGTTACACTTTGTCTAACTTGGAAACCCAGAATTTATTCTCAATAACTCAATAGCAGTGTTCGCGACTGCTAAAATATTTCAGAAGCTTTAATGTATAAATTGTAAACGGCGATATAAGACTCAATTCAAAATCGTGTCCCCGGCAATTCAGAGCCATTATTGAACTAAACGGTACGGTCACGTAAAGCTTTAAAGGCATTTTTCTACTGAAATCAAACTGTTCTATTTCAGGTTGAAGTTCACAACATGGTTATTTATTCATCCTTGCACATTCAAGGCCATAACCTTGGGCAAAGTTTACAAATCCAACAATTTTATAAAAACGGAAATTACACATAAACATCAAGAATAATTTTATGTTAATTGCATCGAATAGTTTCTATCAAGGCTTTAGTTTTTATTATTGGTTGACATTTGAATATTGTAACTTGAAAGAAAGCAATTGTCGTATATTTTATACTACTAGCTAACTTACTACTCACCTGCGACTTTTGTCTACGTGGATCTGATTTTCCATTCTCTATTTACACGGCATTTCCGAAAATTCCTTATTGTGGCTTTCGAGTACTCAAGAAATATCCTCCAAATTTTTAGTCTCTAGGTCGTTTAACACTTTCACTGTCCTAAGACAATTATCAATACAATTATTGCACGTCCAATAGTGCGTTATATACAATGCATGGACGTATGAACTTCAACCGCCGACCAATAGTGTTGTCCAAGTACGTCGAAACACGATCGATGTATAGGTAACAAACATGGTCAAATCGTTGATCTCGTGTATATTTTGGCGGACTGTATCATTGATAGTTGTTTCATTGATTCATAGTGCCACGATACAAAGTTAATTGTATAGCACTTAATGCAGTGTATTTGTATCGACTGCGTAAACCCCCCAAAAAAGTTTTATTTAAGTTGAATTTTAGTAAGGAAAACCATTTTTATTTTTGTTTGATTAAAATATAATATACCAAGTTTTACTTTTATTTTTTTTACATATTAGATATGGCAACCTAGGGAGCTAGATTACGTACTTGGCAGGTTGAAAGAATTATCTGTTTTTTTTTTATTTGATTGATTTTTCAAGTTTCTCGTGAACAACACTATTCTTGGTGGTTAATAGTGTATTATATGTCATGCACGGACGTACGGAGCTAACTCATCAGTGCATTACATGTAATGCATGGACAGTGAAAGTGTTAAGTTGTCTATCAGGTTGTCAGTGTGTCGGGGGACCTCATGATTAATTTGTAATGTGCACCGTGCGGCCTAAAGTGGTATGACCGTTGACTGGGAAGTTCGAACCTTTGTACCCTCTTCCCAATTTATGGAAAATTATGCATGAGGCCAGAACATGGGGTTCTGGCCTCATGCATAATTTGCTGGTCTCTATCGATCGATCGGTTAAGAGAATATTGAAATAGCCTTTTTTTAACTAGATGTGTATGAGAAAGCTCCGGTTTATCGCTGGCTCAGTTGACACCGATATATTGCCCGGTCTTGCTGCAATTTCCAATAGCTATACGACTATTACCTGAGCGTCAGCTTCGCTGGTGACATCCGTTTTGTATCGTCCGCTGTTCAACTCCTTGCATTTTTCTGCAGACTCCTGTATTTTGGATTCATTGATGTTATTAGAATTTAAGCCAATGTATGAAGTTCAGTTTAATTTAGAAAAAAACTAAACTAAACTAAACTATTTGCTAAGATGTGGTTCCTTCTTAGAACAAAACACTCTAATAGACAAGCAAAAGCATTTCGACATGATTATGATCCTTTACATTGATAGCGACATTTTTAATATCCTATTTAGCTCGTTGAAATGCCTGGGTTTCCGACCATCATCGATCATCGGTATAATAACATAAGGCATACTGGTAAGGCAGACTGGAGACAATTTTTTTTTTAGTTTCCAGAACGTGACGATTATTTGCCTTATTTATCTTACATGTACCTATGTTAACGTTGATAATACAAACAATGTTAGTTTAGTAAAGCACTTTAAAAAAAAATTGTATCTAATCTCCATTATCATTCCTAACTTTTTTTAATCTGTCAAACAGTCACAGCACCAGAAATCAAGATAACCTCACCTTTTCACTTGGCGTTGCAGGTACAGTTGGCGTATTTGGCGTGCTAGGCGGAGTGGGCGTGCTGGTGCCCGAGCCCTGAGCTGAGCCTTGTGCTGAGCCCTGGGTCGAGCCCTGCGCCACCCCTGGGCCCTGCAGCGTGACACAGTGGATAGGCAGGGCGCGGCGCCGGCGCACGCGCGGTGCTCGCCTGGAAGCGGTGCGCGCGCGGCTCGCCCGACTCGCGCCGCTCTCATCCTCAGAACTGCAACTGACATGTGTAGCACACCTTCCTCTATAAAAAATGTTTTGATTTTTCCCTCTGTTCCAACATATCACTAAGGACCGTAAAATTAATAATTGTAGTTCAAACCGTCAGGGAGTATAAACTCTTGATATTGTGAGAGTTTGAACTCTCTCGACAGTTTAAACTACATTAATTATTGGTCTACAGCCCTAAATACGCATATATGGCGTACAAAACGACGCAGACATTACCCACCTTTTCTAACAGTCTTATAAAACTTGCGCGCGCACCTCACATTTTCGCTTCTAGGTTAGTATTAGTTTAGCTAAGCAAAAAGCACAAAAAATGCAACAACTTTGACAAGTAATAGCTAGAAGAATACAAAAACATTTGAAATTTTAAGTTACCTATGAATATTTGGCGTGGGTGGTGGAGGTGCCTTCAATTTGGCTAGTCCAGTGTGCTTCATCGGCAGTCCTAACAAGTCAAACAGCTCGTGCAACATCGGCTGCTTCACAACCACGTCCGCCTCGCAGTCCGAAGCTAACGCTGGGGACAAGTTCACCTGAAAAGACATTCATTACATTTTATAATATCTCCCTCTACCAGTACCTACAACCAGTAAATGGGCCATTCTTTAAAACTTTAATGAAAAATTTGCGTGTCTTTGTCGTCCACTCCAAGGATAAAATGGGATTGTATTTATATAGCTTATTACTATGGAAACCAGAAATACACTTACACCCCTGTTGAAGGATGATGAGATAGTACAAAAACATTAGAAAAATACTTGAATTAGAAAATTACGCAATTTATCTTTGTAGATATAGAGGAACGCAAAAGTGATATCACTATTCTATATGAATTTGGCAAATCTGGCCCTTACTGACGATTGTTTTCGCTATTAAACAGCAATTGCGCTCAGTCACAGCTGCCCTCACTGGCCATGGCTCATTCAATAAACATCTCTTTGTTATAGGAGTTACAAACAGTCCTCTATGTAGACCCTCCATGGAGAAGTAAAAAGGGCGGCTCATGTGTACTGAACTGCCAAAAGTTTAACCGCATACAGATTTAAGTACTTCGGTAACCCAGTTACTATCCGCGAGATTGTTAACAGAATTAAATTATTAAAAGGCTGCTGGCACGTATCGAGGACCTTGAATAGTTTTAATCTCACACGCACGCAGAATAAATGCTATGTGAATCTGCAGATATCAACTCTGTTATACCAATATCAAATTTCACAAATAAAGGACTAACGTACCAATTTTATGCAGAACTAAATATATTACTTTTCTGGTCGAATCAATAAGGTTGAAAAAAGCTAAAAAGAAGAATTTACCTCTAACAGCCAGGGCTTCAAAGCATCATCGAGCAGAACATCAAACCCGTAGAATTCGAAGCAGTTTCTCGCAGGAGGAGTACCAGCAGCTTGAGCCAACAGCGTCAAAGTCACCAAGGCTCTGATGCGCTGCCACACCACCCATTCAGCCGCTCCCCATCGCCCTATTAGGGCTTTTCGAACTTGTGTCAGGGTCCATTTACACCCTGCAATATTGGAAACAAGTTTTATGTAATAATTTATTTGTAAACTTAAATTTCATGTATAAGTATACACCAGTGGCGAAAGCTCCGTATAACTCGATTTCTACTAGTTTACTATTGAAAAATAGCCAGTAGTGTCTATGATTGTCATATAACTATTTTCTCTGGTTTGATTCCGGCTTACGCTTACCTCTTACAAAATTTACCCTTCGCCACTGGTATACCTTTTTTAATACCCATTTATATAAGCAATTTTTTTAAAATTGAACAAAATGTTCGCCCAGGTTTCGGCCTCGCTTGAGCTAGTCAATAGGCACTATATCTATAGTAAAGATCATGATACAATATGAGAGTAGTACCTAAGTCTTTTTTTAATCCCTTTAAAGATTATTTAACATAATTATACATACCCACACAGGTCAACAGTTAATTCTTAAACCTTATGGTGGACCTTGCAGATCATGGGAATAAGCATGCACCATGTTTTGGTGCCGTAATAGTAGAACTACCCCTACTCGTCCCGCTGGTGTCGTAACCAACCCGCTTGCCCAGCGTGGCGATTATGGGCAAATGCCTCCAGTGAGCGCACAATAGTTTGCAAACAATAGTTTGCGCGCATTGGAAGACGCCTATGTTCACATTGGACTAATACAGGATGATGATGGTGATGTTTAGGTTTCCCGAATTTTTGATAAGACTATTCTATCGAGTGCTCCACTTTGAATCAAACTACGTATTATTATGAGATTGTAGTACTAACTTTTAACTTTTTATTTAACCATCTCATCTTCGCAGTCAAGACGACCGGTGTCAAGGAGCCGATCGCCTTAGTAACATCTTAACACTCACCACTACCGATTCGGTCCTTACATTCAGCGTATCTCGGGCCAGTCTTGTTGAGCGAAGAATTCGTCAGGTGCCGGTACGGGTTGTGGATATCCGACAACGTGTACTTGTCCGTGCCTGAAATTTTTACATAAATAAGTAAACTTTAGAAATATTGGAAGTATTGGTACCTAACAACCAATCGTATAGGAAAGGTACTGAAATTATATGGACATTTTTTAAAAATAGGTACCTACTCGTATAACTTTAAATAATGAAGTATTAATAAAATTTGTGTATATCCTAAATTGTAGGACCTAGAAATATGAAAAAGGAGGAAAAATTCCTTGAGTAGGTACCCTAGATATGCACTAAGGAAGGATTTTTTGGGAATTCCGCCCCTAAGCGGGTAAAATAGGGGTAAAAGAAGTCCGAAATCCACGAGGACAAAATCGCTGGCGAAGCGCTAGTTTTCTATATTATTTAATTTATCATAGTTCCGAGCAACGGCCAACCGTAGACTTTTAGACCAAGACAGACTGACTCAGGCTCCACTTAATATCCTCAGGTATAGTGTCTAGATCAAAGAAATGAGAATTCAAAATACGTAAAACACTTCAAGAAAATGAGTTTAGGAGGGAGAAATATCGTGTCCTTATACTAATACAGAAAAAACAATAATATTAATATTTACAGACAAGAATGATCAATGAAAATTTTTAAAAATGTATAACAGATACAGTACCGAATCTTGCTAGTCCCTCAGCGTACATATAGGCTGTCAGCGGCCTGTACCCCGGCACACACACGTACAGTCGGAGGTCGAACTTGTACCCAGCGATCAGCAGTGGCCTTTCTATATACCGCTGAACCACCGACGAGGTCCCGCAGTTCATCTCACATAGACTCTGAAAGGATATCAACAAAGTTTTTTGTAACTCGTTGGCCATAAGCTAGACTGCTAAAGACGAGGACCAGACTTCCAGGTTGGCTTTGTTTTTTAGATTCTTCTATCAGGAAATTATTAGAAGCAGGAGTAGTAGCACAGAGTTAGGATTTGCCAAATATACATATTATGTCAGCAAAATGTGGGTACAAATACATAACTCTCTCACTCTCTCTTTCTCTCAAAGAAAGCTTTGACGTGGGTCATTTTTAAGATTCGTTAGCTGTTTTAGAAGAACTCTTTAGATAATCTTGTTTGTGCAACGAATTTATTTGTGATCAAGTTGGAATTTCGTAACCTTCTATAAGTACCAAGTATCTAGGAAACAGCTTCGGATAGCATACTGGAGTGAAGTAAAGGGAAAGAGAAAATGGGGGGAGTTTACAAAAAACTACAAGTTTTTAGTAGACACATATTAGATATATGAGTCTGAACCAGCTTGTGTGCACTGAAGGTTCATAAACCATAATTGGTAAGCACAGGCTACACTGAATTTAAGATCATGTAAGAATTCTTTATCAATTACGTATTTTGTCATGCTTTTTATTGAACATCACTGTCATCCAAATACGTAGGTACCATGGATTCTCTAGTGGTTTCCTCACGTTGTCATTTCCCTTGCTTGAGTAAGACCCAGAGACTTTGACTTACCAGTTCGCTTGGTTATCATTACAACTTACTGTTACTGTCAGCCCATAATTATTATCCCAATGCTGGGCAAAGGCCTCTCCCCCTGATTGCCACGACTTTCGATCTAGAGCCAGTGTGGACCAGTCAGTGGATCATTACTACATTTATTAAGAAACATACCCGAAACAAAAATATTCCTCTTCCTTGACTCTGCGCGACCGGCTTATGGATCCAGACGACGTTAGCCCCAGCCCCGTTCTCGTCACGTCGCAGTCTTGAACATTCTGACACCAGCTTCGCGTATTCCAGGGGCAAGTGGTAACATGGAGGGCTGGAAAATGCAAAAGTAAACTAAAGTTATTTAGGATATTATGTACTTATTATTTGAAATTTGGTTTATTTTACACTTCACCGTAGTTTTAGTTTCCAGTAGGTATCTATTTAAACTATGTCTATAATAATTAAACAACTTTATAACGGATAACTCGCGTAAATGTTTATTTTTCAAATAGTTTTTTTTAAACATTTACAGCCTCTGCCGGCGACCACGAGTGCTGCAAAACACTCGAAACGTCAGGTGTGTTTTTGAAAAATAAATATTTACGCGAGTTATCCGTTATAAAGTTGTTTCATTATGTTAAACGTTCGCGAAAGTTTGACACTATATTATAAGTCTATAATTTTCATCATTTTGATTCATATGGTTTTTCCTTCGATTCTTATTTCATTTCTCTAGTAGTAGGTATGGTGGTGGAGCCCATCAAGGGCATGATACTCGTAGGAAATACACAATAATCAGATCAACCAAAACTCGTTTTCGCCAAAATGAACAATTCAATTAAACTAAAGCAGTTTAACTTCAAAGTTATCTGTAGCTATTGACTGTAATCAATGTCTAAAAATAACTTTTCCAAAGTAAAGTAATGGCTGAAAATAATGAAACAGTCGAAAATAGTTCTCGGAAGATTTTCGCTAACTGAGTTATCCATTTATTCATTCAGGTATCAAACCAAACTTCTGTATTTTACGACTGGCAACACGACAGTGGATATAAAATTACTATCGATACAATATAGGGAACATTAAGATAGATACAGTCTGCAACAAAAGAAGAATTACGAAAATCCTTCTTATCTTTACAAGACCAAATAAAGCCAGATTAAAGAAAACCAATATTTAGTTATGTATTACTAAAATTAATCTTTAATTCATGAAAGGTCGAAATCAGAGACACAATCGATGGAAATCTATCGTAGTTGTTGGATGCAGAAGATCTTTCAAAGGATAATTTTGCACTTGGAAAATAAATCTCGGTTTTTTTGTAAAGAATGTTCAATGACTCTTGTTGCTGACGGTACAACGTAGTAGGCGTGCGGATACTAGCAAGGAAACGCTGATATATTCTCGTGATACCTTCTCCTCAGGACCATAAAATTTCGCCAGCACTGATTGGCGATAAGAATTTACAAGTAAATAAATGTGTGTTCACAAGTCAACAAACACTCTATATATCGTAAAAACGGAGCCCTCGACCGTATTTTTTCACGTAAAATGCAACCTTAGTAGTCCGTAGTCATACGATAGCGTATGCACGCAATTCTATAACGTAATTTCGGATACGCACGTTTCTAGTATAACAATGTCTGTCGTAAATGTTTTGTTGTATACAAATGCTCAGCTTTTCTATTAATATCAAAAGTTTTGTTTTTTTAGGGAAACTTTCAATCATGTTTTTCGCAAATTGGGAAACGTTATGTTAATTTGCCAGTTAATTTCCGACAGATTGAAAACACATGTATCTTGATTTTCGTTTTTTAGATTTTGTATCGCACTGGCCGTCGAGGAGCTCTGACACCGCTGTTCGAACAGACGACCTGAATCAATAAATGCCACCACTAGTCGTAATTCGATTATAATTCATTAAATATAAATAACCTACACCACCAGCGTTGAGACACTCGCAACGTCACTTCTTTCTTTCTTTCTTCATCCTGAGTCTGAATCGGAATCTGCTGAGACGGAATCTGCTGAGACGGAATCTGCTGAGACGGAATCTGCTGAGACGGAATCTGCTGAGACGGAATCTGCTGAGACCCTTAAAAGGCTAGAGAGCGGGTACCTACATATTTGAGCCTTTTTGGGTCGAGACGCTGAAGGACCGTGGAGGCCAGGGGCCCATAAAATTTACAAAGAATTATCGGGGCGCCAATACGCCAGATGTAAGCAAGTGTGTACGCAAACACAGGTGCACTCTTTAATCCCCAATTTTGAAAGGAAAACTCGATAAACCGGAGAAAGATTAAGCGCAAGACTAACAGCTTTATATTATGCTTTCGAAGGCGAGGAGTAAGCGATAAATAATTTAGAAAACACACAACTGACGAATAGTCAAATGTGCACGCCTTGGGTTCAAACCTGAAACCTCTGACTTGCCAATCAACGATCTAACCACATCACGACACTAATAGTCTGGATAAGGCTTACTATACATCGGTAAAAAAGGTAATTTATTCGAAGTACGGTATAATCAAATTCATCAAAATGATTTTTTATGTACCAATACATTGATTTACTGATGTCATTCAAGCTCCGAACGCATTCTAATGGATCATTTGCATCGACTTACATTGGGTACTTTTTCACTACCCCAAGTTATTCATCCATTTAATTTTTACTAGGTACTTTCTCTATCTTACTCACCCTCCCCTATTTGAACGAAAGCATAAATGTTTGGGGTTCCACTCAGTTTTGTGGTTCCAGCAATGAATACTAATCCAAAACAAAACAAAACTATGGCATTGATTTCTTTTTCTTTGTGCAATCGTCACGCGATCTCCGCGGTACCACTTGGGGGTAATTGCTGGAAATACGCTCATTAATATTCAAAACAATAATTTGATATTACCGTGAACCTTCACCTTCCAACACTATGCAGGAATTAATACGACCTTTAAAAACTTGGCAGCAAGTTGGCGCTTTGGGTGTTCGCTAGCTGAGCTCCTTATACCAAGAAGTTCACTGAAGGTCTTTTTCTTTTATGCTAAGCTTACTAAAACATTACCTATTTACTTTCAGTTTTAACTATAAATTAATTGCATGAATGCCATTTAGCATGGCATTAGAATGCAATAAATTAAATGTGTCTTCTTTTTATACCTCGACATGAAATGCAGATTCAAGTTAAATGTCAAATAAATTAATCTTTTTAAATTTTATCGTTGGCTGTAGTTATAAAATTCAAGTAAAATTCATTTTACTTTCATCGGTACGCGAGTTTCATGCGTCATATTTTTAATGGGAAAGGATCACGCGTTGTTTAGTTTTACCTTATGCTTTAAAAATGCAATCTGACATGCATTGAGCCTGAAATAATTAATTAGTTTCGCTGTAAACATGCATTAACGCGATAAAGTCATCTGTTCGGATTCTCGCATTAACTTACACACAGTAAATGTTTCGGCCGCAAATTCTTTTTTTTCGTCGCAGTAAGAATAGGTAATGCAAGGTAATGCCGTGTGACACGCGATCCGGCGCGTGGTTTCATTCAAATAACCGATGACGTGAAGCGATTGACTCGTGACCCGGACGACGGTACACGACAATACAGTCGACAGAGCTTTATATACTCAGTACGCACTGACAATATAGATTAATATTGCGCACAGAAGTGATTTTAGGTAAAGTTTTCCCCACAGATTCACTAATATGACTTTCAGAGAAGCACTTCAAATCACAACGACCGACTCCCGCTACAATCTAAGGACAATAAATATGAAAATAGCTAAATAGCAACTTTTTCGCTATGCAATAAAAAAAGCACACAGACTTTTTTTAAATGTAATATATAAAAAAAATGTCTGTGCTTTTTTTGTTGGCAATTTATTCTCATCGTACCTATCCTTATTGGTTTGTGATGTTATAGATCGTGGAAATCGTAGAGTCTAGAGCCGTAGAGAAGCGCGCGGCGTGAGAGCAACCGGCGATATCGCTGCGGATGCGCATCAGTTTATCGATTGACATTTTATGTCAATCGTGGTAACGATTTTTACTAACCTGAGTGTTAGAAATAGTACTTTTAAAACACAAATATTATTTTTGAAAGTTGACTTGTTTAGAAAAAACGATTTTTAAAAAGGAAAAATATTTTATAGATTTTTTTTTTTACCAATTTTCAATTAAAAATAATACATTTTCGACTTCATCTACTGTCAAATCAGTTAAAAGCAGATTTTTAAACGAAATGATACCCGAGAGATTTTTCAACGGCATGTAGAGCCACGTCAGAGGCTTATAGGTTCCGACACCAGAATGTTTATCAATGACAGGTCATGAGAGAAGAGATCAATTAAAACTAATATCTCAATAATCCGCAAAAAAGTAACGTTTCACATTCCTGTAAAACTGTCTGGCCATTATTGACTCTATATTGAACGTAACTTTTATGATTGATGGATAAAATTGGATAATTTATTTTCTACGTTCACATTATATGAGTTCCCAAACAACGTTGGATTTGTCGAAATTCTTTCCTACTATAAAGGGGAATTGTCTGGGCTATAAATCAAAATTGCATGTGGTTAATTTGATCAAAAAGTACTTTTTATTTTATGATGAATGAAGTATGCAGTATAATCCGGGAACGGCACGATTTTTAAAAGTAATATTTTTTTTATTATGAGCGTGTTCCATTTCTGTAAATTTGAATCAGTTACGCGCTATTTATATCTAACCTACTAAACTTAATTTCCAGCAATTGTGCAAGCAAGCAGCTTTTATGTTCCTGATTTACAATAACCAAAGACATTCAAATTATACACAATAACAGACGTTGACGAAAATAAAAATGTTAACAAAAATAGCTTACGCATTTTACGACGATTTTAAATCAATTTTATTAATCTTTGTAAACAATCGGATCCCCGGTTGTTAATCCCCATCAGGATAAAATTACAATTTAAAACCTTCGGTGCGGTTTTGTGGACCTTGCGTGCAGAACAATGGTTTTTATCCGTTTTTATTGCTTTAAATTTGTAAAAATGACCCGATATTAAACTGTTTACATTATTACCGCGATCGGTGAACTGATGTTTACGTGACGTAGCTTGTTTTTCAAATATTTATAGCGGAAGCTATCTGAGAATTTAACAGTTTATAGCTATTTTAGTACGAAGAGATAACAAGTATTTAAAGAAAACCCTAAAACAACCCTTATTTTATTTAATGTACATAGCACAAAACTTATGAAAAATACTTATTTGTAAATTACTATTTCGTGAAATATTTGAAAATTTATTCTACAGCTTAAACTGCCAAGAATTGGATAGTTTCCCCTTATTAATTTTTTTCTAAAATATTAATATTGTAAGAATATTTATAAATATTCTATGATATGGCTCTAGTAACTGCCAAAATAAGGTGTAGGTACCTAATACTTATAAGTTACATACGAGTATACACAGTACATACTAGCTACTAGTGCAATAGAACTATCTATGTCTAATAGATTCTATAAACTACTACTACTACTATACAATAATAACAATTTAGAATAATTTTAATTAATTATTGACGTAAAATACCTCCTTACGTAGGTGACTAATTACGGTGTAAGATATAATAATAAAATTACGCTAAACTTACGTCTTACCTATACTATATAGGTAGGTATAATTCAACCTACCTAAGTAGCATATTTTACCTCATGAAGATTTTTCTACTTTTGATCCACCTAGACAGCTGGACATAGGTACTTACCATGCTTGATTATACATAAAATTATTATAATAAAATCTGATAGTTCCTATATTTTTTTTACAGGGTATAACAGATTATACGCAAGACCTGTCGTGAGGTGTCTCACCCCATGAAACTAAATAACATTTCTTCTAAAAGTTTCCGAAATTCGCAAAAAAATCGGGAGTCTGGTCGCCATCTTACAGCTTCCGTCCTCTTGCTTTAATGGTAGGTGGATGTATAGATATCCACGAATGGACGATAAGTATGGATGGTTATAAGGGTAGAGGTAGACCAAAGCAAAGATGGATAGATCGTAACAAAAACGACATGAATAGAAAACGAATAGGCAGTAATGGTAAAGACGGCTAATAGATATGAATGGAAGAAAACCTATTGCGCCGACTCTAAATAAAATTAGAACATGGTCAGAAAGATGATGATGCATAGATATTTATATCCACAACCTGTGGACATGCGTCAGGCTCGAACTTTGATCTAACATCTAATCTATCGGAACAGTTCTGATTGAGTTAAAAATCCGTGAGAGTCCGAAGTCAGAGGTCTAGGTCTAGGCCTTGGGTTCGAACCTAAGACCTCTCGCTTAAAAGAATAATAAAAAATGTTACTGTCGACTCGCACAAGTAAATACTCATATAGAAATGATCAACGGTCATACTGTATAATAGGCTATTACTGTATCACATCTTCTTGCTCCCATACACTGGTCTCCTACAGTATCTATAACGTAGTTGACTAATCATTGTTGATATACTCGTAATATCAACTCGCTGTACCCCAATTTCGGTCGAGTATTTTATTATTATAAAGTACTTAAAGAGTCAGAATCAGAAAATTTTAAGAATTATGGATAAGTATTGCTATTATTTGGATTATTTGCGGAAAAGTTATAGAAGGCAGAAGATTTTACTTCCGATATATCCCCATATAAAGCTCGTACACATTATAGGTGAAGAAAACAGCAATTAAATGTTAATTGCAGGCGAGATTTATGCGGTAGTAAGCCATGTTATTAGCCGAAGAAGGAAAGGCATCTTGTAGTCGATACACAGGTTATAAAAACGACTTGTTTCTTGGACAAATTCGATCGATATAACTTCAAGACTGATTTATTTATTAAAACTGTATCCATCAAGATAAATTATACTAAATTATGCTAAATATGACGTACTGCATCAAAGATATTCACTGACTAAAATTCTCCATGGATGAAAATGTATCTATCGCGTCTCGCTCGAAATATGATGTTGGGAAATGTATGAGTTGACTCGGTTTTTTAAAGCTTTTCTACATCTAGGCACACATAAATCTGTGCTTTCAACTACGCAAGCAGTTACATACATTTATTAGATACTTCTATCTAAATCAGGTTCTCAATTCATTAGCGATTTAAAAAACTCAAATGTATAGGTACATGTGTTCTTTAAGAACACACACAATTATAATATTTTTTCCTTTTATAAGCAGTAAACTTTACATTGACTTTGGCAGTACTTTTGATGTAATCATATTTCATGTGAAACTTGTCCCAGAAACTGCAGTTATGATTATCTGGTTATGGTTATCACTGGAGATCTGTCAAACAGGTGCGAAGCTCAAGGTTTTGTTAAGCTGCACTGAATTTACCTAATAAGTACCTTACCATCGCACGTTTTTGAGATAACACTTCTTCTTCTTCTTATCGTATGGTTGATGAACAACCTAGTATCAAGAGTTTAAACCGCCCGTAGGCCTCTGACGTGGCTTTACACACCATTTAAAAATCTCTCAGGTGTGCTGGTTTCATCACGATGTTTTCCGTCACCGTTTCAGCAACTGATAATTAATTTTTAATACGCATATAACATACGAAAAGTCAGAGATGCGCGCCTTGGGATCGAACTCGAGACCATTGACTTGTAAGTCGACGGTCATACCACTAGGCTATCAGTGCTTAAATAGCGAGGTAGCTGCACTATTTTACTTTTATTATAGGTACTGGGAAGCTTATCTGTACATTACTGTTAGCTTATATCATGCCAATGCTGGGCTTCTCCCACGATTTCAATAGGTACCTTTCTGTCCAAGGCTAGTATAGTTCATTGCTCGTTCGTCTTATCTAATTCGTCTCGCCATCTTCTACGTACATAAATATGCAAAATACAATTTGGCAAAAAGAGTCATACGACAATAAGGGACATAAGGGCGACACACTTCACGTAGGTACTACAACTCAAAATTACAATGGTAAATTGGTGCATAAATACTACTACGATATTTTTTTTGTCATCAAATATAATCAAATGATTTACTTTTATGTCGTTTTAGTTTCAACTGTCACCGCCTCAGATTTTTTTTTGCCACACTGCAGTTAAGTATATGAATATTTTTTTTATTTTTTTTTATCAGAAGCTTTTGTTATCAATTAAAAAAAATGGAGGTGTTTGGTCGAATTTCGAACACCACTAGTTTTTAAATTAATTCCTCGTATTCATTGAAATTATTTTCCTCCTTACTGAAATAGGAATAATGTAGGTAGTTAACATGAAGTAGGGACCACAATACTCACATACTAGCTATTAATTTTTCCGAACTCTACTGGGGGAAGTAGATTAGTAGCCCGCCAATATTATGTTACGTGTATTCAGGATATTCCCCTATGGTATAACAGCCTGTATCATAAACACAATTTACTTTATGGTAGAAAGAGAAATGTTTTTCCTGAAGATACAAAAGGAAATAAATTGAACCATGGGCAAAAAATATACTATACTAAACAAGGCATTTATACTATAACTATAAATACTAAAAAGGACAGATACCCAAGACTGCTTTATTGGTCTAATGATTTGCAAGCATGGCTGCTGAGACTTTCAAGGTACCTACGTGTATTCTAGATTTATTTAACACGATGTCACTGAACTATTGCTATTAAAAAAATATGACTATTTTAACATAAAACATTTGCTTTTTTTCCGATATACGACTATCAGTAGTTAAAGGACAAAAATAAAGATGATAGAGTAGAATAGAATATACATTTATTTGTAAAAGTTGTAAACAATAGGTAATAATTATCATGTCTCTTATTTCTTGCTTCGAACGCGTGCCAGCAATCCCGGCGGGCGGACCGCGGAGGAACGGTTGAGGAATAGCTCTACGAAACGTCGGGTCCGACAGTTAAAAAGATAATAGATTTCAAGATTGTATTTGTAATTATCACAGTAAATATGTAATCTAGCTGTAAGTTTCCTAAATAAAACAAAATAAAAATACCTAATCACATTCTAAAACTAAATTCGATTAGAGATTCAACTTCTGACACTGTGGTTCTTAAAAACCATACAATAAGATTTAAGGATTGTATTCTATGACAAAATATAAGTGAAGATATTATAGATCATAGTTCTGACATTATAGATCAAAGTCTAGTCAAATTCTACTATGACGTCACTAAGAGGGACATCGCTGAAAACACGTCACGTGCAGTCAGTTAAAGACATCACTATAGTAAATTACGTGCCGAAGAAGTGCAAACATGCAATGTTATTTCAGTAAGTGGGTTAACTGACGTCTCTAATATGGAAACAATTAGCAAGGCGCAAGCTGCACGCGTAAAAGTTTTGCTAAGACAGCTTCACGCAATGTAGTACAAGTAGTATCGAAGTAATGAAATTTACGGTTGATGGCAAAGATGTAGTTATTATAAACTAATTATCACCTGCTCCGTGCCTCGGAAAGCACGTTAAACCGTTGGCCCCGGCTGTCACAAAGATCTTTGACAGTCGTTAAATGGAGTCAGTATCCTCATAAAATCCTGACAACTAATCTAGCTTCAGAATATCGTATCCCTTTGTGTCGCGGAGGTCAGATAGGCAGTCGCTGCGTAGAAACCAAGCCCAACAAAGTAGATGATGAGCAAATGTAGGTTACATTATTCTGAGGTCTTATGTGAGAATGAGAACAATGTCAGTCGACTAAACATAAATACACCTATATAATTTATACTTTTGATAAAATTGCCATAACAGCTATGAGCTGACCAGCCCCAACAGACGGCACCCGTTCACGGGTAGGACGCATACATTAGCTATCGCCTAACTCAACCATATTGTAGGGAATCAATCGACTCGACTCTCAACGCCACCGCTATCGAGACATTTCACATCAGGAAGAAGCTTTATGAATATATCGTGAAAAAGATCAAAGGGCAAATCGATGTCGATCGAGAAATCGAGAAACTCTATCGAAGACGACGGTGCAAGAGACAAGTAGAACTATGACTTTTAGCTACAAGGACTTTTGTTATCTATTCTTAGTATATTTATGTTAATTGTATGAACTTTATTATACAACAGCTGTTGAATAAAAAAAATATTAGTTATGCAACATGTTTTGACGGTACAACAATATTGTAATTTGATTTACAGATATCGACATTCTAGTTTTTTAAATGACACTGGTTACATTGTGACTGGCTCTAACTAGGAAACATTTACAATTATAACGAATTCGAAATTGGAAATAACATTTTATTTTACTTTATTTGCAAATTATTTATATATAACGTGTTTAATATAGATTTTAATTCAATTAATAATTTGCTTGGCAGATGATAAACTGACGGAATTTATATCGACATCTCATAAGAAAAATTTACTAAAAATGTATTAATGTTGCCTAAATAAATTTAATTATTATTATTGTTATATCAGAGAACTTAAGTATGTGCGCATTTATATCTTAGAAAAACATAATGATTAACCATCGCGAGGAAGGTGGTTTCACTGCTCACGTCAGCCTAAGGAGGTTTACAGACGTATACAGACTATAGTCTATAAGTCTAGTCTAGACTAACTATAGTCTAGAATTGCCTTACCTTGCAGTACTATCTCAGTATTTGCTGCCAAAATAAATGGTTTCTTTCTTTAAAGTAATTTATTATCTATAGACAATATCTCAGCATATTTCGATTAAATAGGTAGCTCGCGGGGCATACATTTTTGGTGCAAATAGACAAAATACCTACGAATGGGCAAAATATGCAATTTTATGCATTATGCAAAATGAAATTTTACTTATATTAAACGTCTAAACTACTAATTTACTTCGACTTCGTCCACGTCAAAATTATTTTTTATTATTCTGATCCTGTGAGATTTTCCGGCAATTTGGAGAAAACAATTAAATCTACTTGCACACCTGACAGATATCTGCGAATTCTGCGATGACAAAACATCATGACATGTGACTTTGTTTGGTGCAATAGTAATCCTTTGGGTAAAACCCTAAAAGTAGCTCTAAAAAAATATTACGATAAAAATCATACATTATTATAATATGCGAAAAGGTGTTTGTTGCTTCATCCTTCTTTAACGCAGCATCGGAGCCACAGAGCAACGGATCGGCATGAATGTATGTAAGGTACTTTTTATCTCGAAAAATACACGCAACATAGCGAAGCCACGAGCAAAAGCTAGTATAACATAAGTATCAAAACATTTTAATCTACTACAGTACAGCACTTTGATGCATTAACTTATTTAATGCATCAAAGTTCACGGCTGATAATGCCTTGTTAGGTGTTGACATTACGTCTATCTGACGTCAGCAACAAAATGTTGACGTCAAATTGCTCAAGCGCGAATTGTTTTTATGATGCACCATTTTCACTTGCCTGGTCAAGGTGAGCCAATTAGAAAAACCCGTTAGGTACGCTATTCCGTGTCGAGTAGACATCACTTTTCTTCTTTAGGTATTTCGCTCTACGGATTTTAGCTGCTGGTCAATATTTTTTTACGAATGTCGAAAAGTTGCGTTGAAAATATCTATTTTCGCCTCTAATTTTGAATCGTTACTTTCTTTTGTTTTCCTAGCTATTAACTGTCAATAGCGACCCTACAGGATTCGCTGGTGACGTTAGTTTTATACTCTGTTTTGTGGACCAGTCATCCAATTTATTTAATATTTATAAAAGGTGTAAATGGCTTCTGCCTAAACCTTCAAGTAAACACACGCGTGAAGTTCTATTATGACTTGATAAATTGCTTTAAAAACTAAAATATGATCACACTCATATTTCAATAACATGCATGCAAATCCAAAGAATATCAAATCAAACAAAACAAAATAATATAGGTAGTAACTTTTACCTGAAATCGTATACGGCTCCGTAAATCCTCTTCATACATCGTAGGAGACGTGAAAGATTGTCTTTTCTGCATATCGATCCACCTTTCGGTATATGATTCATGAACTGAAACCGAAAATACTATCTATGAACATATTTCTAGAACAATCGATGTCGCGTTTCTAACAGACTATCTTTAATTGTATAAAAAAGCACGGCTACGACAAACATTTTGAAGGTTAACGAGTACTTATTTGATAGACTTCTAAAATTAACTTTGGTTTTAAATATTCGTTTGATTAGATATCTGTTTTGCTAATCAAGAATTTTCTTTTGCCGATTTTTTTTCTCTACGTGGTGTTTTATTTATTCAATATCTCGTGAGGATAAATAGGATTTCTAGCGAGACTCCAAAGGCCTCCAGATAAAACAGTAAACTTACCTGTTCTTCTGCTTACTGGTAAAGTCTCAGGTTACTAAGGGCCTGTTTCACAGGTTACTGTTAAGTTACCTGTTACCTTAGGATTTTATGGATAAAATAATAAATTAATTAAAAATAATTTTATGGATAAAATGAAAAAAGTTGGCATAGATTAGGAAAAGAGGGTTGAGGGACATAAATAAAGGACGTAAGGACATAAAAGAAAATAAACGAATCTCAGGCATTGTATGGTTTAAAAATGGGTTTTTGTTCGAACCTGCCAGTCTCCTAAAGTCTTGTAACTTGCGGCAGGAAATGCGCTGGTCTTCCACCACAGATTCCAGCGCTCCTCCAAGCCAGTGTGGTAGCCCTCATACATGCGCCAACCTCGTTCTGCACATACCTGACCAACACATAAAGCTTGTACATCAGTTCAACATGCGGTAAATATACTTTTTATACTTCTTTCTTTCTTTATTGACGTTGACGAACAACCTGGTGTTGGAGTTTAAACCACCCGTATTTTTTGACGCTTTTTAAAAGAGGTTATCGAATGGTTAAAAAAACTTAACCACAAATCTAACTTTGATGGTCTTGTTGATCTTTCGCAAACACAACTTAAAAAGCACTGTAAAATAATACTTATGGGCCTATTTACAGTCTGCGGATAGGCACTACCTAGGGTGAATAAAAAACATAACCCTTCCTCCGAAGTTGGGTAAAAAGAATTGAATTAGTATTTAATTTTCTGTCAGGTAACGTCACGGGAACTTAGCAGTAGGTAAACAGTGAAACAGGCCTTTATGGCTCATAAATTTGCGTCAATGCAAATCAAATTATAGATACTTAGGTACCTACTGCAATTATCGCAAATAACTATTATTAAGGGATCAAAAGCGTATGGTCGTTCATTAGTTTAGGTCAAGTCCTTTCTGACGAGTCATAACACAATTAACACAATTTTGCTATACTTTATAACAGTCGTACCTTGAACGAGTGACTGTATTCGATATAATTACTAACCCCTGAATAATATTTATTCGTATTTATTAGTATCATTATGTGCGTATAATATACTAATTATCACCTGCTCCGTGCTTCGGAAAGCACGTTAAACTGTTGGCCCCGGCTGTCATGAAGATCTTTCACAGTGGAGCCAGTACCTTCATAAAATCCTAACAACTAATCAAACGTCAGATTATCGTATCCCTTTGGGTTACAGAGGTCAGATAGGCAATTGCTCCGAAGAAAACTGATATTCAGCTGCATCCAGTTAGATTTTAAGCCGACTCAAACAAAGTTTGGCAGAGCAAAAATTGAAAAATGCCGCCCCCGCCCGCCATTATTTTTTCCTTCATCATCATTATCATTTGACGCCCACTGATGGACATAGGCCTAGGCCTAGACATAGGCAAGGAACACCACAGCGACCGGTCTAGCGTTGTATAATATGAGTAGTGCATTCGTTTGCTAGTTTAAATGTGCCGCTCTTTGAATGTGCGCCCCAGGGCACGGGCTCCGGCTTGCCCCCTAGATCCGGGGCTGCTGGCTCGTCAGGGGTGGTACCACGCTCTCATGGTACTAGCGTGAAGAAACAAGTTGCTGCGTTACGTATAATGAGTATGAGTCATGAGAACTGGAAGCCGTTGAAGTTGAAGTCATGAAACAGGACGTTGGTAGGTAAAAGGTAATACGGTAATACCGCAACTAATCTCGTAATCAATTTAAATGATAATTTAATGTATTTCACGTTGCACTTTTATGATTAATAAAAAACATAGGAAAATGCTTATGTTCCATAGATAATTTGAAATTAACGTCGATTAAGGATTATATGACCAATACGTAGAAATATAACAATTAAAAAGACTATTTGCATAAAATTATTAATAAATATTATTTTGATTACGATGCACTCTCATTAAATCATACATAAACTATAAGCTCAGAATAAGCTTACTGAATGAACTGTGACCTCAACAAGGGTTTTTACGACTGTGCATGGTAGCTTGTGCAATTATTCTATATCATGGTTTACGACTCTACGATTTAATTATTACCATAAATCAATTCCTCGTAATAATTATTGTTGTAGAACTAGAAGGTAATTACTCTAACATAAAATTAGTTTAGGCCAAACTATGCACTACAAGCATTTAATTAATCTACAAGAATTACCATTTATCATACACATGTCAGTTATAGTATTATAGCAGTTCGTTATCCGCAATGTAAACTTGAAACATTACAACTGATTTCTTAAAAGGAGGTGTTCTCAATTCGATGCGTATTTTTTATATTTCTCCGCTAATTACTCCGTGATTAGGGGGCCGATTTGGTTAGGTTTTTTTTTTTCTCTCCAATTCGTTCCATAATATTGTTATGAACTAACGATGGACTTCGGCGCTCCACAAATACAGAATCGAATAACGTGCCACACAAAATTGACAACAATTAAACCTTCAAAACACTAAAAAGCTAGAAATAAAACTAAAAACTTTTTTGGAGTCGGTGCCAAGTTTTAAGCTTTAGTAGACCATTTGGTTTTGCACCCAACTTCAAAACTAAGGTCTATCTTTTTAGTGTTTTGTAGTCGGATTTATTTTTTTGTAAAAAAGTTTTTATTCATAACTCTACTATTAGCTACGAATACGACAAAGTTTACAGTCATATACCTAAGTGAAACTTGTTTTCTAATTACTGTTTCACTGTACCTTGACAAGCAAGCCGGGTCCCGATCCATTATCATTCAGTCTAAATATAAAAGGTTCGTCATCATCGAAGCTGCTGTCCATTCTTCTACAACCCTAAAAACATGTCTTTTTATTTTTCAAAGTAAAAGCACAGATACAGATACATTTCCAACTCGATTCATATTCAGACGCGATACATCTTCGCCTTCAATGGAATATACTCGTGTATGTGAACGCGTGAATCGCATGTCAGCTTATCATTGCAATCGTAATATTCGTAAGTCGTGATATCGTTCGGAACACGTTTGCGATAGTTTGGTTAGCGTAACGTTCGACGCGGGTCGACTGGCGTACTCCGCCGCCCACCCGACACTGTCTCTAAGTTACGTTGCAAGCTGAGCCCAACCCCCCAGTGATTTATAACTCCCCGTTCGTGACACGAGCTCCTGTAAAAAGCAACGTAACAACGATAATGCATTTTGTTAGTCTAATGACGCGTCGCTTTTTTTTTTATTTAACCGAATAAGTTCACCGAAGTTGAATAACATTTTCGATGAATGCGATCGCGAAAGGTAGTTCTCTGGTAGTTGGAAATACTTTCTTGAACATCATACAAATATCCTGTCATAAATAAATTAAGAATTAAAAACAAACCCCCCATACAAAAAACCTTAACTTTATTTAGCTAAGAACTTTATTTAGTTCTTCACAGGTGACTTGATCATCTTTCAGATAAAAAAAAACTAAATCAAAATCGGTTCATCCATTTGAGAGCTACGATGCCACAGACACAAATAAGATATACACGAAAACTACTCCCTTTTTTCGTCAGGTATTAATAGTACCTATCATAATTTAAAAGTATTGATAGTACCATAAAAAAATGACACCGTACAAAAAAGCAACCATCATCTATACCTAGAAGGCTCAGACATAATTTCTTTTTCTATAGACATAGATAGTTCTTCAAATACACACATCAAAAGTGTCTAGGGATCAAGCATTTTTATGCGGATTTCTTGAGATTGAGATGTGGCTTTGTAATAAATTTATGATTTTATAAATTTATATGGATCCTTTTTGGTGCATTTCATAATTTGAATCAGGAACTGTGAATCAAATTCGAGTAAAAGATGAAAATCAGCTGTCAATATTTTCCCTATAAAAACATACAACGCATTGAAGACATTATTAGTGCTACTGTTTCCCTACTACTGATTAAAACCAACGTTATTATGGAGCGGCGACGTCATTTAAGCAGGGAAGAAATGCTCAGAGCCGTGGGAATGATAGAAGCTGGTTCCCGGCAACGTACTGTGGCTTTAGCTCTGAATACAAGTCAGAGTGTTATCAGTCGACTTTGGACACGTTACCGAAGCACTGGTACCGTGGCTGAGCGCCATGGAGGACGGTATCGCTGCACCACACGGAGACAAGACCGATACATTCAAATCTTAACTCGAAGAGCTCCAACAATAACCGCCATGATGTTAGCCGTGAGGCTTCATCACTCTTCAGGGAACTTAATTAGCGACCAAACAGTCAGAAACCGCTTGCATGAAGTGAACCTTCATTCCCGAAGACCGCTACGGGTACCACCTATAGCAATGCACAATCGTAGGATTCGATATCAATGGGCTCTTGAACACAGAAATTGGGCAGAAGAACAATGGCGTTTCGTGTGCTTTTCTGATGAGTCTCGTTTTGGTATGAGACCGGATACAAGACGTATACGACACTGGAGAACCCCTGGACGCCAACAGCGATTAAAATCCTGCCAGGAAGTCCATCCTTATAGTGGTGGAACCATCATGGTATGGGCGGGTATTTGGATCGGCGGAAGAACTGAGTTGATTTGGATCAGAGGCAACCTCAACGCTCAAATTTATGCTGAGACGATTGTATCAGA
The DNA here is from genome assembly GCA_936450705.2 of Protodeltote pygarga. Taxonomy (NCBI): domain Eukaryota; kingdom Metazoa; phylum Arthropoda; class Insecta; order Lepidoptera; family Noctuidae; genus Protodeltote; species Protodeltote pygarga. The sequence continues at coordinate 11,504,999 of OW388251.2, forward strand.
CGTCATCGTTCCTCTACAAGTGCAAATCGGTCCCTTATTTCAGTTAATGCATGATAATGCACGACCGCACACCGCAAGAGTTGTAAGACATACTCTCGCCGCAGCTAACATCAATGTCCTGCCCTGGCCTGCTCAGTCGCCAGACTTGAACCCGATTGAGCATGCATGGGATATGCTACAGAGAAGAGCTCTGCCGAATATGGAGGGTATCCCGTCGCAAGAAGACCTTTTTTTGTTGTTGCAACGAACATGGGCGGCCATTCCACAGCGTGATTTGGATGAACTCATTTTGAGTATGCCAAACCGATGTTCTTGTGTTGTTAGTGTTCGCGGTAGAAACACGGATTATTAATTGTTTAAGTTACCCAATAAAATTTTAAAGAAAACTGTTATTTCAGTCTTTTTTTTGAACTTTAATGTTAGTGGTTCAAATGTCAAAAATCCCTTTATTAGGAAAATGGCAAATTTCTTTATTAATGCAAAGGTGACTTGGTTTATCGTTACTGTGACAAACGAAAACACTTTATTTGATGAATCCTTAAAGAAAATTTTAATTAATATCAATCAGGAGAAAAGTTATTGCAAAAATATATGTTGATCCCTAGACACTTTTGATGTGTGTAGGTATAACTTTATGTTTCGTTGTTGGCGAAAGAAAAAAACGGGTTGTGTAAATAAATTACTGTGTCATACGGAATCCTAATAATGTCTTTGTACCTACAAGTTTATCTGTCAATTCATTTTTCTTTTATAAAAAAGTTAGGATACCTACACAACACAAATCGATGATTGCAGACTCAACAGATGAACCTCTTACCAGTACGAACTTAGTTTTTAAGATAAAAGGCGATACGTTTGTAGTATATTCATCTAGTAGTACCTTGTAGGTTTAATTACAATTTTATGGATCAATACAATTTTATTCCACCAGGTCTATGGATCACCATTTTATTCTATAAAACTTAGCCTTAACTAAGTACTAAGTATAAAATGCTACTTTTAATTATGGCGGCCAACTGTTTCTCCTTTGGTAACCATCATAGCTAGGAAAACAGCAAACCACCCATTATTTATAAGATTTAGATTTAGTCTTACTTAACTTCATGCTTATATACCTTATATAGTTATGTAACTACAAATATGTTTACAATGAATATTTTTTTTTTAATTTTTTTTTATTACTACGTCACTTACTAGGTTGTCGCCGTCTCTGAAAGTCAGCGTTCTTGATGGCCGAAACTTCAAAGATATAATATTTTGTTGAGCAACATTCATTTTTTACGCATATGGGGCTCAGGCGAACTTAGGTACACCACTCACTAATCTATTAAGAATGAAAAAAAATGTACAAGTTAGTAGGTACCAGTTTTTGAAGATAATGTTTCGTGTATGGGGCTCAGGCGAACTTAGGTAGGTACAGCTTACTCACTAATCTATTAAGAATGAAAAAAAAATGTACAAGTTAGTAGGTACCACTTTTTGAAGATAATGTTTCGTGTATGGGGCTCAGGCGAACTTAGGTACAGCTTACTCACTAATCTATTAAGGATGAAAAAAACGTACAAGTTAGTAGGTAAGTACCAGTTTTTGAAGAGAATGTTTCGTGTATGGGGCTCAGGCGAACTTAGGTACAGCTTACTTACTAATCTATCTGATGAAAAAAAAAACGTACAAGTTTGTTGGTAAGTACCAGTTTTTGAAGAGAATGTTTCGTGTATGGGGCTCAGGCGAACTTAGGTACAACTTACTCACTAATCTATTAAGGATGAAAAAAACGTACAAGTTAGTAGGTAAGTACCAGTTTTTGAAGAGAATGTTTCGTGTAAGTATGATTTTTAAATCTTTTTTCACATTGTCTTCTTTAACATTTTTTTTAATACTTTTTATGTTCAGCGCCTTTGAATTTTCCGTATGTTTTTGGTAGGTATCTTTCTTGTAACGTTTTTAACAACAATGATTAGGATATATATTTTTTTTATCTTTATTTATTTATAGGATTTAACTACTGCTACTATACCAATCCCATCGTACTAACATGAAAGTCTTCCATACAATGATAAGGTAAACTTTCTTTCATTTAGTACTCAGATATTTTTTTATTTGTGCTGCGTGCACAGCTATGTGGTGTCGGGAAAGAATAGCAGCAACGGCTAAAGTCAACTAATGATGGACAAAGATTACAAACTAGCAGCAATCAACAACCAAGCTACTTCTGGAAGGCTTCGGTCGTGGCTATAGTTAACCAACCACCGAATAAAGCCATGCCTACAAGTTACTCTGTCGTTTTCCGGCATAATTTTCGGTGAAACCTATCTGGACGAGGAGTCTGGAGGATAATAATAGAAAATAATATAATATAGGTTTTATAATAAAATCTAGACTAACACGATACAATTGAAATTCCTGCCACTTCCTACTTCTGCCTATTTCGGTAGAAAGTTTGCGTGACACGCATTGTAGCAAATATAAAATTGCCTCTCTATAAACCTACAGGCCGATGTCAGTTGTCATTCATGACGGCTCTGTATAAAAAAGGCAAAATATTTTCATTAGCTAAATTCCCTGCGTTGCGTGATTCGATCTACCAGTTGCTTATATTACAGAAAGAATTCCTAAGTCCTGTCAATCGGGCTATAAATTATCATGGTTGTAATTAACACGAATTAATAATGTATATCGACTAGGAATGCATGTTCAATTATTTAATTTCTGATAACTTTATGACATAACAAGTACTTAATTCAAATTGTCATATCTATTATATAAAAAAAACAGATGTTTTAAAATTATCATCATGACTCAGCTAAACTCATTTAATACCAATGAATTTTGGACTTAAGCCCATCGTGATAAGGAAAAATACATCATTTTATTTACCATGACCTACTCTACTGTAACGTACTTTATATCCTTGTTTTATAATCAAGATCAAGGTATAATTACAGAGCAATGAGCAAATAGAACAATAATGTGCAAATGGATGACGGAAGATATGCTGATCTAGGGAATGCAGTCCTGCAAGATAATTTTAATCCCGTTATTTACGAGACTGAACATTCTCAGTTCCCTCTGGAGCCAACTAGAGGTATATTTATGTGCGAGATCTCGCAGGGTTCAGTGAAATTTTGCGATTTTGTACCAGATTTTATGTTCATCCTAACAGCACGTAACAATGGATTTTCTATTGTGTCTCATTTCTCGACCTTCGATGGATTAAAATATTTGTTTTTTGTTTCTGTACACTTTGACACTAGAGATTCTTGAGGGTAGAGCCATCAGCAAGAATGGGCTGGCTCGACCGGGGTACCAAGTAAAAGTATCACCGTCTCTCAGAATACTATGGTAAAATATTCGCAGTGGCGTAGCGTGAGTGTTTGCCACCCGGAGCAGACTGGAAATTTGCCGCCCTCGCCCCTAATTTAATTATTATTCAGTTTTTCTAGTGCAGTCAAAGTTTCATCATATCATTTCATGTTAAAGACTTAATCTCGCCTACTCTCTTTCGCAATCTCACCCTTGCGGTTTTGCTTGGCACGGCGCGATTTGGAGTATTCTTTTTTCCATTTTTAAAAAATTGTAGCGTTTGCCGCCGCCCCCTTTCGTATGCCGCCCGGGTCTGCGCTTGATCTCTCTCCGGTCGTGTCGGATTGTCGTTCGGACTATGACAGTGAGGTATTGAGGGTGCACCTGTGTTTGTGCACAAACACAGGTGATATCTGCGTTGAGATTGTCCGCTGTGATCAAACCGGTCAGGAAGACATTATGTTCTTTATCGTCGTTTTACTGCCTAACACAAATATTAATAACAGTAATTTAATTTTATGTAAGGCTTTTGACTCCAACAGAATAATATAAAAATAAAGTACCGACGACGATTAGGTATAGACATCAAGTACTGGTCTAGACTAATAAATAGTAGGTACCTAGATTGACTTATTTGTCTGGCGGTTTGTATTTAAATGTTCATTAAAGCCTTGAGATACGATATTACGAAATTCATTGTTACGTGTTGCAGGAAGGCAAACCGGCTACCTAACTAGTTCTGTAGCAATATTATCATAACTAAAGGTCCGACCGTAATTTTCGTTCCAATATTTTTTTTGTTCGTAAATAGAAATTTTTTTTAGTTCGTAAATATACATTTTGCACCAACTTCAAGTCACATGAGGAGTACCGGTATCTCGACGAGGGCCGCAGGGGAAGGGGAGTGTCGGTATTACAACACGCCGTTCTCCCGGCGTGTTGTGCCAGGCCCACTCATCGTCTCTCAAAGAGGACCTTGGGCGTCAGACACAGTGTCGTCTGGCATCCATTGCACATGATCCTCAAGATGGTCACGACGCGCCGTAAGTCCTAGCGTGTCATAACATGGTGAGAGTACATCACCCAACCCCTGACGAGGGTCCGGCAACAGACGTTAGCGGCGCGTTCGCGGAAGTATGCGAACAGCGTTCCCGCGTTCCTGCCACTATGCGAAGAGAAGTAACATGGGGGAGTTTTAGTCGGTCTCTAGGCCGGAGAGACCAATATAACCGTTTCGCATACACCGAGCGGGACGTTATGAATAAAGCGCTTTTCCTCTCTACACAAAAAAAGGGGTGGAAGTCGAAGAAGACTAAGGTTCGTAAATAGCTAGGTAGAAACCAAAAAAAAAAAATCAATTCACAAACAGAAGAAAAAATAGTACAACATCTACGATAACTACACTTCCCCGTAAGCCCGCGGGAAAAAGTTAGTATCATTATAAAGCTAAAACTTTATGGTTCTTTACTTTTCTGACCCTGAGACAAGTAACTTGCCTAAATCTATACTTATAAAATGGTAACGTGACTGATTGACAGACAACGCACAGCCTAAACCGGTGGAACTAGAGACTTGAAATTTTGAGACAATATTCTTTAAGTACCGTAGGGGTGCACTAAGGAAGGATTTTCTGAAACTCCCCCCCTAAGTAGGTAAAAAAGGGGATAACAGTTTGTATGTAAATCCGACATTCTTAACGTTATATGTACGAAACTTGGTATTCAGCTTTTCGGTTGATAAATGAAAGGACGAGCATTGTTTTTTTTTCTAAATCTACCCTTGAGTGGATAAAAAAGGGGGTGAAAGTTTGTATGGAAGATTCGTTATTTTTTAAGTTACAGATGTAAAAAATAGTATTAAGCTTATTCGCTAAAAATAAGAAAGACTTGTATCAAAAAATTTGGATTTTTTCCCCCTAAGGAGATATAAAAGGGGACTAAAGTTTGTAGTTATGAAAATCCGTCATTAAACTTGATAATTCGCTTTTCGGTTAACAAATAATACGTGTTTTAGCTTTTTGAAAACTCTACCTATTAGGGGGGAAAGAGGGGGGTGAAAGTTTGTGTAGGAAATTTGGTATTAGTAAGAGACATCAAAGTGGCATAACTAATCACATTCAATGACTATGGGGAGAAAATATAGAACTTAAAAGTTTGAATGAAATTCTGCCATTTTTAAAGTTGAATTCATGATCAAATTAGTAGGTATACTCGAGAACTGCTGGACCGATTTTCATAGTTTTTGATTTGAAGGATTAGTCTCCGCCTATAATATAATAGAAGAATCGAAGACAAATAATATGGAATTATACCCCTTGGGTATGGTAGGGTATGGGTAGGGTAGGGTAGAGGTAGAGTAGGGTAGAGTAGGAGTTGGGTAAGATATGGGTAAGGTTGAGTAGCGTAGGATAGTGTAGGGTAGGGTAGGGTAGATGTAGAGTAGGATAGGGGTAGAGTAGGGGTTGGGTATGGTAGGGGTAGGGTAGGGTAGAGTAAGGGTTGGGTATGGTAGGGGTAGGGTAGGGTAGGGTAGAGTAGCGTAGGGTAGTGTAGGGTATGGTAGAAAAAGCGTAGAGGTAGAATAATCACGCGTACAACGTCGCGCGGGACAGCTAGTTGCTTTATATTTCTATAAAATATTTAATATTTTAACTCTATTAGCAAAAAGTCTCTGCGAGTTATTTGCATATTTAACGTTACTTAAACACTATTTTACCAAATTCATAGTCTCTGCCAACCAGAAACCAGTATTTAAAATTTTAAAGGCTATAGTTACGACTCCAGTAATTTCCCATCAAAATGGTTTGTAATAGCTTCTATGTAGTGCAATTATTTGTCAAGCAATGGATTTCTGTCATTAAAATAAATGGTTGTGGAAGTTCGAAGGTCAGGTAAAAATGTTCGAGCACAGTAGTGTAATGTAAGGGTAGATATACACTTGTTAGAGTTGTAATTTTATTAAAACTTTCAATCCGTACCGTAACTATGGCGGTGCCAGCGTTGCCCAGGCACAGGGCGCAGACCCTGAAGGGGCGCAGAAATGACCAGACCAGGACTAAAGTTTTAAATAAAACGAGCCGCATCGTAGCCAAAAACTATCTTGCCAAAACGTTATTTTCTAGTGCCAATATCTGAATAATATTTGATTTAAAAATATATATTTTTTCATAAATTATATGTCGTAAGTACGTATTGTAAATGTCCCTAGAAGGAACAACAGGGTTTTTTTCACTCAATGTAGATGCTCGCACAGAGCGCTAAAAAGCTACTTAGTTACTATACTGCGCTCAGTTAAAAAGATCGCAAAATTCGACCGTAATTGATTTAAAATTAAATTTCATTCATTTAAAAAGTCGCGGACGAACTGCGAAGTTCTAGAGTATAATAAATAAATACAAACTTTATCTTGTCTCTATAATTCAATATAGAGATGAAAGTTTTTAATTATGAGAACCGGAACAGTATGAATACACCCTTCCAGCCTTAAAAAATAATGAACTACATAATTTAACGTAGTAATAGCTGCTGTAATAGATGCTAAGGACGCACGATCATCGGGAAAGTGCAAGGCCACAACTATATTGCCACAACGTGGGTAATTGCTCAACCCATTGTTCAACTACATCGCATGGGATTTAACTTACCTTACCAGTATTGAGTCACGTATTCTTATAATATCTACGTAGTTTCATGATATTTGCAAAAAAAAAATAATGAAGGAAACCAAAGAAAACACATCTTATCTATAGACGGACACAGAGAGTTCGTAAACTAGCGTTTAACGGACAATCGTTGTTCGTATATCGTATCATGGACTAGCGTAGCATTAACGGACATGGACAATCCTATCTGAACAGATCTGAATAATTGTAATCTGAACTGATCTTAACGATAATTCTTCCAAGATCTGAACAATAGAAAAATTTTCCTCCATGCTATGACACTTTCAACTTGTCAACAGCAAAATTTTTCCTCTAAGCTTTCAACTATAGATAATTGGGGACATACGCATAGGTACGAAATCTATGCTTTCAACAAACTTTATAAACAAAAGATCAATATAATCACAACCTTAATGGAGAAAAAAAATTACCCTAAGAGCACTCTCTCTCTCTCATATTTAAGAGCTAGGCTCATGTCGGTGGAGCAATCGCCACCTCTCCCTATCCTCCGCTTGTCTTTTGACTTCCTGATACGTCATGACTCCTACTTTCTCCTTCACTTGATGAAAAAAAGTCTTTCTCGGCCGTCCTCTACCTCTTCTTCCTTCAATTTTTCATGACGCATCAAGTGGCTAAGCATCTTTCCTCTCCTATTGTCTATAGTACTCAACAACTGTCTTTCCTAAGAGCACAACCATACAATAACCATGGAATATACGTAATATATAAGCATATTATTTGTGATTGTACCATTGATAGAAAGAAATAATAAAAAAATATTAAACCATGATTACAAGATAACAATAGGCAATTTTTTATCTTCATAGACATAAAACTGTTTATTTTCCGACTCTTTGTTGATTGGAAGGTAAAATGAATGCAAAACAATCTCCTTGCATAAAATTATATTTTATGGATGTCAATCGTTGGCTAAATGTTTTATAGCTTGGCATAAAATAATCATGAAAACTTAGCTTAATAACACAGCTTGTTGTTCGGTATCTTATCATTAAAAAGATGTTTTTATTAAACAACTTTGCAATTAAAATTATCAAAAAATAATTTATCTATTATAATTGTTCCACATAAACCTGGCTGTACAAAAAAATAAAACTACTTAATATTTTTTTTTTATCATCTGCCATATTTTTCCGCGCGGTATTGATGTCATGTAGGAACTTTTTCAATTTGTCTCTTTTCCAAAGCAATTTGGTATCCGTCGACGGCCTTCATCATGATATCGATTTTGACCCTAATATTGGGGATAGGACCAATTTCTTTATCTCCTACTACTTTAAACCGTCGCAATATCGTTGACAACGCAGTCTTGATTGACATCAAGGCATATTGATATCCTGTGGAAAAGAAAATTATTAGTAAATTAAAGCAAATTAAAGCTTATCATCATCAGTAGTGAGAGCGGTTAAAGTCTATTTATCTATAAGTACCACAGATAACATAATACAAGTGGTATAGTAAAGCAGTGATAGCCTAGTAAAAGTAGTAAGTAGTAGTAGTAAAAGGTCATAGGTTTGAAACGCTCCTCTGCCTTTTCAGATTCATGTGCGTTTTAGAGATTAATTATCACTTGCTAAAAGGTGAAGGAAATTATCGTGAGGAAATCAGCACACCAGAAAGAATTTTCAACAGTATTTAAAGCCCTACCGGGCGGTTTAAACAATGACACCAGGTTGTTTATCAACCATAAGATAACATACATATTTTTCAGCTAATTAATATTGAGACTGCTGTATAATGAACATTTATACAGTACATAGGGCCTGTTTCACATTCTACTAGGTAAATTAAATAAAAACTAGAACAAAATATCTAAGAAATCTGTGTTTCAATCTCTGTGTCTGGTTAATAAATGTCATCTTACCAGTAAGCGGTGAAACAGCTAAAGATAATACCACAAAAATAATAATCATCTTGATTGACCTTTATTTAATTATTATTATTGTAATTTTACTAGCTTTATGTACATAATTACTAACATTTTGAATTTTGTAATCTGATTTCGAATAAATAAATATACCTACACACATTTAATGCATTTACACTGCGTACAATCCATGCTAGACAAACATGTTAATTATATCTATACCTTGAGAAATAGCAGTTATTTTTCTAATGTTTTAATTACTAGGATACCGGTAGGACTACTTTTCCGTGTCAGCCAAAGATGTTATAATTGAATCTAAACAAGATATACGTGTTTACGTGTTCTTCGTAACGTTTACGGTGAAAAATGCGGAAATTATCTATGGAAATCCCTTTTATGAATAATGAAATGCGAACACTTAGGTACATAGCAATTATAGAGATGATCATAACTATCAGTAGAGTCCATTTACTAGAAGTAATTATTGGTTTACTTGTACCATAATAAGACAGAGATACTCAACATGTAGAGTATACTTAAATCAGGATGTCGCGTTGAGTCGTTAAGATTTTCTGATCGGCTAATTTGAATTATAATTCAAGAATTTTGAGGAATTTGATTTATATTCCAATAAACTTTTGAAAATATTACGCCATTATTGCTGATTCTGGTGTATATTTCACTTTTTTAAACAATATTTTTAAAAGAGGAACTATCACATTATTGTGCCTAATTAGATGGGATCTTTGACATGGCGACTAAATTCTGTTGTTTAGATCAAGAAGAGAAAGAGAAGTTGAAGAGACCAAGCAAGTAGACAAAGACAGAAATAAAAATCTTCTATTACTTTCTTAAGACGTTTGTTAGAAAGAGACGTGAGTATATTTTCTTAGGCTTTGTGCTACGGAGTCGTTACCATTCGTAGCCATGTATAATAATAACGTAACAATGCTGTCAGATGACTATTTTCAAGATGTCTGCCTTATGGCTAAACTTGTACCTATAAATAATCTACCATTTAAAAGTTTAGAACCACTGTCTAAGTCAAACGACTTTTTATGTTGATACCATTAAAAAGGTGAACATGTGCGACCAATTAGTAATAATAATCATTACAGTGATTGTTTCCTAGAAATTTTATACAACAACGCGACAATACCTTATTATTGTACCTATACTGATAACATCTAAAACAAAGACATTAATTTGAACATACTTAATTCATAATTTTAATCTTCTTCTTCTTATCGTATGGTTGATGAACAACCTGGTGTCAGAGTTTAAACCGCCCGTAGGGCTCTGACATGGCTTTTACACACCATTGAGAAATCTCAGGTGAGCTGGTTTCATCACGATATAATTTATCTATACAATTTGAGAGTGAAATATTGTGATTTGTTTTTTACCCAATATTTGCATGGCGTATGGTAGAATATAGAGGATTATATCAATATGACCTGTAACACCATTGTATTCACCTACATTCACATTCAGCGAGTAAAGATTATTGTATTGTATGTAAATTCCAACGCAGTTACGATTAAGAGCAATCCTAAAGACCAAGAAGACACTTACCAAGACAGTTCCTAGGTCCGTTACTAAAGGGCATATAACTGCAGGCGTGTTTTAAATTAAACCTTTCTGGAAGAAACCTATCGGGGTCGAATTTTTCAGCGTCTGGACCCCAATACTTGGGATCTCTGTGGACCCCCCAAATAGAGCACGCGGCAGCTGAACCAGCGGGCAAGACACGACCGGATGCTGTAGAGAAAAAAAAACATTGTTAATATATCGGAATTGAAAGAGAAAGAGCGAAAGAGATGGAGAGAAGCCAAACAGTATTTTTAAACAAAAAAATATCTATTGCTTTTTTGAACCACCGAGCTTCACGCGAGACATTATGTTTTTGGCACCCATTATCAAAAAGATTTAAACAAACCCTATCTACAAATACATTCACCCAATCCATGGATAGGGCAGGGTAATCCATAAAATGATTGATTTTTTTTATAAATTTTAATTCTTAAGAATTATATTTTTAAGAAAAAAGATTTTTTTAAATTAATGTCAAACGTAAATCTCATAGATTTCACGATACCTGTACCTACATTGTGCCGAATAAAATAAATAATAAGAATAATTGAAAAGATTTTTTGATGAATGTATAACTTACGTAGTTTTGTATCTTCTAAAACTTTTCTAATAATAAGTGGCACAGGCGGGAACAGTCTCATAGACTCCTTGACTACTCGCTCCAAATACTTCAGTTTGGTTAAATCTTCTTTTACTAGTAATCGGTCATCATCCTTATCAAATACCTCGCATAACCTGATTTGTGAAAAAACCTTGGTGTTAATATCACGTCAAATCATCAACTCGAGGCAACCCCCGAGATATAGCAGCAGATCATGGTTGTGTGGTGTAACAAGAATGGATAAGATAAGGAATTAATTTACAAGGAATTTAAAAATGGCGTCAGTAACTAAAAGGTAGACAAGCAATCGCTTCATATAGATGGTGCAAAGAAGAAAACCTATAGCGCGGACCCTAAATCAAATAAAGGATATAAGGATAGGATATATAAGGATAGGATATAATATAAGAAGAATACAATTTTACCTGCAAGAATATAATTTTACCGATATATAAATTATTTATGCTGAAAACATACCTAACTAACATGTAAAAAAAAAACAGGTCTCACTCACACAAACAAAAAACACTTCTCGGAAGCAATGTAAACCTTAGACTAATTTAAACATTCAATGATGTAAACCTAAACTTGGAAAGTTTGGTCTGGAAAATACACACAGACCGTATTTTTCTGAGCTGAATAAAATTTACCATATAAGCTACATGTTATTGTACCTAACAACTTTTTTTTTCAGAAATAGTGCACCCTCACTTTCATAGCCCGATAGGCAATCCGACCCGATCGGAGAGAGAACAGGCGCAGGATCAACGACTTTAAATGCTTTCCGAGGCAGGGTGGCACCCTTTTATATTTTATTTAAAGGATATTATAATATAGTATTGTGATGAGAATAATTATGACGCAACGTAGTACTTTTACAACACCCGAATTAAGTTGATACTCTACTAACCTATTATTATATTAAGGAATTCACAATAATTATATTGAAAACGTTTATAGCACATAATAAACATGGATAGTTGCATAATGTACATTCATTTTATACATATATGCGATGGAGTGTATAATAATATCTAGGTTACAGGAAAACCATTATAATTTGTATGTGTTATGCAAAGGTATCAATCAATTATTACGTATCAGTGATTAAGCTGTAGTGTCATTATCTTAGTTACGAGAATTTATTAAGAATACTGTTTTGTACTAGCTGTCTAAACCCTGCAACTATATAATTTATTAAGAATACTGTTTTGTACTAGCTGTCTTAACCCTGCTACTATAGAATTTATTAAGAATACTATTTTGTACTAGCTGTCTAAACTCTGCAAAGTAGGTAACTATAGATTTTATTAAGAATACTGTTTTGTACTAGCTGTCTAAACCCTGCAACTATAGAATTTATTAAGAATGCTGTTATATACTAGCTGTCTAAACTCTGTAACTATAGAATTTATTAATAATACTGTTTTGTACTAACTGTCTAAACTCTGCCAAGTAACTATAGAATTTATTAAGAATACTGTTTTGTACTATCTGTCTAAACTCTACAAAGTAACTATAGAATTTATTAAGAATGCTGTTTTATACTAGCTGTCTTAACCCTGCTACTATAAAACTTATTAATAGTGTTTTTTACTAGCTGTCTCAACCCTGTTACGGCTGTTAGTATAGAATTTATTAAGAATAGTGTTTTTACTAGCTGCCTAAACCCTGCTATTACAGAAACCTATTAATGACAGATACAAATTAGTAAGACTATTTCGATTACACTTACTCTTCATACACTTTATTTTGAACCTCAGGGTATTTAGCCAGCAGCTGCAATGTGTACCCAAGGGATACGGCAGAGGTGTCAGTTCCAGCTATAGTAAGAGTCAAAACTTCCTCTCTTAACTCCACGTTAGTGTAACCGTTTTCACCTCCAGATAGCTGTATCAGAAGATCTAAGAATGTCTTGTCCTTATATGATCCTAAATCTGTAACAACAATTTATAAATTAGGAAACTGGAAAGACAGAAAATAAAGAAGCCACTTTTTATGAAGTTGAAGAAAATATCGTGTCGAAATCCAGCACATTTGAGAAATATTTTTCAATGATATGTAACGCTATCTTATGGGTTTACGAGTGGTTTAAACTTTGTCTGTAGGTTGTTTAGAACCTAACTACTTCTGTAATAAATGAGAACCTATTAAATACCCACAGTGATAGCCTAGTGGTAGGATTGTTGGACTGTCAAGTCAAAGGTCGTAGATTCGAAACCCAGGCACTCTAACTTTCGGATTTATGTGAGTTTTAGAACTTAATTATCACTTGCTAAAACGGTGAGAAAAAACATCGTGAGGAAACCAGCACACCTGAGATATTTTTCAACGGTGTGTCCATGTCACCGCCTACGGGTGGTTTAAACTCTGACACCAGGTTGCTCATCAACCATACGATAAAGAAAGAAAGTAAGAAAGTATATCTACAGTTGAAGTTTAACCAAGTTTAGAATAAGTTACTTACCAAATTGAGATTTAACTTCTGTTTTAACTTCCTTATCTAACTTAAATTCTTCTCTCTTCTTTTTTATAACCTGAAAACTAACTTGTTTTCAATAAATGCTAAATATAATGAATGCTTCAATAAATAAATGATTCAATAAATAAATGCTTCAATAAATAAATGCTTCAATAAATAAATGCTTCAATAAATAAATGCTTCAATAAATAAATGCTTCAATAAATAAATGCTTCAATAAATAAATGCTTCAATAAATAAATGCTTCAATAAATAAATGCTTCAATAAATAAATGCTTCAATAAATAAATGCTTCAATAAGTAAATGCTTCAATAAATAAATGCTTCAATAAATAAATGCTTCAATAAATAACTCTAACTTAAAATCAGTAAATAAAACTTGTTTGAAGAAAGTTAGGAAACACAGAAAAATGTAGAGATTTATTGCAACAATTTAAGATATTTTGTTTTATAAACCGTAGACTAGGAAATTAATCTTCTTGAATTTTTATTAAATGTGCAACTTTGTAAACCAAAAAATATAAGCGTTGAACGGATCGGATGAAACTTTTGCATTCATATAAGTCCTGGATAAACATTATGTATTTGTATTTTTTATTATTGGTGATAGACATTATTAATAAAGTCCGGCCACTTTAATGATTTTAAAAGTTATTATCATATTGCCCTCTTATATTGGGCATCAAAAATCATTGTTAAACTGTAAGTAGAAACTTGTTTTTATTTTTTATTTTATTTAGGTATACTTTTTATCCTGGTACGACCTTACGAAGACGCGGACAAAAACTAGAAAAATTTAATATAATTTATGGACAGGATGTTTGTCACTCTTTCACACAAAAACTACTAAACGGATTTTGATAAAACTTTACAGTAATATAGATTATACATGCGCGGATGCTATTCAATAAATATATTAGGTACCTCATCAGTAAAATTATGCATCACTTGAATATACTCTTGCTGTTTTTTGTACTGCGGAAACCACGGGTACAGCCAGTCTGGTTGCAGCCACAGGTGGAATATCCTCTCACACACCAAGTTTAAAACACGAGCCATCGAGTTCAGAAATGGCGAGTCTGGATTATTTAAAGCGTTTATTTTCACTCCTATTGTTGTTTCTGCAACAAATACAACGTGTAACAAAACTAGTGGTTTATTAAAAAATAGGGACTCTTTAGGAGGTCAATGTGCTCATGAAATTGAACAACTTGTAGAACATAAATATTTAATAAGAAATTTTGAAAAAACAACTGATACGGTGGGATTCGAACCCACGATCTTCGGCTAACATGTGCTAAAACATGTAAAAATTTCACAAAAAAAAACTTCTAGAACATCATAAGTTTGTTTCAGTTTGCATAATACAGGAAAAACAAAATTCATTTCCCATACAAACTTGTCAATCAGCTGACGCTCCCTTTGTATGAAGAAACAAAAATTGTTTTACTTACCTATTTCGCAAATTTGAAAAAAAAAATACATTCATGATACCGATGGGTATCATTTAAAACGGCTTGTTCAAAGAAAATATTTTTTTTTTATTTTGAAGACTTATAAGTACCTATTCTTTTTTTATACCTAAATATGCAAAAGAAATCCAATTTTATCTATTGAGATATTTTCTCTATCTTAATTAGGTATCTCTATTTCTCTATCGAAGTTTGCGGACCAAAAATACTGAAATAACTCTCTGGCTTGCTAAACTTTTAAGGAAAATTTAAATGAAATTTCAGATATTTATAATTAATTAACGAAAAAACAGTAAAATTTATATAGGGTGGCCCATTTTTAGTGGTCCAAAAATTTTTTTTGCATCTAGAACATCCCGATGATTAATCTAAACGCAACATATGTTCCGCGAAAATCAGTAGTTTAGAAGTTATGATTTTTTAAATTTAATTTCTTAAAATTTCTACTTTAGTCATGTAAACCTCTTTAGATTGAAAGTGACTGCACTAAATCGAATCAAATTTGGTGTGTAAGTACTATAGACATGTAGCAAGCAAGCAATGAGCTATTTTTAAGGTTAACCTTAAATCAAAACATGGTTTTAGACCTTTCGGTGAATTATTTGTAATTTTCGATTGATTAAGCACATTGTTCAAAAAATTCTAAAGAAAAAAAAATGTACTACACGAATTTTGCTTATGGTTGTAAAAACTACCTTGAAGTGTGAGGATAACATAAATAAAAAAATACTACGGTGTAACTACAGTAAGTTCTTCAGAAATGAACATTGTATGCACTAGGTCATTAAAAACTTAAAATTTTAATTATGTGCCTAAAACATCATTTGAATAAATACAACTTTATTATGAAAATAAAAACAGTGGAACTAGTTAAATAAAGGATATTTATTTAAAATAACAACCCACAATGACAAAATAAACGCTATTACAATAATTTTTCGAAATGTCTGCCTCTATTTTCAATGCAAATCTTTTTAAGCCTGTTGAAAGCCTGTTGTCATTCGGCCATCATCATTATCTGTCTAGCCTTTTCCCAACTATGTTGAGGTCGGCTTCCAGGCTTACCGGGTGCAGCTGAATACCAGTGTTTTACATGGAGCGACTGCCTATCAGACCTCCACAACCCAGATACTGGGTTACACGATATCCCTTGGTAAGACTGGTTGTCAGACTTTCGGGCTTCTGACTACCCGTAACGATTGTCAAAGACCTACAATTGACAGCCGAGACCTACAGCTTAACGTGCTATCCGAGGCACGGAGAGTGATAATTAATTTATAAAACGCACAGACCTTACGATAAGTCAGAGGTTCCTTGGGTTCCAACCCAAGACCTCTGATTTGTCTGTCAACGGTCACCACCACTAGGCTATCACGACAAAAGCAAATAGACATCTTTTCAACAGGCATAAAAGGATTTTTTTGCGGCGTCGCTGTTTAATGTTTATGCATTGAAAATAGAGACAGACATTCCGAAAACTTATTGTAATAGCGTTTATTTTGTCATTGTGGGTTGTTATTTTAAATAAATATCCTTTATTTAACTAATTCCAGTGTTTTAATTTTCATAATAAAGTTAGATTTATTCAAATGATGTTTTAGGCAAAAATTAAAATTTTAAGTTTTTAATGACCTAGTGCATACAATGTTAATTTCTGAAAAACTTACTGTAGTTATACCGCAGTATTTTTTTATTTATGTTATCCTCACACTTCAAGGTAGTTTTTACAACCATAAGCAAAATTCGTGTAGTACATTTTTTTGTCTTTAGAATTTTTTGAAAAATGTGCTTAATCAATCGAAAATTACAAATAATTCACTGAAAGGTCTAAAACCATGTTACGATCTAAGGTTAACCTTAAAAATAGCTCATTGCTTGCTTGCTACATGTCTATAGTACTTACACACTAAATTTGATTCGATTTAGTGCAGTCACTTTCAATCTAAAGAGGTTTTCATGACTAAAGTAAAAATTTTAAGAAATTAAATTTAAAAAATCATAACTTCTAAACTACTGATTTTCGCGGAACATATGTTGCGTTTAGATTAATCATCGGGATGTACTAGATGTAAAAAAAAATTTTGGACCACTATAAATGGGCCACCCTGTATCTCTACCTTAATTATTCGTGCAAAATGCTATTAATTGATATGTAATCTGTATGTAATCTATTATAATATCATACGGAACCCTACATGCACGGGCCGACTCGAACTTGCTGGAATTTTTACACAGAGAATCGAAATAGACCAGCCCAATCAATATTAAACTATTTTCAATACAAACAATGAAAAATTTGTCATAATAATTTACCAAACTAAAAATAAATATTGTAACATCTATCTATAATATTATATAACGTAAATTACTCTTTCAGAAACTTCGTTTAAATGAACTTACTTAAATTGGATAACAAATAGACCTAGCTTGCGTGTGGAAATAATTATCATGACAAATGGATAGCTAGATCTAGACTCAGCCGTACTTTGTTTGATAAACGGCAATTTAAACTAGCATCAATCATAATCACGTACAAATTACGCTAAGTGACGTATTTTCTCAAACAATAAATTGAAAAATATCTATTTTTGATTATTTTGCTATGACTTCTACTAAATATTGAGTGGTATAACCGTTTGACTGGCAAGTCACCTCTCGATTACCTCTCGGTAACCTCTCGATTGCTTTTGTTTAGAAAAATAGACGCTTATTGCTTTTGGCAACCGTGGATGCACAAAATTGCACTTTAGGAGTGCTTTTGACAACTGTGGTTGCAAACCGACACAATTTATAAATCTGAATAAAATCCTATTGAGAACGTGCTAAAGTTTATATTCGAATGCATTTAAAGCCAAATAAGGAATAAACTAAACAGAAGCACGACAACACTGCGGAAGAAAAAAAAAAGATAATGACAGTTGAACTTTGGAAAAAAAGTGTTAAAAAAGATTACTTAGTAAACGATGATCATAGTTCTAATACCTGCTTCTGAACCAAGAAACAAGAAAGTTGTACAGTAAGTTTGTAAAAAAAGAGATATAGATAGCCTAGGCTACCAATATAAAAAAAACGTTTGCTAAAACCGAGAAATTGTAGCTTTTAAAATCCAAGGTTGGTTAAACCAGTTATCTATTTAGCATACCTTAATAAATAAAATAAAAAATGACATCTCCAAAGTTACAATAAATATATTATAATTATAGTTTGAGGGAAATGCTCGGAATGACGTAATTACATTTAAATGTCCCATAAAGAATCTAATAAATATAAACGTTTGTACGTTAGTACAGAAAAAAAAATTGAAAACCTGCTATTCGTTTCCAAGAAATAGGTATCCAAATACAAGTACAGGTACGTCTCGAAAAATGTTGCCCACTCTAGTAGTTTAAGCGTAGTAACTATTTATTAATCTGTGGTTTAAGTAGGAGTCGTGACTCGTGACGTAACAGGAAGTCAAAAGACAAGCGGAGGATGCAGAGAGGTGGCGATTGCTCCACCGACAACAGCCTAGCTCTTAAATATAAGAAACTTTTAACCTTTATATAACCTTTCTTTATAGTTATGGAGTAAGACAGAGACATAAAATGCATTTCACGAAAGAAGTCCCGTGGATTTTATTGGAACTAAAATTAAAGTATGAGATTTGACAAAATTTCATAGACGCTAGCGCCAGGTATACGGATCTTCATTCGTGAAATTCTTTTCCCGAAAAATGTCAATATCTGAAACTTAATTTTAATTTTACCTCAAAGTATGTTCCTCAAATATTTTTTTGGTTTTTAGGAAATAGAGGGGGACTTCAGCTTTCTAGCATTTATTATCTGCAAGTAAAATGACGAACATGGTGAAACTATGGGGGTTCCTAGTTTTACTACGGAAACCTAAAAATGGACAAGCCACTTACCACAAACAGAGTCCAGGGTGTAAGAGCTGAGAGCGGGCCAGATGCTAAACTTTCCTTTGCCACTGTATTGCATCAACTGTTTGACCAGCTTCTCACTCTGCTCAGCGAATACGTGAACAAAGTTTTCCACGATCTTAGGGCTGAATACAGGCACTAAGACCTTGCGTCGACGTCGCCATATTGAAACTGTGCATAAAAATATTGTTATAGACCTATAAGCAGAAATCTTTAAGAATTAAGGTAGTTGCACTCAATATGGACCATCTCCATTAGAATAATTATAAATTTGTAGAATAAAATTTACTTAAGATCCATAATAAACACACACAAAAAAATACACAGTTTGCTTTGTTAAACAGACAAAAAACCGTTTTTAAAAAAGTCTATGCTAGGCCAAATTAGACACCTGGGTTCCTAATATGGACCGTATTAAAGTATAACTTATTTTTATTGTAACCTATTCAATTATATTAACTAGTTAATAATTATATTACAAGCAAGTTTTTATAATAATAAAAAAAAACATAAGAATAAAATTAATTTTATTTCAGTAATCAACATAGATAGCATATTTTGTTGATTACTGAAATAACTAACATCTTTTCTCCTATTTTTTACTGTGCCCAACAGGGTCCATGATGATCTATACAAATCGTACCTACCACCTAAGTTCACATGGAATGCAAATAAATATATTAAGCAGGTATACAAAAAATACGCATCAAATTGAGAACCTCCTCCCTTTTTGAAGTCGGTTAAAAAAACATATAAGATAAAAAGCCTTGACACATATTGTCGGGTTATTACTTCATGTAACACTATTTACTATGTTTTTTTGGTATATTTTTACATCCTGTCCAACTTCTGTTACGAAATATAAGTACTTTTGTTATTGCATGCGTGTTGTTTAATATTATTTTCCTTATTGTTGAACCTCCAAATTATTACGAATTCGCTCACATTTGTTCTTTGAGGTGACACATTTTTATTGAGACGTGACATGAAGATATACAGACATATTTACATTGACTATGTTAGTTGGTATGACGGGCTGTTTTCCGCCGGTCCACGTCGCGTCGTAGCGCTATTCTGCGTGGACTATGTTAGGTGTACTTATAGACATTAAAATATTGAACATGCTTCAAATGCTGCAACACTTTATAACACGCGATGAAATGTCTAGAACATATATTTTATTAGTGTTATATGTTATTTCAAGGTGTTAACAATAGACATGGAGGAGGAGCCAGGGCCCTCAATAAGAAAACAGATGCTAAAATAAAATACTATATACATATAAATATGTATAACAATCCGCTAATAAACCACTTATTTTAAGCTATACAGCGTGTAACAGAAGTCCGAAATAAAACATTAAGGGCGTATAAGGTACCCTATAAACAATCCTTGAGCATAGGTTTTGGAACCGTACCCAAAAAAATACTCAAGTAAACCACGGTCAAAGTTTTCACCAAAATCTTTCAAATACTGCCCTAGACATCAGCTGAAAGGTGTATCAACAAGAATCCGGTTATTTACCTTCAATAAATTCTTTAAGTAAGTACTAGGCACGAGTAGGATAATGAAATCTGTCATTATTGAAGAAAATGAAATCAAAATAATTATTTTGTATGAAAAAAAAATTCCTCTTTTGCATTCAATATTTTCACAGAAGATTCTCTTCATGATACACATACATACCCTTAAGTATTATTTCGGACTTCTGTTACACGCTGTATAGAATGTTTATCTGATAAAACGTTTTATTTGCAAAGCTGTTAGTTAAATATGTCACATAATAATATAGACTCTGTTGCTTTAAAGATCTGCCACATTTTAGGAGGTAGTAAGGTCCATGAAACTGAACAACTTTCCCCAAGGAACATAGGTCTTCTTCTAGTTCTTTTTATTTTTGGCAACAAAGTGGACTTATAGTCTACTAACTCTGCCAGTGTCAAGTATTTTTAAGCCTTTGAACGCCACGGAGGTCACCGGTGACTAGCAAACAATATAATTTGCATTGTGTCTGCTGTCTGGCAGTCAAAGTGTTAATATTTCAAGTAAATAAAATGTAAAATCACGCCATGTCTAAAACAAAAGCCTCCCGGACGGAACGTAGGTCGAAATCTGAAAATCGAAAATTGACTTTTCATACAAAGTGACTGGTCATGTGACTCACTTTTGTATGAGAAGGTAAATTTCCGTTTTCAGTTTACATGTTAAAAATTCACAAAATCTCGTATTGTCTACGTAGACAAACGTGGTAGGAAGTATTGAAATGTGTTAAGCTGATCTTGACTTACGATACCATACACTCAAAACTGTACAGCCACAAACAAAATTGTATATACTCAAAGCCATTAAAGCAGAATTCAATTGATACTTTTTATTTAAGTTACTGTTACTGTCAGCCCACATCATCCCACTGCTGGGCAAAGGCCTCTCCCTCTGATTGCCACGTCTTTCGATCCAGAGCCAGTGTGGTCCAGTTGCTATTTGTTTTGTCCAATTCGTCTCGCCATCTCATACGTTTCTTTAAGTTAAGTTTATATAATTATAAATTAAGTTTATACCTATATAAATAAACAACTCAAATAATGTTTCATAAATATCTACTAACTATTAGGTGCCACCATAAATGCAATAATACGTATTTAAATACATATTTTATTTAAATAGGAGTGTTTCTTGAATTGGCTTGTGACTGTATCGTGACTATATTTATTGCACTTATTAACTTTATACGTACCTGGTGCAAATATCCCGCCATTTCCTATAATACACCTGATGAATCTATGTAGATCGTCCTTTTCCAAGCATGATTTTAATACCATCTCGAGGTCTTCTGGATTAACTATAACTACACAAAAATATGTTCTTATCATATTTTATTGGTTTTTTTACATGTTTATGCACATGTTTTGCTTATTAAATGATATTATTTAATAAGAAACTCGCAAAAACAACTGACTCGGGCGGGACTTGAACCCGCGATTCCTGGCGTGCCATACGTGCCATCGCTTTACCAATTAAGCTACCGAGTTCTACCAAAAATTTATAAAAAACTTCACTATCAAAACTTTTTAATAGTTGCCGTTGCAATATTTAGAATTTATTACATTTAACGTAACATGATGAGACTTGCTGATATTAATTACGCGGTAATATAAATGAGAACTTTTCGTTAATTTTGTTGAATTTAAATTTTAAATTTAAAACAAAATTAACCAAAATTTCTTACAATTTATTAGCGATTTCGAAAACTCAAGTGTTATGGATATTTTTGCTTGTGATTGTCCGTAAAATATGTACTTACTGAAGTAAAGTAGAGGTCCCAGCCAAGTTTTCATTATACCATCATTCTGCATGCTCACATAACTGAAATCTTGTAGTGTCTTCATTATAGCTGAAACCATTCATTACACTGAAAAACATTTGAAGGCAAACTTTGACCTATGAAACAGACTTTAAGGATTTGACAAGTTTAATTAAACAATTTATAAGTAGACCTGGGATTTCCAGGTGCTCCGCGGACCTCTATGGATCCGCAATAAGGCTCAACTCACACGAAAAGAGCGGCGAAGATTTGAAATTTTGAGGAAATATCCCTTGTGTAGGTACCCTAGAGGTAGGTACTCTAAGGAAGGACTTTTAGAAATTTAATCTCTAAACCGGTAAGATTAGGGATGAAAACCCTGAAATCCTCGCGCTAGTTACACATGCTTTACTTTAATGTAATTGCTAGTGTGGAGTACGTTTCAAATATCATCATTACCCATGGCATGCCGCAGAGTGTCACAAAACTTTTGTTAAAACCAATTGGCTTATACTTCTTCGTAGGAAGTCTGACTAGGTCACTGTCGGTAAGTAACACCTTGTAGAAAATACATAATATCTTTTCTCTATTTTATCAAGACCGGAATGGGCAGTGTTATTTTCTTAATAGCTGCGATTAAGTCTACTAAGCGTTCGTGTACTCGTGGTCAATTTGTCAATATTATCCTATAGGCGCAATTGAAACCCCTGATTTTAAGCGTCTATACTTACAGGTTACAGAAACCGCTTATCATATGGTTACCGTAAAACCGTAAGAGCTTTATATTTAACCCGTTTTAGCTTGCCTGAAAATATAGGAGCCAATAATCCCTTTTTGCTAAAACTGTAGCAGATGTTTGGGCTTTTTAAGCTTCATCCAAAGGACCAGGTGTTAGGACGAAATGACAAAAAAATGATAGCTTTATAGGTTGATTGGTAAGTACCTATCTTTGCATTTTCCTATAGACTTTAAATAGAAAAGGAGATGTTGATTGAATAACTCTCAGCCTAAACCCCTCGGGCTACAACATACAATAGTCTTCAAAAAAAGAGGGCCTTTTAAAGGCCTTTCAAGTCTGTTAAAAATGGTATCTGATACATAATTTTTATAAATAGTTTATATGCATACTATGCGAACAGTTCGCAAAATTTCGTATAAAAGAAAAATCGTTACGAGCGGGTTTTGAATTTGCAACCTACTGGGTAAAGCCCCCAGTCGCTCTTCCACTAAGCTATTCGTAAAATGGTATTAAGTTGAGAATACAGAAAGACGTGTCACACGATTTATGAATTTTATTAATAAGTGGAGGATGAAAAATACGGAATCCACGCAAAAGATACTCGTATTTGTAACGATCGTTCGGGAGTTGTTTCGTTGTGGGAGAGGGTATTTGTACCCCGGTTGAGCTGGCCAGCAGTGATATGCTGATGGCTTTATAATGTGCTTAATCTACACTAACCCAGGACCTTGGCTTCTACGCATACCACCACAATAACGTTATTTTATTTTTGATAAAGAAAATATATTATTAATTTCACGCGTCTACAAAATAATTATTACAAAATCTTCTCAACTATCAAGAAAATAACTTAAGATTCTAACTCACCTTCGGTATCACCACCCACTTTGTGCGCGTTTCCAAGTACAGGCAATTCTCCCTTAGTTCCTGGTACTTTTGAGGCCAGCCTGTACATGTGCCTCCTCTTATACCAAAACGTCAGGATCCACACCAAAGAAACCAGGAATAACAACCACACAAACATTTTGCCACTCTATTGGTACCTGCACTAGATAGTAACAAAAGTACGTGTAGGTAATACTTGGCGTTAGAGATTGAGGAGCATGTTTTGCCCGCGCGCCTCCTCGCGTGTCAGCCTAAAGGAAATGTGAGTTGATATATATGTACATTTTCCGCCGACCAACCGTCGCGTCTAGCGCTAATTCTACTCTGGTAAACAACGGGGTCGCGAAGTTCATGGTGTGGTTAACATTCAACCTTCGGGTATAAGGAAGCGATAATTATTATATTTAAAAGTAAGTTTTGTGTCACGTGTTGCGATTTAAATAAGGAAATTACTAAGTACCTAGATAGGCTAACTGCTACTGCAAATTTTATGCAAATATTTGAAAATTAGATCGACATACTGTGAACTGATTTATCACAGATAAACCCGGAGTTCTGCAGGTAATTTGGATCGCGGTCGTATTGGTACTATATACCTAGTGACTTTAGGATGAAATAACAATCCGGGATGACATAATTGTCGGTTGAAACAAGTGTGGTATGGGTTGCGGGACGGGTTGTGGTAAGCGCGAACACCCCTATACAAACAAGGAAAACAAGGATAAAGTAAAAAATTTAGAAACCCCCGTTACAATTTTTTTTTTAGCTAAGAACACTTTCGGAAAAATTACACGTTTTATTATAATTTTATAACACCCATATTTTTTCGTAGGAGCTTAAAAAGGCCATTTGCGCGAAAGACAATTATCCCTGTCATAACAATTTGAGGCAACCCGACTCTGTTACGTTAGTGAGACTCGGATGGTCACGGCAAAATTTTTCCTCTAAGGGATGGTCCTTCACTTTGAGTTTTTTTAGACCATGAATAGATATTCCTATTCAAACTACGCCAGATATGATTTCTTTCTAGGGGCGGCCAGCTGTCAACCGGCCTTAGACAATGGATAAAGACAACAAGACGTAGCATTCTATGATGGGCCAGGCCGACCTGCCCCCCCTGCTACGCCCATGATCTTTATTTCGACTAAGCCTTGATACACATAAATTCGGTTGATTTTTTACTTTTACACTTTATTAGGTTTGAATATTATTATATTACTAGATGGAGACCATGTCATAGCCATATTCCTAATGAGATAGATATCGGTTCCGTTCAGCTATTATCTATACGTATCATATGATTACATCATTAGGCATATTTAAATAATAATATCACACTTTATATTAATCTTACTGCGACACAAACACAACAGAACGATATTAGGTACCTACGCAATAACCTAAAGCAAAACCTGTTGCAAAAAAAATATTTTATTCAATCGGTAGTTTTGAATCTAGCATATAACAAAATCCTGATTTTAAGAATTAATTCTATACCTACTTTGATTTATAGGACAGCCTAATTAGTAGTTATTATTATTCTAATTTACCAGTCCATAGCGAACTTGTGGTAAATTTGAGGAAAAAATACTTCATGGGTTTCGCTATTAGGAATTTCGAGATTTTTGTAGAAAAAAAGTACCTATAGATTACGAGCGGGATTTGAACCCGCGACCTACTGGGTGCAGCAGCCAGATTGCCTGTTTTTTTTCTGACATCACAGATATTGTTATTTTTTACTGAAAACTCAACTTTTTTTTTAGAAAAAAATATAGCCTATAGCGCTCAGGGATGAAGTAGCTTCCTATTGGTGAAAATATTTTTAGGATCGGATGGTTAGTTCCAGAGATTACCCCTGACATATATACATACATACAAACTACCTCTTTATAATATGATTATATACTTACCTACTTTATAAAAATATTTATGTATCTAAGTATTAGAAGTTCTCAATGAAATCAGTAATAGCATAGTAGCATAGACTGCGTATCGCAGGTTCGAACCCAAAATATATGCGTGTAATAATGATTGCGAGTAAATCCAATTCTGATACCTACATTCGGTTTAAACTCTGGCAAAAGAAAGAAAATAATTCCAAAGTCCCCGGATTTTTTAGGTTTCCTCCATAATTGTAAAAAAACCTTATCTATACAAACTTAGACACTATATAATAACCTTTTTGTTATTTTCACCTGTCCCAGTATCTGTCTGTTTTTAGTCAGTAATCTGTTAGTATTTGTTGTTATAGCTGCAACAGAAATACCTACATCATCTGAAAAAATATTCAACTGTCTAGCTATCACGGTTCATAAGATACTAACAGATTGGTGGTAGACAGCCAGCGGAGAGTAGTCTTAGTTATAGGGTCCCGGCTTTACCCTTTGGATACCTATATAACCCTAACCTAAAAGGTGTGCTTGTTTGCTTATCTTATCTTAGAAGTGTAAAAAAAACTCATTATAATTAGGGTAATACCAGAAGAAAAAAAATGATAATTACACCATTTAGTTTACACTTTACAGGTCACCTAATAACACATTGCAGTTAATGATGTGAGGTTATAATTATTCAGTTTCACACAGGGTTATTGCTTGCAAAAACACCCACATTTAAGTACCTAGTACCTACCTATTAATTAAACATAAATACCTATCTTCGTCTACGGCACGTGAATTCGTCAGCGTTTTAAATTCAAATTCAAATACCTAATTTATTTGCTAAAAATGAGTAGATAATTCATAAAGTTGTTAACATTTTTTTGCATGCAAATTTCATGGAAATTTTTATAATTATTAGATATCATTTATTAAAGTTTACAATAACAAACAAATTAATAATGACTACTTATTCATAGGAAACTTAACAAAAAATATTAGATATCAAAGTATTTAATTATTGCAATTGTTACAAATTATTAGAAATGTCAGTAAATTGGTTCAGTCGTGTAGTCATTCATTAGTAAGGACACAACCAAAAATACAAACTTTAATATAAATGTTATAACTATTTATTTATGAATCTTTATTTCATAAATACAGATTTTTATAAAGTACTAGCTGCCCGGCGCGACTTGGTACGCGTGATTATACTACCTCCTAGCTTAGCCTACCCTACCCTACTCTATCTTACTCTACACCTACCCCTACCCAACCCCTACTCTACCGTAATGTTTGTTTGTATTTTTTCATAAGAAAGGTTCTTATGAAAAAATACAAACAAACATCTCCTGACAATAACAAACACAACAAAAAAGGAATTAGTCAAATCGGTTGAGCTGCTCTCGAGGTTTGTGCTTAGCAACACATTTAGCGATTCATTTTTATATTATAGATTGATGCATACCATTTGTGAACACTAAAGTTTGAATTTTTTATAGAAAGAGAAAATCGATCATGAGCGGGATTTGAACCCGCGAGGCCGCGACACTGGGTAAAGCGCGCAGTCACTCTGCCAATAAGCTATTTGTAACTATCGAAATTTTCTTACATTCTACCATCTCAGATATAGTAGGTATGTCTTTTTTTTTTTAACAGCCTATGCAAAAAGAGGGGTGTTTTAAGTTTGACGTGTCTGTGGCATCGTAACTCCTAAACGAATGAACCGATTTTGATTTAGTTTTATTTATTTGAAAGGTGACTTGATGAATCTATTCTTGGCTAAAAAAAGGTATTTGTGTGGAGGACTATTTTCTCTTCAGGCAGGATTGGATTTAGGTACTAGGTAGGTATATAAGACTTCCACGTAACAGGAGACGAGCTTGCTGCTATGGACACAGAGTTTATTATAAGTCTAGATGTTGCCACTATCTACGGATCTACGGTTGATTTACGTAGAACCCCGACACGACAGTCTACAATCGCGACAGTCGCGACCTCAGGTGGGACGCAAATCAGATAGGTATCAGACCTGCTTACAAAGGGGATCGAAATAAAAAAACAAGACCTGCTATCTATTATTAAAAATGCTTTTATTATCAAAGGTTACATCTTAAAGGTTATTAACGTAATTTATCATTATATAAATAATTATAAATGCAGTTTGAAATATTAATGCGACGATAGATTTGTTTAGGTACATGTACAAGGAGTGAGTTTGCAAAGGTCGCTTGACATCCTATGTTATTTAAATACCTAAGTTAACGGTTTATTTTTATTTTTTTGTTATAATTCCCACTTCCGTTGAAAGGCGTTCAGATATTCGTAATTTCAACTGAAGCGGGCAGGACTCGTTAGCTTAGTTGGTAAAGCGATGGCACGGCACGCCGGGGATCGCGGGTCCCACTCGATCAGTTGTTTTTGCCATGTAAAATTTACTATAAAAATGGTTTGAATACAAGTCATCCTGCAAGTAGGTGCTGTTTTACATTTAATTGCAGTAAGTAATTTAAATTAATGTATAGTTGCGTAGTACCTAGTAATTATTTAAGTAATATGACGAGACTACCAGGAACAAAGATAAATGCCATAGAGGTTTGTAAATGGCATTCTATAACAATTATACCGGAACACTGTAGTTGCTAACAATATTTATCATAATCCGTCCTCCAGAATACTACGGAATACGGTAACGATCCAAGTCTTTTATAGCTGTTAATTAAAGTGCCAATATATAATTAAATAATTATTTAGGAATATAGTACCTAACCTACCTATAAGGAAAATTATAAATCTTAGAATTTTTACATATTATAATATAAAAAATGTTGTAG
Source organism: Protodeltote pygarga (assembly GCA_936450705.2). Lineage (NCBI taxonomy): Eukaryota > Metazoa > Arthropoda > Insecta > Lepidoptera > Noctuidae > Protodeltote > Protodeltote pygarga. Next base: position 11,533,551 of record OW388251.2, read on the forward strand.
GCAGGTTAAGTCGGCTATTATATTATTATTTATAGGTTTATACTTTGTCATAATCAATTTTTTTAAATCGTAGGTTTTTTTTTGAAAGTAGTATTAGCAAAAAATTTGAATACTTAACAAAAATCATTGACGTCACCCTTTTGTATAAGCATGACATTATGAAAAATTATATTATTTCACGAAAAGTAATACTGCCTCATTGATTGAACTGCCTGTATTGGGATACGTCGTACCCCCAGGAGCACGCAAGGCATCGAAATGATACCCTTTGTTGTTGAGGGGTATGCGCGGGAATTTTTTAACGAAGATAATTCAGTCAGTACAAAACAACTACGCATTGAATCGAAACATCGTATTTAACTAATTTATTAAGGTAAACTCGAAGATGTAACTTAAGGACCAGTTTTCACAGACTACGGATAGGCTCTACCTACTAAGTAAACTCAAAAATGGAACAGAATTTGTATGAAATTTTCTATTAGGTAAGGTAACAGTAACTTACCTGTGAAACAGACCGTAAATTTTAAGACAGCCCTAACTGAAGCTTACCAAAAGCAACAAAAATTTTCAGAGCTTTGCAAATAGAAAGAAAGAAAGAAAAGACGTTTAAATAGACACTTGCGCATGCACATTCATAGACGTGCTCTAACGTTAAGCCGGTTATTTATAGTAACCAACATGTAATTTCTGTTTTGGCCTAGGGAAGGGCCAAAAGCTGTGTGCCTATGTGCATATTAGTCCTACATTAAGCTCTAGTAACCAAAGGTATGTGATTTTATTATTACCTACTACAATTTTTAACTAATATGCTTCGGTGGCAAACTGTAGAAGTATGACCAAGTAAGTTGCGACCGAACGCGCGCCCTGAAACAGAAAATAATTTTCAGTTACATACACCATAAACAAGAGACTTTTAATAAATCTCACATCTCTATTCTCTTTCAAAATTTCCTAACCCTTCCAAAAAGCTTTTCCCCAAAATTCCCCTCATCTCACGTATTTCCCCCACTCTATTCTTACGTGTTCGTGTGTGTATGCTTGCTGAACAACCGTGTCAGAGTTGAAACCACCCGTGCCCGAAGGCCTCTGACATCGCTGCCTGTGCATCGAAAATATATCTCAATCGCGCCAATTCTGCAATTGTGTAGCAAGTCTTCTTTTTCTTTCTCTATCGTAGGGTTGATGAACAACTTGGTGTCTGAGTTTAAACCCCCCGTAAGCCTCTGACATGGCTTTCCACACCGTTAAAAAATCTCTCAGGTGTGCTGGTTCCTACACGATGTGTTCCTTCATCGTTTTAGCAAGTGATAATTAATTTCTAATACGTACATCGGTACATGAACTCAAAATGTCAGCGGTGCGTACCTGGGTTTCGAAACTACAACTTGACTTGGCAGTCCAATGGTCTTACCTCTTTTAGGGCCTAGGCTGCTAATGCTTATAGCAAGTCATCCAGTTCGAATTGGCAAATTATGCAAACGGTAGTTTTTGTGATATAATATGCAATCTATTTTTCCTGGCTGATTTAATTGCGATACCTATTACATATATGTCTCCAGAAATACATCATACGCGCAATTTGCAAACTCGTAATACGGTTACCTTCACCTTACCTTAGTATAAGTTTAATACCTAATAAGTTATTGTGGCCTTCGTAAGTTGAAACTGATAATTTACTTACCTGATGCAATAAAGCGTAATTAAGATTGTAAAGCCCACACGCAGTAAATACAGGCTTCTGGTGCAACAACTGCATGGATAACTGCATCGCCTAGAAATGAAATTCATAATCTTTCGAACTCTATGACAGACCAAAATATCATACTTAAGTACATTATTTTTTTTAATAACATGTCCTCTTCGTTCGCACAATATTGATTGTCCTAATTTCAATTTATTGTCATAAAATGTTCGGTACATTTTCTTTTCGCATAATAAGTAGGAATAATTTATGTAGGTAATATTTTTTTGCCATTAGGTATTTCAGTAAACTTGTATTATTGAAAAGACTTTAATATTAATTTCCTCTAAAATACTTTAGAATTTAGCGTACCTACTTATTCTGTGACAGTAGGGTAGGGTACCCAAGTGCCGCATATGTTGTACGGAAACTAAAATATATAAGTACCTACCTATATCTGGCCAAACGCAAAAAAAACCTTTGTTTTTAAGCTTGGAGATTGCTTAGATATCGTTATAGGTAAAACTAGGTACTTATAAATTATGTGTAAAAATTATAGGGCCTCGGTTGACAACAAAAATTATGGAGGATAAAATTATGCCTAATTAATTATTCGGTATAAAGTTATACCAAATGAAGAGTATGCAAATTTAAATTAGGGTTTCGAATATTATGCGACCCATTATGAAACCTGTTAAGGCCATGTTATGTCTTAGAAAAATTAGAGGAAATTGAAAAAGACATAGGATTCGAACGAGACTTGAACCCCCGACATCTTGTCGTACCGTGGCAGCGCTTACTAAGCTCGCTTCTTAGCAGCGATACAATAGCTCAGTTGGTAAGAGCGCTGCCACGGTACGGCAATCGCGGGTTCAAGCCCCATTCGTATCTCTTCTTCACACCAAATATGTTTGCATTTTTGAAGTAAGATAAAAATAGGATGAAATATTTAGATTGCCTTTAGAATTCGCAGTGAAGACCTTTTTGATATTGATTCTAAGAGCATTTCTTGGGTAGGTACACGTTGTCGCGATGGGTCAAATAAATTAATTAAAATAATGCTTAACTTACCTCCGTTTTAACTGCTGGACTAAAATTGCTGTTCATTATTTCATGTACGACGTAAGATGTATTTTTAGCCTGAAAACATTTAGCAAAATTTAAAGAAGTCCCTACTTATAACTTAAGCAGGTACTTACAAAAATCATTAAATTGATACATCTTACCTCAAACATAGTGCATTCACAAAAATGTACAATCACAAATATGACAACGATAGGATAAACAATCTGCCAAAACACGTAGATTACTAAAGCAACGTATCTCGGAACATCGTGGAACGAGCCGGCCGCTGTAGCTTCCATGAAGTAAAACATGTACAAAATAATGTAACTCAAAGACATCATCATCGTCATCACTATCATGATACCGAACTGTTTATTTGTAGCTTCAATCACCTTGTACAGCTTGCCGTAAGTCTTCGCGCATTCCTTTATTTTCTCGCAAATATATTGGTCTTCTAGACCTCTTGCTTTTTGCACGTTAGCCGTCATCTGACCTCTGACAAATATTTTGTATTCCCATGATTTACGTGATTTTATATCTTCAATCACCTTATTTATGTACTTGAATCTGCCTTGAAAAGCGATTAAAAAGAAACAGAAGTGTGACGTAGCTATAAAAGCTAAGGAATCCGAGTATATTACTTGATACATCCTCTCTACTGGTATAGGGACGTTTAATTGACTTAATGTTACCCAAACACTACCTATCCGAAATATTAAAATAAACATCTGGGCAATAGTTATTCTAAGCGCTGAATATGCATCTTTGTTATAGTCGACGTTCTCACCCATTTTCTCTAAAGCCTGGTCCACGTTGATGATTATTTCTAAAAAACGACTACAGCAACTCAAATTGTAAGGTATCTGCCACATAGCAAACAAAACGAAAACGGCAGATATTGTTACTTCAAAGTCGTCGCCGTAACGTTGAACTTTAGTACTGTACAAGGTTCGTAGAATAGTTTGGTTTTCGGTTTGAGCTATATAAGTACTATAAAAATATAAGGAGTACCATAGCATGAAACAAACAAATCCCAATCGACTAAACTTTTTGATGATGCGGTTGTCCGGTGAAAGGTCTACACAAAATATTGATATTCCGCTCAGTTTTCTTACGATAGTCGAAAGATTTAACGCTTCCACAATGTTGTTATATTTGCGTATTTTCAAACTCTTTTTGTAGTAATTCTTTAGCCTTTTTAACCACATTTTGATAAACGTTAGAGCAAGTGTAAAAACTTACTGGAAATACAGTTTAGGGACATAAATTTCGTCATCATTTTTATTATACCACTTTTAATAAACCAAATAACATACAATTTGATACTTAAGCATAGGTCACTTTACTTTAATGAAAACGGAGTAAATGAAACACAAGGTTGGTATTCGCAGTATATCCACCGGATATTTAGTAATTTATTTCTCCTGAACGTTCACATTTACAGTGATAATCTACATTCTGAACATCGTAGGCATTATATTGTCATAAACAATAAAGAGAATAGGCATGTTATGTACATAGGGATACCTATTAAGATTGACAAAAGTATGTTTTCGAACTATTTATAAGCACTATACAATTTTACATCTTGAGAATTACAAGCACATTGGTATACTACTATTATAGTATAGTAGCTTCGCTGCATTCGCGATAATAAAACTATGTAAACGCTATATTTTGATAAATAGCTAACTAATAATGTACACAAAAAATAAATTGTGCTCTTCCGTAATTCTTACAACAAATATTATTTATAATATAGGGAATATTGAGAGCTTACTTATCCTCCATTCCTATCCTACAATATACCGTTGATCTTCGATAACCGTCTAATCATTCGGAAGCATTCTAAAACAAATCTTCGTACCTAGCAACTAAATTATTTTAAAGATTGTGAAAAATATAGATACAGGTCCACAAGGTTACCTGTATCAGTAACAAGTTATTGTTAGGCATTTATGTTAATATTATGGCACAAATATACGTTTCTTTACGGTAACATAGATGTATAATATATTTTTAAATTTGCGTCCCGTATTACAATTGAAAGCTTATTTTCTGGTACTTTATTATTAGGTACTTATTTACCGTGCACTCGCGCGCAGTTAGGTAATTCACAACGTTCTTTGACAAGGTAACTTAAAGAAATAATGTGATATTTCAGTTGCAGTAGGTATTCGAAATGTAAGTCGGTGTTATTTTTCTGGTTTATGTTAGTGCCAATATTCCATAATAATGCAGTAATTATGATATACATATTATATAAGTATAGTACTTTTATTTTCAGACATTCGAACTGTAAATGGAATACCAATAAATAAATTATTCGATTTTGAGATCAAATCAAAGTTAGTACTGTTAGGAAAAAGACTCGCAGTCATTAGTAGATATTTTTTAAAATATTGTAAAAAAACGTAAAAAATAAAGCTGCCTCTGTTGACTGAAATAAACATCAGTAGTACTTATAATTAGTGTTCTCTCAATTTTAAACCCTGACCAGACCAGAACATTGAAACATTAATAGAAATATTGCAATATATTTTCAAACACAGTTTAATTAAATCTGGACAAGGTCATATTATTGCCACACATAAGCGTTCAAAAGTGCTGCCGTCATTGGTTAACATCAAACGTTTACAAAAATAATATTCTCTGGAATTCAACCTGCTATTTTCAATGTAAATAAAATATTTACTTAATTATTGCATTTTTTTAAAGCACAGTACACATCTACTCCATACAGCGGTTCATCGTCTATGATATGGCTGACAATAGTGAAAGTGACAAACTTTGGTCCTTTGATACTTTCAAAAAGCCAAGATTAACTATGCTATCTAAAATTTCGAACAATCTACCTTATTTAAAAATAGAACTCGCGTATCAATCATTGTATTCCTATTTGCAAAACACCTCTTTTCTCCACTAACCCCGCCCTTCTCTCCGCAAACTCCGTCCCTTCTCTCCACAACCCCCCGCGCGTCATCTATACGCTCGAACATACAACTATATGGAGTTAGATATGAATACTGTGATTTAAAAATCCGACATCGATAAATCTTTATTATTATAAGTAGCCTTTGCTTTTATACTCATATTAATTTTCTCTTAGACAAAAGTACTGCACAAAGCTATAAGAATAAAGTTTCTACTAACTGGGATTGAACTAACTATTCTCGCGTAGCAGAATATGAAACTTTAGGTAGGTTTAATAAGTTTTTAATTCAATTATTTTAATACTACGGACAAATCTATGAAAAAATATCTATACTTATAAAATGGTAACGTGACTGACTGACAGACAACGCACAGCCTAAACCGGTAGACCTAGGGACTTGAAATTTTCAGACAATATTCTTTAAGTATTGTAGGGGTGCACTAAGGAAGGATTTTCTGAAATTCCCCCCCTAAGTAGGTAAAAAAGGGGGAAACAGGTTGTATGTAAATCCGTCATTCTTAACGTTAAATGTACGAAACTTGGTATTCAACTTTTCGGTTGGTAAATGAAAGGACGAGCATTGTTTTTTTTTTTTAAATCAACCCTTGAGTGGATAAAAAAGGGGGTGAAAGTTTGTATGGAAGATTTGTTATTTTTTAAGTTACAAATGTAAAAATGAGTATTAAGCTTAAGCGCTAAAAATAAGAAAGACGTGTATCAAAAAATTTGGATTTTTTTCCCCCTAAGGAGATATAAAAGAGGACTAAAGTTTATAGTTATGAAAATCCGTCATTAAACTTGATAATTAGCTTTTAGGTTAACAAATAAGACGTGTTTCAGCTTTTTGAAAGCTCTTCCTTAACCCCTAATGGGGGGAAAGTGGGGGGGTGAAAGTTTGTGTAGAAAATACGGTATTAGTAAGAAACATCAAAGTGGCATAACTAATGCACGTATATCTCGATATTTAATGGCTATGGGGAGAAAATATAGAAGATAAAAGTTTGAATGAAATCTGCCATTTTTAAAGTTGAAGTCATGAAAATTAATAGGTATACTCGAGAACTGCTGGACCGATTTTCATGGTTTTTGATTAGTCTCGCCTATAACATGGGTATGGTAGAGTATGGGTAGGGCAGGGTAGGGTAGGGTAGGGTAGAGGGAGAGTAGGGTAAGGTAGTGTAGAGGTAGAGTAGGGTAGGGTAGGAATAGAGCGGTAGGATAGAGGTAGAGTAGGGTAGGGTAGGGTAGATGTGAAGTAGGGTAGAGTAGGAGTTGGGTAGGATAGGGGTAGGGTAGAGTAGCGTAGGATAGTGTAGGGTAGGGTAGGGTAGATGTAGAGTATGATAGGGGTAAAGTAGAGGTTGGGTATGGTAGGGGTAGGGTAGGGTAGGGTAGAGTAGGGGTTGGGTATGGTAGGGGTAGCGTAGGGTAGGGTAGAGTAGCGTAGGGTAGTGTAGGGTAGGGTAGAAAAAGCGTAGAGGTAGAATAATCACGCGTACAACGTCGCGCGGGACAGCTAGTCTAGGTATATAAACATTAGTGACAAATTAGAATAACGTTACTGGTAGTAATAAAATCGCGGTGATATTAAATGCTAAATTAAGTGAGTAGTAATTTCTAGGAGATTAACCGTTAACTTCGATTTTATAAATCGATTTCAAAACATTGTGATAAGTAATATTTTTTAATGAAAAAAATAAAAGTGATTTACGCAAAATACGACAGATCTATTAACGAGATTATTTCCAAATTAAGAGTAATAAATTCACGAACAATAGGCATAAAGTTATCAATAGTTTGAGTACAATAACGTCAATCACAAACCGTTGCGTTATTATTAGGAATCTTTTATTATATTTCCTTTAGGCATGTCTAATTTAAAGCTGCCTTTAGAATTCACCTATTCTATAATAGTAACTTTTTAATCTGACATATTCTTTAGTAACTTTTTAATCTGACATATTCTTTAGTAACTTTTTAATCTGACATATTCTTTAATTTGAATAGAAAAGGAACTTGGACTACCGAGTGAAGTTTCCTTCAATTAGGCTGGTAGGTAACATTGAACTGAAGGTATGTCTCTCCACTGAAGTAGTTTGCATCAAACTTTTGTGACTCTGAATGCAATGTTGTTTTCGTTTCTGCGTTATACGCCAAATTCACATCGCCCAAGTTTGGTACGAGCTGTTCAATTAGCAATATTGAGACTTGGTATGCGTTTCAACTAAGAATAGGAACGTCAATGACCTCTACCTGCCCACTGTCACTATGATACTCTTTGCAAGGATAAAAAGGATATTTTGTTTCAAAACCTTTTTGTTTCTCCTATTACTTTTAGTCTTGGTATTACAATTCAATTGAACTTTTAATTCAATATTTTTTTTTTAATATGGCGGAAATTCATTCCTGTTCTTAGTTAGAACGCGTAGTGTGTACCAACTTACACATTAAACTTACATTTAATGAACAATAAATGCGGTATTGTGGTCGTAATTTGGTCATGTAAAATTATACTTCAAATGATAATGAACTTAATGATAAAAAATATTGTGATGAAACGTTCTATTCGCCTAATAATAATAATAATACCACTAATTTCGTAATCAAGTATTAAATTGAGTTTCATAGTAACTGGTATTATAACACTAGTTGCGTGTTGTATAATGTTTAATAAATAATGTGTGTAAGCTTATGTGAAGTGCCTTTTGATTCAGGTTTTTTATTCTATTTAATAATTAAGATGAATTTTTCCTAAGTACCATGTGTTTACCATACAGCATTAGCTATATTTCCTCTAATATATTAAATTTTGATATCGTAATTATTTAATTTATTATTTTATCACTGTAAAACGTTCTTGATAAATATCACTTTAAGTAAATTTCATTTTATTTTATTTAGAATTATATTTTTTAAGAAATCGTACAAAGCGCGAGTCTAATTGGCACTGGCCAGTCATTTGGCAGTGTATTATGGTACATTATAATATATTGTACACAGTAAACACATGGTCCATAGTATGAGTGCTTCTCGTAATTAGTAGAGCACCATAATTTTAGTTGTATTACAAAATTGTTTCATCAACATCTTGCAAATGATTCAAACGTAATCGATCATTTACGACCCGGTCCATTCGACATCGGCTTAGGTTTAAAGTTTACGCCAACGCGAACGTTCATACGTCGCGTGCGCAACAACATAGCTCTGCGTCATCTGCGCAAACATGCTGCGCTGTGCAGATTTATTTCAGTGTCGTGTGGACCGGCTGAATATAACATTCACTCTCTCAAACTAAACAATATTCGTAATTTGTAACTAATAAAAACAATCACGCCGCACCAACAACAAATCCTTTCAAAACACATTGCAAATACATTTTTATAAAGCTCAAGTCTAATATAATTAAAATCACATCTCATTAAATATCTTTGGGTACAACCAAATAAAATAATTCATTTATAGCGTACAAAAATACAAAAAATATACAAGAATGTCAAATATATGTAATTAATTATGGGAAGTCGCGGAGCTCGTGTGTACCATATAAAGTTTTATCAATGTAACTCTTAGACTAGACGCATTGCAATTAAATGGATATGGTACACAGTGAAGATCCTTTAATGATATTTGGGCACGTCACACGTCACCTAGAAAATGTTTCGTGGAACTGTCGCTAGAAGTCAGTCAGACTTTCTATAGCGACATTGTTGTTACAGAAACTTAGGTTTGTCGGTCACAGAAGATCTTGAACGTGAGATGTGTCGAGGTTAGTGATAAGAGTTTTGAGGAAGGTCATCTCTTTCCTCGCGTTTTCTAGAATAACTCGCGGGTCCTGAGACGTGCATCGCAGGCAGTTTGGCGCGAACACCATCGCTAAATTGGCTGAATCCATTTTCGTTTGACTTACCACTTCAGGCGCAGTAAATTGTTGCAGGAAACTTATTAGATACGTTAGTACCTGAAACAAATTGAACTTGTTAATGATTGACATTGAAGTACACACACACTACAGCACCTAACAACAAGGTAAGCCCAACAATCATTTTTAAGTAAAAAAATAATAATTGCGTAGAATTGTTGTATTACTATATTTACACTATTTAGCCAAACCGGGGTTGACTTAAAAATGTATGGTAGGCATGCCACTGATCTAAAAAATATATAAGTGAGGGAAGACATAGTATGCAGATCCCCAGCTACACAATACTGACCAGCCTGTTGATGGGCGGCAGGCGCAGCAGCGCGCGGCTGCAGGCCGGGAAGTCCGTGCCGGCCGCCACGCAGGCTGCGTACAGCGCGTCGGGGATGAGCGGCTCGTACAGCTCGCGGTACCACAGCTTCAGCAAGCTGGCCGGCGCGTGCGCATCTGGACAGGGAACATACGATTAGATACTAAGTAAAAAAATAATATATTTTGAGTGGCACATTAACTTCAAAGAGAAAGGTCAACTTCCTCCCCCCCCTATCACTTTTACAGAAGTCGGTTAGGAACAACACATATAAAAAAAGTGAAATAATTTGTTACGAAAGGTTTGTCATCATCCGTTGAGGAGTTCCTTTCTGTATCTCCGAAGTTCATCATCAGATCATGACAATATTTATATGGGACCAATCGGAGCGTATACTCTTTCTTAGTGAAACAAATTACAAATTGAAATCGGTGTACAAACATTATAAAGATCCGCATCAAATTGAGAACCTCATCCTTTAAACAGTACAGTCAGCAAGTAGTCATATTTGTAAACCATTAGAACACTACATACATACATACTGTAATGACGTCACGAGACTGGAAAATAGTGAATAACGGTAGTATTCAGAGATTGGACCTGAACGGTGATCTTATGCTTTCGAGCAATCAAATGAAACGTTTCACTTACCAGTCAAAGTGGAAGCATCAGGCAGCTCCCAGTTATCAATCTTCGTTTTTAAAGCATTAACTTCATCGACATCGGCAGACACACGAAATATGCCTTCAGTTTCCCTTCCATTAAGAGCCAGTACTTGCTGAGATAACGCTACCTGCACCCACGGCAACTGTCGGTTCGGAAACCGTTCCTTCTGTAACGCCATAACTTCCGATAACGTGTTACCGAACATCGATTGGCGGAAGATTTGTATCTGTAAGGAATTTTATGATTAATGTCGTCTGCGTGATTTATTGTGATTCACCTTGACCGAGATTTGGTTGGATGTTTAAAATAAAACAAGGCACACGCAACTTTGAATGATTAGCTATATTTTACTAAGCAAATTATTACAACTGATTATCGAAATCGAGTGCTAATTTACCGTAACTTAATATCGCGGTGGCGCATTGGTTACGGACCCGCTTTGCAAGTACGTGGGTGGACTTTTACAATGTCGTATGTACTTTCTTGGTTAATCTAAGACACTAGCGATTAAAAGTGAAGGAAAACATTGTGAGGAAACCTGGACTTAATATGAAATCGCCAACACGCTGTAAGCTAGCGTGCATGCATGCATGAGAAGAGGTCTTTGCCCTGCCGTGGGAGTAAGTAGTCTAGTTTATTTGTTAAAAAAAATTATTTGCTAATCGTATCACTATACTTTTTCTTGCTTGGTTTTTTAATTGCTATACGTCAACTTTTGTAAGAACCGGATCCAAACCTTAAGATAAACTTATGGCGCAGTCAACAGACACTACTGATTTTGCCATTTTTTAATGGAAAGCCGGTAGGAATCGTGTTTAATGGAACCTTTGGCACATCTGTAGGTACGGATTTATGTTGTATCATCTTTTGATATAAGTGATATTTTTTATAAGAATGTGGAATGAACTATTATAGAAATATAGATATTTAGTTGTATTACTTACCCTAGCCTGATCGATGTCGTCTGTGGTAGGTTTCCTCGGCTGCCGCTTGCCACCAAACCCAATTCTTTCTAACCGCTTGCACGCAACGCCCGCATAATGCGATACTTGAACATGAATGGGCCACTTGCCCACCTTCAAAATAAAAAAAAAAAATATATTATTTATTATCCGAAAAATACAATAATTCATAGCTGTTACTGCATAATACCTGCTGTAAAAATTAAAATAGGATTAAAATGATTAAATATTTCAGCACTAAAACCTTGGAAAGTCGACTTATAGACTTTTAAAAAAAATTTTGGTCCTTCAAGCCGCAATTCCCATAATACAAATCTTGAAAACGATAAGTTCTTACCTCAGGAAAAGCATCAGCGAACGCAGGATCTCTGTGTCTATTAACATAATTGGTGAGTGCAGGTTGGAAGGCAAATGATGGCGGCACGAACGCTAAGCAAACGGCGAGTAACTCCCACCCGCGAAGCAATGAGTCGCGAAGTGGATTCTCTGTCGTTTGCCTACATAGCTGCACGTAAAGCTCATCACGTAATCTGTAAATATAAAAAGACATTATTGTGAACTTTTTTTACATGTTTTAGCACATGTTAGCTTATTAAATATAATCATTTAATAAGAAATTTAAAAAAACAACTGATACGAATGGGATTCGAACCCACGATCTTCGGCGTATTCCGATAGATATTACCACACGCCCTAGGCGTAGAAAGAGATTTGAAATTTCGACTGATTCTGATGGGATACGGTGGCTCAGCGGTTAGAGCAACGGCACGGTACGCCGAAGATCGTGGGTTCGAATCCCATCCGTATCAGTTTTTTTTTTCAAATTTCTTATTAAATTAATATGAAAAGACATTTATTTTTAAGCTATTTTTAATTGAGATTGGTCCTAATGCCGAATGTCACAGAATTTAATGTAAGGACTCATCAGAAATTATGTGGTAGTTAAAACCAAATGTTTTTCTTCAAGATACCGCACTAAGTTTTTAAAGTTATAAATAGAGATTCATGCTTGAGCATCGTTTGGAATACAATCTAAGGGCCTGTTTCAGTCTACAAATAGGTATTAACTACTAGATAAATACAAAATAGAACAGAATTTATACGAAATTATCTGTCAAGTTAATAAGGGCACTTTACCAGTAAGTAGTGAAACAGGGCTTTGGGTAAATAAACGAACATAGGTACTTACTTCTCATTAGCAAAAGTAGCATGTAAAATATCCTGAGCCACAGAGTTGAGCGTCATGCCCGGCCTGGCCTTGCGGTCGCCCATGTATATCTGCACGAGGCGGAACAGATCGATGGCGGCCTTCTTGTGCGCCTTGTCCCAGTCTGCGCCCACCATGGGCGCGCTGATGGACGACGACGTCCACGACAGCAGGTCGCGGACTGACGCCTGGAACAGGTCGCTACATACATTATCTTGTAAGGGACACAATGCAAAAGGAAATCCTAGTGTTGGGCTCCAATGTTTTTTTAAAGGGATCTAAAACCTGTAAAATAAAACGATATCATAACGAAAATGCAATGTACGCACCATTTTTACACACGCGCCAATAGCAACAATGGAAAGTCAGTTTAATGTTATTTATTGGATTTATGGATCAGAAGAAATTGAGAAGTTTATGATAGATTGTTTGAATGTTTAAATCTTTTTTTTTTCTTTCTCGTATGGACATAATGTCAGAATTTAAATCAGGCCTCTGACATAGTTTTACATACTTTAAACACCATCGAAAATTCTCAGGTGCACATGGTTTCCACATGTGTACCTTCACCGTTTTAGCGAGCGATAATTAATTTTTAATACGCATGTCAATTCGAAATATTTGGAGTCAGTTTCTGTTTCAGAATAATGTAAGCATTAAACTTCTGGACCTTTTTCGAAAGAGTATTAATTGATAGTCCGATTTGATATTGAAGTTAGAATTACACTCAATGTGCCTTTAAAATAGTATCTACACAAATCTTCCAATCTAATTAGCACCCTAATCAATTATAAAACAATACCAACCTTCCTCCTGAAGATGCCTTTATTAAAGTTAAGGTTGTCTTTAGCGAAGATCTCGATGTCCTGCTCCACGGGCGGGCGCGGCGCGTGCGCACGCACGGGGCTGTACAGCGCGCCGGCGCACTCGTCCGCCGCCGCGCCCGCCGCCGCGCCGCCGCCCAGGGACGATGTCTGCCACACACATATTATTTATTACTCTATAATTTATAAAAAAATCTAAAAATTTTAAAGGAACTATTAGCACCGACGTCGTTGTCGGTATGTTGTTGTTGCAGCCACTACAAGTGTTTTTTATTGTAGTTTGACACTGCAAAGCAAAGGCCTTTCTTGCCAACTTCTACTTAAGTGTAAACTGCGATAAATCCTTTCAAGCCTTTTGGAGAGGACATATATTTTGTTTTTTCTATACAAATTGGTAACATTGATTCTACAATATTGCTTTCAAGCTTTGGTCAGAACATACCACATACTCAAAACACAACCAACACTCCTACTCTTAAGGCCCAAATGCAACCTTTTTTATTATTTAATAAATTAGATAAAATTTACTCACTCTATGAATTCCCGGCGATGGCTGCCGCTCCCGATCAAATCCAACAAAAGTATTATAATACGACACTCCATGGTTCATGTATTCCACATCGACAGGTCTATGCGCATACGCATGCGGTAAATACACGCCAGAGCCGTCGTCGTCGTCCGGTGTTCTCGCGCCACCGTCCGACGACTCGTTGTCCGGCTCGTGTCCGGATAACGAACGAGATTCTGAACCAGACCGGGAATGAGATCTAGATGATCCTGATTCTCCATCCGAGCCGGAACCTCCACCGTAGCGGGCGCGACCTTGAAATAATAAAATAGTTTAAATTAATCGTAATTAAGTCTAGATGGACTATCATCTCCACTCTTTACCGTACATGCCAAAACCAGTAAACCAAATGTTGGGCCAACATGCGCTTTGGACGTCAAGTAACAACATTTTCCACTTCACTCAAACTATTCACTTCAGTCTAATATTCTTTCACCTAAAGAGAACTGAGAAGATATATACTTACTAGACAGCTTAGCCTGCTGTATGATATAGTCCTGCAACGGCAGGAGGTGCTGCATGCCACGCAAGTCCCAATTGCAGTATAATGGGGAGCTACCACCTTCATCCTCTTCTTCTTCGCCATCTAAAGGGCCGTCTTCTACTTCTACAGGTCTCTTGTGTCCTGTGCATTAACGTCAATAAAAGTATTTGTGATTGCGGAAAAAGGACTTTAATGCTTACACACAAAATTTAATTTTGTCTGCATTTTTTACACTTTATACTTGATAGTGTTTCAGCAACTTTAGAATTTTGAGAGAACTTTAGTATTTTAGAATATCGTATCCCTTTGTGTTGCGGAGGTCAGATAGGCAGTCGCTCCGTAGAAATCTGATATCGGGTTAGATTAGAAGCCGACCCGAACAAAGTTTGGGAATAATAAGGCTAGGAGGATGATGAGTGTTTCGGCAACTTTATCATTGATATAATAAGGTGATTTTAAATTAATATTAATTGGTCTCACATGTATCCCGTAAGGACTATTTTAAGGAGTTTGAATTACGTTGAAAGTATACAAAGCCGGTCTTTTGATACTACATAGTTGCATATGACTGTACCAAAAGACCAAAAATATTTAATAGCGCATTTCGATTAGACACAACTGATGAAGCTCTTGTACTTACGTCTTGATTTAGTGCGATCCCTAGGTACGGTAGACTTCTCTAATCTTTGATTATGTTTCTGAACATTCGGCTCCGTGAGAGGGGGCTCCAAGTTCACGCATTTCAGTTTGTAATTCACTGTACAACAATAAATGATATTATTAGTAAATAACATCGCAGTGGCGACCTGCATATCTTCTTAAAGAATAGGCAAGAAGAGAGCTGTAATAAAAAGTGGGACCCCTTGCTACAATAACACAATATTTGCAATCTACAATGAATGTAAATAAAATACAAAAATATAATAAAAGTTTTACACAGTTGTTGCGCATTCAGCCACTTAAAAAAATCTATTACGCCCTAGGGTCGTAATTCAGATTTACTGCCAGCTTTTCCTATATGTAATAGCACTGTTTACGAGCAAGCATGGTGAAAAAATATTAAAACCGACACGATATCAACATAACCAAACATGCGTAACATAGTTCTAAAGACTGTTACATACCAGCTGCAATATTGTCCTGTTCGTTAGCCGAGGAGAGCCTCATAAAGTTGTGATGCGGTTCGTGTGGCGGTGTTCTATGCTTGCTACTGCCCGATGATACAGATGTTTTGCTTGAAGTGTAACGCTCTGGTTCGGCTTGTTGACGTCTACGTAGAGAAAACAAAAATCCACTTAAATTTTAAGTCAGTATAATTATGTTATATCCTACCAATACAATTCAAGACAAGACTTAAATATTGTATCTGGAGACCAAGTCTACTAAACATTGCATTTTTTTAAGTTGTTAAGTTACCTAGTAAAGTCCCTCGTTGGGTGCCAGTTAGAAGTAGCTGCATTGTGACGTAGATCGAGACTGGTCTGTCGGAAAGGCTTATCAACGCTGTACACCGCTTGCTTTTCGGGGTACCTATCCATGCGCTCCAATTCAGCTAATCTATCTTTATCTAAATGCCTGCAATAAATGCAAAAGGATCTTTGAATTTCAATTGGATTCCAAGCAGACTAAAGGCGGCGCTTACATAAGAATAAGACGGAGATAAAATCTAATTTAATGTACGTTTAGCGACACGTAAAATTCATGTGGGGTGACTGTCGTGGGAAGAACCCTTCCCTTATTATAAAGGTTAACTCACCTATCAGAGAAGCGTTCCCTGGCGTGCCTGGACAGCTGGTGCGGCCGCTCCAGGCTGTGCATGACCCGCGACCCCACCGCCGCCGCGTCCGTCGCCAGGGAGATGGACGACACCAGCGACGGACGAGCTGCCGTTGTCTAGTATAAATACCATGCATACATATTACATTATTTCGAACGACTGGAGCCTATTAAACTATTTAATAATCACAATACAACAACAATAAAAACGACACACAACTTGACACAACAACAACAACTCAAACTTTCATTCAATTAAAAGCTTGGTTCGTTCCAAGAGACAAATCTTCCTATTTATCGGCGCGGAAGCGGTTTGAGCTGACAGCATCGCATCTTTTGCCGTCCGTTGGCGTCGCGTCATCGCAGCCGAGCAAAAGCAAAATAGACAGAGAGCTTTTTCGATCTACCCACAAATTTAATTTAATTTTTAATTATTTTAACACATCACTCTAAAATTTAAAGTTTTTGTAGAAATATAAACTCGATTATGAGCAGAATGGCACGCGATCTAGTGGTTAAAGCAAGCTGAACTGTTCGTAATTCTGCCTATACTATTAAAATGCTTCTCTTCAGAGACGTTTGAAACACTTCTGCACTAACATAGGCATCGCCCCTAAAACACTAAATGATCCACTGAGAACTTTTTATGAAACATAATTCATGTTTACTTATGAAAAAATCGAGAGATTCAGACGAAATTCGAGTTACGCGAAGCGTCAGAAGCAGTCTGTGTGCTAGTGATATTAGTGACTATACGACACCATCTAAGCAAACTCTACTTTTAAAATTCAGGCTAAAGCGGCGTTCTCACGAGGCGACTTTAGTTAATCAACCTAAATTCGTTTTCGAATTGAATGACAATAAAAGTCGATATTTTTTTTGTCGATTAATAAAAATTGAATCGGAAAAGATTCTTTATAATAAAAAATATTCCTAATTTCGTTCGCGCGACTTTTTTGACTCTATTTTTAAACGACACGTGACACGTCCATTTATCAGTTCGAGTGTGAAAACGCAATTTTTTTCGACAAACACGATCGTTACACGATCAACTAAAATCGCCTCGTGAGAACGCCGCATAACGCCTTTAGCACACCGACCGTAGTAACTTCATCTAAAGGCGTAATGTAATAAAGCGACAATTAAAAAAAAAAAAAAATGCAATCCAACAAACCTGCAAGAATGGAGTTGGCTGTGGTTTCTGTAAGGGACTACTCGGGCTTTGCGGCGACGCTGAATCACAGGACGAACCGCCAGCAGATTGCTGTTTTAACTGAAAACATTAGTATCACCTCATAACGTCTACACTACCGCTACTTAGCTTAAAATCTACAGCTGAACGAGTCTAGAACCGTCCATGGTCGCCAAGCGTGCAAGTACTTCCTAATAAGCGATTTTAATTCATTGAGCTCGACTCCCACATTTCAATTTTAAAATCTAAATATTCTAATATCTACTTCAGGTACAAATTAGCTCCTTTTGAAGGTCCGATAACAAAGACTGTTTTATTCGCCCACGCCTCGTCCCGGGCGATGTAATAATTACATCATAGCCCGAAGTTACGTGATAATTGAAGGGTTGAAAAACTAAAGGGTTTAAGCTTCAAATTTATTGTTTTTAGATACGAAATAGCTTGAAGCTCAAGAAATGGGAAGATTTAATTCAGGCCGTATTTGTCTAATACAACTCTGTGGTTTTAAAGGAGCGAATGTTGTGAATCCTTAGTTTTTGAATTGTTTTTTTTTTTGTAATATTTGTTTTATTTGGGGTTGAACATCCCCCAATTAATTAATAAAGACAGAAAGTAATACTAGAAGGGCGTATTCCCCGTCTCAATTTTATCTTTTTGTGTATAGATTGAGGAATTTGATTAATTACGATATTATTAAGTAAGGCATCTCAGTAAGCATTCTCGTAAAAAATATATTAATTTGTAACATTTTGATACACATATACTTATTTTCAAGATTTTTCAACCCTACAATACAATTTAACCCTTCAAAATAAATTCTCATAGATCTAGTTTTACTCCTGCTCAAAGAGTGTGCATCTATGTGCGGCTGAACCCTGAAGCAAATAATAAGTGTCAATATTGTCTTTTGTATTACCTTTCTTCTCGTCAAGGGAGTACTCTCAACAGATTTAAAATATTTCTCGTGCATCGAATCATCGGATGCGTCTTTCCTGGGTGATATGAAACTGCCACTACGATTTAAACCTGAAATATTAGGTTTATATTAGACTTTGAACCAGATTTTATCAAAGTGAGCTAACGCTCCCTGTGGGCGCTGGAGCTTTCAAGGGGGCAGAAAAAGGCTCAGAGTAAGTTAAAGGAACTCAGAAAGTCAGACAAGAAATCAGAAATAGGAAATGGAACATATATTATCCTATCCATATAATAGAGCACATATATATAAACATAATATTAGTTTTAAGTAAGTTTAAGTAGTTCTTTATTTACCTGAATGAGGCGACCACTTCTCAATTTCATGTGCTTGTGTCGCACTGCTTCGTTTTCTAAGTTGCGGAGTACATACGGGAGGATTACATACAACTGCACTAAGTTCCTGTAACAACGAATATTAGTTACACAATGGTGCTAATTCTCTTGCACACGCTCTAAACTAATTTAGACTCTCCTCTTTTTCTAACAGAGATCATTAGAAAAGGATAGAACATTTTTAACGCTGTCTAACTAGTCCATTTGCGTGATATCAACGAGACTTTAGTCGGCATGTCATAGAGGTCTCGTCTAATTTCACGTCAATTACAAGGACGTAGACTAATTTGACAGCTCTAATTTGTTAGTATGAAAACACCCAATAATTTAGTCTTCTTCGTCTTATCGTATGATTGATGAACAACCTGGTGTCAGAGTTTAAAACCACCTTTAGGCCTATGACATATCTCAATCGTGCTGCTTGTCATATCTCAAATGATGTTTTCCTTCACTATAAGCAAGAGATTTCTAATACGGACAGGGGTTCGATAAGTGACTGGTGCATGCCTGGGTTCGAAGCTGCGACCTTTGCCTGGGCTACTAATATAATTTAATCCTGTATAAATATCTGACTGCCTCGTTGGTCTAGTGATAGCAAGCGCGACTGCTGAGCACGAGGTCCTGGGTTCGATCCCCGGGTCGGGCAAAGTGTTATTGGGTTTTTCCATCAGGAAGTTCTCAGTAGCAGCACGGAGTCTGGAATTGTGCCCGGTTAATAGCAATAGGCTCGCCCCCTATTACATGGGACTTATAACATAGCCGGCGAAACGTGGGTGTACTGCACACCTCTGCCTACTCCCTCTGGGGAATACAGGCGTGAGTCTATATATATATATATACTGTATAAATATAATGTTTACCAGTTTCCGTCTCTGCTGCGCACTACTGATGCTGCTATCTGACGACCGGCCAGAGTCCGTGTGTCGACAAAGCTGCGTCGATCCATCTTCGCTAAGCCTACCCCGCCTGCTATCACCGCTGTTCCTAAATTGGTTGATTAATTTAATTGTTACATCAAATAAGCGATTTGTTACTTGATATCAATTAATTCAATCTATAGTTGAGTAGTTTACAGTTAGGTGTGAAAATGTATTGTTTATTTTATTATGGTGATCCTTTTAAATAGGTATTTGGGATCATAAAACAAACAATAGGGAATATTAAAAATATAACGCAAAAGTCGACTTTTTTTACTTTCTTGAAACCTTTTTTTTTTAAGGTACAAAACCCTAATCAGGGATGGCCACAAACTAAAATACAGAACAGAGGAGATAGTCTAGTCTATGAACGCACGCACAAGCTATCTATGCCATGTATCTTTTTAGTTATACCATGTTATTTTATGTAATCAACATGTTTATAGAGGTGTAAGAAAGGTTCACATAATATTGACGCCTAAGACATTTACATTCACACATATTTCATGATACAATAGTGAAATCTTACCTGTGATGGTAATGCGACCTCCTTGTTCGCACGGGGCTTGTTTGCGTGAGAGTGACAGTTTTTGCGTTGCTAGGCGACAGCTTGCTGACACTTGCGACTGTGCTGTTGCCATTGCTGCTCACTGGGTCTATTATTGGCACCTAAAAAATAATAGAGCTGTGATACACTGAGCACTTCGTTTTTATCGCGCGGTATTATCGCTAGCATTTTCGCTACATTAGTAGGTACATTTTGTATCGAGACGCTTGTATTCTTACACACTGCCGGAATAATAAGGCGGCGTTAAGAGTAGAGCCCGAAATGTGAAACGCTGCTGTATGGAAGGACAAAACGCGCAATCGCGAAGCAGGCCTGTTTGGGGGAGCCTTAATTCTTTTTATACATGTGCCCCCCTTCAGGAATTTACCTGTCCTAACCTTTAGCCTGTTAATTATTATAGTAGTATAGTACCAACAGGAAAATTCTGAAGCCAAAAGCTGGGTACGCCCATGGTGGTACTACTGTCAAATACCTTTGACCACGATTGAATCTTATATGCAATGTTTGATGAAATCGTCCGATTTCTTTGACCAAAGTTACACTGGACAAACAAATTTGTTTTTTTTCTTCACGATGCAAAGGCAAGCAAGAACGTACGGCGCACCTGATTGTAAACAGTTATCATAGCGTTCTATCTCAAGCGATTTACCGACCCTTTAAAAACCTATTGCATTGCTACTAGAGTCATAGCAGTATGTGCGTCAAGTTAAGTAAAAAATTATTTATTCATAGAATATTTGTAATTTGTTAGAATCGACAATTACACATAGACAGCACCAACAATACGCTGCCATTCAGGTCACCACTTCCTAGTTTTATCAAAAGAATAATTATACTTTAGGTGCACCTATGTTTGGTTTACTAACATCGGTGTCGTATACCTAAGCCATCAGAATTCGGAATTATGTAACCAAATATAGTACCTAAGTAAACCCTTTTTTCTTTAAACAAAATTTCGAATTTGAATACCTACTATTGCAAAGATAATAAATACTATTGAAAAGAGAAGAAGCGGTGCAAAAAGATCCTCAGCAGCACGCTGTCGCTGTCTAAGGCTCACATAAGACCTAACACACAACAATTAACCGATAACAAATTAGCATCACAATTCATAATGCGATACAATACATAGTATTGTAATACATTTAGCGCAATAGCTTTATGCAACAAGCAATATATGTTTAATTTATTAAAGATCGAGAAATAAGACAATATGAAATCCTTTGTTGGGTGCCGCCGGTATATAAAAGATATTTTTAGGTTAAATGTAAATTACACCATAAATATAAGTCAAAGGACGTGCATGATGTTCCAATCTCTATGACTTTGTGCATTTGTAACTAATTTTAAGAACAGGCAATGACAGTTACAAAACGAATTTTCCTCGAACTTCCCAACGAAAACCAGCCCATGACTCATAAAGCAATTTTCGAGAAAGCGATTACAAACAAATATAATCTTAATAATATTATAAACTAGCGACCCGCCCCGACTTTGCACGGTTACGCTAATATGCATGTATTATACATATAAACCTTCCTTCCTTCACTCCTTCCTTGAATCACTCTATCTATTAAAAAAAACCGCATCAAAATCCGTTGCGTAGTTTTAAAGATCTAAGCATACATAGGGACAGACAGACGAGGGAAGTGACTTTGTTTTATACTATACAATGTAGTGATGATGCGCAAGTAAGTTTGTTTGTTACCTTTTAACGCTTAAACCACTGAACCGATTATCCTGAAATTTTGCATATTCGTTGTCAGGTGTACAGAAAAGGACATAGGAACTTTCATCCCCAAAAAACGTACTTTTCCCGAGGAAAACAACAATAACGTTCTTATAGATAGATAGCGCCACGTGTCTTTCGAATCATGAATGAAAATTAAATTACACGCGGATGAAATCGCGGGCGACAGCTAGTATAGTAAATAAATAGTATAGAGAGTAAATATTGATTGTATTATTGTAGGTATAGGACTGGATATTATGATTTAACAACTGACAAACGCAATACAGGAAAATGTCTGAAGCCCGTCATAGACTTAGCTATAATATATATTAATATTTTTATAGCTAGGCATATTACTATATATTTTCTATACTAATTTTCGCGTGACCGCACACTCAGCTATAATGTATATTTCTGTATAATAATGCCTAGCTATAAAAATATTAATATATATTATAGCTAAGTCTGTGACGGGCTTAATACTCAAAAAGAACCTTTAAAAAAAGAGAAAAATAGTAGGTAGGTACATATTATAACACATCCAGTGTACATGTAGTTTAAGTTTTTATGAGACAATGCCTTTAATAGTCAAGTGTATAGCAAACATCAACCTTCACTTTGTTGATAGTACAATAAGGAATAATAACTAACATTATAAATAATCTCATTATAATGTCAATGACTTTCTTGTGCAATATGTATAATAGCCATCATTGTGACCACTTTTAAACTATGTCAAAGCAGATAAAACATTTCTAGAATGCTCTCGAAGTAACCACAAAAAATAACATTGTTTTAATTAGACATCTGTAATGTTACCGAATTATTATGCAAAAAACGTTTCACAATTTTTTATGTTAAAGCAAGGAACCTCTTGATTTAAAATCTTTCATCATTTCAGTTAAAAAATCTTTGAATTCATAGTACAATGAGCAAGTATTCATTTTCATCAGAGAATTGAGGGCAGTAATATAAAAATTACCAAATAAAAAATTGTACTCATTCTTTAATGGTATTTTTATAGTGAACCTCGCCTCATCTCCTCAATATTGAGGTGAACTACATAGCATGTAAGCATGAGATATAAATAAAACTGTTTCAGATCAATTACTTTTCAGCTTTGGTTTCTTAACCATTACTGTGAACAAGACAACAATTTACTGATGGTCCCATATTACATTTTAATGTTGTCTCTGTTGATTTAACTTTTTTTAACTTCCACAATAGAGATAGAGGATTACCAATTTAGTGTTTTTTAAACGGTTTTATTTAGTTTGCCTTGTTTTTATTTGGTTCAAATTTAGTAATCGATATTTCACCCCCTTCCTGTTGACAAATTGATCTGATATTTGGTACACAGCTTCAGTTCTGATGACAAAACAGTTTTATGTAATAAAAATTTTACTTATATTATTTTTTCTTCAAATGCTTTCTCTTATAGGTACTGATCTTTAACAGTTGACAACCCTAATTAGTGGCTTCTTTTACAATGGCAACCATACTCCATTGTGTTAATAAATAAAAATAGTTTAAATTTTATTTCTAAGAAAAACGAATGGATTTCCTATTGTATGTTATTTCTTAATGCATATGTATGTTATATTATTTTATTACTGGAAACAGCAAAGAAAGGCATTTGTCTTGCAGTGGGACAAAAGGCTTCATCATGCAGTAATTTATATAGAAATTTGCAGTACCTATACAAAACTTAGTTCTTATAATTTACTTTTATTTATACAGGCTGTTACAGAATGATTGACATTCCTGTAAACCACATAAGGCCCTGCGCAGACGGCACACTTTTTGTGCTATCGAGTCTGCGGCGCACAAAAAGTCAGCATGGCGCGCAAAAAGTCGGTCGCGGATTTTACACAGACTCAACGCACACGACGCACATCTTCGATCATTTTGTCGGCAGAGCTGTAGGGACAAATCGTGCAGAGATCGCGAAGATTGCCGACTAAAGTGTGCGCCGTCTGCGTTAGCGCGCGTTGAAGCAAACGTTCAATTTTTTCACACACTTTTTGTGCGGAGCGGCGCGCCGCGGCGCGGTGCGGTCTGCCCGAATTACACGGATTTTTTGTGCGCCGGACTTTTTGCGCGTCGTGTGCGTTACTGCATATAATTGCATAGGTTCTATTTTCACAGACTAAAAAGTGCGTCACGGATAGTCTGTCGTCTGCGCAGGGCCTAAAGAGTATCATCATGTTCTTTACCCATGTACAAAAAATCAATTAAATCCAACAAATACTTTAGCCACAGGAAAATATTTATCATTTTCGTATTTTTTAACATGATGTACCTAGATCTGAGTTCATAATATTACATACTATACATACATGTAATGTAGGTGCAGTAAGCAATATTTTAAATTATTTAACTCACCTGAGGCACAGGCTGATTCGTTTGTGTGGAAGTCTCCCTCCTCTTCTGTGGATCTGTATTTTGTTTTAAAGTCTGTAATTTTGCTAGTGGTATGATGTCACAGTCGGTAGGCCTATGCCATACAGTTGTCTAAAAATAATTATGTAATTAATAATGGTGTTTTTACCAATTATGTCATGATGTATGTCCATTATTATGCAGTAATTACCTGTGTTGAAGCATTGTAATAGTAAAACCTATGTGTGTTGATATCAAAAAGTTCCCACCATTGTGAGGAGTCTGTGCGTTTAACTTTTACACCCTGCAAAGAAAGTACTAAATGTCAATCTTTTACATAAGAATTATAAATGACAAAGACATTTTGAATGGTTAAAAGTACTCCAAAGAACTAGGTTTCTTTATGATATGAGTCAGATGAATTTGAAATGGTAAATAATGATAGATCATCAATGCTCAAGGATATTATTCTTGATGATAGATCATCAAATGAAGTAAGAAAATAGTTTATTGTAAGAAAATATCTTTACTTTCAAATTTTTATTCAAATGAATACTACAAAAACATGTTAAGTCTGTTTATATCAATCTGTATTTCAATTTTTATTTGTCTATTTCAATTTTTCGTTTCCTGATTACATACCTGTATCTATTGTTATTAATAAATTATCAAAATACTAAAATGATAGTGGAAACTACATACAATACATTACATGTAAGTACTATAATGATTTACTGGTAATGATTTCCTACAATGAAGTAATTATCACCATACTACATTTACATGATTATTGTAGTTAATTGCTAGGCAAAATCATTCCAATACCTTTAAGCAATATTATTAGAATTCCCAAAACATCAGAAATGTTAAAGTGTTTCATATAATCTGAAAATTTCTTTCCCTTATACAAATAAAACTTCCCTATTTAAAACTAAATAGATTCAAAGAAATGAATACATAACGAAAACGAAATTCATAGCTTAAAAACAAAAACAGAAGAAAATTGAGTAGGATAATTCAAGCGGCACGAATATACGGAAGTATGAGAACTCGAGCAGTATACCTCAGGTGGATCCCAGACGCATTCGCCAGTAGTTAGGTTAGCATACATATGCTCCTTTGTCTTCGGCTCGATTATCTCCACCCATTCCACCCTAGAATAAAACATCACCACCAACTCAACTTTAGTCCTTTAAATCCACCACTCACCAACAATTTGACTACGAATTCAGGGCGTGACATTAGCGATTTCCGCGTACTTTATTGATTTTGCAACTTTCAACTACGGATATCGGAAGCAATTTGTCAACAATTTATGTAAAACCTCAAAGCAACTGATTACCTTTCTGCAGACATTTTCACTAAATAACAATAACTTTTCTAAACTTCACCTACACATCCTAAACAACTATTTGACCTAATAAACGGATGAGAATAATCGGAAACCATCCATGTTGAATGTTTACTTCATTGATGGGTGCGTTTGTGCTAGACTGCTCAAGAACCACAAACGTCAGATTGTGTGTATCTCGATTCTCGTTGTTAAATTCCGTAAAATGGAATGAAACTTTCTATGTTCGAGCTATTGTAAGTGTTCTCAGCCTGTGGCTCCAATCCAATGCAATGTGGTTCTATAATTTTTTAATCTAAGAACGACTGTGACGCCTTTAATGTAGTATATTATTCTCTTTGAAGTCTTGTAGTACCTTTTGTAGAATAATTCTAATAAGTATGATCCAGATACGATTAACTCTAAAAATCAGTTAAAGGATTACGATCTAAGACTCGAACATCGAAGTATCAATCCCTTTTGCCCTGTTTATTATTTGATTCATATTTACAAATCGATTTAATCGATATTTCATTTCCAAAAACCAAGGTGCCAACTGGCAACACTGATGGAAAAAAAACATTTTCGTTCAGTAACTGTTCATTCATTCATTCAACATTGATCTCTCAATTTCAATTCTCAATTTTTCATTGATAAAAAAAAATTGAAAAGAGCTGTAAAATTGTATATAGTAAAATAATCCTATATAGTAAGTAAATTATTATATAATATAATATATTTACAATTTTCGGAGTTTATATAGGTTCTAAATCTACTCGATGTTGCGGTCCCTGTCTCGAAATATACTTATAAAATGCCGGCGATCTAATACCGCTGATTCATTTATTAGTAAACACAGTAGTAGAAGTACGTCGACAATTAAAATTAATCCCGCCCAGCCGTGTAGTAAAGTTAAGGGTCAGTACTATGTTATTATATATACAATAATATATTTTATGTAACCAATTTAATTTATAATTTGTAATTTGTCGGTGTAGGGTAAGTACAAAGTCTCATGTGTAATATGTAAATATTTTTTTATATTTTAGTAATGGCTGAAGACAAATCAAGTTTCCTGTTACCCAATACCCAGAAGTTTGTAGAACTAGATAGTTCTCAGGCATTTAATAAGCTAACAGACAAGGAAAAGCTGTATGCACATTATTTGAGTCAGGTTAGTTGCAATATGGTATAATTAATTTGTTTCCTTTTTATTTAATAAAATATAAAATGAACAAATTTTTTTTTCCATTTTGTTTAATAAAGGTGCTATTTGTAATGCAATTTTTATATGTTCTGGTATGGAATAGAACTTTCATAATTATGTTAAATTTAGTCATGTATTCTAACCTTATCAGATTAGTCTCAGAAATAATAGCTTCTGAGACTAACTCAGGCTCAGAAAGACTAGGTTATGTGACTCGCATTTTATGTATTCCAGTAAATCATTCACATTTTGATTTTTCATTTACAAGAAATCAATATGTTAAAAACACTGACTTTAAAAAAATAATTTTATACTAATTACAGCTCCAATTTAATGCTGGACATAACTATATTAATTAGTTTGACTATAATATTTTATTATTAATTTAATTATAAGCTTCTTAGACTAACTTCTTCCCTGCCCCAAAATCACATAGGTACCAAATTATGATATGTATTTATACTATTTTTATTTCTTTTGTTACTAACATTGAACAGAGAACCTGTTTACTAAGTTATTATTATTAGTATACATATAGTGAATAGATAATAGGTAGGTAGGTAATTTAAATTAGATTCTGATTGCAAATAAAATTCTTATGTAAGTTTATAATTGCATGGCTTTCAGTATATTATTCTGTAGCTTGCATGGCATAAAATATTAAAATAATAAAAAAACTTAATAAATAGATTATTTTTAAGTAGTTGTATCATAAACTCATAAATGCATGCTTCTTTAGGAATAAGAATATTATAGATACTTCTAAGATAGATGCTTCTAAGAATATTATAGATAGGTACTAATGATATCTTTTATTTGTAAGCAGTGGCTTAACCTGTAGGTTGCGGGTTCAAATCCTGCTCATAATCAATTATTTCTTCCTACAAAAACTTCGAACTTTACATATGTCTATGTCTATAAATGTTGCACACTATTAGTGCTCCCTAATAGCAGAATATTAATCACCTCATGTGTACAATACTCCATGCAAATAAATTCTATTCTATACTGATAAGAACAAAAACTTCAGTACCTAAAGATAAAGACTATGCCGCACTGGTAAACTGGTCCCAAGTAAGCATCACTTAACAAAATTACAATATTTATATTCTTGAATTGATGTGATATTGTAACATGTGCTAAGTCGACCTGCAATA
This sequence comes from Protodeltote pygarga, assembly GCA_936450705.2. NCBI lineage: Eukaryota > Metazoa > Arthropoda > Insecta > Lepidoptera > Noctuidae > Protodeltote > Protodeltote pygarga. The sequence continues at coordinate 11,561,741 of OW388251.2, forward strand.
CCCATAACGGCGCGGATAAAGATATATTTATTTTGTAAAACATGAGAAATACAGTACAAGGCATAGCCTGCAATGTAGATGTTAGAAATAATGTATGAGTAGCTACATGTTTTGCCAAATAATGGCATACAAAAGGCGGAAGGATAGTCAATTGTCATACACTATCATATGCAGTGCCGTAACTAGGAGGACGGTAGTAGCGGTGCCTAGAAACAGGCGCCAGCACAGCAACCTACCTGAAACTGTAAAATTTTCCCAATCAACTTTGAACCTAATGCTAATCTATTATAGAAATTTAGCAGATTGTAGTAGCTTGATGTGCTGGCATCTGTACCTACAGAGCGCAGACAATGGAGAGGTGCAGAAATGACCAAGCATTTTTAAGTCACGCGTGGGTGCAGTTATAGAAGCTCGCACCGGGCTAAATATAGAAAGAAAGGTGCTTATAGAACGTTTTAAAATCCCAATATATCTTTTTACATGATTAAGTCTATGATGTATGATGCTTAGGTACTAACTACTGAAATTGTTAAATTGTCTTCACAGTTTTTAGAAATTGGAAAACTGGTAGTAGTTTCGCCTTATTGACGTCTGAATGGCGGAACACTTTAAAAATGCAATCATTGAAATCCATTTAGGTACTAATTGTTAGGTTGCATTTAGGTACTAGTACTAAGTAGGTACTATCTGTTTGTGCTATTCAACATCCAAATATTTTACTTTGCTCTGCCATCCACATTCATGGGATTTTAATTCTCTTCCACTCAATCTTCGCGTCACCTCAGTCGAAAAAAAACCTTTACCTTAATCCGAGATAGAGTATTTATCGTCGCATTCCTCGCTTTAAACCACAGACTTCTTAGAAATGCTAACGCATCTTAATGAAAACCTCGATGTCGCAATTTCAATGAAACACATTTTATAATTTATTATTTAATAAGAAAATTTGAAGAAACGACTGATAGGGATGGAACTCGAACCCACGATCTTCGTCGTACCGTGTCGACGCTCTGACCGCTAAGCCACCGTATCCTACCAGCATCAGTCGAAATTCAAATCTCTTTCTACGCCTAGAGCGTGTGGTAATATCTATCGGAATTTAATACGTATTCTAATCAGTGCTCCAAACTTGGCAGTTTTAGAAGGCACCGATGCGATATTTCCAATTTTTCTTAATACTTTTTTTGTGATTTCTTTTCATTTTTATACATGTTTGAATCACATTTTATTGTCCCCGTGTTTAAGCATCAAACGTTTTCAGGCTGCATGGAATGGTGGACTTATAGTTCTTCTCCAGACAAGTCCAGAGTCGCCGAAGATATTTTCCTTACTGCACAGAGTCTTTGCGGGAGAGTCGCTGCAGTCTCTCAGGGAGGCCGTCAATCAACAGGGTGTTAATAACGATGACTTTCAGGTATGAATTTCTAAAGATCCTTAATTTTAACTGATAATTTACATTTGCAATTAAAAGTTAGGGATGTAGACAAACTAATAAATGTTTTGTTAATGAACCTATACCCTTTCCAAAATATAAATAAATCAGCCTGTATGACTGTCCCACTGCAGGGCAAAGGCCTCTTCTCATACAGAGAAGGAATATAGTACATTATTAATTTTTTTGCGCAACATAAATATACATAACATCAATTTTAGTACATGTTCACCTAATTAGCCTATTGTTCTCATTAATGAAATAGAAATTATGCCGAAACTACTGATAAAATCACCACATCCTACAAATAACCGCCAAATTTACTAAGTACTTGTGGTCACAGCAGCTTATTATCTTGAACTGTAAATTAAATTATTGACAACAAAATAATGTCAAAAATGCCTATGATAAAGTATAGTTTACATAATTTCTGGTGTCCGAGAAACAGGTTCTAATTTGAGTACCAGCAGTTTTCGAAGCAGTAAAACTAAGTCTACCATATCTTGTCTATGAGAAGAGGCCTTTACCCTCCAATGGAACAGTTATAAGTTGATACAATAATAAAAAAACGTTTATAAAATATTATTTTGGTTTTACTCACGCGGGCAATTACGAAATCATCCCGTGAGTAAAGCTAAAATAATATTTAATAAATAATAAGAAATACGACATGAAAGTTATTATTTTAAGCGTTTATTAATCTGTAGCAAATAGGACATCTGAATTAATGAACGGTAAATATGAAAACGTAAATGAATGCAATAAAAATAATTTGTAACTGTTGAATATTTTCTGATTTCAGGCATTTTTGGTATACGCTGGCGGTATTTTCGCCAATAGTGGAAATTACAAAGGTTTTGGTGATACAAAGTTCATTCCGAATTTGCCGAAAGAATCGTTCGAGCTTATTTTAAGAGGGTCTAAGGCGTTTGAAAATGAATGTCAACATATGACGGAACTTTGGCAACAAACCGAGAACTTTATTTATAGCACTGCCCCGAGGCTCACCAGCCTCGGTCTATCTGATAAGGTCAGTAAATAAGGACTTAGCTGTGTCTTTGTGTTTTATATTAGCTCAGCTGTACAGTTGAATGCACAAACATGTAAACACAATCTTTTAACGCCTAAGTTTCTAAGATAATTAAATAACAGATATAGTAGAAAATCCAGGCTAGATTCTCCTATACTTCGTTATGTCTGTTACACACATTACAGCTTGACAAAAAAGAGTGAGGCGGTGACAGCTGGAACTAAAAATAAAAATCTTAAAAACTAAGTTTGTGTGAACTTAAACTACAAAGTTTGATTCATTTGATTATATTTGATGACAAAAAATTCGTCTTAGACAGTTACGAGTACCAAATAACTTTTAATTTTGAACCATAGTATGAGAAGTGCGCCAGTAGCGCCCCCAATTTTTCGACTCTTTTTTGCTAAACTGTAATTACTTCTATCCAAATCAAATAATTTATTGGCGATTTAAAAAACGCAAGTGTATACATATTTGTGATCATGACTGTACGTTTATATGCAGTGTTATTACAGATAATGGATGTACTTGAGTAGCTCCGCGGCGCGAACAATACCATTAATAATTATAGTTAACTTTCCTTTTCCTGAGACTATGCTCTCGTTGTTCTAATTTCTTTAATCCGCCGATCACTCCTTGATTAGTTGGTCGATTTGAGTACCTAATTATTTTTTTGTTTGAAACATAATAGCAACTTTAAGACAAATTGTCATTTTGTCTTTGAATAATTACGTATAATATGCTTATTGATACACACAAACGCATAAATATTGTTCTGTAATGATCATAATTATACATTTCGAGGTACCGACCTCTCGCAGTTTTGAGCCTTCAAAATTTAACTTAACTAAACTTCAAGTTTTCAACCATATGTAGTAAGACTCATCTAGCCAGACCATTCTCAGTATTAACTATACCTTCGCCATTTTAAACCTTCGCAGTATTGACTTCTCGATAATGAACTTAGCAGGAAAATATGACACCCGTCCTATTATAATATACCATACTTTTAATATAAATGTAACTCTAAAAAATAAATAATTTTGTAATTTTTAGGGTGTGACCACATATTTCTCCAGTAACTGCACCGAAGAAGATTCCAATTTGGTTAATGACTGGATGAAGACGAAACGTATCGAAGCGTACATCTGCCGCACGTTCAAAACTTCAGCCGATGATGGTCGTAAGTATACTACAAATTAGAAAATTGTACTTAACGCTATTGAATCAAGATACACGATAATAGACTAACAATAGACTATTAAAAAGAGAGTAATGTTCATTGAAGTACAAATGTAAATTAATCCAGGTTAAAACACTAATTATCTACTAAGTTTCAAAGGTGCTAATCCGAAATGACAATCGTTATCTTCATAATGAGATTTTTAATACCTTACCACATTTAGTGCAGTGAATTGATGTATTCAGTATAGTATTTTATATTCCTAGATAGGTTAATACTTACCATACTATTACTATTAAAATGGCTAGTATTTATATGTAGCCCAAAACCCTCGCTTATCTAAGAAAATATATCATCAATGGTCATCATAATATTATTAGTGTTGCCATTCCATATTAATTTATTTTTATTCGATTCGAAGACGCTGAGAGGCTCGCGCACATTATGGTCGCAACGAGCCGTAGCCAACGCAGAAACTAAAATAAATTTATTAAAAATATTTTTAGTATGGATTATAGATATCAGAATAAAATTTTTGGAGAAAGTTGTAATTTCATGGACCTTATTACCTCAATTAGCTGGTATACTATTTTAGAATAATAATTTTCATGAGTCATACTATAGGTATATTAGAGACTTACGACTTTACTCACACCACCGCGCTCGCTCGCTCCCTCGCTCTTAAAAATGGACTCCGTTTGAGTTCAAAACTAGCCGGGCAATTCCGAAATAAACCCGTGAGTAAAGCCGTAATAATATTTAATATGTAGATAGACCGATTAAACTACAGACAGTAACTATCATGCACTTTTACAGTACCTTTATACACCATTCACTTGGCCAGTGTGGAGAGTTCCCCAAAGCCTCCACTTACTATGGCTATGGAAAAGTATAAGGGGGCGTATTTCCAAGTCACGCGCGGGGACTATTCGCCTCTCTTGAAGCGAGTGAATGAAAACCTGACCATGGCTCGAGAATACGCGGCAAATGACAATCAGAGGAATATGCTTGAACATTACATCAAGAGCTTCAAAGAAGGTGATTTGAATGAACATAAGGAAGGCAGCCGGCATTGGATCAGAGACAAAGGGCCGATAATTGAAACGTAAGGTTCTTTGTTATATTATGTAGTTTTGATGTACCTATAATTTATTTTTTCACCAAAACTTATTACTCATTTATATAAATACAATGCATATAAAAAACATTTTTACTTACACATATAGGTACATAAAATATAAAAGATATGTTTAAAAATATTATTAAATATAATATCGGGAATAGGATCCAAGATACCAGAGAGAGAGAGGAACCTCCTGACTACTTATATATTATTACTAGTTGGCTTTGATTCAGTAGGTACTTGAGATGGTCGGACAAATAACAAATATTTTCTAGTTTGCTCATTAATTTGCAATGTGAAACTTTTTGAGCTGTAGGTCTATGAATATTTTATCATAATTTCTAAGATCTTCGATTTTATGTCTTGTATTTGTTTTCAGATATCAAGGATTCATAGAAACCTATCGCGACCCGAGCGGCCAACGAGGCGAATTTGAAGGGTTTGTCGCCATGGTGAACAAAGAAATGTCTAAAAAATTCGGTTCATTAGTTGATGGTGCCGAACGCTTCATCAAGTTACTGCCTTGGGGTAAAGACTTGGAGAAGGACACGTTCTTACGACCTGACTTCACTAGTTTGGACGTCCTTACTTTCTCTGGAAGTGGCATCCCTGCAGGCATCAACATTCCTAATTGTACGTATACTATATGATAGATATCGCATCGATGGTTTGTGCTAGTAAGCCGTTCTGCTACTGCATGTTGACAGTCTGTGGTGATCAATGGCAGATGTGTTTGTTGTATAATCCATGCCGATCAATATCTACGATCAATCCATTATGTGTGTGTAATAAACTAATGATGACTACCGGGCGTTAGCTCGAACATTCTCATGTATTGTAATAATATTTAAACTACTTAAATTTATTCATTTTATTTAAACTTGTCGGCGGCTACCTTGTTTCATACTCCACACACAACCTATCAAATTAGAAAAGGTGCAATTGGTTCCTGATCGCAGTTTTGAAGTGGAACGATTTGCGCCCTAACCCTATTATCAATGATATTGTTTGCTACTAACACACTTTTTTTTTGTTAAATTGATAATAAACCTGTGCGTTGCAGATGACGAGATCCGTCAAAATGAAGGCTTCAAGAATGTGTCGTTGGGTAACGTAATCCCAGCTGCTTACAAGGAGTCTGTCATTCCATTTTTATCTGATAGCGACAAGGAACTGCTGGAGAAGTATAGGGTCGCTGCGTTTGAAGTAAGATTTTAAGTATTATCAGGACTATGTAACAACGTAAATTAATTCAGTTACTTTTGAATAACTTTATTAAATATGTTCCTAATAGGTGCAAGTAGGTCTCCACGAGTTACTAGGCCACGGCAGCGGGAAGCTGTTGGCTAAAAACGCAGACGGAACCTTCAACTTTGATAAGAACGTTGTGAAGAACCCGCTTACGGGTAAGTCACTCGAAGTTGCTAATTCTCTTGCACACGCTCTAAACTAATTTAAACTTACTATCTCTTTTTAACAGAGATCATTAAAAAAGGATAGGAGATTTTTAGAACTGTCTAACTAGTCCATTTGCATGATATCAACAAGAATTTAGTCGGCATGTCATAAAAGTCTCGTCTAATTTCACGTCAATTGCAAGGACGTAAGACTAATTTGATAGTTCAATTCGCTGTCCTTTTTTGATGGTGTTTATTAGAAAGAGATATAGTTGAGACTAAAATTAGTCTAGCGGGATGTACAAGCATCCAAGTCACGTTTCTTTGATTGAAGTTTTTAGTGGTTAAAAATCTTTACTGACGATCTATTGGACATAATACCACTCTACCTACCACCTCTAGGGTTACTTATCTGATGTTTATATTGATAGGCAAAGAGATCGAGTTGTGGTACACCCCGGGGGAGACCTACGACAGCAAGTTCACCACACTGGGTTCTGCATTCGAAGAATGTCGCGCTGAAGCTGTTGGGCTGTACCTCTCCTTGGTGCCAGAAATATTGAAGTAAGTCTTAAGTTTTGGTTTCTTTTTTTGTACAATGATCAGTGGCGTAGCTACAACTCTAGTAAAAGTGCAACCCCAACAACCTTTATAACTGTTACATGAAAATATTTTTTTTTTTTACGTAATATTATTTTACACTTGTATGACGGGCTTTGGCTGGGTTTTGGAAAAATATATGGTATGAACGCCCTAGCCCTTATTCAATGGCATGCATAGCAACAGGGCAAGCCCAATAACCTTCTCAAAGGTTACATGGAAGTAGAAAAGCCATGATTGCCTAGTGATATGGCCATTGACTGGCAAGTCATAGGTCTCGGGCTCGAACCACCCTCTGATTTTTCTTTAAATGTGCGTATTATAAATTAATTTATCACTTGCTCCGTGTCTCGGAAAGCCGTTGGCCCTGCGCCTGATCTCTCTCCGGTTGTATCGGATTGCCGTTTCATTGGACTCTTATATGGAAGGCACTCCATTGCATCTTCGTAGTTCTTGCTGTTCTGCCGTTCTTAATGACAATCTAATCGTTTATTTTTGCCTAATAGGATCTTTGGTCATGAGGGTCAAGAAGCTCAAGACGTGACGTACGTGAACTGGCTGAGTCTGTTGTGGAACGGAGCCGCGAAAGCGACCGAGATGTATCAACCTTCCACCAAAACTTGGTTGCAGGTAAATCTGTATAAAACATGAACCTTGCAAGAGTGAAAGTACTAAAGTATACAACTTTTACTATAGGACCTACTCTGATAATCTTCAATAAAAACCGCCCTATACATTTCAATAGGTTTTATGGTGGACCGGAGTAGTACCACACTCTTAGAATATCGGCGTTAAATAACTGTATTCGTACTGTTGTTTCATATGGTCAGTGAAGAGAACTTGGCCCTTGTCTCACAAAGGCCGGCTACGCATTAGCAATACTTCTGGTGTTGCGGAGTGCCTATGAACGGCTACGATCATTTCCATCAGATGATCCGCCTGTTTGGCTTAAAAAAAATGAGCGATAGGTACCTTGTGCATTTTAGTCATGTTTATCATTCATTCATATCATTCATCATAAAATCCTGACAACACTGATCTAACCTTGGAATATCTTATCCCTTTGGGTTGTGGGGGTAGAAAATTGATATTCAGCTGCATATGGTTAGATTAGAAGCCGACCCCAACAAAGTTAGGGAATATTAAGGCTATTAGGATGTTGATGTTTATCATTAATTGATTTTATTGTATAATTATGTTTATACCAGGCGCACGCTCGAGCTCGCTTCGTGTTGATGCGTCTCATAGAGCTGGAAGGTGAAGGTATGCTCACCATCACCGAGAACGAACCGGGGAAGAACCTGCGACTCACACTACAGCGCGAACACCTGGCCACACGGGGGAAGAAGATCATCGGTATGTTATACTTACATGTTCTATGGTATGGTTAGGCTCAAATGTCGTCGATTCGAATTCAGGCGCGCACCTCTGAGTTCTGACTTTTAGAAATATGAACTAAAACTTTGTGAAGGAACCAGCACATCTTCTCAGGAGATTTTTCAACGGTGTAAAGCTTTGTCGGACGCTTACGGGCTAAACTTTGGTTTAAACTCTGACACCAAAAACGAAAACTTCCATCTTGTGAAACAATTATCCTGCGCATATAACCCGAGTTGTATTTTAAAAGTCCAGTCTCCTTTCAGGTGATTTCCTAGTGAAACTGCAGACAATAAAGGCGACAGGTGACTTCGCGGCGGGAGAGAAGTTGTTCAACAAGTATAGTCGATTGGAAGAGCCGTGGAAGCGCTGGCGCGACATTGTCATGATGCACAAGCAGCCGCGCAACATCTTTGTACAACCTAACACCGTTCTTATCAATAGTAACAAAGGTAATTTTTGCTAATATTAGAAATTAAAAAAGTGCAGCAACCTTAGAGTATATAAGAAAATATAGAGCAACCCTGTAGGGTTCTGTAGAAGCATGAACTGTGAGCACGGGTATGAACAACGCGGCCGCGACACGAGCTCCGTTTGCGATCATACTTCGATCGACTGCGATTCAACTAGGCTCCACGAGCGAAAAAGTTACATTTTAGCTTATATCATGGTTAACTGCCGAGTTAAATTTTGAAAAACGTCTAGAAAACATAATTTGAAAAAATTACATTTTAACATTAGACCTGCTTTCGCTCCGCACAAGGCAATGTGGTTGACGTTATCACTCTGTATTTTCTTGAATACTCTATGGCAGCAGCATAATATATAAATAAAATAAAAATGCCTGTAACTGTCCCACTGCAGGGCAAAGGCCTCTTAAGATACAGAGAAGAATTGAGCATAAATCACCGTGCTAGCTCACTGCGGATTGGCTATTTCACACCTTTAAGTCCAGGTTTCCTTACGATGTTTTCCTTCACCGTTAGTCAGTGTCTTATATTAACTAAGAAAGTACATATGACATTGAAAAAGTCACATTGGTACATGCTAGGTTCGAACCCATACCTACGCGCTTGCAAAACGGGTCCGTGACCAATGTGCCACCCCGAGACTAACATAAGATAGAACTTTTTATCCCGGTAAACATAAACACACGGGAGCAAAGCCGTGGGCTTTTGCACTAGCATTAGCTTTTGCTAGTGCATTATAAATTGACTAAAACAATCTTTTCATATACTATACAGAAATACTTTCGTCATTAAAAATCTCTGTAAAATTTTTAACAGATTAGAACTAGAGATATAGAAATTTAGAGCCAGAGAGAGAGATGCATGACCCGACTGGCGTAGCGGTTAAGGGATTCGTCTTCTGTGTTTTATGTTGCAGGTCCGATTATCGCACCGTAACCAATATTTGTTTCACAGATATTTAGAAATAATATTTTGTTTGTAGTTAGGCAAGTTATTTTTTTTCCAGGTGAAGAGATAGATTTGAAGCGGTACCCAGCTACCGCCGAGGGTATGATCACATCATGGATTGAACGCTTCCCTAATACAGACATCGATGACATTCTGGAGCTGCTAGCTGCCAAAGACAAAATGTACTTCGAAGAGCTCAAATCTATTGCCGCCGCATAATTCCATACATGTACATATTTTTTTACGTCTCATTAATCCAATACTGGTACTAACAACATTAAATACCAATTTTATATCATAATAATATTCTTCCATTATGTGTACTCGATTTGTTTTATTTCTAACAATCCATGCCGAAAAGGTTCACCCTGGTTTAAGAGGAAATTTAGTGCGACTAGGTTTGCAAATCGATTGCCAAATGAATAATTCGACGAATTTAAATATTGAATTATGTGCAAAGAACTGCCGACATGGTCATGGTCGAAAAAGTCCATAAAAATTTACCTGTATGTTAGAGCGAGATAAATATGCAGCAGGACCATGTTTGATGACCACGTTTATGATACAGTATATGAACGTGACGTCATTCAGAACGAATTTTTTCACGATCGGGTTTTTTATTTTCAGCCGCTTTTATACATTTTAATATTGTGTGGTAATTTTAATCATTCATTTATAACTTGATAAGTTTTATCTTTGATTACAAGTTTTGTAAATAAGCGTTCGGCATTTTTTGATTCTTTAGTTTTTTTAAAATAATTGCGCACAGGGTACGGTTTTCAACCTATGACTATACATCTACTATACTAGGTACTATTACTACTGCGCGACATGGTCTATTCCGTCGCACGTAATTGTACTATATAGTCGAGGCATACATTTACAAAAGAGAGCTGGGTGCGAGACGACAATTAAGTTCTGAAATTATGTGGTATGTCGTATTCTATCTGGAATAATTTACGTAAATAAATACATCAAATTTTTCAACTATATAATTTATTCACATTCAATACAAAACGTGTGTGATAGCAAATTTAATATCAATCGTAATAATCACAGTACCAAAGTCACCGCGGTAATTATGACATAATGAGAAATATTAAAAATCACCACACACCAATAAATAATTTTCAATTCTAATAAACGATAATAAATAGAAGATGAACGGATTTGCGTAAAATTATTGCTTTTAACACCACTGTAATCGAAGTAGCTGCTCCCTGACTTGTACAGCAAATAATATGATACAAGTAACGCTAGTAATAACGTCGTATACAATACTAGTTGAGTGAAACAAAACAGCAGCAGCTTACAAATTATAACATTAAAATTGAAAACGCTATTGCTTAAAATATACACGTTTTGATAATCTAAAACACGTCCGATCTATAAATAGTTATTCCTAATGAAATCATCTAAGCACCATTCTATTCGATTACTGTTACGTCCTGACTTAGCATTCAATACTATAATGATTATGATAAATATTAAACTTAAATTGACTTAGGGTCACATAAAAATGTAAATTGATAGTAACTAAGAAAAAATATAGTTAATTAATGTTGAGTAAAACGTATTTGTGCAAACACACACTAAAAATTGTGTCATTTTATATTTTTCAATAAAATGGACTATATCAAATCCAGTCACTTATGTTTTATAAAGGCACATAAGAATCAATTTACAATAAACACTTAACAAAAAGTTCACTCTTTGCAAAATATATTATTACACTTCAATTGTCAATCGTATAATACCATCAACAGAATCTGTTCAGCGTAAAAAGCTGTATCAAAGTATTCTGTAGTCTGTCCGCACTTCGCAGAAAACCAACAAAGTTCAAACAAAACAATTTCTTCTCACAATCTGTTGTAATTTGATGAATCTGTGTGACGCTAGCTATATCCTATTCGTAACTAATTTTCATGTTCCGAAATCCTAATATTCGGAAATGTCGAATAAGTTTTACATCTAATTATGCTCTAATTAGTGATTTTGAATTCAGTGAGAGATTCATTGCAATAAGTATTATCTAAATTTGCCACTAAAGACAGTCTTAAAAATCTGTCAGTGATGAGATTCTCTTAATTTACATGACATCTAAAAACCTCGTGAGTATATACTACGTTTGGCAAGAGTATCGATACAGCCTCGATCAGATCAACACTAATAACAGACTCAAAGGACATTGTAAATAAGTTATCAAGTATAACAAAAACAATGAAAGCATCAGTTCCATCAGTTACTGCATCTACGGTGTCCACTCAAGTACTCAAGGTTAATTGTCAAAAATGCTTATATAAATCACAAAATCAAGTTAATCCTGCGCAATCAATAATTCCTCTCAGTCAACTTTCTCAGAGCATTCTGCACCGTCGCCTTCGCGGTCGCCTTTCGTTGAGATATTGGATCTGAAACATTACAGTTACATTATGTGACATAAAAATACTTGTGGAAGAATATATTTTGTTTTTTTGTGTGTATTGCTCTGTGATGTGTAAATATTATGATAGTGCAATATTACTTTGAAATTATTAATACACTGTCGATGATTCTTAACGTTAAAATGATGTTGGTAGCTATTGTGAATCTACTTTTTCGAGTTTCTACGAGCAATATAACTGTGGACTCATTATATGTGATTATTAGATCTATTATCTACATTTGGAGGTATTTTAATATTTTACATATCTCACAAACTTAATCTTTGCTATAGGATGTAAAACTTTTTAAAGCATTAGTGCTATAAAAATTTTATTCGTAAGCGTGAAGCGTGCACAGAATAAAATCGTATTATCTTTCACTTTGGGAAAGTTATTAAAATTATTTACGTGACATGTAAGTACAGAAGTATACACACCTTGGCAGTGGTTCCTTCTCAGCGTCAGGTTTCCTTGTCACGCTGATCGATATCTTTTTTCTTTGCCTTATTTTTTCTAATATATTTTCGGGGCTCGGTTCTTTTTCGCTCTCCTTTAATATTATTGCGGAGTTGCGAGTTGTTCTTTTAGGTCTATAGGTGGCATAGTTGCCCGGAGAATACATTGATATAGTTCTGTTGTATTTGTGTGGATCTCTTAACGAATTTAGACTATTGTCTTCAGTTCCATCGTCCAAAAGGGATTTCGTTCTTGAGTATCTCTGTGTGCCGTACGTGGATGGCTGTTCATAGTCTAAATAACTCCTGCTACCCGGATATTTCCTAAATTCGTTGCGATCGAGAGATCTATACGTATCAATTTTATCATTTAGTCCATAATTTTCAAACCTTAAGTTATTTCTAGTACTAACAGGCATATCAGTTAAAAGAGATCTATAGCGTTCCGTGGATGGCGATAGGTCAGAGGAGACAGATAGCCCTGGAGATAGCGGAGACAAGTCATAAGTCAGAGGTGAAGTCGGCGACACATCGTACTTAGTGTCTGAAGGTTGAGAGTGTATTCTAGCGACCGGGTCGTACTCGGCCGCTCCAGGGCCCACTAAACTACTCTTTCGTCGTTGTTTCTTTTCGTTGAATCTAGTATAAAAGCTTTTCCTTCGTATTCTATCGACAATGTCTTCTTTCTCAGGTGTAGTTGAATCGAGACTTCGCAGATGTAATGTGGTGTTGTCCGAAGGAGATATAGGATTTCTATCTGATGATTTAGCTTCACCGCTATGATCAGACTTTATTTCAGAGTTTGAAATAGTTGACCTACTTCTCGACCGACTACGACTCTGTCCGTCTGTATTTTCAATATTTATGCTACTATCTAAAAGCGTGGTATTTTTTTCTGGAATATCTTTCTTTTCAGTCTCACTGTCAACGGAGGAAATATTCATAATTTGAGGTTCTATCACAGGATTAGTAGGAACTATTTTCTTAACTCTTGGCAATCTAGAGAAATCTAACTTTAAACTGTTTCTAATGTTCTTTGATTCGTTTTCTTTTTTAGACGCAGGCTGATCATCATTCTCTACAGACATTGCAGAAACACTGTCACTTGAGGTCCTCCCGTACTTATTTTTGCGTCCAAGACCATTCAAAAGTAACGACGTCGGTCTTCGTGGTTTATCTTTGTCCAGACTATCTATAGTTGGTTCAGGAATAGTTTCAGTTTTAGGAACACTCTCTGTGGGTTGTTCTACATTTTCATTATGTGGTTTCTCTATTATGGGTTTCGACCTTTCTTTAGGTTCGAATTTCTTAAAGAGACCTAATACTTTTGAAACGGTAGTTTTGTTTTGAGGTGCGTTTTGTGTTTCTAAAGCTGCGACATCTGTCAAAGTAACAGCTCTTTTAATGAGGTTTGATTCGGTTGTAGGCTCTACGTTCAAGGGCACTGATTGCTCTCGATGCAGTCTGCTTAATTTAGAACATTCTTTTTTTGAGTCATTCTTAATACCATTTTCTGTTCCTTTTTCTGGGGAACTAGATTTAGTCGCAAATTTTTCTAATTTATGCCCTATGGATTGTAAAACCGACTTCTTTTTTGTGACGGCTGTTTTTGTAACATCGTCTTCTGTAGCTTTTTCTTTCACTTTTTTTGTGACTTTCTTCTTGTCCGTAGTTACTTTATTATCACTCGATTCTTGATTGTTTCCTATATCAGTCTTAGATTTCGATGAAACTTTTCTAATAATCTTTTTCTTTACCGTACCTTTCTTTTCAGTTTTGTCGTTTTCACCGGTTTTTGAAATCGGTTCGTCTTTCTTTGACAACTGATCCGCAACTTTGTGTTTGGTGTCTCCATTGGATGTTACTTTAACAACGTCGTTAGGTGGTCCACCATTAGGAATTGTTGCGCTATTTTCTGTTTTAACTTCAATTGTTTCAGATTTTATATCATTGTCTTTATTTTTGACTATTTGATACTTTTTCAAAGATAGGCTGGCATCATTCGATTTGTCGTCATGTTCTGTTTTTAACTCGACACTTTGTTCTAACACTGTGCTATTTTTAACTGAATCAGATTCTACTTTTGGATCGGACTTCTTCTTAGGCAAAGTAATACTGAAACTTACTTCTACATCCGATTTAATATCGGGAGCAATGATCTCTTCTCTTAGAGATATATTTTTAGAATCGTCTACTTTAGCTTGTCGGCTGATGTAAACTTTCTCTGGAGACGGACTGCTTGTAGGATAGCTTTTAGGTCTTATTAATTTGGACTCTCTCGGCAAAGTCCTTTCTTTATTTTCAATATCTCTATTGAATGAATTTTCAGGTAGTGCACTTTCACTCGGCTCATCTATAGAATCTAAAGCTTTCACAGGATAACTTTTGGGTCGGGCCAATTTCGACTCTTTATTAGATGAAGTATCATCAAAAACAGATTGTCTAGTGTTTTCTAAATTAACATAGCGTTTAGAGTTCAACGTTGATCCGGACAAGTCCACCGCGCTCTCTTTTATGTTGTCCAGAATTGGGAAAAATGGAGTGGTAGATCGGCTTCGGTCCTTGCCCGCGAAGAGCCCGATGGGCGATAGTGATTTCTTGGGACTGGTCACGTCATCCCTAAATGCCAGCGGCGCGTCAGCCACGTCCGTGGGGCTCCTTGCGGTGGCCTCTTGAGTTTTGTTTTTCTTTTCCCTGATTTCTCGTAAGATTTTTTGGGTTTCCAACTCTCTCTCTTTTCGATGACGCTCGTAAAGGTTTTCGTCTGGTGGTGATTCGAAAAAGTCTGATCGAAGGAACCTCGAGACGCGGCGGCGGGGCTGGTCACCAGAGTTGCCTCGCAAAGAGTGTCGCCGCAGCCCCACGCCCGCCGCGCCCGCCGCCGCGCTGTAGCAGCTCGGGTCCGACGCGCCGCTGCCGCCGTCCGACCCGCACGACTCGTCTAACGAGAGCGCTCGCTCCGGCGTCAAGTATTTACTGAGTAGAGGTCGATCTCGCGGACGAGTTATGAGCGGCTCCCGAATTAGCGAGTTGGGTGACGGACACTCCACGTCGACGGTTGTCAGGGTCGGTGTCATCTCACGCGAACTAGACCGCCGTCGAGACCGCGGAAGGGTGGAGTATTGGGGTGCCGCAGTGTCTATCGGACTTTCTTCCTTAACTTGTGAGGGAGTGTCGGGTATTGCGGCGGGCTGCGCGGGTTGTGCAGGGAGCTCTGGTGGGGAGGGCGCGCCCGGCTCGGGCTCGGTGCGGGCGTCGGAGTGCGAGTGCGCGCGAGCCGGCGGGCGCGGCGCGGGGGAGGCGGGCGCGGCGGGCTCGGTGGGCGGAGCGCGCTCGTTGAGCGACAGCGTGCGGCGCAGCGTGCGCGCGGCGTGCGGCGGCAGGTGCGCCAGGAGCTGGCGCTGCAGGCGGCGGGACAGCGCCGACGTGAGCCCCGACAGTGCGCGCAACTCGCGCTCAGTAAACTCTATCGAGCTCAAGTCCAAGTCCGAGAGATCTAGTCCGCTATCCATGTTCGGTTCAGTGTTTTGTTGTCCGGTACGGTGCTTACCGGTTTTCTTATTACTACCTGAAATTTAACCGAAAAACACACGTTTCGATCATGCAGAACGCTCGCTGTCATGAAATATTTACAGTGCCGATACTGAATTTGAATAGTGTCCGCTCGTCGATCGATATTAAGGGGGAACTACGAGCGGAACCTCCTCTGCAGAGTATTTAGATTAAGAATCGAATTAAACAAAACTGGGGCTATCGAGTGCCCGGAGTAAATCCACGAAAGATGCAAACATCGATGCGATCCGTTAAAAGTTAATAAATATCTACAAAGTCTAAATACGAACTAGGCAAGTTAGATCAAACGGTAAGCTTTAAATATGCGAAAACAAATCACAAAAAATGCATTAAAATGTTGCTTCTGTAGGAATAGTAATTTATCAAATGCGTACTAAATAATGGCTTTAGCGATATATTTCACATAGTAGAGGCATCTCTATCTGATAAACAGCCGCGGCGCACGGTGCGGAACACAAAAACACATAAATGTAGAAATAAATATAGTTTAGTACCTATTCTTGTGTGGCGTTTGTGGCAGATTTGTGGTTGGCGCTGGTGCCGCTGTGAAGTGAAGATTTGGTCGGAGCATGCAGTGTAACGCGCAACCCAACTGCAACCACACCAACACAAGCTCACTACGGCTTCAAGGCGCGGCTGGACCTGTCCCCCGCCCTGGCCCCCAAGTCCCCATCCCCCCTGGCCCCCCGTACCCGTCCCCTTGTCCTAGTCTGGCTGCAGGTAAGTTGTGCAGCTCCGCGAGTGTAGCGCATGAACTCGTGACATGATCTCTATGTGTACACTGACATTCGAGTCGAGATACTCGACATCGAGTGCTACCACATCCACTATCTACACATTTATGCCATGATCACTTTCCAAACAAATTAATTAACTGTCAGACTGTAAATAATTTGTACTGCTTAAATTTACTTGGCACAGAAAATTATCGACAATTCAAAGGTAAAAATCAAAGTTATTATTCTACTTTATACAAAATAGTACTGCATTGGCACAGGAGATGCGACGTGTGAAATGTATGTACATTTCATGCAATGCTACTAAAAAAAACTAAATTTATGATAATCGAGAGCAACGCAACATTTTCCTGCTAGTGTTAGCGGGTAGGAGAAAGTCAACACCTGCACAAAGAATGCAATTTGAATACAATAATACACTACAATGCAAAAAATGTTAACTTTATTAATAAAAAACATGGTTAATGAACTCTAAATAACACAAGATATATAATAGACTATGTAGCCTGACTGAGTTGGCTATCTCGATAGTCTATTAAATATTACATTAAGGTTAAGTGAAAACGATATCGACGGTGGAAAACGTCGCAAATATCGGCGGCAGCTGTTTATGTTACTATATATCTTTGTGGCGTATTTCACGGCACTTAATGAAATGATTTGAAAGTTAATTTATTTGTTTTAGTGAAGCTAGCTTTTTTGTGAGTGTCTAGGACCGTGCGAGCGGCACTAACTACTTGCGAGTTGCAGTGCGACGATGACCGACGATCTTATGACGAAGCAGGGGTATCTCAATATGTGACGATCAATCAGAAATGTATGTAAAGAAAATTGATATTTTGTATGAATTCTTAATGTCATACATAATAAAACTTTTCTGTGCGTAAGTTAGATTGATCGAGATACTTATTACTGGACCTTTTTATTGTATCTTTTACATTTTAAAAACATGTAAGAATTTCGATTCAAGTAAGTTACCTACATGTTAGAAAAATACCAGAAACGGTATCACTTTAAAATAAGCAAATAATGTTTTACACGCTGCTATGCCAATCTTTTTGTAGAATTTACAATTTATCATCAAGTGTTTTATACAAGAAATTCTGAATAAGGCGAATATACAATATACAACCGTGTAACAATTTTAATAAAAGTGTTTTTTGTTTTTAGTTTTGATAAATTAAATATAAACAATTTACACTTTTATTTACAAAATAAATAAATTCAGGATCAATTCACTGTAGTTTAAAAAGTTTTTTTTTCTACAAAAAGAAAATTTATTTAAAAATGAATTATTTTCAATTTATGTAATGAAACACACCGAGAATGGTTTCAAAAGTGATGTGTGTATGTGGTGCAAGGCTCAGGCGTGAGCTGGTGGATACTGGCAACGTTTTCCCCGTGCGCGGGTGCAAGCAGTGCTAAGCGTGGGCCTTACCTCTGGGCAGCTGCTGGCGAGGCTTGAACATCGACTCGAAGTCCGCGTGCATGTCGCGGGAACCCCAGCCCTCGCGCCTGTACAACGGTTTACAATAATAAACATATTGTTGACGATTCTGCAGAATCAACGTAACGTATAATAGAGCCATTCTATCCTTTGCGATGGAAAGAGATAGCATGCCGTGACAGCATGACAAATGTAGGTTTACAACTCAATTCAGTTCTAGACACCGTACGTAACAGACACATAACATCAGACATAAAAATATATTTTAACTTGAGGTAAGCACAGCCTTCATTGTCGGTAATCACTGTAATTTAAATTAAACTCTATCTTGTTCACCTTTAAGTTTTAAATGGATTGACATCATTGCTAGCGTGCCTGAAATATGCGTGCGGTATCTGTAAACGTGAATCGAGCTTTGGTAGCCAGTTCACGATCTACTAATGTTACGTCAAAAATTAATACTGATCGCATGGTTCTTTCATCTATCATTCAAATGAAAATAAAAATCGTTTTTGTTTTGCCAAGAAATTTTGAACTTACGTTTCAGACACACTTCTTTTACTTTCCACATATCTATGAGTGCTGCATGTAATAATAATAAAACGTGTTACAGTGTAAATTATGATCATGTCGTGTAATGGGTAGTTATAAAAGAAGAGAAGGTATACTCACAATAGATTTCTCCTTGGTAAGTGAGGGCTGCATGCATAAAATTAACATTAATTATAATTAGTCGGAAAATATGATAAAATTAAATGTGATATTTAAAAAAACACTTCAATTCATGAAATTAGTCGTAACTTAAAACGAAAAAAAAAATTAAGTTATTTAAGTTTTATGTTCATGAATAGAAATGTCAAAAATGTAATATTACTATGAATAAAGCTCTTTTTTATTCAAGAAATCTGATTCATATTTTTTACTAACAATTAGAAATGATAAGATTATAAAATGTACATTATATTTTGTAAACATTAATACCAAACCAAAGTAAACTTGGCCGTAAAATTGAATAGTTATATTCTTTATATATAATAGGAAGGTAAGATATAGCTAGATATAGCATGTATTCTCTTTTTACATCAAAGTTTACTTCAGAATAGACACGTAGTAATAATGCTGTAATAAGATCAGTAGCTTCAGAAATGCGTTTTAATTAAAGATCTATGATAATAGAGATTACCAATGTTCATACTACTTAATTCAAATTATTTAAATTACTTTTTTAGCTATTAAATCAAACATTGTATTTTAAAAAACCAGCTGTATCATGGTTTTCTTGTTTATTATAAATATTTAAATTTATTTTATGATTTTTTTTTAGATACTAGATTTATCTATTGTTAACGTTAGTGTTGATCTTACCTGTTAAAGAATGGCGATTGTAAGTTGTTGAAGAGTGAGTGCTGACTGAAGCCAGGACCTTCCTCGCCGTTCAGGCGATTAGTCAAAGCGCGAACCTAGAATAGACAGCACAATATAAGTTTATCTTAATATATAAAATATATCATGATATTACTGGAGAATTTTAAAAGTAGATGACAAGAATTTTATTTATCGACAGTAAATTTGCGTCACACAATTATTAACAAAAGAGCATCAAAATGACAAGCAAGGACAAATAATAATGTTCTTTAAAATTAAATGTACTTTTTGGGTAAAACCTTAAACTAAAATCTCCGAAAGGCTGGCATACCGACTCGTTTAGGTTAGGTTCGAAGGGGATGATTTATAATTATGAATATGGACTGAGTTATCGAACTCCTTGAGGCCGTACCCTGTGCAGGAGCGTGGAGAAGAGGTTCTCAGCGGTGAGCAGGTGGAAGCCCTCGTCCTCCTCGTCGTCCTCCCCGGAGCTCACGCTCTCGGCGCGGGCGGCGCGCGACGGCCGCAGGCGATGCATGTGCGCGTCTTCTTCTTCTTCGGACTCGCCGCCGCTCACTAGGCTGCTGAGGAAATACGGCTTATTACCTATTCTCAATCTCTACCTCCTCTCATTTTCAATGTCTTTAACACTTTGACAGACGTAAATGCCTAAAGAAGTCATACCAATAAAAATTCTAATGTCTCCTACACCAGCACACAGAAGAGACGTCGAATTAGAACAACGCACCGACTAAAGTTTTCCCATAGTCCACCTCCGAATGCAACAGCGAGTAGACGCATGTTTTTTGAAAAAGGTATATACCGGCACAATACTAATAGGCCTATGTATAATATGTTTTAACTATCGTTTCCAAACCTTTTAAAAATATCTAAAAATAAACTAGAATTATTCAGTCTCATAGCTAGTTATTCTAGACCTCTCGAAGGCTTTTGACACTGTCAGTCACCTTATATTTATTTTGGAGTTTATATGTATAGGTGTTTGGGGTTAAAACCTTTCGCAATAGGGAAGATGCAGATGTAATATTTATGGAATTTGTATGATTAAAACGTTAAAAAAATATAAAAGAAAGGCCACTGCAACGTTTTTATTTTACATATTGTTGTTTTTTTACAATAATTACGATTTAAAAATGACTTGAAACAATACGTATTTTAAAACACGAATTAGCGTTTCGTGACGTCACACTTGTTTTGACAACTTATTTGACGTTATGGTTGTAAAGGTGAATATTATTTTATGGGAATATTAATTGCGTTTTTTTAATAAAAATGGGAGTTGGGTTTATCAAAGCAGACTCCAGGTGTTTACCTAGAGTTAGTATTGACATAACATGATTAGTTTTTCTCTAGTTTAAATATTTTGAATAAAATAATTAGTTAGGTATGTTTAGTTCCAGGCCTTTGTAGTAATAAATATTGTTTATATTATTTTAATCAGCATTTTAGATTAAAATTGAAGAAGCTGGATTTCTTCGTAATGCCGAGTACCCTTTTTTGGTGCAACACCTGACGGCTGAAAATTACACAGTAGAGGTGAAATATCCTTTACAGAAGCTACCTACCATACTTTCCTATGTGAAAGACAATAAAATAACACCAAAATATTGGGCACAAGTACAACTTCAAATGTTTTTCAGCATAAGGAAAATATCACTTTTCTGTATAGCACACACAAACTTTGAAAAATTAAAAGAAGTATATTTGTATATACGATAAAAGCATTTTATCTGTTATGAATGCTGCATAGAAATTCTGGATAGATGCTGTATTTCCAAAATTAAAATGTAATAACTATATAATATTTAAGTTATTCTTTTTTGTAAATTTATAAAATAAAATTCTATGCTTTGTAAATACTATTTTTTATTCAATTTAAATAAATATGCAAAAGTATGAAAGCCAACGGCGAACCAGTAAAAGACAAGAGTGACGTCATCAGCACCATAAGTCCGTTTTCCCGCGAACTGTCAAACTGTCAATTTAAAACAGCATTTTTTCGGATAAATTGCAATGTTTTAATTTTTTAAATATATTTGTGGTCTATTCTACATGGAATTCTTTAAAATGAAAACAAAAATAAAAATAGTGCATCTTCCCTATTATATGTGTATATGTTATAGAACGTGGCGGGAGCAAGTATCAGAGTTGATGAATTAATAAGTAATAGTAGAACAATTAAGTTAAGGTGTCCTTCAAGGTTCAATACTAAGGCCGACCCTATTTCTAATCTGTATTAATAAACAGAGCTAAAAATGGCATCTTTCTTTTTATTTTATATGAATTGTGGGTTATAAAAATGATAAATAAACTACACAAGTACCTAATACGCCTAGGTTTAGTGCGGTGATGTCTTGCAGTGGGGAGGTGCGCTTGCGACGCAGTCTCAGGTTCGAGGCTGCGTTGTCTTGGCGTGACGTATCCCTTGCCCTCCACTGCGATGGGAATGATGAACTCTCGCGCAGATTTCTTGATGGGTTCGCCAGGACTGCTGCAAGTTTCACTCGCACTGCCGGATTCCGTTGATGCCAGCCGTCTGTACGATAAGCGTGTTGTATAATTTTACGAATTAGGTATAGAAAACTAATGCCTAGTAGGTAGATGTTTTTAGCCAGTTTTATTTGTATAGAAAGAGGCTAGTTTTGAAGGTTCGATGTAGTTTATAATAGCTTGATGTCAGAAATTTTGATGAGATTTATAATAGATATAGAGATGTTAGGAATCATTTTTACTTATAATTATCTTATTTTTGGGCGGCGACGCGTGGTAGTTAAGTTTCTGAGGTCATGAACTGCAAACATAATCCAAATCCTATTCTTATTAGACGAAAGTTTCAGAAATAGCCCGCGCACTAACGGTAGAATAAGTTCGAATATAAGTTAGGATTGAGATTGGAGTTCAGAATTCAAAAGTAGCCCTCTATAAATATATACAGGGAAAAATATCAGCTGTTCCATACATTTTGTTGAGTCATATGAACATAAATGTATGGAACAGCTGATTTTTTTTTTGCGAATTCGGAGTTGGTCTCATAGTAAAAGTTGTTCATAATGATGAGTTTAATGACCCCTTTTAAGGATGTTGGTGTTTTACAAATAACCCTGTATAAATAAAAATCACAGAATAAACATTGAATGAATGTACCTGAGCGGTGTGACTTTAGGCGCGGGAGCAGGCGCGGCGGCGACCTTGGGGGGCGCGGGGGGCGCGCTCACCGGGGAGGGGGGCTCCTCCGGAGATACTGTGATGGGGATGATACGCTCCACAGACACACCCCTGACATAAAAACAGACTAGTTTTAGGGTTTGGTGGTACTCTTGTATTTTCAATAAATGCTCTAATTTTTTATTGTAGTTAGTTTCGATTCTGCAAAGGTAAAGATGAATATGTGTGGTAACCTGTTGCGGTGGTCCTCGACGCGGTGCTGCGCCTCGGTGCGGAACACGCGCGGCGTGCTGGGCGGCGTGGCGGCCGACGCCAGCCCCACGCCCGCCGACGACGAGCGCCCGTACGCCATGGGCGGCTTGCCCGGACCTACGCACATACATATTTCACTGAACATATTTATTTTTACAAAACACTTCACTTCACTTCAGTAAAAGCAAAATGTTTATTAGTAATTCATAAAAATAAGTATATTTAATAACGTATATTTACAGCATAATTGAATAAAACTAATCCTAAATAAGGTATAAATAAATATAAATTAAACTATAAATAAAAAACGGAATTAATTGATATAATAATTTAAAATTTGAATTTTAAATTCGAATCACATCACTAATCCAAACGTATTCCAAAAATTCACATGTATGTCGATTTTGCCATTACATACCATAAACATAAATTCTTCACTATTCTGTCATTAAACTAATTATAGAACCAGGAATTCAACGCCCATTCGAAAATGACTAAAAACTACTTTTAAAAAGTTACCTGTACGTATGACAGACGAGATAATGTCTCTTGCAGCGCGCCTGCGACTCTCTTCCCCGGCTTTCTCCTCGACCAACTTCGCCATAGAATTTTGTAGACTCCTACAAATTATCGTCAGAGTTAGTCATATTTGAAATGTTGGCATCAACATCCCTGCCGCATTAATCAGAATATGTAAGAAAATACATTCGTCATGTCAAACACACGCACGGGTTTATGTAAGTAGAAAATATATTATGCAGTATGTACAATGGAGTGTTTGTCATGATCGTGGCTTTCAGCACTCCCTATTTCTTGGTTTTAAAAACATAATCAGCTACTGTAAAGAATGCATTTTCCCGAAAAAAAATGCTAAATATATTCGGTAACATTTTATAATAAATGGGTTGAGATAATATTTACATGCACAATAGTAACGTGGAGTAGCTCGTTAGCAGTGACAGCTTAGTGGTATGACCGTTGGACTGCCAAGTCAAAGGTCGTAGGTTCGAAACCCAGGCACGCACCTACTTTTCGGATGCATGTGCAATGATCAAATCAAACTTTCCTCTCTTCAGTTAACGTACCTTCTAGCATCTTGTAGGAGCACAGCAGGGTCGACGTAGATTGAGCTGTGCGATGGTTCGCTTTCAGTCTTCTTCACACCGCTACGCAGGTTTGATTCCCGCTCCGCTTCCGTGGGTGTCTGTATTAAGATGAAATGCTTAGGTATATGTAGAATTATAAAAAAAGTCGCCATAAGGACTGGGATAGAGATATAAATCTGATTGCCAAAGTGGGTATTACTATAAATTAGTTGAAAGATACTCTTGTGATCTTCTCGGCTGTGAAAATGGCAAGTCGTTATTGATCAATAGGTATCAAAGAAGCGACTGTTTTTTCTTAAATAAATATTGGCCGCATTCGGCTACTTAATACGTGGGTGTGCAGTGACTAGTCACGCCAATTTTACTCGACGGGGAAGACGGAAGTGTGATATCGTTCATCGCCTCATCTTTGACTCTGATGTGACTCAAATGACGTCTAAAGCGCCGACGCCTTTGGCGTATTAAACAAGGAATATGAAAAGAGGTATAAACTCATCTAGATGCCAATTTCTTGAAATTTCATTAGTGTAACACATTGTTAACATTTCAGGAAGTTCAAAACTTTTTAATTGATGTTTTATCTACAAGTTGCCTTGATAATATTTAGGATTCTGTACATCTTATCTGAAATAAATAGGATTCGTGTCTTAATTATGCGGTGATATGAACGATATCTTTAACTTTGGTAAATTTTATTGAAATTCATCTTTTTACATCTTCAAACGAGAGAGAAATTACATTTCTTTACTACCAAGTTTAACTTAGTGATTGAATTAATAAAACAAAAATATCATATCGGCCTATTGTTGCAAACAGTCGTGAAGATAATAGAGGTCTTTGACCTGTAGTGGAATGCTTAAAAGAAAAAATCTATTTGAAATAAAATAATAATTTGAAATAAGTAATATTAGTAAACAACAACTTGGTGCGTCTAAAAGAAGATGACAACACTTCTTATAGATCGCTTTTCCCTCAAGCTTGCTTCTAACTTGTATTCAATAAAGTCGTGTAATTTAAATGAACTATAATAATTTGTACATTCGCTTCTATATCCATTATATTATTATAAAAGGCTTGATTTAATTGAATAGATGAATAATAAAATAATGAATAATGAATATCATGTGGATCAGTAGTCAAATAGCCAATGAATTAGTGGATTTCTTATGAGAACCGAAATTTGAAATTCTCAGACGCAAACCTCGCGAATGGCTTTCTTTTATAATGCATGTTAAAATGCTCTTTTCCTGCCGGGGGCTTGCTTGTCGCATATAATGGCTTACCTGTGAAGGCTCAATGCCAATTTGTTGCAGTCTAACAGTGCCATTATCTGGAGTCTTTGACTGCAACTCGCGGTCTTCACTTTGTGCTTTAGGCTTGGCGATCTTTGATACAACTGTAAATAACAATTATATATATATTATATTATCCTAACCGAATTTTGCTGCTGTCACAGCTGTCAATCTCAAAACAGACTACGCAGGAGATATTACAGGGTATGTTAAAACACAGATGCACTCTTTATTCTTTCTGTACGATGGGACGGCAATCCGACTCGACCGGAGAGAGATCAGGCGCAGGACTGACACACGGCTACGCTCTGCTCTCGGTACGTATTTACACGAGGGGTGCAAAAAAAAACTTCTATTGTGTACCTGGTTTAGATATGTTGCGTTTGATTTCAGGGGCGGTGGTAAGAGAGGCTCTCCTCTCAAACTGATCCTTGAAGTTGCCAACATTTCCTCCTAAGAAAAAATACAAATAAATTAATTAAAGTTTAGGAAATCGCATTCAAAACGTGCTACGCAAACGCAGCGATTAATGTGAGTAACGTCATCGAGTTTCACAGTTTAAATAAAATAAGTCCCAGTACCTGGGATGGACAGTTTCTTAGGCTTCGGTGTTTGGTTGGCAGCAGGTTGTTGTGCTATGGACAGTGACGTCAACTTGTCAGCCGCAGACGATACGGTGCTCTGCTTTGTCTCTTCTTGTGGCTGCAAGGAATATAAAATATAGAACAATATATCCTCAAAGTATCATTATTATAGTACATAGGTCGGCTTCTAATATAATCCAATGCAAATGAATATCCAAATATATCAAGTCACAAACTTTGACATTTGTAATATTAAAGAAGGATTAAAATGTAAAACGAAAAAAGAGTTCCTAATTAGGAACGGAATTAGGAACTCTAATGAGTGCATTATTTATAATCGGTTAAAATATGTCGCTTCGCCGTAAAGGCGCTTTCACAAGCAGCTGACGTCATCCCCGGTAAAAACATTAGTTGGCGTTAATTAGGACTTGAAATTGTTGAAATTTTAGAATACACAGAAACAGTACCAATTTCGACGTCGTTTTTTTTTCAAATATTCAATACCTAAATCCCAACTCTCATTGACTCGACTTAATAAAGCAGCTTATTTCGAACGGATCTAAACGAACCGAAGCAGTTTTTGCGGATGAGCAGCGCATGCGCCGCCTCCGATAAGCGGTTCTAAACGCGAACACTAACTCTTTCCGCCAACAATTTGTTAACAAGCCAAAAGCCAAAGTAAACGAAAATGGATCTTGTCTTTTGAAGATGTGCAAATAATATGCGACGTTAGGTTGTTTAGCAATTTCTCAGTCGATCGAAAAATAAGAAGATCTCACCTTGATCTCATCAACTTTCTCAGCAGATTTTTCTTCTACAGACTTAGGAGAGACCTTCTTCTTGATAACCACGCGAGGTTTGGCTGGCTTTTCGACTGCCTCTTCTTCCTTGGGCGGCTCCTTGACAATGTCTTTAGTTAGGTCCCTCACTAGCTCCACGGGCGATGGCTGGATTGTAATCGTCGCTGACGACTTCAAGTTTGGTTGTATAGCCTAGTAAGAAAGAATTTTTAATGTAGGTAGGTACTTGCGAAAAGAGGATAGAAAGTCATTTGGTTTTTGAAATACGTGCCGCTCTATATAACCAGTAATAAAAAAAAGTTTAAAAATGAAATAGTGACTGAATATAATTACCGCATCGTTGTCAAGGGGTGGTTCATCTGTAGGTAATATTTCAGGTGAACTTTCTTCTGGCAACACCGGCGCTTGCGGCGCAATGCTCGCACAACTGAAACAATATCGTTAGGATATTCGAAAACTTATTGCCATTATAAAATCAAAATTAATTATTTCTTTTAAAGTGGAGTGTAGTATTTTTGTGATTTTTTTTACATGTTTATAGCACATGATAGCTTATTAAATATAATTATTTAATAATAAAATTTGAAAAAAAAAAAGAAAAACACGATCTTCGACACGGTACGTCGAAGATCGTGGGTTCGAATCCCATCCGTATCAGTTGTTTTTTCAAATTTTCTTATTAAATAATGATATGGAGTGTAGTACTTACCTAGCCACTCGTTCCTTCTTCCTCTGCAGTCCGCTGGCTGACATGGCTAGTTCCAGCTTGCGTTTGTTGTCAGCCGCCGACACGATTGTGCGAGTAGGCGACGGCTTAATAGCGTCTTCTCCGCCCTCTGATAAAAAAATAGGACTAATATTAAAAAATGAGGTAAAATAACATAATTATATTTTCTACTGTTTTAACAGGAACAATTAAGTAAAACATTTAATAAATTTTAATAATGTCGTAATCATTACCTGCAACTAAATCCAAGATCCTCTTTTCAGCTGAATTACTCGGCTCAATGTGAGCCATCGATGTTGAGCTTGTAAGATCCGTGCCACTCTCCTCTGGACCTAGTTCAGCCTGAAAAAAAAACGATCATAATCAACCTATATGATTTATTTTTTATTATTCATGGGCAAGTCATTTACCTATAATACTTCCCGCAGATGTTTAAAATATAGTTTTGATTTCTGTAGTGAGAAGAAATAGTGCGTTTGTATGCAAGTGAAATAGTGAAGAGCGAAAGAGTGAAGTATTTAGTTCGGTCGAGCATCGCCCGTCTTCGTTTAGGTAACCCTAGGACCTCCAGTGTCTAGTCTCAGAATCGACCCGCTATTATTTTTTTTTAAATAGTGTAATGCCCACGCCTTTTAATGTAAGAACGTCGCTTATGGCGTCCTTAGATAACGATAAATTACCTCATTAGGCACGACTACGGAATTAGAGTTGGAGGGTGCAGCGGGCGCCAGCGACAGCAGCAAGTCTAACCGCACCGGCGTCTGCGCAGCCAGCGCCTCCGCCTCCTCCAGGCAGGACGTCTCGCAGCCAGTGTTCACCCAGCTATGGATTGGAACATCCTTGTTCAGTTCGATCACATAATAATTATCTAATATTACTGACACCTACACCCTATTTTTATCACACAGACTGATAACATTTTAAAAGGTACATAAATAGACAGGGCGAAATTAAGTGACTTTAAGATAAACTCGAAATATTGCGAGCAAAAACTACACGGCTTAAAGTTTATATTTACCATGTCTGAAATACTTGAGACAGA
Organism: Protodeltote pygarga; assembly: GCA_936450705.2. Taxonomy (NCBI): domain Eukaryota; kingdom Metazoa; phylum Arthropoda; class Insecta; order Lepidoptera; family Noctuidae; genus Protodeltote; species Protodeltote pygarga. The sequence continues at coordinate 11,590,290 of OW388251.2, forward strand.
TAAGTTCTAATTCTAATCATCATCTTCCCGACCTTTTCCCAATTTATTTTAGATAAGTTCTAATAAAGTAAATAAATTAAGCTTGTGACATAAAAAGAGGTTACGATAAAAATACAAAATAATGTGATATTAGTACTTATAGGTAACACTATGGTAATTTGATTAGCTTATAGTTTCAAGTAATACGGAACTTACGGATTATCACAAATATAGGCGATATCAGCCCTCTTCAACGGGTCCACGGTGAGCATGTCTCGGATTAAAGGGGATGCACCTGTAATTTACCATTTATAAATATTAGCAACTTCTCAGCCAACTTCTTTCTTAAACAATGGTTTCTGTCAAGTAAAAAAAAATCATTTTTAGAATATATCTGTGGACCACGCAATTATTTGTCCCGAACCGGGGATCAAACCCGACACAGTAGCAGCCGATGAAATACTTAACAACTTACGCTAAGCGTCAAAAATTAAATAAATAATATATATTTTATTTATATTTATACGCCGCGTTCCATTCACCAAGATATCCTATAGGTTAAAATAATATTTCACATCATTGTATGCTCTTTGTTTACAAAAATATAAAACCAAATAAATATTTTGTTTACTATTTTATTAATAAAATTAAATAAATAAATAAATTTATATTAGTTTTCCAAGAAACAAACAGGAATTGAGTTTGTTTCTTAGAAAACTAATATAAATACAACATCGACAATAACTTACTTGATGGGTTTCTTGGTTCATAGTAATCGCCATTACTAATCTGTCGGACTAGACGTTTGAAGTTGGAGCCATCGAATGGCATAGCTCCGTAGACTAGAGTATATAGAAGCACACCTAATGACCAGCAGTCCACCTGGAACACATCAAACAATATGAGTAAATACAAAATATGTTATAAGGTCGACCGTAGGCAAGTAGAAGGGTAGTTTAATTTTATTTTATTAAATCTTACCTCAGGGCCTATGTATGGTGTTCCCTTTACAATTTCAGGTGACGCGTATAATGGCGACCCACAGAAGGTAGACAGTAAAGATGTCTCTTTGAAGACGTTTGACAGACCGAAGTCAGCAATCTGAAAAATATTAACAATTATTATAATAATATATAAGTATAATGTCCTCCTGACTGATTTTTCGGTCACAGGTCTGATTTCGGTTACAGCGGCCGGCCATTCTCAATGGAGATCGACGCAGAAGATATTATAGTACACAAGTGTGTGTGCAAGCACAGTTGCACTAAATTCCCTCACTCCCATAGTCCGATGGGACGGCAAACCGATACGACTAGAGAGATCAGGCGCAGAAACTACGAGTTCATTTGCTCTCCGAGACACGGTGCAAGTGATAATTAATAGATAATACGCACATAACTTTCGAAAAGTCAAACATGCATTTCTTGGGTTCGAACCTGAGACCTCAGACATTCCAGTCAACAACGGTCATACCACTAGGATCTCAACGCGTCACACCGGGGCTCATACTCGAATGCCACCAGATCCTAAACAAGGTAGGTATGGCAAACGAAATAACACTCGAATGGATCAAAGGACACAGTGGTTCACGAGGAAATGACGCGGCCGATGAGCTGGCAAGACGAGGCTCGGACAAGCAGTCAATAGGACCAGAGCCAATCGTCCCTATTCCAGCAAAATGGTTCACAGGTATGATCCGCAGCAACACATTGAAACTACACCAACACTACTGGCAGAATCTAGAGAGCTGCAGACAGGCCAAAATGGCCCTGCCTCGAATCAACCCACGCATCTCCAGAGCACTAATGCAGCTAAGTAGAAAACAACTACGCCTGGTAACGGGCGCTATAACAGGACATTGTAATTTTAACAAACACCTTTTTAATATAGGTGTCACAGACAGCCCCATATGCAGAGGATGCATGGAGGCAGAAGAAACGGCCACCCATGTTCTGCTGGAATGCAGTGGCGTGGCAAACTACCGGGCTAAATACCTCGGCTCCCTGCAAGCGCCCCAGGACATCACTACAAATGTGAAGGCCCTGGCTGCGTTCCTGAGCGAGCTGGGATGGCTGGAGTGATCCAGCCGACATCTGCGTACGCAAAACAGGCGCACAAGACGTCGATTTGCGGACACCGCCCGTATGAAGAAGAAGAAGAAGAAGAAGGATCTCAACGCAAATTAACAAAAGAAACAATAATTAACAATAACACAGCTCATAATAATTAAATAATAAAAGCGAGTTCTTGGCATTGCGGTGACCTGACGCCATCTGTGACACTTTATTTCAAGTCTGCATGAAATGAAATGCCATTATTTCCTGCATGTTCCTGACCCCGGCTACCACTTGTTTTTTTTTTTTAATCTTTGTTTATGTTTATCCGATAGATACTCGTATGTCAACCCCATCGTACCTTATTACAGAATTAACTCTAACTAATACAACAAAATTAATTATAATTAATTTGTTGTAAGCCTTAAATACGGCTTGATAAATTCCAATCGGTTACAAACCCACCTCCACCAACTCGCTCTAGGTCAACCTGGTGGAGTATGACTTAGCCGTGGGACAGTATAAATTCAATAGCTCTTAATTTGAATTAACGTCTTTAATAGAACCAATGTGCGACCATTGGCCGAAATTCGACTGTATTTTTTCCGTTTTACAAACAGAAAAAAAAATAGTACTGAACTATTTTGTGTTTGCCTACAAACAATATACCTACATAATTATAAAGATATTAGTAGTACTTGAACAGAAAAAAAAGGTCTATTCTATTTTATTTTTGACATATGGCAAGCCAGCTGCCGATGGATGTCGTGAGGTTTGACAACTCTGCATTGTCATTTGCTAATATATTTTAGAAGTTAATACATTTTAAGCATTTGGAGAAAAGTGGTACTAACCTTAGCGCTACCAGTATCATCTAATAAAACATTTTCCAATTTTAAATCTCTATGGCAGATTTTATGTATATGGCAATAATACACAGCGGTTGCGATCTGTCGGAATAACCTGAAACCAATTAACACATTGCAATGACCGACGCGAACAATTATTTATTTATATCTCCAATAAAAAATCCACCGACCTCCTTGCTTCGTCTTCTTGTAATACTTTTTTCTGACTTAGATAATCGTAGAGCTCTCCCCCCGAGCAATACTCCATAACTAGAATCATCTTTTCACTGTTCTCAAATACTGAAAAAGAAAAGATAATAGATTTACATATTCCATTAAAATATTCAAAACAATCGTGTTCTATGGGTATAACAGTATATCAACAGGCTACAGAATTATAGTATTGCATGCTATGTTCTTTTGTTGAGCAGACGAACGGTAGTCTATGAAATGTTACGACAAAAGGGCCAATACGAGATTTGGCACCGACTGTTGTTGTACTTTATCGTCGTCTTTGTCTTGTTACTGTGGTATTTGGATCGTAATATTGCGATGGATAGAAAATGTCAGGCCAAATGATTTCAGTACTCATTGTGAATATTAACGAGTTGATATTAAGTTGATGAGAACCCATCATTCATCTGGTGGAGCTGAGTTCTAGTTACGCCTTGATTTATATGTTGTTTTATTACTTAGTCTTGGAATTGTCCCAGAAGGAAATAGTTTTGTGCTGATTGTATTTCCATCTGGAATTCTACACGAAACGAACACTCGTTATAAATGGACTGTGGTTGGTGTTTGGTGAACGACACTTCTGTTTTCCAATTAAGTTTAATTATTTTGAGACAATAGTCTGTCTTAGTTCATACAAAATAGACAAGTAGTATACCTTCATAAATATGTACAATATTTGGATGTCTAACAGAAGACATAATCTGGACTTCGCGTCGAATACGTATGAGATCAGCTTCTGACTCGATCTTGCATTTTTTAATAGTCTTGATGGCCACCTCCTGGCCGGTCTTCTTGTTGATGCCCAGCTGCACCTTGCCATACGTGCCTTGACCTAGTTTCCTTACTATGTCAAATCTGTAACACATATACATAAAGACTCTAAATAATTAATTAAAACGGTAAGTTTTATAGGGTTAACTTATTTGAGAGATTATTTCATATTAATTACAATATATTTTTAATTTATAAGATATACCTAATACCTTAAAGATGTAGGTAATTCTATTTAAGTCTTAATTTTCTGATTAATATTTGTAGAAACATTGTCTGAAAATGAAGCGATGGAGACAGCTAAAAGGGGGCTTTAATTTACTCAAATGGTTAGCATCGAGCGGTTTAAAACGATAAAGCAAATCGATGCGTCACGGAAATGCATACACACATTTATTTTACGATAAACGTATTGTCATAAGCGAAAGCGTTTCGCGTGCACTTGCACGTATGGACTAAAATATGAAGTAGTTCAGTTACGGGCATTTTAAATTTTATTTTCAATGCTAAAATACTAAGTCGCTTTCTTTCTTTATTGTATGGTTGATGAACAAACCGGTATCAGAGTTTAAACCACCCATAAGCCTCTGACATGGCTTCACAAGCCGTTGAAAAATCCATAAGGTTGCTGCTTTCCTCACGATGTTTTTTCCTCACTCATGTTTCAGCAAGTGAGAATTAAATTCTAATTCGCACATAAATTATTAAAATCAGATGTGTCTGGGTTTCAAATCTACGTCCTTTGACTTAGCAGTCCAACGGTCATACCACGAGGCTATCACTGCACAAACTAAATCGCTTAAGAATTATAACTATTACAGGATGGTATCGCTTGCGGGACTCGAAACATTTGGCTGCTGCCAGTCGCTGCCGTTCTTAGTGTGGATTAAGCCTTAAGAATGGCATTCGATCAGTTACAATCTTTTCATTTACATGTTTATCTTTTTCTTGACAAATAACCTTCTAAAAGAACTATCTTTTTCGTTTAAATAGCACAAAATGCTTTATTGTTATGTACACTAACAATAGATATGCCTAAAGTAAAACGCTTGCGTAGGATTACTATTTTAAATAGAGATTCCGGTCGCCTATTTAAAGAGTACTAAATGCCTGTTTAAAAAGCGGACGCAAGATATTTTTAGCCTGTTAACTGTTTATTCGTCGAGAAACGGAAGAACTATTACACGTATAGTCTAACGTTAAGTTGCAGGAGGATTAAATTTATGAGATTTAAGTATTTTACTAACTTTTTAAATAAAATGGATGCAGTAACTGATTATTAAATGGTAGAGCCTGTGGAGTGTGGTAGAGCCATGTTAGTTTTAGCTTTAATTACTAACTCGACCACTCTCTCCCAGAATATCGAAACCGGGCGATTGCCCCAATTTGAAAAGGTGAAAAGGGGCTTCCATAATTCCGCACAGGGTCGCGGTCGGCAACGCACAAATGGTGTTGCAAACGACTCTATGTTAGGTACGTTTTTAAGGACAGTCTAAGAACGATTGGAGATCTCCTCATCAAAGGCTAAATAAAACTTCAATTTAACTTTAATTTTTTTGTTAACCAATAACAATCCAGCTATTCTCTTTTAACTTGAACCGTTGGAAAGGCATCGGTCGCTGCCCACGCGCCTCGCCGTGGGCACAATGCACGTAATACACGTTTGTTTAGTAACTATAGTATGCAGAAACATTCAAATGAATTGGCCTCGCGTCGTCGAAGACATTCACCCGTTACCAATAAATGTATGCATATATTTCATGCTTTATTGAGGAAGTCGCTTAGAAAATTTAATAGAGATATTTATAGTTTTGATGAACTAAGAAAGCTAAAAAATACTAGGAAGTAGGGTGACTCACTGACTCACTTGAGCGTTTGAGAAGAAAACATCAAAGTATTCAAGCAAATTGGTTTATTAGAATGTTTTCGAGATAATTAGTTTGGTTTGAAATTTCAAAGCTGGTGAGATGAGTTCTAATTGGTGACTTACTAGTTTAGAAATAGGTATTATTTAGGTCGAGTCAGTTGAGCGCGAAATATGGTCATTGTTATAAAATGAGTAAAACCACATCTTTTAGGTCTATAATAATGCATTATGTCAATGGAATGATGTAACGATCAACCTTTACACCTACGCAGTCTAAGAGTTTCGCGTGTAGGTGAACTGTACGCCCTAATCCCGGTCATTGGTTCGGTTGGTGACGCGATATCGTGGCGCGTCTACACGAATGTTCCATGTTGAATGCGTTACGTTACTAAAATAATACCAGTAAGCATGCATTGACGTAATGAAATGATGGCGTACGAATTTTACGTTCTAAGATCGAACAAACAGGAATTGTGAGTACAATTAATATGAAATAGACCGTTTGCTGAATTCTGTGCAGACTATTGGAATGTTGAAGCTGATTATTGTAAAAAAAACAATGGATGGGTACAATAAGCTGTATTCCTAAGACAATCTTTAAACAACTTGGTGCTGTTCAAGTAAAAGAATCATCATTCATTATCAGCCTTATTAGTCCACTGCTGAACGTAGGCCTCTCAATAGGTCCAATGCGCGCCACTATTGTGCGCTCATTGGAGGTATTTGCCCATAATCGCCACGCTGGGCAAGCGGGTTGGCGATCGCAGTAGCAGATGATTACTGTTACACAGAAGCATGCTGCTGCCAATCCCGCGGATCTTTCCCTAGTCGCTTCTTATGACACCCGCGGGACGAGTAGGGGTGGTTCTATTCTTAGGCCCGGAACCACACGGCAAGGCCCGTAATAAATAAAAGATGGGTTAAAGTAAATAAGAAATGAGCTGACCTTTGTTTGAGGCGCAGCCGGTGGTCGTGCATGCGCACGTTGCCGGTGTTCTCAATGCCGTCCATGATGTTGGTGGCAGGGCGCTTGCTCTCACCCACGACCATTGTGACTGCAATTAACAAATAACTCACAATCATTAAATATTCTTATTCAAATAGTTACCTATGTAGAGATGTAGATTGAACGGTAGTACTTGGTGCGATCTTCATGAGATTTGGGAAAAAACATGTTTGTTTAGAAACTAAAATGATGTTATTTTTTTAATAATTGTAACAGCAAAAGTAGCCTGTGTAGAAAAAAATTAATACAAGTGTAAATAAAAAAATAAAATGTTATTTGGGCGTAATGTCTATTGTCTAGCTGTATCTATTATCTGACAAACCACAGGGCATCGTTTGGTACAATTTGGGGAAACACCACACAGTCATTTCGGAATTCGGAAGAAAGCTCCGGCCAATTAGGCGTTTGGCGACTCGTCGGCGCGACCGTAGGTGTCATCGTGTATCAGCCACGCTTGTTTATAAGCTGGCAAAGAGAGTCGTTTTCCCGTCAGCAGGGACTAAGTGATTTATTCATGCTGGCAATGCGTGAATGTTAATAAGCCGATAAAGCAGGGACGTAGTTAAACCGCTCTAACTGGCGTATCGTCCCGTTCACCGTTGCGATCATTGTTCTTAAGAACGTGATTCACGCCACAAGCCGCTTGAGTACTCCACGCACGTGCGGCTATGGCGCAGCTTTCCACTGGACCAAATAAGAAAGTTTTGCACGATGTTACTTTCATTATAACATTAAATATTCATCCTAACCTTTAATTACAAGACCACAACTAGACAAAACATAATTAAGTATTGATATGTATTATTTTCAGACGCATGCGTGCAATAGTAATATTACACAGCTCTATCGGTCTATCTATCTACAACTAGGTATTCTCTATCAACATTTTATCCTACGCTACTGCACGCACAACATATAAGAAGATGATTTATATTTAGGACTATGAACATTGTATTAATGTAACATAAATAACTAGGTACAAGTGTCATAAATTATACATATAAGTCGAGATAATCACAATCCATCTCTTAGGTACAAGCGTATTACTACAAACGCTCTAATTATTACCTACTTTAAATGTTAATGACACGAATGACATTATTTGTTGTAAAGTCGAGTCTACCTATGTATAAAATATATATTTACATGTAGCAACTCTGATGACTCGCGTCTTCGTGCTCGCGACTTCGACAGTTCAGTATTCAGAGGAAATGTTTCCCCAGCTGCATTTCTTGGAACAATTCGCAATGTTATGATGTCGGTCAGTCGATATCATGTACATATTTACAAGGTAAATTGTCAGAGGGCCTGCCAGATGGGATTCACTTGATTGGTGTCACTGAGGCAAATAATTTCAAGATCCACCGATTAAGTTGATTACTTAATTAAAAAATATTTGCTAAAGATGACAAATAATGAATCCACAACCTACGATCCATATAATGTACTGTACTACTAATAAAAGTGGGCGACTAGATGCTTTGTGTGGGAGACTTTAAAATTAAGTGAGGGACGCAAGTAAGCAGTTCAGTTGGGATTTTGGAGGAAAGCATTGCCTCAACCTGCTGTAACAGAGTCGGACACTGTCACAGAACGTCACTGTAACGGGTGCGACCAGGTTGGTTAATGGGCAACTCTAATGCCGCTAACACGAAGAATTTCGGCTACCAAAATCCTTATGACTCCAATATTATTCTGCTGCTTGTTTTAAATAATTAGTAACTAAAGTTTGTGTTTAGTTGCTATTTTCAAGGTTTGAAGTAGCTCATATTAGTAAATCCCCTAGACGTAGTATTTCAGTAACTAGTATTCATTATTCCCCCTTTTATTTGCATTTACAGTCATTATTTTGTTTATATTTTACGTGTATTCCCGTTCCCGCTCATCCCACTACTTTGACCTACTGGTAGGACGAACAGGTAAGAATTATTATTTTCTTAAACCTTATTATTTTAAAACTTATTATTTTCGGTTCATCCCCCCCTAATCTAAACAGAGGAATTAACTAATTTTTTTATATATTTTATTACATTCCCGTTCGTCCTACCAGAGGGACAACTTGCAGTGGTGGGACGAGCATGATATTTTATACAGAAAGAAAAATATATTTTTGTTTCTGTAGGTATAAAATATCGTGTATTCCCAAGATAATCAAAGTACGAAGTGGTGTAGACATATGATATCAGTATCGATAGAAGCCATAGTGTAGTTAATGAAGGTATTTGAATTAGATAGGTATTTAGGTATTGGATGTAACCACAAAAGCGGATTAGGTAAACAATAAACTACTAAAGCCATTTATAATATAAAATTGGAACTTGCTGAAAATATTAACTAACCCAATTTTTGTTTGTGGATGTTATCGCTGAACAAGCAGCTGGTTACGAGTTACGACAATATTTTCTTATTCTATATTGCACATAGCGGCCGCAGCCACTATGATATCTATTAGACTGTAGACACAGGCGTTCAGCTAACTAGCCATTTAAAAGCTTGAAATAAGCAAATAATCTACACATAAGTATTAAGAATTAAGTTTCGCATGTCTGTAAATTGCATATTAATGTACATACATATATTTCCAAAAAAATAAAAATTGGGAAACCGAGTAGGTATGCTTAAGTAATTTTATTTTTAGAATTAATGTCTGTCGGTTTGTTCAGGGTGGAAAGAAATTCATAATAAGACGTATTTCAAAGTAAAATGTAATCTTTAATTCATTCTTCTTCTTAGCGCGTGTCGATGACAATCTAAATTGTGTAAGACCAGAACTGGGCTACGAGATTGGCACCTCCAGTAGCGTCCTCCTGTCTCTATTTTAATTCATTAAAATCTGTTAACTTAGTCAAAAGTTATTACAATTTTAACTTCAGTTAGGATGGATTATGTCTGGCCCAAAGACATTTTTAAATCACGAATTGGTGTTGTTAGTCTTGTTCCGAGTAATTATTATTTAGTTTATTATTTAGATTATTATTTACACATATGACTATAAGAACTTATAATATAACAGCCCTACACTAGAAAGAATTTAAAGTCGTTAAATCTTCCAGTTCTGCTTACAGTTTCAGATAAAAGAGCGTGACGATATCCAAATAAACTTAATCCCATACAAATATTAAGTCAGAAGTTTGTTTTAAACTCTTGACTAAATAAGGCATGTTAAGTACATTTACATTTGTTTACAATGTTTGATGTTCACCCCTGTTGCGTGCTTATTTTCATTAGCAAATGTTATTCACCCCTGTTTACAAACCTGACACGTAACAAATTATACAGACAGAATTTAGATATTCTGATAAAATATTTTTATAGATAACTTTAAAATTCTTTGGATGAGTTCATTTCGGGCGACATTTAAAACAATTCAATTCTGAAACTATGTGACATTGACTCATCGTTTACATCTCGGACATTTTCTCTATTTCGGTCCACCTTGACAATTCAAAATAATTTTGAGTCTCATCTTTAATAGTCACCTGTTCGTTTCATTATTTATTAGTCACTTGATCATTTTTCGAGTTTCTAACATTATACCGTACACTTTCTAATTGGTAGAACTTCTGGGATCTATCCAGACCGTCTAGTCTCTATAAAAGCTCGACGAAGAGTGTTTTGACCTGTCATCGCTATTTCTTTTCATGTGTTACGATAAACGACGTCAACCTTGCGTTTAAACTGTTGTCGTATCTAGGCCAGTTACATAGGTGTCAATGTTTCTCGGTCGGAAACGCCGCGGCCGTTGGACGGCATTGGCGTTGTATGCGCGTGAACGGTGACGTCCAGAAAAAATGTGGCGCAAGTAGCCAATTAACGAGTGGGATAGTGTGGGGCCGGCGTCTCGGCGCCTCTATAAATATCGCGATCCGCGTCCGCGCCCTCCCCGCGACCCGAGCCTAGCGGCCACCGCAGCCGCTCCGCCGCCGTCTCCGCCCGGCACCGAGAACCGCAATAAAATAAAGACAAACCCCAATATCAAAATCTTGACGTCACTACAAATTGATGCATCGACCCACGTTCAGTTTTACGACCAAAACCAGGGTTTCGCATAACATTTCTAACAATCACGAAATCAAGAAAACATGTCGCTGATTCATGTACCATGTTACATATGTAAAGAGGATATAGGTTTATTTCTATAAATCTGGAAAAATAATTGCGGTATTCCTGAACTATCAGTCGACCTCTTAAATTTTCAAAGATTAAATACCTAAAACTAAAACCTGATGACGCATAGTCCGGCCAAGTGCGAGTGCGTATCGAGTAAAAAACGGCAAAACAATCACGTTTGCTGTATGGGTGCCCCACTTAAATATTTATTTTATTCTGTTTTTAGTATTTGTTGTTATAGCAGCAACAGAAATACCTACATCATTTGTAAAAATTTCGGTGTATTCCCACTCATCTCACAATTTTGTCCCATGGTAGGACGATCGGAAAGAGACTTATTTTTTTCCTGTTCGTCCCCCCATATTCTAAACTCATCTCGGGGGGACGAACGGGAATAAATTTTAAATTTTCCCGATCGTCCTACCAGTGGGACGAACGGTTATTCCCATTCGTTCCACCAATAATTTCAGTGGGACAATTTAATAAAACTGGAATAAATTTTAAATATTTTATTGCATACCCTATCGTCTTACCAGTGGGACGATCAGAGGTGGGACAAGTGGGAATACACCAAAATTTCAACTGTTTAGCTATCACGGTTCATGAGACAGACAGACGGACAGAGGACTCTTAGTAATAGGGTTGAACACATGAACCCTTATATCCTCTTCTCGATTTTTTATAAAAAAAAAATATCGAATCCGGCTGGTAACTTCAGAAATCAAAGTTGTGTTTGCGGAATAGTGCGGGTATTTTTGGGTATGGAACCGTAAAAACAAGCTGACACATTGATGTAAAAGTTGATGAATAGTTATCACGTTAAGTGATCAAACAATAAGCCAAATCAGCACGTGTACCTACGAGTAGGTATTCCGGAAGCATAGTTAGTGTTCCCAGGGCGACTTGCTACGGCGACATCGCGTCGTCGTCGTCGGGGCGGACATAGAACGGCAAGTGCGGACGCAGCGATCGTGCTATTTTTGTCCACTCAACAGTTGAATAACCTCCAATCTACTATTCACACTTGCCTACGAGTCTTACTAAAACGTCGACAATCACTCATCTAAACGATCAGATGACCTTCAATTGAGAGCTATTTTCAGCGGTCTTTTGAATATTCAGAGCATTTCATAGCAAATTTAGTGCAATCCGGACGAGCCCCACTTGTGCAACCTTAATCCGCATATATAAGTTCTGGACGATGAAAATTCAGTATAACCTAGTTTCTGTTGTTAGATGTAAAAAGGGTGGCGAAAAGCGAAACAATACATTGGAATTTTATACAGCGAGTGATCAATTGGTAACTAAGACACTTCCATGAGTATGAGCTCCTCACTTATAATTATGGCTTTCGTTTTAATCGTTCTTCTGGAGATGCTCTCGTGTATGGCACGCACATAGTGGGGAAGCTAGCTATAAACATGGCGAAATCATGCATGTCCTTGTCTCTTCATGTCTTTAAGGCTTTCCACAGGATGCTGTACAAAAGTAAAAGTTTGATGGAATGATGAGGATACGAGAAAGGTCCACGTCGTGGATGTGGCTTAGAAAAGAAAGGACAATAATTAATTGAATGACTTCAGGAACATGAACGTCAGGAGTTACGCCAGAACACGTCGAATGCGAGGAATATTTTTTTATAATCGACAAGTGACAAGATAATCACTGTTATCGCGACTACAACTGTTTCCCAGAGCAAGAGAACACTTTACCACGACATTGCCATCAAAATTGCTAGTCTCGATAGAGGGCAAACATTCCAATAATTGGATTAATAAGTGCTAATGATATTTTTTACAATCACAAAGTAATAAAGATCTACGGTGGCATTGAGGCTTTGCTTTTACATTTCTGTGGATGTTAACAGCTGCAAGCTTCAATATAAATAGACGTCATTTAGGCAACATTATCTACAAACAATAAAATCCGCATTGCCTAACTCTAAAACGATAAATAAATCCGCCTAAACCATCCCACAGCTGGGCAAGGCCTTCTCTCACGAATAGAAGTAAGAGCGAGAGAGAGGTAGTATCGTATAGTATGCACCAAGGATCTTTAAATCTACTACTACTTACTACTCAGAACTAACAGCCGTATTGCTGCGCCACGAGCATATTTCTATACATTCAGACACCGCGAGAAATGAGATACAAAAGGAAATCAATTATTACACGATGCCGTGTCGGCGTCCATGCGGTTTAAAGGTTTAATTAAAAATAAAATAAAAATTACTATAAATTTTACTTTCAAAATCCGCTGAGTTTAGCCGCTCTCTAGGTTCGATGTTCTTTCATTGTCGTCACTACGCTGCCTGTGTGGGATGACACATAAATCTCAGTAGACAATTAGTATTTTAGATGTTGACTGATACCATTTATTCTTATAAAGAATGTTACTTGTGTATTTTTTAAGAATACAGGTGTCTAAAGAAAGCTTTTGTCAAATATTTACCTTTGCTGCTACACTTACGTAAACATCTTTTTATTATTTTCATTTTCAATATTATGCAGAAATCGTAACAAATGTATTTCATTCATTATGCATGCCAATACAATTTGTCGTAATGTAACATTCATAATTCAGCATAATATTATTTCAACATAGTACGTACCTAACTACAATAAAATATTAATAACTAAGTAAGTTGGTAAGTACCTAGGTATATATGTTATTAAAATGACATTGGACTTATACGTAGTAATTAATTAATTTGTTATTTATTATGTACGTTCTGGAAAATTTCAGCTAAAGGTATTTTAACGAACGCGGTTAAGTAATTTTAATTAAAAGGTCGGTTGAGGATTTAAATGCCAGTTACATGGGTCGGTTGATGAAATTATACATGATTTCGAAATCGATAAAGGCCAGATTGAAAAAGCGCTTATAATATTACTGAGGATCGTAATTACACATTTTGTTAAAAAAAATTCAAAGCTCCCAAAATTAAGTCAAATTTTAATGTCAAAGATATTAAATGAGAAAATAATTATCTAGACCCCGCGATTGCGTTCGCATAAATATGCTAAATATTTTTTCCAGTATTTCCCGATCCCGTAATTAATGACCAACATCAGGAGAACTTTGTAATTTCAGAATCAGATATCGAAACAGCTCGAAACCCTCCGAGCCAGTCGCACGCAAGTTTAAAATTCTGGTTCCAATATGGTCACTCGGAATTGTTACGTTTTAATTCGGGATATTTATTATTTCGATATTTCGGGAATAATAAATAAAGAATTTCGTACTTTCGTAGGCTTCCAGATCTCTACACTAAAAAACATACATGTGACGATCCAAATCTGATATAGATAATCATAAAATCATAACCAAGCATCGTTTTGGAACGAGAGACAACACTATAAAGATTTTAAATTGGAAATAAACATGGCCAATAGCGCACGCCTATATAATCACAGTCAAGAGGAATAAGTACTTTGTCACAATTTATTACTAGACTACTGCGAAGGAATAAAGTATAGTTTATGACTAACAGCATTATGTCTGAAGCGATGTAGGATTTTACGGTCTACTCATGGGCGCTTGTGTATTTTATGCTACTGCTGGAGCGATTTAATTAATGTTGTCTGTGGATTTGTCTAGCAGATAGAGAAGTCATGTATTTAGTAAGAAACTTGGAGCTCTCTAATGCCATGTCGAACGAATGCGAATATTCCATCACTATGCATAGTATTCTGAGTATTCATGAGAGTCATAAAAGTAAACGTGAATACGGAGGTGGGCGGCTGCAAATTAGCATTTAACTGTAAAGTAATAAATGTTGTTCAGAGTTCTGGACACAGACACAAGCAGCACACCTAGTTGGCAAAAGGATTGATGATCTGCTTGTGGCAGTGTCTCAAGACTTCTTAAACAATCTCTGCATAGGTATTGCCAAATTGTAAACACGCCGAGAAAAGGTGTTGACTTGATAAACAAGCTCTGGAACTACATCAAGTTATGTGTCATGGAATTCTAATTGCCAAAGATTGAACGTCAACCTTCTAAGCTTCACAGTCAGTGGATACCAAAAGAAGCAAAACGATCCGTTTGCAGACCAGCAGCCAGATGACTCGACGATATAGTGGCAATCGCGGAAAAGACGAAAAATGAGTTCTAGTGGCAGTCACGAGAATTCCTGAAATGAGATCTGAGCAGTCCAGAGAAGATTGACAAAAACAAGAAGAGGCCTTAGGCATTCAGCAGTAGGTCGATACGGGCTGATGATGTAGTTCATTATATACCTACATTCTAATATACCAAATTACTTCAAACAGTGCTTGTGAATATTATACAATCAATATTAGTTGGCCGAAATGTCTTTAAGGTTTTTTATGCCATTTTATGATCTTTGGCAGTCAGTAGCCTCATGAAAATCTTACAACTTGGTAAACCTGTCCAGTATACTATTGAATATATAGTATCGTATCTCTTTGGGTTGAGAGGTCATATAAGGGATCCTAATAGGCGGATTATAAGTCCGCTTTCACAACATTATTATAGTGACTAGTTATACCTAGTAAGGTTTGGTGAGCGTATATTAGATCGCCATCCCAACTGTTCCCAAAAAGAGTCGCCATTAGTCACGTGCGTCAATCGCTAATGATGTAAATGCGGAATATAGTGCGGTTTTACTAACCACACGTCCATATTTCCCTGATGGTATGACATTTAAACCCCTGTGTATGTTACGTACCTACTTGTCCACTTACGGGTAAGTTTTTGTAATTTCAATCGATAAAATTATTATTTGTAGTTTGTTTATTTGCTTTATTCGTTTCTTCGTTTTTAACATTTTGTCATATTTTTAGGATTTCACGAGAATCTTACACAGTTCCCGTCTGGGTGTTTTGTGTGTCCGGCTTGTGTTAAATTATATATAACTATATTGTAAAATATTTATATGTAACTGTATCTATGACACAGAAAAAAAATCAGTTTGGTTACTTGGTTTGAAAACAGAATACTCAATGAAATATGTTCGCGGGACTTCAATATGGCCTCAGTATTTGACGAATTAGTCGTTGATGATAATTTTGAAATTATAAAATAAATATAAAGTTTTTTTAGTCCTGTTGATTTAGGCTAGAAAAATATCATTAAACGAAGCTCAGATCCAAACGTTTAGTAAAACAGGCTTTGTTTTACATATAACTGCCAAAAAGAAAACAAACAAAACTAGTAATTCTTAATTAGTCATTAGGTAAATACATTAGACAGTAACAAAGTACCTTCGTTAGTGTGGTATATTAATTGTACGTGTATTTATCAAATACTTACATTTTTATTTATTTTTAACCTAACGTGATAGTTTATTGACACATAATTGTCAAGAACTGGGCAGAAAATGACGCAGTAGTGCGTACATATTTTTGTCGTAACTTTATAATTTGGCAAAGAGTCTAGAACTAGGTACATAGATGTAGTAAATATAGAACATAATTCCATACGGCTGACTCAACGTTGAGTTTTGTCTAAAATCGAAGTGATTGGAAAAAGTTTCAATTTTTTTTATTAAGAAAATTTTGATAATATTGAAAATTTTGGTAAATTTGATTTTGACTTCTGAGATGGTTCTTTTATTCCTTCTTTCTTGCGTTATCCCTTTATTTCAGTTTACTTGTGGTCAAATCACCTCGTTTTTAGACGCCATGAAGTTCTATCTTGGGTTGTTTGTGTCTCCAGCTGTACCCGTTTCAGATCTTTAATTACGGTTAACCACCACGTGGCATAGAGTTTTTGGAAAAGACCTAATTCTTACTACAGTTAGTTCAAAATTTGGGAAAATACCCGGAAAATTAAGGAACAAAGTGCTTTTTTCTATGGGATTTTTGTAGGACAACTAAAGCATGAAAATTAAACATGAAATTTATGGAAATTTGGTCAGTCAGGACGGAGTCTTTCAGATCAGCTAGTTATAAATAAAAATATTGTGTGAAGTTTTCAGGAAAGGAAATAGGTCGTTTCCTTTTCACGGGACACTTGGACAGTCATCATCAGAGTCATAATATTTATGGGTTCTCTCAGGTTTTCGGTACAACAATTTCTAGTACTTACTTAAATAAAAAAATCAAGTAGGTATTCACATTCAATAAGTAAACATATAACCTATATAGGTTCAGCAGTTGACTTAAATACAGGCTGATTATGATGATCACTTTTAGCTTTTGCTGCTTCACTACATAGTATAAAAAACCAAGTCGCTTCCCGCATCTGTCTGTCCCTATGTAGGATGCTTAGATCTTTAAAACTACGCAACGGATTTTGATGCGGTTTTTTTTAATAGATAGAGTGATTCAAGAGGAAGGTTTATATGTATAATACATGCATATTAGCGTAACCGTGCGAAGCCGGGGCGGGTCGCTAGTTAGTGTATAAGTCTGTTCTGTATGTTTAGGTCTGTTAAGCCAGTAAAATTGACCCATATTGTCTGAAGCCATACAGAAATAGCAGTGCTCCCAGCTCAATGGACGTGATAATGTCTTCATGACTGCTACGGGGTACCAGAATTAGGGAATCTTTTCGCAGTTATTCAGAGTTAATGTTACCGCGAAACTATTAGGCTTCCACAATAAGAATTCTTACAAAAACGCTTCCGAAAGTAATCTTACATCTTTGTTCACGATATTATATGCCAGACAGGCCGTAGCTACCCTCGAAAATGTCTGTGCACGTCCCTGTTGTCCGGAATAGAAATACTAGCTAGGTAGCCCAGTAGAGCACTAAATACAGTTCCCACTAAAGTATAGTAAGAAACTGCGCGTCAAAAGCAACGTGACTATACGTTCAGCTTTGTACGGGACTGTCCTGTCTTTTTCGTTATTATTCTATTTGGTTTGAACCGGTTGAAGGATGAGAACTGCTAGATGTTTTTCATATCAACGGCAAAAGGCCGCTAGAACTATCGTTTGTAACATCTATCATACTACATCTTCTCTACTTGACCGAAAAACTTTATTTAATAAGGCCTAATTCAAAAATTTAATGACTCAGATTTAGTATGCGATCAAGACGGATAAAATCAAAAGTGATGTCTGGAGAACGACCGACCGACGTCCGGAATTACCATTTCAGATCGTAAAATAAAGCAAGCAAGCAGAGGTAGTTGGCCAGCCAAGTCCATCGATGATTATTCTAGTAGATACCGCAATCCGGGAAACTGCGTGGGTCAGCCCTAGCCAGGTGAACCTTGAGCTGAAGGAAGCAAGTGGTGTGAATGCAGAAGGCTGAGGATTAGGCGTGCAAAATAATGTCCCGTTTCAGTTTTTTTATTGGTCACCTTTGCCTAAAGGCGCCACGACGTAATCAAATCGCACAGTAGTGTTCACGCTCATTGAGTCTGTGTTTGTTCTAGTCCACAACAGTTTACAACTTCACGCGTGTTGTAGACTTCGAGCACGTAAACAACTTACTACAGCAGACTCACTGTAGATTTGATGCGTACAAAATCTCAACAAGGGAGGAAGTAGGTAACCGACTAGGAAGCATGTTAGCCATATTGGAAACAAAATACTGTAATGTAACAAATTAACAACCGAGAATAGAGACAAGGTCAGACTAACGGACTCGTCCCGATTAATTATCAATAATTGTTGTCATACACTTTTATTTTCTTGCTTATAAAAGAGACCATTTCATTAAATTTGTGTTAAATTAATTCTGCCTTGTGATTATTTACGAAATTATGAAATAACAAGCCAGGTGGCAGGTACTCGTAAAGCAGTTCTTTAGTCATGCTTAGATTATTTATTATTCAGAAAGGCTGCCTCATAAAGGTTGCATCTAGAACGTGACCTTTAACAAATGTATTTTTAAGGTGGCTGTGGTGGTTGGGACAAACAAACTGCGTACGTATTAAACACGATCGTGTGATTGGGTCAATTTCAGTTTAATTCTGGATTAGTAAGCGATTAAAGATATCATAACATCTCTCTAGACATTGCACAGCCTATTCTTCTAAAATATTGAAATAGTCGAGTTATATACTTAAAGAAATTTTCCTTATTCAAACAGGACCAAGTTCACATTGTCCTTGGTAGAGATGGGCATTTTTTTCAATCGCAAAGAATAAGTTCTAAAGTTATTTTTAAATTGCAATACCCTGTGGGCCTGGGTAGAAGTTATAATTCAGCCTTCATCAATCTGGGCAAATCATTTTGCATCTTATTAGTAGATACAAGCAGTATTGGATTAGAAACTCTGCTAAGTACTTGTAGTAGTATGGTACGGCGCGTTCGCATTGATTCATCCAATGTCACAAAATTCGTTTTGAGGGCACAGTCCCCAAATAGAGATCACCTAAAGAAATTAATAACCTCGTGTGACCCTATGATATTAATCTAATCACAACAAATAAAATGCAGTGTCAATTCTACAGACAGAACACTTTAGCTTGGAAGGTAGCCAGATAAACAAGTTGGGCAGCATGTGGCAATACCACTCATTTCTTCTTCTTCTTCATCTCATAATATTATAAATGTGTTGTAGTACAAGTTCGTAAGGATGTTTGGATTGATGGATGAATGAATGACACAATTAGACTATGACCTGGATGAAAATATTATAGAATACCATAAACATCATTGCAAACGCAAAAAGACGCGGGCAAAAATTATTTTCAATAATACTATACTTCGGCTGGGTCTTTGGAAGCGTCGAAGTCGACTTGGGGGACTTCTTTATCTATGTCAAGAGCTATTTTATCAGAATTTTTTTAAGAGAAAATCTCCAATCAAGTACAGTAATATAAGTATACCTAATTTAGCAATTACAGCGAATGAAATACACTTACTTACTTAAAAGAAGTGGTATAAGTTTAAATAAAATGTTTAGCAGAGTTTAGTTTTTTAAATTAGTGCTTATCTGTCATACTGTCTGCCTATCAATTATAATTAATTCCCATTAAACTTTGTCAAATTCAAAATGAAAAATTTAATAATGAGTATCAATTTTATAATTTTTATACACAGTGAGCTGGCTGGTGTTCCTGGGCTGTATATGATATGCTATCACCTCCACCTAATCTGTAACCTTTATCGCTTATGTCATAACATTAAAATGATATTAGTAAATAAATAAACATTTCATATCAGCAAGTAAGATAACAATGTAAACAATACCATTAAGTAGGTAAGTACTATGTTTTACCAAAACAATAAGTTTCAATAAGTAATTAATTGTTTATGATTCAGTGCTAATTTATTTAATAACAACTGTAGATAGGAAAACTGTAGTATCTTATTAAATAGCTAATTACCTACCATACATTCAAAAGTTGTTTAGTGTAATAAGTCATAATTATAGCATATAGAATGGTACCTAGGTATACATTAATGAATAATGTGACTTGAAACTAGCATGCATATTTGATGATTGAATGCTCATAGTTCTTATTGTAGATCCTGTGGTAATCACAATAGATTAGGTAGGCATCATATTAATAGATATTATGTACACGTAACATTACGGCCAAATTGTAATCATTCAGATTAGAACAAATAAAAATTAACTAAAATCATTATATTCCTAGATGGCGAGCTAGATGCTTATTGGGAGGATTGGCGACAGAAAGCTCAGAACCGGGAGGAATGGAAGAAGGGTAGGGAGGCCTTTACCCTGCAGTGTGACAATAATGGCTGAAAATAATAATAATTATAATATTCCTCGTAAAATATTAAAGTGGAATTAAACTAGTACTGACTTCTTTATCGGTTGATTGGCAATCTGATAGAAAATATAATAAGAAATTACATACAGAAATGTATTTCAACCTCACAAATAAAAAGAACTGCTAAAGCAGTATGTTAACATCCACCCACATCAGCTGACTGCTACAATATCTTTGTATTTTTTTTAAACAACTTGAGTAAACTGTATCTATGTCATAGCCATTCTGTGATGCTTACTAAGAAAAACTACAGACCTAGTTTTGTAGTTATAATTAGAAATGAGAAACTGGACTATAACTGTTCAATGTAGAATACAATGATTGTTTTTGTTTTGTTGCTTTAATGCTATTTAAAAAAATTCTTGCCATGCTTAAATAATTAAATATGAAATAAACCAGCCTGCAAAATACTGCAGGTCAAAGGCTTGTTCTCATACAGAGAAGGATGAGAAGGATCAAGCATTTAATAACCATGCTACTTTACTGTGGGTTGGTGATTACATACTATTAAATCTAGCTTTCATCACAATGTTTTCAAAAGTCACATTGGTACTATTGTGGACAACGCCGGTGCACCACTCTTAAGGTTAGAATCGCTTGCACCATTTTGCAGCATTTTGATTGCAAAGTGGTGTACCCTTTGTGTCCACGATAGTACATGCCAGTTTCGAACACAACACTATTTATTTAATACTAGCTTTTGCCCGCGACTTCGTTCGCGTGGACTTCAGGTTCAAAATTGTAGCCTATGTGTTATTCTGATGTATAAGCTATATTGTGGTGAAGTTTCATTCAAATCCATTCAGTAGTTTTTACGTGAAAGAGTAACAAACATCCATACATCCATACTTACAAACTTTCGCCTTTATAATAGTAGTAGGATTAACATAATAGCATTCAAACCGACCCACTCTTCTAATTATTTTATATGTTAACATTTTGGTCTAATTGTTTTAAAGGCAGATTATGATTTTTAAGAGTTTACATGAATGCACATAATAATTATAGTTCTCATCAATTATAATTTGCAACTTAATTGAGGAAAATATGTTGTTGTTGCAATATTTGTTAGTTACTTTGAATAACTCTACAAATTTAAATTAAATTTATATCTAGAGTAGGTACAGTCAACAACAGAAGTCTCTGAACATTTTAAGCTTTCAGAATTTCCTGAACATGACTTTTTACCATACATTGTTGATGAAAGTAAGCTTCAAATTGCACTGAATTAAGAAAGTTATTAAACACTATGAGCAACCAAATTACATTAACAAATTCCAAAGTGGCAAAACATTTGCTAACACCTGTAAACCAATGCTTTCCAATGGCTAATCTATCTTCTGGCATAGGAAAAATGATCAAGCTAAAACATAAAATTAACACTTTCCATCCTTATTAAGTCCCAAATAATTTAAAATTAAGACTGACACCAAAACCAAAACTTATTCTTCTTCTTTTCAATCATTAAAGTCATATAAAATTATGGATGTTAACAAACCTAATGAATAAGTTTTGTAATCTAGTATTTGTTCATCGACTTTAGTCGCTGACTATACCTACTATAATATATGTATATTATAATATAGAGTATAGTATATTGCAAATCTGACATAAATTATTATAATACTTATATCTAATTAAGTAGTATTAAAATCAATACTAAATAAATAAAAAATACATCAATCAATTTATTTACTTCGTCTCTCACCAAACAGCATACAAAAAATATTGTTGTGGTTGTTATCCAACAACCAAAATGGGTAAAAATTAAAAAAAATTACTTAGGTAAGTACTTACCTGAATAATAATGTTCAGTTTGATACAGGTTTGGTTTTATAGGTACATTTTTCTAAGAAATAACACTGGAACACTGGTCTTGTGCCAGATAAATAAATGATGAGCTTCAATAGTTATACAGAATGAAAATGATGCAGAAAAAAGCATGGTTTCTACTTTCTTATATGTTTCTTGTTTATAAAATGAGTATCATTTATGAATACTGTGTCTAGAACTCACATCCAATGACCTATTATTAAATCAATGTTTTTAAAATAAATTTTCGGTCATTGTGGCATAAGGGCGGAGTTTTGAATAACTTGAACCTTATCACGTTTGTATAGGAGTGTATGTAACGATCTGATGAATCATGCTACTAAAGTTTACAGCAGTGGGTAAGCCTGCTGATGTCATGCAAGCAACCAATATCCAACCAAAGCTATCGAGTCCCTCCACCCGGCCACGGCCCAACATCGACTTGCGCACATACCACACTTCCTAGAACTTTAAAATAACATAAGCTTTCTACACAAGAAGGGATTTATCCCACCGCATGAAGAAATCACCAAGTACCTCTAATAAGTTCACATTCTTATGTAATATTTCCGTTTTGGACTTGTATCCATAAGGATCTAATAAGAATAAACTCAAATTTTAGTAGGACATCACATGGAAACCGAAGAATTATGCGTAGGAGGCATAAATACCTTTATTTTATGTGTAATCCAATATCCAGAAGAAAGTCGCAGTCCTATTTACACACGAGTACACTGTCATTTATAAAAAATAACACACCATCACAATGCAGCACTACACAAATTTTCACTTAGAATTATATTTTTATGTGAAAATATCACATAATGCGCCATTTTCGCAATAAATCCGAAGGACAGCAATCGGCAATCGCTGCCATCTTTTTTGTCAAATGTCTAAAAACTAAATATAGCGCTTGGAACGAACTCTGGTGTTATTTTTAGAAAATACAAAGATACTTTTTTACAAAACTACTAACGACATCTTCTTACAGTGGACTAAGTTGATTTAATTCGTCACAAGATGGCGTTTTTTCAAGTTTTGATGTTGAATGAAGATTCTGAATCGAATGGTAATTAGATCATAGATGGCAGTACTTGTATGGTAGAGCTATTGTAGAGCCTCTATGGTAGCGCAAAGAAAATATAAAAAGAACTTGAAAAATCATTAAATTACACTCCTTTGCAAAAAAAGAAAACGGGCACCTATTCATAGAACCTATATTGCAGATAATAACAATAATTTTGTGATTGTCCTTTATGGATAGAATATTTGTATTATTTATGAAGAAGCTTTGCATTCTTTTTTAAAAACTAGGTTAGTGTTTTTGTAGACTGTCATTCTGAACTTCGTGTTTTTAAAATAGCCCTTTTTCATAAAGAAAAACCGTATAATTCTTACATGAACCTGAAAGTAACCTAGTATGACCATTGAACTGCCAAGTCGTTCGTATGAATTTCTGTGCACATTATAAAACATACAACTTCCTTCTTTTTTGAAGTCGGCTAAATAATATCGTTTTCTTGGAAGGCGAAGTAAAACTTGTGAGGGAACCAGCACATTTGAGAGATTTTCGATGATATGTAAAGCCATGTTAGGTATCTAGCAGCCTACGCTACGGGAAATTTAAAATTTGACGCCAGGTTGTTCATAAACCATACGATGAAAAGTCCCATAACGTGACGATGAAATCCCTTTAAGTCTCTATGTAACTAAGACCACAAATCATCAATTGCGACGAGTTGACGATTGGATGTACAGTCGGCAAAGAAGTTGGGTTGGCAGAGGCGCTAGTTAAGGTCGTAATTTTTTTAAGATGTC
The DNA here is from genome assembly GCA_936450705.2 of Protodeltote pygarga. Taxonomy (NCBI): domain Eukaryota; kingdom Metazoa; phylum Arthropoda; class Insecta; order Lepidoptera; family Noctuidae; genus Protodeltote; species Protodeltote pygarga. The sequence continues at coordinate 11,614,453 of OW388251.2, forward strand.
ATCAATATAATTAAATTTTACCATATTTTCTGTAAAGGTACCATACTGTCTGAAACATATACAAAACTAAACAATTTTACACAACCGCATGCAAGTTTCCATAAAAAATTTCATCCTTAACTAGCGGCCCTATCAACCTAATTCCTTTGCCGACTGTAGGAATAAATGCAAGCATGCATAATGAACAAAATCACAATATTTTCGGTGTCTGCAGTGTTGATTGTGGTAGGCGGAGATTGTTCAATTGTCTCGTTACGTTATGTGACCGAAATCCGGGTGATGTCATATTGTCAGACATCCTCTTACTTTTTAGTTCAGTTGTCTCATGCATTACCTTTTTGTAGACCGTTTACCTACTTTAATTGAAGAATGCACTAAACTGTAACGTATTATGTAATATCGCTTGTGCGATACGCTGAAGAAACACGTTAGGCTGCGATGGAAGTATTCGACTTTAGTTTATCCTGATTACATTGTTGTAGATTCCATAATAGAGTATAAAATGACTGAAGAATTTCTTGCCTCCTGTCCAGCTGTTTCTTCAAGAAGGGCAATAAACTGCCAATGCGTTGACAAAAATGCATCGATGTCATGGGTAATTATTATGATCAATAGAAATAAAAAATATAGAAATATTCATAAAAAGATATAAGTAATAATAAATTCAAAATGACACGATCACACGATTGATTTTTGGTTAATTTTTTGTACTTATTAACGTGTACTTATTAATGGTAGGTAAATAAAATAATAATATTATAAATGTAATAATATTAGATAATAGGTATTAAGTATGGGGAACTAATTTTTTAAGCTGTTATTTAAACATTCGAGATGTTATTATGATCAGTTGAAAAACATATTGAGCAGTTATTTAATTTAATGGCGGTTGATTAATTATTGCGACAGTGAAACATGGACAGTAATAAAAAAATAATTAGTCGGTTATTTTATCATTCAATGTCAATTCTAAAAATAATTGAGCAGTCCAATAACTGAATGAGCGGTAAAAATGATGGAATGAGCAGTTCGATAAATAGTTCGGCAGTTTACGATTCTGTGTATGGACTTTAGGGCACCCCGACTCGGACAGGTTAGGTTAGAAGGGGATGGCGGGGTCGTGTGAGCGAGCGAAGCGAGAGAATAGACCTCGCCTTCCCCTTCGTGGTTATTTTTTTAAAAACCACCCAGAAGTAGGAGCCCCGCGAAGCGGGGCTCCGTCGTTTATATGATAAAGATTAGGTATATGATATAATTAAGATTAAGTATGTAGGTATAATGTTTTGTTTCTTTTTTTAAGACTTTTTGATCATTAAAGTTTATTTTTGATAATTTTTCGCCGAATGTCGAATAATACTAGCTATTATTCGGCATTCGATGAATAACTAAAACAATGTCAAGTTATGCTAATACCGAATATTAGCGAATATTTGCAGCATCTCTACGAACAGAACACTGATATCTCTGCCGCACTTATTTTAAGGAGCTGGACTAGCAATCTTACAAAGAAGAAGATCGATATGCGACATCAAGACGGTTGAGGGAATAGGTTATTTGCTAATTGAAGTATGTACCTAAGTATAATTGAAGTAAGTAAGAATATGTTAAATGCTTATAAATCAATTAGTTAGAGGTAGAGATACCGTTAGCAACTGTACTACAGTATTGAATATTAAATACCTACCAATAGGACAACTGTTTGTGGTTTTGGTACTGGTTTGGGTAATTAAAGAAGTTGAGCAAGTAGCATTTCATCTCTTTTGTATATTTTAAATTTTCTATTTAAAAAACAATCCTCCTATATCCGCTCTATTATTTTTCGAATGTTATTATAACAAAAGAATTCTTATATTATTATGGGTAGGTGAGAGGTGACCATCTTAAATATGTCCACCAAATGATAAATTGTGATTGTATTAGAACTTCTAGCATAACATGTAACTGGATTAGACTCTTGAGTCGAATTAAAGAACCTAACTCAGGACTCAAGTATTACTTGAAACGAGTTTATTAATTTCTACTATATTCGTTTCAATTTCAAATAATACCAACTTGAATTCTGAGTAAGATTCTGTGATACGACCCTAATATTCACCTTCCTTACCACCACCACCGTATACACCACCTTAAACCAAGCATCAACATGATGTACCTACCTAAATCAAATCATTTGGCTGTTGCTTAACCAAAACAGAATAAAAAATCGTGCAACAAAGTTACAAGTAACGTAACCCAACTTTCTTCCCCTTTCTTGGCGCACACACAATCGGTACGTACTCAATCAATATATAGATCGATAAATATATAAAATGGTTTGTCTGTCCTGTTTGTGTTTCCTGAGTAGCACATTGCATTACCATAGCCTATTCTAATCTTCCTTTTCTTTTATAATGTGCTCTTGTCGGTGAAACAAAAAGCAGACACAGGGGTATCCCCGTAAGAGGAGCTCATTCCATTTCTCCCTATCTCTCGCCAGCTTTTTTACTGAAGGATAAACTAACGAATTAATTAGGTAATTAGTTGCTGTAGGTATATCGGTTCCCCGACCTACCTAGTACAAGTTTGTAAAACTTGCGAATGTCGACAGTTATGCCTGAAAAGAAAAAATACAAATTATATAAAAAAATTGTCTTGCAAAATTGTAACCGTTCCCGCGATTTTCAAACTTGTATTTAGTAGTAGTTACTAAATAAATTGAGGTTTGATACCATCCTTCTTCTCTCTGTGTGGTGCCGGGGAAGAAAAGCAGTTAGCACCAACAACGTGTCTCCCTCTGAATGTACGTCATTCAGAGGTACAAGTAGACTAATAAAGGACTGCTTCTGGTGGGAGCAAGCTTTGGCTGGATACCACCCACGAGTAAAGCCAAGCGACTTTGTTGTATTTTGGCATTGTTCAGTAAAACCAGTTGATGATACTCCACTCGATAGTTGATGATACCTACTCCCCAGTGCTGTTGCGCTCATTCTTTGACCGTAGACCATAATGCCGCGTAGTATCAGATAAAAAATGGTTGCCTGTAAAGTCGGTTTTACGGGCGAAGATTTTACGTGACAACGTAACGTAACGTCATCGTAACGTTACCGAGCGTTACACTTTTTCATAAGTGACTCCCAGCCGCAACCTAATTTAAGACGTTGTCACGTCAAAACGTGGTCAATCACAATTCACATGTCTTTTTCATAAAAAAAATATTACTTATAAATAGAACACAACAAACCTGTAATAGATATGGGCTTTCCCTTTCTTTCTTCAATAAGGTTATTTCTAGTAAGTATTTCTACGGAAACTGCGTTCATAAAATAAACCCATAACATTCGAATTCTACTTTTCAACTTTCATATGTTTACGACTGTAAGTCTTTCCGACTGCAAAAAAAAAACGATAACAGAAGCAGGACTTCCTTGATTCAAAAATGCGGCCAGACAAAGCCTGGGTCGATAGGTAGCTAATATGTGTGTAACGTAACGCGTGCGTCACGTTTGCACAGCGACTTCGGCTTGTTTGCGTGTAGTTAGCGCGCAGGGACGCGGCCGGTGAAAGTGGTTACGTAATAGATGCAGCGCTGGCGCACCACTGCTGCAACTCAAAACCGCTTAGGTAAAAGGCTCATAATATTAACATTCATTATCTATATGCATCAATCGGTTATGCTTAGATTTGACGAGGTAACCGGACCCTCGTTATAACATCTACTCAATATTATGCCGGATATCGATAGTGTTATAACACTTACACGACGCCGTTAAAATAACTCTTTGAGACGCACTGATTGTCATTCATTAGATGGGTACCTACTTTGTGCCGTCATAGCCTAGTGGTATGTCCGTTGACTCTTGCCGAGTCAACCGACTTTCCTCTGGGCTTAGGTTCGAACCCAAGGCGTGCACTTCTGACTTTTCGTAAGTTTTAAGCGTATAATAAATTAATACCCCTGTACGGACTATGAGTGTCAGTAAGTGCAACTGTGTTTACGCTTGCACTTGTGCACTATAATTTTTCCGGCGTAGTTGCCTAATCTCCTTTAAGATTGGCCGCTGTAACTAAAATTTGCTCAGGAGTACATTACTGGGTATAGAGTAAAAAAACGTTTAAAATCACTGAAAGTTTGTATTGACAGCAAAGGCCAAAAAAAATGTAATCTCTGTTACAATACAAGGACAAAAATTAAAAGATTTCCGGTTTTTAATTTCATGAGGTGTCGTTATTTTTTATTAATTTATGAAAACTTTTCTATATTTTATTAAGGTAAATACTACTTACTGCTCATATCCAATAACCTTTCCTTGGCTGTCGAAAAAGGATTTAGAATTAATTAATTATTAAGATTTAGATTTATAATCTAACACCATCTCGTTACAATCGCGACAAGGCTGCTTAAACAGACAGTTCCACTCATTGGGTATTAGGTACCTAAGGCACCGAAACGTTAAATCCCTTGCTCTACATTTATATCTATAGAATTATAGATATGTATAGATACTTTTAAGTAGTGCTACGACGTCACCTTTTGTTGATGAAGTAAAGCCATTGGAAGCACTACGATCTCTCTCTGTCACGACCAGTCACGACCCATGGATGCGATGGTCAATGAGGCATAAACGGATGTCAACACCTTCTAAGGCTAACAAAGTAATTTGAAACCGAGCAGATTGGTGTGTGTTGGTAACAAATAGAACCAGTAACACATGAACTTATCTAGGAAATAGAGACAAAATATTGAGGAAATAAAGTAAGTATCTAGTTCATGTGGGAACAGGAAAATGAACATTTAAAATTTCTAGCTGGCTCCGATTGCAAGAAGTTCTTTTCAATTATAAAAAGTATACGACATCATTGTAGTCGGTTTCCTATGGATTGTTATGCTTTTTGCGAGAGTAAATGTACTCTACTTAGGTTGTTGAACTTACATCTAATGCTTAAATTAACACTACAGAATCTTCCTTGTAAGAACCACGATCATGCATGTCTTGATTGTACAGCGGTAGCAATGTTTTAGATTAGACATAATCTGATTTTACGTAGGTATTTCAGTTCAGATTTACAAACAGTCTGCAGCTTACAGACGACATGATTTGCGTGATGAATAAATGACAAGGCCCTACAGACTGTAGAGCCTTTACATCTGCAGTTTGTTCCATGCCTACTACTTTCCTAACTTCTATGGTTCTCGTCGGAAAACTAAGATATATTTAGGAATAAACAAGATCGGGATATGATTGGGTGGTAAAATAGCGTTAGCGTTAAAATAAACAGATGAGCGAAGAGTCCGTGAAAGTTTAAATATCATCTAATGTTTCAGAAAAGAAACCATCAGTTACGTCTTTTATAACCTTTTCAAAACCAAATACCCAAGGTGACGGTGTCGGAATGGTTACAACAGAACAGCATCAATCATCATGACACATGCCTCTACAACAAACGTAGTCAACTAATCACATTATCACATATAATAGGTACACCAAAGTTTTCCTGGTAATAGGTACCTGCCAAAAATATGTTAATTATTATCTAATAGTCATTTATCGTACCTAACTAATAGGTAATATGCTGTTATGCCAACGTTAGAAATAATGATAATAAATTATACGTAAACATACATATAGGCGTTAGGCATCTCTATAGTTATACTTAGATACTCTAAGTAGTTATATTTATATTGCGTATTTGCGTGAAACAGGATGAATACGTTATAAATCCCGTGCTGCTGCCTAGAGATTCGTCGAAGAACACCGTTTGGTTTTTAATCCGTGCGAGACGAACTTAATCCCATCACCCTTGGTGATAGGTCACTCATAAAGGGTTTTCCACGTAAAAAAAAAATAGGATTTATTAGAATATTGCGTTTAATTATTAGTTCCATGACTATATGGTCAAATAACGTAACGTCACTTTTAAGTTTAGATCGCCGAAATAGGCAAAAGGCAAAGGCAAAAAAAATATGAATTTTACGTTAGCACTACCATAAATGTCTACCCAACAACTAAGTTAATAATAACATTATTACCTAAGATTAAGGTTGTAGTGAGTTAATTAGGTTAAATTTCTGTTAAAACTTCGAAATAAATAACAAAATCTATTCTACTTCTAAACCAAAATAAATAACATTTGTATTTGTAAAGTTCAATTTTAGAACGAAACTAGGTACTTTAATTCAGCTTTAAACAGTTAAAGATAAAATATAAATAAATAAAAATAAATCAGCCTGTAACTGGATTAGATCAACTTATTTTTTTTTTTACAAAAAATATTGTTTAACGAGCTTAAACTAGGACCATAGCCGATGGTTTTAATATTGTGAACGCATGTTTCTTCTAACAAGGGATATTCTCAGATTGTGTTGGGATTGGGAAAGAAAAATGGACGAGTCAAGAACCAGGTTGACCAATAAGTCCTGTCCTTATATCTTTATTGATCTGCTCATATACCTACATCTTAGTTTAGCAGCTTTAGTTTTAAACTTATATGCTCAGTAAGTAGTTATAGATAAAAATGGGTGTGAAACAAATAAACGCCTAAACCTAACTCTACGGCAAAATAAAGACGTAATGTTATGATGATATTACGATGACAAAAACAAAATCTTCGTAGAATATAAAAACCAGCGGCCAGTTATGTCTCAGTTTACGTCTCCAGTTACGGTGATGGGCACCGAATGGAGAGCGGAAGTGACGCCATTGACGTTTAACTTAACCACTCATTTATAAGTTAGCAAAAACCTGGCAAACAATCAGACAAGAGCATTGATGTAACAGCTGTACCGGCCGCGCGGGGGACGATACTTTTCTCTCGAGTTTCTCCAACGACGCGCGCGCAGTCGAACCTCCGCCGCGGAAAAACGCGCGCGCCTCACCAAACCTCCACACGCGCACGTATCTTCCTTCACGCTCAACTAACTTATGAGCGAAATTATAGGATTACATTAAGAAATTTGTGTGAAACCCCAGTTATAAAGGCGAGCATTGTGTTTGTGTAATTGATAGACCAATAGAAAGTTGGCTAACTTATTGCCTGGGTGAACAAACGTATAAACATCGTAGGTATATTGTACAAGTGCACCAGTGCCGGTGGACTAACTGTGAGGTTAGTGTTTATTGTTTATTTTATTATGTATTAAAAAAGTATTGTTTATAGGTAATTTATTGAGCAATAAATTAAGATCGTAATTACCTACCTATAAATAATGTTTTAATAAGACTATGCTTTTAACCGACAGCTGCCAAAAACAAGCGCTACAGTTTATCAAACTTTCACGCATGTTAAAAAAATTAAATCAAGTCCAGTTTAAGTATACTTTATTTATATCCTACATTAATTGTGTCAGCATTTAAGGCGAAAATGTAGCTGTATAGTTTGCTTATCGAAGTAACTTACTTAAATAATGTTAAATTCTTGTAGAATTCGCTCTACATCTACCTAAATACTGTACTATTACCTACTTGTTCTCTGCTAATACTATTAAACTACATAATGTACACGTGACTTTGGCTAATCCCGCCAAATGAACGCTGCTTACTAAAATCAAATTGAGGACGAAAACATCACCAATAATGTCAAACTATTAGGTAAATATTATATTGACACCAATTCGAACGATTATATTTCCGCCGAGCGCTTTCTTTTATCAAAACTGTAATTTATTAATTATTTCCGCACACCAAGCGTTCTTGATACTCAAGTAAAGTGATTCAGATCTCTTTAATAATGATTTAATTTTAAAGCTTATGAACAGATCTTATCTTTAAAATTACTTAGATTTTAACTTGCTTTTGTTACAAAACTCAACGGATAACTGACAAAATTAGGTGCTAACACAGCTTTATCATGTGAACTAAATGACGTTTTCACATAAACGAGAGTAGGTATGTACTTTAATCGAAATGTCCCCCATTTCTTTTGTGACCATTGTAGGAAGAACAATCGCCACAGCTCCCACGGCACCGATACTGATCACCAACTGGTTTCGTTCGGGTTCTCTTCCATTTACCGTAATTACCCATTACACGAAGCACGAACACACTATAGGTAACAAATACATGAAATAAATGATGTTTCGTTTACTATAAATTCAATTACTTTCACTGCAATATAAGTAAAAGCAATTTGAAGAAAAGGTGTAGTAAAATGTACATGATACAATGGCATTCAGGACCCAATTAGGTAATTGTAAAGGATGGGGAAAGTAGGTTAAAAGTTTTGAGACATGAAAGAAATTCAAGACTAGGTTCTTAAGAGAATAAAAAAGTAGAACAACATAATATATATTTAAAATACATGGTCTACTTTTATCTGACTCTAATAAAAATATCACCAAGAGCGTCATAGTACGTAATTGAAAGACGTGTTATAGCGACCATTCTTCCGTTGCGAGGGTCCATTAATTAGGTACCCGAAACCTTCATCCCCTTTCCATTCTTCCGTGAAATAAGACTCACAATACCTTGTTGAGTCAAAACTTAAACTGATTAAACAATTTCAATAAACGTGACACTATTTTTAATGATATTATGTAGACCAAAAAGTGCTGCCACCAATTTTTGGCATAGTTCATGAATCAGTGAAAATCTTCTCTATACTGTCTTAAAAAGCCATCCATATTTTGTTAATCTTTTTCCCCCAATTTCTGTAAGAATACCCTGAATCCCTAAATATACAATTACTTAGGTATCGACAAGTCCTATTATTACATGACAAATACCCTAGATTTTGGAAAATAACCCAAAATAGGGAAAACACCGGTTTTGAACTAGACGGTGAAGAAATTTTTCATACATGTGTCACGTTTGGCGCGCTCAGTAGACGTAAAGTGGATACTTTAAGTGCCAAGCACTTGCTCAACTTGATTAGGTATGTATCTAGGTTTGAAAGGAGCAATGGTGCATAGAAGGTAGCATATAATTGACAGGTATACCCCCGACATGTATTACAAAACACCGTTTTATGTTTTTCTTTGAGTTTTTCATTAGTATGCTTGGCAGCCAACTGATTTTATTAGTGACTATAGTTGGTACCCGTTGGTCTTCTGTGTGCTTTTTGGTATATAGATGAAATGTAGTTCTATGTAGGGCTTCATCTGATACTGATATATCGACGTTATTTAAGATTTTCCGATATTAATTTGTCTCTTGATAAGATTGATAAGTTCTCTCGCATCTGTGATTCTGAATTATTATTTTAAACAGTTGTCTCCTATAGACTTCTGAAATTACATACCTTATTATATCTTATACACATAAATTTATGACAATTTTTTATTACATTTTTTTTTCAAAGTTTTTTTAATACATTCAATAGGATTAATATTCATTCTTTCATTAAAACTCTCGTTGAAATTTCATAACTGTATTGGTATTGGCAATATAATATCGTATCTGTAGAAGCGCGTATCATTAATCCCTGTTTGTAAAAGTAATCTTTAAAAAAATGAAGGAACCTGTAAACAAAAAACACCTCTCAATGATTTTGTCAGACATCTAGTATTAACTACTTACATTGTTTTCCCACTGCAACAGTAAAATTTTCTTGCTCATGTTTTTGTCTACAATAAGTTTTTCTTGAGCTGCATGCCGTAATCTTACCGTATAACAACGCGTATAGCACGTTACTCAAGTCTTACGTAAACCCTTCGATTAGTGACATAAACCACGTAAAGAAATAAAAATGCCGTTTGACATAAGTCTCACTATTTATTATATGGGAACAAACGTCTAGGAGAAGGTTGTATGAGCCGATTCTTGTCTCTACAATACAATACAACTGAAAAAAGGGTTACACATTCGAATGCACGGCGTAAAACAATCGGTGTTGCCGTTCACTGAATGCCAGTATGATGAAACCTATTATACGTGATATATTTATCAATCAGGCTGTAGATTTACGAAAGTCTATCGCGGTACCGCCGAGGTAACGGTTGAAGGAGCGCAACACCTCACTGTGTAAATAATGATATTCTAAGTAACTGTACCTAAGTTAACGAGTGATTTGTACTTAACGAAGATTAATCATAACTGAAACACTATGAAAGCTGCATTCAAGCCTTAAAGTAAGTAAGTTAATCATATCATTCGTTTCGAGCTGTTATATACAGCTGAGATTGTCCCACTTACCTTCCCTGTTACTTCCGCTTTAATGCATGTTATTAAACTTAACTGTGCATAATACAAGACATTAATGTAACTATAGTCATTACCTGGATCCAAGAACACTATTAGACCGTCAACGTTAAATTTAACCTCGACCTGTAAAACGCTGTTTTTGAATGTCCCGAGTAATCACTCTTATTTGAAACCAAAGTACTTATTATAATCAAATGTTAAGAAGCATACCAGTGTACCTCTGAAATAAATCTTCGAGTCCCATTAAAATTACATAAACTCAATACTAATCAGAGATTAGTATGCTATGCCATACATCGTGATTGTATCTCCAAACTGTCGTATATCATATTAATATTTTTTAAACGTTAGGCGCCCGAAGGTTCAAATCAATGTTACAACTTCCTCTAGACTAGACTGCACAGTTTTGTGAAGGTGCAAGGTTGTCTCGAACATTTAATAACAAATAACAATGTTTTTATCAAATCGTTGTGTCTATAATGAACTTATTATGAAAATAATATATTATTCAATATCAACACAAAAGATCTGCAAGTCTTATAACTTATCAATGGCTGCTAATTGTCCCTTAAGTTTTGTTTTAATTGAACATGTCTTTAATGACATATTGGTAGCAATTTTCTGATTAAGTACTTACTGAGCGTGTTATATAGCTTTCTATGAACGTTATCTAATACACAAATTTAATACTATATTATTTACAGACTGCATTACCTAAAACTAAAATCTATCCGAGATTTACATCTCCTAGCTGCTAGTTTAGCTAAACAAAAGATTACTAAACGGTAGTATAGCTTGTCTATCCAATTAAGTTTAACCACAGTATAATAAATATAGTTTAACCGAAACGGAGAAATTTTAAATATTTACGGTGTTTAATTGATTAATTCGGCTATATTTAATGTTGATATTATATTGTAAAAAACTCAAGTAAGAAATTTAAGGTCCGTTCCCTAATTAAATAATTAATAAACTTCTATATTTTAGGTACTACTAAGTAATTAAAAGTTTGCAAACTAAACGTGACTATTTCTAATGGATTTTCAAACGCCTATATATAATAATATGTTTTTATTAATCATCTACTTCGTGGTTCGCACAAGTAACTTGTTGATAAACAGCAGTTATAGCTTATCAATCAACAAGTAACCATAAAAAAGTAATTACACATTTTTATTAACATCATTTAGCAAACAAGTGCTAGTTTCTTTAATTAATACCCTTTATACGTGCAAAATGAGATCTCGATGGAAGTAAACTGGTATAAATGGTATAATATAAGACGACTGACGATAAAAGATGAGATTGACGATTGATTAGTAGGATTTACGATAGTGATGTGTTAAATTGTAACTTTTGTATAAGATTTCTTCTGTGTATGCATGCATATAACTATGATCATCATCATCAACAAATCATAATAAACACAGTTCTAAAAAAGTAATATGCAGGGTGTCCAGAAAAGCAGAACACCTACATAAGTAAATATATTCTTAATAGACTTTTTAAAATAATAATAGAACTTTTAAACGGATTTTTGTCGCGTTACATTTACTAACTTGAACGGATTTGACAGTTTCATTTTATGAGAAGTGTTCACGAAAACCTAAGACAATATTATTATGTAAGTACTATTCATTAATTAAATATTGAGAAATAAGACACAAAAAGGAATCCATTGTTACGTGTCACCAGGGTGCAGGGTATAAAGTTCCTAACCTATGGAAGTTTCTTTGCATCCCAAGATTACATTACAAGTATGGATTTTTTAAACCGATGATGTTTAATTAAACTATTAAAAATGTACAATAAAAAAAACATGCCCTTATCACCATAATCGGTCTATTACGAATATTCAAAAACAGAAATTAGCCAAATCAGTCCAGCTGTACGCTGATGAAGTATCGATGACTATTTTTTTCATATTTATAGATTTATTAACAAACAACAGTCCTAATTCCAACAAACTTTCATTTGTAAAATATATTTTACAAAGATTAAAACATAATAATACGTTACTTAAAACATTCCAACTTGAGTGAGAGACAAGTAAAAAAAAGGAATATACGTTCTCTTACGTACGTAGACACTAATTATAGTATTTACGGAGTTAGTACGTACTAAGTAACATACAGGCTGACATGTAAGTAGCAGGTTATGTGAGATGTAAGCATAACATGTACACTAATGTAACTAGTTAACAGAGGTATAATGTAACTACCGCGTTTTATTGTTAAAAGGGAAAAAAAAGCAAATATAGTACATACATTAGCCAATCATATTTCTTATTTCAAATTACGTCCACTGGTTTATGTTTTCGCTGTCTGTCAGTCAATCTGTCACAGAACTCACAGAATCGTTCATTAGATACGTTATTCTGTTATCCTAATTTATTTAATTTACTAACGTAAACAAATTGATCGATGCCTCGTTGATCTAGTGGTAGGAAGCGCAACTGTTGAGCACGAGGTCCTGTGTTCGATCCTCGGTTCAGGCAAAAGTGTTTTTGTTTTTTTTTTTTCAATAAAGAAATTCTCAGTAGCAGCACGGAGTCTGGAATTGTGCCCGATTAATAGCAATAGGCTTGCCGACTATTACATGGGACTTATAACATAGCCGGCGCTACATGGGTGTACTGTATACACCTCTTCCTACCCCCTCTAGGGAATACAGGCATGAGTATATGTTATGTTATGTTATGAAAACAATCAAAAAAACAATTGCTTGCATAAGTAAATAAGACGTGTTTCTCAATTCTGTGATCGTGTTCCAACGTTTTCCTGTCGGTCTACAGGTCACATGAAGTGTAAAGAAGGGAAGTAATTAAATGGTATTTATTTTAAATATTTGGTCAGTAAGAAAAATAAGCTAAGAAAATATTTTGACAGCTTATTTTGTTTCTGTCGGCCGTATTATCCGTGTTTATTACCGGCTTTTAGTTAGTATTTTTGTTTAACGACAATTTTATTGGAGGATAGGTGAGGATACGAAGGGTTCTCCTGTTGCATAGATATCGACGCCGCATGTTATATTGTGTAAAAACAATAGAATGAGCTCTGCCCATCATAAACAACTATATACATATATACTAATATAGGCATTACATTGTATTATATAAAAGATTTTTTATATTATTGGTAGGTATATTACTTTCCAGCCCATACTCTATAAAAAATCACGTCGATCCGTCGCTCTGTAGAAAGAAGGACAGACCAACAAACGCGCTTTCTCATTTATAAATAGTACAGATTTTAAAGGAAATTCAATATTTTAAAATCAACATGTTGATCTTATCATTTCTGAGTCACTAGGTACTGCAAAATACATATTACGAAACAGCTTTCCACGAAGTTGATTTAAAAATCACACTTTCTACAACGATTGCGCGTACGCTGAATTAATGTTCCTTATACGTTATTTATGATTTAATAAACAAACTGAATTGTTTACCAGATTTGTTTGTAGTTATATATAGGTAATAGATAAAATAATAAATAAACATTATTTTGGTTATGGTAAACGTAGGAAAAACACGTTCGTCACTCTCGTAATAGTTGGGTTAGGTTGTCCCGATAGCCTAGTGGTGAGGTAGTTTGACTCTGGATTACTTCTTACAAAAATTCACTCTTCCCCACTGTAAGGTTCCAATGATATGTAATGATATTATTTATGATGTAGAACCAACAAAATCAAAACAAATATCTGTCAATCACACTAATATTTATCCTGTCCGGGAATCGAATCTGCGACTCCAAGCATAAAACTAACCACTTAACCAGTACGCCAATGATGCGTATAATAAATCGTAAATAATAATTAATAATTTGGTTTTATTAATTTTACTTTGCTTGATTCAAAACGACGCAGCGCGTTGATGTCTTTTGTATGTAAATTCTAATTAATAAAATAATTTATAGTAATTTAAAAACTTTTATCTATCTTCAGTAATTGCGATAGATTTAGTGATTTACTTTAATGTAGTTTACTATTTTATATTTCTTTAATAATGATGAAACATATAGACAATTTTTTATTCAGTGTAATTTTTTTTAGCTAGCGTGGTGAATGCTCAATCCTTATCTTTATGTGAATAGGCCTATATAAATAATAATAATGAAATGAATAATATATGAAATATTTAAATAACCACTATCACTATAGTTTATTTTTTAAATATTTAAGTTAAAACCTTTGATTCCCGCGAGGACGCCGGGCGTCGAGTAACATTTGATTTTAGTCTTATTTCTCGGTGTTTAAAGGTAAATAAAATATATTATACTTTTATTGATAGGTACTGTTTGTTTCGTTGTCCATCTCTACAAAGTATACTCGTATAACGCTCCCCATACAATCATCTGGCCACTATGTATGAACTGTTACGACGAGATTTAATAAAGGTTCCTACACAACGACTCGTTCGCCAGTTCGACTTCGTTCGTTGGCCAGACTGTAGTCGTTCTGGGCCAGTTATTTTAGTTTATCACGGGACCGAGCACTATTTCTTGTAGAAATAAGTACTTGTCGCGAACGTTTACAATAATTTAAAAAAGTCATACAACAAGTTTGGTCATTGGCGCGCTTAATAAGTACCGGTACTAATATAATACAGATAAAAAACCAGAAAAATCTATGGAAGTTTCCAACGACGAATAAGATAAAAATGACAGGTAATTCGCGTATTATTTTACCATAACTTTACATAATAAGATTTAACTTTAATTTATTAACTTCGTCACATCACACGCAAACACCTTTTGACTATAAGAATAAATAATTATGTACACGTCAAAGTCACGTCTAATTTAAATATAAAAATAAGATATTAAAATTAGAAACGAATATTGTAAGTTTTTAAGAATATAAGTACGACACCATAGAATATTATTATATAATAGTCACGTGATGTTTCTACTCAAAAACTTGTCAAGTAGTTTGTTGTGTATATTATTTAAATCAGTCGGAAGATTTTATGGATAGAAGAAGAGTTGTAGGAATCAGTCGAAGTTGTTGCAGTAACGATTTGCTACAGTTTAGAAGTGCAAGACTTAAGATCGCTTTCCACCAAAACCAGAACTGTGAATTAAGGAAGGAAGTAGGAAAAGAATCCACCAATAGAACCGTTTGAGATTAGAAAATGAAGCATTTCTGTAGAGTATAAGTGATTTTTTTCTATGCTTACCGCTTTGCTTCCTTGCCTAAATCCATGCCATCTAGTGGAAATTCAGCCTTATAGATGAGTAGAGATGACCTGTATAAACTGTCTTAACAAAAAGTTGTCGTGCGTTCCAGCCACTTAATAGAGCCTTGACATAATTACTATCACAATCGTTAATCATTTAAATGGCCAACTTTTTGCACCAGCAATTTGTATAGGAAATAAGAATTACAATTAATAAAGTTACTTCCTAATATTACTAATTATAAGGTTATTAGTTTCATTATTATAAAAATCTCGAAGGTTGATGTAATAGTTAATAGTTGACTTTGAAAAAAGTTATTCCGGAGTACTGCAAAGGGATCTTAAAATCGAGAGTGGAAAGGCATCTTAAAGGCAGGTTTGCGTCACCATAGACCACAACACCGCTTATCATCAGGTGGATTCGTCAAATACATGCCTTTTTTTACGAAGTATTATGAGAAAACGAGAGGAATTTCCTTATGTATTTCCAGAACAGTAAAATCGACATGCTGGGTCGATGACATCAGAACAATTGCAGGAAAGGAAAGTGGCAAAAACATAGAGAGGGTTATACTCTGCAGTGGGAAGATTCAGGCTGTGGATGATAATGAAGATCGACAGTGAATACAGACAGTACCTAGGCATCGTAAAGGTGGTTCTAAAGATAACAACATCGTTTGTGGTTTCTGATCAAACACGCTAAAGTGCTGTAAAGACGATGAAACTTTAGGTACCCAAAACTCCTATTCTATGGTACAACGTTTAAGACTTTTTCATTTTTGTTGTGTTTCATCATGTTTGACCTCGATCCCACCTGGATTTAAAGTGCCGATTGACTTTCGATTTCCTTAAAATCTCCGAACTAAAACTAGTTCGAGTTTCCGAACTTCGTGAATGTAACTAGTTGTAATGAGTCCTATACGATACCCGTCTCAGTCCTTTCCGGATAGAAAAACGAGTATAAAATTACATCTCACTAAAACTTTCAGCATTTGCATGGTTTGCAAACTCGTAGGAGATACTATATTACTGTTTTCTATCTATCTCCTAGCGATAGTTAGGCATAAGATTTTTTTTTAATAAGATAGAAAGACGGCAAACGAAACCAAACAAATTACCAACGGCAGCCATCGTGACGCGGCTGAAGTGCAATACATTAATTTATTGTGTCAATGTCGTAGCATCGTATGCATCGTGTCTTTCGACTTTCACTAATTGAAACTAAGGTACGCCCACAAGCCGGTAAGCTTAAATCATACGATACTATCCAATCGTGCAAAGAACATTACCACGTAGCTTTGTTAATGATACCCTCGCTCGCTCACTAATGCAGCGTTGGATTTTGATCCTTGCGCTGATACCGAAATGTTTTTGTTTTATATTAGTGTGGTGGTCGTTGCCCAAACTGGCTCGAGGTCGTGCTGAGATGTATTTGAGTGAAAGTCGTGATAAGCCCCGCCTCTGGTCACTGTCTCGACTGTATTCATTCGTTATGTTCAACATGACTGCTTGTGCGTAACCTTTCAAATTAGATGCTGAAGCTGATGATTGAACTGCTGCAATCAGGCGTATCAAAGTGAATCGTGTAACAAAATTTTGTTTATTAACTCTTCGCTTTAACTTCGCGAGTTTTAGAAACGCTGTACTTTTTTTGTATTTTTTTCTTGCTATTGTGATTTTGCTCGCTAAAGGAAACCTTCACACTTAGTCTTATTGGTGTTTAACTTAATAGACTGTAGAGTTTTAACATATTTTATGTATTGAATAAAATATTAACATAGCTATTTATATAATACTAATATAGATATTCAATTTAATATTAAAGATCTTTTTTTTAAATGAGAAATATTTAAAAAGGTGGAGCTTCAATCTGCAATAATAGGTTTAAAAGCAAATTCAAAATGTTAGTATTGTTATTTCCTTTTGGAACCTCTGTTTTAACCGCGGCAATGTTTTCATGAGTTTACGAGTATGACCGCCTAATACCTATAGTATAATTATAAATAAATAATTAAACGCAAACAGAGACAAGAAAACTTAAAATAGTTAAAGAAAAAGTTGGGTAAGTATTGCTTTTTTTTTTGTTACGAAGCATCTCGACGGTCGATACAAAGATCGTTGAGATAGAAAGATCGATAGAGTCTGTCATGTTATTTTGAACTCTTCTTTAAATAAACGACGTAATAAATTTCTATTTACGTGCTTAATTTATGCAAATAATATCGGTCACTGTATGCAACATTAATGAGCACCGAATCGAGAGATCATTCGCTAAGTTTCTTACATTTACTTCCTGTGTGTGAATGTTTGTAAACCTGACCTCTCGTGTGAATTACGACTATAATTAATTTTTTTTATTGCTAAGTTGAAATCAATTGTTTTCGACGCTAAGCTAGTTCTAGGTTTCGCAATTGGGTCTGGCTTGCTATGTCACATGTCATTGAGTCTAGTTAGCCTTTGTTTGATAACAATAGCGGGTAGTAGTGTAACTTTTGTCTCACATCTGAATTTGTGAGAAAAGGCCTTTGCATAGCAGTGGGGCAGTATAGGGTAGTTTATAATATTCAAGCATAATCTTCAGCTTGAGATTATTCTTGTATCTAAATCTTGATTGATTAACAAAGTTTGTTTTAAATATATTTCGATAATTATTGATTGAGTGACCGAAACAAATACCATGTCGTTAGTTTATTAATATTATTAGAAGTTAGGTGCGGGATTAATGATTCGCACTTTATAAAAAAATCTCTCCTATAAAATAGTATCTCAAATCAATTAACATCGTTATTTTATTTTCAGTAAAAAGCCACATAAAGTAGCTCTAGAAATCAGCACTAAGCTTCGGTCTGTCTATGTGTACTTAGTATTATTTATTTTCTTGAAATGTTTTGCGTAATTAATTGATTATGCAGTGCTTTTAAGCCAATTAAACAAATAATCCACTGCAATATTAGAATATACAAACTATTTGGAGAGATTACCTATTTACCGATTACCGATAGATACCTATATCTAAGTAAATACAAATAACTATTAGATGTAAAAGTGTCTTTTCGACAGAATATAATACCTATTATAAATATCCACAACACTAACAAAGTGTTCTGTTACTTTAGAGCCATTTCTACAGACAGCCAAGATATTTCAAGCTAGACCACTAGACAGACAAAGATTAACGCTAACACAGTTCAACGAGCCTATTTGCCTTATCGAGCGTACAGACAGTTTTCACGTCTATGCTCTAACTGCGTCTGATACGATTCTCGCTAATGGCGCTGACAAACAGAAGAAAGTCTCAGCTGTGATTTACATAACTACAACAGTACTATGTCGATATTTCATGGCGAATTCAAGACCAATACTCAATTGTAAACCACCTGACTAAACACTAACGATGCATATTTTGATAAAGATACATGTATTACGCCGTTGCCATAAAAAATTTAGACAATCCGAAGAAACTGTTTTCTACATAAATATGCATATCGACTAGTTTTGAGATATTATTGTTGTAACAGGACTTTAATGAATGTAATTTAACTTTACTTTTACTACACAAGCTATGCCCCGCAGATTTACCCGCGTAATTCCCGTTCCCGTGGGATTACCAGAATAAAAAGGAGCTTTTGCCCTTATCTAAGGTCCCATCCATCTCTATACCAAATTTCATCAAAATCGGTTCAGTGGTTTAGGCGTGAAAACGTAACAGACAGAGTTAAGTACTCTAGTTAGAATTTAAACCTTAGTCTTTGCTTAGCTTAGTCTTAGCTATTCAATATTTTCCTAAAACGTATACGAAATCACAATAGCTTAGAGGTGCATAATTGCATCGACAAAACGTTTTCATTCGGTATTGTTTTATAGTTAGTTCGTAGATTCAAATTATATTCATTGCTCTTTGAAATCGAACACAAATTTTCGTTTTTGTATAAATGTATTAAGTATTTCTTTTAATGTGCAAAGGTAAATGAATATATACGTACGTACGAAAACAATACCTATATAATTTTAACTAACCTTCTAGCTCTCCGCTGAAATTTATTCAGAAACAACCTTGTTTGGCTGAAAAATATAATCCTATATTATAATTATATTGTTATTATTCTGAGTGAACCTTGACAATATTTAAAGAAAAAAAAAGGCATATGTTGTTCTTACACATTACAGAAACAGGTATTCATTAGGTAATTTCCTGGTTAATGGATGACAACACCGTTAGTTCTAACCAGTGATAATGTCGAGGGGAATGAAGCAAACGCTTATTATTTTCAATGGGCGCTTATTAGCACCATACGGAAGGAACAGAACTCAATACTAGGTGTGTTGTCGGATGTACTACCTTTTTGAAGTAGTTATTAGAGTAGATTGCATTAGTATTACTATTAAGCTGCACTTTTATGGCTTCCCGGCCAGCTCCCAACAATAGATTTAATTGTGCCTGCTAAAGGGTTACCCTTTGTCAGACACATAAAAATAACATCACGCTTGTATTTTACATAGGGTTAGTCACATTTCACCGGTTGTCATTAACCGAGTAGAACCACCTTCGAGCTGCGGGACTCCCGCTCAGCAATCGCAGTCGCGTATACTTCCACTAACGGTGAAGTTATACTCAAAATTATTACCCTCTTTCTATTTAATTAAATAATAGTGTACATATACCTATCATTGTTGTTATTTTGATATTACCAATAGACACTAAAAGTTATCTGTACTTATAAAACAGTACCGTGACTATCTGACAGACAACGCACAGCCTAAACCAGTACAATAATAACAATATCAGAAGAAGCATTAAGTTATAGGTAGTGGAATTTGGAAGTCAGAAAAGGAAATATTTAAATTTTATAAATTATTGCGATTCAATTTAGAATAGTGATTTTCTAAGAATATCCAAGTAGATGCATGACTATGGCTATTAGCCTATCTGATTGCATTGTAGACTCGAATCAACTTTCGTTCTTTTTAAAATTTGGTAGTTATAAGTGAGAATTGAGATGTACAAATAAAAATGTGGAACGCATTTACAATCCACAATTTCGCGATTTCAATGCAATTTGAATGGCTTTTAAGTCATTCGTTGCATTAAATTGCTATTAGATTGCTTTTTTTAAAACTACTTAGACGCTTACTTCGTTTCGATACAATTTCTAAAAGACTATCTATAAATAAAAACCATAAAGCTTACAACTTAATACCTACTGAAAAAAAAAGGCTGCAGTGTGTCAAAAGTGGGTTAAAAATAAAAACGATTTACTGAATAAAAATCTTACGATGCTTGGTTAAAAATCATGCATAAAAGCACTTACTTAGCCTTAATTTAAAAATTTCAATAGTTATAAAGAATACTTATAATAGCTTCCTCAAAAATTTAAAGAGAGATGCTGATACTTATCTCTTTCTGCAGCGCCAGTGAAGCAGTGACCCTAATGATACGATGCTGTGACATTCAAAACCACAAAGTAGGCTAAAGGCTAATGTGATTAAAATCTAATACAGTATATGCCTAGCATTAATGTAATGTCATTTATGCTTAATTTTAAACAAAATTTCACTGCCTTTTCGTAATTATGTACGCATGGTATTAATTATCTAGGAAAACATCGTAAAGAAATCAGCAAATCTGAGATTTTTCAACAGCGCTTAAAGCTATGGCAAAAGCCTATGAGCGGTTCAAACTCTGACAATATGTTGTTCATCAACCATACGCTACGAACAAGAGGTTTAAATTAGCTGTTGGGCGAGTCCTTCTCTTACAAATCAACATGAAAAAGATTAGATCATAGGTATACCACATTGACCTCTAACTCGGTCATACAATTACCACATGAAATGGTAGCCGGGGCACATTCAGTGACCGTGAAAACCACCTCGGTATGAGTGACACGAGCGCGAGCGTTGAGCGCTTTGTAATAAAATACAATAAATCGGAAAACCTCAAGAATTTCGTATGGTCAATTAACACATCAGTGGTAACGTCTTGGACCTTGACTCAACGGTAATAATAATAAATAATTTATTTTGTTTACGTCAAACAAATTTTACATACCTAGTTACTTTAGAATATCGTATAAATATTCGTATCCCTTTGAATTGCGAGGGTTAGATAATCAGACGCTCCGAAGATAAGTAAAATTCAGCTTTATCCATTTATTTACATTAGAAACCGACCCCAACAAAGTTTGGGAATAATAGGCTAAGGAGAATGATGATGACTATTTTTTCTAGTTTCGAGTGCCAAAAATTTCATGAATTTATAAAATTTAGAAGTAGGTAAAGTAAACCTTTAAAAAGGAAACTTCTGATAGGGAAAAGTCTTCGTAATAGTTAGATGCGACATAGCTTTAATTTTCAAATATAGCAGCCCCCACATTCGTTGCTCAGTTCACCTTGACTGACATGCAGTGATAGCCTAGTGGTATGATTGTTGGACTGATCGTAGGTTCGAATAGACACGCACCTCTGACTTTTTGAATTCATGTGCGATTTAGAAATTCATCAAGCATACGATGAAGAAAAGAATTGATTTGCTGTCCACACTGGCAGGCTATGTATTACATGACGGTATATGATGCGAATGTACGTAGGTATAAGAGTATGCATATATGTATATGAGCATGCGTCTCTCACCGTAATTAAACGAGTTAATAGTCAGAACTTAATAAAATACAAGATCAAACGATACGCGAGTGCAGAAAGTACTTAGTATTCAACGCATGTGCGCTACTGAGATTAACTTTAATGCATTTTTTGTAGCGCTCGTATGGTGAAAATATTCCATATTTTTTTCACAGTTCTCCACTAATGTAAATGTGGTACAGTGTCAGCATGACCCACTCTCTATGTCATAAAGGCATCGTAAGAGCTAAGAGCTCTTGAACCCATTAGACACAAAACGGAAACTTAAATAAAAGAGAAAAGTAATTCTAAAATTATCTTAAAATAAAATCCATTTGGACGCTCACGTATTGGCAAAGTACTTAATTGATTTTTTACTATGTAAATTGCTAGTTTATTTCCGTATGGAACCGCAACTCATTGTGCAAGTGCATTCTAAGTAGGTATATAATAACTTATTGAACTTTAAAAAGAAACACTATACAGTATACAGGGTTAAAAAAAATCAGCTGTTCAATATATTTATGTTCACATGATTCAACAAAATGTATGTAACAGCTGATTTTTTTTTCGATTTAAGGGTTGGTCCCATTGTAAAAGTTGTTCATAGTGATGAGTTTAATGACCCCTGGTGTTTTACAAATAACCCTGTAAACATTGTTGCGCCCAATTAGGATCCGAAATTATAGCTCCTCTATCTATGTTTAAATCTACTTTACATTATGGACTTGCAATATAGAATATGAAGTATTAATTTTAAAGCTCTAGTCAATAATTATGTTGTTAATGTTAATCAGTTTATTAAACATAGCATGACTTGTCTTAATTAAACATTAAAAAGCACTTTAAATCATGTTGACTCTCTTCTTGTCTGTAATAGATTAAGTGTGATGTATGATGCGTGCTAGTATTCTGGTTGCATGTATGATGAAATAAAAATGGTATTAAATAACCACCACCAATTTATACGTAGAATAGACGACAACAAGTTGCAGCGCTACCGCAGCTCGAGAGACGACCCTGCGGTCACCGACCCGCTTACCTAGTGTAGTAAAAGGGCCATTCTTTTGGAGAGAACCCTATGTCTACAACAATTTACAAGTCAATAAAAAAAATATACATATAGTCCATGGTCGCAACATAGAACAAAAGTGATAGTCCAGCTTCTAAACACTATCGAAGATAAATCAAGGACTTTACAGAAAATAATTGGACTAGTTTTACATAAATTGACTTAAATACCTCCTATAATAGATAGTCTCCTTTCTACTGTCAATCTGAAGTTATTCAAGAAACATTAAACATTATTACCATTAACCTCGGCCTGGAAAAATCCAATGATTCGAAGACAGTTTTTGTAACTCCACACCTCAACAACTCCATGATACATCTGTTGTCCTAATTTTTTGTAAATAAAAATTTACATTCGAAAAACATTTCTTTTACTTCTAAATAAATGTTTTGTGAATGTAAATTTTCCCAAGTCTCAGATCAGATACTTTTACATTAACTTGATACTTTCAGGTAAATCGTAGGTTTGACATAGGAGATTTGAAATTTCCGTTGGTAGGTACCTACATTATTATTAATCGTCTAAATGGTTCTAGGGAAGGCACGCTATGCGTAGAGGAGGGGCAGCTGCCCTTCTCTTCCCCTCTCCCGGGTGCGCTCATGATATTAAGTATATACGTTTACGTATCAAATATCCTAAATGAATGGTAAAGTAAGCCACTCGATCCGTTTGCTTCAAATTACACGAATGCAGTTAGTCATTACTATTCCAGTGTGTTGCGGTTTTGAGTGGCTACTGACCAGCCGACTGTGAAATTGGGACATGATTGCTGAACGGTTTCAGGTCAATAGCTTCGACCGACATGTTTGTATGACCTATAGGTCATTGAATTTAGTTGTTTATAAACCCATTTGTAAGGAAAACTGGAAAGTTATAGTCTCATCTCATTATAGATGGTATCTTTATGAACAATACTCCATTGCTTCGATAAAATCTTTTGAGTGTGCTGTGAAATTCATGTCGATTCTGTGTCAGACATTTAAATTACTAAGTAGGTAGGTAGGTACTCCTGACAAAAGCGTCCCGTAAAGTTAGAGATCTTAGTAAAGTCAGATGGACTACGTTTGAATTCGAACTAGTCAGGCAACTCCTAAATCTACCCGTGGATAAAAATTATTATTATGTTGTGAATAACTATGTTGTACTAAGCTGTACTTGTCTCATTTGTATTAATTCCGAGGTTACCAACATTTTTTTACTATTCTTATACGATTGGTCTTTAGCGAATACCGGTTCCTACAGGCGTGGTCGGCCTCAATGGTATTTCGTATATTTGCAAATAAAACAGTGAACATACCTACATGAAATGGGCTTTTTATGTCATGGTGACTATTGTCAAGTACATATTTCGTTCGTGACAATATGGCTCTCCGTATAAGCGTCTTCTCAATTTGGAAGATGTATCATATAAAACATTTTTCTATATAATAGATAATATTGTGAACTCCTTACTTTACTTCGTTTTAGCATGCATTGTTCTGTTTTAGAAAATAAAAACTATCAAAGCTGCCAGGTGTTTTGTACTTACAATTAAATTTTAATTAAAATCGTTATTATAGAATGCTTTATGGTCAGTAGCTCTATCCAATCTTTTTTCAGCGTTCATAGAAACAATAAAACAAAACCTTGTTGTAACTAATGTATACCTACTTATTTCTTTAGAACAAAATATGGGAACTTAGCACGGACTAGGAAACTGTCGTTAATTATATAATTAGCAGTCAGGAGATTGACGCTTTATTGTTTAACGAGCAGCCTTTGTAATGCGGTTGTTAGCACCTAATGAGACAAACTGTTGTCGTAAAAAGCATGTAACATTACAACATTTATAATTGCATCAGCGCGAGCGTGTTAAACAGAAGGTTGAACCTTATTATGGAAATTATTAAGCGATTAAAGCTTTCTTAAATATAATTATTGTTGTTGTCAATTAAAATAATTATACCAAGAAAAATACTATAAAGGTTACAACGTAAAAAGTAATTAATTGACTATCTTACCGAGAATTTATCCGTATAAACTGGTTTGATAAGTATTCTGATTACTGCTGTGACGTCATTTACCTAATTAGGTACTCGTTGTATCTAAGTATCAAATGGTTTGGAAGTAACACAATAATAACCGAAGGACATAGACTAATTGAAAATTTGCAATTTGCAGACTTCAAAATTCAAACAATAGCCATTTTATTTATACGACCCAAAGTACATTTACGGGATTAATAATTCTATAAATAGTGTATAACTATCTAATAAATCTCTACATCATCGCGTCACATAAGGCATAGGCAGTCACAAGGCATAGTATCTCTCGTGTAGGAAACTCCTCATCAAAAGAAACTTACATGCTGATGTACCTTGTTTCATAGGCTTTTTATAGAAATTAACTGACTCTAACTCAAGTGAGCGGACATTAATAATTTATTAGATTATCTAGAGCGATATGTTATAATAAAAATGTGTAAAGTAATAGGTATGTTTGACAAGGCGATCGTGTTTTGTTCGCAGGAGGTCGTGAATGCCGGGCCGCATGGATGGCGGCGCACGCATGCCGCACTCTCGCCATACTACTCACCGTACTTACGCTAGTCATAGCCAAATGTAAGTATACATTCATAAAAAAATGTGAAACAACTTTTGGTCATCATTTTGATGCTTAGGCTTATATTTTCGTTGAGTGAAAATGCTTTAGTAATTTATAGACAGACTAGAGATAGTCATCAGTCTCTAGTTTTTCAAAACCGTAACAATGGATGATGCTTATAGATTATTTTCTTAAGCAAGCCGGGCTTTTGAGCTGGTACGGGAGCACGCCGCCGAATACCTATATGGTATTTATCACAGAACAATAAAAAAGATTATAAAGTTCTGTAGTATGGCCAAGATATGATTGCCATCCACGAATGAGTTCGTAGAGTTACATTGCGCAAAACCTTCGCAGAACTAGGGGTAACTTCCAAAATTGAACATCGACGTTTCGGATCCAAACGTAATAGCGAAGACCATCAAACGTAAAACCTTACTGCCAAATTACTCTTAGTGCTTTCATAAAAAAAAACAATCGAAAAAAATTAACAAACGTACGATCCGTCAAACGATGCTTCGTCGTTCGAATTTAGGAAAAGGGCACCGAGCTAAAGCGAACGAAGCTTTTAAGATAATCTACATAATATAAAATCAGTATCTTTATCTTTCTATGTAAGCACCAGAACAAAAGCCTCTAAAACATTCTGATCTAATATGAATCAGAATACAAGTTCTGTAATTCTTTTCTTATGAAGAAATATTTTCGTCAGCTACCTAAGTAGCGCCAAAAATTGTCTCAAAGGCTCACAATAGACTATAATAATATGATAACGTTCACACCAAATGCTCACAGTTTGCGTAACTAGATCACAATAAACTTGTAGTTTTATTCATGCTCTGAAACGTGAAGTAATGATGTCACGAGCCTAACACGAGAATAATACCATTGAAAGCCATTTACGATTATGAATGAATAGAATACACCTAATTGCTATAATAAATTATTGTCAATTTCAAAATGGTACACCGTTATCAAATCAAATCAAATCAAATCCTCTTTATTGTACACCAACATAAAAGCATTTACAATTTTAATTATTACACAGAAAAGTACAATTGGCGGTCTTATTGCAACAAGGCAATCTCTTCCAGACAACCGTGAATGGATTGGAATGCCAAGAATTACACAAGGGGCAGTCTGAGGTGTACACACACAACTAATTGAATATTAAAATATACTAGCTATATATAATATATATATAAACTATAATATATACAATAAATATATACAAATAATAGGTACATACAATATATACAAATACTGGAGAGGGAGTAGAGAAAGAAAAGTGGAAAAGGAAATCAAATAATACTATAATGATAGATAGTGATCCTTTAAAAGATTTTTAAATGAATAAAGGGTTTGCGCACGTCTTATAGAAATAGGTAACGCATTCCACAAACGTACAGCTTGCACAGTAAAAGATTTGTCGAGGAACTTTGAAGAATGCAACGGCATCTTAAGTTCCAGATTCTCCGATGATCTCAAGAATCTGGAATGTGTATCATGTAAAAACTCAAATCGTTCTTTAAGGTATGAAGGGGTCATGGGATTGAATAGAATACTATACAATAGTGAAAGGATGTGAGCATTTCGGCGAAGGCGTATCGGTAACCATTTGAGCCTCGTACGAAATTCAGAGACATGATCATACTTGCGCAAGCCAAATATGAATCGAATGCAAACGTTCTGAAGTCGCTCAAGTTTATTAAGTTGGTCTTCAGTAACATCAACATAACTGGCGTCAGCGTAGTCAAGAATGGATAGTAGGAGAGATTGGGCCAACGCAGTCTTCGTAGAAATTGGAAGAAAATTTCTTAACCGTCGCAGAGACCCAAAAGATGCAAAGACCTTCCGGCTAAGTTCTTGAATTTGAGTGCTCCAGGATAAAGTCTTATCGAAATATACACCTAAATTTTTAACATTGTCACTAAAAGGAATATTTATGCCATTACAAGAAATTTGAGGGAGTTGCAACCAGTCAATTTTGGCCATCAGTCTGGAGCTGCCAACGACAATGACCTGTGTCTTCGTCGGATTCACATTGAGACCATGGGCCATGCTCCAAGCGCATATCCTAGCTACATCATTGTTAATGGCGGTAACACCCTCAGTCAACCGTTCCAAAGGAACCTGCGAATAAATTTGTAAATCATCTGCGTATAGGTGGTAGAAGGAAAGTATTTGATTGGAAATGGTATTTATAAATAAAGAGAAAAGTAATGGAGATAAAACGCCGCCCTGAGGCACGCCGGCAGAAGTTGTACACCAGGAGGAATAGGTATTATCAATTTGTATACGCTGCCGTCGGCCAAACAGGTAAGTACGAAACCAGTCAATTTCCGTTGGAGATATGTTAATAGAGCGAAGCATAGCTATGAGGTTATAATTATGCTCAATTGTTCCGATGACTATAAGTTGTTAGTATACCAGTGTCTTGTAAAAGGAATTGTCATTACCATTGAACGAAGTAGACTGTTGGATTTCTCATGATTCTCGTGATCTCGTCGTCTGGGAGCGGCCTACTTTTGTCCATAGTAGGTCTCGCATTCGAGCTACATACTGCCCTACAACGGTCGACAGATCAAGGCCACATTAAACAGCAAAAAGTGGAGACAGTCGTTCACCCGGAGACAACTGGCAGCATTCAGGTTACTCACCGGCCGAGGCGCAGCGCCTTTCGCTCCTTGTTAAAATGCAGTTCACTGTAAACACCGCAAAACACTAAACTTTTGACACACAAAGAACGAGAACTGTGTAAACATTTAAAGGCTAAACAGTCGATTACGCACGTTGAATACCTATAGGTATTGTTTGTCACTATTCGTTTTCTGCAATGTATACTTTCATTCATGTAAGTACAATAGGTACTTACTTGAAGCATAGTATTGAAATTAACAAAAATAATGATATTTCTTTATCACAATCCTTTATTATTGCAGATGCTGAGTTAGAGTCATGGCGAGGCGCGGGAAGGCCGGCCACGGTGGCGCAGGAGGCCGAGGACGAAAAGCGAGATGCAGAATTACTTGAAGCAGTTAAGGAGTCTATGAAGGAATGGGAGCAGAAGAGAGCTCGAACCAGGTAACGTTAAAAGTAGTAAAAACTTTAAACTGTAAAAAAGTTGGTCATTTAAACCTGACAGCATCATAAATTTTGCCTTTCTTATATTTATTTATTGATACGGCCGACTTTTGTATCTCGAATCAGTCATTAGAAATATTATTATAAGAATTGTTTTATGCTGCACCTTTCTTTTATTCAATCTATAGTCCTACTTCTAAATTTATAGGCGGTCATAATTTATCATCATTAGGCTCACATTGTTTATCTTAGGTAAGATATATTTCATCAGTGCCGAGTGAAAATAAGCTATTGTATCGATATTATGTAAGTAGTAACTTTCAGTTTCCGTAACAAATACTAGGAGTGAGAGTTACATTTTAATAATAATGTACAGTGCCACCAACTTATATGTACAGTTGGGGGCGTCGCTAGTGGAGAGTATAATAATTATCATTTCAAGAAATATATTATGCAAATTGGTTGGTTCCAATTTTGTCCGAGTGAACAGATAAGTTGGTGGCACTGTAGTCGACTAGCCACGTCCGCGTCCCCTACAGCTATATTAT
Organism: Protodeltote pygarga; assembly: GCA_936450705.2. Taxonomy (NCBI): domain Eukaryota; kingdom Metazoa; phylum Arthropoda; class Insecta; order Lepidoptera; family Noctuidae; genus Protodeltote; species Protodeltote pygarga. The sequence goes on from OW388251.2 coordinate 11,643,652, forward strand.
GACATTTTTGCTTTGTCTTCCTTTTTCACATTAGAAGCTTTGTTTCTCTTGTGTGAAATATTAGTAGTTACATAAGCTTAACGGTGTAATGTCACAATGCGACCGTAATATTTTCTTTTGTTATTATCGCTCTCTTATTTACACATCCCAGTTTTGCACAAAACTGTTTACACACATTTTACTATATACTTAGTTAAATGTATTTTACAATGTTTGAAAGGAAAGAGAAATCTAAAATTTATTATTTAAATACCATGTAAAATACAAAAACATTCGTCGAAATTCTATGAAGGAAGACTAGATACATAAAACAAATCTATTATTTACTTGACTATTATTACTAGACTAAGAAACTTTCTACATTGACTACATTGTAATAAAGTTTCTATCGTGCAAATTATTTTCTCAAGTGAGATGTCGTGATAATGCCACAGACTATTTTAGTGGTAAGTAAATTTATTAATTTCGTAATTTAATAAAAGTAATTTCTTGGATTTTATCGCACGCGGTATTTTGTATTGCCGTGTCAACTGATACAAAAAAAATAGATTTGAATGAACTAATTTGATATAACTACCGCCTTTACACCTTAGTAAGATGATCTTTAAATATTGGATTATTAAATTATGTATTTTTAGGACAAATGTGCGTAACTCCTACCAAAATCGACTGCCGCCCAACACTTCCTCATATACAATTGATATTATATACGAAAAAAGAATACATGACATCTTCAAACCTAGCTCATGTTTATCAACTCTCACGGTCAATGCTTTTGGAAATTTCACTTATTTTAGTATGGACGAGTGATTAATTCAGGAAGAAGAAAAGGTGTCACTATTATTTTAAATAAAATTACTTAACAGTTTTTATGGGACTGTACTGAGTATACATATATCTAAACAGTAAATAATAGAGCTATGCAATATGAGGCAATGGTGTTTAATGAAAGATAATTAGATTCGAGGATTCGATGTGGTCTGGGAAGATAGAGATGATAGGACGGGAAGGGATTTTGTACCTACAAAACTCAACCAGAACCAGAAAATGCAGAAGAATTTGTTCTGGACTCATATCACAATATAATATTTACTACATCTGATAAAGACAAGCTTACACTATGTTACTAGTATCACCTTGAATACTGACGCGTGTCGTACGCTCATTTTACAATAACGTGCGACACAATATTGTGACAACAATGTCCAAACGAATTCACCAACCTTGTCCAAATATCAACAATTGTTATTCTTTAATAAGTATGTAGAGCAGAGCCCAATTTTCATCATTAAATAAAATCCACCAAGGTTTAATGGCAAATTTAATGTTTTGAGTAGAGACAATAATTTACCGGATGTACGAGTAAATACAAGTCCTGCTTCAATTTAAGTAGTTTTTTTTTGACAAATAACACAAACGCAAAATCACAATTACGAGGGAATCAAAACGCCTACAGCTCCAAACTGATGTGGTGATCTAGACTCTAGTAAATAAAATGATAGATGTTTTATTTTAATAATAGGAGTAAAAGATCTCAAGGCAGCGTGTGCTATGGAGAGTTTGGATGCTTTGAAGATGCTGGTCCTTTCGCGTATTTGGAGACGCTGCCCAGCCCACCGCAGGAAGTCGGCACGCATTTCCTTCTCTACTCTACGGTTAGCCGGTAAGAAATCAAATTAATATTTTGAGAAAATATAGTTAAGTAGGAAAAAAAAAAAAAAAAAAAAAAGGTATATATTTTTTTAATCACTTGGTAATTCAATCTACTTATTATTAACTAGGCATGTAGGCATCACACACTAACAGTTACGCGTTATAAATAATTGACAAAAAAGCAGTGATTCTGTTACCGCTTTGGCATCCTTTTGGACCCCTAAAATCTAAAGAGGACACCAAAAAAAAATCACATTCCTATATTACTGTGAGTCATTTATCCGCACCCGGATAAATATCAGTGATGTAAATTCATGAATATAAGCACATTTACAATTTATTGTAAGTAAATTATGTCCGGCGTAAACTACTTCAAGCGGCATTCATGACTAATAAATTAATGAATGAATAAAGACTAATTTAATGATGAATGAGTATTTCCAATGCCAATCGTTTTAAAATGACATAATTCAGGGTCCTGTCTAATTGAAAATATAGCACAGATTTTTTAAAATTAAATTTCAGAGGCGACCAGCCGTTACTGGCCGTATCAGCTAGTAACATGTCAGCAGCGTGGGGCTGGGCGGCGCGTGCATTTGAACCCAACCGACCAACAAGGGTCATCGTCCACGGCTTCGGCTCCAACTGTGACAACGTTTGGGTCTATGAGATGCGATCCGCTCTGATGGCTGTTGTAAGTACCTACCTTTACAAATGTACAACGAATGATAATTCTCATGACAAGTGTAACCATGTAGCTATAAAAGTACAGAAAGGTATTGAAGTACCTATGCTCTTTATTCAAAGCTAATGACACTCTTTGATAACAGCAGTTTTATTTAACTGTTTTATAATGGGTTGTATGTCATGTTCTATGTATGACAATAAATAAGGAGAACCTATTATAATTATAATAGGGACAGCCTTAGAACGTGTGACTATAGAAGTATAACGATATATTTATGACTTGCGTTTAAGTCTACCTATGTAGGCATAGCTAAGTTGGTACATGTAAGTACTTACGTAGTGTACCTATAAAGTACATTAAACTAATTTTGCTTCATGCTAATACTATTTATATTCTTATTCACAGGAGGAATGCAATGTGGTTTGTGTAGACTGGGAAGGAGGCGCATCCATGCCAAACTATCTCCGAGCAGCTGCGAACACAAGGCTTGTCGGCAAGCAACTGGCTATGCTGCTTCAAGGTAATTAATTCGACTAGAAGGACCGAAAATTACGTTAGTATCTATTGGTCCTTCGAGGTAATATATGTTTTATTTATTTATTCTCTATGCACTTAAAAAAAACGTACAGTTGCGACCTTAATGCCATAGGCATCTACCAGTGAGTCTATGGTGTTGCCGAATCGAAAACATGGTAGATGAACTAAAGAATGAAAGGAACTCAAAAAGTTAATCCAAAAAAATAAATATTAAATAAAAAATAATAAATAAAATAAATCATTTATATCAATGAATTATTATCATCATCAATTAGCTTTCTTCCAGCTCTACCAAGAGACAATTCCTTGACCTCTTTATACGTCTCGGCCTTTAGTTTCTCTTTTATCAGCTTTTTTTTTGTATTGGCCTGCTTCTTCTACTCCTTCCATTGAATTTTTCTTCTTTAATGTTATTTATGAATGCATCGTGGGCCGTGGCATATGAGGTGGCCTACCATATTGTCTCTTCTGTTTTCTGTACTACAGTTTTTTCTTTTCTTTTACTCTTTTTAGTACTTTTTCGTTGATCATTCTTTCCGTCCAGCTGATAAATTATAAGGGCTGTTGTATACAGCCTTTATAATTATAAAGGGTTATTTGTAAAACACCAGCATCCTTAAAAGGAGTCATTAAACTCATCATTATGAACAACTTTACTATGGGACCAACCCTAAAATAATCAGCTGTTCCATACATTTTATTGAGTCATGTGACCATAAATAGTTTTTTGTTTCTTTCCCTCGCAGGTTTCGCTAAACATATTGACTTGCGGTTTGAAGATGTTCACCTAATTGGATTCAGTTTGGGTGCACATGTCGCTGGCTTTGCAGGGTCCGAGTTACGGAATATTAGTCGTATTACAGGTAAATAGTTATGTACATAATTAGAAAATAATTAGGAATAATTAATAGGAATAATTAGGAATAATTAGAATTAATTAGGTACCTACTACTATGTCCTGTTTTACCGTCTGGATACAGATTGTAATTAATTTATTTTCTGGTTCTTTTTGTATTGTAAACACTCACAAGAAAGTACCTAGATTCTTAGAATATCTTACGGCAAGAAAACATAGCAATTGCGAACGAAACCAGAAGATACATTTGCTACCTAAGATTTAACCAATTGAATAACTGGAACTACTAAGTACCTAAATCATATTCATCTTTTTTTATAGACTATGCAATTTAGGACACAATAAAAATCTATTTATTTTATAATATGTTTACCTTTTACAACATTTTCCAGGACTAGATCCAGCAGGTCCTCTATTTGAGTTCCAAGACTCACGCGCACGCCTAGACCGCTCTGACGCGAAGTTCGTAGACGTGATCCATTCTAACGGCGAGACCCTCATTCTGGGAGGTCTAGGAGCTGCACAACCACTGGGACATGTAGACTTCTACCCGAATGGAGGGAGAGTACAGCACGGATGTTCTAATTTGTGAGATTATTTAAACCTGCTTATTAATATTATAAAACTGAAGAGTATGTATGTTTGACGTAACGATCCGATCTCAGGAACTACAAATTCGATTAGATTTTTTTTAATATACCTACTTACATGTAGCATAGGCTGCAAAACTGCATGGAAAAAGGAAAAAGAATATTTGGTCTTGTTTCTTGTCCTTGGTTTAAATACATTAATACAGGTTTAATATACAATCTGCTAATCTCTATCGCATATCATTGATTTAATATGATTTTTACACATTTGCAGCCGACTGTACATAGCCCATTATTTAAGGACTAGCTGTTCCCCGCGACTTTGTCCGCGTTAAATTAAGTAAACACACGTTGATAAGCAGCCAGACTGCCTGTTTTTTCTGACTTGAATCACAGATATTGTTATTTTTTACTGAAAATTAACTTTTTAAAAATAAAAAATAGCCTGTAGCACTCAGGAATAAAGTAGCTTCCTATTGGTGAAAGAATTTTTAGGATCGGATCGGTAGTTCCAGAGATTACCCCTGACATACATACATACAAACATACAAACATTACCTCTTTATAATATTAGTATAGATAAGCTATATAGCTACGTAATACGTATAAACATAAAAATTTCATGCGGACGAGGTCGCGAGTGACAGCTGATTTGATTATGAAGTCTATTTAAATTTAATATTTATGTGATTTCATTAAAGAAAGTCACCGTCGCGTTGTCGACAAAGGATTTGAAATTTGACTACTTTTCTAATCGACATAAATTATACAAGTTACATTTTAAAATATCTTTGCGATACTCCCGAGCTTTCGAGCTTTTAAAATAGCTGGTGAGTGCTGGTGCTGGCCCATTAGGGTGCAAATTATGCAGTCAATGCTAAACTTTGTGCAATAGCAAAAAGAGTAATTTTCACGACAACTTTAATATCAGGTTATTCTAAAAATATTTACGTTACGTTATTACGTTAGTTACAAGAAATTATTATAGGAACTTCTAATTTAGTAGTTTCAATGAGAGACATTAATATATCCGTTAGCACGATAAGCAAAGGAATATGACCACATGTTATTGACCAGACTAATAATAATTAGTGAACCTACCTAAGTGTTAGTACCTAAGTGTAATGGAATATGAACGTGCTAGTGATTAATTTCTCTTCATTTATATTATGTATTCAATATATTGTACAACAGTAGCGTTAATAAAAAATCATAACCATAGCAATTACTAATTTTAACATCACCATTTGATTCTAGATTCGTCGGAGCAGTATCAGATTTCGTCCTGCCGTGGGCAGCGGCTTCACCAGAGGGTCGCTCGCTCTGCAACCACAGGCGAGCCTATAAGTTCTTCACAGACTCCGTGTCACCCAAATGTCACTTCCCTGCTTTTCCTTGCGCCAATTACGACACATTCCTTGAGGTAAGTGACACAAAAGCTAAGACTAATTTATTTAATATTATTTCATCTTTACTCGTGTTGATTTTGGCGACTAGATAGGTAGGTACTAAGAAATGATGATAAATTGGAAATATTAATTAGTATAATTCTCAAAAGTTCTTTTATTATTCTAAAATACGGCCAAGTACTTTTTTTCTAAATTCTTAAAAAAAAAACCACTCTAGGATCTTAAGATGTACCATTACAGATGCACTACTATAGTAAATAATAAGTAGCGCCACGGTAGCGCCATCTATTACCTAATAGTAACTACACAATGGCTTATGGCTCTACAAGAATGCAAGAGAATTTTCTGAAAATTCTTCGGAACAAATATAATAATTTGAATTTGACTGGGACGCGGACGTTATCCCAAATGATATCTAGTTGAACTATATTTTTTATAGATATATAGAATTTGTAGAGTCGTAAGTACTTCGCAAGGAAGACTAATTTTCACTTCATAAGTACCCACCTAAGTTCATTGCGGTTATGTAGCAATTTGAGAGAAAATTGCATATGAATTAAATGATTTTATGAGTGTAAAACAATAGCCCAATTTCATTTTCTTGCGGTAAACCACATAATAGTAGGTAAGCAATAAACGTAAATAATGTTGTTTTCAAATGAAGTGTAGAATCGTAAATAATAATAGTAAATTGCGACTGTAAAATATTACGAAGGTACCTATTGCTAATAACCGGTAATATTATGAAACTAGAGCTTCTAGAACTTTTGCCCACATGCTTTACCACTGCGTGCATGCGTTACCACTGAGTACAATCGGGAAAATAATTCCCAGTTCATTTAATGAGAACGATTAGGAAAAAATTATCCCGATTGTTCCCACTGCCAACTTAATAATTGTTTTCAGGGCCGATGTTTCCCGTGTGACGGACAACGCCGATGCGGCAACATGGGCTACTATGCGGACCGCTCCTTAGGGCGTGGTCAACTCTACTTACTTACGAGGGAAGAAGAACCGTTTTGTGGTAAGTTTCTATTTAAACTTACCTATAGTGCCACCAATTTTTATGTTTAATTCAGTCACTAGTGGTGAGTACAATTTTGTAATTTTAAGAAATCTATTTAGATAAAAATCAATCGCTAAATATTACCGCGCATCACTTTAAAACAGATTTTGATGAAATTTTTTGTGTGGGTTTGAACGGATCCGTAGGTGGCGCTGCACTCGGGTTAATTTAGGACCACGGGGGGAAGCCGCGTGAGGGTCAGCTAGTTCTCTATTAAAATCTAAGTATTAGCCGCAATTTTGTCTGACTGAACAGATAAGTTGGTGGTACAGTTACTTGATTTTTTTGCATCTCAAGTTTTCCACAACTAAACATAAATCACTCTTTTATTAGCTATTGTTAACTATGTATCTCCGCCTCTGTACAACCATTATCTAAAAAAAATATACATGTAACTTCATGATGGCTTACATATTGGCTCAAGTATTATATAAATATTGTAGATGCTTCTTTCGCGTGTTCTAGAAACTATAATAATCATCTATATAATATTACAGGTTTAGATCAATTTCGAACCTTTTACAAATTGCCAACTAAATTCTTTCATTAGCTTCACTATAAACTAATTTAAGTATGTCCTACTAAGTTTTTGTGGCCCTAGTTTCTTTTGTAGCCTCTGTACTTGTATTTGTGGTGCACGTTTTTTCTTTGCAGGCGCCTGTACTTCTCTTATTGCCCCTGTAGTCTACTTTGTCAATTTTAGAGATGTTTACAGGCAAGTAAAATGCAACGTTTAAATGCAATTTCCAGCACATCAATACCATGTATCGGTTTGGGCCAGTAGCGCTACGGGAGAGAAGGCCAACTTCGGACGAGTCACGTTGACGCTGCACGGGGACTCCGGACTCAATGAGTCCTTCCCTATGACTAAGTAAGTTTTTACAACGATATTATATTATTATAATAAAAATATATACAAATAAAAATATTTCTTATTCTGTTCTACACTTAAACGCCAGATGCCAAGCAAAATAGAAAATATTTTTATTTTATTACCTAACTATATTTTTTTATTATTGTTTATGTACCTAATCTATTATTATCGATACCTAGCATTCTTCACTACTATGATTTAGCCCTATAGAGCTTTGACCTGTAAAGGATCAAGTGCAGCTGGAATTTAACCATTTTATCCAAATCTGTAAATACCAAGAACCCGCAGGTAAAAGAGAGTACCCATTACATTCGATATTTGTTCACCAATAATTAATAATTATCTTCACAGGCGTGAGGACACAACAAACGGCAGTGCTCGCTTCACCAGAGTGCTGGTACCCCACCCAGCGCTGGGCGTGCCGCTCCGAGCCACAGTGCATTACGCTGGTTATTCGGGATGGCTGAGCGCTAGTACTAAGTCCATTCATATACACAAGCTGCTTATAACTGACAGCTTTGCTAAAACGTAAGTTCTTGCGAAAGATGCTCATCGTAAAGTACCCGCGAATTCACTATCTAACATGACCTATCTCATCTAAATATAATTATCAGCAATGTAGCATTTTTAAATACAATATGATGAATCTTTTTGACCTCGTATAAGTTTTTAATTGTTAATAAGGTTTTTATTTAATGTTTTACTAGGGCTGGCCACATGACTTTTATCGGGTTACCTACTATTTAAAATAATAATAATAATTCTGTTTCCTAGATCTTCATTCTGCAAGAAAGGAATTCAGTTACTGTCTGAAGAATCAATTGAAATGCCACTTTATCCTGGCGACTGTGAATTACAACAGGTATATTATATTGTCTGTTTCGTTGTGTATACAAGTGTCTCTTGCAAACTGAAGAAACTCAAATCATATTGTTTTTATTTAGGATGATGAACCGTTGAATGCAACGAGCAGCAATCAAGATTTCATCACTAAACAAAACTCAACTAAAGATGAGGGTAATGCCATCGATCCTCTCGACAACGAACTCCCTGAAGATGCGCCCCAGCGTCCGTTTGCACTCGTCGACACTTACGAGTGGACGAGTGGAGAAAGTACTGGCAGAGCCTTCGGGATGACGAACACTAAGACTGCACCCAGTGGAGCTATCGAGATTGCCGAGCCAGTGCTCCGACCGCGACCACGGAAAACAGCCCGCCAGCGAGCAGACTCGCTCGACGAACAAGAGATATCAGAACCTCTACTGAGAGCAACTCGACCACCTAGAACGACAACACCGTCACCTATACGCAAGGCTAAAAACTATGACATGTCCACTACTCCTACTTATGACACCGCGACGTGGGGCGAAAGAGCCGAAAAAGAAGAATCCGGGTTAGTACAATTCCTACCATCTAGACTAGCATCGTTCATATCGAGAGCAGAACGATACGCCAGAGATACTATTCTACCCTTAGTATCAGCGTATGCACCGCGCTTGCCAATATTCGGATCACGAGAAGTTCCAAAACCGACAGCTAGATTTATTCCTACCGAAGATTTCAACGTGACAAGTTCGGTGCCTGTGCCAACACCGACTTTGGAGATGAAGATTGAGACGTTGAGGACTGTGGGACCGCCGGGGACACTGCGCGAGTATGAAAGTCCCGAAGACCCAGAGATACCAGATACGAGCACGACGACAACTACAACTACAAGTACGCCACCGTCGACGACTACAACGGAGAAAATAAGAGCGTCACCCACTGAGATGTTGAAGATAGTGCCCGGACCAGCCGCGTCCACGAGCACCGCTCTACCGCCTGTAGCTTTGAGAAGTGATGGAGAAAAGATTGTCATCGTGTACCCGAGCAACGCAAGGGACGAGAGGAAGATTCGATCACATTCGTATCCTGAAGAGTTACAGTTTGAAGCTCTGTACCGCCACACTGGAGCGCCGACCGACCTGCGAGTGGACCTGCCCACCTTCACTCCGCCGACCAGCACCCTCGCCCCTACGCCGCAACCTAAAGCAGATGCGCGATATATTCCTGTAGGCTACGTCCAACCCGGCGACAGAATAGAATCCAATTCTGAACAGACGTAGCGCCGTTTTTTGAGACTGTATGGTACCTATTTTTGATTTTGTAAATAGCTCAATATCAACACAAGAGACTAATATTTTTGTAAATACATTTTTTAGTTATCTGTTAGTTAACTGTGAAATTGTATATCTATGTTTATAATAGTTGTGTTATAGAATGTTCTCAGTAAATATAGTTTTGTTGTTTGCCCTGTTGTTAAATATTGAAATTGCCTGAATGAATTTGTTGTTGTGTAAATAAATGTAGGTCTAACATAGAATAAGAGACATTTTTTATAAAATAAAAACTTATTTATTATACAATTCCACTTTTTCTTGAACTTCAGTAGGTATGTAACATTCGGTGGAAAATTAAAATGAACCTAAAGTGCACTTCCTGAATACAGAACAAAAATAAAACATACTCTAACCAATAGTTGGAAATAATGCTACCATATTTGATTCAAAATTAACTTATCGTTACATATGCTATCAAATAATAAAAATATCACATAAACAGTGTCAACTAAAATTAATGGAAACATGAGGATTCTGAATTTCCTACGCAATAGTGCAATACTGCCGATACCACACACAAACCATGACAATCGTGCATTAAAAAATTAGAAGCTCATAAACAAACTACATGAAACTTAAACACTCAAGTGTAATTATTAATTAAAGTTAATTCAACTTCCAAATTCAGTGATATTATGGCTCCATCAAACAATGGATCTACAAAATATATCGTCGCTTTGGAGGGCAATGGAGCTAAGCCACAATTTTTGCGAAATGAAGTTAAGTGTATTAACGTCTTGTGGAAAAGCCAAAGTATATTTTAGTCAATAAATCTAACAGATGTCATGACTCTAAGCAGGTTTTTTTTTAAATTTGCCAATAAATTTTAGTGTAGTTCCAACAAAAGTCTTACTCAACTCAACTTAGTCAACTTAAATTCATTTCGCAAAAATTGTGGCTTAGCTCCATTATTGCCCTCCAAGGCGACGATATCAAAGTTAAGTATAACAAGTATGTTAGTTAATACCGAAAGGAAGCTTTGAAATTCCCTGGCAAATGTTCAAGTTAGTAATTTGACATTTAACTTTAATTGCATTCCAATTCCAATTTTAGGATAATGGCTCCATCGCCGGAAACAAGCGACTACAAAATGACAATGTCATTTTGTGACATGACGTACAAAATGTCAGCTCAAACGTCATATATTACTTTGTGCAATGGCGCTTGGCTGATATTATTATAAATTTAAAATTGAATTATAATTCAATTAAATGATTTCTCGAAAAAATTCCATGTAGTCTGTTTATAAACCAACTTTTTGTGGTAATTTGTTCTATAAATATGGATACATACCACGGAGTAATCATCAAATGGAATGATGAAACGTATTCCTCTTGCAATCCCTAAATAAATGAGGTTAAACCTCTGTTTATAAACAATCGCGGCGACCTAGGGCTTAATATGCCGAAATTGCGAGGTCGGGCGTCAATGATGCTAATTTTCTTGCACACGCTCTAAACTATTTAGACTCGCCATCTCTTTCTAACAGAAATCATAAGAAAAGGATAGAAGATTTTTGGAGCTCTCAAATTAGTCCATTTGCGTGACATCAACAAGAATTTAAGTCAACAAGTCATAGATCCCGAAATTTCGCGTCAAAGGCGACAAAGGCGGCATTTACTAATTTGACAGTTAAATTTTCGGTCTTTTTTCGATGGTATTGAATCGAAAGAGATACAAACTAAAATTAGTTTAGTACGGTGTGCAAGAGAATTTTCACCAATATCCACCTTCACGGATAGCGGACAAGGAGCAAGATCATCAGTCCATAAGAGTAGTAGTAGGTGGTGGCGAGTTACTTCATGTACTTGTCGGAGTGCTGCGTGAGGATGCGCGCGGACGACTTGGCGTCCAGGAACAGCGTGTGCACGGCCGTCACGTGCGGCGGCCCGATGCGCGCCGCGCCGTCCGCGCGCGCCGCCAGCGACGCCGGCGTCAGCAGCTGCGCCGCGTACCTGCGCACATTAGCATTGTAATGCTTTCATTCGCTTACAGGAACCATATTGTCATACAAGAAAGATCTTACAACATTATGACTAATAAATTCGGTGAAAAAAAAAGTTTAATTCATTTTAATTAAATTTTTTTTTTTTTGGATGGCATTAAACAAATCAACTCTAGCTTCTACAAACATTATGTTATGTCTCAATAAAACTGACAGTTTTTGCTCGGTTTGCAACAATATCGCAATCTAGGCCGTCTGTATTATTTACCTTAGAGTACTATTAGCGCCTACTTCTGAGAGCGCAGCAAGGGCCTCTTCATCAATAGATATTCCTTCTGTTAAAGCTCGTAATTTCAAAATCTGAAATGTTACAATTTTCAATTTAGTGCTTACATAAAATATCACTAAATTCTTGGCATTGAGGAAAACATTGACAATCAACCGTTAAAACACAAAAAGTAGCTGGGTAATTTTTTCAGTAATTGTAAGGACAGAAGAACCCTTTAAGACCTACCTAGACCAACAAAGAAATCAACCTAACTTTGGTCTTGGTATATATATAGGTATAACGGGCTGATTTCCGTCGTAGCGCGTATTTTGATCCTAGCAGCTTTTTGATGCAGCTAACAATTACGCGTAGGGGAACTCATCATTAACTTTAGTAATAGGGTTAGGGCCCCATTGGATACGGAACCTTGAAAATGAAATTCAGCAACATTCAGATTGATTATTTTATTCTCTTAGTGTAAATAATAAACACGATCTTACTTGCAACAACTCAGCTTTGTTATATGGCAAGGTACGGATGATAAGCAATCTGTCAAGAAGATCTAACGGAATGCCGTGCGGGGAGATGATGTCTTCTGTCCCTCTGAAACAAACATGGTCATCAGCAAATATGCTTAGTTTCTTAATAAAAATCTTCAATCAATGATATAATATATTCATAGAGCTTAAACGTCATTAGATAAATGTTTACAATAAGTTGCAATAGACTTTCTGTTATGTTCATATCCGTTTTCGATTTTATACAATATAGAATAGAATCCAAATTACCTTATCAGACATTTTCCTCTATTAGTAGCGAATATTACTATCGGCGCAATAGCGGACTCCAGGGCACGGTGTAGATATGTGAATGTTTCGATATCCAACATGTGTACCTAAAAATAAAATTAACTTCTTTTACAAAAATGTCAAGAAACAAATTAACCCAATTTAATATGCTTCTTCTGAGCAGATGCTATTAAGTAGCTGGCAATGAACACATCGTTATCGACTTTCAGTTTAATGAAACAACTTTTTAACAGATATAACTCGCGTTTTTATTTTGATAATACAATCCTGACTTTTCGAGTGCTTTGCGGCACTCGTGGTCGCAGGCAGACTGTGCACGTATAGACTGTATTCGTTAAAAAGTTGTTTCATTATGTTGAGTGTTCGCGAAAGTTTGAGACTTTAAGTTTATATACAAGGATTAACAAAAAACCCTGTTGTCTTTAGGAGGTCAATCTACCCATGAAACTCAACTTAACATCAGTTCCCAAAATTCGCAAAAATATGTTTGGTTCTTCATTCAAAGAGCCTCAGCTGATCGGCTAGTTTGTATGGGAAGTGATTTTTTTACAAATATTATGCAAACTGATATTCTACAAGTTTCATGGACCGATTGATCCTAAAGGGAACAACATGGTTTTTATTACTCATTGTATAGGTACACTCTTTCTTTAAATTATTATTAGTTACAGTTTTTTTTAGTTAAAAAATATAACAATAAGTGTTAAAAATTCAATCTTTTCTACAATTTATAAATGCCGCGCGCCGGTGCTTAACCGCCAGCATGTTAAAGAATTAAATTCAATTGTTGGCTGTAAGCTATAACTAGGCTGTACCACATTAGACACAAAAATCACGCGCATAGAGTTGAGGAAGAGAAAGTGGTGGAGGGTGGCTATGCCATTAAGGTTCGAACTCCTTTGCATTATACACATTTAGCACTCTTTCACCCAACAGGGTCCATAATTGATACCTTATCTTATATTTACTAGCTATGTGGAAGTATTGAGAATATAAATTACCTCATCAATAAAAAGAACTCCTGGAACCAGTTCAGCTATACCTTGATCTATATATTTGTTAACTACTTTGTTGATTTCTTTCCTCAATTTATCTGTAATTTCAGTCTTCTTTGGTTTCATAAGCTGTCCCATCATGGACATGATATCATGTCCTCCCTGAGGCTTAGCATTGGCACAATCTAAGTCATGTAGAGTCACATCTTGGACTACTTCTTTCTTTTTATGAACATCTCCCTTTGGCAGTGGCACATATTCTTCAGCCTAGAGAAAGAATCACATAACTAGTTTAAAAGTAAAACATAACATACAACACTTTTTAGAATGATAAACAACTCATACAACTCAAAAAATGTAAAGTGCTATTTACAACTTTATTTCAAGACTTGTAAAGTTGAATTTCTCTTTGTCATTTTACAGTACCTCAAGATCAAACTCTGTGGCAAATGTATCACTTCTTCCCTGTCTCTTCACAGCACCAGAATTAGCTTCAATATAGATAACATCACCAACTTCTACTTTTTCCTTCTGCAATGACTCATAAATAGTTGGGTCTAGTTTAAGTTGCTTTGTCCCTTTAGCTGTCTTCAAGCCAATAATCACATGTGATACTGTCTTGCCATAACCTGTAGATATGAAAATTAGGACTCATAGTAGTCTATTTGTCATTGTAGTCATTGTAGTACATGCTATATTGATAGAAAAATTGGAGTGTTAAGAAAGTTCTTAAATAAATCTTAAATTATGAAATTTTGAATAGCTTTAAATGATTACTTTGTACTAAACCTAATGTATGACTTAGATTCATTTCATGCTGCCTAAGGCTGACAAAATCTACAAACTTGATCTTGAATACTCTATAGGATTTGTAATCAAAACTACAAATTAAAAACCTTACCTCCAGCTGGATTTTCAGTTTCAACAGGTGTAAGCTCCGTGACTTCTCCTTCATAAACCTCCTTAGTTTCTCGGATACGAAGCCCTATAGCACGTCTGAAGTTCTCCATCAATACCTCAGTTTTTTTTATTTCTGTGCTGTATACTTCACTGCCCACCATAGGACAAAATGGTACCTGCAAAGATAAAATAATTAGCTCTAAATAAAATATTTTTTATCAAAAAACAAGAATTGCTAAGACACAAACAGAAACCTCAATCAAAAAACTTCTTAAAAATATACTTACTTTTGTGCCTAACTCCTGTGCAATAGCTAATGCGATAGCTGTTTTGCCAGTGCCGGGGGGACCAGCCAGTAGTAATGCTCGGCCAGCCATCTTCTTGCTCCTAATCATGTCAACTACTATACCAGCAGCCTAGAACATTGACACAACAAGACTAGACTCCACAGATTATGATATGAGAGTATCAGCAGATATCTATACCAGCATTGGGTACCTAAACTAAGTTAGCTTAGAATAATTTTGTTGATCGAATAATTTATCTGTATCAACATTGAAGGTCATCATCCTCAAATCTCTATAATCCTTCCTGAACTTTGGTATTGATTTCTAATCAACTAGATTCAGCTAAGTATAAATTTTTGAAGACTTCCCATTTGACTCTGCCCCTAAAACAACTCTGACCGACCCCATCAACCCAAAGGGGTACAATATTCAAAAGTTAGATATTTTATGAGGATTTTATGAGGGTACTAACTCCCTATACTGACTATCAAATATCAAAAGAGATATGCAAGGGTTGTAGCAAGTGGAAATCTGTTGTCTCTGCCTACCCCTCTGGGAAACAGCATTTCCATAGCAAATTGTAAATAAATCTTAGCAACCAACTGAATATCTGTTACTGAATTGAACTATATAATTTATTCTATTTTGTAATGTTACAAGATTTTATTGAAGTAACACTCCATGGTAACCATAAAACCTAACCTAAAAGTTGGATCGATATTGTTGAAATACTTGATTTATATCATTTTTTATTCTGATCTTAAACTTAATATTGTTTAATAATCGTGTAATAGGCACAAGATAACCTACCTCTCTTGCTGATTCCTGGCCCACGAGACCGGCTGCAATTTGTATTGGAACTCCATTTTCATCCAAACCTAAACCCTTTATATGACTATGTGCTGATATTCTTTGAGTTTTTGCAGTACTTTTAACTTCCTCAATCTTCATTTTGTAATTATGCTTGTATTTATTACTAAAAACTCCAAATCACACCCAATGTGTACGGCACCACAACCCTAGTAAGTCTGTGACCACAACAAACTCCACAAATGATATGAATGAACGAATGAAATTAAAACGAATAACCTGGCAAAGCAATTTTTTTCCTCAAAATATAAAGTATTAAGATATTATATAAGTAAGTAATATACAAGTTATTAAGTACTCAAAAATATCAAGTAGACCTGAGTAAGAGAAGAGTAAGAGTCCTCGTATAAAAACAAAAATACAGACTGAAAAACAGAACTATTTCCTTGTCATATTATTATAGTCAATGCATGAAACGGAGCGTATATTTCTACTAGAGTTGGGCTAAACTTGTTATAATTATTAGGTGCCACCTATACTTTAAAATACTTGAGTATTTAAAATCCTTTATACATTTAATAAGTATTTTATTTCGCCAAAAACAATTACCATGTAATAAAGGGCGAAGAATTTCGTAATGAAAAAACACTTCTCCCGACCCGGGGATCGAACCTAGACCTCGTGCTCATCAGTCGCGCTTGCTACCAATCACTAGACCAATGAGGCAGAGAGATATTTATTTAATGCCTTACTAAATAACAATATCTGGATTGTATGAAATAATAGTAACGGTAAAGTATTTATGAAATCTTGTTTCTTTGACAGACTGTTTACTAAAATATACCTGTTACAATAAATACTCAACTCTATTAACTACTTCTACAATACTATGATACGTAGTATCTCTAAGTAGTCTGTGGTTCTACAGCTGACCTGTCAAGTGTCAGCCAGCCATTGGGAATTGTGAAGTTAGGAAATATTGTTCTTTAAACTCAATAAATATCAATATTTGTCTGTGATTTAAAGCCCAAATAGTGATAATGTTTTTTCAATATACATCCAGTCAATAGTTTTATGGTGTGTAAGGTATAATGTGTTAAAAATTGGGTGCAAATAGGACTTTTCTTGGTGCGTAAACTGCCGACAAGTTCAAATGGAGTATACGCCTCAGAATTTAGAATATGCTGTGTCTGTGTTCTATAATGGGGAACATACGGAAAGAGCTAAAGCTCATGCGTGGCTTACAGCCGCGCAAAGGGTTCCAGAAGCCTGGAATTTTGTTTGGGAGTTGCTTCAACCAAGCAAGGTAATTACACCAATTAGGTATGCTATGAATCTATGATTATGACTTGAAAGCAGCGACCGATGCTGGCTATTACGACGAATTACGATTCGAATGACGAATTCATGATAATGCCTTTGATTGGCTTTATTGAGTGTAACAGATTACTTCAATGAAAAAGGTAGGTATTTTTATGGTAGAAAATAGTGTTGCATGTTATTTAATGTTGCGAGAGAATACCGGCGGCCTCAAATTTCATTCATCCTCGATTTCTGCCGCTTCAAAGGTTGTAGAGGTATATTTTAGCATGAAATCTATTACAGGGAACAGAAATTCAGTTTTATGCAGCAACTACATTACACACAAAAATTCTCCGATGTTGGAATGAAGTGCCACCAGAGAGCTATGAAGAGCTGAAAGATAAGCTGCTACAGGCCGTGTTCACATATTCCAAGGGACCTAAGATTGTTACTAACAGATTATGTATCAGTGTAAGTAAGCATGTCTTGAAATAATTTTGCTGTATCATCATCATCTTCATCAATATCTCTGTCCTCAACCTACTGTTATTTAGGGTTGACACAATAGGTTTTATTTTTGTACAATAAAATTTTTGTAATAAAAATATCATTGTTCTGAAAATACCATTCAATTGGTTATAATAATATCCTCGAACTTCATTTCAGATCTGTTTCTAATCTATTCTGATGCAGCTGAATATAATTTTTATGGAGTGACTAATTTATCTGAACTCTACAACCAATAGGATAATTATTATTTATTACATTTAGCCTATTTTGTCCCAATGCAGGGCAAAGGTACTCCCTTCCTGTCAGTATTTTATGAGGGTACAGACTATACATATTTATTGACTTTTAAAGATCTTCATTCTGTCTGAGGCACAGAACAAGTGATGACATTCATAATATGCACATTACTAGCAAAAGGGTTTGAATTGGGAATCCTCCGACTTGAGATTTAATAATCATAACATAACAGGCTATTGTTGCATAATTATACCAATATTTAACAAAATATTTTTAACAGTGTAAACACCAAGTAGGATTTAGTACACCAAAGTGCTTATGAAGCATTTACAATACATGAGAATATTCTGAAAATTTAGATTTACTAGTAAATTAGTTATGGCAACATTAATCTAGTTCTACCTTCTAGATACTATCAAGCTGGGGCGTGTTATGTTCTGTGAAATGAAATGTATTAATTTGTTTCAGTTAGCAGCTTTTATCCTTCAGCAAGGCACAGTGGACTTGGCTACAATATTAAGACCTTTGTCTACTGAGGAAAATACAGCATTATTACTTGAAGTACTTACTGTGATACCTGAAGAAGTAAGTATTTTACTATTATTCATTTACAAGACATATAAAATACATTTTTAAATTAATAGTATAAAACATAAAATTATACATTTAAAAATATAAATAAGTATTTAAGTATTATTATTATCTTCACCTATATTTCTTACTGCAAATAAGTTACCAACTTGCAACCAACTTACTTTGCATTGAATATGTTTTAAAAATGTTATTAAATATTTGCCTTATGTGGAGTTGTGGAGATTAAACTTGTGATACTTAGTATATATAGCCTGTTTTGTTAATTATTAAATAACAATAATTATTTCAATAATGTTATTATGTTTGTTACCAGTACAACAGTATGACAATGGGATCAACTCTCCGCACAAAGAACCGCATAGCACTCCAACAGGCATGTCCTGCAGTTTTAGATGATATGCTTAGATGTTTACAAGCTGTATACAAGTGAGTGTGTATTTAATTATTGATAACTTTTTCAGTAGACAGTGTACAGTCTGAGAAATTCTTTTTTGTCTTTTACAATATTTAATCTTTACTCATTTAACCTTTTTCCCATTGTATTTTGGGTTTGGCAGATTTCTTGCATTTATCTCGTACACACATTGTTTAATATTATCCTTAGCACTGACTACACCAAAGAACCCCCGCCGGAGCAGCTAGTACAGTCGTGGGTGACGGCAGCGACGTGCGCGTGCAGCTGGCTCACTCTGGGCGGAGAGGACGCGGCCGAGCACGCGGCCGGCGCGCTGCCCGACCGCATGCCGCTGTGTCGCGCCCTGCTCGCCGTGGTGCACTTACTGTACACGTGAGTAGCACAGCTCAACCGAGACCGAGAGGCCGACTCAAGAATACCAATACAAGAATAGGAGTGGCTCCGCACAACTTCGAATATGCCGCGAAATCTTTGAACCAAAAAATTTTGAAAAAAAAAATGAACGGTGTTTTATTAATTGACGATGTTTGCGGTGACAGCTGGAACTCTGCCGTGAGCGATACAGCGCTGGACGCGTGCGAGGCGTGCCTGTCGGCGGTGCGCGCGGCGGGCGGCACGTCGGCGGCGGCGCGCTACCCGGGCGCCGCGCTGCAGCTGCTGGCCGACCTGGCCGCGCTCGCCGCGCCGCTCATGGCCAGGGACAACGTGCCCAACTCCATCAACGAAGTTAGTCTCATTTTAGAAAAATATTTACTGCAGTCAATTCAGACAATTTGTTTTTGTGAATTTTTTACATGTTATAGCACATGATAGCTTATTAAATATAATTATTTAATAAGAAAATTTGAAAAAACGCCTTAGGCGTGTAAAAGAGATTTGAAATTTCGATTGATGCCGATGGGATACGGTGGCTCAGCGGTTAGATTGTCGACACGGTATGTCGAAGATCGTGGGTTCGAATCCCATCCGTATCAGTTGTTTTTTCAAATTTTCTTATTAAATAATTATATCAGTCAATTTGCTTAGATTTTGCTAGTGCAGTGCAAGTTGTACAAGATATAACTGTAGGAGCTGCTGTCAGCGCTGATCACGTGCTGCGTGGCCCTGGGCGAGTGCCACGCGCACACGCTGGTGCAGGCGGCGGAGGCGGGCGATGCGGCGCCGGCGGCGGCGGGCGCGCGGCAGCTCATCGAGCTCGTGCTGGCCGCGCAGGCCGCGCCCGGCCACTACCCGCTGCACGAGACACGCTCCAACCTGGCCTTTGGCTTCTGGTACACGTTGCAGGTACACCTACTGTTCATTCAGACATATTAACTTACATCTGTATAAATCTCATACACTCTTCATTAATATCTGCATATTGTTGTTGTGCTGTTTTGTTCTATGCGCTTGTACAGCTAACAAGCGTATCAAAAATTATTTCGATTTAATTAATTAGAAGCTCAAGAAATTTGGATCTTGGTAGGGAGCTGGAAGAAGCTTTTAAAATATAAATATTTAATAAGAAATTGGAAAAAAATATTTGAATTTAATAAGCTAACATGTGCTTTAACATGTAAAAAATTCACAAAAAAAAGCTAGAGAATAAAAGAAGGTAATTAAATAAATAATCTTGACACATCTTTAATTTTTTTTTTACTTTTACATTTACAAAGGCATTTGTTTATATATATATTTGTGTAAGATTTGTTATACATATTTACATATAACCTAAAATCTAAAAAACTTATGCTTTTCAGGATGAAATAAACGTGATGGAGAGAACGCACGAGATTCACCCCGTGTGGCGCGAAGTGTTCTCTCGTCTACTCACCGCGCTAGTGAACAAGTCCTCCGCGCCCGCCGAGCTATCGATGTCTAGAGACGACCTAGAGCTGCTGCGCTGCTACCGGCAGGACATCGCCGATACTGTGGTGTGTGTGTAGTGTGTACACTGTAGAATGCTAGTGTTAGTATAAGTATGACACGTACGTATACCGAGCTGTGCGTCACGCAGATGTACTGCTACGGCATCCTGGGCGAGTGGTGCTGGGCCACGGTGGAGGCGGCGCTGCTGGCGGCGTCATCGGACAGCGCGCGCGAGGCGGCGCTGCACGTGTTCGCGGCGCTGGCCGACGCCGCGCCGCCGCAGAGGGCGCCGCCCGCGCTGCTGGCGCTGCTGCACCACGCGCTGGACGTGGCGCACACCTCCACCAACAAGCGCATGCTCAACACTGCGCTAGATTGTTTGGGTAAGATTCTATTGGGGAAATTTATATTCTATACACCTACAGGTTTCTTTGAATAGTTTGAAGTCATTATTTTAGTATCGTCCCCTGTTGGGATAAGTACGTGTTACAGTTATTTTGAATTTAGTTTTAGTTGAATAAATAAATAAAAGCGGCCATAGTAAAAAGTAGAATGTAATGGTAACCTTGCACCGCCACCCGCAGGAGGGTACGCGTCGTGGGTGAGCTCGGTGGGCGCGGGGCGCGAGCTGGGCCGCGCCTGCGTGCGCGCGGCGGGCGCGGCGCTGGCGCGCTGCCCGGCCGGCGCGGCGCTGGCGCTGCGCAAGCTGGCCAGCGACTGCAGCGCGCCCGCCGCCGCGCTCGCGCCCGACATCGTGCATGCCGCACAGGTACACTCATTCAAAAATTGCTACTAATTAATTTTTATTTTGTGCTATTTTTATGTAAGTATGAAAACAGTTCCGTTCAAGCTGAAATTTTTGCTGAAACTTTGTAATGTTGTTGTCTTCCAATTGGTTTAGTTCGATTTTTCATAACTATATTTATTGATTTTATAGCATCAATGTGCGAGCGAGATAGCAGATTAGCGAGTATCCGTGCCTTAAACATGTTGTTCTCCAGAGCAGTGCGAGTCGTTCAGACTCGTGGGTGCGGCGGCAGTTGGTGAGCGCGGCGGGGGCAGCGCTGGCGGCCGCCGAACTGGACGCCGCCGCGCCGCTACTGCAGTCGTTAGCAGACTCCCTACACAACGAGCTGGTTGAACAGGTTAAAAAACCTTCTGACTTGAACTTGATATTAAAAATAAAACAAAAAATAAGTCATTGGCTATTGATGAAAGTAAATTTTGATAAGGAAATTGTTCCGGAATTATGTATTACATTTATCAAATAGTCTAACTGGTTATTACAGGACTTTTTCCTTTCTGTCTCTCTACTCTTTTCTCATCTTACTATATTTGACTTTAGAATATTGTATTAGCAACATGTTAATGTTAGTTTCCATACAGACGGCGCTGGTGACCACATCGGACAGTGGCACGTCGTCCCGCGGCGCGGTGCGCGCGGGCGAGTGCAGTGCGGCTCTGATGGGCGCCCTGTGCGGCCGCGCACCGCTCGCCGCGCAACTGTTCCGGACTATAGCGCCCGCATTGCCGCCCTATGCCACTCACCCCGCACTGGTGGAGGTAATGCATGATGACATAATATGATAGTCTTACAATGCGTTGTGTGGTCGCGCATCACTCGCCGCGCAACTATTCAGGACTATAGCGGCCGCACTGCCGCCCTAGAAACCCGTACACCCTCCATCCTTAATTCTATAATCTTGAATTTATAAGGGTTGTCTTCCTTGTATAAGTAAAAGTGCTTTTAGATAAGTCACAATTGCTTAAAAGCTGTAAAATAAAAAGAACTCGTGTAGCAAACCCCAATACTAAGGAAACATTCCTCTAAATGATCTTCTTACTGCTGAATTTTTATTATGAACTCAGATCTACATCATGTTAAAAAATACGAAAATGAAAAATAATTACTTGTGGCTAATGTATTTGTTGGATTTGATTGATTTTTTGTATATGGGTAAAGAACTTGATACTCTTTACGTGGTTTACAGGAATGTCAATCGTCGTGTAACAACCTGTATATTCCCTTACAGACATTGTTCTCAATACTAAAACAAACGGTGTCGTCTCTGATCGACGACTGTTTGCCGTTGGTGTCAGACATCGCTCAACTTATCGTGGCCGGCTTGAACACGTACCCTTGTGCGTCTGGATTGGATGTCGTTAAACTGGTAAGTTAACTATAATAAATTTAAAAACCCTCGATACAAATACCTTAATTTATTTTTGCAGAACACTCTCGATCAAGTCTACTTTCAAATAAAAAAAAACTAAATCAAATTCGGTCTATTCGTTTAGGAGATACGATGCCACAGACATACAGACATGTTAGACTTATAACACCCCTTTTTTGGCGTCGGGGGTTAAATATTGATACCATAGAATTCATATAGGTATGTATATATATTGCCAATACTTGTTGAACTGGGTGGAACTAAGATTTTATTTTTTTATTTTATATAAAGTTGACGCAATAGGTTTTTATTTTTCCTTTTTAAATCTCTCTATGTCGCCCTCATGTGTATGCTTACTCTTTCTAACCTTGTCATTTCGGTATTGCTAAATAATCGCATTAATAGGTATCAACTAGCTTCCGCCCGCAGCTTCGCTAGTGTCGTTTGTCGATAAATTGTAGCCTTTGTGTTATTTTGATGTATAATTTATTACGGTAAAATTTCATCAAAATATGTTCAGTAGTTTTGAGAGTTCATCCATCCTCACAAACTTTCGCATTTATAGTATTAGTAGGATAAGCAACCAAGGGCAAATAGAGGGTGAAATAGAGGTATCGCGTGTAGTCGTCTTCGTTCAGACGCAGAGTGAGTATGACGTTCGTGTTGGATAGAGTACCTGACACCTTGTCGGGATCTTTCCTGTTTGTTCATTTTTGTTTGTTTGTATCTTCTGTTCTAAGGATTATAAAGATAAAAAGTGAAAGTATCGGTTCGAATTTTTATATTTTTAATTTGAATCCGACTTTCTCCTGCTAAAGTAATTTTTCCTCTCAAAATAATGTCATGTCATCGTTCGATAAATCATACATGATGAGTGATGACTCATATTGTAAGGAATTTCGTAATTATTGGTAATTGTGTGGGTGCACAATTGACGCAAGTAAAATATTATGAAAATGAGATCTTAGACACAGAATACTAAAATCAGTTTTCATGTAACCTTTTACCTAATATCCAAATTAAATAAATCATACGGTACACAGATAATTTATTGGCGCAGTTTATATGAACATGTTGTCCTAGGTGGTGCTAGCTTTAGGCGGGGAGTGGGCTGGCGCTCAGGCGCTATGTCACGCCAGCGTGGCCGCTAGTGTCGCAGTCCTGGCACCCGACCCCTCGGCCAGGCCGGACCTCACCGAAGGACTGTTCACTTTGCTGCAAGCCATCACTAAGAAGAGGCCACAGTATATTGACTGGCTTGAAGATATCTTGACTGATCTTGTTGAGTTAGGTGAGTGACTTTAGTGATGTTTTAGAGTACGAACGGACGGACGGACGGGCTGCTTTACTAATTTAAGTACTGTAACTTTGAAAGGACAGGCCGATAATTAGGTACATATGTAATGTTCGCAGCGTGCGGCTGCGTGCGGCTGTGGGAGAGCTACAGCGCGCGCGCGGCGTGCGGCTGGCTGGCGGCGCTGGCGGCGCAGCGCCCGCACGCGCTGCAGCCGCACGCGCTCGCCCTCACCGCGCATGCGCTCGCCTGTATAGGTAACTGTTGCACTGCTTCACTCGCATTCGCTATGCCTGTCTCACCGCCCACATTTAATCAACCTAGTTGATCCAGTATTCCAATCCAGTGTTGTTATTAAGTTTTAACATAACTTGTCGCCAGGCGGCCTGACCCCGCGCAACCAGATCGAGCCGCTGGCCGAGCTGCTGCTGTCGCTGAACCGCGCGTCGTGGCGCGAGGGCTCGCTGTCGGCGTGGCTGCGGCAGGCGCTGGCGGCGCCGGGGTTCCCCACGCAACACGCCACCGACTCGCACAAACACAAATTCATTGCCGCCGTTATCAAGTAAGTTACGTCACCTCTTTTTAGAGTTCGTCGTAAAACCAGGAACTCTTTATAATAGTGTCGTCCAGTCCGTCTCTCTGCCACTTCAATGTTACTCGCAGACTACCGACTAAGTTATGTATTAAAATTTATAAAAAGTTGGGGCCCCGCCCGATATTGTGTGATTTTCAAGTATAATAAATACTCTACGCAGAATATTATATCATTGAAATATATACTTAAAAATCCATTTATATAATTTATTGTTTTAGGGAGAAAAGCAGCAAGAGACGATTATTGGAAACAGTGCAAGAGTTCTCTCTAGTATGTCGCGGTTTGGTTGACACCGAGTACGCGCGACAAACACTCGCGTCCAAGCAACTTGTCGCGTAGACACAGTCTTGGAACCGTATTCAGAGACGTCAATTGAACGCTAATTAGCATTATGCTTTCTTAAAATCCATACAAAAATAGTAGTTGGAGTCTCAGAGTACGGTAGTTAATGTTCTCACAACCTCGCCTATCTCCTATTAGGAATTAGTAATGTGTTGCATAGCATCATACTTGCGCTTAAGTAGTATTTTGTTATGTTTTCTCCGACCGCTTTATGGTTCTCGACGATGATACAGCTACTGTTGCAGTCGAAATTTTGACATTGAAGAGTATTATGAATTATGTAAAAAAAACATTGTAAATATAAAATGAAATCATAATATCATCTGTAAATATCCGTAATGATGTCGTTATAGAGATCTAAAATAAAAATACAAAAATATTATTTTCTGTTTTATTTTTAATAAGTTTTATATAGAACACTAAAACATAATATTTAACCTTACTCTAATGATTTATAAATTATTTATATTTTATGTATAAAAAAGTACATGAATTTGCAGAAAAAACATAATATGAAAATGCTTTAAAACAATTATTTAAAGTATTCTAATGAAACTTAGTACTAATTAGTATAATATTGTATACCTTCAACCTTACACGGCTTATGGTGACCAGATTGAAATAACATATAAGGCGGATATACTGATCACTTTAATTTTAACTTTTCCAACCGTTTTAAAATTCCTACATTTTATATCTTCTTATTTACACAGTTTATGAAGCGTTGCGTTAGAGCACTTGTACACGTAAATGCGTCGTGTTTACACTCGATTTTACGACGTTTCTACGCATGACTTCAATACACGGCATTGCTCTGAACAGAATAAATTCCTGATTTTTTTTGATGTTTGCCTGAGCACGACGCGACAACGGGAAGATGCGCTTCCATCTACGTCGCGGTCGCTCAGGGCGGGGCGGGGGGAAAGTAATCGGAAAACGGTGCCTACCATATTATGCGATTCAAATAAGAATGTGACACACTTATCGCCATTTCGTAACGTCTTAACCAATAGAAACAGTCAGTTAAAACTGTCCACTGTGTCTATTAGCTAAAACGTTATGAAATGGCGATCAGTGTCACATTTTTAATAGAAAAGTGTAGCTAGTACGTATTTGTCTGTTCGGAAAAAAAATTGTGGTATACAGATTACAGTCGAAAGCACAAACATGTAAACATAAACTTAACAAACATAACTAAAATATTTATTGGGCTAGTTACTAAGATAATTTAAGCCTATTATGCCTATTAATTTAGTGCTTGTGATTGTAAATGCTCACAATTATTTTTGTTTTGCAGACACATCTGATGTTCTTAGCCTTTACCAGGGCATTTAGAAGGCTCTTATGAAAAATAGATCAGGAATTACTTACTGTTAAATAAGTTTAGATATTCGAGAATCGAGACCCACCCTTGGGAAATTCTATAAACAATAATATGCCCTCGAAATTTGTGGAGAGGTAATAACTATCTTCTTTCCGTAAAATGAGATATGTATGGAGTGAGTTGTGACGTTAGAAACAATGACGTCATTTTATTAAGTGTTTTTGCTTTTTATAGAATTTACCCTTAACTTCGTATTTTTTTTAAATTGATAAAAATTGTCTGGTGCAAATTGCAAATTAACGTTACTTAGCACGACCTTTGGCTCAGACATGTTCCCGTCTCTGTTTTGCAGTTTAAGTTTGACAGTTGAGCGACAGTGACATTCTGTTAAAGCGCGTGCTAAGAAACAGTAAAAGTTACAGTTTATTTATGTCGCCCAAGTGTTTTGTCATTCTTACATACAAATGATGGGACACTACACTGATCAGGTACTTAATATATTGCATCCATCATAACTTCATCTGGTTTGAAATTTGCCTCACCGCAGAACATACAGATATCTACAATGTTGTTGTAACGATTTGCACCTACTTTTGTGTTTACAAAATAAAATCTTAAAATATGAAAGCTACATATGACCAGTTCGGACATCTAGCAACCGTACTCACATAACAATCAGATTATTAATAAGCTATCTATAATATTAACTAAAGAGTATACCCTTATTAATTACTACTCGTTGTATAGAGTAGATAGAAACACTATGTTAATAGAAAGTATGTCCAATCTAGACATTAGATAGGGCTTAAGGCTGTGCGTAGATGTAGTCAAGACAGCCTACTCTTAAAAATAAAACGACATTACAGATATATTACATTCTCAAGACTATGAGCACTGCTCAGCGACAAAACTGTGATGCCTAAGTCTGACCAGTTGCAATCCCGCAGCAACCGAGCGGGTCCTTTGAAAATCTGTAATTCCTTATAAGCAACAGATACACCCGGTTTCTATAGGCTTTAATATTTTCTGTCGTTATAATGTAGGTACATACCGTTGTCCTAGCTGGGCAGCGGGATGATGAGACTTATGTCGCAATTACACTTGGTCGTTAGCCCTTATTCGGGTGCTCGAATGACTACTCGAATTCGGGAATCCAATGCATTTATTACGATGATCATCACAATAAAACATTGAAGGCAGACAAGATTGTCCGTAAACGGGCATACTTATACACTTAGTCGTTTTCCCGAATTTCATCGGCAATCGCATTCCGGCCAGTACGTGGCAATTTAGTGCTGTAATATCAATTATATTTAAAGTTCAAACTGTCAATTGTACGACAAACTCTTCGACCGCGACTTAAAACAAACGAAAAAAAATGATATTTTATTGATACGAGTAAACAATTGATTCTTAAATGCCCTACGAAAAAATTCTCAACTAGGACATTATAAATACAAAACATTGCAAGACACGATATTAACTACAATCTTAAAATTCCCAGAACTACAATAAATTGTTACGATAACATTATTTTTGCCTTCATTTGAAGCTTTTTGTATTGTTTTTTTTTTCATCAGATCTTTATCACCGTTATGAATCGGAATCATCTTTGGAATCCTGAAAGTTGCTTTGACATTTTCCGATCTCTACATCAAAGTCTAAGAACTTGTCGGGTTCGCAGTGTCTATTTTTGAAACGGAGGAAGTTCAGGGCTTGGTCCAGGGTGAGGTGGAAGCAGTCTTGACGACTAACGTTTAGCGACGAACTCTCTAGGTCGCTGTGTGTCGCTCGAGCGTACTTCAGACTCCTTGAGTTGTGCTGGCCCTCCACGGTGACCTGGGGAAACATTTAGAAAACTTTGTAGTGATTTGTATTTTAGATGAGGATGAGGGATTAAATATTTGGTTTTTTGGGTGTTTTATTTATTTTAAAATTGCATTGCTAACAACTTAGCAATGTCAATATTATTATGAAAAAAAAAAACAAATTACAATTTAATATTTAGAAAAATGGAATACCTCGTAAGTAAAGTATTTAGCCTTGCGCTTGGGTCCGATATAGGCGACGTACACGATGACGCCCCACGTGCGAATGTCCACGTCCACTCGCAGGTGGAAGAACTCGTCCAGCGCCATGATGAGCCAAGTGTCGTGCTGCTCAGAGTTTACCTTCATCGAGAACTTGTGTTTCCTACCGATCTTCAGGATGGGAAGGTGTTTGCACTGAAATGAATAACGAACGAAGTTTTATTTTGTCAGTAAAATAAAGTGAGTGACAGACGCAGATGTCAGCGCATGCGTGGCGGTCACCTGTGCGTGGTGCGCCAGCTCGTGGTGCGGCAGCGGCGGCAGGCGCGCGCACGACGGCGCGGGGCAGTGGTAGCGGCGCGCGCCGCAGCTGGCCTCGTGCGGCGCGCGCCGGCGCAGGCGCACCTCGCGCCCGCAGCCGTGCCGGCACGGGTAGCGCAGCATCTCGGCCACCTGCACACGGGGACACAATACATGACTCGTACCAGCGACCCCACCCCGCCACGTCCTGCGTACGGCCACTCACCCCTTCCATAGCTCTATTGCGCACTGAAGAGAAGGTGGTGCGACACACGGGGCACGAGGCCAGGCGCGTGCGACAGCGGCTGCACACCAGGTGTCCGCGCCGGCACTGCGAGATGGGCGGCTCCATCCACTCCAGGCACACCGGACACTCCAACAGGCGAAGCAGACTCTGCGGGAACAGCACAAACATACCGATGAAAGCTTTTTTTTATATTTACGGTTTCCCTAATAGTTTAGAAACGCAACCACGTGATCGTTGACATTATTGCGAGACGTGATTTATATACCTAACAATACAAATAAATGTATGGAAGTCAAATTTATGACACAATAAAGCCCAATATGCAAAAAGTCACTCACTTGGTTAAACTCTTGAACGGAATAAGGCTCAGCGTTTTCTTCATTTGCTGAAATTGTATGAAAATTAGTTTTTTACACTTTTTAAATTATTTATACTTTCATTTATATTTTTACAGTTTAACCGTAACGTGTTAACTTACTTTCCCTTTTTCTTTTAACGCCATGATACGGAGACTTTTGTTGTGGATTCTCTGCATTCTCGTCAGAATTGTTAGCCGCCTGAAATAGGAAAACTGTATTATACGATATTCTGTGAGTGGGTAATACTACCTCGGTTGAGCCAGCCCATTTGTGCTGAAACCAACATGGATCTACAAACTTCTATCATAGCTATTTGCACAAAGATCGTCACATCTGGCAGGTCTGTTCCTAGTTCGATGCGCGGCTAGATCGCGGTAATACTGCTTACTGAATTTGATCGGCTTCTAATTATTGTGATACCTGATAGTAATGTTTTTTTTAATCAAATTGCGTGGCCATGTCACAACGTGGCGACATAATATTATCATTTTGATTCCGCGATCTTAATATCAATTCCAACCAGCATTACTTTTTCCAAGCATGTGTAGCCGTCGAGCTCGCGCAAACGGTTTGCGATCATACGTACTGCATTTTGCATATAGTCACTGTATCTACATATTTATTTCCATAGACAAGTATCTACTTGGTTTAAACATACATTCTCAGGAAAGACAAGTATGCATGGCAGGCAACAGCATTTTTTTTTTTGGAAACGACTAATAGAAAAATGAGTAATAAATGTCAATCAGTCTGTGCAAGCCATAGTATACTTACGGCGTTCATTTCATTGTTGACGTTGGCTTCGGTAACATCGGCCTCAATTTCAGCGGGCGGCGCGTTGTCCGGCTCATCAGACGCGTCTACTTCAACTATCTCCTCTTCTAAGGATATGGCGCCAGCTGAAGTGTTGTGGGTGGCATCTAAACATTTGTATTCACATACAGATAAATCTACTAGAATATAATATGTTATCGCAACGGCTCTCCTATAACCAGCACAAGGGATTGACAATAATCGAGACAAGGCAGGTCGTTTATTTAATCTAAAAATAAAAATGGACCGAGGTTATAGCCTTGTGGAACTCCCGTTGTGACTGAAGACTCGAGAGATAATTATTGTGACATTAAGATGTAATCCTATCCTAATCTATTTTAAAAGTTGACCAAGATTTAAAATTCAACCCATAATGGGTTGAATTTTAAATCTTGGTCATGCTTGTTATAGTCTACAAGCTACCCATGGATACCACGGAGTCCCGAGTCTGTCGGCTCGCTTTATCGATGCCGCCGCCGCGGCCAGCTGGTAGCGGTCATTCAACTGATTTGCGTGTGTCCAAACTTGCACCATTTAAGTAATTTTTTTGGACAAAATATAACATGGTGTAAAAATTATTGCGATTGATTCAGTTACTGATTCTGAACAAACTACTTTCAGGTTTAGGTCATACTTAAAATAAGCTTGTATAGATTACCTTCTGCAATTTCTTCCTCTGCGTTGTTTTCATCCCTTTGTTCTGCAGGTGGCGGTATTTCTTGCACTGGCTCACCTTCTATGTAAAAACAAAAATAAAACTCCCAAATTAATCCAAAATTACATACCTATATATTATATTTTCACTAGCTGTATTTTTTTTTCCTTTATATTAAAGAGGTAGATATTTATGTCGTGGTGGCGGTTATGGACCCGCTATGTAAGCACGTGGACGTAGCGTAAGTTCGAACCTGGCATGCAGTACCAATGTGACTTCAGTGTCATAATGTACTTCCTTTATTTATACACCACTACATCACACTTTCTTAGTTTACACACCACTGACTAACGGTGAAGGAAAACATCGTAAGGAAAACTGGATTTTGTCGATTTCAGACTTTTAAATAGTCTGAAATCGCCATCCCGCAGTGAGCTAACGTGGTGATTAGTGCTCGATCCTTCTCTGTATGAGAAGAGGCCTTTGCCCTGCAGTGGGACAGTTATAGACTGAATTTATTATTTTATTTATGTATTATATTTAAAGAGAGTGTCAGTATTATTATTATGGCACCCTGATCATGGCTCTGTAGTGAATAATTGTAACTTTATGGTCATCCCTTAGATTCTTTCGAAATTTCTAGATGTATTTTTTTTATGGAAACGATTATATTACCTTCGTCAGACTGATCAACAGTGACATAGTGGTCTAGCATGGGCTGTGTATTGTCCAAGTCAGCCGGAGCTGAACAGCGAGGAACAGCAGGCAGGGAACCAAAGTGACCACTAGAGGAGGGCTGCGGCTCTTCTGCCGAAAGCAAGTCGGATACCGGGGCATTCGCTGCGAAGGTGAATGTAAGTATGATTTTAATTTTAAATGAAATATTTCTGCAATTAAAAATAAGATTGCCCCCCCCCCCCCTTTATCATCCTTATTATCACAAAGAAAAATACAAGTACCCACAAACTAGTTCTACATAAACAGATTTCAAATACATAAGATTACTACAGTACCTTTAGGGAGGGGTAAAGCAATGCAAATGCAAAACCAGTGGCGAAGAGTCAATTTTTGTAAAAGGTAAGACGGAATCAAACCGCAGAAAATAATGATTAGGCAATAATAGACACTACTGTTTATGCCATTTTTTTAATGGGAAGCCAGCAGTTATTTCGTTGTATGGAGCTTTTGCCACTGGTATGTATGATTTATGCTGTACTATATATTTCGTAACCGTACGCTACAGCGCACAACGATTAAAAAATCTTGAATATTAAAAGGTTATTGAATACTGTGTGATCATTTAATGTACCTTGTTGTAACTTTATTAAAGAGCAATTCACTTACTGTTTCTAGTATATGCAGGTAATGAACTTCTTGTAGCCTGTGATCTCGTGAAACTGTTGTTTGTCCTGGGCCTGGCGTTGGACGCCGCGTCAGTTGATAATGACGGCGTGAATAACGGACTTCTTGTTGAACCCATGCATCCCAAACCTGCTGAAGATAAATATTAACATCTTTCAGTGCCGCGACGTAGGGAATGCAATCCCGCAAAATAATTTGCAGGATCCAGGAGTGTGGACTTAAATTTTGAAGTATGAATCACGATTTTTTATAATTCCACCAGTACAGCAGGATCCCGCTAAATTTCAGACCAAGATTAGTCCCGCAAAATATATGGGATCCTGGTATCCCGGTATTGCATTCCCTAGCGCCGGCAGTGGACTAGAGCGAAAGTTTCTGTCGATCTAGGAGCCAGAAGGCGAAGGAAGTAACAAAAACTCGAGCGAAAGTAATATTTCATTGTCACATTTTGATTCTATTAATGTTAATTTTTTACAGCAAATACTATATTAATTGGATGTAGGTAGTAATTTTTTTATGATAAAGAAGCAGGGTAAAGGCACCGAAATTCTTAATCTACTTTGTCAGGGCTTGGGCCGCCGGCGCGAAGGCGCTGCATTTGTTCATAGATTTCGACCAAGTTCTAAGGGATGGTTTACATACTTGTATGTCGACCGCGAAGAATCAAACGTATAAAACATAATAAGTTACGCGACCTAAATTGGTATGCTTAACTAGTTTGTAACCCTAGTGTGTCTAGTTGTAAACCCGTTCAAAATAAAATATATGTAATGTAGCGAAGTAAAGTCATAACACACTATAGCAATGCTTTGAACACAACACCGATAACCTCTAAGCGATTTCTATGAAAGTATTTCTTGACTCACAAATTGAAAAAAAAAAATCTACTCACGACGGGAGGTCGTTGGGTACAAGTTAGAGCTGGGTTTATTCTGCGTGAGGCTGTGTATGCTTGTCGTGAGTTTCTTGAACGCTAGTATTCGTTGTATATCTGTGGTGGGTCGACCGTTGCGGCGCGCCTCACGCAACTCCGCCGAGCGGGCGTGCCACACCGGCCGTGACACGTATGTTACCGTATCACATATTCTGTTGGAACTGCTAGAAATATAATACATTTAATTTTGGTCACAGAAATTGCATATTAGGTTTCAATACCGCTTAGTAACAATACATGTTAGTTGGCTATATCTAATGCTTAAATCATTTGCATAATGCACCTAACATTTAATTGCAGCAACTCTCTCTTGAAACTAGTTTATAAATAGTGCCTGATTTGAAGTCTATAGTATAGTATATAAGTATCTAGTCTAGTCTATGAAGGATAAATAAAATAGCCCCAGTTACTCGCTCATAATGTAGCTTTTTTTAGGCGAAAGAATTTTTAAAATCGGTTAACTAGTTTTCAAGTTTAACCTTACCAACAAACATACACATAATGGAATTTGATGAAGGAGATATTTTTGCTAGAATAGGTGGGTGGTTTCCCTATGCTGGGTGGGTGGGTGGAATTGGACCTATTGTGATGCTTCTCTGTTTACATTTGCCAATCTACATAATAAAAAATTGAAGTACTTACCGATGAGCATTCACATTTGATGGCCTTGGAGTATTGTTGATTAAGGACCAGAACAAAGCTCTGTCCTTGGCACTTTGTTTCCGTGCGATAGCCGCAGGCGAGGTAGGTGTCTGTTGCACACCTAATAAAAAAAAACAGAATATTCTTGATTGTATATAAATGCACAATTTTAAACAAGAATGTTGCGGATACAGATATTTCAATGCTGTATGGATGTATGTGTGTATTTTAATCGGCAATTAATTTAATTAAAAAGATTTTAGTTTTTAGTTACTTATTTATACCTTTCATTACTTTGTATGTGTGTAAGTCACTGAATTCCTCCTAAAATGCTGGACTGATTTTATTGAAATTCATTTTTTTACTTTATACATATAGGTAGGTAGGTAAAACATTACGTCCCATGTTAGAGGTGGTAAAAAAAGAACTGCTTGAAACATAAAGCAAATAAATTATGATTATGATACAAGTAAAAATATTATATGTAGATTTTTTATTTTTTATAACTTCCTTATGTTTGAATTAGGTAAAATAATAAAATTCAAAATGTATTTTGAATTTCATTTAGTCACATATTAAAATGTTCAGTCCAGCTTATGCGCAGTTATGACCAGCTTTTTGTCAGCCTTTTAAAATTTTGAAAAGGCAAAATATTATTATATCTATATTCATAAATTTGAAATTGTACTACAAAAATATTGTTTTTGCTTTAATGACACTGTAATAAACAGACAGACAAACAAACATACAGAGTCACACCATAAGGGTATCTCTTTTATCTTCTTTTACCTCTTTAGTATTGAACTCTAAAAATGAAAATAACTCATGAAATTATTATTCTTGTAAGCCTTATCAACTTTGTTTAACTCAAGGTCAAAAATAAATAAACAATTTAATCAGTACAAAAATAGAAATTGTGAGTCTTTTGTATTATGCACTAACCACTGGTTCCGGGCATTTCAGCCACACTGGGCCGAGGATCTGAAGATTGTCTCCGCAATAAATGGACATCTTGGGCTGGTTGTGCTGTTGTATTTTCTTCATCTTCTGCAAAATGCATACAATAAAATTGAATTACTATATTAATTTATCAAATTATTTGCAACATTAAGTGCTTGAAATTCAATATATAATTCTAACAGGTAAGATAACAAGGATGTTTGAATTATACACCTGCATGTTAAAACGTAATAACAAAAACAACTGGCTGATGTGCACAAAGATTTACGATTGATTTTATGACGTAGGAAGATGAACAGATTACGGTACAAATATTGTTTCTTAAGTACACATAATGTAATCAAAGGCCTTTAATAAGTTGATTTTAGATTTGATTGAAGGTCTCAGACTAATCATAGTTACGCGACGTACCTACTTGTTTTTTTTTGTGCTGACATACCTGAACTCCATGGATATTCTGTTATCCCCAATGATTTCTTCAAGCTCTCTTTTCTGCTCATCTTGAACTTCACCTTTTGTAACACAGTATACTTACAATCTACCTACTTCACTCCCATAAAATTATTTTTTATAACAAATTACCACACAATACATAATTACAACAAATACATTGACAATATTTGACAAACATTTTGTTTTTCTTTTGACTTTGACAGTTTGACATACCAGAAACAAGAAAAGAAACTGAGTCCTTTAAAAAAAAACTGAACGATTGGGTCGCAATCG
Source organism: Protodeltote pygarga (assembly GCA_936450705.2). Classification (NCBI taxonomy): domain Eukaryota; kingdom Metazoa; phylum Arthropoda; class Insecta; order Lepidoptera; family Noctuidae; genus Protodeltote; species Protodeltote pygarga. The sequence goes on from OW388251.2 coordinate 11,679,161, forward strand.
CAATTGAATGGGATAAAGTTACTTTGCTATCTACAGTTTTAGAATGTGTGGCCTGCAACAGGGCTAACCATTTATGAAGTATCAGTCTACGGGGCTAACTACAGCTTGGCAAAAAAGAGTCTGGATAAATTGAGGGCGCCTTTATCCTACGATGGCCACCCCATATACCACGACTAAAAGTGACAAGATACTTGATAATTTTAGTCCTCAATATTTATCAAATTAAAAAAGTAAATTGAACATATTTAAAATTATGAAAGATTTAAACTTTATTTGTAATAGTCATGATCTGGTAGTAGTTATTGTACAAAACAGTAACTAAATTATATTTAGGAAGATTGTACATTGGCAGCAATAACTACCTACTTATATGTAATATAAAGCTTGGTGGCTTACTCTGTGGGAGATCTAAGTAGAATAAGAAAAATCTGACAACGCAATGCATAGTCCCATAATGTAAGTACGTAATCGCTATCATTCAGACTCTTGAGAATGGTCTTCTCAAGAGTTAGAATTATAGCGAGCCTCTCAGTGAGTCAATTATGGATTGTGGATTATGATAATAAATCTTCATTATCAACAAGGGAAATTAAATAACATGTTTCATTTTAGATTTTATTAAAATACAAAAAATTCAACGTCATCACCATCAGCCGGAAAACGTCCACCGTTGAACAAAGGCGTCCTCTATTGAACGCCACAACGAACGGCAACTTGCAACATAAATTAAATTCATCAAGTTCTTTCTTCGGGCGACCTTTTCGGTGTTTTCCAGGTGTCGAAAAAATACTCTTACTTTTTTCACCTTCATTGACAATTGCTCTGATTGTATTTTCAGATTTACCTGAAATAAACAATAATAACTCTGTATAAATTCTATTCATATGTTTCAAGTATCAATTTAAACAGTTTAACTACACGTGATTCGTCGAATTACAAAACATAACCTCAATAATGATTTGTACACAAGACGACAAAAACTGGTGGTATAGCTATCAGAAAGTAAATATAACGACTTAATTACATTCTAGAAGAAAAAATGCATGGACTTTACCTGTCATTCGAGCAGTTTTCAGGTAAACATTGTCAATTTCAGACAAAATTTGTCCGGCTTTGCTTTCGGCCAAACATCTTAAGAAAACTTGATATTTAACAGATCTTCCACTACTGCGAACGGTTTTATTCATTACGAATAACTATATCAACTATTATTATGTAAGAATATCACACACAATTCACACGAATCTTTTAAATTTTAAAGAAAATTACTCGCAATACGTAAAGATGACAAGGAAGCTACTTGTAGTTGACAAATAAAACAGTGTTGTCATTATTATAATTTTTTAGTTCCAACTGTCACCGCCTCAGACTCTTTTTTGCCAAGCTGTAATTTCGGCTTCGCCAGCCACATTCGCGCTCATCATCAAAGTTACAACTTGGCACTAAAGTCTGAGGCGGTGACAGCTGGAACTAAAAATAAAAATCTTTATAAAAAAATAACAAAGTGATTAATTTGATTATATTTGATGAAAAAAAAATCTAAAAAAAAGAAGTACAAAAATAACTCGTAATTTTGAATTGTAGTATGAGAAGTGCGCCAGTGGCGCTCCCAATTTTTTCAGACTCTTTTTTGCCAAACTGTAACAAGGTTCGCCGTTGACGAACATCATCATCATCATCAACCGTTAACTATGTCATCAACGATCATCATCATCACTATTGGTAGCTGCTGACCATAGACTTAGTGATTCAGTCACTCTGAACGAGTCTAAACAAGTCTGTTTGTGATTGTTTACTAAACGTTAGTTACTAATCAAAAAAAGTAATCTGTGGTGACTGGTGATTGTTGCCGGTGTCCGTCCGCGTCCGGTGCTGTTGGTTCATAGATTGTGGCGAGTGTCGGTTAAAATTTTGTTTAACGCGAGGACACAAAATTCAAATGTGCTATTGAGAAGTTGTTTCTTGTTTACAGCTTACCGCAAATAATAAAAATGACAGATTTACCTTATCAAGCCGAGTATGCAAAGACTGGAAGAGCTTCTTGTAAAGGATGTAAACAGAAAATTGATCAAGGAACCCTACGTCTTGCCATCATGGTGCAGGTTAGTCATTCAAACTCAATACGTTGGAAAAACCGCTAATAATTAATTAATGAATAGGTACATTTGCGATTGTTTGGTCAGAGTGTCGTTTTAGGGGATTATCTTAGAGATATATACTCTAAGGGTTATAATTATAGTTAGCCTTGGCACTTATCTCGTGTGAGGCATTCATGTATTGTGCATTTATGTATTCATGTTCTTCTTCTTATCATTGCTGCTACTTACTCTTATCTCTAGACCTGCATACTTTAGCAGTAAAAATATCGATTTCCCTCGCCGTTATCATAGCAGCTTTTTCTTTACTACTATGTCTTACGCTTATTAATTTGTAATAATAAATCAGTCACAAAGTTGGCGTCAATTTTGAATCTAAATTTAGAAGAGCAGGCTTGGATTCAGGCTTCACTCCCAGTGCGTTTGGGAGGGCTAGGCATACGGTCGATATCCGGGGTGGCTCTCCCTGCCTTCCTGTCTTCGATCCACAGCACACAAAATTTAATTCAAAAAATACTAGAGGCCTCATCTTTAACTATTTCGGATATTGCTTTTTTGGACGAGGCCAGGAATGCGTGGAGAGCAGCCTGCCCAAATACAGACTTACCAAAACACCTTTCATCGCAGCGGCTGTGGGATGGGCCGATCTGCGAGCAAGCGCGGAAGTATCTCTTTCAAACGTGCTCAAGCTCTGCAGATCGTGCGCGGCTCCTAGCCGTTGCTGAATGGGAGTCTGGTTTGTGGCTCCAGGCCCTTCCTTCGCCAAACACGGGCACGGTGATGGACTCTTCCAGCTTCCGCATCGCCGCGTCCCTTCGCTTGGGTGCACCGTGTTGTGCCCCGCACCGCTGCCAGTGCGGTGCCGCTGTCGACCGGCTCGGTCACCACGGCCTTTCCTGCCAGAAGAGCGCAGGAAGAATTCCCCGCCATGCCTGCATTAATGATATTTTACGTCGGGCTCTTACCACCGCCCACTGCGCAGCAATTTTAGAGCCATGTGGTTTGTCGCGGGACGATGGTAAGAGACCCGATGGAATGACATTGATTCCGTGGAGGATGGGACGGCCCTTGGTATGGGACGCCACCTGCGTTGACACGTTGGCGCCGTCTCATCTTCCTGGAACCCAATGTAGGGCAGGCGCAGCGGCGGAATCAGCCGAGGCCCTCAAAAGGCGCAAATATAGTACCCTGGATAGCGGCTACTTATTTGAGCCTTTTGGGGTCGAGACGCTGGGGTCGTGGGGGCCGGGAGCCCGAAAAATGTTTAAAGAACTATCGGGGCGTCTGGTCGAAGCTACTCGGGATCAAAACGCTGGCCTATACCTAGCTCAAAGGCTTAGCATTGCCATTCAACGTGGCAATGCAGCCAGCGTTTTGGGGACATTGCCCACTGGAAGCGGTCTTTTAGATTAAGTTTTTCTCTTTTTATTTTACTTTTAGTTTTAGTGTTAGTTTTAGTATTAGGTTTTAGTTTTAGTATTAATTGTATTTTAATAGTTTTATGTTTGTGTTTTTGTTCATGAATAAATAATAAGGTCACAAAGGGAAAACCCCATTTGAGATGGTTTTCCGAGATATTCAACAACATACTAGGTAGATTCTTGTCAATTTAGAGCCAGAGTGTTGTTTTAGGGGCTGAAATAATAAATCTATTAATTACAAACAGTTTTTTGTTTGTGCATGCATGCTATAAAAATAATTTAAATAGGCAGGTAGGTATTTAAACATGACAATGTTTTTACATTCACCATAATTATTTCCAGTCTGCATTCTTTGATGGTAAGCAACCTAACTGGCATCATGAGGAGTGTTTCTTTAAGAAACAGCACCCCACGAGTGTCACTGACATTGCAAACTTTAACAAACTCAAGAGTGCTGATCAGAAGAGAATCAAAACAACTATGGGTATGTTATCAATATTTATTACAATACCCAACACAAACTTTTTTAACTTAACCAAATATTATATTATTATTTAATAAGAAATAAAATAAAAAAATAACTGATATGGGTGGGATTTTTTCTTCAAATTTCTTGTTATAAATAAATTTAATATATTTCACAAAATATTTTTAAGATTTGGATTCCCACAATTATAATTTGAAATATTTTTATTATCTCCTTGTCATTCATGACATCAGCGGTTTAATTGGTCAAACATTATTCTCATAGATAATTATATAATTGGCATGTCTTACAGAAAACTCCACTGGAATAGTTATGCCTGTTGCAACAGGCAAAGGGAAAGGCAAAGCCAAGAAGAGGTCAGCTAGAGATTCTAATGCTGACACCAATGAAATTGCACTTAAAGACTATCTAGTAGAGTACTCCAAAAGTAGCAGGGCTACCTGTAAACATTGTGACATTAAGATTACAAAGGTAATGTATTTTGGAGAATAAGAAATATAACAAAAGATCCTACTTGTTTACTATGATTGTATCCCGTACATTTTACTGTAGGGTAAAGGAGCCTGGAGCCTAAGATAGAAACATGCTTGTACGACACTAGTACATACAGAAAGCTCTATTCCTAGATAACAATGTTTCACCAAAAACTTAAATAAAATAAAATAAAAAAATAAAAATAGCCTTTAATTCACTGATACAGAGTTTAAAATTTCTAATGTAAATATAACTAATTAACCACTACATCCTCGGCGGCTCCGGTATCAGGGTGTCCTTCCCGGACAGTTTTTGTCACCAAAAACTTAGTTGATAGAAAACATGCTATGTAGATATCTCGGTCCATAGGAAGTAATGTTGACAGAGATCTCTGTTCACAGATAGCACTTCTTGCCGTATACTTTGTTTACAGAAACCACTGTTTCCAGATACCTTGGTTCACAGTAAGCGCCTAGAGATTTCTATTAGCTTTGCTTTCTGTATGTAGTAATATTGTACAAGCATGTTTCTATTTTAGGTTCCAGGCTTAGGCTAAAGACCCGTCTCTCCTTTTTCCACTCCTCTTCAACTCTTATTGTATAGGCAGGTCTACTTTGAAACAAAATAACATGTTTAGAACTAGGTATATTATGTATACCTTATACATATGTATGTATACCTTGTATCATCATCATCATCAGTATGTAATTCATATTTCTTATGATTTTTCCTCAAAGTTACATAAATGAGTATGAACCACTGTACACATTAAGAAATAAATAAATGATTATAACTAAGATATCTGTTTCTGTTGTATATGTACTATGTATACATATTCAATTCACATAACAGTTTTTTATCAGACAGATTAGACCTTTATAAAATTTCTATAGACTATACATGGTTTTAGGCTAACTTTGGTATCAAATGATCTTGCTTTCTCATTAAACATTTCCAAGTTCTTTTTTATAATAATTATTTAGGTATTTTATTTTTTTTCCTTTTAGGATGAAGTTCGTATATCCAAGACAGTTTATGATACAGAGGTGGGTAGCAAGTATGGTGGTCAGCCTCTATGGCACCATGTTAAGTGCTTTGCAGAGAGGAGAGGTGAATTTCTTTTCTTCGCGGGTGGAGAGAGTCTGCCTGGCTTCAACTCCTTGAAGAAAGACGATCAAAATATCGTCAAAAATGAGATTAAGTACGATTTTTTTTTATAAGGTATCTGTTATAGGTTGCTATTAGTGGCGCGGGCGTGCCAAGTACCAAACAACAGTGCCAGCCCAACAACCTTTTTAAATGTTACAAGGGTAATAAAATATTATTATGTAATATTGTTTTATTACTATGTACATTTATATGACGGGCTTTGGTCAAATGTATGGTAGGCCCCTGGTTGCTATTAGATTAATAATTAGAAAATCCTAAAGAATAAATAGATAGATAAAGGAAGAGTAAAGTTTAACTAGGTAAAAGTATATATTATTTATTTTATATTTTTTTTTTTTTTATTATTAGTATTTTAGAGCTTACACATCAATCTTTTTATCATAATATTTTAATACAATATGTAGTAATTTTAAATACATGTTTTGACTGTATACTTAATGCCTTAATAAGAAAAAGTAGACGAAATTATAAAAGAGATAAGGAGACTTGAACTTTACGACACTTGCTATACTGTGGCAGCGCTCTTTCCATCTGGTACTGACGGCGATACTATAGCTGAGTTAGTAAGAGCGCTGTGACACGGTATGACAAGTGTCTGTCGGGTTCAAGGCCCGCTCGCATTGATCGCATTCTTTCTCTTTATCAATTTCTTATAAATCTTTTCATTTTGTTATCTCTTTTAGGCCATTCAAATCAGATGAGGTGCCAGTAAAGAAGTTGAAAGAAGAGCCTAAAAATGAAGAAGAATTAAAAGAAGAAAAAGACAAAGAAAAGAAACTGGAGAAGCAAAATAAACTATTTCATAAATATAGGAAAGCATTGAGTGAATTGTCTAAGAGAAATTTAGAAGATTTACTTGAAAGTAATTCACAAGAAATTGCTATTGGTAAAGATGAAGTAAGTTGGATAAAAGTATCCTGAAATATTATACATAATATATAAGATTTTTTGCAGGCAGTGAAAGCTTGTAGTAGTAGATTATTATACAAGCTCGTTTGGTTGTTTTTAATAGTCACTGTATCTACTGGTTAAGCCTGTATGTTGTCACGGACTCACGGCACTGTTTAATTCAGTTTACTAAGTATGGATAAAAAATACATGTTCCTAAATAACTTTTCATATTGTAAAAGTTTATATAAAGTTTTATTTAAAAAATTGATGTTGTTTCAGTGTTTAGATCGGCTGGCTGACTGCATGGCTTTTGGTATTCTTGAGCCTTGTCCAGAATGCAAACAGGGGCAGCTAGTATTAGACACCTATGGATATAAATGCACAGGTATATATTTTTTTTATAAAATTTTAAGGGAACATTTTTCTATGAAAGAAAATTTGGATTGATTCAAACTTGCGACCTTTTAGTTAAGTACACAAGCCACTCTGCCAACAGATATCTCCAGTCCTCCTCGTAATGCCATATTGTTATACGGTTAAAAAAAAATGTTACACCAGAGATGTATGCTACCTGCTTGGAATTAAATAAGTTGAAAAATGACTGACTAGACTTTCGAAATAATAGAGTCATGTTGTTGTTTTATAGCTTTTGCAAGTCGGACCACGACAAAAAGTATCTTACGTGTTCATTCTGGACAGTATGGTCTACCCGTGCGCTAAGTTTTATCGAAATCCTTTTAATGGTGTAGGCTTAAGGCGCTGTGCACAGTCAAGTTTGGTAAAGCAAAGGGGGTGAAGCATGAAGTGGGAACGAGCCGCCCCGCCCATGGGTCCCGCCCCTTCCGTCTATTGCAAGCTTGAAGCAAAATAATAGATTGCGAGCAGTGGCGTGCCTAGGCCCAAATAGCAAGGCATGCCCATCATTTTTTTCAAGGTTTAGGTACTTATGAATGAAGTATTAAAAAACACAACCAAAGTAAAAAAGCACTGAAAAGTAAATAATTTGTAAAAAGCGCCATCTCTTGAAATTATGCAGAACTTTAATACCACCCAGTAAGGTTCCACTCCACTCCACTCCACTCCATCTCTCATCGATATTCTATAGGAATTATTTACTACAATTTCTTTGATAAAAATTACCATAAATAGATGTTGTTGCATTTGACTTGATTTTAAGTATGTTTGAATTATCATACTATTACTACAATGCAATGTTATGGTCAACGTAAACATTATAGGTACTTCTTCTTTGAGATCCTATCACATAGGTACATAACTAACGAGAATTGGAAAAGTAATAAGAGCGGCGAAATTTTTTTACATATTGAGATAGCTGTGTGATGTCGTTTTATGGCAACTAGTCTGAAGTATTTTCTTGTCATTCACGATAAAAATGCAACACCAACAAAATAATTTGTTCAAATGAGAACAACCGACAATCCACAAATTTCTTTTTAGCAAAATTCAAAGTATTTACCTTTCTGCGATCTAATAAAACTTGCACATACTTATAAAGCGTCGTTTTAGGGGCGAACCATTTACGCCAATTGAAATTCATTATTTATATGTAATGAATATTAACTTAAACAAACTCAACTATTAAACGCTTTTCAAGATTGTATTTCCACTATACACATCATACTGCACTACTATTATAACCATTACAATTTCTCTAAACAACAAAGTCAAATTATCAAAAAAGCACTCCATTCAGTATTCCGCGCAAACTAAAAATCTTGTTTATTTACATACTTCATTCATACATTTAAACATAAACGTCACCGCACGGAACAAACATTTTAAAAAAAGCAGCTAATCCAGGCTTATTTTGTCGGTACATTTCATGATTTTAGTACTCAAATGACATCTATGATTCCAATGCACTTACATTCAAGGAAAAATCCACCACATCCCTCATTTACATTCAACAAGTGCGAGCGAGAGCAATATAGCAGGCTGCGCACCGTACCTTTAACTTCGCACCGTGTAAGCAAAATGACAGTGACTGAAGCGATTGAAGGGATTGTCAAAACGTGCGATACGTTCCGTGCTACGCACGGAACACTTTCCATAGATTTAAAGTTTAAACGAGATCGCGCACTCTGCATAATTGAAAAGTGGCGCGAGATTTAAAATGTCATATTATTCAAATAATGATACGTAATTTATTATGACGTGATAATTTTGTTGGTTATTTTCTAGGGCATGCCAGGCTTTTCGGCTTATATGGTAGTCCCGCCCCTGATTGCGAGGCATCGCGCAAAACTCGCCATTGCGTAACGTCCATTATAAATAAAAGCGTAATTTCGTCAGTAATATTACAAGTGCATTTGACCTATCGTGGCAATGGCCCGCTTGAAATGAGCGTGCCCGCGGCAACCTCTAGGTTCGAACCCTATCAGACATCGTATATTTTTGAATTTTTGTAATACGCAATATAATAATTAGTAATTACCTACATATCTTCTTTTTGTTATTTTTTAAAATATTTATGTTCATAATTTTGTTTTCTTATTTTTAAAATAATGAAACAATAATTGTTATTTTCTAGAAAAGATTACATCAAAAATGTGCAAAATTGAAAAAAAAACTGTAAAATTTTAAAAATAATTATTTATGTACATATATTATATTTATATCAAACAAAAAAATAGACAAAAAGTAAAAAAACAATTTATTTAAAAAATAAATCTTTTTACTCCAAAGAAAAACCATTAAAATTGCATTATAATTGTTTAAAAAATAAGAAAATCAACAAAAATAAAAATAAATAAATAAAAAAAAGTAAAATAACAAATAAGAAAATCAGCAAAAAGTAATGCTCGATGCAGGATCGAACTCTATTTATATACTATAGTGGTTGACTTATCAACATTCTAGTCCGCTAAACCATTTAGACAGTAATCGTAGTGACCAAATTACATTTCTCCTTGACGGTCAGAAGCTTGAATGAGGTAGATGTCTGATTTAGATGTCAGACATCGTACATTTTTGTATTTTTATAATGCACAATATAATAATAAGTAGGTACTTACACCTACATATTTTCTTTTTGTTATTTTTTAAAATATTTATGTTAATAAATTTTTTTTCTTATTTTTAAAATAATGAAACAATAATTGTTATTTTCTAGAAAAGATTATATCAAAATTGTGCAAAATTAAAAAAAAATGTAAAATTGTATAAACAATCATTTTATGTACCTATATTATATTTATCAAACTAAAAATAGACAAAAAGTAAAAAACTATTTATTTAAAAAAAAACTTTTTAGGTACTCTAAAGAAAAGCCATTAAAATTGCATTATAATTGTTTAAAAATAAGAAAATCAACAAAAATAAATACTGAACATTTATTTCAGACAAGAAAATAGAAAAAAAAGTAAAATAATAATTAATAACAATTATTTCAAATAAGATAATCAACAAAAAGTATCGCTCGATGCGGGGATGGAACTCCCAACCGGTCGCTCTCGTAGGTCACATGTGCAACGCTCAAGACCACTAAACCAATTGTACGGTATTAGTGGTGACGAAATTACATTTCCCAATATACAGCTTTTAACAACAAACAAGATACGTAAATAATTTCTGAGCGGGGGCGGAACAAAATGACATAGGTCCATCTAGCAGCGCGCCTCAGCGGTCACTGTCGCTCCGCGTAGAAATGAAAGAGAAGGGATAATGGCGTGACGTTTGGTTCGACTCGTCCGAATTATTTATCAGTAAATATATTAATTCCTACTAATATCTTATTTCAATCGATAAATACAAGTGAGGGCTCCCTTTATTATTATTTATTACGTAACTGTTATAAATTTCATCAAGATTGGTTTATAAATAATAGAGATAAAATTGCAGGAATGTTAATTTTAATGGTTGTTTTATGATTTTTTTTTATCGAAAAAAAATACCAAAAACGTGTTTTGAAGCCGTGAGTTCTCTCATAAATATGATCGAGAATAACATATATTTTTTTTGCTACTCTAAAATGTATACATTAGGCTAAAAAACTGTTTAATTAAGCCTATTTTGACTGTGCACAGCGCCTTAATTGATCAACAAACATCTTTATAAATACAAATATTAATAGTATAGTAAAAGCAGAATAGTAAGAAGCAGAATTAATTACTTAATTATAATATAATAATATTTTACCCACAGGTAACATAAGTGAATGGACAAAATGCAGTTATGTTACTCAGACTCCGAAAAGAAAGCCAATGAAAGTGCCGGAAGCTTACGCTGAAGGCAGTATATTTAAAAAGTTTAAACCTAAAACAGATGTGAGGTTATTCGCGACGCAAATAATGCCTAAACTGGTCGTTATCAAAAGTGAGGCGACTACAGGGTGAGGTCAATTTTTTTTTTAAATTCTATTGTTGGTGTTTCAGTTTAACTATTCGCCCTTCTGTGCTTGGTTCAATATTTTCCTACATAAATTAAATCTTTGGTTATTGTTTCCAACAAGTTATTTAGTAAATAGATAAGTTATATTGCTGTGCTAATTTAATCCTTTTTGCTCATTTTCTAATAAAAATCTTAATTTTTTTTTAAATCTTCTAGCATCAAAAAAGATGTACCTATTCCTCCCTTGAAGAACCTTCAGTTCTTCCTGTACGGCAAGTTGAAAGACAAAGAGGAGGTTAAGAAACGCATCTTGAAGTTAGGCGGGCTTGTGGTGAACAAGCTTACTGCCACTACCGCAGCTGTGGTGTCTACTAAGAAGGATGTAGAAAGAATGCCAGAGAAAATGGAGGAGATTAGATCTATGGATATTGAGGTACTGAATGAATAAATAAATCTATATAAATTCAAATCAATTGCCAAAAATGTTTGCCACGCATCACTTTAAAACGGTTGAGCCGATTTTGATGTAATTCTTTGTGTGGGTTTGAATAAGTCTCTGGATGGTATATGTATTTTCAATTGGATGACGCTGCGATAAATGTAACCTTCCCCCCCATTTTTTATAATTATACTTATCTTGGTTTTAGACTGCCTCGTTGGTCTAGTGGTAGCAAGCGCGACTGCTGAGCACGAGGTCCTGGGTTCGATCCCCGGGTCGGGCAAAAGTGTTATTGGGTTTTTCATTAGGAAATTCTCAGTAGCAGCACGGAGTCTGGAATTGTGCCCGGTTAATGGCAATAGGCTCGCCCCCTATTACATGGGACTTAGAAAATAGCCGGCGAAACGTGGGTGTACTCTGCACACCTCTGCCTACCCCCTCTGGGGAATACAGGCGTGAGTCTATAAATAAATAAAATAAATTGGTTTTAGGTTGTGGAAGATTCATTCCTTGATTTAATTGAAGCAGATGGAACTGTTGCTAAATCGTTAGAACTAATCAAAGAGAATAATATTTCTGAATGGGGATCGGACGTAAGTACCTATTATTTATTTAATCTTTATCGATTGCGATGACGGCGATCACAAAAAATACACGTAAAGAATATAAAAAAAATATATAATTATCTAGACTTGTGGGAGTAGTCCAGCTTGGAATCTAAATATACATAAATTTAATGCTATTCGTTGGTAGAACAACACTTGAGGATCGATTTATTTTTTATATAGTCGCAATGAAAAATTTAAAATGTTGCCCTGAAAATTCGCAAAAAACTAAAAGTGCTTGCGGAAAAATCTAAAATATTTTATCTAAAACATTTTTTAAAGAATTTTGACATTGTCGGGTACTAGTATAATTACTTAGTATAAATACTTAATATAATTAAATTCAAACAACTCAGTCTATGTATTGCAATCAATCTGTTCGGTTCCGGACAAAGGACTTGACGACTATGAATAAAACTTTATTTTTTGTTTGTCATTTTTTTATAGCCTGCCAGAAGGGTTCCACAAGACGTTCTTGACGGAAAGTCCATTCCAAAATCTGGTAGCATGTATGTTAAATCAAACAAGTCGTCAGTGAAGTTGAAAATTCAAGGTATATACGAGTTTTGGTTCAATATTTTTTATTTCATGTGTTTCTGTGACGTTATAATTATAATTGAATTATAATAATTGAAAATTTTGGAATTAATGCTATTATTGCTTCAATTGTTATATTTTTATGAAATCTTTTAACCTTAACGTTTATAACCTATCGAGTTATTTATAAGTGACATTTCTGACACGATCGGCGCAATTCATGCGCCTTCCACGCTTGGTATCGCGGGTTCGGTTCTTGCACGTTATTCTTGCACGGGACAAATATTAGTGTGAGATACACAGATATTGTTTCGGGTGGTAAAATTATATGCCTGCAAATTGTACCCACCATACAATAGAAAATACTAGAATGGCAACGCACCGCAACGCCTGTAACAGAGTTGTAAGCGACCATAGTTTGCAGTAACCGCTTATGAATACGCTGGCCGCAAGACTGTTTCCCACCTTAGGGTATAATTATAAATATACCTAACTATGATATTATGAATAAAACCAGGTGGTACGGCAGTGGACCCTGCGTCCAATTTGCAAGACGTGGCTCACGTGTACACGGACTATGATGGCACCAAGTACACCGTAGTGCTGTCGCAGACCGACGTCGTGGCTCAGAAGAACTCCTACTACAAGTTACAGGTGTTGGAAGGTGACAATAAGAAGAAGTAAGTTAGTCTGATGCAATGGCGGATTAAGGTTACCAAGGGCCTAGGGCGGCAAAATTAATGGAGCCTCTGGTCTCAAAAATAGTCATTTCTATAGTTCACATTTTGGAAAAAAAGTTAATATGCTTGATGGCGGGGATTTATTGAGATTTGGGGGGGGGGGATAGGATCGGGCCCAAGGCGGACCGCCCCCTCCACCCTCCCCTTAAGTCGGCTAGAAGTCTGATGATAACCAAAAATGTTTATTATAATCTCGTAGATAAGCATCTCATGTCTCGTGAATCTCACTACTACTAGACTAGTAAAGTTAGACTAGTCTCCTAACTATACATATAATAAAATGTAAATGATAATATTATAATATAACACCATTGTCTAGGTCTCGAACTCGGATTAACGGCCATCTCAGCACGTACTTCACATAGGTACCAAATTAAATTCTCTCCTCTCTCTTCTCACTCTCTCTCTATCACTGTCTCTTCACTCTTCTAAATAAACGCTATAAACTTCAGGTACTGGTTGTTCCGCTCTTGGGGCCGCATCGGCACCACAATCGGAGGGTCCAAAGTAGAAGACTGCAAATCAGCCGACGAAGCTGTCATGAAGTTCGAAGACCTGTACATGGAGAAAACTGAGAACGACTGGAATTATAGAGAAGATTTTATGAAGGTGACGTGTTGTCAATCTGTTTTCGTTCTAAGTTTGAAACTAGCTTCCGTTAGCGATTTTTCGAACACAACACACTCAAGAGAGTGTATAAATTATATTCTAAAAGATCGGCAACACACCTCGTTTCTTAAATTTTTTTTTTTTTAAACTAGGTTTTGGCCAAGTTTATTTTGAATCGTGACAAGTGCAAATTATGTTTAAGCGAATGTATGAGAATCAGACAATGGGCACCAAAATTTCAAGGGTCGACGAATCGCAATACGATAAGTCTAAATATTTAGAAATTCGTCAAAGGCCTTTCGGTCTGCACTCAGCTCTAAGAAATTATACTCGACAGATATACCTTTATCTTAGATAAATCAATATTTGACAAATACCAATAACGGTTTTTTTCTTACGACCAGGTGCCAGGCCGTTACTTCCCTCTAGACATGGACTACGGCACAGAAGACGCGTCAGCACAAAGCTTAGCTGTGGACAAATCATGCCAGCTCCCTGAACCAGTACAAAAATTAATTATCAAAATATTTGACGTGGATGTCATGAAGAAAACTTTGCTGGAATTCGAGGTAAATAATATTTGTAGGGTTTAATAAAATTAGGATAAAGTTAGATGATGAAAGCATTTTTATATTATTTAATTCAAATCAAATCAAATCATTTTTATTGGAAAAAGGATTAAATATCTTCAAACTCTTGTTTACCTATTTTAGCTCGATACAGAGAAGATGCCACTGGGGAAACTGTCAAAGAAACAAATCAAATCGGGATACAAAATTCTGTCGGAATTGTTGAAATTAATCGAGAAGGGCGAGGCTACCAGCCAAAATAAATTGATAGATGCGACCAACAGGTATGTTACACGCGATCAATACGTGAAGTAACGTATTTCTTTAGTTCTTCACGAGATTTTCAGAATCTCACCAAAAATCCCAGAGTTCAACAGTTCACTTTTTATAACTAGATGGAGTTAGCACTTTTTTCTCGAATGTAAAAACCAAAACAAACTCATGGTTAATTATGTATTGTGGTTAATTGTGTACAGATTTTTCACATTAATTCCTCACGACTTTGGAATGAAGAACGCTCCGTTGCTGGACAATGTCGAGCTCATCAAGACCAAGACTGCTATGTTAGACAACCTGCTCGAGATAGAAATAGCTTACAGCTTGATGAAGACAGGTATGTGTTATCAATATACAAACTGTGTTATATGTTAGTGACTTACAATGTTTCTCATCATTCTTGCTAGGTAATAAACAAAATAACAAAATTATAAGTTTATGCCGTGCATACCTACTGCACATGCGTAACAGTCTCTTTTCTTTGAAAAATATTGACATATGGTGCGCGAATGAACGATGAAACGAACATTATGTCAAATATTTTAGATATAATATTTTAATACTGTATAATTTTTTAACGATAGTCGATCTAAAAAGTGATCAAAATAAAAATCTATTATTACGATGCTATTAAAATAGTATTCAGTTCACACATGTATTTATTTCATAATTCGTTCAGATTCAAACGAGTCGAGCCCTATATCTGCTCACTACTTGAAGTTGAAGGCGGACATAGCGCCGCTGCATGCCGCGTCGCCCGAGTTCGAGATGATACTGGAGTACGTGCGCAACACTCACGCTGCTACACATTCCAGTTACTCGCTGGACATAGAACAGGTCAGGACTTGCGAGCACTTTGAGTCGATTTTTTAATATCGTATACGAATATCGTGAAAGTGTGCGATTTGTAATTTCACTATGTTTAAAATTCTAATCCTATTTTCAAATTTGACAATGCAACAATGGAAACTTACAGTATACTGTGTCTTAAATAATGATACAAAATCAACGTGCCCAATTCTGTTAAAAATACCGCGGTATCAAACTAAAGAAAATAACTTTATAATGGTGCAGTAAACTAGGCCAAAAACAGGAGGCTGAAAGATGAAAAAAAATTGTCGTACTTACATATAAATTAGCATAATATGAAATGTATCCTTGATTAATTTTTGTTTTCTACTTAAGCAGGAGTGCAAAATCCATATGATCACCCTAGTTACTTCACTAATAATCACTGATAAGAAAGCTTGAGTACGTATCGGATTCTTACTAACTAAAACTCGCTTGCATCTGGAATCTCTACTCTCATGATATCTAATTTTCAGTTTAAATTATTCTTACTTATGTTTGAGGTATCAAACACATTTAAAATTTACATGCGACTTGTAACTGTTGCAGTAGGTATACTTCAACAGTTACAAGTCGCATGTAAATTTCCTTATAACATTATAAATTCGTAGGTGTTCAAAGTGGTTCGCGAGGGTGAAGATAAGCGCTACAAACCGTTCAAGAAGCTTCACAACCGACGGCTGCTGTGGCACGGCTCACGAGTCACCAACTTTGCTGGAATTATTTCTCAAGGTCAGTAGTTTTGCATATTTCTTAATTTACTATTCGGATTTCTCGATGTACTAAATTCACAAAGCTGTCGAAATTTCTAGACCCCTGGTAGTCGTTCCAATACCTAAGTAATTCCACACCGCACTAATAAAATATTCTTACATAATATCTATATTTGCAAATCGATACTATATTAATTATGTGTGATTAGGTCTCCGCATAGCGCCACCAGAAGCCCCCGTGACCGGCTACATGTTCGGGAAAGGCGTATACTTTGCCGATATGGTATCCAAATCAGCTAACTACTGTTGTACCAACATCAGGAACCCGATCGGTATTATGCTACTTTGCGAAGTTGCTCTTGGAAATATGTAAGTTAATAAGGTTTTAAATCTTTGATGTTATAATAAAAAAAAATATCTAAACTTTGTTATGCCAATGTGTACTCGTATGTTTGTGCCTCAGGAAAGAATGTCACCGTGCTGAAAATGTGAAGTTACCTCCCAATATGCACTCCGCGTGGGGCGTGGGCAGCACTCAGCCCGACCCGGCGCAGAGCAGGCAGCTGGACGACGGCACCCTCGTGCCGCTAGGCAAGCCTGTCACCGTCAACGTCAACACATCGCTGCTATATAACGAGTATCCTTTATTAAACAAACTAATGGAATTTGTCAAATTCGTTAGCTTTTTTAACAAAAATCACATTATTATTTATTTTTAGTGGCAGAAGGTAAGATATTGTCAGATCATGTACAGCGTGGAATCTAGATACTATATTGACATCTATATTATATTGATCCCAAAAGATGAGGAACCACATCTATGTTATATTAATCCCAAATTGTGACGAATGATTTTGAGCGACGACGACGTAATTTACGAAGTTGAGACCGTTATACGTTTGGCAAATAAAAGTTAAGTTGTTACAAATGCGGTAAGTACACAATCAGTATCGAAGGGACCGCGTTTTAAATCCTAGCCTCAGGTGAGGGATATAAAGGGCCCATTGGTAATTGTCGTACCGCTGCGCCTGAATGACCTACAATGTTTTTCATCACATTTTCAAGGACAAACAACGTACAATTAATATATTATGTAAATAAAATACAAAAATGCTGGATTCGTTCTGTGGATTACCGCCCGCTCTTCTCAGATGCAATATTAATAAACAGTATTTATAAGTATGATGAAAAGCTGCTTTAAAGGCAGATGTACTTCATCAATATTAAATCTGCTTACCATCGAGTGGGTTCATGGCCAAGCACATGTCTTATCATAATATAAAAAAACCAAAAGTGTATTAAAATTTGTTGGTTTGCCTTTTTTCACGCTTTAACAGAGCAACGAATTTACCTGTTTTTTTTTTATTGAGATAGTTTTTCTTGAATTTTGTTGATTTTTTATTAGAATATTTTCCTTAGCACACTATCAGATTTATCGTGTACGACGTGGCACAAGTCAATGTGAAGTACCTTTTGCAACTGAAGTTCAACCACAAGTATTAATTAGTGTACCAACAAACTTGTTTATTTTTCTTTTTATTTTATGTATTGTAATTTTTATTTTTATTACTGACTTCCTATACAGCCTGTACGCGTGCACAGGCTGCGTAGTGAACGTCTTTGCATCATTTTTGCGTCGCCATTTTATTTTTAATGTTATTCATTAAGCGCATTAAGCACGCTCTTTATAAAATTAACCTAATGGTTTTTAGTGGGCGCTTATATAACGAAATGTTCCTTAAGCAAACCGGTGTATATTACCGGCAACCATTTTAAGTTGTTAGTTTTGAAACTGATAGGAAACAAGCATACGTTAGTTGTTGACTGACTAGTTGACAAAATTGTGACAAGTAGAAGTTGCTAGTTATTGGTTTTTTTTTTATACGTTAATGTTTTCAGTCGTTCCATTCCAATTACCTCTGGCCTCGTGTGCGGGCAGCCTAAGGCAACTGTGTGATTTATCGTTACCTAGTTTTAAAGGACAACCAGTTAGGGTTTGAAATACTTAATTAACCTTTTGAAGGAAAGAAATGTCGAGAAACTTCAGCCTTATGTCCAAGCATGGACTTTGTTATGCTAATTTAAATGATTATGGAATCTCGAAAAGTAGTATGATATGCTCCTTCAATTCAACTATACCAAATTTAATATTTTCATGAAAATCATATTTTTATACGATTATGATTAATTATTCTATAATGTTAATTATTGATTGTCAGAGTGTCGTGTTATGTTAATTTTTAAAGTAGTTAGTCATTTGTATTGATCACAATAATCATTCAATTAAACATTTTTTTATTACAAACTATGTTTTATTTATCATGTATGTACCTACAGTCACTAATAGGTAAATATAGAATACTTCACAGAGACCGGCTCGGAGACCATCGGCCGGTGCTTTTTTTTTTCACACAAGCCGGCCGCGCGAGCACGAAAGCATAACATAGCCATTCCGCCGTGAGCGTGGAAATCAAATGTTACGCGTCGCCGGCTATATTCTTTATTGCTAAAAATAAATAAACAACATGGCAAGTATTTCGATTTAGTGCTAATAGCAACCTAGTCCAGACGCTGGTATTCTCCATATCTACAGTGCTGAGACATGGACTCCCTGATGTGGTGCTGGTGCCGGCCGGACTACGCGAAACCAGACGCGATTCCACCACTTGATTGCGTAGGATGGAATAGCCAGGAAAGATAGTGACAACCTCGAAAAATTGATGATCATTGGTAACGTTTAAAAGAAAGAAGCCCTATGGGCTAGAATAATTAGATACGCATTGCCTTAGGCTTAGCTACATGAATGACTCATGATAATACCCTTCTCCTTGTGCATTTAAGAATGATTTATTCTAAACTGTGATAGGGCCGAGCGGGGGCACAAAGTAGACACAGATGAGGCTTTGAAGCCAAGCCTTCATTCAAGTTAAACCTCATTTGATGAATTTGGCATGTCTATCTATATACGATAGTTATCGATAGTCGATTACTCAGTTTAAATCAACTATAAGTTTGTTGTCTGTTGATTATGTTATCTGTGTGACAATTGACATGTTGATATTTACATGCTGTCATATTTTTCAATGTCACGTCACTTGTCAGTTGTCATGTCACTTCATCATTCCGCGATGGATTATTAAATTTTAAAATAAATACTTGTCTACCATTGTCTACTCAGTGCTGCTTTGTTTATATACATTTACACTCGTATAAATTATTCAAGATATATTTGTTTTGTCCTAAAGTAAGAGTAACTGGTGAAAATGGAATCTGATATTATTAATTGGAGTAACAAAGATGTTTTAGATTTATTACATAAAGAGAAATTATCTAGTTTAATAACAGACATTTGTAAATCTCATGATATCGACGGAAAATGTCTTCTTTCTTTTGTCGATCGTGATTTTTATGATTGGCCATTCGATAAATTGATATTAGGAGATCGCAAAAGGTTCATTCTGCTCGTGAAGAAATTACAAAAACACAACCGTACTGCAATGTTCGAGCTTGGTCTTTGTGATGATGCTCTTAGTAATCCATCGACAAACATTAATTTCCTTGGAACTAATTTGTCACATTTAAGTTATAACTTACACAATAAAATACCGAGTGAAATTTACATGAGGAATTCAGAGTGTATGTCAAGTTTCACACCAGACGTTAAAGCTTCAAGATTGAAACCAGAAATTTGGAAGACTGCAATAGCTCTTGGTAAATATTAATTTATTAGAATTAATTAAATGTTTGGGATTCAGTCCAAGGAATCTCTGTGTAATAAACATGTGGTGCTTTGTAAATTGCGTCATCAAAACAAAGTTGCTAAACATGTGTACTAAACTATTCATCATACTAAAATATACATATAAGTAATGTTTTTTGGTTCCGTAATGCATTTAAGTCTTTACCATTATTCATTTTATTTTCTCTCATTGCTATTGTTTTGAAAGTAGAACTACTCAAGACAATAGAATGTGTTTACTATTGTGACATCCAAGTGGTTAATTATTATCATAATATATTGTGATTAGATTTTTTATTAAAATTATTGATGTCGTTTGTTATATAAAACAAGTATGAGTGTTTTTATTTAAGAAATCAACACAATAACAGTACTTATATGTATAACTATCTAAAATCAAATCTGATAAATCAATTTTTTTTTTGTAAATGTCCGATTTTGACTAACTATTTTTGTCCAGGCTATGTCTTCCTAGTGACGTGGGTGACCGCTGTAGTGATGGTGATTGTTCATGATAAAGTACCAGATATGAAAAAATACCCTCCACTGCCAGATCTTTTCTTAGACAATGTGCCACACATCCCCTGGGCGTTTGACATGTGTGAGATCACCGGCTCTTTCCTTATGGCCATATGGGTGGTTGTACTCTTCTTCCATAAGCATAGGTATGTATTTGAATTTTAATTGTTCTTTAGTACATAAAGTAAACAAAGAATGACTATTTATAAAAATATATTTTCTTTAGTTTCTAATTATGTTATAGGTAAGAACTGAATTATTAATACAAAACACATTTCTGTCCAAATAGCTTAATTTCTTAATTATGATTAAATAGTCATTCTTGTCATAGGTAGATTTTCTTTTTATAAAATACCTGTATTTAAATATAATATATGAAAAATAAATACATTCAAGTTAATTTACTCAGTGTTAATATTGATAAATATGTGGCTACTAAATACAATATTATTAGTTAAAATATAAATATGTGTAAAAACATATTTTTAATATCACTATCTGTACAGTGGTCATAAAGGTCACAAAAACATCTCTGTACTACTGCTTGGTCCAAAGTACAAACCAAATCACTGTTTACTAATGAATGCAATATTATCCTAAATTAACATTTTGTTGACTAATTTGACTTCATTATGTTTATTCAACAAATTGAGAAACTTATTATATGTAAATGCAGGCATTTGTATTTGAATCTAGTCCAACAGTAAGAATGTTTGCTCCAAGGATAATTTTGTCAGCATGCCCAGTATCATATATTTTATAACAAGTATGTACAGTCCCTGCCTCAAGAAATCACACACTCATCTTTGTTTATTAGTGTACAAAGACATTGAACTGGTACTGGCTGTTAGGTACACATACATTGTTGTCTTTTTGTTATATCAACAAACAATGAAAGCAGTAAGTGGGCAACAATAGGTTCCTACTACAGCTACTTCAAAGCGTTCTGTATCAGTTAAATTTGAATAAAACACTTTCACACACAAATCTCACTTGAATGCGCCTTTCTGATTTCCCAATCCTAGTTTGAGTTCTGGGTTGGTATAAAATCGGTCAATAGTTAACGTCACCGACTAAATCCGTCGTTTTAAGACGTAAATATTGATGACCTATTAAAACGGTCGACTGTGGGACACCTAAGTCAGTAATATAATATGCACCTGTCGTAATACAAGTTCGATTCCAATAATAGATGTAATATTCTATGGTATTCAACTATTTATAACTGAAAATTAAATGAAAACTTATATTATATAAATAATAATAAACAAGGAGTGTAGTTACTGCTATATAATATATACAGACTCATTTTAAATACAAATGTTAATGACACCAACACAAGAAAGTAGATTACATAACGTCGCCTAGATGGCATGATACATTATGTAGGCATAACGTGCACATAGCCACCATAATTGCATAGAATAATAGTTCTCGCTACATTTTATTGCGTATTCGCGATTTTATAGCTGTCGACATAAAAATAAAAGTTGGTCTTTTGCTTTACATTCTTATAAAATTTATTGTTGGATTCACAATCACAATACAACAGTAAAATTGTCCAGTCTGCTCTGATGTTGTATTATGTAATATGAGCATTCAATCAATCGGCTTAATCTGTAGTCAGGATAGCCATAGGTCATTTTTATTGCCTTACCCAGCTTTTGGCTCAGGGGAGAGCAAATTAATTTCCTGTTAGTATAATTATAATTGAACAGCTGAATCTAGGAAGGGCAGATGGAGTAGGTACCACGCCCATGCTCATTTCATTAATTACTTACTGAATACCTTCATAAAAAATCCTGAAAAGGGATTTAATAAGTAATTTGTAAGACCGTTGGACTAGTTCAACAGTCTTACAGGTTAAACCCAGGAACGTAACTATCGAACGGACTACACCTCTGACTATTCAAATTCATGTGCGTTCTTCATAAAATTAAGAGCTAGGCTCTTGTCAGTGGAGCAATCGCCACCTCTCTCTATCCTCCGTTTGTCTTTTGACTTCTTGATACGTCACGAGTTCACGACTCCTTTCTCCTTAACTTGATGAAAAAAAGTCATTCTCGGCCTCCCCTACCTCTTTTTCCTTCTAAAACTGTCTTAAAGAAGTTATTATGACGTATTAAGTGGCCAAGCATCTTTCCTCTCCTATTGTCTATAGTAGGTACTCAACAACTGTCTTTCTTCGTTAACCAAAAGTAACACTTCCTCATTTGTTTTCCTTTCTATCCAGGTAATCCCCTTCATAATCCTGCAACACCACATTTCAAATACCTACCTTTAACCTTTCTCTTTGCGTCAACGTCCATGTTTCACAGCCGTATAACGCTATGCTCCAGACCTAGGTCTTTGTAAGCCGCTTCCGAATGTTTTTATCAATAGTGCGTACTAGAAATTAATTATCACTTTCTTAGCCATGTCAGAAATTAAACCGGCCGTATCAGGTAGCAGATAAAAAGATCTAAAGCACGCTTATCGAGCACGCGGCACGCTTATGAAATTAAACAGGATTAGGAGCATTGTCAAGGCAAGAGACCGAGAACGTTGGACGGATTTGATCCTTTGTATCATGGGACTCTCATTCCACGAGGCAACAAAATGGGTTAAAAACCGACACATTTGGTGACAAGCACTTATAAAACGGGATGGATCACGATCCTCAGCCTCAGCACTGAGGGACCGACTCCGACTATAAGGAGCATTGTCAGTCAGTGACATGGCCGAATTATTACCCTCATTTACACTTTTTCATTAACTTTCATTTATATTATTGCTATTGATTTGAAATGATTTCATGCAACGATTTTGGCCAGTCATTATGTCGTTATTTGGCCTTTTATATTTTTTTTATCCAACAAATCTAATAAAACCTTTTAACCTATAAACAACACTTTCACATCAAACAATTTTTCGACACCCCAGCGGCACGTAACAATGGATTTCCTGTTGTCCTATTTCTCGGCCTAATGAATTAATCTATTTTATTTATTTTATTTATTTATTTAATTTATTTGTACACACACAACAAAATATATAACAAAATAAAGCATTAGGTAAGGCGATGTACAGGGTGATGCTTATTCCTAATGGAATTTCTTCCAGCACACCCGCGATAGGAGAAAGTGATTTAAAAATGTAGACCCAGTGTGTTAGATAAACTATAATTGCTAAAAACTACAACTAATATAAGTATAATACCTACTATATGGTATAACTACATAATATATATAATAATATATACATATAAAAAAAAAAAAAAAATAATAATAATAATACACATACATACACTAAATAAGTAAATATACATATAAATATATAAGCAATAACATAATTAAAGGGATAGATAATGATCCTTACACGTTTCTTAAAAGCAGATACAGTTTTGGAGTCTCGTATGCTGGGCGGAAGCGAGTTCCACAGTCTCACTGCATGGACAGTAAAGGAATAGGAATAAAAGTCAGAATAAAAGTTTTATCTACTTTTTTATGCTAGGTTTTGAATGTTACCGTTCAACATAATCGGGCACGTATCTAAGTTTCGGAGTCGATAAGCCTTATTGTTGTGAACTTGTGATCAAAGTCCTTGCTGCCTTGCTTTATCGTTAAACTCGTAAATATGACTCACAAAGGTGTTTTACACTGAGTACAAAGACCTTTTTGTTTGATTGTCACTACAAACAGATATCATTTACCTTCAAAGTCTTCTGCGCAGTACACACCTTTGTTCTTAACATTCATCAATTTCCTTTGAACGAGTCTTTTGTCTCTAAATGATTACCAAAACACTCCTCTTTTTTTCTTATAGTTTCGTCATGTTCTCTGTTTTACCGTCGTTATCTCAGTCATTTACCTAACTGGCAAATGATCAGGGCTCCAACAAAGCAAAGTTATAAAATAAATTAGAATAATTAATTTAAGGAAATAAGGGTAATATGTAAAAAAACATTATACTTAATAGGACACTATGATGGATATAATTCAAGAATTAGGAAATATTATTTTGCATATAATTTTACTTTTCGAATTTATCCTTAAAAGTGCTAAAAACCTGTTGGTAAACCTGCTAAAAAGCATTGCGTAAAAAAAAATTCAAAGCAGGCTTACTAGTTTCCTATTTACAGTTTAAAAACAACAATAAAGCTGTAATATATATATTTTTGCCTCACACCCTTAACTATCTATTCTGCAAAGAAATGCTATGGCTAATGGTATTTTGCCAAAAAAATAGCAGGAAGTGTTGGCAGGCCAGTAGCGGTTTAATAAAAACAGGAAAGATTTACGATTAGTGAAGCATGGCACAAAAGCGAAGGTCTGTCTGGTTTCCAACAATGAGTTGAATTAGCTGTATACTTACTGAATTGGCTGGCTGGGTAACATTAATCCAGTATTCCAGTGACGCTGGATAATTTTTGGCCCATTTAATCCATTATCTAGTGCTGGACATTGGTTTAAAATGTGTTTACATTGCTCCAGTAACGCTGTATTGCAACACTGGATTAAATTGAAAACACTGGATAAATGTAAACCAGCCAATACAAACGTTATCAGCCACGCACTGTATTCCGTTCTGTGATACTTATGTTTATTTGCGCGTTCTTATGCGCTTTCGAATGCAACTTAACTAGGGCTGTTATGAAGGTCAATTCAAACGAGTTGTTTATCTACCTGCGAGGCTGTATAGCGTTCTTTTTGGTTTCTTTATTTATTTAAGAGAGCTACGTAAGCATTTACGACTATGTCAATCCCATCCATCGTACGTACTTATTACAGTCCAAGGAATAGTGCGTTATGCGTTATGATTTCACTTTATTGATCAGTGAATCATTTTCTTTTTCCTTCAGTAACTACGCGATCGCAGTCAGTATAAGTCACCATTGTGAGTGTGATGACAAGAGAATCATTGTTAGTTTAGTTCGACGACGTCACACTGTTATCAATAAACGACTCTATTATCCTCGGTTTGGTGTTGTTCCTAATCTGAATGGTTATGAATTTTTTTTCTCAATATAATTAAACAAATTAAAATATTAAACATACCACCTCTGCCTATAGTTATAATAATAACCGTTCTTTAGAGAAAAAAAGCGAACTTCTTTTATATTAAGTAGGCCAAATTAAAAGTTATCATATTGTAGGTATTCGAAGCGTGCGTAATGTAGGCATAACTTAGCTGTTATTTCACTTAACCTTATTTAATTACAGGCGTGCCAGTAATACTGGGTAAGCACGGATTTATTAACGCACACCCAACAAACATAAACATGCGTGTATGTTTATATGTTAGAGATAGATTTGCTGTTAATAAACTATTGGAACAGAAATATACTACGCGTTTGTTTACAATCAAATAACATGTCGTCTACATAATAAATATACTTAAATGATGTTGCTCTCTTGACTATTTTAACAAATATTGAAATTTTGTTGACTTATCTAGATTTCAAAGACATTGATTAATATCATACTGATTTCGGCATTTTCCAGTCCCCAAAGGTCGAAAGGCAAAGCAGTAACTACGCAATGACGAACGTAACTTATTAAATCTCATTGAATATAAGCAATAGAGGTCGAAACTATTATCATATAACACGACTTTGGAGTTCTATCTGAATCTTGGAATTTTTGAAAAATCCCAGTAATACTGCCTGAATTTAGATTCGATTTTTTACAGCTTTGCCTGCCCCCATGAGTCCATTTGACATAAATATTAGATCCCATTGAACTGCATAGCCGACCAGACCTTCAGGTCATGCATTACCAATGTCCTATCCTAACATACTTCCTATTAATATTATAAATGTGAGTTATACATGGATGTAAGGATGGATTTTTATGAAACTTTACAGTAATACATATAGGTTGCTTGTAAATCAGGATAATACTTGGGCATTGATCAACATACCACGCGGGCGAAGCCCCGGGCGAAAGCTAGTAGAATTATACATTATAACATAGTTTAAGCAATATTTACCCAAAGATTATAAATGCCATCAAAACTCATGAGTCTGTCAGAGCTAGGTTTTAGTGAACAAAGACGACAAACAGATGCTATTCTGTGCAGGTTCATAATACTGCGGCGGTTCTTCGCGTTGGCCGGCACCGTGTTCTTGCTGCGATGTTTCACGATGTTGATCACATCGCTCTCGGTGCCGGGCTCCCACCTCAAATGCGAGCCGCGGTCGTACCCACCCGCCGACGACCTCACCGTGTGGGGCCGACGACTGCGGCAGGCCTACGACATCTGGAGCGGAGCCGGCATGTCCGTCAGAGGAGTCAGGACGTGTGGGGACTACATGTTCTCTGGACACACCGTTGCTTTAACACTGCTCAATTTCTTTATAACTGAATGTAAGTAACAGTTCTCAGTAGTCTCATAAAATACATATTGACTAGAAGACTGTATTTCCCTACTAATAATATTAAAGCCTCACGAAACAGATGGTAGGTAAAACTTGTTGCCTTATAGGTACAGGTAGATATAAGTCCTTCCTTCATTGACACTTCGCGGCGTACCCAGGGAGGAGCAGCTAACCCACCCCTCTCCCAGAGCCAGAGATTGATATGCCCCCCTCCCCTCCTAAGCCAATAGCTGGGTACGCCCATGGACACTGTGCCACTATGGCAACATCACTAACCTATCTAACATTGCCAAAATATGGAAAGTTAGTAAGTCAGCTCAGAATAGAATTCAGTAGACAAAATTACTGCTATGAACATGATTTCTTAATACCTACCCAAGATCAATATTACATGTAGGTTTGCCCCGATCAGTTGACATTATTATCAATTCAATGCATTTTAGCCATTATTGTGTTATGGAATGATGTCAATATTGAATAGCTCTATTCTAGTCACATATTGATATGATTTAAAAGGGAGCAACACTTTTTAGGACATTTACTCATCGTGTACCTATTACTCATGAAGTCATGCTTTTGGGCGAGCAGTACGTCACCGGATTGCAATGAGCTGAGTCAAATAGAAAAGAGGAAATCTATAAAAACCCTTAGTCGCTTTCATAGAACACAAATAGGAAATACGCGAGGGGTGTTCTATTTATACCATAGCGTGCTTGCTACACGTGTAGAGTGCGTATAAAGCTGTTGTAATACTGTCATAATGTTTCTCTTCTAACTTTTGACAGTGCTGACATTGATTCTATATCGCGCCACCGCGTCGCGGTGTAAACAAAATTTTAATGATCTATTTATAACGGCATTCTGTTAAATATTCCAGTAGCGCAGTTCTTTCGAGTTTCCTCGTTAAGTGTGCATTTAATCTAAACTATCACCAATCATTATTTTGACCTACTTGTATCGAGTTCGTGTTAATACGTGGATAACAAAGATATCAACGTACAAATACAGTAATCTTGACTGTTATGTAAAGATAAATAGATAACCTAATCAGAAAATAAACGACATGACGTATTGAGGAAGTTATCAAGAGATTGTTTGCGTATGACGCATTTCACATATTTATTGTTGATATTTTATTGAAATTGCTTTGAGAATTTATTGCGAAATTTGATACTTAACTGCGTATTTACTTGAAAAGCTAAACAACTTTTTAAAGACGTAGTTACCAGCATGCGCCATAATATTGCGAAAACAAACCAGGAAATAGGCCTGATTTAATTAACATTAGGTAGCTATCTACAAGTTATCAAGTTGAATTTATATGATCAGTTTAAAGGCTGTCATTGAAAAATCGAAACAACTATTTATTATGAAAATATCTTTGAAACTTTATTGATTTGCAAACAAGCGTTAAAAAACAAAGAAGGTACATCTACGCTAACGAGAATATTAAGAATTGTAATCACCTTTTATTGACATCGTTAAGATATCAATAATGTGAAGTTACAACATCAAAACATTGATGAAACTTAGTAATAGCCAGTTTGTAGTTGACTGAAAATAAAAATACAAAACAACTGCGTTGAACATTTCAGTTAGGTACCTAATAAATTTATTGTACTGTCGCGATATCGGCTGGTACATTAGTCACTACACACCTTAAAATGTTTTTAAACTAGGAATATATTTCTTTAATGTTCGAGGAACGTTTTGATTGAGATTGAAATTCTGACGCGCTAGCATGGCCTATCGTTGAAGACCCGATCGTGAGGTCCCGACACCCAGCCTACCTTTAAACTCTGCAAAGTTAAAGTTAATGATCAAAAAACAATACTGACGGCACTGATTCAAAGTAAAGAACTCATTTGGAACCATCAATATAATTTTCGTCGAAATCGTTCCACTGAGGCCCTCGAGTATGCCACCAGCCACGCCTAATTATGAGGAGAAGGTCTCGAGAGACATGGCAAAGCCGTTGTTCATGTTTCTTAACGTCTTGAAGGCTTTTGATTGTGTGTGGCATAGCAGTCTCATTGGCCAGCTTCCATGCTAGGGTTTACCTCATTTAATATTTCTATGGTTTACCCACTGGTCTTGCAACTGGATAACTGACTTTCTGAGGAATCGGTCTATACGAGTAGTGGTTGATGTCTGCACGTTTAACCAACGGGCTAAAAGATCGGAGTCCCTCAGGGGTCTGTTCTCTCCCAAACATTAAGTTCCAGTGTCCCGCTCAGCTAGTCGGGTAGTCTTCTAGAACGCATTAAGCTCTTTGGAAAGTAAACGGAGAACTTCACCAGCTTATCCTTGCAGCTCCATGCTTCGTCATCGCGACAATCGGGTCTTACGGCTAGCTCTACATATTCCTTACTTGCTAGATATTCCCTTTGCTTCGGACCAAACGGTTCGCATCTATTTTGCTCATACGAACAGCTAAAGTCTGTTATACCATTCCGGCGCGGCCCGTGGGGCGTCTATTTCCAGAACCATGCAGTATACAATTTGGGAATTTATAAATGCATCCCTTGGCGGGAGTGCGGAGGATACGAAAGTGAATCCTTCCGTCCAGAGGTTCATGGAGGAACACCAGTCCTCACCAGCCCTTAGTGATGGTACCACCCATAATGGGATTTTCACACGCAAAAAAAAATTGTCCTGCCGGCCGTAGACCACAAGAACGTTTATCATCAGGAGAGTTCGTAGTTAAACTTATTTAATAATAGGATAAAAACTTAGTTTCATTACCTACTCAAGGTAAATATTTAGTTTACTCAAATGCTTTTGCAGGGGCTGGTGGGGATGGATTATCAATGACTATTATATCGTTATACCAATTAGACAAATGGCTATCGGCTAATGGGGTTGAAGTTCAACAGCCGAAATTCTCTAATGTGTTGCATCTTCTGTCTTCTGTTATAAATAAATTTAAAAACCCGCGATATAATTAGGCAAACCTCTTTTTTTTTAGCTAGAACTCTCTAGTCACATTTTAAATTTTTAAAAACTATATCAAAATCGGTCCATTCATTTAGGAGCTACGATTCCACATACAGACATACAGATACACAGACACTTCAAATTTAAAACACTTCTTTCTTCTTTTAGTGTCGGGGATTAAAAAGGCTTAAAACAACCGGCCAGTGCTTATTGACTTTTTTATTTGGTTATCTGGCAACAAAGGCAGGGGTTTACTAATAATATTCATTGATTGGTTTATATACAATAACAGTTTATTACAAATCAATCTTATCTTTGATTTGTATGATTATAAACCAGTTCATTGCCCCAAACATTTTGTACGAGTAAAAAGTGACCTTTTTATTAAGTCAAGATCTTTTAGATTGGCATAATCAAAAAATAAATTTATGAGTTCCTAATACCATCGTATAAAAAATGTATACTTTGCTAATACCCTGTCCAATAACTGCGCAAAGTCTAAAGTAAAAATATCGATAAAAACATCTAACGTAGGTATTTATAAATAAATACTTTCTCGCCAGTCGTAAGTTAATCTATTGATCATATCGCTTATTTACCTACCAAGCTAGAGGTTTAGATTATGACAAAAACAGTAGACGTCACGATTGGCGTAAGTCAAGCTAACTAACTAACTTGTTAACTTGGTTATATTACGTGCCACGGATCTCTAAGTCTGGGCATTGTTGCCAACTAAGCACTCTTCGGGCTAGATCCAGAGACTCCAGTATAGGGCAGTGGGCTAACGTGTCGTTGAATTTGGTAACTGTTACTAAAGAATTAGAATGATTTATAAAGCAAACAGATTTATTAGATATTTTTTCCTCTCGGATTATAATATACCTATAATGTACTAATTTCGTGAACTAATCTTCCAGATACCTCGCGCAACCTGTACCTGCTCCACATCCTAACATGGGTGATGAACATGTTCGGGATATTCTTCATCCTGGCGGCGCATGAGCACTACTCCATTGACGTGTTCATCGCCTTCTACATCACCTCTCGACTGTTCCTGTACTACCACACCCTCTCCAACAACCAGGCTCTCATGCAGAACGACACTTCCAGGTTACATGACATTGAATACATATTTAGATAAATTACTTTTTCGTACCGCTTCTGGACAATCTCTCGCCTTCTCTTTTCTTTCATTAAAATCAACGAGGAATAAAAACAGTACCTAAATCAGTGCGTGTTGGTTAGCAGTGGTAGCCTAATGGCATGACCGTTCACTGGCAAGCCAGAGATCTCAGGATCGAATTCAAGGCACGCAAAGACTTTTCGGAGATTATATTATAAATTAACAATCACCTGCTCTGGGCCTTGAGCCGTAGGTCCCGGCTGTCATGAGGTCTTTGACACTGTCAAATTGACAGTCAATAAGGGAGTCAGTCAGTACCCTCCTAAATCTTGCCTGCCTGTAAAAATTGCCGCGTAGTTGCTGTTAGATTAGAAGCTAGAGGCACGTTCACGTGCTTTTCAAAATAAAAGGCAGATAAAACGAAATGTTCACCCATCCACAGACTGACCGCGTTAAGTGCTGCTTTACCTTAATGATAGGGAAACCTCCGTATCACAATCACAACACCACGAGCGCCTCATTATAAAAACAAATACCAATTAATACTTACAAGAGTTAAATCGATTAGCAATAATAACCGAATCAGAAACGCTTAAAGCATATCTAAATTGATCAGTCAAAAGACCATTAAACCACAGTATAATAATCATACAGTATGGTAACTACGTACACACCCTCGAAATGGCACTCTCACACAAACATGCGTAGTATTGCGTAACGACTCTTAGTGTCTAAACACACTATGCCGAACGTACGCGACCGAAGTTCGGCATGATTACGTCTGCAATGTTATTTGTATTACTGACGGGACATTACGCCGAAGTTACATTGCGTTATAAACGCAACGTAATTTCGGTCGGGCGTAAGTTCAGCGTAGCGTTCAGCTGTAGTGGACACATTATACGCGACCGAAGGTCATACACACCACACACGCACACAGTAATACAAATGACATTGCAGGCGTAATCATGCCGAACTTCGGTCGCATACGTTCGGCATAGTGTGTTTAGATACTTAAGCGAACGTCGTGGTACTCGCAGTATCAACGACTCGTCCTTGCGCATGTTTGTGTGAGTGTGTCGTTTTCGAACGTTTGTACGTAGTTACCATACTATATGATTATTATACTGTGATTAAACTGCGTGGGGTACCTAGTTAACAATTAACTGTACTTCTTTAAGATTCCGGCACAGTATCATTATAAATATTAATACGTGAACATCAAAAGTAACAGATTACCTTTTTTGTCTTAATTCTATGGGTAATAAAACATCGCAGAAACGCAAAAACTGTATCATAGATACTTATACATACTTATACAAAAAGAAAACAATGAGCTATGGTAAGGTTTCGAGTTGGGGCGAAGGCCTAGGATTAAATGGTTAGGTTAGACTAGGGTTAGTTCCCGTTTCCGAAAAGTACGAGATTTTCTACCTATTCCATCGCGTTAACGTTGACTTCGATTTGTATAGAATGGAAATAGCGCCATCTAGTGGCAATAATGGGAAATACAATTTGTGAGTGCAAGTATTTTACGCCTTTGAAAGTGAGAATGTTGGCGCACATAAGTGGTTGTTCCAAACTTTATGATTGGTTTTTTGCTTACGTTTCTCAATTCGTTTGACGTAAACTCGATTATCGGAATGGATTCCCTTACGTACAACCGTTTACGACGACCCTTTGAACTGGATATTTAAAACAATAAAATATAATAACGTCAGCCTTTATGGTCCTGTTATCTTAAGATTGCTTACTTGTTAGACTAGCTACTATGAAGTTTCCCCATAAAACCGATCTCTTCTTAACACTGAGCTACTTTTCTTGAGCCTTCAGTAACAGGCTCATGAAAAGGCGTCCTTCATTAAAATTGTAGGTAATGTTTTGTATTATAGGAAAATATAGTAGGGCCAAAAAAAAATATTACAGAGCGACATTCCCCGACGTTAATAATGATCGTACCGCCCTTGTGACATATAATATATGTTTTTCATCATACTTGTGAGTAAATAAATAACCAAATGACGCATGGGCGTATATAAGGGGGGGGGGGGGGGTTAGGGGTCCGGACTATTAAACCTCTGGGAATATTAGCCATTTCGTAAGTGTGCAAGTGAGACGGCAATATACATCCGATTAGTTATACAATCCCGGGATTTTATTTTTATAAAAATATCCTAAGAAACCTCTTCCATAATTTATTAGCCAAAAATAAATTTTAAATATGCATTCCGATTATCCTGTATCTTTTCTGTAACTCTAGTCCTTATCGACTCAGCATAAAAGTTATTGTCAAACTTGAAATGTAAATGAAATATTTTTATTTTAGAACCAGAATATGGTTTCCATTGCTGTCATTCTTCGAGTCGGAGGTGGATGGAATCGTACCTAACGAGTACGAAGGGCCCGTCACTATCCTGAACAATACGAGAGAGTGGTTCTTGCAAATGATCTCCGACGTCAAGGAGTCGTCAGTGGCCAAGATAGCGGGGTCTAAGCTGCAGGAGGGCGCCGCCATGGGCGAGTACTCCATGGTGAAGCTCGTCGACGGCATCAAACGGAATCTTAGTATGGTAGAAGAATACAAAACCACAAGCCAAAGATTAGTAACTCTGGATAAAAATATCCAAGCCTGTTTATTAGACGAACGTCCAGATGTAGAACTGCGACATAGAAATATAGCCGAGTTTCCGCCTGACTCTCTCCTCAAGGATTTCAGTAATCCACCGTCTCCAGTTATGAAAAAAAGTATATGAACGAACTGAAAGTTGTAATCCTAGAGGCTGTTTATAGAACTATTTCATTGTAGCTTTATTAATACAATGAATAAATTAGATACCTGATGTTTACATTTCCATTATAGATTTTATATCATGTTATTCCATATTTATTTTACTATGATAAGTTAAATGTAGAATAAATTATTAAGAAAATTTATTTGCTCAAAGTACTAATCTTGAATAAATAACATTTTCGCTTGTATGGTAAGACTTTTCATTATTTTTTTAAAAATCCTATTAGTCTAGTGACGTTAGGGTGTATTGTATCATCTTGTGATTAAGTTTAACCCATGTTACACTAACCAGGTTTGATTGTTTTCAATAAATATTTTATCTTCCATCGTGACAATATCAAAAAAATTCGTTTCCAATAGTAGTAGTAACTAGTAGTACGTAGTCTTGTAGCAACAAGGACTTGGCTGAATGAGCTGGATTACCATTATTTTTTACAAGGACTTTGTAAGGATTTTGGAATGTGTATATTCCTCAAGCTTGCCCCCTCTCTTATATGTATATAGCAAATATTAACATATCAGGCCAATGTAGACTTGTTTTTTTTAATGCCTACAGGGTCGACAAAAGACAATAGGTTAATGTCAAAATGGGTAAGTATCAAGTTTAAAACTAAAGCTTGAATTGAACAAATGATGCAAGAAGACGGATTTTGTTCAGATTGTGTGTTGTTTCGTAAGCATTTTTCACGCGGAAAAAAATGCCATAGACAACAATAACAGCTTAAACGATTGAGTTGCTAGCAAGCAGGTTAATCGGGTAAGATTTATTTTTTCAAAAAATAAATCTTCATCTTTTCACTGCAGAACAAAAACGTTCTAAATCTCACAAATCGAGGTCAGAGAGAGTAGTTCATAATCCACTTGACCCGGGTGTAGGTAGTGCTTTTGGACACCTACCGCTTTCGTCAACTGGCTTACCCGACAATCTACGTCGTGGCTGTCGTTGTATTACATTTGAGAAATTGGCGGCGTGTATTTAGACACGAAAATGACCAAATGTTTACAATCACAAGTTCACGGATTAATCGCATCAACCGCTGCTTAAAACTTATAGATCGTAAGGACAACACCACGAGCCACTGTATCACAACTGCACAAGTGCTATGAGAGCCTCTTACCAGCGAGCGTTCAGTTAGGAGAGAGTGCCATTTTAAGTTGTGTATGGAAGCTAAAATAAAGCAATATTGAAAATGGAACACTCAAGGTTTTTACCTTTCTGCCTCTATAACCATGAAGGACTATTTTGGTTAGAAATGACAACACAAATATTCGTGGCTGCAGTATTGTGCAGTTATATGAAGATAATTTATTAATATTAATGCGTCCGTAGGGTTCGACGAGTTGTTTGGCTGGATCTCCCATATCAATGATTGCAACATGACCTCATTTTGTGAATATTATAATACTAGCTGATCGACAGACGCCCTGACGAAATTTTAATAAATATGTGTAAAAAGCACATTCAACCTTAATTAAATTTGTATTACAACTACCCTTACCCTACCTACTATACCCTTGATTCAATTTTATTTTTTGTTGTATTCTGCTATTCTAAGCGGAGACAAATCCAACAAATCAAAAATCATGAAAATCGGTCTAGCAGTTTTCGAGTTACAAATGGTGAGAATAACCCGACATTCTTTTATTTTTATCGGTTAGTCGACTTATATCAGAGACATAGTAGTAGTAGGAGTTTGCATGTGTGTAGTAGTATAAGTTTGTGTAAGTAAGAGACGAATGATAATAAGATATATTTTTTTTGGGGATGGCATAGGATGGTTGGTTGTACAGACCACAGCAACGTCTAGACGGGCCATTTCAACATTATTAGCAACCTTGAGTTTCATCGAGGTCATCGAACTGTCGAGATTAGTAAACAATAATTATGTTGCAATACAAAAAGTAGTTCATGTGAAGTAATTATGATTTTTGTTACCTAAGTGTTACAAACCGTAACCGTGAAATTCCTTTCAATTTTATTATGGTCTGAGTTAGCTAAATGCTATAAATAAAGAAAATATATTTCTGTTCGTATTTTATATAATTCATATGAAAAAAAAATTGTTAAAAAAACTGTCTTTAATTAAGATTAATAATTGAATTGATGAAATAATTTGTCATGAGTAGGTATAATTCATTACAACCAAAAAAGTGCATCTTCCTAAAGAACGATCAATTTTGTCATTACAGTGTAAATAATGAATGTAAATAAATAATACTATAGTTCATGGCAGTCAAGTCGAAGTAATGGCGTTTAAAAATTCCGAACTAGACAAGTAACAACAAAAATGATCATTCTCATACTATGAGTCACTTTCACTTATAACAATATAAATAGGTAAAATTAATTTTATAAATATTCAGTTGTAAAAGTACAATAGAATACTCGATAGCAAATTGTAAATAAAAATTAATACTTTAAAAAAGAATACAAGCCTTAATGGTGGATACAATTGTTAAATAGAAATCTTAATCTGGAACTTTATAAAAATTTGATTAATTTTATTATAACTCTAATGATTTACGATAATAGGCCACTTTGTATTAGAAAACGTAACTATACATCGCCACATAACATGATTGTCAACAAATACTTCTTTGCATTATATACACTGACTATATCAAAGAAGTGATGATGATGATGCATTATAAATAACAGAACTTAATGAATAGTGCTTGCTTAGTGCTAAAAGGGATTGATTTGAGCTGAAAAGCAAGTAAATGTTCAGTCCATTATTCAGCTGCAGCGGCTTGTTCGGTCTGAATCAGAGCCTCTGAAGGGTTATCTTTTTTACTTTCTACAGTCTCTGTCTGTTCCTCAGCAGGTGCTTCTTTCTCCTGAGAGGGTTCACGTGAGCTCACTGTACCATTTTCATTAACTTCGTCCTTTGCTGGAGAGTTTTCTTTTGAAGCCTGTTTAGCTTCTGCTATGGTTTCTTTTTCTGGAGATGAAGCTTTTTTCTCAGGTGTGCCTTCTTTCTCTACTGACTTTTGTCTTTCTGGAGAATTTTCTTTTGACGCTTCTGCAGCACCCTCACTTTCATCCTTGGCAGGAGTGCCTTCCTTAGATGCTACACCATCTGCATCTCTTGTGGGTGAAGGTTCTTTAGCTGGACTTCCTTCTTTTTCTGGAGATTTTTCCTTATCATCACCTGCCTCAGTAGTTTCAATTTTTTCATCTGTGCTTTCATTGTTTTCACTTTCATGCTCTACATTACCGTTGACAGCCTTTTCCTAAAACAACACAATTACAAAACATAACATATTAAATATATTATGTACAAATTCAACATTGTACATGAAATAACATTTATTACAAAAACACTATCGGTTCAGTGGGTAAATTAATAGGAAAATAAGTAAATTATGACTAAAATTAGGTCTCTAAGTCCAGGAAAACAACAGATTTTAATTGTGTCAGGAAATTGGCAGCTCAAAGGGTTAAATAAACATAATTTAACACAAAGACATTCACATGATAAACCTATGATCAGCAATGGGGTGTGTTTGGCAAACTAACAGTATGTTGACCCTCAAAAATCTTTAAAAACTGTTACAATAGAATACCTGTTCATTTTCAGCTTGGGGAGGTTCTTCAGGGGGTGCTTCCATCTTCAAAAACTGTTCCAATGTGTCCACTTCATTGGCAAGGTCAAACAGATCATAATCCTGAAAATCATAAAGGATGTTTTTGAATCATTTGTTTACAAATTATGCACAGAATAAAAGATGCTTACTAACACAGCTGAAAGAAAAAAGACTGACAATAGCAAAACAGGCGACAATTTAATAAACAAAACCATAAACAGTACACACAGATGGCAAACAATGAAACAAAATACAAACAGATGGCAACATACCAAAAATACCAAGTCATCTATGCAGTTTAGTGTTTCTTATTAGATTTTATCAACTAACGCTTACCCCACAGTACTCTTCATCGTTAAAGATCTGGGGCGGCAGCGCGGACCGTGGGTTGGGGTCGCTCACCGTGCCACCATTCGACTTCGAGTTGTTTTGCATAAAGTCTTTATCAGATTCCTTTCCTGGTTCCGTTATGTCAATGACATCATATTTAATGTTTTTGGAATCTAGTATCATTAACACACGCTGTTGTCGCTTCTTCACCTAAAATAAATAAAATTCACGTAATCAAAAACAATCATTACATGAATCAGCTATAGGAAAAAGTCGAGAAAAGTGCCCGGCCGTCCCAGGAATTTTCTAATATTAAACGTACCTCTTTGTTTCCAGAAATACCACTAACATACACTTTGACAACCATGTTTAAAACTTGCGTTTAGAACAATAACAAAAGTAATTTACAATCGCTAAAAAATATTATACGACAAAAGTAGGCTTGGCCATTAGACAATCTGTTTTAATAATAATAATTACAGGTTGTGTGACAGTTAATGTGTGACCAACTATAAATTAAATTATTACTATTTTGTTAAAAAAGTTGAAAATTTATCAGAGCTAGCTTTTCAATGTATTTGTACTAGTAGTATTTGTAATTATAAGACTGAAGAGTTTGAATTATTAATTATAAAGCAAACTCATCACATTGAATAACGTTTTTATACCTATATTATCAAATTAATCAAACTGCAATACAGAATGCATGATGATTCACAAATAATAAAAACCTTACTGTAAAGAAAAGGATGTAGATAGACACGTATATGATAAATACAGTAGTGACATCCAAAGAATTATGTCAACATTTAACTGACATACATAATTTTACGCCTATTTCCTTAAGGAGAAAACTTTAAAAAGTCGCATATTATGATACTATCACATATTTTTACTTAGTTAGCTTGATTTTAAGCTACGCAAATAGCTTACTATTTGGTATTTAATGTATGCAGTAAAAAAAGAAAAAAATACAATTCTACCATATTATACTATCTTTTTTAAAATAGTGCAACATTAAAAACGTTCCGTTTTACGATAGTAAAGACAATAATGAAAGCGCTTAATTTGAATTCGGTATTTTTGTACAGCTTGTAGGATTGAGTTTAGATCACGTTTAGATCGAGTTTAAGTAATAAGTAAAAACTAAATTATACCTAATAAGCTGTAAGACCTGTTGCCCATAACTAGTTTCTACCCGGCAGCACTAGGCCGGCGCTACAAGCTGGTTAAGCTCTGCCATGGCACGGTAAGATGCCGAGCATTTCGCCAACCCGTAATGCATTGCCGTGCCGGGTGGTTACCACCAGTTATCAGACAGGTACCTACTCATTATTAGGTACTTATATTTTTGTCCCATGACACGGCGAGCCTTTTGCCATTGCTGGGCACTATTACACTTAGGGTAAACTTGTATTACTCACCCTGCCTAAGGGGTAAGTTCTACTCACAATTGGTCAGCCAACTCTCTGTGACAACCGCTCCAGAAACCCTGCATCTCGTACATATAGTTTTATTACACGCTTTAAATAAGTTAAGTGCATTTTTGAAGTGGACCGAAATCTCCCGATTACTAAGATCGAGAGAGGTAAGCTTTGCGAGACGAGGCGTAAGAGTAATAATAACTTTATACAACGTTAGCGCCACAGTAAACAAATTATTGCTCTCAGATTTACTTCAGCGTTAACAGAAACAGACGTGTGTGCATCTCACCAATACCAAATTAAGTCACTCAATGGTATTTCTAAATTGGTATCAGTGGCGTGTCTAGTACCCAATAACAGTGCCAGCCCAACAACCTTTTTAAAGGATCAAGTGCCTAAACAAAATTTGTATGACAGGCTTCGGAAAATAGTATGGTAGGCACGCCCCTGGTTAGTATAGGCAGTGTAAAAAGTTTTGGGGTCGTGAATGTGATTTAGCCACGTGTAAACCTTTTTGTGTAACAAATAAAGTTCTATATTGTATCGTATCTTAAAAAGTGCGTGCCGCGTCGCGTCTGTCTGAATTGACCCTTATAGCTCCATTTCGTCAAACATTTTTTAGATTCTCGTTGTCGGACGTCCGCGCATTAAGATCACGTCCGCATTGTACAAAAATGTCTACGTAATGTTACGGAAAACAGCACTATAAGACGCGTCGATGTGTTCTAACTACAAGCTTTGTTTTTTTTTTCAAGGAAAACTGTAGGTACTTACTTAAATAAAATTCATCATTTATGTTCAGTAAATAAAAATTTACGTTTATTTATAGGCATATTGTCATGTACATGTAAATAAAATAAAAATAAGTAAAATACAAAATCGCTGCAAATCATTGAAACGCGACAAAGGCAGACGTGGAATGTTCATTTGTAAAAGCTTTATATTAAAAATAAATATAGAAATAATGAATTACACGGCTTAACGAATGCACATAAAGTTGTCAGATTCTAGAATCTATCTACGCCATGAGGATGAGAGTTTCTTATAAAATGCGACTTTGTAATTGAGTTTATATAGGAACAAAATAGCTCCGTAATCACTCAACAGCGAGTGAAATATAGCTGCAGTTTAGTGTCTATCTATCGATTTTAAGGTCACGTGCATGTCATATAAACTTGACTACAGTCTAGCGAGACACTATTAAATCTACGAGCCATTACATAACTTCAAAACAATAGTAAACAATGACACGACGAGAGCACGTACGTGTGCATGTGTGAGAAATTATAGAAAAATATTACCTCGGGTTTCTTCTTACGTACCCAATAAAGTAATTAAAGCCGGATGGATATTAAGTTTACGATTTTATAAAATTGACAAAAGTTCAACGGCCATAGGTACCAAGTAAATAAATAACTGTAAAATATTTATTTATGTGAATTTAATTTTAAATGTTTATCTGTATGTGGATCTACCTACGCACACAGTTATCTACGAGTATATTGTGCGGAAATATAATTGGCGGACTTCCAGATCACTAGACAGTTGTCAGTTAGTCTTTATGCTCAGCGAGCTGTGCTGATATGTATTATAATTATACTCACCATGGACCTTTCGACGCATTAAATGTCGTACACGATTTTATATCTACATAAAATATCCGTTAAAAAGAAATATATTTACTTGAATAGGTATAACTCGTTAACTTTTAACATCTTATTTTTACAATCCTCATTTACTTACTATCTTTTTAAATATCTTTGTAACCC
Organism: Protodeltote pygarga; assembly: GCA_936450705.2. Classification (NCBI taxonomy): domain Eukaryota; kingdom Metazoa; phylum Arthropoda; class Insecta; order Lepidoptera; family Noctuidae; genus Protodeltote; species Protodeltote pygarga. Next base: position 11,719,965 of record OW388251.2, read on the forward strand.
CCGCATTTTAATTACCATACACACGTAGAAGCTAAGTAGGAATGTACAAAATGGTTACTATTTTATTTTTAGTTATCAGTCGATTTGAATCAATATTTTATTTTTTTTTGAATATTATATATTATTCCTAAAATTCAATTTTAAAATAAATATCAAAATATACAAACGAAATCTAAAACTATATGTACACATAAAATATTACAAAAATAAACAAAACAACAAAAATATTTTGTAAGAAATCAGGCTAACATGCACCCGACATGAGATTTATAAAAAATATTTAGACACAGAGTTTAGATCACAATATGTTGCAATTAAATGTTGATGGATGATAACTTAAGTCAACTGAGAAAAGTTGTAACGATTGTATTGTGCGTTGATCAAATAGTATCAGCTGACGCATTCCGGTCAGCATCGTTAATCACGTTGAACCCGATTTCAGTTTAACTATACTTGTTGGCAACTTGACAACAGTTCATGTCCGATTAGCTCTTGTTTAGTTTGTTGGAGGATTAAACTAGCGTTTACAACCTGGGTGTTTGTCAAATACATCATCCATCAATATTTAGTTGGCAATAACAGTTTTGTGCATTACAAATAAATCATTATAAGTAATTAGTGTTCATGGACTGAACATAGCTCAATTTTCTACGTACACAAGTTTTATAGCCCAAAAAAGGAAATTGTTCTAAATAAAGAAAAAAATAAATGATCAATGAATACGTATGAACTTCAGCTCCGCAAAACGGCAATATTTCCCACTCATATGGTATGTAAGCACACGTTTGGAGACCCAAACAGTCGACTAATCGACTAATTCCTTGATCATCATCATTATTGACACACAAAAGCGACTGAGCGCAACACTACGCGTAAACACTACCTTCATCGTAGCGCAGATGAAATAAACAATAAGCACTCAAAATCTGATGCCACTTAGACATAATAGAAAAATACTGTATTATCTAAGTTCGGTAGGCCAGTACACGCAGAGTGAGATCGAATAATACTAAGTACGTCAAACGATGCAAACTTTTCAGCTAGGTAAGCGAGACCCCTTGTTTTATTGCTCTCATGTATGTCAGGAGTGTAGTGCGTCTTCCTGCTGCTAAGTAAGTTCGTGTGACGGAGAGTCGTTGAGCGGAGGCGCGCGGGCTTCACACGGGAGTGCCGAAGTCGGGGTCGCCGTCCCCGGCCAGCAGGCGCGGCGCCAGCGAGCCGCGCTCCGCCGACCCGTTGCTGAGCATGACGTCCGTCACCCTCCGCGCCGAGCCTATCCTGTGTTGGACATGAAGCAAGTTCTCGTTACTCATATGTTCATGCTCACCTTGAAAGCGACCTTAACTATAAGAATATTTCTACCGTTGATTTTTAAAATTCTCTTTTATCACCATCATCGATTTCCCTTTTATAACCAGTATTTTTTAAATTAATTATTTCAAGATCTCTGTTCCTATAGATCAAAAAGGAAATTGATGTTGAGAGAGGCTAGAGCTGATTTGATACAAATATTATTTTAATTTTGTGCAGTCACTCATTGTTGGCAGTGAATAACAATAATAAGAATAAGAATAAGAATAATTTATTAAAAACTTTTTCAACATTACATAGAGTTCATTTACATTATAAGTATAATTATTAACAGTAATAGTAAAGGCTAATTGAAACAAATATAAGACTAAACATATATAGGTTATCGATGCAACAAAAATATTGAAAATAATATACCTATTTTCTAATTCTAATTACATGTAGCGACCTGCCTGAGCTAGGTTTATTCAAACCTGTGTTTCAGGCTATCACCAGTCTACGCAATTTATTGTAGTATTACAATTCTACAGTCTTATAGTCTACGCAATTTTATTAATAGTACAATAATATGAAATTTGTAAACAATGTATCATTATAACCTGTCATAATTATTCAGACCATTTTATTTGTATCTACAGTTTGTAAAATGGAGTCAACGCGGCCCACACATCGCGCACACAGTTCCTAATCATTTAACTGTTACATACATATTTGTCATCATCGGTACGAGAAGGCGGGGCTTAGGTCACTACCCGTCATACGTGGTGACTAGGAGCTAAGTAAGTATTTACTCAAAATGAATCAACGTCATGACGGGTATTTTAAATATTAGTAGAGCTGTCGACATGCTATGATACATCCGCAAGGTTATTCATCACCTTTTTATTTTTGGAAAACTATTCGAAATTAGAACAGTTGAAAAACGCGCTGTTTTGTATTGCATTTTACTGTTCCATTTTTTCTTTTTTACCGCGGTCCTACACTAGGATTTTCTCGTAACAGAAACAAGAAACTAAATACCCCGCTATAACATTCAGTTCGGCTTATTTTTGAACTACAACCCCAATCCTATTTAAACTTTACATGGGTTGCTACATCCTTAGCCAGGAACCAGCACGCTTTGAGCTTTATATAAATAAACTAGCTGTCCCGCGCGACGTTGTACGCGTGATTATTCTACCTCTACGCTTTTGCTACCCTACCCTACACTACCCTACGCTACTCTACCCTACCCTACGCTACCCCTACCATACCCAACCCCTACTCTACCCTACCCTACCCTACCCCTACCATACCCAACCTCTACTTTACCCCTATCTTAATCTACATCTACCCTACCCTACCCTACACTATCCTACGCTACTCTACCCTACCTCTATCCTACCCAATTCCTACTCTACCCTACTTCACCTCTACCCTACCCTACCCTACTCTACTCTACATCTATCCTACCGCTCTATTCCTACCCTACCCTACTCTACTTCTACCCTACCCTACCATACCCAAGGGGTATAATTCCATTTTTTTTTCTTTGATTCTTCTATTATATTATAGGCGGAGACTAATCCAACAAATCAAAAACCATGAAAATCGGTTCAGCAGTTCTCGAGTATACCTACTAATTTTCATGACTTCAACTTAACAATGGGGCAGAATTTCAATCAAACTTTTATCTTCTATATTTTCTCCCCATAGTCATTGAATATCGAGATATACGTGCATTAGAGTCGTGATAGCCTAGTGGTTGTGACCGTTGACTGGCAAGTCAGAGGTATCGGGTTCGAACCCAAGGCGCGCACCTCTGACTTTTCGTAAGTTACGTGCGTTTTATAAATTAATTATCACTAACTCCGTGCCTCGGAAAGCACGTAAAGCCGTTGGCCCTGCGCCTGATCTCTCTCCGATCGTGTCGGAAGGCCGTCCCATCGGACCATGATAGTGAGGGAATAGAGAGTGCACCTGTGTTTGCGCACACACTTGTGCACTATAATATCTCCTGCGTAATTGGCTAATCTCCGTTGAGATTGGCCGCTGTGACCGAAATTCGGTCAGGAGGATATACGTGCATTAGTTATGCCACTTTAATGTCTCTTACTAATACCGAATTTTCTACACAAATTAATTATAATTAATTTTGTTGTATTAGTTAAGAGTTAATTCTGTAATAAGGTACGATGGGGTTGACATATCTATCGGATAAAAGCCCCTAAACATAAATAAAGATTTAAAAAAAAAACTTTCACCCCCCCCCCCTTTCCCCCATTTGGGGTTTAAGAAGAGTTTTCAAAAAGCTGAAACACGTCGTATTTGTTAACCGAAAAGCTAATTATCAAGTTTAATGACGGTTTTTTATAACTACAAACTTTAGTCCCCTTTTATATCTTCTTAGGGGGGAAAAAATCCAATTTTTTTGATACACGTCTTTTTTATTTTTAGCGAATAAGCTTAATACTCATTTTTACATCTGTAACTTAAAAAATAACGAATCTTCCATACAAACTTTCACCCCCTTTTTTATCCACTCAAGGGTAGATTTAAAAAAAAAAACAATGCTCGTCCTTTCATTTATCGACCGAAAAGCTGAATACCAAGTTTCGTTTATTTAACGTTAAGAACGACGGATTTACATACAAACTGTTACCCCCTTTTTTACCTACTTAGGGGGGGAGTTTCAGAAAATCCTTCCTTAGTGCACCCCTACGGTCCTTAAAAAATATTATCTCAAAATTTCAAGTCCCTAGGTCCACCGGTTTAGGCTGTGCGTTGTCTGTCAGTCAGTCACGTTACCATTTTATAAGTATAGATTGGGCATGTTCAGTAGCTCAGAGTAAATATTCATGACGACTGACAGGATTTTGACAGTTGAACCCCACTAGCGACACCTATCCGTCAAGTCAGAATTAACTGCGCTCTAATAGATTTAAAATTCCATTGAATGGAAAGGGGTTGGGTAAACAAACTGAGCCACTCCATTTGGAATGCTGTAATCAGCCAGGTTAGTAATATGTTACCTGAATCCTTTAGATTCTCTTCTGAGGGGTTTGATATCGCCGTTCGTCTTGCTGGGCTTGGAGTCTTTGGGATCGATGTCGATAAGGGGCTGCACGATTTCCAGAGGAGGGACTGACGCTAGGGGTGATTCCGGCACTGTTATAATAAATATTAAGTTTAAAATACAAAGTGGAAATAGAAGAATAATGGACTCTAGAAGGAAATTTTTAATAAACCGCTTAATAAAAAAAAGTTAAGTAAAAATGTACATATTATAAAGAAATATTTTGTTAATAATTGTGTTTCTAAAAAATATATTTCAATTCAACAACATTTTTTACCTAAGCTAAAATTCATAAAAGCCACATACCTCCATCAGATACGAGTAGATTGTCACAGAACGGCTCGGCTTGCGGCTCGTCAGACGAGGGAGCGTCAAGTTCCACTGGTCGGTACGCGCCCTTAGTGCGCCAGTCCTTCAACAAATCAACACTAAACGTCTAGCCAAACATTAACGAAGGATTAATGATGCAATTAACTATATTTACAACCTACTTGGCAGATATTCTGAAAATACATGTTCTATGATTAACAATACTTTAAAATCAACTAATAATGACACAAGGAATGCAGTACAGCGCTATCTAAACAGTATCACTGGCTACGCTCCAGGACTCCACTGTGTAATACTGAATACATTAGCCAAGGTCTTTCCCAAAGTAATCATGAGATATCTTGTCACTGAGCACAGAAGACTTGATACGTACGTACCACGACTTTTTGGTGTTCTACATCGCAGTCTGTCTAAAAGAAACGAAATGCAAACAGAATCATGGTTTAATAAATCTACTTGAGTGAGACGATTTCAGTCGTCTTTCATTTATATAATAGCTATCTTGCCAACCCAAACGCTCAATTTATGCCAATTGCCGACAAAACTGTATCATAAATTCAGTGTTTAAATAAAAGTAGGGGAACAAATGTTAGCGTATATATTACATAAACTTATATGTACTTTGGGTTGACGGAATTGAAAAGGAGGAAGAAACGTTGACAAGAATTTCCACCGTGCGTCTCAACTGTTAGTAGCGATCTCACAAACACGTACTACCCTGAACGTACACGTATGAATGGTACACTTTAAGCTGAAACAGGACTTTCGGGCAAACAGGAATCGCTTCAGAGGCATTATTTAGCCGCTAAATAATGCCTCTGAAGCTTAGCGTAAATTATAAATTCAAAATAAAATCAATTTTAGCGTATTAAAACTATCGGATAATTCTTAAGTCTGTGTGACATTTAAAAATTACATTCGTACCCGAAAAATGACAACAGACTCTATGTTGGTCAGAGGTACTACCAGTATGTTCATGTTAAATAAGTATGTAGTACCTGAGGCTTGCGTTTCTTCTTGAGCGCCTGTGGGCGCGCGTGCACTGGCGTGGAGACGGCCGACTCTCCCGAAGACTCGCGCAGCGGCCGCCCGGTCGCCCTGCCTGACCACTGCCCAAATAACCATTCATTAAACGTGGCAAACACAAACCTACCATTTAATATAAAACAACATAGAAATGACAAACACGTATTTTTGACTTTGGAAGAGATCGTGTAGAGTTATTAACGTCCAATACATAACAGACGTGTCTGATGAACCCCGATAGGTACGCGAAATCTTCTGTGTTTAAGAAAGTTAGCATCAAATGTCATTCATAATTATAGGCAATTTAAACAATTATCTTGTATTGGCACCGTTCCATAAAACCGCAAAAGAAAAACATCGAGCAAAATTCTTAGCTTTTAACACAAATTCATAATTTAATTATTTTTAGTTTTTCTTTTCTTAAGCTTCAAGTTGTGTAGGCAGTGAATATTTTAATTTTAACTATTGGAATTTTGGAAATTGGATGTTTGGAAAGCGACCCATTACTAGTATGTTGAGGTTATTGTGGCGGGTACTGGACAGCATTGTTGTATGGACATGTATGTATTGAGTAGGTACCTCAAGCCGCGCCTCTATCTTGATGGAGTCGTCGTCCATGTCGAGTATGTTGAGGTTGTTGTTGATGTTGTTGTAGTCGGGGTAGGTGGCGGGCGGGGCCACGCGGTACGTGTCTGACTCGCACTCGCTCACCGAGCCTGCCTCCGATGTGCGTCTGTGAGGACAATGCTCAAAATGTTAGTCGTTTTAGGATTTCTGAGATAGTGCATGTTGTGAGAGCGAGACACTATTCACCAGAATGTTTTATTAGAACATTCATAAGCCTAAAAGCGTCGTAACCACTTTAGTCCCATCTTTAAAAAGTAACAAGTTGATAATATTTTTTAAGGATCATTAAAACTTTATGCTTGTACTTCTAGACTAAGTAGCCATGTATTTGCTTGGTTCGTCTGCTATAGTGCTAGCCACCGTAAAAGGCGTGAATAATGCTTAAGATCTGCACTTAAAATACATTCACGTCAAAAATGTTTATGAGCTAAAACAAATGCTTGAGAATGAGCACTTCCTCCGATTATACAGGATGCTATTTATCTGTAAAGCATATTAGTAATGTGTTACTGTCATGCTACTAATCCCTCGAGCGATTCAGTTTGTCAGTTCACTTGTAAGAGATATTAGATTTGGTCCTAATGTGATAATCAATTATTGGGCACTGTTCCAATTTCGAGTTAGAGATTCGTAAAACAATCTTTAAAAAGAAAATCAATGTGCGATTTAACTGTCTGCGATACCAGATGAACAGTGTAGGAAATAATGAAACAACTTTTTAACGGATATAACTCGCGTTTTTATTTTGATAATACAATCCTGACGTTTCGAGTGCTTTGCAACGAAACGTCAGGATTGTATTATCAAAATAAAAACGCGAGTTATATCCGTTAAAAAGTTGTTTCATTATGTTGAGTGTTCGCGAAAGTTTGAGACTATATTAGTTTAGGAAATGTTTAGTAACCTATACAAAATAAATTCAAAAACAGTATCAATTAAAAACACACACACAAAAATAAATTAATCATTATATGCCGTAGGAACATATTCAATATAGTGGAAGCTTAGTTTAGTTAGTTTAGCTTAGTTGGTTAGTCCTATATGTGGGTGGAAGCTTGTTATTAGCAATTTTCATTACCTAAAATTGTCATCTAAGTATAGTTTGTTATTAGTCTGTAAGCTTTCTGTAATACTAAATAAATAAAATAAATATAGATGATTTGTGTAATATCAGAGAGTGGACTGGCATCAAGTCTGTTGAAAACCTATTCAGACTTGTATTAGAAGAAAAGTTCAAATACTAATAAATAGTGACCGTCGATCTTCAGTAATTGATTGATTGATTCTTGTCTTATACTTGTTGTGTCTATATGTATAAGACAATAAGTATATAGCAGTGCAAAATTATAACAATTAAAAATGAATTGTTAGACGCCCTGCAGTTGCAGCTGCTGCTCAACCAAACCAAGTTGCCTAGGCCTGAAATTAATACACATTGTTAATTCCCAGATTAATTTTTCTATTCCGTTTTTTTCCTACGTGACGTCACTTCGAGCCGTGAATGGCGTTACGTCGCCTACACGCGTTGATATCGACACATCTGTCGAGGCGGGCGCGAGACGTGTCGAAGTTGTTACGGTGCCAAAAATACCTCCCAGTACAACAAAACTGTTTAATGCTTACGGGAGGCGCCGCTTGTTTTGACAAATATATTTTCGAATAAACTTTGGCCTTGCCTAATGCAGTACGAGTTCAGAAATAAAGAAACATTAATCAGACAAGGACAACTTTAATTACAACGAAAAAATAAAAGAAACTATAAAATAACATAATTTTTTTTTTTTTATTTATTTATACTTTACGTACAATGTACATAAGGCGGACTTAATGCCATAAGGCATTCTCTACCAGTCAACCTTTGGGTCAGTAGGAAAGCCTTCGAAAGAAGTACAAAATAAAGGTATTTGGACACAAAAAGTTCCTTAAATATTATCTGAAAATACTTATTTACTAAATTTATCTATATATACTTACAAATACAGTACTTATAATAAATAGATACATAAATAATATAATAATATATATACAAAGTTGATACGACCGAGGGGCTTTTTTTTAAACTACATATACTAGGTACCATTTTCAAGCTCTGTACCAAAAATCAATTAAATAGGAGCAGTAGTTTAGTCGCAAATGATTTTTTAAGTTTTTGCTCCGTTTGAACACGATGTATCTTTCCTAACAGCTGATTATGTCTAGACCCATAGGTCATGCACCTCAAAACGACAAATCTACGATACGTTGTTGCCGCTCCGAAGTCACAAGTACAACCAAATATTTCTATTTCAATAAACATCGGTAATGTAAACAAGGAAGCATTAAATACACACACACCTGTACTTTCATTACGAGAGTGACAATGATAGCGAATCATCTCGCGCGTAAAAGAAATAGAAATAGGTCAGTGTGTTCTTATTGGATCCTAGATTTTTGAGATCGGTAAGTAATTGGGTAAGTGGGGCCTCTTAAAAACTTGTTTTTTCAGTGCGCCGACGCTATCCTTTCGGAACATACGTGACGTAATTATTTTGTTTTGCTATTGTGATAGGACACTAAATTAGTTTTAAACAGTATCTTTTTTTTTCTTGTGACAGGACACGTAATTTGGGATTATTATTATTTAATGTTAGTGTTTTTTATTGTGATAGGACACGTAATTAAACTTTGCTTTTGTGTATCGTAATTAAAGTGTTTAACAATGCCTCGTGTAACTTACACGGCGTCAGAATACACCGATATTATTTTAATTAATGCCGTGAAAACGCAGGCATTTCACAAATTAAAGTGCTTAGCGACGGGAAGTGATTTAATTAGAAAAATAAATAACAATATTCTCCGTCGTCGGTATAATTTGTGTACCTATTGATGTGAATGGAGGACACATCGAGAATTTAAAAATTTAGTGTTTTTGTTGTGATTGTTGTTCCTTGAAAAACCTTACCTAACATAAAAGAGCGCGAGCGGAGGCCTAAGCCGCCGCCCGCCCGCCTTGATACCTACGAGGCTGCGCGTGCGACGTTGCCACTTTGTTACCTAGTATCTAAGGTCAGTCAAGTTTATTTACACAGGATGTTTGCGTTTCACTCTGATTTGTAAGCTATTTAGTTTGTTTGAAAAAAACAAATTCTCATTTTTGGCGCTATTTATTTTTGTACTGTATCAAATTAATACTAAACACGTATAGCTTACGCAGTGTAATTTAATGCCCCTCTGTCATATCAACTCTGTATACATATTAAATCACTATATAGGTATGTTATTATATACATACATTAAATATTATCAATAAAAAAAAGAAAAAAAAAAAAAAGATATCATCCGTCTCAACACCGTCTAGGACTGGGATTGCATCGACCTAATGTAATAATCCCGCAGTTTTCTTTTAAAAGAAAATTTGCTTTCATAATCATTATAAGAATAAAATAATAATAATAATTTGTTAATGAAACACAGCCTGACATCATCCGAATCCAATACATCTTAGCCCCTTCAGTCTTTTACTTTTAAAACGATGGAGTCGCCATACTTTACGAAATAAATGTTTTTAAATCGAGTCAGAAATATGACATTTAAGCTGTCACTTTCTAGGATACCTAATGAACAATAACTTTTAAAGGAGTCGTATCTTATCTAACTACCAATACGACGTCAAATAGCTATAACGACAAATTACTGCTATAATTAAAAAAACTATAGCTTGGAGGCCTTTCAGGTCTCGCTAGAACTGATCTGAGAGAGATCAAATGGAAATAGTTGCAGCATGTAAAGGCCCTAAGGTACACGTACATGCGCGCTATACAAAATCACGAAATGCATCTCGAAATGTGTTAATCTACATGCGAATATCACTAGATATATACTATACTATAGTATATATACATATAGTATACTATATATATATATACTATATGTATATATATATATACTACATATATATATATATATATAGTATATATATAGATATATATATAGATATATATATAGTATACTATATATATATATACTATATGTATATATATATATATACTATATATATATATATAGTATATATATAGATATATATATAGTATATATATATAGTATACTATATGTATATATACTATAGTATAGTATATATCTAGTGATATTCGCATGTAGATTAACACATTTCGAGATGCATCGGCTTTACACACGTCACCACATTGAACGCGTATAGACTAAGAGCGTGTGCAGGACGTTACATATCTACTAAATGCAAGAGATTCCGACGCGAAGACGTAATATGCACTGTTATGTGTAGTGTCACATTGAATCCCTAGTGCGTCACACTGAATCCAACGTGTAACTATAGTATAAAACAAAGTCGCTTTCTCTGTCCCTATTTCCCTATGTATGCTTAAATCTTTAAAACAACGCAACGGATTTTAATGCGGTTTTTTTAAATAGATAGAGTGAGTGAAGAGGAAGGTTTATATGTATTTTGCACTCGTGCGAAGCCAGGGCGGGTCGCTAGTATCACTACATAGTATAAAACAAAGTCATTATCCACCGTCTGTCTATCCCTATGTATGCTTAGATCTTTTAAACTACGCAACGGATTTTGATGGGGTTTTTTTAAATAGATAGAGAAGATCTTAAGGAAGGTTTATATGTATATTGCACCCGCGCGAAGACGGGGCGGGTCGCTAGTTTTATATAATACGTTATGAATCAAGCCCTTGATCCAAGGACTTGATTTAGAAGGCAGTACCTACTCTTCTTGGACATGGTACGCATAGTAAGGACTAGGAGGATCCTTCCTCTGAAGCCCTGACCGCCCGCCCTAGCTTGGACCGTTATTCGATCGACCGACGGCTGTTCCCGATACCGGTGGGATAGGTAAATTTAAAATGCTTTTATAATATATCTACTAACATAGCTATAACGATAAAAGTAACGATTGGATTTATTATTTTCATGGATTATAAATTCAAGCTAGAGGAACCGTAAAGTAATAAATATAAAAAACACAGTTTAGAATTTTACAGTTAAAAGAAAGAAAGTAGGTGATTGGTAGAAATCGATTAATGAGTTTTTTTTTATATACAAAACATTAATAAATCTACAACGGGATTAAAAATTATGGTAAACTTTTCAATCTTCACTAATCAATAACAATGACTACAGCAGGTGCAAACTAACTCATCCGGGCTAATGTTAGGCTCTTTCCTTCTTACTAGCTCAGTTACAAGCGCCCTAACTAGCGCCCCTGGTAACTTAACTCTTTTGTAACTCTTTTGGTGACCGTTCACATCGACTACTGAATGCGTTGTCGGCACGTACAGTCACACGCACCTCTCCGCTGGTTTGGCATTCCCACAATGCTAAACTAATGTCACCACCGCGCACTGCGATTTATTTGCATCAGGATAGATATGTGTGAGTCATATATTGCGAGCGATATATAGGTAAAATTGTGTATAATATTGTAAAAAATAATTGTTTTTAGTGTGTAACTGTAACTGATGCAATTTACTTTTGACCCTATACAGGGTTATTTGTAAAACACCAGCATCCTTAAAAGGGGTCATTAAACTCATCATTATAAACAACCTTTACTATGGAACCAACCCTGAAATCGCTAAATAAAAATCAGCTGTTCCATACATTTTGTTGAGTCATATTATCATAAATGTATGGAAAAGCTGATTTTTTTTTGCGATTTCAGGGTTGGTCCCATAGTAAAAGTTGTTCATAATGATGAGTTTAATGACCCCTTTTAAGGATGCTGGTGTTTTACAAATAACCCTGTATAATGTATAATAGAGATATGAATTCTGAAGAGAATTCTGTAGAAATGCGTTCCTTGCGCAGTATGTGTGGTAAACTTTGAATGATAAATGAGGTGATAAAGGAACGTTGCGGTATAAAAGATGTACTGACAAGAATTGAAAAGAGTATGCTGAGGTGGTTTGGTCATGTTGAGAGGATGAATGAAAGGCGATTAACAAAAGGTGGTGGCTATATGGCGGATGTTAGAGGAAGCGCAGGAAGGAGACGCCCTAGAAGGACGTACATTGATCTTATTGGTGATGTCCTTCAAAAAGGTCGGTTGCGCAGTACTTACAACCGGCGCGTGTATATATAAATGTGGACGAGGCAAAGGAGCATGCCTTCTGTAGTCTACTAGTTCTATGCCTACCCCTATGGGAAAAAGGCGTGAATTTATGTATGTATGAAATATAAATGTTACCGGCCAAACTCGATTTCAGGCCAAAGTAGTTTCTTCTAGGACACAGTGCTGAGTGCAGTAACTAAATTCAAAATGATTAAAAATAGAGTCAGGTTATTAGTTAATCTACTAACGAGCGTAGCTTTTGCGAGTGGGCGAAGCCTCCCGCCATTACAAAGAAAACCAGCTGAAGAATAGACTAGGTCAGGTTAGTAAAGTATGCCAGAAATGCTTTTGGGCTATTTCTACACAAATTCTATCATTAATTTTCTTCCAAATCAGTTTGAATTAGGATGAACTAGTTAATACTGTAAAAATGGTTTAGGAGAAACTAGTTAGGTTTAAAATCGGGTTTGGCTGGTAACGTATATGATCAAGTTGAACTGACCGGTTATAGTCCGGTGTTCGCGGCGCGGTGGGAGTGGCGCCCGAGCCGTCGGGTTCTCCTCCGAACACTTCACCATCTTCTGGATATAGCGGAAACCTGTCACATGAATGAAAACTGTATGACTTAGGACCTATTTACTTTTTACTGATAATTTTCACTGTCAACGACTACTACTTATTTTTAACCACCAACTAAAAACGAGTGGTATTAAAAGTTTAACGTGAGTATTGGCACAAAACGGTAACCACCTGATAGTAAGCTGTATTACGGTTAACGATAGACCAAACTTTAGACCAGGCAGACGGAATTCGAACAATAGTTGTACAAACCAGTTCCCCAAATAGGTTTCACCGAACATCAACACCGAACACGACAAAATCGCTTGGCGCAAGGCTTTATCCAGATGTAGTAACCAGCCCCGGCCGATGCTTTACCAGAAGCAGCTTGGGTGTCGATCGTCTGTGTCTTTTGACCCGTCATTAGTTGACTTTTAAGATTCGTTAATGTTGAGAAATTGGTGCTTTTCTAGGTCCAATTGGAGGGAAAATAACTCGCTTAGTTGCGATTGAACTTTCTGCCAATATCAAATTAAGACGTTATGAAGAGCTACGTTGTACTTAGCTAGTATATTAATGTTACCTGTTGAAGGAAAACATCGTGATGAAACCAGCACACCTGAGAGATTTTTCAATGGTGTGTAAAGCCATGTCAGAGGCCTACGGGCGGTTTAAACTCTGACACCAGGTTGTTAATCAACCATACAATAAGAAGTGTTACCTGTAATTATCTTCTGACAGTCTCTCGTCGTCATCGGTCGCTATAAATTGTACACAAAGTGCGCAGTCTCCCTTCACACTCTGCAGCGCTTGTACCGCCTCTTTGTGACAAGCCTGAAAATATACCAAATCTCAATGTTATGACTGTAACTCGATGATCACTTGTTTTTAAGGGTTGATTCATAGAAGAGTTGAAATTATCTTACCCTTTTAAAAGTGTTCTCTATCTATGTGTTGATAACTTTTTTAAATATTAGGTTTCATTAAACATAGCTAAGAACCATCCAACCAAATAATCAGAATCTTTCATAGGAGAGTGCTTAATATCACCTCGATGACTGGACTTTATATATCCAAGTAGTATCTATCAAAGAGTGGCAGACTGCCAGGTGATTCTGTGTAATATTGAAATGAGATCAGTTAGTGTTGTATGAGTGATGAGCATTACCTGTGTGAGGTCGACCTCGTTGATGGCGAGTATGGCGTCGCCGACGTACAGCTCACCGGTGAGCGCGGCCGGCCCGCCCGCTTCTAGCTCTGAGATTAGGATTGGCACGCCGTGTTCACGACCACCCTGTATTTCAAATAAACAATATCACTTTATTTTTTAAGTGGAAGTGTTTATCCATTAGTGAAATGTCAATAATATCCAATGAAAGTGAAAGATAAATAAAAAGTAAGAGTTACAGTGACAGAGATGCCGAGCCCCAGGTGCGGCGAGCGGCGCACGCGCACGGTGCGCGGCGGCGCGCGCGCGGCGCCGGGCGGCGGCCGGGCCACGCGCGCCGCGCCCGCCATGCCGCGGCACACGCGCACCAGCGTCTTGTGGCGCTGCACCAGGATCTCCGCCTCCACCTGGCGGCAACAACCATTGCGCTACACGCTCAACCCAACTACCTTTGTTGGGCTCCACTTCTAATCTATCCTAATGTATTTAAGTAGCTATTACTTTTCTGATTAATACTACTTTAATAAGCGGCCAGGAATATAATGCTCTAATGTTCAAATTATATCTAGGATTAGTATTTAGTCATAAAACTTCGATAAATTAAACACAAAATGTCAAGTACAAATGCTTAAGCAGTTATTGAGGAGACTCCTGGTCATTATTGACATTCTAATTCAACGTGGGCGTTGGTCAAATATGTATAAAAAATGATTTGTACAGAAACCGAACGTATTTTTATTTCTGTCGAGCTGAATCCCCAAACTGATGACCCAAAATTCCACTTAAGTTGTACGGTAGTTTTTCAAATTAAAACGAATTTTGAAAAGTGTAATGTAAGAAATTATATTTTTACCTACTATTTTACAACAATTCCAATAAATTATCCAGATTGCTTATCAAGTAACCAGAGGGGCTAAGAGGGTCTTACTCTGGGTTCGTATAGCATCCTAATTCTATAATATTACCTGAGCCCACAGTGAATCCCTAAGTTCAGCGCGCATATCTCTACCAAGTAGTTGTAGCTGCTGTATCCTGCCGGCTAACTCTTTATCCAGGTACTTTGTGGCGAGCCTGAAAATTAATTAATATAAAATTAAACTAGCAAATCTTTCATAGAGATTCCAAATAATCAAAAAAAAAATTATTATCTATGTACGCGTTTATTTAAACTTCTTAATATTTAAGGGAAGCACACATTTAGTTCCAGTGTATCTTATCTTCCCTCACCTAGCTCCAAAGAGTTCAGAGTGTAACGCCAGTACGGTTTCTCTGAGCGCGGCGTTTTCCCTCGAGAGTTGTGCGGCCTCAGACCGCGCCCGCGTAGCGTCCGTCACGTTACCCGCTGCGTCTCCTGATTCTTGGCAACCACCTGGACATCCAAATATTATTTTAAACTTATCAACTTCAAACACACTTGACAAACTCACAAAAGTAGAATGATATAGCTATCGCCCTGGTATTTTTTTAAAACATAGAAGACACGCTGGCTCCAATGACGTGAAGAATTTTGGAAATTATAGAGAAAACAGATTTTTTATTTACAGCGCAATTTACAGAATAATGTGATATTATTCTATAAACCGGCCAATCTGGAAGTAATTGGGGGAGACCTATGTTCAGCAGTGAACGTCTTATGGCTGAAATGATGATGATGACGACTCTATAAAATGCGCAAATTTTGTAGATAGTGTAATATTGTTAGAAGGTAACAGGTAGCTGGGCCAAAAAACTCCATGCCATCAAAAAACTACTTTTTATTTAAATTTCCCGTCATGGACGAGCACAACCACCTAAAGAAAACTATTGAAGAATTCTGATTCTAATAATAGCCATGAATAATTCCTTCATTTTATAGCGAATCATTAGGCATATGACAGTCATGTTACGTATGAGATTAGGCGTAGGCACGTAATCGCCGTGTCTAATAGATATCTATGGCGCCATTTCTTCCTACAGGTGTCGTAAGATGAATTTCTATTTTGATATTTTTGGGTTGGTCTTACATATCTAAATGGAGCTTTCCAATTCTATTTTTAGAATTGCAATGTTTAAAGAAATACTTATCTTATTTCCTAACCAAATAAAGTAAGACCTATGTATAAATAAAAATCAATTGCCACAAATATTTGTCCGCGCATCACTTCAAAGCGGCTAGATTTGAATGCCATAGGTATTCATGTAGGTACCTAGTAGGTACATAATAAAATGTTTAATTGCATTGTTACTATATTTTTCTAATAACCTTATTAATATTTATTTCTAAGCCCTCTCCCACTTTCCGATATTTCGGCACTGTTACAAGTGGCATGATGTAATATCGGAAACTCGAACAGTATTAAAAACATGGTAAATATCCCGTTATTTGTACTAAAGTTAATGACAGTGATCATGTGTTTAAAAGCTGGAAGCAAAATTGCCGATATTCGTGAACAAAACTTACCAGCAGACGATGCGCGTGCTTGCACCAGTTCTGCCCTCATATCCACAAGCTCGGCCTGCAAACAGAGAAAAAAATCTTTAATCCCTGACAGTTAAATCTCCTGCACAAATGGACGGCATCGTATATCAACATTCAACAATAAGTAGTGTCGAATGTCATGGAAGTGATTCAGCACAATAGAATTTAATCTGGGTTCAAAATCAAGGGCGGCGTAAATCCGAATTAAAGGAACGACAACGCGGTCGAGTATGTCCTCGACACGGGTACAAATACAATACATAAATCGTTTGACTTCTGCACCCTCGTGGTGACGTGCACGGCACAGCCGGGGCGCGCGCGTGCGCATCCAGCCTACCCTAAACATTTTACATGTCATCTCCCGACCAATTCCATGATGATTTATTTTATTACTTCAGTTGAACATAAAGTTAAGTATTTAGCTCGTGCCAAAATTTATGATCTCATTCATATTTCGAAGAATTTTATCTAATTAGACACAACTATACATATCTAACCTTAATGTTTGGAGTATTTTGTAATTTGTTGTTTGAAGTCGTGATAGCCTATTGGTCATACCGTAGACTGTCAAGGCAGAGGTCTCAGGTTCGAACCTAAGGCGCGCACCTCTGACTTTTCGTAAGTTATGTGCGTATTACGTGCCTCGGAAAGCATGTAAAGCCGTTGGTCCTGCGAATGATATCTCTCCGGTAGTGCCGGATTGCAGTTCCATCAGACTATGAGAGTGAGGGAATAGGCAGTGCACCTGTGTTTGCACACACACTTGGGCACTATAATATCTCCTGCGTACTTGGCTAATCTCCGTTGAGATTGGCCCCTGTGACCGAAATTCGAGGATATCAGTATGCTATATACAGAACCGCGAAAGCTTGAATATAAATGGTAGATACGCTAAGTAGTTAGCATCAAAATAAAAAGTACATAGGATTATAAATGGAGCTTGATTAGGCCCGCCTCGACGTTTAACAAGGCCCTTACATGGAAATATCTATTTAACTACATCACTTTATGTAAATGCGAGCCTATTCAATTGTATGCATACAAATAATTCAGTGTAATTTTAGACAACAGCAAAATGATCTCGAGGAATGTCGTTAAACTACATTTACGGAGAAATGTCGAGCATGTTTTGCCTCGAGAATATATTTAATTATAAAAGTGTAAGTACCTAATCGTGCATCGTAGTGCTAAATGCTAATTATGAACAGTATGAATCAAGCCGGAAATGCATGTTACTACTGTGTACTATTTAGGTACAGAAGAATGCTATGATCTCGAGTGGATTATACGAAGAACGCCTTGCGGCGCAGGAACAGGGCAGCTGTGCGCATGCGGTGTTGGGCTGCGAATACACATATCAAAAGTTACTCATAGGTAAGATGCATTCCAAAGCTGAACCAATCATGAAGAAATAATGATTAAAGTGTTTCTTAACAAGAGCTGTAAGTGAAGAATTTCAAACAAAAATCCCACAAATTCCGGGTAAAATATAAATAGCTAAATGTAATTAATATCATGACGTGACACGTTACAGACTTCACCTAAGTTAAGTTAGTCTTCAATAATAAATACAATCAATTTACAGTGGGTGATAGATCACTGAACTTTGACGGTAATGGTTAATTTAAATCACGTCAATTGTAAATCCTGGACCTTGATTTATTATCAAGTCATTATCCAAAGGGTACTATTACACGAACGGGACTCAAAGCGGCCCAACTGTAAAATAATAATAGCAATGATGATCATTAGCCCAAGATAATCAACAACAGAATGTTATTGCAGGAATTCTATTTTACGATCGATAACTTAATTATAACCGACCCCGATTACAGATTTTATGTTAATTAATAAACGCTTAATACTATTAAAAGGGGAAAGTGAGAAAAAGTTTCTTGATGATAATGATGATTCTAAATTGCTTCTCTATATTAAAAATGCACTCGGTTTATCGCTTTTATCATAATTTTAATTTGAGTTATGACAACTATTAATCCTATTTCCTCGTTTTAGTTTGTTATAATAAGCTATGTGGAGGCTTTATTATGTTAGCACCTGTCAAAGACATTGCAACATTTTACTTTAATTAAATACAGACCGATAAGATAAAGATTGGCGCCAAAGAGTAATTAAACATTTTTTTTTATATGGCTGATAATGTGAATAAATGTTACGTTGCGTCAGTTACGATAGTTGTAAACATACGTATACAACAACATACATTCAGATTTGACAAATATAAACTGAACAGTAATCTTCGCAATAAGATTATTTCGAAACAAGTCACAACGTTTCTCAGCAAGTCTTCAACTTAAACGTGTGCTATCGACAATTTCTCATCGAGACTTTCAGCACCACACCCTTTCCAATTATCCTTGGATATAGTTAAATTTATATGCAAAACCATGAACAACCTCTACATAATAGCTTGTGTGAATGAACACACTGAGTACACCCATAACAAAATATGCACGCTTGCACTCTCAATATTTAAGCAACATTGCACGAGATGAAGCTGTCTCGTAGAACATACCAATAAACACGACCTACGCTGATTTCAAGATCATTATCGCCTGAACATAGTGGGCGTTTGTTGTTAAAAGCGATCGTGAATATTATAACACCGATGAGAATTCTAACGTTTTTAACACATCTCAATATTAGATACAGTATAAAAAACTATTATACTAAATGAACAGTTAAGTTGTATTGCGAGACAATGAATTCGATTCATTAGGGCCTCAATAAAACGCGAGTATCTTAGAACGGATGGCCCTCGGCAATTTAAATACCAACATTGACGACAACATGCCCAGTTACTTTCATCTCTTCCCTAATTAAGTTGCGAGTTATTGCGATATGTCTGGGCAGTGGCAATAAAGCGGCTCCACTCCAGCAATCAGAGACACGAGTTGTATGCCGTCTAGTATAACTTGCAATACAAGTAAAGCGATTCTCGCTGTGTTTAACCAGAGCCCTCTGCTTTACGCGGTGTGGGCGCCGATCTCAGATAAGACTAACAAACGGAAGATTGATTCACCGCTGTTTGATATCATTGCACGCATCTCAGATACACGAGTGATTTGATCACGGTGCGCACGCGTCGCCCGCCGGCGCTCGCGAGTCACAAACACCAGACAATTCATGCAAAGCAACAATCATAAATCTCCCAATCTGTGTGTCGACACTTTTACACGTATTCCAAGATGAAATCTAGTCTCATGAATAACAGCACATGCCGTAGCATTTGAGTATGTAGGTAGTAAGATCAGTTCAGATGAAAGCTCTCAATTCTCGGCCGACATGTTTAGAGACCACATGAGTGCTGATGTAAAACAGTAATTGAATTAGTCCGCAATGCGATCGCGTCTGCTCCAGTAACTTTTATATGGGCACTTAAATTCAATTATTTAATAATTAGATCAAATGAAACATAACTGAATATAGGGCAATGTCAAAACTGTTTTTCCATAGACGAGTACCTAATATAACATAGCTAGCTAGCTGAGACAAAAAAAATCTGCTAAAACAAATTTTTGTAAGAAAAGTTGTAAGCACCTAATATTATATTATTAGGATTGCTGTACAGCGATGTGTACCAAGCAAGACCTAAACGAGGCGACGAACAAAGCCATTGAGGTTGGCACATACTCGTCAAATAAAATTTGAATTGGGTCTTGACTCGACAAGAAGAAGAAAGGTTTTTCTAATACGGAAACGTGGATTGGTATTTTTCCTTTTCTATATATTCTGTTTTTTAAATGAAGCCTGTTTATTGTTATTTGTAAACCTACTAATTACGCAAATACAAAGCTGCACGGTTTAAATCCTGTAGCATTAGTTAGAGTACGAAGTAAATACAATAGCTTCGTGATTAAGACAAACACCTCAAGGTAAGACAAACCTGCAGCAGCTTTCGGGGAAAAAAATATTTATGAAAATTTTAGATCCTCTGAAATTGTCCTCTTGGAAAGAATACTTAACTCATTTGATAATAAACACAATTTAAGCAGTTATCATTCAATTACATAAATTGTAATAGTAGATTATTAACCAAGGGGATAAAGCAGTGTCTTCTGTCACGGGTGACGATTTAAATCGCGAGCGTAACGAAGGACTCGAGGTTTACTCCCGAGCGTAGCGAGGGTGTTAATAACTTAAATCACGAGCGAAGCGAGGGATTTAAGACGAGTCCTGAGTGTAGCGAGGGATTTAAGTTCACCCAAGACTAAGACAGCTTTATCACCTAGGAAAATACTCTACTTTTCGTACCATTTGCGAAAAAATTAACACAATAATACGTACTGATTCTGAAATTGCTAGACCTTTCGCACTTCTCCACGTTGAAAATTCTTCATAAGTTTTAAAATAATTTTCCTTGGATTTTGTTGGAAGCAAATTTTTTATAATTGCGGCAGCATTTGCACTGATGGAATCCGACAATTCACTGTCACTGTCGCTTTGATTTAACATCGTAATGTATTTTAAGAACATTAACTTATTTATAAAAATAGATTAAAATAAACTTTATGTATTTGAAGAAAACAAAAACGCGGCAAATTCCTAGACCAATATTTTTTTGTCGGAAATGCAAAGGCATCAAGCTCATACGGCCTCGTCGGTTTTTGTAATTTTATTTAATAATCATAACTGCATAATAAATGCGTATTCCTTTTTCAAAAAGATCTGTAATGCTTTATAATTATACAAACTCAATGGTGTTAACACAGATGTAGTTCAGTATAAGTTTCGGTAAGTATTCCAAATTTAAATCACATTCTCTCCCTAGAGCATGAATGAAATTCAGTACAATTTTCTTTCCCTGTTTTTGACAGATTAATAATGACTATTGTTATGTTCTCTTTTTGAGGCTTAGAATGTCACTTTTTTGAGCAAGTGGTACGAAAAGTAACATACTTTTAAAATTTAGTTTGAAACCGTTTAGATGAAAATGTATTCGGAACATAACCCCGCTTTAACTACACAATAGGTCTCTCCTGTAGGTACGTTTACATGAGGTCATTGTTTCGTCGATCTTGAGCGCCCTACATGCATTGTTTATGTCTCTGACAAATACTTGCAGCGTGTGCAACTCTTCATTTACATGCGTCCCGGCCGTGCTTGCAGTCGCATCACGCCGGGGACACAAGTGTCCTCCAACTTTTCACTCATTGCCAGTCAATATGCTAATTCTTTCGCGGTAGCTATTGTGCACAAAGCGAGCTTGTTTGACAATTAACACGGCTATCGTAGAAATGAACTCTATACAAAAGTAATATCGAATTCTCATGTAAGTTAGCAAATGTAAAGCTAAACCATAGTTCGCAGGCTTTGTGGCAAACAAGATCAGCAGATAGCGGTATGCACGCCCACACTGCAATAATACTTGACGCTTGTGCAACTGATCTCCAAACTTACATTAGAATCTTGTACTACATCCGTAATGCAGCAACGGGTGCATTACCATATAATTTATTTTAAACCGATCGCCTGCACCATCGATTCGAAGGTTTTATGAATGATACAAGATCAACCAAATGTGCTTACATTCGAACAATGGTGAGAGTACAAGGTGCAAAGGTGATGGATCGCCACCCAGGAAATGGATGTTATCGGGCAAGCAGCATGAGTAGTGGATGAGAGCGCGACGGGGTGCTCGCTTCGACCCATTTGCCCTATCTACAGTAAAGAATTATTACCGCTTTTCACTTCGTCCTATTGATCGTTTCCATTATTCCAACGGTCCAACCTAACCGACACTGCTAAAGAAACAGTTGAACAGTAGTGTTACTAAAATAAATAGATTTTTCAAACATCGTTTCATTCTTTATAATGTAGTTTTCATTTACACGACACCAAAACATAAAAAATATGAACAACACCGAAAAGCCGTAGGTTGCCGACGCCGACGGGGATATCAACGTACATTTTATGACAATGGAGACAGTGAACTAACAACTCATAGCGTTTAATAAATGATCCTCGCTGTATAATCCTAGTGACAAGTGTTGGCCTCATTTATTGGAAGCAGTCCAAAACGTTTAATCTTAACACACATTACGGTTTTTTAATTAGGCAGGATTTAATATTGTAACGGGACTTATTAAGATGTTACCACCATTTTATATTGTTATTGATTGATAGATTTTTTTTACAATATTTAACTTAACCGGCTAAGTAAGCTTGGGTCAAATCTTGCAACCAGTTCTCCTTTATCTACTGGACTGAAGTTTTGCAAACACTGAGTTCTGATGTGGTTCTGATGTACAAATACATTTGTAAGAACTGATGCTGCAGCTAGGATTATTTATTTCTTCACGTGAGAACTAATCAAAAATTTAATAACACAGACACAAATCATTAATTAAATTATCTATTTACACTAAATAACTTTATTTACATAACAAAATATGATAATAATAATTTTATGTAACGTGGGACGTAGACTCTGCAATCATTGTGCCGATAGTTGTGTCGGCCAATGGCCTAATAGCCAAAAGCCTCGATAAACACCTAAAGAGGCTCTCGTTAGGCAGCTGGATTGGCAGCCTGGTGCAGAAGGCAGTATTGCTGGGCAGTGGGCACGGCGCGAATTGTCAGAAGGTTCCTCTCTATGGACCCCTAACTTACGTAGTAACTATTAGTAATCTGTGCCCTAACCACCGGTATTGGGACCGGTGGGCTACTTAGTTTATGGTTTATGTACATGGACGAAGAAATTCTGGAGCGCACGATTTTACCTAACCTTATGTATATTTTTCGTTACGCGTAAAACAGAAAAATATATCACGTATAGCAGGAATTCTAAGTACTTAATTATAAAATAGGTAGTGCACCTGAATATTTAAAATCTCAATAAAATATGGTTGTTCATTGTTCATTCGTGTGATTTGATCGTGATCGCACCTGGCGAGTGCAAACGCATTCATTTCCCGCGCGCCAGAAGCGTCGCGTCGTGTTGTCTACGACAATTTCGCGACACGTTTCTCAGAAGCGTATCAATGCAACACATGCACTGCACCCCCAATGAGGATATGCTAATGTTTCTGTTCTTATAATGCCCGGTGTACAATTACCTGTGTCTAACCGTCTACTACCACATACAGCATTTCTAAGATAGGTAACTATCTACCTAGGTAGGTACTTAAATAAAGTTTTGTTTGTAATGATTGATTGATGAACATAATTATGATACAACTGCATTATTCATAAGTAATAAACTTTATGTATATTCGTAACTGAATCTAATCGAGTTGAAATTAAAATCCCACAAAACTAATTGCATAATGCTATTAATTCCGTAGGTTACATTTAGTAATGTTAATACAAATGTATTATAACTGAATAACAGTTATCATTCGAAGCTTGTAATGTAATAAGATACCTTTTGGGCTATTGATATTGAATTTATGCAATTAAGGCAAGGCGTGATTAAGGCAAGTGTTTACAATATAATATGATTTAGGATTTTAATTATGATGACTAATCATTACGATTATTATCTACGTATTAAATATCTTACCTGTTAAATGCGATTTATTTGTGGAATGAGTCATGAATATTTTAACAGTTCAGTTAAGAAATACTCACACCAAACGGTGCAAACATGAAGTTATGTCTTGTTTCTAGCTAAAAGACATTATAATTTATTAAGAAATGAAAATGAAACACCAAGAGCCTACCATTTTTGTGCGTTGTAAATAAAAAAGTGTATCCTACAAGATACACAATAAGTGTGTACACACTCCGTTTTATTTAATAAAACGTTATTTTTATTAGGTATTCATCTTTTGATTTCACAAAAATCCATAAAATGTATGAAAGTAAGTATAAATATAATCATCATCTAGCAATGCCGCCGATATATTAAATTTCCTTTTCTTTATGTTAATGGTCAGTAAAACTTACTTAAACCTAACTTATATAAGTAAAAGTTAGTAGTAAAACACAATAAGTACCTCTTATTCCATGACTGACGCAAAATAACCATGCGGAGCTGGTGGAAAGTAAGAAGTGGTAGAGAAAAATAATGATTAAAAGTAATGGTCTTAGACATTATGTAACTTAGATAAGATAATGATTGCGTAGCGCATTGTGTTCCTATGCGTGCCCGAAACTTTTCACAAATCAGCCCTCGACCTACCATAACCTTAACGAGAGGAGGTGATTTATTTTAGTAGAAAACGTGTCAACAATACTGACACATCTGTTACACGATTGGCAACATCAGTACTTTCAAACGTAATGATACAAATACGAACCCCATAAACACCTAAGATTCAAAGCCCTCAGTGAACTGCACACAACAAAATAATTATTATTTTTACGTAAAACGCTTTTGTTATCAAAACTAAAGCTGTGTAAACAGGAAGGGGGTGAAATATCGATTACTAAATTTGAACCAAATAATAAACAGGTCAAGCTAAGTAAAACAGAATACATTTCCAATTTTTTAAAACTTATATTATGTAAAACAAATAAATACACACGGGACACAGAAATAAAGTCCAAAGTACAATAAGTACCTCAATATATTCTCTATACTCAATATTTTTACTATAATAATTATTTACGTAAAAAATAAAAATCAATAGCCTAGATAAACTTCATTTTATAGAAAGAAAGTGCTACTATAAATTAGTTTTTACTTCCGTCCTGCACCGTAATATCAATGATTCATAATGTTTATATGATATGAGGCGACAACTCACGAGCAAACAGTAGATTGTTCATAAAATTTATAATGTTAATAAACAAAGCTCCCAAGCTCATAAAAACAACAAACAATAAAAGCGATTTTAAGCTATAAACGTATGCAGTGGTTTATGAGTGTTCCACTGAGCAGTAAAATTGGCATCAAGTCATCGATGAAGGGTTAGGTACCGTCCGTGTAGCTAAAAGGAATGAATCATGCGTCGGTGTCGCCTGGCCTGACTTCGAACTCGAAGAATGTATTGTGATCAATTATGTACGTCGGTCGACTTATGTAGTCTCTATTAAAGTTTAAACCAATTTGAACTGAATTCCTATACGTATTATTTTAGAATGATTGCAATTCTGCAGTGCAAAAGCAACATCAAAAGCGTCGAAGGCGATATTACTGGCTGGTTGGTTGAGACTTGAGAGTAATGTTCAATGAGACTATTGAAGGCTAGGAAACAGGTTTGCGAGTATGGTCGGTGTTTGCGGTCACGACGTCCGTCGAGGATGGTGGCACGCTCGAGCGGACCACAAAGTGGACCGCAGGGAGCCACCCCGCAACCGTCATCATCGCGCTCGCCCGCACCACCCACAAAACCTCAAAACATGGAATCGTAAAGGCGCACATAAGCTGTGCATCGTATCAAATAACGACCAGAATAGGGGAAACACAATAGCATTCATGAATGACGCGACGCTTTCGAGATAAGTGTTGTGAACAAAGCTGCTGAGGACGCTTACGCTGATAGATTAAGCTCTGTCTATTGAATAGTCACGTACGCATGCGTTACATTACATGAAATTCCGGTCGACCCTTCTGTTTTGCGAAAACTAGCATTAGGTATGTTTCATACTTACATTACGTAAAATGACCTCATAGTTACCAACAGTTTACTTGCACCACGGTTACACCGTACCTTTTAAACGTACCTATGCAAACGTACGATAGGAGAAAAATTGAAAGTCTGTTTGGCACGACATACGACAATGAATTAAAAAAACAAGCATTTTAACAATAAATATCTTTTCGTAAAGACAAAAATGCAAATCGTATGCGGTTTAGTACGTAGAACCATGCTCAAGCTAACTCACAAATAAATTACTGCCCCCGTCACGACATTTATTCAAATGAATCTATCTTTAGACTACGAATCGTTTTTCTATGGTATTATTTATTTTATTGCTTCAGGTATAACTGTTAGTTAAATGTGTGATGTAGTTTTAGAAGAAACACGCACAATTTTACACATTAAATTTATTACACTGACGTGTGAAAAACCAAATGATTTTAAGTTCATTTGCTGGAAAACGAAACATTGCTTCACGCTAATCAAATAGCTATTTCTCTGAGTGAAGTAATTGTGAAAATAATAGTGATTGCCATTGACCTGTGTCATTACTTATTTACGTCCTCCAAGCTAATTGCATTATATTTCACATTAACGTTAATAACCCCCTTTATTTAATCATTTTGTGAAATACGCGAAAGTTTATTCAGATTATAAGTTTTGTAGTTATACGCAGTTTAGCGCAGTAACTTAAGCGATTTATCTGTCATGCCAAAAGTCGCGGGTACAAGTTCGGGCGCGAGCGGCGAATCGAGGCAAAAGCACGAAAAAAACATTATTTATAATATTTTTTTTAACTTTTTCTTACACTCTACTTAATGTTTCAGACGTAAAAGTATGTAAAGATGTTTGTTATTCAATCACGCGTAAACCTTTGAACAGATTTGGATAAAACTTTCAACACAGTCCATGTTCTGAATTAAGTAACCTTAAGGATGCTTATTATATCAGTTCGACCTCAAATGATTGAAAACGCGGGCAAAAGCTAGTAGATTTTTTCTTGTAACTCGAAAAGAAGATTATCTACAATTTAAAAAACTAGAGCTAATCAAAAAGTTCTAATTATGTTTTTGAACATAGTAGGTATATCAAATGAAGTTAGCAACAGCAAACATTTTCCCCGTAACAGTGCTGTAAACGAGTGTTATGTATTAATTTTAAACAGTAATCATCTACTCCACATTTTTTTTTAAATTGACGTTTGGGAGAATTCGCATGTAACTAATGTTGTTTTCAGTATATTTTGTGACAAAGCTTTCGATTGCGTTAACCACGACATCTACACTAGTCAGCAAGCTACACCATTATGGCCTCGATTTTTTGATTAAAATTTCTTCTCATTCAAATAACCCTGCAGTACACCCATGGTCCTATTACTTGAGCAATAGAACTCTATTGTAATTAATTCAATTTTAGGTTAATTCTTATTCTGAATTTATATTAACGACCTACCTTATCACGTAGGGAAAGCGATAAACCACAAAATTGTTTTGTTTGGAGATGATATATCTTTGTTACTTGATTAAGAAGATGGTAACAATGATTGAGCTACTAAATTTTCTTTATAAATATGCATTCTGTCCCTAGATGATGTGTAATGTGTATCTGGGGACACGGAAGTATCCGCAAAAGACAAGCTCAACAGAAAACAGATGACCGGGGCAATACCTACCTTTACAGGAAGCTTCGAAATATTTGGGAGGTTTTTAGAACCCTATTATATCTTCGGCCTAAACAGCCCCAGACCACTCAACAAATTGGTCCAAAAATATTAAAGGGCTCGGCCGTTTTGCGGGGTTAATAACGGCTCATCAGCTTCTTTCTGCATAGCTCACTCTACTTGTTGTACATGACTGCTACGAAACGGCATCATAAGTTTTTCAGGGTGAAAGGTTTGCGAGGATTTATCGCGTGACAAAAATAGAAGTGCTTTTTTTGTTTAAGAAATAAGTTTTGTTCTCGACGGATATATGAAGACGGACAGACTTTTGCATTCTGCGGTATTAAGAACATGGGACGTGATGTGCTAATAAATTTATTGGTGATTCTGAGGAAACGACTGACTGTGCCTCCTGCAAAGTGCATGTTATCAAATTCGACCCTAACAGTTTACTTATCTTTAAGTACAAAGCATAATTCACACTATGTATTTTACGACACAGCAAACTGCATTACTGCACAAGTGTATTTGTAATTTATACTTGCTATTGACATTTTAAACAAAAACATAAATCATCAGGCAAGTTAAATACTTAAAACTAATAAATATTTTATCATCTATTAAGTAGAACAAACATGTCAATCAAAGAGATAGTGGCATAGATGGACGGTGTCATTGGTGCAGTAACAAAAAGGAAAGCTCAGGTTTCCTTTTTACAGCCGGATGCTCCATCTCAGAGATGCCTACTACGCAAGCCTTGGTAAATGTGGCGATTTATGAGAGTAAAACTAGTAATTGCCTGGTGTCGTTAAATTTTGCATTTAACTTTAACGTCGATAGTTATTTCTCGATCGAGAATTATTGCGGCGGTTACTAGAACTCGTCAACCTGCACGTGTGTAGGTAAGTAGGCATTGGAACCTAATTAAACGTTGGTTATACTTTATTCTCGGGCCTGCGGCGAACGATTCCCACGAACCGCAGAAAGGCAGACCTGTCGCATTATCATATTAAAGGTAAATCGTGTGCAGGCGTGACGGTGTAGGTACCCATTTCTGCAAACGTCGCGTATGTATGTGACGCGTCCAAGATATGTTTTATGTTACATCGGACCTTGGCCACCTTACTTCATGTCCGATGTCACCGCTTCAATGTAAGCAAATGTTTATATTTCTAATGCAACACTATAAATTGCAACTAATTAACATATTGTATCCAAGGTGTTAACAAACTGTAATAAAATTGAAAGGGTGTCTAGATACGTGTAAGCGATGATTGAGACCGTTAACCAATGAATACCTAATAGGTTGTACGATCCATATAGGACGTGTGAAATGATGGCTTCTTTGAACATGTAGCTCTTTACATCAACACTCAATGAGATGCCAGTTGCTTCCTCGTAACACTAAAGGATATGTGAGCAACTAAAGTAAAACATTGTAACGATATCGAGAACCAATATACAGGAGTGCAATAACAATCAGGAAATTCTCATGACGTTTTATGGGCACGATAAAAACCTGGCGTTTTAATAACAGAAGTTATAGGTAAAATAATATGATTTACTGCAAGGATGTTACAGAGCACCCGTAACCGTAATCGAAACTATCGGATATCCGATAAAAAATATTTGGGTAGGTTACAGGGGCAGAGTTATGTTATAAATTTCGCAGTTTTAGTTTTACAAAGATAAGATTGCTCATCTTGTAATTGCATTTATTTTCCTTCGGCTCTATTTTGACTCTATTTCCTATCGAATATCTGAAATGATTTCACACAAGCATAAAAATATAATAACAGATATCATTTAACAACCCTGATTTATAAAATCCCACAATTCGTAATACTTTCAACCGTGTTATCAATACTGCAAAAGAAAAGTGATGCTCAAATTGTCTTTTCACAATAATGAAACAACTTTTTAACGGATATAATTCGCAACGAAACGTCAGGATTGTATTATCAAAATAAAAACGCGAATTATATCCGTTAAAAAGTGTTTCATTATGCTGAGTGTTCGCGAAAGTTAGAGACTATTTTATTGTCTTTTCACATTAATAATACAAACATGAGAGTTAAATAGAGAGATAAATGACGTGTATTCTGGAGAACTGTAAATGTATGTGTAATGAACTGTAAATTATATCTGTTTTTCAGGCAGTGCTTGTAGCTTTGACTAAGCCGCAAAAGAATATCATAGCTTTTACATAAAATATGATTGAAGTATAGACAATCAATAAAAGCTATATTTTCTTATGACAATACTATTCTTAAATCTAGTACGATTTGCTTCAGATAGTGAAGAGAATCTTATTAGATTAGTATTACAATCACTCTTTTAAACTATTACCGCAGAAGAACACAGTAGTAAAAAGAGATTTTTGCATTTAGCAGTTATTGGTAAAAGTAGAAGTTATTACTGGTATTGAGTATAATGTTGTGAACTTAAGGTTATAAAGTTGTTAAGTGTAAATAATTAAATTAACGTGCCTTGTTAGTTGGCTTCTTATTATACGAGGTATAGCAAAACAGTGTTCCATTCGTATAATGATCATAACTAACTTGTTAAGCGCATTAAAACACGCGTTATCTTGTAAAATCACATTCAACGTCGCGATACAAGCGATAAATCAGTGCTGATTGAAATAAATGGCTGGCTAACCATGGAACAGTATAGTTCGATCTATTTGCAGGCAATAAGTCCTAGTACTCACCCATATTCTCATTTTGGAGTGGTCAACTTACATTTACTACTGTGTTACTGCTTTTCATAAGACATTATACAAGAACCTCGTATAAATTTAACTGACCCTATTACAAGGTACACGCCAATAGATTTATAAACGTCTACGAAAAAGGACATCAGACCTGATCAAGCAATAATTTACGTATGTTAACATTAGTGATCAGAGTAGTAAAGAAAAGCACGAGGTATCTGAAGCGTGACTTGTAAGTCTACAAAACAGTATCGTGCAAGCCTTGTAGGAAACATCAATACATTTTGCCAATGAACAATAAGTGGTGCGGCGAACAGCGCGGGCGACGAGCTGCGATCATAGTTTCTATGTACTTTCAAGTGATTCCAATCATTTATATGTTCATGTTCATTTGGTAGTCGTACTTTAAATAAACCGAGGTGATGATACAATCATAAAACAGAATACTATTTTCTAAGAAAAACAGTCTATAAGTTTAATTGGCTCGTTAAACTTCTTTTTTATTTCACGCCTGCGTCTATGCGTCAGTGAAGCAATTTAGGATTGCATAAATCTACTAATTGACCATATGAATGAACAATATTATTAATTTCAAAAATAATAACCACTGCTAATAACTTTATGATTTAATCACTAGTTAAAAATGTATTGATTACATTACTCGTACCATATTTTTTTCTAAAAACAAAATTTTCTGTATTTTTTCGTGGAGTTGTAGAATTTTGGATGGAGGTTTCGAACGTGGCAGTAAATTATTAAGACACATTTTAATATATTCACTTAACGGAAAGAAAATAATACTAAGAATCATCAAATTACCCCCGTAACAGTACAATAATGTAAGACCAACGACGATCAATCATGTGCAAGGGACAAGATAAATAATTTCGAACAACTTCCTTCTCGTTACAAATATTTCATTACGAATTTCATGTTTTGCGACGCACGGATGACGACAAACTTTCCCAATAAAATGTATGGCAAAGGATATTCGCAATTCCAGAGGTGTTTCGTAATTAAACCCTAGTTAAGTAAAATAATAGTAGTAGTATTTGTCTTTATAAGAAATGA
The DNA here is from genome assembly GCA_936450705.2 of Protodeltote pygarga. Lineage (NCBI taxonomy): Eukaryota > Metazoa > Arthropoda > Insecta > Lepidoptera > Noctuidae > Protodeltote > Protodeltote pygarga. Next base: position 11,751,569 of record OW388251.2, read on the forward strand.
TATAACTGCAAAAAATTTAATAATCTTAAACTTTATTTTCTTTGCTGACTACGTCAACTTTATAAAAACCAAATTCAGCTTTATTAAATATTTTCTACATTTGCGGTTAACGGTGACATAAGGAGCGTGCTAAGGAGTCCCTACAATTTTGAAAGCATTATGGCTTATGAGTAATGAATAAAGATATGTCTACAATCGCCTGTAAAGGACAGTTGACCACCCGTGTAGTTCCCCCCCTGCCTCCCAAGAGCAGACGCCTCAAAACCCACATAACCTGTCACGAGCCGGCTGTGGTCAGCAATGGATGGACACGCTTCGCGGTAATCGAAAATTATTAATGCTTAATTACTGTATGAGCACAATCGCACCAGTTCAAGTCCGGCGCCGCCGCGCTTGTTATCATTTATTGAGACCTAACCCGTTTCCATCGCATATTTATTCAAGTAATGACTTTATATGGCAACACGGGTGTTCTGTTACGATGTATTTTTAATGTATTCTTATTCGCAATTATATGTCGCCACTTAGGCGTTATTTAAAACCTAATGTAAATGATATAAGAATGGTAAAGTGCTTATCAGTTTTAATGTGGAGATTCTGATGCGATAAAGTGTCAACGTATAAAGAATTCTAGGTAGCGACGACGATGCGCGGAGGTGGCAAAGCGGCAAATACAATGATCACAAAGTACAAATCTTTTGGTATCCTGGTTGTTGCACACCCTATAACATTTTACGAATATAATAAGCTTCTAGTGAGGTAGAAATGAATATGAAAAGCTACAGTTTCCTATAAAACCTCGCTTCCTACTAGAATGCTTTGTGGATCTATTGGTATTCATGAGAATGCTAATTTCAATAGAGAATACTGTTAGATAGTGCCGCTAGAAGATCTAAAGCTAAGGAAAGCTTCCGATTTAAGGGTGGCATGACAAGCTATAATATTTACATACAACACCAATGCAAGTTTAATTAAGCTTGTAAATAGCACAAATTACATGGAAAGCTAATACATTGTGCCAACCCCGGGTCACAATTGATGAGACATTCACGAGCCGAAATCAGCTTTAAAGTGTTATCAGCATCGCATATTCGCATTGTAGATAGTGGATTTAGTCTTGATATAGACAGCGATAACTTCTATGATGTTCTACGAACTATAGAATATAATTTATCTTTATAATTGTTACTTTTGTAATTATATAATTTATTATCTTTATTATTCGAATAATGGCCGAATGAAAAATGGTTATTCTGTACATTTTTATTGTTCGTAAATAAGATGTTTTGAGGAATTGCATTTCACATTCTATGAGTTAAAATTGCGAATTGGATTTCTGCGACTAAACTAGGAATATTAATAGCTTTCTAAATTGATTTGCAATTCTAAAACTTTCTTTTCATATGTTTTCCGAAGGGTGTTCGATGTAGCCGTTATATGCCGATAATAAGTATTAAATAAAATTAAAATAAAATAAAATGCCTAATACATTGATGATGATAATAATGTTGTACGCTTCGCGGATCCTTGAGCTAAAGTTTTATGGGCGTCATCGACAAACGACTAACATACGTTCAAATGCCGCTTTCATGAACTTTATCACATGCAATATCCTTTGCACAATCGCACAGAGTGTACCTCCATACCGTGTTCTTAGTAACAGAGTCTAACAAACATTAATCGACTCAACAACCATTGAAGGGAAAGTCAATTTATGTAACTAAACGTAGCAGAAGAACCAATAAACTAATATTGATTATGATGATCGATGAAGATTTGGATTCTTCAAGTCTTCGAAATGACGCAATATAGACAAGTGTTTAAAACATACAAGTACCCAGTACACAGCGTACTTACAACATGCGACATCATTTCACCGTAAAGCTCTGATCATAAAGAACGTCTTCTTCTTTTAATTAACATCTGATCAAGGGATTCATTTAGAATAATCTAGTACACGATTTATGAGCGATGTGAAACCAACTTTCTCACGCATTTTGCTGACCAGCTTCAGCCGTCAGCACACCTTATTTTATGGCATCTAAAAATTTCATCTTAATTCTTAGAAAGCTCTTTTCTATGTATGTATAATGTATGTTTGTAGGTTGTACCATCTAGTTGTACAGCATCTGTAACTAGTATCGTAACCTGATATACTATTTAATGACGCTATCGTAATTGGTAATTACACTAGATCATTACATTTATTTGATGTAAAGTACCATCAGTGATGAATAATATTACGGAAACTATAAGTTTTGTACCTACATTTATCGGTAATAAAATGTGCATCCTGTTTACCTACAATAATAATGAGTAGGTACATAAAGATTTTAATAAAGTATTTGTGCATATGCGAACACTAAAGTTCGAAATTTTGTAAGAATGTTGTATTAGAAGTAAATAATGAGGCTAAAATAAGTATTGTACTGAAGACGATAGTAAAATAAATCTGTAAACAATTTTATTGAAATACCTAACAAAACAAATTTAATGATAAGGCTTGAGAAAACATACTGAAAATTGTAGTAAACGGAGGCTTCAGTGTGAGGGCGGGCGGGGAGGTGCGCGTACGCATGAGGCGTGATCGGCGGCCGGCCGACAGAGCCGCTGCGGAAGCTGCGGCAAGCGCACCTGTTGCTCGACCTCCGTGACTACACACATTAACTAACGCGAAACACACGTGTACCGACTCGCGACTTTAACCCTGTGACATGACTAACAGTGAGAGTTCAGTGACAGTGCCTATTAAACGGTCCTAGAGGACGCATCTACAGTCTGGATCAACCCTAGGTCGGTAGCGCAACGTTTTATCTTATCACTTATCGCTTGTTTTGATTGCGCATGCAATATCCGCTGTGCGAATATCTAAGGCGCGTTTACTTTAGTTTTATATTGCATCCTTTAATTATCTACACATCTGCTACTTGGAATGTTACCAGTTTAAACACTGTCGCCTGTAGGGTGGTAGAAACAGATTAAACACTAAAAAAATATAATTACAAAATTGGTACCAATATGAAGTCTCAATTATTATGTAATTTATAATGTAATGTGTAATGTAATGCAGTGTAGTAAAAAGATACAGGTAGATAATTTATTTACAAGAAACATGATAATTGAAGTTATATTGTTTTAGTTCAAAATTGTATACCTAATCAAAAAACTTTAAATTAATTTCAACTAAATTAAAAGTTTGCTAGAAATCTGTACACACATTGTAGTTTGTTAGACTGCAAATTGTAGCTATACCATTATTTACTTCTGTTGATTTTTAAATAAAATAAGTAGGTACCATTGACATTTACTATTTCAAGTAAGAAATCTTTAATTATCTTCAAATCAGTGTTTAAGATGTTATAAGAGGCGTCTGTACATTTTATTTTTGCATACCATCAGTCAAAAATATGGATTAGGATTAGTAAATGAATGTTATTTTTTACCTTTAAATTACAGAATTTATCATTTAAATGAGAAAAATTTGGAACTAAAAGAAATTTTGACAAAAAAAAGGCTTACGAAAAGTAATTCGTATATAACCAGCAATCTAATAAACTACTCTATAAATAAATATAAACTTATTAATATGAGCATTAAATGTCAACAGAACAATATAAAGTTTATAAATGTTTTTAAACTTTTACTAATAAGAATCATGTTATTATTTCGGATCTATTATCCTGACCATAGTCAACATAGCTTGACGAAAACGTCAAGGTTAGATCAAAAAATGTAATTAGGGGCCTAGATTAATTGCAAAAAAAAAACTACGTACTTAGTTGCAATATTGAGTTCATCAGGCAGGAGACCTGACAAACCTTGCCACAGTAACATAAGTTTACGCGTGTTATCGACAATATCAGCATCGCGGACTGGTTCCAACGACCGCTACGCGCTGCTGGCGCAGCAGCGTGTTTGCGAACATCGCTCCGATCACATTTTGTCCATTTAATATGATATCAACTGGAAACATCAACCTACATAGAACATCGTAAAAGTGAACGTGAACTTCATTGAACCTTTAAATTAAATTCGAAGAAAGCATTTTTCATTAACAACTTTTTAATGTTAAACCGAGTGCATATAACGTGTCTGCACGCATCGACATCGTTAGGATTGATCACGTAAATCGCTGGGCTTATTATGTAACATTAGCATTTAAAGGACCTCTCGGGACCAGAAGCGATTATATTAAAATAGTTTATTCCCTTGTGAGGAAATGTGAATGAACCTCTAGGAGGAATGGTAGCATAAATCAAGGCATTACCGCCTCGACATTGGTTAACTAGCGAGACGCTGTACTGGGATATCATAATCGTCGGCCAGACATAAACTAACGCTAATTACAAGGCAACGTCGCTACTGGCTCCTGAATGCTACTTGAAGCTCTGAGGCTCTATCATTGCATAACGACGTGGGAAGAGCATTTAAGTGAAGGGCATCATAAGAGTAAACACTCGTTAACTGCACTGATGATTTCATACAGGTCAAGGAAACGCCAAAAGGAAAACCGCAGCGGCCACGAAATATTATTTCTGCATTAATTAAGATGTACCCAAGCACCTTTTGCCGAACATCTCGGAAAACTACCTGTTACATGAGTAATAAACTAAGTAAAAATAAATTTGAGTTAATCAAGATTAAGAGAGCGTTACACCAACTGCAACTCAGCGCCAAAAATAAAATACAGTTCTCATTAAGATTTTGTCCAGTAGAGCCAAGGGATTCTTAATAAGTATAATTTAGAAATGTCAGGGTAATTGAAATTTATCGTTCTGACGACGAGCGTGTCACCTTAACCTTTAAAGCTGGTTTTGATTGTTAAATATTGATTCGCATTTCTATTTCAAATCGATTAAGTACCTATCTACCAGCTGGCAATTAAGAGACCAGCAAGGGCTCGCCTTGAACGGTGTTAGGCAAGCCCTCGAAGCGAGTGTGTGCATGTTGCTCATCTGTTTACTATTTCGAACTGGATAATCAGTGCTGTATTATTTAAGAGTACTCATCTATGGTAACGTTCAATGCATTCTAATTCGACGTAGGTACCCAGACATATGACTGAAAATATAAAAAAGAAGCGTAATGTAGTAGTAAAGCCTAAGAAGTTGGTAAATAATTAAAAAACAATCAATATTATTAATTACAAAAGCTACAATCTTTAAAATTTATAAAATTAATCAAACATATTATGCTTTTTTCATAATTAAAAAAAAAACATATCGAAACTCGCAAAAAAGATTATTACAATATTATTCTTAATCAATTACCAATACGTGCCTATTTTGGCAAAACCTTTCGAAAAAAGAAATTAGGGTACAGTTTGTACAAGCATATTCAATATGCCCGGTACCCGAATATAATTAACGGCTATAAATTATGTTCAAACGCGAAACGTGCTCATACCGGGCCCCGACAACTCAATGGACTTTCGCTTATAAATAACAATATGTAAAACGTTTAATAAAGACGCGAAAATTATTTGCGGTAACATTTCAGATTTTTACTACATAAACAATGTGATATTTCGGCACTCAATTACTTATTTTTAAATTTTTCTAAGTTATGATACTTACCTACTTTCAAGTAATGTTTTAATATAGACATTGCCTAAAAAAACTAGGTCTACGCCATCCGTACCTATACATACAACAAGCAAAAAGCGACTCCCACTTCAGGAAAGGTTGTTTTACGGCGTTTAATTGGATTTGTACAGGAAATTTCTGTTGCTGCATGGGGTTTTTATCTGATCAAATTTTCCTGTAAACTAACCCAATTTTTACAATTAAAAGAGAGGTCTTTCATGATAACTAATTTGTTTCTATGGTTGCTATAATTAAATGTTATATGAGCCTGAAATAATTATTTTAAAAAATAATGAGTTTAACTTGCCAGTAAATTGCATCAAAGCTTCGAGGAGGTTAAGCTTCTACCTACTTTTCAAATTAATTGATCATATAATTAGACAATATTTTTATTAATGAACTAGTTTGGCCTAGAATAAACTTGTTGTTCCTGAAATTTATTCAAACTAAAATGATAATAAGCACTCGAAAGTTTCTATATCTGCAAACAAGAAATATTTATCTATAATAGGCTTGACAATATTATGTAAATTATTGGTATTACCGGTGCGCGACGCCTGCGCTTATAATAATAATTGTTAACGCAAGCAATGACATATTTTGACAGTGCCATTTAAAAATATACGATAGCAGTTATTACGAATTACATAACCTATCCTAAGCTGTGCGTGAATACGCAGTGGCAGCTATGTATGCAGCAGACCGCGTTCTTAGGGCGTACAATTAAATCGGGAGGTATGCATATCAACGTAAACAAACACGACACAAGTCGACAGAGCTCCCGGCACCACAAGCACCTTGTATTTGTTCTACACAAATAAACCTCCCGGCACGTCCCCTACAAGTGCGGGCAGCGGGATAGATAATAGCGCATTAAACAAGGACGAACGCCTATTTGTTACCCACACCTTTTATCACTACCAATAACGCCATAAGCATCAGTCGGGATTCGGTGATGGATGAGACACTTGTAAATGCCGTCAATTAGCAGAGAACAGTTGCAACGACAGTTATATGAACCTGTTTGGTTACAAATTTTATTATACTGAAGAAGATAAATGTAGATAAATTATGACACCTTGAAGGCAAGGTTTGCAGCCTATATCTACGTGAAGAAACTTTGTTTTCTTAACCTCCATCCACACTTCCCGCGTGTATCAGTTGCGAGACTAGAGAGAAAGTACCAGAGAACATTTCGTAACTCCTGCATTTGAAACAAGTAAGAAAATCGAAAACTAAGTGTTGTTTTCTTTAACAACAGCATAAATATCCATAAAAGATATCAATACAGCCATCAATAAAAATGCTAACGCAATTTAAGCTCGATACATAATATGATATTACGTGAGTGCATGTGTTAGTATTACATAAGACTTTATAGTAAAGCATTATTGTGAATGGATGGAATCACAAAATGGATATTGGATGAGAATTTGGAAAAATAGGTTTGTAACGACTATAACAGCAATGATATATGATATTACAACATCTTCGATTGTCATTTTAATGCGAGTATCAATTTTATCGTCAAGAAAGCGTTGGTCATCAATACCGGTCTGGTAGACAGAGGGAGGTCCCGCGGCCCGAGGCTCCGCCATCATTTATTTGCATGTAGAGCGCAAAATGTCGCCGCGAGATAACACCGCCTAATGTGTATTCAAAGCGAATCATCACCATACTAATGTTGTAATTAAGATTTTATCGCGACTAAGCCGGTTTAAGAACGCATGTCTTTGGCACAGACGCTAGGAAATATGGCTTATTATACAGACTGAACTATAAACTTGACATTATGGTAATGATTTGCCGTTATAATATTTGTCCAAAATTTCGAATTCATATAACTTATGAGAGTTTTACATAAAATGTCAACATGGGAAATCTTATGGAATAAACTTGCAATTTCCCACATTCACAAGATTAGATTTGAGATCAGGTTAAAAAAAGAATAAATAAAAACCTTTTTTTATGGACAACTAGGTAGGTACCTACTTACCATGTTTACAGTTTACACATAAACCGCCATACATTCCAATAACATTAATCATAAAACTAACCTGGTAGAGGCACTCAAATTTGAAACGCATTATCAGTTTTAGTTTTGTTCTCTTTTTTTAAACTACAAAGCATTGTTAAAAGTTTTGTGGTGTAGACAACACCACAAAGCTTACCGTAAAGACATTGAACCTGGGTGAGTCTTGTTTTGACCCCTTTGACATCGCATTACGCTTACACATACTCGGTACAACTAAAGTATGATTTAACCTTTCTACACAATTCGTTTATGTCTTAGCAATAACATGCACGATGATATCAGACCTATTATATTACCACGACATGAAAACTAGACATAAAACTTTACCATTGAATGAGACAATAAAAACATGTTTCTTTTAACAATGATTTTAATGAAGTATCGCTAATGTGCATAATCAGATTAATCGGTAAGTCTGCAGATCAAGCGAAACCGCAGTAAAGTGCGAAGAAAGAAAGTGCTTCAGCACAACATTTTGCTCACTTTTTATGAAATAGTTTGAAGCTAGGTAGATGGGCCTTGATTTTTTTTATTTGTGCTCAAAAACCTTAATGTTCTAACTTTAAAGACATCTCATGATCATGATTATTCTAATCAAATTTGGTTCAAATTTGTGATTACTTTATAAGTAAAAAATATAAATTACACTAATCTGCAGATTAGCTAGAGTGTTGAAAAAATTGCTAAATTTCATGGAGCAGATACTAAATCTGCTCCATGCTAAATTCGCTCATTAATACCACACAGAATAATACCTTGGTGTGGCAATAAAGAAAAGCGAAATTAAATAATATTTGTTATGATCATGAAGAGTTGTTCAACTCGATTGGACAAGATAGCACATCAATGGTTCTGGTTTAAGTCATGGTCTTATTAGGTAATGTGCATTGTCTTAGATACGTTTGATTAAAATCTGTTCTGGGAGCGGCACGCGCACGCCGACATGCGCCCTCACTGGCGAGGCTAGAGTTACGCCTGGGCACAGCGAGCTGCTCAAATATTCAGTCCCGATGTTGCACAATACGTTTGTAAACTGCTCTCCCGGGACATTTAGCGGTATTAAACTATTTGATAAGCAGATAAAATGTGTCAGCAGTCAGCACTAGCTTTAATTAAAACAATTCCACCTCACTTCTATTTGTAGTACAAGATAAAAATTGGAAAAGCAAACACAACAGTGTTAGTATATCAAGGAAAAGTAAAAGTTATGACTTTGAGTAAGTAAATACTTGCATAGAATGTTTAAAATATGTACATGTTAAATACCCGTCCGAATAACTAAATGTTAAATAGAAAACAATAAATTATGTTAGATAACTTCCTCTCGAGCATAAAAAGAGCCCTTTAGGGATTCATTACTTTTGAAGATAATTTTCATTTATGATATTCGAACAAACCAATTTCGACATCAATGATAATATCGTTTACAACCTAATAAAAAACAGTAAACGGTAGCAGTCACGCAACAACATCGTTTTTCAATTTACCATCAGGTAAAATTTAAATAATTATGAAATTATCTAACAGCGGCGCCGCTTCCTCAAAATGTCTTAGAATAATAACGCAGTATCAGTGAAAATAAAACTACGATAAAATGGAACATTTAAGATAAATTGCACCGAAATTCCGGATAGATAATTCGAAAAACATGGAGTCTGTCACTAACTAATTGGCAGCCGGTTTACGCGAGCGGCCGCCGCGCCGCGCCGTCTGCCGGGGTGCCGTGCCGCGTCAGTAACCCACTTACGAACAACAGCAGCAGATGACACTGTAACTCTCTAAGGACTTAGTTTAATATGTACTTCAAACAAGAACCTACATCTAAACTTTCCAACTTTCTTCGTACAAGTCAGCCAGCTATTTGCCATCTCAAAACCGCAAACTTCACGTGAGCTAAAAGATTTAAAGCTTCAAAATCTTATTCTTCAAATAGGTATGGTGACTGTGTAACAGCGACACGATGACATGCCAACGCGTCTTTCCATTCTTAAAGATGATTCAGCTATCCACTACGATCCTAGAAATGAGGACAGTGAAACGACCTATCGTGGACTGATAACGTGGACTAGGAGCACTTATAGCTATCTCTAGATACATTAACACAGTTAGCTATTGTTATTACAAGTCATTACAACAGAACAAACATGGTACTCAAGTCAGGGCGTAACTTACTTATTGCCTTTGATGAAATAAAGCTATTTTGTTGGAATTTGATCATATTTTTTAATTAGGAGTCTAATGTGTAGTAGACCTTCTTATACATCAATCAAAATTCAACATTAATTTATGTCAACAAGACCCTTTCTATTGTAAAACTATCATTTAACAATCAGTTTCATTAATTTAAATTACATAATTGGAGCAAGCATAATTGAAAACGTGTAAGGTAGTATTTAAGTTGTTAAAAAAATTGGATGACGAAGGAAATTTTAAGCCGCAATGAAGCTCACTGTTGCTTTTTTGTTCTTCATTTCACTCATGATTTGAACACGGAGGTTATTTATTTTAAATGGTGACTCATATGAAATTGCAACATAAAGGCAAATTTATAATGAGTTACCCGACGACATTCCACGAAGGCCGCGTAGTCGCAGACAGGTAAAGTTTGCTTGACTTCGCGAGTCCGCACCCAGTGATCACGGTGCGGTGCGGGGAAGCAACTATCCACAGTTACTTTCGTAATAAAATTGAGTTAATTAAGTCATTTAATTGAATATTTACTACAAATAAATGCTAATGACATGTAGATAATGATTAAGTTTTACTGCCTGACACAGAAAAATATTATTAGGTATTTCTTCACAATTAAAATTTCTGGCTAGTTTAATCGACACGCCCATTTCCTATTTAAAGAAGAGACATCGTTTTTATATCCTTGTTTTTTGTTGCTTCAGTATTAATACATATAAGTAAAATTTATTTATAAATGTTGGCATGTTAATAAATTATAAGGATTTGACTTGAGTCTACTGATCTGCTATTTATCTTGATTAAATATAGGTACCTACCGACATTTTTGTGTTAGAAATGATGCAGGCGGCTTGTGTTACGTGAATACCAAATTAGAAATAGAGCATTTAGTCTCCTACAAAACTAATACATTTTTATAGATTTAACACAAATTACTGGCTATAGCAATCAAGCACATAAACATTTGGCTTTTAATTTATACTTTGTATTCAGTTTGTGACTAAACTGACGCAAAAAAGGTTTTGTTTAAAAAGTAGATTCTGTTTCACCTAAAATGCAACTCAAAAACATTTAAATACCTACGTATACCACACCGTCCGTGATACCGTTACAAATTGAAGGGCCAAATAACAACCATACCACAAAAGAGCAACAATCAAAACAAAATTGACAGTCAGCCAGCAATCTCGGGTGGTCCACGATTTCATTATATTGTAACGCACAACAGCGCACGTATACGATTTTCGAGATAAATAGAAATAGGACATCCCCTTTCCCTACATTTTAATTTAACAACGGAAGCAGCGTGACTCGGCAAGAAAAGAATCAGATTAATTTTCATCGTTGTCTCGCTTGACACGCCAGCACCGTTCAAACATGATATTCAAAAACACTGCACCGATTTAACTATGTAGACAAAAGGGGCAGACAGTGCTATAACAAAATAAACGTGATTCACCAGGAAGCTCGTCCACAATAATACGAGAGAAGGACGAAAAGGCCAATGACTTTGTAAAAACAAATATATTATATAGGTACCTGTCTATTAATCTTGACTCATACCGAATAGCTAATTCTGTCTGTTATGTGTGAGGATCTAAATAATAAATATCCTCTACGTATGGACTAATATAAGTAGAAAAAGTATTTATACTAATTATATTTGATACATATTAGTGTATGAAAACTTATTATGTGCCAATAAAAGCAATTAAAAGCGTGTAGCACCTGGAAGTGCGCGCTGTAGCCGCGTTGGCTCGCCTCCAGTTCTACTGAACTTTGACAACTAGCCGCGGCGGTAAATTGCTGTAACACATCCGTCTGCCTTGCCGCACTCAGACGCAGCGCAAACATCTACCGAAAGTGAAAATGCTATTCAGGAAATATCATAAATATAGTAACTTACTGCCACTTTGGACGTGTTTTTATAAACGGAAGGGATATCTGTATTGCGCTTTATTAGAGGAAATACTTTCGCATTATTGCATTCTCTGGTCGCATGTTTTCAAGTAATACGAGGTCGACGCACTCCTTACATGTGCATTCTTTTCCCCTTTTTGTGTTTTGATTGCGTCCAGGTATGTATGTAACAGGAACAAAAATTTAATGACAAGGTTTGGTCAATTGATCTCATACAACAATATTTTAAACAGAGACGGGAAGACCTGCGAATGCTACGAGAACGTAGCATTCGCAGGTCTTCCCGTTCGAAAATCTTTCGATTCGCAACTGGTGACTGTATTTTTGCGAATGGGACGTGTGGTAGCGAATTAGTGGCCGGGACGATCTGCAATTATTCCGTAACTAACAAATAATATGCTGAAGTATATATGCTTTTTATCGGTTTTTAATCATGCGGGGCGCCCTTTCATAAAGGTTCATTAAAAGAAATTGGTGCGTCGTCTCGTCATACACTCTATCATGATTTAGCTGTCATTGACCACGTTACGTCCGAATGAATATCCGATGTACTCGTAAATCATGATCGCCCTTATATTGCGTTTGTTTCGACATCTCATCTAAAGTCGATTAATAATGATACAGATCTAATTTCTCTTTCTAACGACCCTTGACAAATTTGGACTGTTATCGTGACGACTACCTTCGATATCGCAATGAACTGTTTGACACCGTAGTAAAGATAACTTCTTAAAGGAGAAAGTAATCCAGACTCGCGTACCTACACGTCCAATGTCATTCAAATAAGACATATTCAAATGAGTGAGACATCCTCTTTGAGCTACATATCAAAAAGATACAATCACAGTGAACACATAGGACTGACGTTGTAATAGTTGCTGTATTATAATTACGTAACCGGTGGTGAAGGCTAAGGCTGATGAAAGGTTGACCTTAGTCGTGTGGGCGTGCTAGACAATGATAATATAATAAGACTGACTGGGGTCCACGAACTATACTGGAATGCAAATAAATAGATGCACATGAACAGGACGAGCCTGTACACCTGTCGTTGATCAGAGAAATAAACAATGCACGTCATGCTGCGACCTACGGTAGCACGGATCTAACATATTACACAAACATAAGCATAAACTCATAGCTTATGTTTTATACATCACCACGCATTTTCAATTAAGACATGACAATAAGACAAAAATTAAGATATGACAAAAGATAAAAATACTAACTTTAAGTTTTACTTTTGTAGAAAAACATACAGCTGCAATAGTTAGCGAATGTTACGTTAATAGTAAAGTTCAACAATGAATACAAAGCGTCAATAAAAATACTATGCTCTTGCGCATACTGACACAAGTCAACTACAACAACTATGTATTTAGGTAGTGTTATGTGCGCGTTACTTTAAACAATGTGCCTCGTATTAACAAATTTGTGCGCGTATTGTGGCATATTTTGTATTTTTTGGGAAAATGTTATTAAATGTTAAATACAAATTTGTATAACTTAAAATAATGTTATGTGTGTTATATTTATATCGAAAAGAGACAGATTCCGCACGTCATACTCTTCATTAAAAATCCATCCCTTTCGCCTCATTGGTTAAATCCTAAATAAAACATAACTGTCGGTCTGAAGCCCAGACTAATTTATCAATATGGGTTACATATTTTTTGCGGTCAAAACAGTACTTTATTTATATAACATATAGCATAATATTAACATAAGCTCCTAAAGAGTTTGCTTTATATTGGCGCGAGTATCCTGTGCTGAATACTTGATCTACTTCATTTTTCTTTTTCTACCTATTGACGCTTGCAGGAACCGGAGCCCGAAAGATAGTTGTTATTCTTTTCTTTAATTAATTAAATTAATACTCACTTTAATTAATTATTTCACATGCTATTATAGGTATAAACATTTTTATAAAGAATGTAGGTATGCTATGTAAACAGTAATTCACATGATTTTTAAGCTCGGTAAACAAACGTCGATTATTGAATAGGGTATCTAAAGGTTACCTTACGAAAAAGAGCTATTTGTCACGTAATTTGCCCTTTTGAAAGAAACCTAAATGACACCATAAGATTGCGGAAAAATATTTTACGAGTTAAATTTACTAGGTAATCGAATATATTATTTATGACACTTAAGTTTTAAAATGGAAGTTTATCACGAGTAATAAAATCTTGGTGGTATTTGAATTTAATGTACTTTGTTATTGCTAGATAACATAACATTAAGTGCGTAATTACTTCTCAGCTCGTACTGTAATTAAAGGATAATGGACATCTAAGTATCTCGATAGAGGTTTTAAAGTAAAGTAATCTTAATACCGGCTTTAACCGATTTGTGTGCAGTTAGTTAATAAAAGTTAAAGAAAAGTTCTATAAGAAATTGCTTTAGTTGTATGGTTATAGAGAACGCTTGCGCACGTTGCTTATTTAATGATTTAATGACCCCACCACACGAAATTAGTTTATTTGCCACTATTTGTTTTAAATAATATAAATCTCTACATCTATTAACTAAAACCTCTTCATTTATCATCTTTTAAAATTTACATTGTGTCTCCTTGCACGTTAAGCTGTGGGCCCTAGCTATTACTCAATGTGGAGTCGTTAAGTCGAGTTGGAGAACATTTCGTAAATAAAAGCCTCTACGATAGCTTGGCACACCTAAGTTAACGATACGTGTTAACCAAGTTTAATGTAGTAAATCTTATTTCAGATCCTAAACAAAACAATTACGTCGGATATATTCGCAAGGCAATTTTATATACGCAATAGTTTTCGCAATCAAACAAAGTATAAGAATTAAGTTTCAAAACTAAAAGCCGCCCACGGCATTTATGCTTATTGATATTAGCATTATTAGTCCATATTATAACGTCTACGGTGAGAATATGAGATGATAATCACGTCATTAGTCAAAAGTTTATAACTTAATAAAAAGATTTATTCGTTTGGAAATTATGAGTATTTGTTGTGATGACAATTTTGGCTTTTGACGATTATGAATAAACAAACAATTGAGAAAAAGTAAGAAGCCGGTTTAAAAAACATAATAATGTATCATTATTATTTTTGTTGTGTTGGAGGGCGATAGAATGTAGATGAGGGGATTTCAAATGTGCTTCAGCGATCCATTAAACCAGAATATTAGCGAAAACAAAGGAAAACCGATGAGGAAGAATATTAGGACCATAAGGAACATAAGTGTCGTGGTGGCGCATTGGTTACGGACCCGCTTTGCAAGCGCGTAGGTGTGGGTTCGAACCTGGCATGTACCAATGTGACTTTTTCAATGTCATATGTACTTTCTTAGTTAATCTAAGACACCACTGACTAACGGTGAAGGAAAACATCGTAAGGAAACCTGGACTTTAATAGTCTGAAATCGCCAACCCGCAGTGAGCTAGCGTGGTGATTAATGCTTTGCCATATATTGGGACAGTTACAGGCTGATTTATTTATTTATTTATAAGGAACATAAAGAATTGGAATAGTTACTTATGTAACTATTATATCAGTCTGTTTTATTCTGTCTAGTCAGACCAGTCAGTGTATCTATACTATTCTATCTTCAGTTCTTTCACTTTGATATAAATAATTATACCAAAGTGAAAGAACTGACTGGCGACGACGTTTTAAGTCAGTAACAATATAAGGTGAGAGTGAAGGCTCTACCTGGTTCTAAAGAACTACATCGTGGATGCTATCGGTACGGATACTTTGTTAAAGCTTGGATTGTTCCATGGTGGACTATGGTAGCGCTCAATTGAAACAGACTTTCGTACTTTTACTAGGTACGTTTACTCGAATCAAAATTATAGTTAGTCCTATTATGATAACTTCAAGAATCAAAAACTACACAACTTTGCAGAAATTATCAACTTAAACTAACAACAAAATTATTCGTGTTTTACAGGCAGGGCGATGTTAAGAGCGGCAGTGGCGGCGCTGGCGTGCCTCTGCATGGCGCGCGCGACGTCCGCCGAGCACGGCTTGCGAGCGTATACGCTAAACACACAGAACCCCAAGGTAAATACAACCCTTTAGAGACTGCTAACTAATAAAAAAGCTCAGAACTTAATGCACACAAATAATCAAGTAACGGTTGGTAGTGCCTAACGGAACACTAGAAGTTCTGATTTGATAACACACAAGCACATAGGTATTCAGCATTTCTTTTCAAATTCAGCAGAAATGTTAGCACAGGTTTGTTATTGCGTCGCGCGTCGTATAGTAAGTATACTTTCCACTCCAGACTATTTGGTGATGCAGTAAGTATTGTCGCATGCGCAAACAAATGTTCAATACAATAAGAGCAAACAAAACGTTGAATATATTACCAAAACTTTACAAACAGAACCAATATTTTCAAACAAATTATATGAGTTGTTTCCTGTCTGCTTGTCTTCGTGTGGGAGGAGCGGATAAATTGCCACTAGTGGAAAAGTAGACTTGAATGATTTTAAACTTGTTAGAACTTAGGCAATACTTAGGTACTAATTTCCAATGTTAATCGATGAAACGATCGACTCAAAACGTGAAACAAAAGCAGTTTGGTCTATTCATTTAATTGGAAGTAAAACATTGGAATAACAAATACAATAAAAACAAAATTTACTCTATTGAAGTCCAAACTACCGAAACAAAAACAAAACGATACATTTGATACTACAAAACAATGAAACGATAGCGCGTGTCGGTTAAAATTAGTTGCTCCTGATTGAAGGATGTCAGATCAGAGAACAGATTGGGTTCAAATAACATCGCAAAGCAAAGGCCTAAACTATAATTATGCCTATCTCCTTCAAGATTCTAAATATAGTTTAAATAGGTGTAAGCTTGATTCCGAAAGATGTTCGGGTCTCAAATGCCAGATAGCAATTTTTTAAAAGCTAGGCCAGTCAAGGAACACACTTCCTCTATGACAAAATAAAAGCTCTTCGATATAACATAACAAAACGTATGGGGAGGATTACCGGAAATATCACGATGTTCTGGTAGATTACTTTCGATAAACGGTTTATAAATAACTGTAGACCTATTAGAAGACAAGCTTAATATTTATTTTGGTAATGCTTGAACCAAAATCGAGGTGTATTTAACATAATTTATGAATTTCTACTGTATTGCAGGACATAACCAGTATCCTAACTAAAATTGAAGAACGACTTCAAGTTTTAGACACAATAAGTGCTGTTCAAACAAAACAAGCAAGACGCCTAGATATCATTCAGGACAAGCTTGGTAAGTATAAATACCCTCCCAAACGCATTTAATCAATTTATTTGAATGACTGGCTCTTATTAAAATTGTATTTTTACAATGGAATACCATAGTCCAGGCATGTCTACAAAGTGGTTCGGAATAGTTTCCATTGATTTCTACGATTGGTTACACTGTAGTACGAAATCATACAAAGTGACAATAATAACAAGGTCACGAAGCCAATAGATTTTAAATAGATAGAATAGATATTAAAAGTTTAACAGAATACTTTAAAAGCTTTGAAAAACAATTGCGACCACGAAACAAAGGCTGTAGAATTGTAGAACAAATAACGAGTCTTCGTGCTTTTCGTCAGAACTAGAACAGCGCTACATCACAACAATACCTACGTAGGCATTTTCTTCCGGGAAACTAATGAGTCACGCACGGACTACGGTAGTCTTATTGTGTCATATCCTATTTTACGATGCAAACGATGGGTCAACTTTCGCAATATCAGTTGGACGGTACATCGCAATACGCGTACAATTGAACAAGAGCAACGAACAATTAACTATTAAAGGAACCGCTTAGGGCTGCAGTGGTATGAATAAATTAGCAAATGGACGTCGAACGCATACTGAATACCGCTAATAATATTCATGTATTTGCTTTCAGATCGCGTGGAAAATACATTGATTTTAAAATTAGAAAGAGCTCAATTTACAGCAGAAAGGCTTGAGCACCGGTTACACATGCTGCAAACTAATGTGCAGGTGGGTTTAACTGTACACAATAAAAGAAGAGAAATAATCATTCATTTAGAATTAATAATGCTGAGTAAGAAATTACAATTTTTTCAGGAAACAATCAAAGAGAGCAGTGAAAAGATAGAACGTAACCAAGCAAAAGTAGCAGAATTAGCAAGAAATCTAACCAGCCATATTATATCGCACAAGCATTTATTAGAAAAGGTAACTATTTTCAATAATAATTTAATTTAATGCAGAAATAATAGCTAGCGCGACCAGGAAAGGTCGTGAGATCAAATCTTGCACAGGTTGATTATATTATAATTATTATAGTAGTCTAGCTTAAAAACACAAGTTGTATTTAGATTAGTTTATCTTTACATATGTGTTAAGATACAAAAAATTTACATATGTGTGTTAAAAAAATTAAATACTTAATATGCTTATAAGTAAAACTAGAACTACATAATGTTATTGAAAGTCTATTGTTATTATTGAATCTTATGTTATTGAACTTTTTCTATAGAACAATGCAATCTGTAAATGGGGTACTTTTTCACAAATCGAAATTGTCTATAACATGTTTTAGGTAAACGGCGCATACGCAGACACGTGGCACCGAAGTCTAGTGCTAGAATCTCTAATGAGGGATGGATTGTCTTTGGTGAACGTTACAAGACGAGAGCTTGCTGACGGACTAAGAACCCTGGCTCGACGACAGCGGGAAGCAAGGATTACCTCCGCTGACGTAGAATCAGTCTTTACCAAGAAACTAAATGATAACTCTAATAAGATCGATCTTAAGGTATCTATTTTGCCGCAAAAACATACAAACAAAAATAATTATCAGTCAAGCATTTTATCCTTGACCAACTTATTTATCGAATATTCTGTTAACCATGAAGGTCTACTTTTAGACAAGCTTCTGTAACCTATAAGGTCATTATGTAATGAAGTTATATTTTCCAGATACAAGAACTTTTGGACACACAGAAGCGATTCATGAATTCATGTCAGCAAGTACAACAAGACGATCCCAAGCAAGTGACGGATGTATTAGACAAACTAATCGATTCGCTAATTAAACTGTACGTACGACATTAATTTATAATTCTCTACACATACGCATTCTAATTCGTAACCACTAAAGTTTACACACTACATTGACTAGTAACATTGAGGAGGATATGATGAACTCTGAAACTATAAGATAAAAAAGAAACCATGTCGTAGAATGTTAGAAATAAGAAAAACTACAACTAAGGACCAATTTCACCATTCACTTTGATAACCGAGTTTAATTAAACTAAGTTCACCCATACACAAACTGCAGCTCTGAGCTCAGTTCAACGCTTGAACCGAGTTTAACTCGATTGATCGCGTTTAGTATCAGTGGTGAAATCGGCTTTTAATTAGTTGGTTTATTGGGTTTATTGAAAGCAAAAATCCACATGGCTTGTGGGTTCCAGTTTATAATAAACAGCTTTTATAAAATTATACTTGGAAAAATCGGTGAACAAAAATGAAAAAAAAAAAAACCACATCGACATGAGAATGTCTTCCTTCTTTAACAAGTCGTTTAAAAATATTATAAATGCTTTCAGAACATCATCTACATTCCATGAGCTCAAAAAGATCCAAGATGACATTAATAAATATGACATCAGAGTCGTTAAGATTCTGAATGCTACGCGAGTGCCGCAGGTATGAATATGGATTTATTTCGTAATTTTCATATTAGTAATCCTGTTATTACAATAAGCATTTAGAATTTAGCCCCAGATTCGGCTTTAGACAGCAAAAAAAAAATGGGACGAGGAAGGAAGGCTTTTGCCCTGTAGACGCATATAGTAATCGAATCAATCGATTAATTTAACCTATTGCTATCCACAGCTGGCCCTTGCCATGCTTGCCTTTTGCCATTTTCGTAGGCAACCACCAAACGCCCAGTATTTCCGCATATTATCTGCCCAAATTTGTTGATATTATACAATGTTTCATAGATTGTTTAATTTTAGACTGACGTAACCTGCCGACGCCTAGAAGGTGCTTTCCGTAATACGTCTCACACGATACTCAAAGAGAATGAACTGCGTCAACTGACGGAAAAGTTCGTATCGTTAACGGACCGAGCCGATGCGGCACTGCAGCGCTTGGAAGCGCACCTGAAAGACGACTCCGAGGAACCAGTACCGGCCTCTGACGTCACCGCAGCTGCTGACAGACTATTGCAAAAACTAGAAGCAATCAAGTATGTATTTGAGACTATATCCCGCAGAGTAAATGTCTTAAAAATATTCTAAATGTTGTTCTTATTCATTGAAAGCTTACTTTGATCTAAACTGTGAAAAGGATAGGATTATTATTTTTTACGTCTAAATGCAGTTGTTGTCAGAAATGTTCAAGCTGTCTAGCAGTAACACTTTTGCCAGATTAGAGTTGCTAGAATGCGGCATAATATAAACACTAAAAATGACGCATTTCAGCAGTGAGGAATCCGATGAAGATTTCGAGTGGGAAGATGATGAGGCGGGGTACTTCGACGATGGCGGAGGAGGAGACATTATGGGTGAGGACAAGAAGATCTTGAGCGGACGGACTGCCCGCAAGACGAGGACCACGACCGTCCGCCCACCGCACCGGAGACATCTGCACAAACACCCATACGACCGCGGCCCTAACATAAACCACCCCGCCCCCTCTTAATAAGTTTGTAATATAAAATGTATAAAATCCTAGATTCTTGTTTTTTTTAATAACGAAAATAACATCTGTTTACATCAACTTGTTTATTTATAATACTAGTGCTCCAGTCAATGATTGAAATTCGACCGTAATCCGTTTGGGTTTCTGCATTTCTTCCATGCCGTATGCCAAATCTCACACTCCTCCATGTGCGCAATATACTTAAAAAGCGATCGGCTACGACATAAGGTATTATAGTTTTTTTTAGATATCCACTGGATAACGTATTCAACATTTGCATGGAGATAGTTTGCCCTTGGGCCTTGTCCAACCGGTATCAGTTTTGATATACGAATTTGCGAACATATCGGCGAACCCAATGCTACGGATCGCGGTGGACGGCGCATTGGTTACGGACCCGCTTTGCAAGCACGTGGGTCCCATACCCATTTGAACCTGTCATGTACTAATGTGACATTTTTTAAGTCATACTTTCTTAGATAATTACCACTGACTAACAGTGAAGGAAAACATCATAAGGAAACCTGGACTTAATAACCTGAAATCGTCAACCCACAGTGAGCTAGAGTGGTGATTAATGCTCATTCTTCTCTGTACGAGAATAGGCCTTTGCCCAGCAGTGGGACATTTACAGGCTGATTGAGGTATTGTGCCCAATAATGAATAATTATCATTATATCATTAGTTTATTGTTAACTCTGATGATGTCAAAAAACCAAGTAATTATAAATTATGAACAGTTAGTACAGCTGACAATTTACAGCCTTTGTTTCCATTAAATTTTCGTACATGTTACAGAAAAACTTGAACCTATCAATTGTGAAAAATAACCTAACATGAAACATTGTAACCTAAATTAACCGAGTCAGAGTGCTGGTTAGTATAATTTTGCAAGTTTTATTCTGTTAGCTGTTTTTGTATGTTCAGTGACAAACATAATATACATAAACTAGCTGTCCCGCGCGACGTTGTACGCGTGATTATTCTACCTCTACGCTTTTTCTACCCTACCCTACACTACCCTACGCTACTCTACCCTACCCTACGCTACCCCTACCATACCCAACCCCTACCATACCCAACCCCTACTCTACCCTACCCCTACCATACCCAACCTCTACTTTACCCCTATCTTAATCTACATCTACGCTACTCTACCCTATCCTACCCAACTCCTGCTCTACCCTACTTCACATCTACCCTACCCTACTCTACCCTACCCTACTCTACCTCTATCCTACCGCTCTATTCCTACCCTACCCTACTCTACCTCTACCCTACCCATACCCTACCATACCCAAGGGGTATAATTCCATTTTATTTTCTTTGATTCTTTTATTATATTATAGGCGGAGCTAATGCAACAAATCAAAAACCATGAAAATAGGTCCAGCAGTTCTCGAGTACACCTACTAACATGACTTTAACTTTAAGAATGGCAGAATTTCATTCAAACTTTTATCTTCTATATTTTCTCCCCATAGTCATTGAATATCGAGATATATGTGCATTAGTTATGCCACTTTGATGTCTCTTACTAATAGGTATCGAATTTTCTACACAAACTTTCACCCCCCCCCCCCTTCCCCATTAGGGGTTAAGGAAGAGTTTTCAAAAAACTGAAACACGTCGTATTTGTTAACCGAAAAGCGAATTATCAAGTTTAATGACGGATTTGCATAACTACAAACTTTAGTCCCCTTTTATATCTCCTTAGGGGGAAAAAGATCCAAATTTTTTGATACACGTCTTTCTTATTTTTAGCGTATAAGCTTAACACTCATTTTTACACCTGTAACTTAAAAAATAACGAATCTTCCATACAAACTTTCACCCCCTTTTTTATCCACTCAAGGGTAGATTTAAAAAAAAAAACAATGCTTGTCCTTTTATTTATCAACCGAAAAGCTGAATACTAAATTTCGTACATTTAACGTTAAGAACGACGGATTTACATACAAACCGAAACCCCCTTTTTTACCTACTTAGGGGGGGAATTTCAGAAAATCCTTCCTTAGTGCACCCCTACGGTACTTAAATAATATTGCCTCAAAATTTCAAGTCCCTAGGTCCACCGGTTTAGGCTGTGCGTTGTCTGTCAGTCAGTCACGTTACCATTTTATAAGTATAGATGTATAAGCTTCTTCCTTACAGATAAGTACTTACCCTTTAAATGGATGAAAGGGAATTCATAGACAAAATTGACATCATGATCATAGACATAATTAGGTACCTATATAGCTTTCCTAGCACGCCAGTCCTATTTAGAAATCAGCCATTATTGGTGAGCATAGTTTAGGCTTGGGGCCTACAGATATCTTGAATTATAAGACTGCACAAGAGTGGTAGATAAAACTGCCCAGTGCGATAAAACCACCATTTGTACAATGCTTTCAATTTTTAAAGTTTCTTTGTTATAAGTTTTTAGTGTACAATAAAGTGTTTAATAAATTAAAAAAATTGTAGAATAACATTGCAGATACTTATGTTTTTCATACATATTTAAGTTAGACCTGAGTTAGACATACCTCTATTTTGGCACTATTTTGAAATATAGTTAGTGCCTTGTGTGTTAGTTGTGCAAAGCATGAGCTGAGAGTGGCGATTTTCTGACGAGCACCAAACACCACCTCTGGTTCCTCTGCTTCCAGTTCTGCTGTAATCCACATCAACCAATGGCTTAATATCTTATTTATAACAATGGGAATGGCATCTAGGTTAAATACTATATAAGAGGGTGTTGGGGCAATGTCCATGAACCTAAACACCAGGTCATTGCCCCCCGAGTGCAAATTTGAATAAGCCTACAGGCAGGCACTGAACGGGGCTTGCGAGGTGCGGTTGCAGTACCCAGCCCCATCCGATACAGTGCGAGGAACATGGGAGACTTTTAGAAGGTGCAAGCCCCACATAACCGCACCGCACATCCTCGGACGTGCGGTATGTGGTAGGCATTTTTGACTCCCCTGGTCACAAAAAAAAAGTTAAATACTATAATAACCTCCTACTTTAGCTACTGAAGCACAATACATATTTGATATTTAACAAAGACAAGTAAAAAGTATCGCAAAAGTAGCAATGACAATAATACCTAAGTGTCACTCAACTCTGTTTTGCAATTTCGGATCTGATTGAGAAATCGTAAGCTTGAGTCTATCTCATAAATTGACAGGTTTAAATATCATGTTTACTTATCACTTATTAGACTCACAATAACACAGTCTGAGGAAAATTCCCAGACAATGACTTTGATTAATTTCCAACACATTCGTCTAGGCGCGCACGGTAGACGGTACATGGTAAAGCGCAATACTAATTATTATGTTCTATTGTTCAAATAAGACTAGTAACCACTTATTTTAAAAGCTATAACAATAAATTTGAAGTACTGTACTTTTCCAACATAAATCCAATACGAATAATAACTAAGTCAAAGGTACTGGGTATGGCAAAACATTTAAAAACATAGTAAACAAGTTTTACTTACTTAGAGAAGTATCCAATTCGACACATGCTTTGTCAAATTCTTTTTCTAATAAATCTAACCATCGAAAGCCTACTCCGGTAGTCGCCATTTTCACATTAATTTGTTGACAATTTGCTGTCATCTTTGACACTTTCCCAAGCCGATCGTTCAGAAAAGTAATCAAGAAAATGGAAAAAGTCCGAAGTCGTTGGAAAAAGTCAATAGCGGACTAGCGGCCGCCCATCATTGTATATTTACCAGAGAAATACCATACGCGGCCCTTTGACTATTTCATAATCATTGTTTAAATGTTATTAATTTTTTGAAGTTTGTACTGGCACCATAGATTTAGTGTTTTGCTTAGTTATGAGATAAGTTGGCACCATTAACTTCCTAAGGTCTTGTGCATAGAGGATTTGGTTTTTGTGTGTTTTTAGCTGAATTGTTAATAACTACGTTCCAATAACCCTCCAAATTTTTTGCGGGCTAATTCAAATTATTCGTGTGATGTCTCATTGATTATATATTGCGGCTGCGCCGCCCGTGGTTATATTTTCGCGATATGATTTTTGATTGATGAAAACTGGTTTCATACGCATGAAACTTTGTATAGAAGCTGGAACAGTTGGAGAGTGCTTGGAAATATTTATTATAAAAATATTTACCTAGAAACCTTTTTTATTTTCGCAAAACTTGTCCCACGTAGGTACTACATACGGGAAAGCATAGTACTGACACTGCCTTCCCACCTTCAGCGGACGAAGGGGAGGGCGGAGGCCCCCGATCTCTATAGCCCCTCCCACTGAGCGTGTTAATTTTTTTTGACAAAAACGAACATTTTTGAGAAGACTATTCGTGTCGAGTGAAGATCCTATTCGTTTTGCTGTCCCGGACCGCCCTGACAGGCTCAGTCCGCCACTTCACTGCTTGTGCTTCCCACCTCATTCTCGCTTCTTGAATTATTATTATGTTGGTAGGTAGTAAAACAAATAATTATTACAATATTTTCGCTTCTTGGTCTGATTGCGGTTACTACCAACAACGGGTAAGAGACTGCAACGAGCTTGGTGCGACGCAGCTTTTAAGGTATCTTGACCGATTCTATACGCCAATGTATTCTGTAGGGTAGTAAAAATAAAACGCTTACGAAGTTGTGGCAGTTATTTATTTTAAATTGTAGGAATATATTTACAAAGAGAGTACCTAATAATATTGCGCCACAGATTTCTTTTTCGCATATTTCTGAGTGGATAGCTAAATCACTATGCTTAGTAATCTTCCTAATAAAATATCACTACATAGCTATGCCATGCAATGAATATTGCGTAAGTAGAAAAAATCGGCCATAGACCTAAACATTAAAAAATATGTACAAGCAGTGGATTTTAGCTATAACAATACCAATGCCGAAAGTGCTTTAGCTAATCAACCTTAACTGGTTGCAGTGGCACTATTGGATACAGTTCTTCCTATTTAAAAAAATATTCTATGACCCCGATACACGATGCAATGCGGACAGTTATATATAACAGAAGCTCTCACCGGGCGCATGAAAAGCCTGCATGGTGATCTTCAAAGCTGAAGTGAAAGTCATTAGTTCATTCAGATTCGAAAGGTTTTCAGATCATTAAAAAATCATAATCTCTCTTATAATTTTTTAAATAATAAAAATGAAATTCGAGCCTTAATAAGCAATAACTCGCTTATCCACTAGCGACCTCTATTAGATTTATGAGTATTAAATACTGTCCGCATAACATAATATATATGGGTATTTGTAATGACAAACTTGCATAACACGACAACCTACATAATTATTTACATTATTTTGATGCTCGTTTATAAAAGCTCAGAGGCCTACAGTAGATAAATCACATAAATCTTAAATCTCACCTGAGGCCTTACACGAGTTTGGTAATAACAAAACAACCCACAAGTTAAATCTATACCCTCAGAAAAATTAACAACACAAAGATTTATTTTCTAATACAATACGGAACGTAACAATGGCAATCATATTCAATTTAGACTTATTCTCTAATTAGTACCCACCATTGTAGCAAAAATAATTTAAAAATATTCATTTTTTTCTACGATGCTCTCAATCAATTGCCATTTGGCTATTAATTGAGCTCTTATTATTATGTACATTTTACTTATTATTGTGATTCAATTACGCCATTTAAAAATAAACCAGCACACAAGACAGTCAAATTCCAATCCTAATACAATCAATGCCGGTAACCACGTACCTACTGCCTTTTATTATTTTATTGTAATCTAGGTACCTAGGTAAGTTTTAAATAAGAAATCTCGTCAGACAATATTATTTTATAATTTTATAAGCTTGCTCATTCTCTTTAAATAATCAAAACCTTCAATTACGTTTGTTTTAAAATAGTAAAATACAGCGAGTGTGATTAAAACTCTTCTTACGTAAATAACCGACCAAAAATGTTTTATCTCCCGCTTTGTGGCTTTATCACTATAAATGCGATACCGTATCGCGCAAGATCGCTTTTGTGTCACTTCACAAGTAAGCGCTAAAACTTTCTTTTTTCATTGTACGGTTGATGAAACTGAAACAGCCAAAGATCGAGAAATGAGACACAAAAGGAAATCAATTGTTACGCGTTGCCGCTGGCGTCTTGCGGTAGATAAGCCCTATCGTAGACAATTATAGTCTATAAACAATTTATTGCGGAAAAGCAGTCCCTACTATAATCGCCAACTATTATTTATTATTTCGTCCATACATTTGCATTAGACGTAGATAATGCCCGTTCAGTTATTTTACATCTGGCATATGCCACTGTTTCTGTTATTTCGGTTGTGGCATTACTTGTATAATGTTAAATAATGTTGCCTGTCACTTAAGTTTTTCGCATCTTTACCTGGTTATTTAACATTAAAAAATTCCATTTAACAAATCGAAAACTTTTTTATAAAATAAAAGCGTTGAACCTCCAAGTACCCATCCTGTTGTCTTTTACCTCATTATACCTTATTAGTCACATTCGGCTTATTTCCGTCATTTCAGGGTAAATGTACAAATCGAATATAGCAACACAGAAATCAGGCTCTGCAACATAACGGCTGCAGGTTTTTAATAACTGATACCGGACTAAGTTATTTTTAATACAATGCGGCGGCACCAAAGCGGAGAGATGAGATATTTTTGCAAGTAATAGATATAGGACCGATTTATCTAAATGTTATTAATCGGTAACTATCGGTAAACCAAAAACTCCATAAATCTGATATCACAAAAACAATAACCATATAAAATGAAACTATTTAATAAGAAACTCGCAAAAACAACCGATTCGGGGCGGGACTTGAACCCGCGGTCCCTAGCGTGCCGTGCCATTGCTTTACCAACTAAGCTACCGAGTCCTGCCCATGGCACGGCACGCCAGAGATCCCGGTTAAGTCCTGCCCGATTCAGTTGTTTTTGAGAGTTTCTTATTAAATAATTTCATTTAATAAGCAAATCATGTGCATAAACATGTAAAAAAAAACATACAAAAATAACCATATTGTTTTTTTTTTTGATCAACTATCCTGAAACAATAACTCCGCTCGGGACTAATGTGTGTAATATAACTAACAAGACTATATCGATATTCTTTGCTTTAGTGAATATTATTTAAGCTAAGAGAAGAATAGTTATTTTCCTATTGTAGTAAAGATAAAAATATTGAATCTTGTTTCAATACATTCCTTTCTCGGTAGTAGGGGACAATGGGACCCAACCCATATCCGTTTTGGTGGATACCTGTCTTTGTAGCTGCTTCATTATAACTAAAAAGCACAACACGTATTTCCCAGTATATTTACTTAATAAATCTACCGTTTTAAAGTCGAGCCTCTAAGTCTATACACGAGAATACTAAATGCAATTTCACACCACATACATTTTAACTATTTATAACCACTGGGCGAAATAACAATAATTAAAACTGTTTATACATTTATACAATAAAAAATATTCCAATTTAATCGGGTCCTTTACAAACATTACCAGTATTTAAATAATTATAATATGTCTATAGCAATCTATCCAGCCAAATTAATAAGAAATATTTGGAATTCCTTTTCCATGTATACTGACGAGAATTTTAGAAACTTTCTAAAACATAAATATAATATACAAAAGTATAAAGCATAATTTTATGTACTTAACAAACTTCACCATTTTACAGTAAAATAACAAAATATTTATACCTACATATTTATATAATTATATAGTAGTTATGGTTTTATACATAATATATAGCATTTATTTATAAAATTATTTCTTTAATGTTAAGACATTTTTGGCGCTTAGATTACTCAGAAAATTTATGCTGACTTTTTAAATTACCATCAATAGAAAACAAATGCTACTCAATGCTTAGTGGTATAATAGTCAAGAGAACTTAGTTTTTGTACTGTATAAACGTAAATAAAATTAGTACATTGAGACAAAATATTGTAGCCTTGACAGCCATGCGAGGTTCAGGGAATATGACTTTAATATGGCGGCTTACACTCTTACTTACTAATTGCTCAATAATAAGCAATTAGTAACTGCGGCAATACTATATTGGCTATCTGTGATATCCCTTTTTAATTTTATATAATATAATTATAAGCTTGACTAGATTCACAGACTAAAGCAACACAAAATAGCGGATGGGTTTAAGCAAGCCAATTGTACCTAGTTTATTCACATTAGTGTGTAAGCCACCAAGACTAATTATATTGCAAAATAGAACTTATTCATTTCAAATTTAGGTATACTAATAATTTAAAATTTAATTTTAAAATTAGTAATAAATAGTTAGTACCTACCCAAGTAACACAAGCCAGATAATAGCATAAATAATTATGATAAGAACCTTACGAGTTTATTGAATAGGTACAAAAGCTTACAAGATTCCGAATACAATAAAAAATTGTTTAAGCTCAATAAAAACAGTTTTTCACTGATTTTCCTGCTTAAACTTTGATACATAAAAATTAATTCACGGTAAAGTTACATGCGCAGTAAATTAGTAGTCCACTTCCTATTGTTATAAAATATATATAATTATATGTATAATTATTAATGTAAGAGCTATGCTCTTAAAAATAAATATTTATACCAAATGCAATAAAATCATTTGCCACCATTACCACGGTGTTTGTGAGCATCGAAATGCTGAACTAATCTAATGACATTTAAATTTAATTTGCATATTTTCCACATAATTATGTACAAAAATATTCTGAATGCTGATTTCTATCTGAATTCAAATACTTTCAACTGCATAAAAGAGTATACCTACATATACAGTTGGTAAAATGCAATTCAGCTCACCTTTTATGCAGACAACGTTAAGCTTGTTGGACATTTATAAAGCTACACTCTGTGTGTCTATAATATTGCTATAACGTAAATTAAAGCTTTTGTTGTGCCCAAATTGTGGGTTTAACAGCTATCTGTTTAACAGACATTAACCAGGCTGCAGTATCCGCTTAAAGTTTCCCGAATTGCTTTTTTACAATGATTATTCAGCCAAACTGTGTTACTTGAGTAGCAATCAAAACAAAAATATTTGTTCTAAGCAGCTCCAATAGTTTACATTTTCCGAGCATCCAGAGGTAAATTTACTAACAAAATAATTAATAAGTATAAAAAATCGCAATGGTCGCAACATTTAGCTTGCTGTGCACATACAAACGCTACATTTAAATCACTTTAGCTTAAGTAAACAGCACTTAGTTCTTTAATCATTAACTTTCATTAAGAAATTACACATCCATTCTTGTCTGGTATATGTCCATCTGACCGCTCTATCTCTGACAGTATAGCATGGAACATATCAGTAACAGACTGAAAATGTAAAATAATATATATTAGTTAACTTAAATTTATATATGTGTACATAACTTGTACCCAGCCAATCTGTTACTGGGGGGAACAAGATGAGTGTGTGTGAATATGCTAGGGTGGGGCAAATTAATAAGTAAAGAATTACGAATGCGCTGTAGGAGAAAATATGTCATCATCATCATCATCAGCCCATATTAGTCCACTGCTGAACATAGGCCTCTCTCAATACGCGCCTCTATTGTGGGCTCATTGTTATTTGCCCATAATTGCCACGCTGGGTTAGCGATCGCAGTGGCAAACGATTGCTGTTACACAGAAAGATGCTGCTGTCCATCCTCCGGATCTTTCCCTTTGCCGCTTGTTACGACACCCGCGGGAAAAGTAGGGGTAACTCTATTCTTAGGCCGGAAACCACACAGCACAGAAAATAGATATGTGTACTAAATGGGATCTTTAGCGTGGGGCAACTACCCTGAAATACCATGGTATTTATGTGTACCTATGAGTATGTATGTCTAATTTCATTTTTTTTTTACAAGCTTTTATTTAACTTGCAATGTATGTTTGTTAGGGTGGAATCTTGCAAGCTGAATTTGAACTACTTCCTCTTATCCTACGGAGTTGATTTTTTGCAAGTTAGTTCAGTTCCGATGACAATGCATTTTTATCATAAGCATGAACTGAATCGACATCCAGAATTAGCTCCAGATAAAGTAACTCTCACAGATACAATTTTTTGCATAAATGTTTAGTTTTGATATTCCCATACAGATTTATAAGAGCTTGTTAAAAATATGTTTACAGAAAAAACTTTTTTCATTTCATCAATGGGCTCTATTCTATGGTATAACAATACAAATATTCAAGAAGTTAATTTGCATTTTTAATAAAATAATCAGTGTCCAATCATGATTGAAAGCCCTTTAACCCCTTTAACTCCACACTAGAATAATCTCCTGGTATTGTGGATTGAGTGTCAGAGAAACAATTGTCCCGGGCGCGAATGGAACCCACGACACCAAGCGCAAAAGGCGAATTGCTTAACTACTACGACAATCTTGTCGTACTTAATGAGAAATCTGTTGTTTTTATGTTGATTGGTTGTCGAGTGGTTCTGAACCTTGGTTCTGGACTTCTGGCTCTGAGTCATTTCAAGTAGGTTACTGCTGAACAATACAATTTGATTCTGGCATCTTTTTTTTGCCAAAGTATAACTACCTACTCCAAAATTACAAAGAAGGTGATAAATTAGAGTGGCTTATAATTTTTTCACCATTTATCATTATATGTACCTATATCATATTATAGGTATATGTATATCATTTATCAAAAAATTAAAATGCATGTGCATCTCTGGCATTGATTGTTTATAATACTTCCACAGCACACCAAAATGCATAATTGATAATTGTGTAAATTAAAATGCACTTTGAAAAAAGGCCCAAATAACAAAACTAAAATACCTATATTTTATAATAATTATTTATTTACTATGTTTTACCCAAAAAGGAATTTATGGAAGGAGGTGTTTCTAAAATAAAATAATAACACAGTCCAATACAGACCTCATTTCGTTTAGCACTGGTCTCCACAAATGCAGCCTTCCATTTCTCTGCAAGCCTTTTACCTTCCTCCGTACTGATTTTTCTTTCTAAGTGAAGGTCTGTTTTGTTTCCAACTAATACTATGGGTACACTGTAACAGATTAACAAGAATATTGAAAAATTAAATAATAATGAAAATTAAGCTTTCAGAACAGTCTATCTGTTCAACCTGTTCCCAGGCAAGCCTTTCTAAGGACCAGATCTCTTTATTTATTAGGTCTTTCTCTTGGAAGAGAGTCCATGAATGAAGAGAGGGTTTGTTGTAAAGTCCTTCTTTGCAACACATAGGTAATATTTTATTTTTTTTGTATAAAGATAGCCAGTGTCATCATACACTTTGTATTTTTTTATTGTCCCCACAGTTGGGCAAATAAATATAATCAGAGGTTAGTATAGTTAGTATATTAATTGATATTAAATTATTTATATTATTTAATTTAAAGTACTCACTGTATCTTGCCAACCATGTCCAACAGCTTGTCATAAATAATTTGTACTATTTGAAAACTCTTACTTGATGTTATAGAGTACACAAGTACATAACCATGGAAATCCATACTATATTGCAGTGGAAATATACTATATTCATCTTGTCCAGCCGTGTCAACCAGCTTCACTTCATACTCAGTTGAATTCAGCCGGATGAATTTTGTAAAAGCTTTGAAATAAAATATAATTAATTTTATTCAACATGCATGTGATATTCAAAAGTAAGTAAGTTATTTTACAATAAAATTATGTGCAATAAAGTTAACATTAACTTTTATCAAACCATACTCAAATTAGGGTGTTATTGTTTAAAATAAAGCCAGAGGCCAATCTTCTTTGAATGAATACTTAAAGGCACTTCTTAGAAGAAAGCTCACAATATTTCAATACATACAGAAAATGTCTAATAGAATGAAAAATACATTTATTATCATTGGTCAATATTTACGAGACATCTTTAGGCTATGACTCGACATCCATGTCATATACAATCTTGAATGGAACATGTGGGGTATCGTAACGTAGTACGACCGTAGCGTGACAATAACATGTTTCTAACTACATGAATCAACTTACTGTTTTCAATCGTAGGGTCATAAGAGTCGACAAACTGTCCTTCTACGAACTGAATAATTAAAGATGATTTACCTGAAAAGTTTTTTATTTATTATAACGTCACTTACATTAAATAAGACGCACAAGAATATGAAACGATAACATTACCCACGGAACGGTATCCCATCATAGCAATCTTTCTTTGCTTTGATGGCATTTTGGAAATTAAGTTTAAATTTTGCACACAAGTTGTATTAGGA
Source organism: Protodeltote pygarga (assembly GCA_936450705.2). Classification (NCBI taxonomy): domain Eukaryota; kingdom Metazoa; phylum Arthropoda; class Insecta; order Lepidoptera; family Noctuidae; genus Protodeltote; species Protodeltote pygarga. The sequence goes on from OW388251.2 coordinate 11,784,210, forward strand.
AAAAACACAAGTTTAATCAAATTCATAATATTCCTACCGATTCTTCAGGACTTTTTGCCTGTTTGACATAACAAATTTTTAAATGTCAAATAGTGAGATAAATGAATATTTCACGCTTCGTGTTTTCGATAAAATCCGGTTATTTTGAACCATGGTATAAAACAACACAGCAATTTATAGAATAAAGTAATCTTATTGTATAATATGCTGATATTATAGAGGCAGTAAGTCAGCAAATTATAAACAATATCCCATTTGGATGTTGCAGGCTAGTGTATAATTATGCACTATTAGTTTATCTGTGGCCCAGCAAGCATTTATTAAACAAGAGGACAAACTAGGACTTTGCGTTAAGCGCACTAATTTCGGATTTCTGCATAGACTAGTGATTTAGAAAAAGTACAAACTAATACCATTAACTTTAACTGTTTAAGTTAAAAATGTTGGACCGTAGAAAATCCATAAAATCTTGATCGATGGTCATTGTTGCGTTTTAAATTACATGTCTGTGGTCGGTTTTTAGTCATTGTTATTTTTATGTCAGTGACAGCAGACAGTAGTGACAGTGACGAAACTGAATTCTCAATTTTCTGTAAACAATTTGGTTTGACGCATTTGAAAAAATTTCATAAAAGGGCGTATAAAAATATATATTATACACTACAAATACAGTTTATGAAGGTAGGTACCTTGCTATCATGATTATTGCAATTGAGATTTCATTATATCTTGTGATTCACCGTCATTCATTTTGACGTTATGGGTGTACAACTTATGTTGCAGATAAATTAAAGATGTCTGTGATTATACCCGAATGCCCACCGAGTTTGAAGTCCATTCAGCATTACTTGAAGACAGCTGCAGAGCATGATACTAGAGATCCAGTAGTAGCTTACTGGTGTAGACTCCATGCCCTTCAAGTAGGGCTTAAAATTACTAATAAGAAAACGCCAGAAGAAACAAGGCTGTTAATGGGTAATTAATATGATGCTGGGCAGGTTTATTTGCAAATTATTAAGTTACTTAACAATCTAGTAGCATCAAATCAGTTAAATAACTTTATACCTAATTGCTTTAATAATTCTGTGGTTAAGAATTTATCAAATACATAGCAGGGTTTCTTATATTCTTATTTCTATCAGATAATCATCTACTTAATATTTTCATTATAGAATTATATTAGTATTTAAAGATTATCAAATTAAATAGAATTATTTAATAAGAAAATTTGAAATAACTGATATGGATGGGATTCGAACCCATAATCTTCGACGTACCACGTACACGACGTAAAACGTGTTTATTTTTTAATTTTATTATTCACTATAATAATTCATATTCATATTTTTGAGAACTTTTTACATGTTAGCTACATGTAAAAAATTCTCAAAAATATGAAAATAATTTTATTGAATATTTTTTTATTGTGTAATCATCGTTGTCAAACCATTATCTGCTATGTGCAAAAAGTATAACTTTGAGATAATTAATTTAAATGCAGTTTTTATTTGACAATGTTTTGGCTGATGCACATAGCATAGCATAGCACATAGATATATTGAATCTCATTTTTAGTGTCAAAACATTTATGTAGCTCATATTATGTAATTTTGATAGACATGCCAATTTTATTATTTTGATAAGTTTGTTTTTGTTTCAAATTATACTTATATGTATATTACCTATGATATTTAGCATTTACCTACATAACATAATTATGTGCATTTATATGAATTATCAATTTGCAGCATTGATGGATTGGTTAGAGGAATCCAAGAAAGTTAACAAAGACAATGATGCAATTGGTAATGAGGTTGCTGCGCAAGCTCATCTTGAGAATTATGCATTGAAACTGTTTCTGTATGCTGACAAACAAGACAGAGAGCAAAATTATGGGAAGTTAGTACTATTCATTAAGCCTTTGACTCCCACATGGTCTGCCGGCATCGAGTAACAATTGATTCCCTATTGTCTCATTTCTCAGTGTTTGAAGATTTAAAAAAAAACACTATCCTTCATGTTTTTATATACCATTATTTTCCTGATGTTAAATGAAACAATATTTTATTAAACTCGGCTTTTTTATACAAGAAAGGTGTATAAATAATAAAATGAAGTGTAATATTATCTATTAAGTACTTTCATTTTCTAAGTCTGTATAGCATAATGAAACAACTTTTTAACGGATATAACTCGCGTTTTTATTTTGATAAAATAATCCTGATGTTTCGAGTACTGCAAGTTAAAAAGTTATTTCATTATGTTAAGTGTTCGCGAAAGTTTGTGACTATATTCTGTATAGTATGTGATGAAATAAATTATAAAAACATTAATTCATTTCAGGAATACTGTAAAAGCCTTTTACACAGCTGGGATGATTTATGATGTTCTGACAACATTTGGTGAGCTTACTGATGAAGCAGCTCAAAACAGAAAATATGCCAAGTGGAAGGCAGCTTACATTCATAACTGTCTTAAAAATGGAGAGACACCAGTTCCAGGTATGAACCATTTCTTTTTTAATAACTTTAACATACATCTAGTAAAGCAGTTAAATGTAATATATAAAATATAATAAATGATTTCAGGACCAATGGTATCAGATGAAGGAGATGACTATGGTGCTACAAGTGAAAACCAGTCTGCTGAAACCCCAGCACCTCCACCTACTGACATGCCTCAAATACCAAATTACACAACCGTAACACCAGCAACTCCCCCCATTGTTGCCCCATCTAGTTTTAACAATGTTTTACCTGATCCCAATGCTGCATTAAGAGCAGCATCTCAACTACCCCCAGTACCTTACACTCCAGACCCAAATCCTGGTGGTTTTGTACCTTATGATCCATCTCAACAACCACCACAACCAATGCCTCCCACTCCATTTTATGGCGATAATTCTACTTCAGTTGCACAGTTGTCTCCAGATCAAATAGCTAAAGCTCAGAAATATTGTAAATGGGCTAGCAGTGCTCTCAACTATGACGACATAAAAACGGCCATTGGAAATTTAAGGAATGCTCTGGAGTTACTCCAAACCGGTCGTGATCCTGCTTAAATGATAGCAGAAATGAATTTGTGATATTTACTGTATAATGTATAAAATGTTTTTTCTTTTTATAATGTCGTATTTTATCAAGTTACTTTAATGACAATTTAATGCTTAAAATCGTTAACATTAAATATTATAATACAAATTATATTTTGTAGGCTTGCACGTAATGATACCTGATTACAAAACAGCTTTAAAAATAAAATAAGTTTTTCATAAAACCTGTCATCACTTCTATGCGTACTATTACTAAGTCATACTAATAATATCTTTAATAACTGCAGTCCTATTCTATATTTTGCTATTTTAATGATTATTTTTATAATCTTTGTGCGCTGAATCAAATTATTTTTATCAGCGTAGTGTACCACTGTTAGGCAATGGCTTAGCAGTGATATTGCAATGCAGTTCCCAAAATAAATTAATAATATCGAATGATTTCAATATGTTTCTCAGTTTTACCGGCCATACAGGCGTTCGCGCCCGCCCAACTGCCCGCTACTGCAGAGAGAGCGGAGTCTGCGGTAGTGGCGGTCGCCTAAGTGCCCGCATTTGTTAGGATGGTTCGATCCATAGTGCATTAAACTGCACGTTACCGCAGCCCGTAGGCTGTCTGTTTTAACGACACTTAACTCTGTATAGTTGACCGGCCATCCTGACACCAGAATAATATCTTAAATATCCTACTTTTTAATACGTAGGTAGCAAATAGATTATAACATAGTCTCAAACTTTCGCGAACATTTAACATAATGAAACAACTTTTAAACGGATAAACTCGCGTATATTGTATTTTTCAAAAACAACTGTCTGCCTGCGACCACGAGATCTGCAAAGATCTCGAAACGTCAGGTGTTTTCGAAAAATACAATATACGCGAATTTATCCGTTTAAAAGTTGTTTCATTGAATAGATAAAATTATAATAAGTACTTAATATAAAAAAGTTCGCAATTTCTAAATAAAGAAAAAATCGATTACGAGCGAGATTCGAACCCGTGACCTTCAGGGTGTAAAGCCCCCTGTCGAGCCGCTCAGCTACTAAGCTATTCGTAACCCCGCCCTTGTTATCGACATTTTAAAGTTAGACGTAAGGTGTCGCAAAGTAAGACTTTTTGTAAAGCTAATAAAATAAAGGCCAATATTTAATCTACACATTTTATTAACTTTTTTCAAACCGTTTAGATAGCGCACATCGATAAAAGAACGGTCTATCTGATGGCTAGTAGTAACTAGCCTAGTAGTAGTAACTAACTAGTACTTACTGGTTTTTAAAGTTAAGAAGTATATATAAGTATTCAGTAGAATATATACCTATACTTCTTAACTTTAAAAACCAGTACCTACAAACTTTTATACCCTTTTTACTCCTTTAAGGGATTTATCAAAAATGTTTTCAGACCTAATGGTTAATACTCCAGGTTTACTATAGTTCGCCACTGATACGAACTATAGATACCTACCTATAATATTGTACAGCTTGGCAAAAAAGAGTCTGGAAAAATTTGGGGCGCCGCCGCGCCGCTGGCGCACTTTTCACACTACAAATCAAAATTACAAGTTATTTAGTGCTTAGATATTTCTATGACGAGGTTTTTGTCATTAATCAAAATCAAATGAATCATTTTTATGTTATTTTAGTACTCACGAACTTAGTTTTTAAGATTTTATTTTTAGTTCCAGCTGTCACCGCCTCAGACTCTTTTTTGCCAAGCTGTACCTACATATATTTGATGAGAAAAAAATCTTCATAGAATTATTTAGGTAAGTACCAAATATTTTGTAATTTTGAATTGTAATAATATGTATAAGAAGTGCGTCAGTGGCGCCCCCAATTTTTGCAGACTTTTTGCCGAACTGTACCTACTACAAGTAATTTTTCTTCTTCTAACATTTATATATTACTTCATTATAAAAAAGTTAATATTATATAGATTTAATAATTTTCGATATATTTAAGTATACCTACTTGCCCGAATAAAACGAATTGATATTACTTTTCATTTATTCATTGACCATTACTTCACTCACATCAAACACCACATAATATACAGTTAGATAGTAATAATATAATCATTGCAATTAGATTTATAATTTATATAGCAAAACATGAGCTCTTCATGTAAACCACGAGGGCCTGTTTCAGTCTAAGGATACGCACTATCTAATAGGTAAATTCAAAAATTTAACAGATTTTGTACGTAAATATCCGTCAGGTTAATAAAAAATCACTGTAAACAGACCATAAAGGTTGCAGATTTAATAGATACCTAGATATGTAATTACATATAAAAATATTAGTGTAGTGCTATGTATGAATCTGACAATTAGTGCTCTGTGCTTTTAGCGCACTAGGAATACCGGCGGTTTCGTGAAGTTATTAATTATAACAAAATATTATAATATATTTAAAAAGCTATAACGTGACTTATTCATTTATGATTGAGCAAATAATATAAAAATAATAAAAATGTGCCCTGATAATTTTATTACATTACAAAGTGCAGAATAAATATTTCCTTAGCCTATCAATATGCAATGGCAGTAATAATGGAACTACAAACATGACACATACACATCACTCACACATACAAAATGAACCTAGCATGTATCGCTTAAATTAATATCACTTTTAGGTACAAATTACACGATCTCGAACTCGAGTCTCGAGGCGCATTCACCTAGAGAAGATACAACAAACTAATATCCATGTTCTATTATTAAACGAACAAACTTAATACGCACTATCAGGGTTTTTAAAACTAAAAAGCTGATTATTATAACAAAATAAATAATTATCCACAACTTTTGACTAGTACAATCACAGAGTGATTAATTTATTACCCTTCGAGCAGTGTGTATTTATCAGTAAAATAATGAATACCTCACGTCTTCCTCACTGTGACATTCAGAGAAAACTCGTAGAAATCTGATTTACCGACTCATATTATTAATAATACCGCCGCTCGACATTATGCATTATTTTATGATTGCTAGAATCTTAAATAATACTAATTATTCTCTTTTGAGGCCATTCCCGTTCTGTGTAGCTGCAGCTCGCTCCATTTCTTCTCGGCGGCTAATTTGATACCTGGCACAAAGTAAATAATAAATTGAATTATCATGTATGGGGAAATAAATGCTTTTGCCGTAGTAGGTGGCGTTATGTATAATTTCTGCCTACCCCCATGGGAAAAAGGCGTGATTTTATATTATGTTAAATGTTTTAAGTTATATTAAATGTAAAATGGGATTTAAAGATTTATAAGTCAAGCCCTTGCCCAGCGAGATATTTATAGTTTGCTTTCACGGCGTTGATTTCGTGATAACACGTTATAAACGAACTCTGTTATTTTCAGTAACACGTCAGAACTCGGAATTTTTCTTATATTTACCTATATTTCAAGGACCAATGCTCAATACAAGTAGATTGCAATAACCCAATCGGCTGGAACATGTACCAAGGTATTATTTGCGCGACACAGTGGTTCGTCATCATGGATTCTCTGGCCAACTGCCAAAGCAATGGTAGTGTGCGATAGCACTAATTTTATTTCGTAACTCTTGTTTATATCACATAAAAATTGGTCAAGGTGCATTACCCTAAACCAAACAAAACAATTTGTGGATATAATTTGTACAGTAGATACCTATCGACGCTTCGACTAATTTAGAAGACTTAACATTTGTATTCGTTCCTAACTATTTTAATGCACCTATAAAACTCTTTCTGACACTTTACGTCTTTTTGATGGCTTTCAGTAGTCGGTTTAGCTCAATTTCTAATAAATCCAGCGTTTGATATTATATCAACATGGATGACATGAATTTCAAAATATTCAGCTAATTTTGACCACTGCTGACGTCAATACAATATGATGTTACTACCCACATGCATTGCTTGCAGCCAAATTATTGGAGGATTATTTTGATTTCACGATGACGATGAATGAAAAGGGTTTCCAGAGTTTAATGTATCACATAGAAAGTTTACGTAGAAAGATAATTACCAGACAACGAGTCTTCCGCTGAGCATGAAGAAAAAAACTAGCGCCGGCGCGCAGCGGTCGAATGGATCACCTACCATTACATGAGAATATGCTGCCAATATCATCAGCAGTACGAGGCCTATATTGGCAGTATTCTTGATTTTATCTGAAACCATAGAAATATAATTATTTTAAAAATGCACCAACATCATCTTTGTTAAAATAAAACGTACCTAACATTCATCACGCACGTGTAGCCTGTACAGAAAATTAGGCACAGTTGCAAGGTTCATAGGTAAAGATTATAAATGCCTAATTCTAAATAATAATCAATATTGCTGTGCCAAAATTTCTACATTCAGTTATTTTTTTATTATTAAAACCAGTCCTGCCAATTGGATTACTTAAGTATAGAAATATTTAATAAGAAATTTGAATAAACAACTAATACGGATGGGATTCGAATCCACAATCTTCGGCGTACCGTGCCGACGCTCTTACCGCTGAGCCACCGTATCCCATCAGAATCAGTCGAAAATTTCAAATCTCTTTCTAATACGCCTATTAGGGCGTATTATTAAATTTCTTATATTATCCATATATTATTAGTAAATTTCTTATTAAATAATTATATTTAATAAGTTAACATGTGCTATAACAGGAAAAAAATCACAAAAATGGATTACTTATGTTAGAATGTACCTATAACTTACCTACTCTTGAAGATTACTCGTAAGTTTAAAGGTATTGTACATTACAAATACTTAGAGGTTACTGGAATAGTAAAATGATTTCATAATTTTAATATAAATTTATTACTATTAGGATATTTAATTATTATTTTAACTATATAATCTTTAATTATAAAGCCATTAGTTTAGGCGTATTTATCCCCACTTGCTCATCACGCACTCAATAATATATTATTGTAAATTATGCCAATGACTGCACAAAAATTACTGACAGTGATAAATAGTGCTCCAAATCTCGCAAATAGGAATCAATATTGTGACTAGGTGAAGGCCACCGTTTTTTATGTTGGTTCACATAATCTATTCATATCATCATAGAATATTTCTGCATGCTGACTGGTTGGCTTTATTTCATTTTATCATAGGTATAGGTAGGTAGGTATACGAAACATTTCCGGCACAAAAGCTCGTAACTAGCTCATAGGTAACGACTAGTAATATTTTTGTACTGACATTGAACGGGAGTTCGTTTTTATACTTAACTATGATGTAATTTCCGAAATTAATGCATATCTAAAGTTAGTGAGACGCATACTAATATTAAAACGCTTGTGTTTGACATACCTACCTACTTTTTTTTTTAACCTCGAGTTTTAGGCATCTCCACCGGCACTCGTCCCGGTCTACATAGCCAATATTTCGACCGCTAGGTAGTAGGAGGCACCCCATAATGTACCAGTGCCAGTCGCACCCCAAGTTACGAAGCTAAAGGCGTTGACAATATTCAAACTTATCCTCAACGCCAACAACGCCACGCTACCTGCCTGCTCCAACAGGGCGTTGACTCAAAGAAACGCATTATTTATAATAGTAGAACGCCTTTGCTGGTAGCCATACAGGCTATCAGCAAGTTCCGGGACGCTCGAATAGTCATTCGGCAAATACTTATACCTATAGTAAAGGCCCTTCACTGCGCGAGTCCGACTCGTACAATGGCCAAATTCTCAGTGTTTATTTAAGAATCTAATCTAACAAGATACAACGTAAATAAACAGGAAATAACAAATCTTGTATTTTGAATTGGCTTTGTTTATTGGTGTTTATTTACCTAGGTACTTACTTATATTTGGCTCCCATTTATAATCAATCTTCATAGATTAAATAGGCAACTATATACCTATACCTACATTAGTACTTACATTCCAACAGACAACGGTATGTAGGTAATAAATTTCATTCTGCAGATTATGTTTGTAAACAGTAAACACCACTGAGTTATTGCACTGGATGCAGAGTCGGGGACTACTTATACTCTAAAATTCGAACGACGCGCGACGCGACGAAGTTTTCATTCGATAGATTTAAAACGAAAAGACAGACGAAAACATTATACAATTAAACAGTAGTCATTTGGTGATAAGGTTTGCATTTGATAGTCTTCGTAATACGTTTCGATCTGAAACATCAACGTTCGATTTTGGGAGTAGGACCCCTAAAGCGGTGACGGTAATAAAATAACATCATGTAGTCTACAAAATATACTTACGACTAGGCACAACTGCCATGGCTAGCCCAAACAATATTTCGAGCCCGCCTACAGCCCTCCTGTACCATTTTGAAGGTAATTTGAAGTCTAATGTTTCAGTTAACGGAAACACTTTAGCATACCTCACGTATTCTTTTCTCTGAAACAAACGTAATTATTTAGGTAATTCAACAGACTTAAAGTGACCTTATATTACACAAATACAAGTCTTGTATCTCAATAGCCTCTAGTGGGTCTCTATCTAAAGAACCCTCCCTCTTGCTCCCTCTAGTACGTAGATACTAGTTAAAACTAAGAAAGAACATCTATTATAAATATCACGTTTTATGTAATAAGGGCGGTACATGTGCAATTTATATGAAAGGGACATTCGAAGCCCGAGGCGTAGGCGAAGGGATATAGGTAATGGCCCGAGGCCCAACACAATAATAATCAAAATCGCCGGTCGGTTCGTACCACAGAAATCTAAATAATTGCCTTATTATTTAGATTTCTGTGGTTCGTACCTTGGCCCGTACCTACCATACCATGGAGCATGGATGGGATGCCTGATTATTTAGCTAAAGAATATTATTCGGTTTTTTAATTATTAACATTATAATTATTTATATCACAATTTTTTTCGACGAGTACCTATTCAAACTCTTTGCTTATACAACTTGCATTTTACGGTATGGGTAAAAACAATGCTCAAGGGTCGTGTTTTAGATTTACGTTTCACTTGTTTAGCAAGCAATAGCCCAATTTTTATGAGTACAAGTATGATGAAAAACAAGTACTTAAGTAGTTCTTACAAGCTTTACTTGTCAACTTGCAATCATGCAGTGTATTATGTATGTTCGGGTCTTCCACTTCCTCTTATCCTTTGGAGTTGAATTTTTACATGTTAGTTTCCGATGACAATGCATTTTTATGGTCAGAATTAGCTCCTTATTAACCAACGGTCAACAACTCTGATACAATATTTTGCATTGCATTATAGGTAGGTAGGTACCTACATTTAGTTTTGATATTCCTACATAAAAGTTTGTTTAAAAACCTTTTTTTTATAAAAGATATTAATTACTGCTAGTGGCGGACAGTCTGTCAGAAGCCCGGGGCGGCAAAATGGATTCTTATTAATTTACCAGGGACCAACGACCAACCGGAAATTTAAGTTACTCAAATCGGCCGGCCCACTAATGGACGGAATAATAATAAAATTAGAGTTTAAATATAAAAAATACATTTATCTTTGATTTAAAATTATTTATTAATAAAATCAAAGAAAGTTATTAAAATTCCTTCTTAGCACTTAAAATTCATGGTTTCCACTTAAAATTTTTACGACATTCTTTAGTAAATGAGTGCAAAATCGGCAAGATTGACATAGGCCATTATCGAGGAATTATTAGGTCTGTTTGTTAACGACCTACCTGCCTAATAATAATCTAGTTTGGTATGTACCGTAATCCATCTATCTAGGTATATAATATATTTCTAAAAATAAATATTTGTATGTTTGTCTTTTATGCGATCCTGAACCATTGATCCGATTGTGATGAAACTATGGCGTAAGGTACATTAAGAACCATTGCAACGCATACCGAACAGCTAGTTAAATATAAATATTACATAAAAACAAAAATATTATGAATGTAATAATATTTGTTGTATCGTCATTATTCCAATCAGAGTTGGCTTTGCCACCATACATGCCTACTTGTCTAGCCCGGCAGGGCTAACTTTACATGTGTAAATTACAAAATTGAAAATATTTTAGATGTTCTTTGCAGTGTTACCATTGAAATTCTAATCCGGAATTCGCTTGGTCGGACTATACTATATCTATAAGTAGGTATTTTCCAATCCCGTAGGATTTGCCAGTGCATACATATGCCAAAGTGCAAGACTAGACTGTAAGATGAACAGTTCCAGAGATATCGTCATATGTCTAACATTTTACAGTTACCTGTGCATGTATTTATAAAAAAATTGTCATTATTAACATTATCAACAATAGTGTACGAAGATAGATTGAAATGTATTCAAATAAAAAACATGCGCCAACAAATAAATTAGCGATGATTAAGAATCGGCGCAGGGGGGATCCGCGGTCGAGTCACGCTGTCGTGTCGCAAACTCGCAACAAGACGACTGGTGGTATTAGGCGGCAGGCCAAATACCAAAATAGCAAGCCACATCGCTCTGCCACAAAAATCTAAATGCACCTAGCGACCTTATAATTTGTGTTTGCTTGCAAATTTAATTATTATAAAAAAAAATGTTACTTACCAAATCTTTGTGCAGTTCCTTCGAAATAAAAGGGGTTAATTTTGTGATTCCAACGAATATAAAAAATACTCCTAAGAGAATTGATAAACTTTTCAATACGATAGAACCCATTTTCGATAAACACACTTCAACAAAATTATCCACTGTTTTAGACCACGACCATACTTAGAGATATCCTAATTTTCGCACTTATGTAACTATGTATTAAACATATTTTTAATTCTGTATCAAATTAAATGCCTGTTTATTCATAAAGAGGTAATGAATTTTGTTGGAAACATATTTTTTTAGAAAAGAATATTAAATTTTGTGAAATTATCTCAAGGAAGTCATGGACAAACACGTTTCGCGCCGGCGCGAAAAAATCCATACCGATACCGAACGGGGTGCATATGGTGTTGCCATATAAAAAATTAAAAACACTATGAATATCGACAGTAAGATTTTCTATCTTAGTTTTCTGTAAGTGCAGTTTTTGTGTACACTATTTCTAAATAGTGTTCACAAAATGCCACGGTACAATATTCAATACACTTTGCTTCACTTGTTGGTAACATTTTGATACAATGTACAGTGCCATTGCCATCTAATGACGACCAACATCATACGGGAACGGGACACGGTGGCGCCACGGTGGTCATTAATAGAGTCCGCGCCACCACTCAAGTCCGGCGACAAAAACTGGAACTATTTGTTTTTTTTTTTACTTTGTTTGTTACTGTGTTTATGAGCGAAAGCCTGAAAGATTAATAATATTTATTAATAAAACTCTGTTTTTAGTTGATGGAATGGAGGGGAAAATTACACTCTAAAGAGTGGAACATTTTGTTACACGACAGAGACGCTGGGCGCCGCGGCTATCGGACTTGAGTGGTGGCGCGGACTCTAAAATCATAGTAACTTGACAGATATTTTCTAAAAGGTACTAAACGGATACTGTACAGCTTGGCAAAAAAGAGTCTGAGGCGGTGACAGCTGGAACTAAAAATAAAAATCTTAAAAACTAAGTTTGTGAGTACTAATATAACATAAAAATGATTCATTTGATTATAATTAATGATAAAAAACTCGTCATAGAAATATGTAAGCATTAAATAACTTGTAACGGCGCCCTCAATTTTTCCAGACTCTTTTTTGCCAAGCTGTAAAATGTGAAACAAACAGGCCTTAAATAAATCAATGCACTATTTAGCTAACTAAATAAAGTTTTTGGTTTTTACCTTTAGACCCATAGAGTATTCAAGAAAATATAGAGTGATAACGTCAACCATATTGCCTTGTGTGGAGCGAAAGCAGGTCTCACCATAGAAATGTTAAAATGTCATTTTTTCAAATTATGTTTTCTAGACGTTTTTCAAAATTTAACTCAGCAGTTAACCATGATATAAGCTAAAATGTAACTTATTCGCTCGTGGAGCCTAGTTTAACCGCAGTCAATCGAGGTATGATTGCAAACGGAGCTCGTGTCGCGGCCGCGTTGTTCATACCCGTGCTCACGGTTCATACTCGTGTAGGCTTGCTCTATTCTATAAATACTCTAAGTTTAGACCCCATATCTTTGCTAGTGCAATAAATAATCATGCATTACTGAATTAAATAGGTCAAGCTTGGAAAAAAGGTTGCTCTTGCGAGTAATCTGCTACATAGCCCAAGTACAGCACACACACACACACACAACACAACCCTAATGAAACTTACTTTTTACTTTTACGAAAACTTAGGTACTGTTCGAAGCAAGTTGATTATTTACTTGTTAAAAAATCGACTATAACTCTCTCTCTCTCTTTAATCGCTCAGTCTATGGTCATTACGCGAATGCGCGTCCGATTGGCGGGGAGTTTTGAATAAAATATATATAACTTTTTATTACATAACTTTTACGGTTTTCAAATTTTTTATCCACATTTATTAGATATACTTCGAATAGAAGGAAAGAAAATAGTAAGGATATAATCTAATACCTATATATAATTCTTTTGTACGTGTTTGTAACCTAACTCCTCCAATACGGTTGGATCGATTTGGATTTGAAAACCTTAGATAAAACAATAGTTTTAGAATAACTTAATAAGAAATTTGAAAAAATGTATTACAAAAGATATTACCACACGCCCTAGGCGTACATTTGAAATTTTCAACTAATTCTGATAGGATACGGTGACTCAGCGGTTAGAGCGTCGTCACGGTACGCCGAAGATCGTGGGTTCGAATCATGTTCGTATCAGTTGTATTTTTCACATTTCTTATTAAATTAAGTATTACATTTAATAAGCCAACATAGAAAAAATTCACAAAAAAAAACAATACTTTTGTTATTATTTTCCCAGCTATTATTATTTTACATTAAACTTCGATCATGATAACTTTTAAACTGCCGTCGGTTACATAAATAATATCATTTAACTTTGTATGTATGTATGCTAACTGTAAAAACTTTTCCTAATAAAATAAAATAAGGAAAGATGGATTGGACAAATTAAAGCTTTAGAAATTTTTAAAACAATATTTTATTCTCTATTTCAGGCGCTTCATTTCTCAAATAATTGTCATAATCCTCATTAAACTGAGGAGAACCACACAATAGAAATTGATCGTGGCTTGTAAATGGTTTTAAATTATTAAAATATTCAGTGCATAACTTATGATTATTTATTGGCTCCTGATATCTACATTTAAAATTGGTAATAGTACTACAACTGCTAATAAAAATATCATACTTGAAATTCCAGTATGATTTGAAAGAATAAAGTTCATCTCGGAATAGAATCGTATTTTCAGATTTACAACAATATAATAATATTACTTTGGTCATATCATCTTCATTGCTTAAAATACTATTGATAATAGTAATAAATGGAGCAATGCCTGTCCCTTGTGCAATCATGATTATTCTTTTGTACTTGTTTGGTTCCAATTTATAATGACCATAGGGTCCTCTCCAGGAAGTTATATCTCCTTCATTAATGTTACACAAGTGAGTTGAAACTAAACCATTTATATATTTTTTTACAACTATGGAGAAATCATAATCTTCATTTTGCATGTTCACCTTTACAGGTGTATAAGCCCGAGTACATGCATTTTCTGTTGCAATACATTTGTAAAGAAAATGATCACCAGGATTCCACCAAACTTTTTTGCCATCAGAATTGACCTTTTTAAATATGATAAGATGATGTAAATTAAACAGCATAACCTTTTTAATAACTCTAAATTTTGTGTAACTCAATTGGGTAATACCATTGTCTTCAGATTTAATTTCACTTTTTCCATTTTCTAAATATTTTTTATATAGTATTAGCTGTTTTTCATATAGATCAAATATGCAAGGATTGCAGCCACTATTACAGCAATCCTCTGGATTTGGTTCTATAGGCATTTCCATGACATAATTTTTTTGTATGTAATAAACTTTCAGCTTACAACTGACTGACCTCGGCCAGGCCCATAACAATTCTTCTTGCCATCTGGCGATTCTAATTCTATGATATTTTAGTACCTAAGTATCCTTAGAACGTCTGCGATGAAATGTATAATAATTATTTTCAATTTCAACACTAGGAAGCACATGCTTCTTCCAATTTTATAGTAATGGGTCCATCGTTTTGACGATATGATTCTACTTGGACCTAATAACAATAGCGTTTTCCTACTACTACGTTTTAGTTTTCTAGTTTGTTGGTTCTTCTTCTAGTTTCGTATTGAGAATGGCCTTAGGAATAGAAACAGTTTAACAAAATTTTTCATAATCAATAAACAATGACTAAAAAATATTGTCTAATAGCCGATAGCGTAATTGTCAATATTGTCTGTCTGATGTCTGTTTATATGTCAAATTTCATTTGTCAAATTGACATTTTTTTGGACCCAGTCACCTGGCCCCTTAAAAGAATAATAATAAATGGCATTGTCCGGGTCGTATTACCGAGACTCAGTTGCCATTATAAAGAAATTGAATTTATAATGTTGACTTGCAACGCGAAAGTTTAAGAGTAAAAATTGAATTGAATTGAAAATTTTTCCTCTAAGCCAGCCCCATTGAGTTAAGTTTCTAGTATAGCTTGGCAAAAAAGAGACTGGAAAAATTGGGAGCGCCGCTGGCGCACTTTTCACACCACAATTCTTAATTACAAGTATTTAGTGCTTACATATTTCTATGACGAGTTTTTTGTCATTAATTATAATCAAAAGAATCATTTTTATGATAATTTAGTACTCACAAACTTAGTTTTTAAGATTTTTATTTTTAGTTTCAGCTGTCACCGCCTCAGACTCTTTTTTGCCAAGCTGTACAGTACACGTTGGCCCAATCATTGACTTGATGTGTAACTCTAAGGTATTTGACGTTTATTTGACATTAGCGGCCAATACTTGGCGACGATAAACCAAAGATTTAGTATTAAACTAGATTGCTTGGAATAGCCAGAATGTCGGTCTAGAAAGAGAGCTTTGGAAATCCTGGCCTGATTTCGATGACACAAAAAAAACTATTATTATTAGCATTATTAATTATAAATTATTATTATTAGCATTATTGTTTTATGCTTAGAGAAATTTTTTGCTGTTGACAAGTTTTATGTGTTGGTGTGAATCATTTTAATTGGTTTTGAATTTCTTGAATAAAAGGTTTGTCTGCAAAATATAGTTAAATCCCGTAAATAAATAAAGATTTTAAAAAATGATGTTGCCAAACCATTCCATAGTTAGTCATTTAAAATCATTGGATTATATTTTCAAAAATAAGATTTATTAAAGATTAAATACTTTTTATTTGATTTGGTAATTTCATATTTCTATGACGATTTTTTTGTCGTCAAATGTAATTAAATGAATCACTTTTAAGTTATTTTAGTACTCACAACTTAGTTTTTGAGGTTTTTATTGTTAGTTCCAGCGATGGAAAAAATATTATTATCATTGTTTTAAATATTTCTAGATATTTTTTTTTTTTAATTTAAACATCATCTTGTATAATATTATATACGGTCGGGCACAATATTAATAACTAACTATTTATACACCTAGAAATTAACTTATTAAAAAGATAAACTTATTAACGAAGACCGCTACCAAAATGCTGGCGCGTGTGGCCTATAACATTGTTTAACATGAAATTTATTAATAATCGACTAAACAAAATTGTTTTTATCGATAATCACTACAGCCCTATTGAGCTTGAGTGTGTTTGTTTATTGATGGCTTCCTGTTGGCGGCAATTTTGACTTATTAACATAAATTTTATCTTTTAATGTGAATAAGTTCATAATAGCTTTAGACTATAATGTGAAATATATTTTCAATTTAAATTGTCAATTATAATTGACTTATTAACATAGCCTGCCCCGTTAATTTAACGCCTTAAAATGTATATTTTTTAATAATAAAGACTAGCGCCCTCTGCACCGACGCCAGTAAAACATAGGTTCGGTGCCCGCCATAAATTCTCTTTGGCCCATTGCGTTAACGTTCGCTGTAAACAATTAGGGTGAGTATTTTTATTAAAACTTTGTGTAATATTTAGGTTTTCTATTAGTTTTATGCGTGGTATTGACTGAAACTTGTAAATACATTATTATTTATAGTATTGCATCCGGAAACATAGGGGAATTCTTTCATAATTTAGTATAATGTAAGCGGACTCCATTATTATAGTGGCTTGGCGTTCACGAACTACTTCAGTTGTTTTGTCTTTAGTTTAGTAAAAATACCATGAATTTTAATGTAATTTTTGTTAATTCCATCAAAACTGGTTATTGTCTAATTAGTTAGGTGCCTCTAATGATTCCATTTTGGGTGTACCGAGCATAATTAGTGAATTATTTATTTAAAGGATTATAGCAAGTAGTGTACGTAAACGTAATATTTTTGATAATTCCTGTTCCTTTATTTATTTCTCAAGTTTTTTTACAAAACGTGTCTACTGTTGTGTTTTTTTTAATTATTTGGCATTTCCTTCGTACGCATTGTTAGCGGGATCAGACTCGCAATAGCGTCACTTACACTTTATGAGTTTACGATTCACTGTTATTCTCTATGATTCTTATTTGTTTTGCTTTTACTTTTCAGATATTTTATCAATATCTGCTATCTAGTAGCCGGAAATGTCTGATGACGGATCTACGACCGTTGAGAAGAAAGGACGCGGCAGACCTAAATCCAATGGAACACAATCTGTTAGTACTTCTATTATAGGTTTGATTATCCATTATATTAAACTACTAGGTATATATTAACTTAGTTTAAATGACTTATAGGAAGCCAAGGGCGATACGAAGAAAAGAGGAAGACCACCGGCAGCTACCAGAACCAAGGAATCAACAAAGTCTTCGGATGATGAACAAGCTCCAGTAGCGAAAAGAGGGAGAGGCAGGCCTAAGGGATCCAAGAAAAAGGCAGCCGCTAAAGGAAAGGTACTTACACTAAATGAAGTGTTTGGCTATTATAATTTTGTTTTTTAAGTTTTTTAGTTGACAAGGATTGATATTTATATTTATCAATAATTTTAGAGTGCACCAGTTGAAGGAAGGGGACGTGGACGGCCACGCAAGGACCCACCTCCCAAAAAAGATGCTGCCTCCACTGAAGAGGAGCAGGACGAGGATGATGAGGATGAAGGCTCTGAGGAGCAGTAAATGTGTTTTGTTTTCTGACATTACACTCACTTTTAGTGTAATTTGTTTGTCATGATAACTCTTGGTGTGTGTTACTGCAAAACACTCATTTAGTTGTAGATCTTTACATTATTGCATATGTTGATATAAAAAAAACTTAATATTGCACATGGGGTTATCTTGACAGTACAAAATTCTCATCTGAGATTGTCTACCCAAATTTTGATCATGTGAGTTCAGCTTAAGAGAATACCTATCTGATGTGGTGGTGACAGTGCATTTACTCGTAATATTTAGCCAATTTATGATAACTCTCACTTGAATAAATTTGGGATGACTTAGCTCTCCCTAGAAACGTACAACTTTTAAGATTTAATTTGTAAGATCCTTTTTTTGTAGAGTTTATTCGAATAGGTATTTTGTAATCTCCTGATTTATAATTCATACAATTTTGTAGATTATTAATTTGGCTTATAAGTCAAGTATTATTTTATATAATAAATATTATGTTCTCATAATGAATATCTTATTTTTCCCTAGATTACACTAGTTTAGTGAGCAGTGTTCTTGAAATAAAACTAAAGTGTTCTAGATTGATTAATCACTTGGTGTATTGCTGTTCCACAAACTATAGTATCGAGTAGTGGTATGGGTAGTGCCATTTTGTATTGACTTTTTTTTTATATTTGGGCAGACTGAACTTGTTTTTTATTGACATTTATTGTGTGTATGTGCGTGAATGTACAATTTAGAACAAAATATAAATAAATCTATGAAATCATATTGAGTTTTCTTAATATATTTATATGGGTTTTACTTTTAAATAATTGTATAAACGTTGTTATACTGTAAAGGTATGTCTACGCTAGAGCCCCTTATGTTCATCAAAAAAAAACCGACAGTTGGCGAAGCGTAGTTCAGCACTCGAGCGAATAGCCGGATCACCAGACGATCCACCGCGCTCCGATCGCTCGGTCCAAAGACATTCGATGTGGTTGTGCCGCGTGTGATCCAATCGCGTTTTGAAGCGCACGCTCCTTGCCGCGGCCGATCCGTTTGTTGTCGGTTTTTTTCAAGCATAACTTAAAAGTGCCTCAGTCTTTTGGCGCGCGTGGTGTGGACGGTTGCATGTGTGCATATTGCGCGAACAAACGCAGAAAGCGAGCAAGTTCGACTGTACGGCTGGAGCGCATTGAAGAGCCACGGCAGTCACAAGATTCAGCCGTCTGACTTAGTATGATCCATGATCCCTGCTCCCGGATCGTGGATCGCAGGATCGGCGACCAAAAATTGAATCGTCTGGTGTGGCTATTGGTCAATCAAGTTGGTCCTAATCGCTAGATAGGTCGAGTTGGTCGGCACAAGTCAAAGCTCATACTACACGAATTGAGTCATATAGTATCAAAACCGGCAATCTCCACATTTAAGAGAAAATAACTTATTAATGCCAAAATAATCTCTAGTAACTAATCTTCCATCTTGATTAATAAGTTTTTTACAGAAACGGCATTCTCCCTACCAAAAATGATTTTAAAGTTTTGAGTAAGTTTCAAAAGCGGCAATCTCCTATATAAAGTATTTTAACAAAATAATAAATCATAACACGTTTTTCATGTTTATTTCAAATGTAAGTAAAGTGGAGAATGCCGTTTTTGATATTATATAACTCAATTAGTGTTCGGCTCATCTAGCGTAGACGCACCCTAAGGCGCGGATGCAATCGTCCTAATACCTCAACTAAGAGCATTATCAAATTAATTAGAGAAGGTGGAATTGGTCCCTGATTCCAGTTTTGAAGTGGGACGATTTGCTCCTTTACCTAAATCTGCTATCTCGCTTGAACATTGAAGATATCTATTCTATGAAAAATCGCAACAAACCAAGTTAAGGAGAACAACATCACAAAGTTGGTACCGGTCTACCTATTGATTTATCTATTGTGCTTAAATTTCAGCTTGGTTGGTACCTACAAGTTTTCATACTTAAAAATGTTAGGTACCTACTTATAAATAAAAACTCATTGTAAAGCTATTTTTACGCATGAAAACCTATTCCGATCAAACTGATAGAACTGTCAAAAATTAATAATTTGTCGACAACGTATTTTTTCACCGACTCAAAAAAAGAGGAGGTTATCAATTCGACTGTATTTTTTATTGTTTCTTCAGTTCGTCCAAGTTCCATTGGACTGAAAAGATTAGTCAATGACCATACTGCCTCGTCAAGTCATTTCTTTATAATAAATTAATAACCGTCATGTAAATGTGGTGCTGTCCCACAAACGATGGGGCACTTAATATCTTGCCCTGCATGCCCTGTCGTTTGTTCTTTACAGGAACTGATGGACGCTACTGGAAGCGCCAATCTCGTAGCCCAGTTCTGGGCTGACATAATTTAGATTGCCATCGACACGCTATGAAGAAGAATAACCGTCATGAGTATGACTCATGATAATAATGATGCAGATGATCCACGATGATGATGATTCCGTCAACGTCATGAATCATTCATGTCAACAGTGTTGTCATTATTTTAGTTTTAGTCAACTGTCATTTGCCAAGCTTGTACAGCATGGCAAAAAGAGTCTGGAAAAATTGGGGGCGCCGCTGGCGCACTTTTCACACTACAATTCAAAATTACAAGATAATTAGTGCTGCTTACATATTTCTATGACGAGTTTTTTGTCGTTAATTTTATTATAATCAAATGAATAATTTTTACTCAACTTAGCAACTCACAAACTAAGTTTTTAAGATTTTTATTTTTAGTTCCAGCTGTCACCGCCTCAGACTCTTTTTTGCCAAGCTGTACACGTCTTTTCAATTCCCGCCTAAAAGTGAATATTTTTTACATTCTTAGCGATTAGCGTTGAAACATCTAAATCGAAACTGACTTTCGAACAAAAAGTTAATCGTTATATGTTAGATAAATGTGGTATTTTTTATATTGTAGACATGATAAATAATTATTTTATTTTGAACTTACTGGATTGGAGCCATCTGAAGAAGTTACAGCTTGGCAAAAAAGAGTCTGGATAAATTGAGGGCGCCTTTATCTTTTAGATTGCCACCCCATATACCACGACTAAAATTGACAAGATACTTGATCATTTTAGTCTTCAATATTTATCAAATTAAAAAAGTAAATTGAACATAATTAAAATTAAGAAAGATTTAAACTTTATTTGTAATAGTCATGGTCTGGTAGTAGTTATTGTACAAAACAGATATCATCCAAATTATATTTAAGAAGATTGTACATTGGCGGCAATAACTACTTATATGTAATATAAAGCTTGGTGGCATGCTCTGTGGGAGATCTAAGTAGAATAAGAAAAATCTGACAACGCAATGCATAGTCCCATTATGTAAGTACGTAATCGCTATCATTCAGACTCTTGAGAATGGTCATCTCAAGAGTTAGAATTATAGCAAGCCTTTAAGCGAGTCATTTATGGTTGTGGATTATGATAATAAATCATCATTATCAACAAGGGAAATTAAATAACTTGTTTCATTTTAGATTTTATTAAAATACAAAAAATTCAACGTCATCATCATCAGCCGGAAAACGTCCACTGTTGAACAAAGGCCTCTCCTATTGAACGCCACAACGAACGGCAACTTGCAACATTAATTAAAATCATCAAGTTCTTTCTTCGGGCGACCTTTTCGGTGTTTTCCAGGTGTCGAAAAAATACTCTTACTTTTTTCACCTTCATCGACAATTGCTGTGATTGTATTTTCAGATTCACCTGAAATAAACAATAATAACTCTGTATAAATTCTATTCATATGTTTCAAGTATCAATTTAAACAGTTCAACTACACGTGATTCGTCGAATTACAAAACATAACCTCAATAATGATTTGTACACAAGACGACAAAAACTGGTGGAATAGCTATCAGAAAGTAAATATAACGACTTTATTACATTCTAGAAGAAAAAATGCATGGACTATACCTGTCATTCGAGCAGTTCTCAGGTAAACATTGTCAATTTCAGACAAACTTTGTCCGTCTTTGCTTTAGGCCAAACATCTCAAGAGAACTTGATATTTAACAGATCTTCCACTACTGCGAACGGATTTATTCATTACGAATAACTATATCAACTATTATTATGTAAGAATATCATACGCAATTCACACGAATCTTTTAAGTTTTAAAGAAAATTACTCGCAATACGTAAAGATGACAAGGAAGCTACTTGCAGCTGTTGACAAACAAAACAGTGTTGTCATTATTATAATTTTTTAGTTCCAACTGTCACCGCCTCAGACTCTTTTTTGCCAAGCTGTACATTACGTTAGAAGTTTTTTACAAAGATAAATATTACTAGAATTTCTATTATTGCACAAGGAGTCTGGAAAAATTGGGGTCGCCACTGCCGCACTTGTCATGGTATAGTTTGGCAAAAAAGAGTCTGAGGCCGTGCCAGCTAGAACTAAAAATAAGTTTGTGAGTGCTAAAATATCTTCTAAGAGAATCGTTTGATTATATTTGATGACAAAAAAGACATCTTTCAAATAACTTGTAATTTTGAGTTGTCATGTAAAAATGCGCTAGTGGCGCCCTCAAATTTTCTAGACTCTTTTTTGCCAAACTGAATTAAGTAGTTTAGATCAGGTAAATGACGAATACTTTGTCATCAATAAATTATATTCACAAACTTAGTTTTAAGATTTTAATTTTTAGTTTCAGCTGTCACCGTTTCAGACTCTTCTCAGTCATGTAAAAAATATCTTATATTTTAAAAGTCCCGCCAGTCTGTGCTTCATGTAAGATTTTATATCTGTTGCATGGTATTAAAAAAAAAAGTACTTTTTTGTGTTGTGTTGTTGTGGTTTGTGGTGGATGGAGACGGTTGCGGGCCTGTCACAGCGTCATTTTCGTTCGTGTTTATGCGTATGGTGTAGTTTTAAAATAATTTCTTGGTTTTTAACATTTCAGCGATCTTTTGAGTTTACAAATTAGAAAAGAAGATTCGTTTTTGATGTTATTGAGTGTTTTTGGAACTTTTTCGTGATATTTAACAACTTTGGTGAACTTTTAAAGTGTGGTAAATTACTATGATATCCGTGTCGCGCAGTACATAAATTGAAAAGTTGTTGATTAATTTCAAAGTTTTGTAGCGTGATTGTTTTGGTGTATGCTAGATGAACATTGGTTCATTTGAAATGTGTTGTCGCTGTCGAAGTGAAAATCGAAACTTTATATCAGGTTAGTACAGTTACAGAGATGTTTTTGTAGTTTTGAGATATGTCTACGGAATGTCAACCCATCACACATGTCATCACAGGCTAATCACGTAACTTTATCTGTTCTGTGTGATTACATTACACATCATAAGTTCATAACGATCCAAATGCTTGAAGAGTAATTTATTGCTTTACATTTACTATTTTACTGTAGGAAGATACCACGTTTATGTTTTTTGGTCATGTTTTTGATAGTAGGTATGTTTTTCTAAATAAATTATTATTATCGCACTATAAGAAAGTAATAAGTACAAATATTGTTGAATCATAGATGTTGATAACTATTTTATAGGTCTGGGAGTCAAGTACTTATAAACTTTTTACTAAGTATACTTGTTCATTTTCATGCTAAGACTTAAAAAGAACTACCTAAAAGTTGATAACATTAACTACTTATTAAGTAACTTCTATGTCTCTAATTTACCTATAATTCTATACCTTTAGAAGTTGGAAGTTTACAAGTTGCAATGTTGGTCAGTTTCATTTAAGGTTTTTTTTCTTAGAACTAGCTGACCCTTCGCACCTTTAAATAAAGAAATCAGCCTGTAACTGTTCCAATGTAGGAAAAGGCCTCTTTTCATACAGAGAATGATCCTGACCTGATCGAGCAGTAATCAGAATGGTAGCTTATTGTATGTTGGATATTTCAGATTGTTAAGTCCAGGTTTCCTCACAATGTTTTCCTTTACCGTTAGTCAGTGGTGTCTTAGATTAACTAAGAAAGTTCATAAGACATTGAAAAAGTCACATTGGTACATGTCAGATTCAAACTTATGTGCTTGCAAAGCTGATCCATAACCAATGAGTCACCACACCGCACTAATAATATTACATTAAATTTTTTTTTTCTAAGATCTCCCCAAACCGTCTCCTTTTCTCTCTATCATTGGCTATTGTTGTCTACCCACTTCCATCTTTATCTTAAGCATCTCAAACCCATCTTTAAATGGCCTATGTATTTTATGCATTCTCTACATATATTTTTTTGTGAATTTTTGTAATAAGTTTTTACATTTTTGTTACTTATAGATTATTCTGCTATTTCTAGTCCAAGTCTAGTCCTTAATAAACTGTTCTTTATTTTCATTTGGGGCGATGACTGCAACAATGAATCCAACAAAAAAGTGATCATTAAAATCGATTCATCGGTCAGTTGTAGAGATATACTTAAATAATTAAAACTAACCCTACTTTGTTTTATTTATCTATACATATAGGAAGTCCAGTTACTTACACCATAATATGAAACTTGAGAACAGATATTGATTTTCCTAATTTCAGTTGTCATAAAATGTTTGGCATATTTTTCTTTCGCATAACACTTACCTACTTACTAGAAATAATATTATGTAGTCATATTGGTTTAACTGTCATAAATTGTAATAGTCATATTTTTTTTGACATAATTAGGTAAACATACTAATAGCAACAGCCAACAATGCTGAATGTTGTACAGAAACTTAAATAGGTATATCTGGCCAAATGCAAAAATTCTTTGTTTTTATGCTTGGAAATTGTATGCGTTGATATTGTTATTGATGAAACACATACATATGTGTCAAAATTATGCCTAATTATTCGTACAAACATTATGCCACAAATAAATAGAATGGTGAAAAAAATGCAAATTTAAACTAGGGCTTCGAACTTTATTCGACCCAATTTGGAACCATCCAACTAGTGATTCTCTAGTGGTATGACCTTGACTGACCCCTGACTTTTCGAATTTATGTGCATACCAGAAAGGAAAGGAGTCACGATAGCCTAGTGGTGGTGACCGTTGACTGGTAAGTCAGAGGTCTCGGGTTCGAACCCAAGGCGCGCACCTCTGACTTTACATAAGTTATGTGCGTTTTATAAATTAATTGTATCGTGTAACCCAGTATCTATGTATGGGTTGTGGAGGCCTGATAGGCAGTCGCTCCATGTAAAACACTGGTATTCAGTTGCATCCGGTAAGACTGGTAGCCGACCCCAACATATTTGGGAAAAGGCTAGGCAGATGATCAGAAAGGAAAGGATAATAATGGAACTTTATTCCGACGAAATTTGAACCACAATGTGATATATACCTTGTTAGAAAGCTTGGTTATTAAACTGCTTGATTTTATTTAAAAATGTTTTTTTCAGTAGACCGTTTTTGTAATATACTGAAAAATATATTGGTAAAAACAAAAGCACAGTGCTTTGATTTATTCATCATTTGAGTTTTCAAGAGAATATTAGTTGCAGCTGTATACAATTAAGATAAAAATATTAATTGTCATGAATACACTCTTTCATCCTAATTATCATATAGGTCAGATTGCAGTTAAAATCGGAGGCCTACAGGTGGTTTAAGCTTGTGCCGATAAAGCCCTTTGGTACAATACCCCACCTGACACTGATAAATAAATAAAAAAAATGGATCCCATTCCTTGCATAAAGACCCTGTTATTTTTTTGTAATTTTAGAAGTTTAAAAAAATTAAACGTTTTAAAACTTGTAGAATGTATTTTTAAAACTCAAACCCACACATTGTATGTTTGACCAAATGATTTGGTCACCCATACAATTTAGTTTGAATATTTTATTTTATTTAATTGGGTTTGAGTTTTTTTATAGAAAGACTTTTCATTCTGCCTGCCTTTAATCAAAGGCCGAGAAATGAGACAGGCACAAGAAATCCATTGTGTATGATGTACTACCCCCTCAGTTAATTGATTTTTCTTAAGTGGATGGGTGGACTGATAGAAATATGTACAAGTAAGTACGTAGATTGGCGACCCTTTTTCGCACGTGTACCTCGTGCAGCCTGTGATTACGAAGTTTTTAGGAGAAGGGTCGTCCGTCTACGTACTCGTACCTATTTGCTCGTGTGTCCATCACCCACATCAACACACTTTAGATTTAGGCAGCGCGGCATCGACCATAAATCTTTGTGACTCGTTTTCTGCCTCTTGAAGAATTAAACAATTGAAAGATGAAGGATTTACCAATTTATTAAAAAAGCTTTGCAAAGATTGATTTAGGAAATTGTAATTTTTTTAAAGAATTTAGTCATACTTAGATGATTTTGAAGTACCTACTTCCTCTACTTCCATTGTAAATATCATAATATCATTTATTATTCCTCATATGGCGTCGGGTGCTGGTATTACAATCGTGACACGTGACCTGGCATTAGTGATGGGAAAGTCTCGAGAATATTCCTGCACCTAAAACTTGCTGTTAAGTTCTCAAGAACATTAAGTATTTAAAAGACGATAGTTAATCGTGAATTTAAAATATATTTAATAAATTCAATGCACTAAACCAAAGAATGTAGAATAGAAATGTCAAATGCTCAACGTAAAAATACTTACAGCTCCATTTATTCCCTGATTTTTTTATTTTTTGAGATTTAGATAATTATAATTAAATAAATAAAATTGTCTACATCCAAAAATTTACATGTTTTTATTTATGTTTTCACTTATGTTTGGACACATGAATAGAGTAATGTATCTTGTAAGTCAACCCTTATGTAGATGATTTTAGAATTTACTGTGAAGTTTCCTTTATTCTTGGCAGAGATAGAGCCTTTGCCAACTGTGTAAAGGAGCGGCCGTCACAATTTTCTGGTCAAGGGCCACATAGGGCAATGTGAGGTATCGCTGCGGGCCGCACACTGCATTAGCTGCATTGCTAATGTACATAATACCCAATCCTAACCTTAACTAAATGGGTGTGGTTTCAGATGTACCAACATTTAAAAAATGGTGTAGCTATTCAATATTTTTATTGCGACTACAAACATAATTATTATTTTTGTAATTTTATACAATCAGATAATTGATGTATTATGGTTTAATTTCGTCTATGTCGGCGGTATTGGGACTACATGCAATTTTCATTGCATCTTCTAATTGTCATTATGTCAATAAAAAGATTTTATATGTCGCGGGCCGCAGTTTGTCGACCACGGGTGTAAAGTGATGGACTCAGCTGGCAGACCTTCAAAAAACATTTAGGTACGCGATCCATCACAAGCTGTGATCGTAACTATGCGTATGCCGCATTTACCAAACACTCGAGTGTCGAGTTGTACCTATTGAATATAATAGGAACGTTGCATACGAGACTTCCATTCTAATTAGCTTTGTATGGGCTTATGCGGTCGATTTCGTTACGTACTTGAAATACAACAGTTGTATATCTAATGCCTTCACGTTAATACAATAAAGTGCAAAATACTGATAAATAGTTTGATTTAAATTTGGTCTGAGACTTTTTGTACGTAGGTAGTGAGTACATGAGGCACTCGTCAACGTAAACCATGAAAATTAGACATTTATCTGAGAGATGCAAGGTGTGATTAATGATACCTTATTACCTACTACTAGGTACCTATTTAGTCAGTGAAGAATGGTTGAACTATTCTGTATCACCCGGTCGTTGCCTCAATGAGTCACTGATGCACGCGGTGAATCAAGTTGAATACAACAACCGTTGCGAACCACTTCAGGTATCAAAATTCGTTTTACGTTTTTAAAATTATGTTTTCGCGCAAGAATTATGTTTATTACATATTTTAAAATCAAATAAAACTAGATGCCCATTGACAGCTATTACTTTTGATCATTTACATAGAAAATGTCCATTAGACCTTGTAACTTGTGAGCTAACATGTGCGATCAGGGGCGCGCCTACCATATATTTTTCTGTCATACAAATGTAGTAATAAAACAATACAAATGTAAGTACTTAGTACTTTTTTTTTTACTTCAATGTGACCTTTAAAAGATTGTTGGGCTTGGACTGTTGTTAGGTAGGTACCTACTAGGCACGCCACTGTGTCCGATTGAATATTAGACTTTTTAAATTAATTTATAGAATGAAGTCACATTATATTTTCAACTAGAACGAATCCGACCAATATCGAAATAAGATCTTAAAATAAACTTCTTAAGATCTTGTTAAAATGGTCTATACATTAATAAAAAATGTATTTTGGTTTGATTGTCATCGTTTTGAATAGAACTTAAGAAAGTGTTTGTGCTCTTGAACTTACAAGCACGAGACAGGTTCGTATAGCCTTTTGGCTATTTTAATTCATTTATATGTTACAAATACCTAGTTACAATGTTCCTAAGTTGTAAGTAGAGAATCTGAGACCCTTCATTCATTATCTTAAATTAAAAGTAATTTTACCAGCTTATCACTTACATTTTACACACTTATACTTTGATTACAGGAGGACAAACATTATAACCGTAATTAAATTATGTGTCGATAGGGGTGCCAGAAAACTTATTCAATCTACTTAAAAATATATTAGGACTGAACTAAAATCGGTCAGTGCGGTGTCAAAAGTTCAAATCAAGAATGTATGTACCATTTGCATTGCCTGTGCAGTGCTAATTTGCCTTCACGAGGATTTGGCATGTAGTGATTACATAAATATAAAACATTTTGCGCCTAAACCAAAACATCTACATAAATAGATAAACTTAACTTATTCTATAACAAACGATACATTTAAGCAACTATATCTGCTTCTAAGAATAGATTAGGTATAACACTCTGATTTAGCAATCAACGCAGACTCAAAGAAAATTATAATATCATTCATTATTATTATGACAAGATGCAATATCCAATAGGGTAGTTGCCGTTGTAGTTGCCAACTGTTAATAAAAAGGAAATACATATTTAATATCACCATAAAGGGTTCAATTCTTTGTCTTCGAACTTAAAACACATGACGTCATCTATTCGAAGTGACGTCTCTGTTTAACAAAGAATGTTAAATTAAATCCTTTTTGCTTTGTCATCTTTTGAAATATTTTTTTTTGGGTCACTGTTTTTTTTTATAATTAAAAAATATATCCTATTCAATATCCCTATCACCCATATGTGCTTTAGAATATTCACCGGCTTTCAGATTGTTATGCTATACATATTATACTTCTAGAGAAACCAAATACGTTAGTAATGGTATTTGCACAACAACTTGTGACGACATCTCATCATTTTCTCTCGACTCGACATGATGATGTCGTTCATATTTTACCGTCACGTTATTATTTTGGTTTCGCTTGTGGCAATTGACATCGTAGATAACTGCTATTGGATGACTTCGTTGCACTTGTATCATTTTGTGTAATGGAGTACATTTTTGTTTTGTTTCAGATAGCATGGCGTAGATGTTTCTACCCAGTTAGCTGTCCAACCAAACTTGCGGGTGAATTCTATTGAAGTAAGTTCCACTTTGCACTTTTAAACGATTCCTACATTCTACATTACGTTGTGTATTACGTTCTACAGGAAAGAAAGCGTTAACCGGCTATGTTAAATACCATTGCGTTTGTCAGTAGGTCACAGCTATGGTCGGCGTCCTGAATTTTTAAGTATTCCATTAAGGCCCTGCTTGTGCCTCAGTCTCAGTTTGTGTGCGCTTTTCTCTCGCTGATTGCGTCTTTTTACGTTCTCCTGGCGTTTTTCACGACAAGAAGCCGCTGTATTAACACAGCAAATGCGCCGCCTCCTGAGCCTCGCTGTCTCGTTTCAAGAATTTAAACCGGTGCATGTTATGCTAGCGCATCTAAACTTCAATTTAACACGTCATCTTCGTGAAATTTTATGCAAATCTTTACTATCAAGCTGACTATAAGTTATACTTTAGTTATAATGTCTACTGAATTTTAAATCTTATCCCATTTACATAAATTGTAAATGTGTGTTTTGGTTAACTTTCGAAATTTGCGAGCTTCCGCTAATTTTGACTAGCCCTTCATAACTTCATTAGATTTACTCGTAGTCCGTGCATACAAAGTACGTAATGTGTGTATTTGCTCCAGTTGCTCAATATATTTAGCTTTGGTATGTTTACATTTTCGTTACATCCGGTCTTTATTTCTTCTTTCTCATATGCTAAAATAACTTACGTAGCAAAAGATTTGGAATACATTTTCGACGTTCAAACAATCATTAACGTATAAAGTCCATAATGATTTAACAAATTAAGACGTATTTAATAAATCTCAAAAATGTTTTCTCAAATCCAGAAATAGGAGCCCCTAAGCGGGGCTTTTAACAATGGACATCGATGCTATAATTTAATAAAAGATTGATTTCCCGTAAATTTTATAATGGTGAACTGCCATTCGTAGATATTAGTATTCCTCTGCTAGCTACTGCACTGTTTACCATAATATATTTAAATGTATTATAATAACATAATAATATTATAATAGATAACTTCATAGCGTTAGAGGTTAATGTTGGTCGTCAATGAAGTAGCCAGTTTTCTAAGCTCGGATAAAACTTTCACGACTACCTCTCGCAATAAATGCCATTTAACTACTTAGAACCAGTTTTTTTTTCCACCGTGCAGCATCGGGGCTTTCGTTTGTTCCTTGGGATCATGTTGCATTCTGTGCTGCAAAGGTTACGCTCTGACTGACAAGTTCGGCCTCCACACGGTTGAGTCACATTTTGTGACTGTTTACATTTCATATACTTTACTCCGTTGCACAGCAGTAAATACAGCATAATAGTTTATTGTTAGACATCTTTTTCACTACAATTTATGATGCGCATTGCGCGGTACAAAGCATGTGTCTTATGATGTTGCACGTTAGTTAATTATATATTGATGCGTCGTGTGGGAAGAACAATGACCTTAGGGCGCTTGAACAAGGGGGGCGGCAGCATACTAGGATTGGCGTAGCACCACGTCAACGGCAGAGCCGATTGCTTCTAATTTAATTAGGCTGCAAGTAGAACGCGCCTGGCGCACGCAGCCCGGCCGCTTTACACACTCTTACTATATAGGTCGCTTTATAAATAATATTTATTTCGTATACCTAACTCAAATGAAATACAAAAATAAATATTCAAATAGTTATATTACCTACTAAAGCTGTTTTTTTTCAAACAAATGAATAATGAATTCATATAATACCCCTCAGTATTTTAATGCCGTCGCGTATCAATTTTCTCGCACCACCCGTTTAATAAACCCTAGTAATAATTAGTATTTTCCAATTACCTTACGCTTTTTATACATATTATTGCCAATATAAGGTGCTTCTAAATTATCTGCCACGGCTGCAATAGAATAGAATAGAATAGAATATTCTTTATTGTACACCATTGCAATGGGAGATAACATTGGTTATTTATATTACAATAGTGAAGTATTTTTTTTTATCTAACGTCATAAATTTTTTTTTGCCTGCGTTTTATTGCGTAGGTCTAATTCTGCTCCATGCTCCAATATTTTTTTTTACTGTTCCGGGGTACGAAATTTCTTCACTATTGTAACCTATATATCCAATACTTTCTCCCATTGCAACCGTGGCAGATAATTTAGAAGTAAAAGCGATACTGAGAAAATTGTTTTCATTGATGTAATTTTTGTGGCCACATTTTGATATTTAACTATTGCAAAAGTACCTATATTTTGAAGTATAGTTTCTGTAATGTACCAATCATGAAGGGATTTCATTACATTATGAGTATCCAAATTATACGTACTTTTAACACTCAATAGACTTGCAAAACTGATTTAGTAAACAATAGCTTGTAATGGCATCTCGCTTTGTCTGAACATCAATGGCGCAACTGTGGTATTGTCTGAGATTATCTTTTAAATCCAGTTGTAAACCATTCCGACTGTTATGAAATTGATAAGGCATAGATAATTCAGATTTTTATATGTTGCTCATTGCCATAATTTTGTTTGAAAATGTTTTAAGTTAGCAAATAAATGATTAAGGCACGTTTGAATATTTCGTACGATAAACCAAAAGCGAGGGTAATGAAATCGGGGCAAAATGACATTTTTCGTGTCGGATTTGCGATTCAGGAGAGTCTGCGTGAGGTGAATCGGTTCCCTTTGCATGGCACACTCGGTGCCAGGCTCCGCCGACCCCATGTACGTGCCGGTGGTCGATACAGTTGTATGTCAACTTGCTCTGTATATCGGAACCATAGGAACAGACATTTTTTTATTCGCAATACCAAGATCCAGTGACATTTCACTAAGCATCAATCAGCGATGTGATAGAATCGAGTACTTAGCGGTCCCGTTTTCGATGAGAGTGAATGCGCCGTCCGTTCACGGTCATTTGTTGAAGCGCGAATGATGAAGTCCGTGGCGTCACACTTTTCTCCTAGTCGATGGCTGGTGTTGGACGTGGCACCGACACCGGCCTGCATGCCAATGCCATGTAGCCGATACCGACGAGCCTCCCTCTCTCTGTCGCACTCTCCGTACTATTGCCCTACTATCACTTCGCTAACGAACAGCACCAAAACCTATGTTATTTGATATTTACTTCTCAATTTACAGCAGGTATAATATTCTTTTCCTTGTGAAATTTTAGTAAAGTAGGTACTTACTTTTTTTTTCCATGACCATTCTCTATTACGATGATTAGTTACAACAAAATATTATGATACGGCGACAGTCGACTCTGCACTTTCTCGCAAAATATGCTTCGTTTTATGTTTCATCATGGGCAATATTTATATTATTTCCCTTTTTAGATTATGGTATCCTAACAAAAGGAATCTGTTATTAAATACGACCTTGTTATTATAAGAAATGGTTGTAAATTTTTTTTGTGTCTTATATTATTTTGTGTATTATTTTATTTGTCATCAAAACTATAATATATAATCTATAAATTAATACGAGATGCGAAAACTGTGGATTCCTTTTTAAGAATATTGCGCGCACGGAGGAGTGTAAAACTTGGCATCCTACCTAGTAAAAGTTTATAATTATGGAGAGGAAGAAATTATGGAAAGCTAAAATTTATAAGAAATAAATACGGTCGAATTTCGACCACTGACTAGAGCACTTGTTTGTTCTGCATAGAAAAAAAATTGGCTACCACAATTACAAGATACAGTCCTGGGACAGATAGATTGATGGATGGACGGTGTGGGCCTTTGTAATATTAATAGGCTCTTGAGTAAACTTGTTAGGTAAAGAATACCAAAAATGAAAACGCAAATATGGGATAACGCAAATATATTTTTGGTAGATTAAGGACTGTTGTCCGACATCTATATTTGAAATTAAATGGCACAATTCGATAAAACTTGTAATTGTAATTCTAGTCTTAAGTCACGTCTTGTTATTAAAGAATGTACGTGTATGGAGCAGGTGTACGCGCCGGGCGGCAGCCAAAGGCAATGGCCCAATATAGTATTGCACAAGAGAGCTTATCTCAATTGTTTAAAATGGTCAGAATCAATTTCATACTTTATTATAATTCTTGAACAATGAATATTGTTTATTTGTTTAACAGTTAATAATTATGTGACGTATGTGTTTTTAAGTGGGATTAAATCCCTTGTTTAAAAGTTAGTCAGGGTAGAGCTAAGCGGCTTCACGCGGAGGTACTTGGCGAGTCTCGCGTGCCTTCTATGTGAGTCATGCTAATGCTTTAGCTTGGTGCTTTCGCATTCCATTTATTAAATACAATACCACAGTCATTCTAGTATTTTTTCTTCGTTAAGTCAAGGTGAACGGTTTAAGTTCAGGATTAGTGCATTGCAGTTGCAGTAGGGCTGGAGATATATGTATGTTAGGTGTTAAATGTGTCATTTATTGTAAACTGTAAATAGTGGTGATTAATTTTCGGGTAACTAAATAAAATTTATCGTTTGTCTAATACTGAACAGAAAACTACAAACCAGATAGATATAGTACAGTAGCTTAATAAAACTTGAATAAATCAACACTTTCATTTTAAACTCTACACTAAAAAGTTGAAGTACTTTTCTGTATAATGTTTAAATATTAAAGTTACAAATTTTGTAGCAAGTAATAATTTCCTATTTATAAATTTTATTTTCTATTTTTAAATTAATTTTAATTTAGGTCGTGCTGCTTTCGGATCAGTTGGTTTAGCCACCAAAAACGCTATCTCGCTATAAATCGTCTGTAATAGACGCAAAGACCCTGTATAAATAAATGTCGTATAAAATCGTCGAGGACAGTCTAATTTTACCTATAAAAGCAAGAAAATTACTAATTATATTTTCATACACACAATACAATCATTAAAACATATTTACAAAGTAGTATTAATACTGTCAAATTCTGTACGTACAATCCTAATTTCTACTTGGTTAACTAAATAGTTGCTTGACATCAGTCATTCTTCGTTGATCTAAAAACTCGTTGTCCATTTGCAACGAGAAGGCAGCGATGTTACAAAAGCCGGTTTTGAAAAGTTTTGCTGTATTCCGAGATAAGAAGTGTCGAGTGTCACCCGGACGAACTGTAGCGAGCAAGTGTGCCTAGATGTGACGATGAACTTGGGTTACCGGCAATTAGTATTGTTGCGTGACAGACCAACAGTACTGTCGCATTACATAACAGACATGGGAGCATTCACACAGGGAGCTAAGTTCTCAGGCCTTTTGCCTCGCGCACATCGTCTTCGCGATCATCAGCGACTCGTTTCACGATTCCCGTAATCTGAGTTGCTCTGTGCATGCAATTACTCCGATAGCGCATCCTCATTTTGTCAAATGCTATGCTATGTTATTTACCGCTAGAAAAATGTTTATCGTCGTTGTTAATGTAGGATGCTGCTTATTGTTGAGTTCATTTTAATATGTTGACGATAAGAATTCTTGAGCTGACAGATTATTTTGTGGTAACGATTACGAATATAATACAGAAAGTATTTTTAACAACAAATTAAATATAGGAACTCTTTTGCAATTGAATACTTAAACAGAGAGAAAGCAATGATACTATGCGTTATAAAAAAAGAAAACTACAATTTTTCCTGAGACGTAATTTAGAATTTTTTCTTATTTGTCAAAAATGGAAACCTAATATTCTAAAAAAAATACTTGCTGGCGGGAGAGTGCACAACGGTGTTTTAACAAATACGTGTTGTCGCGTCGCGGATAGGTCCACTTGTTCCGCCCCTATGCACTTGCCGCGGGGGTCGATATGCCCATGGTTTTTGCACCCGCTTTATTATTTTAACTCCACACGTTCCCACGCTGCACTTAAACAGAATTAACCTGTTCAATGAAAACTAGAATGTTTATGTTTACTCATAAATTACGCTTGTGTGCTGCTTTCTAGCAGATTCTCAGACCACATTGTTAAGCGTTGTTAGATTCCTGGAATATAATATGCGAAGATAAATTTAACAGTTATTACATTATTTTAAGCGCAATGCTACGAAATACACGAGTACTGACAGGTATTTACACTTGATATTTAATAAAGTTACCGACCGTTGTTAACTCTTCGACATAGTCTCTCGAATACAATTATTTGTCCTGTTACTGTCGTATGGTTTATAATTCGCCAGATCACCTCCTGGTGAGCCACAGGAAAAGGCAAGGTCGGCGTCCAAGCGTGAAGTTCCGGCACCATAGACGACTACTTACTGTGTTCATGGTATATAACACAAAATTATTAGTAAGTCAACAAACAATCTTTAATGGTCGAGGTTCTTTTTCGCATGACACATGGATGTCGTCGTTGCGTGTCGCACAAAGGTATAGTTTCATTATGTACAAAATACTAAAATAGTAACCAAACAAATAATCCCATAATTATCTTTGTCTAAGTAATGGTTATCGATGCGTGTTTATTTTTTGAGTCAACGATCTGTGTTTTGAATGGATCGCGGTTCTTCGCTCTGCCCAAGTGTAGTGCCTCGTAAGCTGCAGCCAGCCAAAGCGGAAGCGAGCCGAACCATAACAACACTGACGGCTGTTTCGGTTTCTGACAGTTAACACTAATAAACTGGTTTCAGATGAAAACTAAAATGAAATAGGAACATGTTTCTTGTAATTCTAAACCAAGTGAAACAGTGGTCGGGTTATAAGTATTTCTGCAGGGCTGTCCGTGTTTCGTAATGATGGTCAAGAAAATAAACTATGAAATAGTATCTTCTTTTAATACAAAATATTCAGTATGTGGGATTTTCGGCGGCCCTAATTTCGTTTATTGTTCTGGAAGACCTTCAGCGTAATGCGCCTGAACTCAGTTCAATCATCTATCACACGGGTCTCTAACCCAAAATGAGAACTAGTTAGCATAGACAGAATTATCGACTTGTCGTAAATCTTAATTTGAAAGTTAATCAAAGTTATGATCTGTTATCGTAAGCTTTATCAGATGAGAATGAGAGTAATGAGACCTCCCTAACTGCTGCAGTGTTTGGATATTGAGAGCACATTGAGAGTTTTGAGCATCGGAGTTCGCAGTGCGTAAAATAATTTGTTGGGATAATGTTCTTCTAATAATTCTAAAGGTCGCAGGAAGCTGCTGGATGCAGGTTGCTTCCAACCGGCTAATCTGGAAGTCATTGGGGGAGGCCTATGTTCAGCAGTGGACGTCTTATGGCTGAAATGATGATGATGATGAATGTTCTTCTGTCTGACGAAAACAACTGTCTTGTTTCAACTGCTCATCTTTCGTTGTTGTCTATCAGAGGTTTAACAGCCTCGGGGAAGAATGTCTACTGAAGATTGCAAGTTGATTGAACTTGATCTAATCAGTTGTAACTAATTTATTATGTTTATTATACGTAAGAACCCAGGCATAGATTACTAAATATTTTGACCCAGGTCGATTTGAAGCGGCGCCGGTGTAGTAAGTCGGAACTCGAAGAGTACAGAGGTTATGTAGACTATTATGTTACGTTAATTTTACAAGAAACATAGGAATTTACTTCTGTACAAGTGGAGTGGATATATCCACTGCTTTTACCGGCTTCAAAAGAAGGAGGTTTATTATTCGTCTGTGTATGTATAATGTAGACATACGAGTATGGACTATTTGGATAATTATATTTTTTGTTAAAATGAGCTTTTTTCCTGAAATGGTCCCATTTAAATTTGTTGAAGATCTGATGAAGACCTTCGGAGATATAAAATAGGATCCCTCGTCCGATGATAGTAAACATCTTGAAGCTAATTGTAGTAATAGACTTCCAAAAGGTGGGTAATCTCCCTTCCTTGAAGTCGCCTTTTTTAGTTAGTTAATATAAATTGATAAACCCGCGATGCCACGCGACAGATAGCTTTGCAAAGGTCGGTAAAAAAAATACGGGTACGATTGGTGCATCATCTTAAAATAACGAATGACCCACCCCACCCACAGGTAGGTAGGTTGTTTATTTGAATCACACAATATTACATAGCTTACCTTGTTTGGAAAGAGAAAATTTACGGGCAGTAGTGGTCGATCGTTTCATGAGCGTCGGGCCATATGTTTACGATATAAATACATACAGTCATGCATACGCGTGTACCCGGCACATGATGAATGCCAGAAACCGCCCACAAAGACTAGTAAAACTAAATACTAAAGTGCAACACTGATTTTAGTAAGACTCGGATTAAATGATTGAAAATGATCGCCAATTAATTGAGTTTTTCGTAATAGAAAGTTACCTGACAACCTTAGCCGTTTGACCTAGATTCATGATCACCATTGAATGGTTACCATAGACACGTGTTTGTTTGATTCAATACTAATGTTTATTTACTACTTACATACAAAGCTAAATATTATGTTGTCAGAGCACCCGGTGCCTCGGTGGGCATTGTTCGTAAGAGTGTTACATTAACGTTACATCAATCAAACCAGCCGGAAAGAGTATGACGGCTGATCGGAACGCCATTACCGGAATCGTGCTTTGCAGAAAGCGTATAGTTATTTATTGTATTTAGCTACGTATTTGACTTAGAATATGAATACTAATATTTGACGAGATTTTCAGTTTCATTAAATTTAAAATTAAATACAACTGTTGTATTTGACGGTATTTATTTGACAAGGTTATTTGAACGTTGATTATGGCTTGTTTTGCAGTGACGGTACACTACAAACAATTAAAAAATATTTATTAAGGAAGGTACTATCTTTTGCTAATAATAAATTATTATCATTTATTATCGTTATTTAGCTCCAATTTTGTCTTATTTAGCCACTAACCTACAAATGAGTCGTTGCTGTGGGCAGTGTGAACATTCAAATGATAAACTTAGTACCCTATAAACATAAAGATTATTAGGTCGTGTAATGAGAACTGTAAACACGATAGTTTATTGAGAGTGGAATGCTAATTTATACAATGGGAACAAAATACCTACTACCTACATGGTATAATAAAATTCAGTAACGGCGTTAGGGGACGGGGGACGGCTCAACTCTAGGACGCCGAAGTCTTGAGTGTCATACCCCCCGTGCTCCATACCCTCAACTCAATACTGTGTTACACCAGCAAAAAATTAACACTCGTATGTGGGCGCTAAAATATTTTTGCCCAGGGTGTCAGTGGCCCTAACGCCAGCGCTGATAAAATTAAAAGAGTTCAAAATCTGAAATTAGTTTGAGTAATACCTAATACCTACTGATTTCATAAATTTCACAATATCTTACATATTAACACTTTGACTGCCAGACTGCAGACACAATGCAAATTCTATTGTTTGTCGGACACCATGTGTCCCCCATGGCGTTATAGCTGTTAATATATTACCTAGTCTTATGTTATCTTATCTTAGTTACCTTAAAATCTGAATTATACGATAACATCAAAGATACAAATATCTTTGAAAATAATTTGTCAAATAAGTAATTTATTACCCCAAAAACAAGAATGGGCCTGAGAGGTACACGTTGAAATGGTACCTGTCTGTCTGTCTGTGTCTATGCATTATTTCAATGAAGCAGCTAGGTAGTACCTACTTAAGATTACAACAATTAGTGAAGGATAAATAATTAATAGGTACATTATTCCTATTATTAGCCAATATGCACTACCTAACCAGGTTGCTGGTGTGAGTATGTTGAAGTACCTTGTCCATGGTAGCATTAAAGTCAACAATAACAAAACATCAGCCAAATCAGTCTTATTCAACCATCGTTAAAATAGAAGCAGAATTACAGCTTTTACCATTACCATGGTAGGCATTTCAATATTGTTCTAGTGTGTTAATAGTTACTGTTGTCTCGTTCCAGGCTAACTGATGCGGTGACACAATGGACGCGGCGGACAAGCGAATGCTGGAACGAGAGGCGCTCCGCAATATGATCCAGCAATGGAACGCCAATCGCCTTGATCTGTTTGCGCTCAGTGAGCCTAATGAGGTAATGTACAATTTACACTTTAGCTCCTACATAATACGACTCGATTTCCCTTTCTCCTTGCTATTTGACCTTTCCACCGACATGTTTAATGCGATTAAAGAATTACCTTGTATCATTGATATCAATGCTACCATGAGTGATGCGTTAGGTGACAAAGTAGAACTAATATCCCGACATGACAATAACGTCGCTACTTGATGTAGTTTAATAGTTTTTGGAATAACAACATATAACAAACTATACATGTTACACCCCCTTGTATAGATATACCCTTTTCGTTACAAATAGTAATTTATTTCTTTAATAAGTGGGTATACACCGTGGAATAAAAATAAGTAGCCATATTGGAGGTTAATAACCTTCAACAATATGGCTAGTCATTTCCATTCCATTCAGGTCCATAGAACTGATCTACTTTTCATGGAGCATCTGAAACCAACTTCTCAGATAAATGTATGTCCATGACCAATCACTTTGTTTAATAGACTATTTCCTCATTCGAGATATCGATATATGTTAATTCTGTGTAAATATACCTCTATTACCTACTGTTTTAAATGATTAAATTAACAGTAATTTTAAATGTAACATAATATTATTATTATAGCCTCGTCTGCGACGGGGTAACGGTACACTTAATGACACTAAATACAAACTGTCGCATGTCGGTCAGTTTGTATTTACTGCCATTAGGTGTACCGTGACCGTCATGATCGTATGATGAATTCAGTTCACACCCAAAATACCTATGGCATAAAATTTATTTATTTATTAAAAAAATACTTCACACCTGTTATGTCTTTTGTACTATTATTTACACTTACTAGTGTATGTAGTGTATTCTACTGAATAAGGACAATGTTAGAGAGTAAATAAATAGTAGGTAGGTACCTATTGATTGACTAAATGCTACTGTCTACACGTGATTAATAAAACTAATAAAGCGTACCTACTACACTATTTACTACAACGTCAGAACAATAATGAATCGGTATCTCTCGAACAATCGTCCGTTACGTTGGACCTTTATCGCCTTTGTGACGACCACCAATATGACACACGCACGATAATCCTCGTTAATTCCGGAAGAGCCGTATCGTTGTAGGTACATTCTCAGAATAGTATAACTTGACGTTCGTGAACTGTCTTTTAATCACTGGTTTACTTTTACAATATTATCTGTTAATAAGAAGTTAAAAAATAACGCCATTACATTTTTCATAGTCTGGCAGATTTTATTTTCGTCCTAGATTCTTTGGCATATAGCCAATATTCTTATTTTTATAAAGGAAGTAACAGCGTTTAACCTTTAAAGAACTTGACCTATTATTATAATTTTGACATAATTATGTTGGACCTTAACATAATTTATAATAAATGTTTTCTTTAGAAAACTACAGTTTTCGTAGAATAATGTCATCAGGATTCACTTAGGTGGGCAGTATGCACATGTATACTAATCTAATCCTTTGGTCAGCATCTTATCTCGTTAGCATAGTTAAAACACCTTAAACAACTATACATATACCATTCATTCTACCAATCCATTATACCGCGCAGTATGCAAATATCTTCGATAAATATTTGCAAAGATAAATTGGTCGGATATGCTTATCTTTCAAAGAACCAATAGAGATAAATTATATTATTGTTTTATTTATATTTTCATTAATTTACTTTATATGCAAGTTTCTATCTGATTCATAGATTCGTGCTTTTTTTTCCAGAATCTGGAGTTCCACGGTGTGATGCGCTTCTATTTCCAGGATTCAGGCCAGAAGATAGCAACGAAATGTATACGTGTCGCCTCCGATGCCACTGTGAGCGATGTCATAGGTAACATTTGACTACCATTATTAAGAGTTACGCTATGGGGGTTATATGGTGACCCCTAAACAATAGAATTTGCAATGGGTCTGCTATTTTTGTGGACCAGTAGGGGAATTATAAAGTTGACGCAAACTAACTTGTCTGTGTGAGATTCGGGCTGAAGATGATGATGATAAAGCAGAATTATGTATAGTATATCCTTGCCCTAAGCTTATAAAATATGCAAGAAATAGACAGTTGTGATCACACTCAAATATATACCTCATAATAATTGTCTTATCATCTTTCGACTCTTCATTATAATTTTAAGAATGACCGTTAACAATAACTGACCAAGACGAGGCTGACTCGCACACAAAGGGGTCTGTATAAAAACCTTTTCTTTAAAAGTTACGATCATTCTCATTTTTAGCATATTTATAGAATTTATTTCGTATTCTCCTTGGATATGAATCGCATGTTTAATCTGTCAATAACCAATATAGTATCGCCCGCCATTCAATTTAAAATAAATTGGCGGAAATATAATTTACTCTAGTTTTCTTGAATGATTTTCTATTGTTGTATTGAGTTCATCATCAACACGTACATTTGTGTGTAGACATTGACATATATTTTCTTTTTGATATTTAGGGTTATAATGAAACTCATCGGAAACTATACTTATTAAATACATAGTGAAGTAGAAGTTAGAGCTACCATCGCATGTCACAGATAGGGCAGTCGTTCGGTCGCCTTCGTGAGGAATGTAGAAATAATTATAGTTGGTCTGATATACATAATATACGTTATCCAAAGGTAGTAATTATGTCAGAGTGTGCAGCCAACTAGTCACCTCTGCATACCTTGTAATTAGAGTTTGTAGGTACAACCGGATAACGGTGATAACTCGATATTACAAAATATAAACAACTTGGGGGTAGGTAAGTATATTACTAAACTACATCTTGTGAATATTGGACTGTTCTGTATGGCAACAAAAAATTAACACAAGTATTTAAAATTTTGAAAAAACCTCTAATTTTGTCTAAATCTAAAAACAGTCGATCTAGTTACATTTCAAAATAAAAATTCACAATAAACCTTATTGTTTTATTACTTTATACTAATAAACTTTTATTTCCTTTTGCTTAGTTTACAATATCATTCCCCTTTGCCAACAGAGACGTTGATCGAGAAATTTCGTCCTGATATGCGCATGCTGTCGCTTGGCTCGTACTCTCTCTGGGAGACGCACGGGCCGGACGACGAGCGCAAACTGGAGCCGCACGAGAAGCCGCTGCTGGTGCAACTCAACTGGCATGCGGATGACAGGGAGGGGCGGTTCCTACTTAAGTGCCTTAGCAACAACGAGGTGAATATTATTTATTTTCTTTGATGGCCACTCTGTGTTGATATTATGATAAAAAAATGTGCTCGAAACGTTGTGTGTCGAAGTTGTAGAAAGAAAAAATCGATTACGAGCAGAGTTTGAATCCGTGACTTACTGGGTAAAGCTAGTGGCTTCCTCTGCCCATCTGCCAAGCTATTCGTAACCCTGCCTGAGCTATTGAAATTCTCTTCAATGTTATTCTCAGATGGTATTAACCACTCCTTGTACGGATATTTTTTTTTTACTTTGAAAAATTACATTATGAAACGAATAAAGCATTTTTTGCAGGTCCCGTTGTCGGCTGCGAACGACAAAGGAGACCAGAACTTCAAACGAAAACTATCGAAACGAGAAAAGAAAGAACTGAAGAAAAAAGAAAAACTATCGAGATTGAAATCTGACACAAACGACGAAAACAGACCTGTCGCGGAAAAACTTTATACAGGTGAAATATGATAGAAATTAGCTTATTAACCCGCGGCTCCACCGTATTACAATTCATATATCTAAGAGGTATTGGAATATTTGTAACTAGTATACATTTACGATGTGGAATGCGTATTACAGAATTACCCAGTCTATACTGTTGAATTACCACCGTACTGCGTGAAAGTCAGTTTTCATGCAAAACACAGGAATTACGGTAAAACAAGCGTACATTCCTGTTATTATATGTACCAGGAACCTTTTCCATAAAAGTATTAAACAAATAAAATAAGATACTGTATTTTGCTTGACACAGATAAGAGATAAGAAAGAAAGAAATATAAAAGCAAGTTTGTGTGACTCAATGCTTGCCTGTGATGCACTTTGAGAGATAGCTTATTTAAATATTGATAACTTTTGTCTTATTAAAAGACAAATGCATGGAGTATTGACCGATAGGTCTTTTGTTATAAATGTGAAAAAAAAAGTTTTGATTTCAAAAAAGTCAATAAGGAAACACAATACGATCATTGTCGAATCGACCTCGTGATCAGCGTCGATCGCGAAGGTGTGAAACACGTTGAACGACAACTAATCATCCAGGCAAACATCGCTCGATGCTTAAACAAAGCTCGTTGGTGTATCCCTGGTGAAAATGAAAATGCAGCCCCAAAATTTTTGCATAAAAAACAGCTGTAGCGATAGTATTGTGGGTTTCTGTGGTCAAAAGCTAAGTTTGACTAAAAACTGCTGTATTTTGCATCAAATTTTATTGATAAAGATTTTATTATTTTGAGCTTTTATCCTCCTGACCCTTTTCTGGTTTGCTTACATTGGGCGCAAATATTTCTTCTTTCATTCTACACCACTTCAAAACTTTCTTTTAAAAATCTCAAATATTTCAATACCATTGTGCAATGCAGTGGTGAAGACACTAAATTTAAAGTTCAATGTTTGGTACAGAACTACCGGAGACGTCTTTCATGCGCAGCATAAGTAACCCCGAGGCAGTGATGCGTCGCCGTCGACAACAGAAGCTCGGTCGCAAACTGCAGCAGTTCAAGTCCAAGGATGGAGGACCTGACACGGGTAAATACAACTTTTTATTACTTGCCAAACGATTTACCAGATGGTGGGCAAGACGATTCGAAAAGTCGGCCCAGAGAAAGGCTGGCAAGTTGATAAATAGACAATATTATGTAAAAATAAGTAATCAAGGAAATAGCTTGCCGTAGTGTGAAAAAAGTTTTTTAATAAATTGATTTCTGTTGATCAAATTTCTAGCTATTTAGTTAGAGTCTGCTTGATACACGGCTTGATATTAACAAAATGCTACAGTCAATATTATAAAATATATAAACGGATAACTCAAAAACAACTTATTTCTGTAATTCATGTCCAATGTCAAGGTTGTCGATTCGGCACATTCGGTTCGGTATTTTCGATGAAGTCCCGATGAAATTTCTTCTAAAATACATAATCGAATGTGCCGAATCGACTATGTGTGTAGCTAACCTAACCTAACGATTTATTTACAATCAAAGAGTAGGAATAATCTATAAAGCTTCTTTATCATCTCGAAGGCGCGTATTATAAGATTTCCTATTGTCTTATTGATTTACAAATAACAAGAATGTCTAAGCCATTATAGCACAGCAGTTAATCGTTTGTAACTAACTTTCTTTTGTTACATCGTTACTTATTTATGAACTTG
This sequence comes from Protodeltote pygarga, assembly GCA_936450705.2. Classification (NCBI taxonomy): domain Eukaryota; kingdom Metazoa; phylum Arthropoda; class Insecta; order Lepidoptera; family Noctuidae; genus Protodeltote; species Protodeltote pygarga. Next base: position 11,829,096 of record OW388251.2, read on the forward strand.
ACATTGATTGTGACGTATTGTTTCTAAACATCTGTCTCATACATAGCTAATATACATAATTTATTGTTTCATCAGTCTCTGAGTCATCGACGTGGACACGCTAGTAGTAGACAACTCATGCGTGTTCAATTATTGTTATGAACTTTACACTTCTTAATAGGTGACCGGCATTTCATTTCTTGCATCACTGTGCCTAGTGTTGTAAGAGATAAGTCTTTTAGTCCTCATTTCGAGATTCGACTTAATTTCGCGACTATTTGTCTCATGACTCTGAGTTCTTTGAGTCTAATTACATAGCTGAGTTCTATAATAGGTGACTCAAATTAAACTCGCAAAAACAACTGACTTAGGCGGGACTTGAACCTGCGATCCCTGGCGTGCCTGATGCATGATGGCACGGCACACCAAGGATCGGAAGCAAAACATGTGCATAAAAATGTAAAAAACGTACACAAAATATCATAATGTATACATATTGAGTGTTTATTGTGACTGGAACAAGTACGGTAAGGTTATACAGTAGATGTTTTGTCTGGTGATTGGAGCGATGATCTCACTGATATTTTATTAGCAAATAAATTGCTATCTTAGAGTATAAACAGAAATATGACTCAAAACTTAAGAGACTTGACTTCGAAATATTTTTACCAGATTCTCGAATCTGGTAAAAAAATGTCGTCTTATTATTGGATGACTAAAGACCAGGGGCATGCAGTTCATATAGGCAAAAAGGCATTGCCTACCCTGAAAACTTCATGAAATAGTTAAAACTAAGTAGGATTTGTATCCCTACTACCATGTCCTACCCTACCCTGTCGATAATGTCTACACACGCCCCTGCTAAGGACACTCTTAACTTCACCACATCTTACAGACCATAAATAATGTAAAAAAAATAATTAAAACGTACATATACTATGTATAATATACATCTACGGTTAGCTTAGCTCAGTGATAACGCTATTTTGGTATGATGTATTACTGGATAAGCTAAATATACTTGTGTCCAAAGCGATCGAGAAATGTTATAATTTTTATTTTTATTTGAGAATTATGGCTGGATCAACTAGATAGAATGATAACATCGACGCAGCGCGCGCGTCGAGCTCAGCGATATAGCAACTGGGTTAAAATCCTACTCTCCGTCGTAGACTGTTTTTGTTTTCGAACGATCATCTGATGACGAAATGAATTCAGTCGAATAATATCGACTCCTAGTTTTCCTTAAAATATAACAGAAGCCCATCTTAATAACAGCCCAGCTATAACAAGCGCACTCGTACCTAGACGGTCGAAGTAGGACCAATGAATTGAGATCGTGAACGGTATTGATTGACTTTGAAGAATGCTGAACTATGAACAAACATTGTGATTGGTATCTAAAATTTAATTTGTACTAAGTTATATTTGATATTTCTATAGGTGGTACCCTCAGGGTATACGGTTCGATACTCCGTCCCGACGTGTCGTACGTCACATTACTGCTGTCTGTGAACGACAGCGCCGCTACGGTCCTCAGGGAGACGCTCGACAAATATGGCATGTCATATCAAGATCCACTGCAGTTTTGCATCGTACAGGTAAATAATAAAGAGATCGCAAGTCACATTGTCATAATATTAAGTTACTCTATTGTGTAAATGACTGCTGTTTATTATGGATACATAATTAATATCGCCTTAAAGAATGTCTAAAAATAATACCTACAATATCAATAACATTTTAGTACCTAATATTTTTATTTTTTTATTTACATTATTTTATTGGTTAATTAATGAAAAAGTTTTATGGGTTAAAAATTGTTGCCTAGACAGAAATAGAAAAAGCACGAGATAGAAATGTTATTTTAACTGGAGTGGGATTATTTTAAGTGTCTTATCCGGCATGCTACATTATAGAGTTATACATATCTGTATATCATTTTAGATGATTTTCATAATAAAGTACTAAGATTTCAGTCAGTCTTGGGATCATATAGTGGTCCTGGGTCTCCATTGGCTGCCCGGTCACGTTGACCGCGAATTGAACGTAACCGCGGCAGCAAATGGAGAGGAGTTCTTAAATTTATCTTCATTGTCAAATAACCTAAAAATTATCCAGTAGAGGATCACATAGTGATTATTATTATTTATGTAGGTAACTATCTCTTGATGATAATAATCTTAAAAAAAGCCATAAGAATCACTTAGAATTAATTAATTAATTTTAATTTGAGAAATAATTTGAAATCGGTAATCCTATGTGGTTATTAAAAAAAATCCTACCTAGTATAAATCATCATAAAATGTTACTAGTTTTTATTGACATTAAATTTATTTTAAAATAATAAGGTTTGTGTAGCAGCTTACTAAATAATTTATTTGTTCGCAGGAAGACAAAACTGACAATTCGGAATACATTTTAGAAGACGACGAATGTCCGCTTGCGCTGATGAATATGACAAGAAGTGAGTATAGCATGTTTTTACACTCCTTTATTTTATAGAATCAGGCGTCACCTTGTGGAAACCTATAACAATGGATGCTGTAAAAACAATATGTAGCTACTGGTACCTACTGCAATTTATTTACGTTGTATAGGTTTATGTTTGACGGCTATCTCACCTGATGTTAATCAATAATATGATAGAGGTTGCTATTCACAACTTGAAGATTCATTGTATCTATCGCGAAATCGAAAACAGATATAGAGTTCTACTTTTAATAGTTATTATTATTTCTGCAATTTTTTTTTGCCCGACTGCGGCAAGGGAAGGGTAATGCGTTTAACAATACATGTAGGTATGTATTTATTTATAGATATTCGATTATAGCTCAAAAACTGCTGTACCGATTTTAACAAATGAGGTGTCATTCGTTTCATCTTTAGTTAAACTTTAGAGTTCGCTTCAAAATTTTAAGTCATTAGCCTTCAGGTGTTTTCAACTGATCCTTGTGGTATAATCCTGTAAATATAATTTGCCTCTAACGACACACAGGGGAGCCGTAATCTCAGTGGTCTCCATAATAAAGCCAGGCGAATATGATCTACTCGTACTTGTCATATTTTTGTTTTAGTTTACTACTACCTGTCGAAAATGTTTGTGCATGCCCCTGCTTATGTCAGGAGCATCTCATGCGCGGTGCCGACCCTTTAAAAACCTTTGTTCCCGTATTGTCTTCCGATTTGTATTGAAAATTATGGGCACCACAACATCGCGTGTCGGATACTGCTGTGCCTCTAATGAGGACAGTTAGCAGCATGCTACCGATTAGGCTAAGTTGCTCATTTTATTAACTGACAAATTTTTATTAATGTATTGATGTATATTTCATGCAGCCTTATCGTTTTTCTATCGGAATAGGTTAGCGTACTATCGAACGGTTACTGGTTAGCTACCTTATTGACGTTCCCGTCAACGAAACAAAGTACCAATCACTTGGATTTACGACATCATTAGTGTCGAAGATTGCATTTAAAAGATTTAGTACATAAACCGAAGAAAACTATTTCTGCGTTACATACACTTGCTTATAGTTTAAGAAAATTCTTAAAGCTAGTGTTGTTTAAATTTTGTGTAAAATGAAAATGAGATGACAGCGCAAGCAGGGCTTCTTGACCCATATGCCTGACATTGGAGAACAGAGATGCGATATTCTGAAAATAACAGATTTCAGGGTCAAAGCTGACTAGCTAAATTACCATATACGATTTTACGACAGTATCAATAACTGCATCTCGATTAGGCGACTTTCTGCATTTGATTGCTGTATTAAAATAAAAATAAATCGATGTTTAATATAATGCCTGAGTCGGTGTTTCACGATAGTTAACTTAGGAGTCCTCAAGTCTCTACTGAATAGGTTACTTGTAGGCCAAATTGCACAATCGTCAAACGTATCGCTTACCAGCAGGTGAGATATAAAAAAGACTTGGACAATACAGTTATTATAGAACTTCAGCGTATAAGGCATATACTGCCGTTTGAAACTTGCAGGTGTGCACACTGAATGTTGAATATTAAATGCTGCTGAACGGTCATACATAAAATGTTAACAATCGGAAGTATATTTATTTTTCATCATATTTGCTCGTAAGAAGGGCTATTACGTGCTAGACAAGCGAAAGGTTAATAAAAAATACGACTCTAGAGCGGTAGCTGGTATTTCGTCGGACTACCACTGACATACTTATACCATAATTAATATTCATATTGAAATTTTATATGTCATCTTAGATCTAAATATTAGCAAAGATTTACTACGTTACAATATTATTATCTTGTAGAAATTTTGTTGGTATAGAATTAAGTATTGTTATGTGTACAAAATTTATATGAACGCTAAATCAATACGCAAAACAAAACATGAAGTCGCAATTAAAAAGTGCGACGCAATTGTTACTTTGTTGTTGAGTCGTACATAGCACATCACTCACTCCACTCAAATGTCATGACCAGGTGTTCCCCAAATTGAGAAGTTAGAATGTTTGGAATTTCGGAGCAGTATAGTTGTTTCATTTCACGAAGTCGGGGCATGAAACTCTTATGACATTAGCATAAGGTTTAAATTGCTATAACTGGTCGGCCTTCGTGAAATGAAGCATGTATCTAAAGTTTAGATACATATAAATAAAGTTGTATGCTAGTATTGATTCCGTTGCTACTTCAAACAAAATACCTACTTTTACCAGTTTTTACAAGCCTACTTGATATAATTATATACATATACATATTAATTATGTACCTAGATATTATCTAGTTAGATATAATTTTTGAGTTTGAGGCCTTGTTAAGGTTGGGGCTGCGAGGCGCGGCTGGAGGTACCCGGCCCCGTCCGATACCTACAGTGCAGTGCGAGGGACACACAGGGGGAAACGTTTTTAGTGGGTGTGAGCTCCACATAGCACGTCCTCAGAAGTGCGGTATGCGGTAGGCATTTTGGATTCCCCCCCCCCCCCCTCCCCGGCCAAAAAAATGGCCCCGTTAAGGTTCACCGTCTAAGGATAGGCTAACTATTCAGTAAATTCAAAAAAGAAACAGAATTTGTAGGAAATTATCTGTTAAGTAAGGTAACAGGAACTTAAAAGTAAGGGGTAGAACAGGGCTAAAGTGTCTGTTTCCCTTTACGGATCTTCTAAGTAAATAACAAAAATATGTATGTACGGATAGTATAAATAAATATGTATGTAAGAGTCGTGATAGCCTAGTGGTGGTGACCGTTGACTGGCAAGTCAGTGGTCTCGGGTTCGAACCCAAGGCGCGCACCTCTGACTTTTCGTAAGTTATGTGCATTTTATAAATTAATTATCACTCTCCGTGCCTCGGATAGCACGTTAAGCTGTTGGCCCCGGCTGTCAATTGTAGATCTTTGACAGTCGTTACGGTAGACAGAAGCCCGAAAGTATGACAACCAGTCTTACCAAGGGGTATCGTGTAACCCAGTATATGGGTTGTGGAGGTCTGACAGGCAGTCGCTCCATGTAAAACACTGGTATTCAGCTGCATCCGGTAAGACTGGAAGCCGACCCCAACATAGTTGGGAAAAGGCTAGGCAGATGATGGATGTGTATGTAAATGAACCTATCATCAATGACGATTCGTGATAAATAACGATTTGTGAAAAACGACTACATTTAGTTAACAATATTTAATAAGAAATTTAAAAAAAGAACTGATACGGGTGGAATTCGAACCCACGATCTTCAACGTACTGTGTCGACATTTGATATTTCGATCTCTATTCATTATAATATGTATAGCTTGGTTCCTTCCGCGCCAAATCAATATCTAATTAGCTCTAGCGGGTGTCCTACACATGGAGTTCAATACAATAGGGAAGATGCAGATGTAATATTTATGGAATTTGTATCATTAAAACGTTAAAAAAATATAAAAGAAAGGCCACTGCAACGTTTTTATTTTACATATTGTTGTTTTTTTACAATAATTACGATTTAAAAATGACTTGAAACAATACGTATTTTAAAACACGAATTAGCGTTTCGTGACGTCACACTTGTTTTGACAACTTATTTGAGGTTATGGTTGTAAAGGTGAATCTTTGATTATATAGACGTATAAATAATCAAAGAGGTGAATATTATTTTATGGGAATATTAATTGCGTTTTTTTAATAAAAATGGGAGTTGGGTTTATCAAAGCAGACTCCAGGTGTTTACCTAGAGTTAGTATTGACATAACATCATTAGTTTTGCGCTAGTTTAAATATTTTGAATAAAATAATTAGTTAGGTATGTTTAGTTCCAGGCCTTTGTAGTAATAAATATTGTTTATATTATTTTAATCAGCATTTTAGATTAAAATTGAAGAAGCTGGATTTCTTCGTAATGCCGAGTACCCTTTTTTAAAATTACACAGTAGAGGTGAAATATCCTTAGAAGCTACCTACCATACTTTCCTATGTGAAAGACAATAAAATAACACCAAAATATTGGGCACAAGTACAACTTCAAATGTTTTTCAGCATAAGGAAAATATCAATTTTCTGTATAGCACACACAAACTTTGAAAAATTAAAAGAAGTATATTTGTATATACGATAAAAGCATTATATCTGTTATGAATGCTGCATAGAAATTCTGGATAGATGCTGTATTTCCAAAATTAAAATGTAATAACTATATAATATTTAAGTTATTCTTTTTTGTAAAGGGCCTTGGGTAAAAGTGTCCCCACCCTCCAACAGATTTGAAACATATCTCATTCAAAGCATCATAACATGTTGATATTTTTTTATTATGGCGACAATCTTGAAATGAATGGGGTTCATGAAATAATCGCACTTTTGTGTGCCATTTTTTCAAGCTATTTTTCGCTATTTTATTAGTTCCTCCTAAACGATTTAGCTAGAATTTTTCATACACGTTCAGTTCTGTTAACAATACAATTATATGATTGACATGACCTGATGCTGCACCTAGAATCATCTCCACACATAGGAACTCTTCAACGGTTTATAGCTCGTACACGAAACTTTGCATTGTACCTACGTATTTTTAGATGATTAAACATGATAATCACCATGACCTGATATGCAGCTAGAATCGTCTCCACATGTAAGAACTCTTCGACGGTTAGTAGCTCGTGCACGAAACTTTGCGCCGCAAACCTACGTTTATTTAGCTGATTAAACATGACAGTCACTGACCAGATGCTGCAGCTTGAATCGTCTTTACATGTAAGTATTTTCCAATGGTCAATAGATCGTCCAAAAAAACTTTGCATATACATACGTCATGGTGAATCATCTAAATAAACATAGGAATATGCAAGGTTTTGTGTACGAGCTATTGACCGTTGAGAAGTTCTCAGGTGAGAAGACGATCCTGGCGGTATCGTGGGTTCATGATGGATATCATGTTTAATTAGTAAACATATACTGTGTTTATTGTATTTGCCAAAAACCGTTGAAGAGATCCTACGGATGGAGACGATTCTTAGTTCTACATCGGGTCATATGGTGAATATCACGTTTTATTATCAAAATATGCGTAAGCATAATTATGCAAGGCTTCTGTAAGTTATTGACCATTAAGGAGTTTTCTGTAAGAAGAAGATCCTGGTTGCATCATTAGTTTATGATCAATATTAAAGTATTATAAATAAACCGTTTATTGCCCGTGGTACTATTATAGAACTTTAATTTTTTTGATCGTACAAGTATGAAAAAATTAACATCGGCAAAAACAAGTGAATATCGGCAAAAACAAGTGAACGCCGAAAAAACTAGTGAACGCCGAAAAAACAAGTGAACGCCGAAAAAACAAGTGAACGCCGAAAAAATCAAGTGAACGCCGAAAAACCAACTGAACGCCGAAAAATAAGTGAACGCCGAGAATATAAGTGAACTAGGGCAAAAACAAGTGAATATCGGCAGAAACAAGTTAACGCCGAAAAAAAATGGACGCCGTAAAATCTTGTAATTTTATTAAATACTCGTAAACCCGTAAAATTGCCCTAATTCACTTGTTTTTTCGGCGCTCACTTATTTTTCGAAGTTCACCTGGTTTTTCGGCGTTCACTTGTTTTTGCAGATGTCCACTTATTTTTGCCGATATTTACTTGTTTTTGCCCATGCTCACTTAATTTTTCGGTGTTCACTTGTTTTTTCGGCATTCCCTTTTTTTTCGGCGTTCATTGGTTTTTTCGACGTTCACTGGTTTTTTCGGCGTTCACTTGTTTTTTCGGCATTCACTTGGTTTTTCGGCGTTTACTTGTTTTTGCCGATATGCACTTGTTTTTGCCTATGTTCATTTATTTTTTCTGCGTTCACTCCTTTTTCGGCGCTTACTTGGTTTTCGGCGTTCATTTGTGTTTTTCGGCGTTCAATTGTTTTTTCCGCGATTACTTGTTTTTTCGGCGTTCACTTGGTTTTTCGGCGTTTACTTGTTTTTGCCGATATGCATTTGTTTTAGCCTATGTTCATTTATTTTTTCTGCGTTCACTCCTTTTTCGGCGCTTACTTGGTTTTCGGCGTTCATTTGTGTTTTTCGGCGTTCAATTGTTTTTTCCGCGATTACTTGTTTTTTCGGCGTTCACTTGTTTTTTCGGCAATCACTTGGTTTTTCGGCGTTTACTTGTTTTTGCCGATATGCATTTGTTTTAGCCTATGTTCATTTATTTTTTCTGCGTTCACTCCTTTTTCGGCGCTTACTTGGTTTTCGGCGTTCAATTGTTTTTTCCGCGATTACTTGTTTTTTCGACGTTCACTTGTTTTTTCGGCAATCACTTGGTTTTTCGGCGTTTACTTGTATTTGCCGATATGCACTTGTTTTTGCCTATGTTCATTTATTTTTTCTACGTTCACTCCTTTTTCGGCGTTTACTTGGTTTTCGGCGTTCATTTGCCTTTTTGGGGGTTCAATTGTTTTTACCAATATTCAGTTGTTTTTGCCCATGTTCACTTATTTATTCAGCGTTCACTTGTTTTTTCGGCATTCACTTGTTTTTTCGGCTTCCACTTGTTTTTTCGGCATTCACTTGGTTTTTCGGCGTTTACTTGTTTTTGCCGATATGCACTTGTTTTTGCCTATGTTCATTTATTTTTTCTTCGTTCACTCCTTTTTCGGCGTTTACTTGGTTTTCGGCGTTCATTTGTCTTTTTGGGAGTTCAATTGTTTTTACCAATATTCAGTTGTTTTTGCCCATGTTCACTTATTTATTCAGCGTTCACTTGTTTTTTCGGCGTTCACTTATTTTTTCGGCTTTCACTTGTTTTTTCGGCATTCACTTGGGCAGATGTCCACATATTTTTACCGGTAATACACTGTTTTTTACCGATATTCACTTGTTTTTGCCGATGTTCACTTGTTTTTGGCGTTATTCACTTGTTTTTGCCAATGTTCATTATTTCAGATTTTAAATGATCAAAATAATTAAAGTTCTGTAGCAGCGCAGGCAATAAACGAAGTAAACTTAAGTATTTGCCTACAGAGTTTCGTAAATGTGCTAATAAGCGTTGAAGAAATCCTGCGTGTGAAGACAATTCTTGGTGCAGCATCAGGTCATATGGTGAATATCATGTTTAAACCTAGGTATACGCTAAGTTTCGTGTACGAGCTACTGACCGTTGAGGAGTTCCCTCGTGAGGAGACACACATTGGTTTTTGTAGTTTGAAATAAGCTTTCTTATTTTCTTACATTACTGTTATCCTATTAGTAATATATTTTTGTACAAAAATGTACATAATAACAGATTTTTTATGTAAAATAATCATAAAAGTACCCAAACGTTTTATCCTGTAAAAAAAAATCTCCATTGATTTCGCTCTTAAAACAGGTGGCTTGCTTTTCTATGGGTCCTAACAAACATGTTGACATATAGCCCGTGACTGTTGGGGGGTGGGGACGGGGTCCATACAAAATCCCCCATGGTCCTTTATAAAATAAAATTCTATGCTTTGTAAATACTATTTTTTAATCGATTTAAATAAATATGCAAAAGTATGAAAGCCAACGGCGAACCAGTAAAAGACAAGAGTGACGTCATCAGCACCATAAGTCCGTTTTCCCGCGAACTGTCAAACTGTCAATTTAAAACAGCATTTTTTCGGATAAATTGCAATGTTTTAATTTTTTAAATATATTTGTGGTCTATTCTACATGGAATTCTTTAAAATGAAAACAAAAATAAAAATAGTGCATCTTCCCTATTACGTACTCTTATTCGCAATTATCGCATACATACACCTAGGTATAGTATTATACAAAGATTCATCGGATATACAGAAATTTTTTTTTACGTAGTTTTACTTCATACATATGTAATATGTATGACTTATGTATTTATGAACTAAAACGAATACCTGCATATATTATATTATCGACTTGTTGTCGCCAATGGTTTCGCTAGCGTATTTAGTGTCTCTTACCCCATAGTTTGGTGTAAAAATCTTATGCCTTACCCGACTACTAAAAAGGTGCAGTAATAGACACTAAGAAGTAACAAACAATCCGACAGATACACGTTTGTTTTATTTTTTAATATAAGGTACAATACGTACCTACTTAAGTGCTTAGATTACACCTTTCATTAATAATTTTTTAGGTACTCCTCAATTCGAAGTGGAGTTGTAGAGGCCTGGTATACTAATAGCAAATACTGCCAATATTAAGCTAAGTCATAAGTAATGTAATTCAGCAGTTCTGTCTGAACTGAATCACTGATCACTAGAAACTTTGGCAGGCCTCAAATACTGGCTGGCTGAAATTCAAAATTAGCTTTATAATGTAAGATTTTTTAGCTAATAGTAAGTAGGTCATAATTTTGATAGAGCCATGATTCTTTCGGAATTGTCTTTCTGGTCAGAACCTCTACACAGTGGTTGTAGAAACTTCGAATTCCCGATCTTCTCAGATAAAAGGAGTATGATTTTGATCAAAAAATTCCGAATTTTGATCAAAAAAGTCTGGACTGCCTTTGAAAACATTATTCTCTTGACTAAAGAAACTGCCAGCCGAAACTGAAAAGTGGTTTCTGGGTCTTTTTTCTCATTAAAGTTTTTACGACATTCAATCTCAAACGAGATTTATTTTGTTGACGGGTGACGGTAGCGTGAAACACTCGGGCCTAAGAGAGAAAAGATAGAGATTTGGCACTGGGATATATTATTTTATTTTATAGACTCACGCCTGTATTCCCCAGAGGGGGTAGGCAGAGGTGTGCAGTACACCCACGTTTCGCCGGCTATGTTATAAGTACCATGTAATAGGGGCGCGCCTATTGCCACTAACCCAATTAAGAGAATTTCCTAATGGAAAAACCCAATAACACTGCCCGACCCGGAGGATCGAACCCAGGACCTCGTGCTCTGCATTCGCGCTTGCTACCACTAGACCAACGAGGCAGTCATATATTATGGTACCTATTGGTTTTAAGAACCCTCTTTTAGGGTTCTATAGTAATACCAGTAACCCTTATAGTTTCATCATGTCCGTCTGTCTGACACAGTATTTTCTTTCGCAGACTATCAATGATAGAAAGCTGCAATTCGACATGAATACTTATACATCATTATAGCGCCGACTGAAATAATTCTCAGTCATGAAGAAATATAAAACTGTAAAATTTATATCTCTGCCTTACTCCTTAATTATTCATGCAAAATGCTATTCATTGATTAAAATTCTATTATAATATCATACAGAACCCTACGTGCGCGAGTACGACTCGCACTTGTCCGGTTTTTATGTTCCAGTTTTTCTTTTTACTAATATTCTTAATAACACAAAGCTATTAACAATTAAGTTGCAACTTCCATGTAAAAGCTGAAAATGTTGAAATTGCACTGTCGACTGTCGAAAGGAAAAAGGGAGATTGCTTTCTTCCTTCCTAAATCCTGTTTCGCGTCGACGTCGCGTCGGCGTCGTCGCGAATCGGCGGGGTTCACTTTATCTACATAAAAGTATCTTATTAACACGAAAAATATATTCGAAACAAGAAAGTTGTCTGTATAAATGTTTATTAAAGCATAAGCAATTTGATTTTAAATTACGATTTTAGTGAAACAATGTTTCAAGGTCCAAATAACCTTACCTACTTATCATTGCTAATTTCCTTTGAAAGGTTCATCTCTGTGTTAACTTAACATAAAAAATGATCAGGTTAAATACTGCGGGCTTCGACCGCATTTAACACTCAAATCTTTTTGCGGATTAAACTTTGATGAAACCCACATTTATATGGCTTTATTATCTGTATTGTTACACAAATAAACGTAGCACACACACACGTCGCACAAATATACCAAAACAAAGTTCGGGTAAATTTTCCTTTTTTTTATTTTAGATTCGTATAAATTGTATGAGACCCCTCAGTATACAGGTGACAAGTTCAAACACCACTCATTCGATTCGCTGTTTGATTCTGGGAAAGCAAAAGTTTGTTCATTACTTAGTGAACTTTCGAAGGCAAATATCGGAATTGAATCTGACCCGATGTTCAATCTTCAGACGTAGGTCTGTATAATGAAATACTTGTTTCAACTGTAATATTCGTAGGTTTGATCTTGATGCATTGCATTGCTGTGTGATTGATAATCAAAGTTTCTGTAAGTTTGAACAAGGTGATCCTTTTTACAGGTGATTTATTTGTATAACTACCGCGTATTTTTGGGTGCGATATTTATTTATATGTATATTAATTCATATTTTAATTGCGTTGGTTAACCTAACGGTGGTTCAGGGACGGGTGAGGCCTTAACTCTACTCTCCCCCGTAGCTAATGTACCTAACTAATGGAAATGTTCATGAATTGTTTTCAATCATTTCATAAACAGACTTTTACTTAGGTACTACTACCCCATGCATGGTTATAGTTTGTCTAATTGATTTCATTAAGAAATGTCTATTGCACGGACAACTAGAAATTTTAGAAAACATTTTTTTTTCTTTAATCTTGTTTCATAACTATTATAGAAAAGAATCTGAATATTTTATATTAATTTTACCTTTGTCAGCAAGAGCATTAGAATTTTGCCATAAAAGTGAAGTCGTGAAACGATACGTAACGGTTTGTGAAATGTCCTTATACGAGAACATGATCTAATATACAGCGCTTTTATAGACGTATAAAATGGAATCGAATCCGTCACGGGAAATGAGTGCCGTCGCCAATTGTCCGATAAAGCTTTTTCATCAAAAAGCTTATACCTTCAAATTCTTTCGCCCAAACTGAAATCACGTACGGTTAACAACATAAGCTTACAACGGAATTACTAAATTAATTAATAACAGTACCTTATCATTTTCATATATTCCATATTCTCTACTGTAAAAAAAAAAGGTAATTGTAGAGTTTTTATTCATAAATACACAAATTTCATAAAATACATTATCAACTATGTAGAATGTTAACCTACTTACATTACTGATTGTACTTTGCATAGAGAGATGAGAGCGCTGAGTGTTCAAAGAGTGGAACAGAAACAGACCAAAATTAAGTTATCTTATATAAGTAGGCTCTTCTCTCCAGACTAATTACATCATAGCATCGTTGATAATACCGTAGGCGTAGCCATAGAATACCTTATTCAGTGAACTACCTACAAATTTCATAACGAAAATGGTTTTGGCAAATCATAGAGTTTCGAACCCGTATCCGATCCAATTATCTATTTTGTTATGTTATTGTCACACCTAAAATTGAAAATTATTTAACATCGGCTTGCTTCAAACTATCATCCTGTGCACTACAATATTTATAAGCTACAAAAAAACTGAACTAAACTGACGAAACAGACCGCAAACCAGACAGAAAAAACTGCACACACAACATCTGTGAGCAGTGAATGAAGTGATTATCTTGTGGGTTGTTTAGTAACGCCATGAGATGTGGGTAGAGCTTGTAGCTAGTAGTGTCGCAGTGTCCACTATCTCCATGGGTTCCTCTTGGGTCGGACAATGCTCGGCGCGAGTCACAATGGGAATACATGTCAGGGAGCGTGCGGGCGCAGGACGCGGCAGTCGCCTCGCAGTCGCCGCGTCACGCGCCTCTTACCGCGCGCCTCGACATGGATTGGGGCCTCCGCCGTAAGTTCGCACGAAAAAACTTTTTGTAACAAATTTTGCAATGTGAGCGCGGGCTAGGTCCACCGCGGCCACCGCCGGCGCCGCAGACGCGATCAAAGCCGATAGTAAACAAACGCATGTGGCCCGACAGAGTAGTCCGACCGGTGTGCCCACAGATGCCGGTCGACTGGCCGCCGATGCCGGTATTTTTAACTCGTTTCGCGGTTCGATGTCCGTTCATTCGTGGAATCGATATGCATAATACCGTCCTTGAGAGTCTCAACATTTGCAGTTAAATAGAGTTTATAGTTTCACCAGAACTATCAATCGATGTCTAACATAAATTCCGGTGCACGACTGTGAGTTGTAAACTTGTTTTGTCATTATCTTGTAGTACTCGAAACATTTCCGCGCGATGCGGAAGTTCCAAACTTTCTAAATTATTCTGTGTCGTCACCGATAAAAGCTGTGATATTTCTTTTGTCTCAAGGTAACCAGTTTTATTTCGCCAAGAATGTCGCGATAAAGCACTTTGTAGTTTGGTCATAAAGCGCTGAATTTCTTTCTAATAGCCATTTGACCGTTAGCAGTACCTCTAATTGAGAACAATCCCAAAGGAGACTTGTTTGCAGAAGATAAACGATTGCGTACGTGCCGAAAGAAATGGCTGAGATACGGTTGTGCTATTTAATAGATTTATGGCGTACACAACCTAATTGTTCCAGAAGCCACAATAAAAATATTAGGTACACTTACTAACAGTGTTACGTATAAATAAGGTGTGCTTTATTTTATATTATTGACGATTGGATCACATATTATCACACTTCCAGTATTTACCCTAGAGGTTTGATACAGTTTTAAGTTACACGTGTAACTCAAAACTGTATCAAACCTGTAGGGTTGTTAGGGTTGTTTGTTGTAAAGTTGTTGTTTTGTACAGTTTTGAGGTACAGAGATTACAGGTTTAAGTAGCTCTATTATTAAATACTAGCGACCCGCCCCGGCTTCGCACGGGTACGCTAATATGCATGTATCATACATATAAACCTTCCTCTTGAATCACTCTATCTATTTAAAAAAAACCGCATCAAAATCCGTTGCGTAGTTTTAAAGATCTAAGCATGCATAGGGATAGACAGACGCGGGAAGCGACTTTGTTTTATACTATGTAGTGAAATAACACCACTTTATTGCAAACAATTACATATTCTTAAACTTTACTTTGTGTCCTGATGGAAGAATCTAATTAATTATTGATTAAGATGTAATTGTCTTGAATACTAATTTCCTTTTACTTGAATTAGTAAACACAACATCGCTCCAAAAAAGCTCTGTTAACACACCTTTACCTATATTTATATTCTCTTGGACAATAGTTTCATTATGCAAAATTTTAAAGCCAGATCATGTTTTCTGCTCGATGGATTAGAATACAAAGCGCATTAGTTACCTACCTATTATCACTACCTATGGTGTATCACGAGAAGTAGGTCACCATTTCACCAATAATGGTCCTTGATTCATCGTACAAAAGCTATTACTGGGTGTGTCACCGTGTGTACTTAAACTAGTACGTTTTTCACTTTATATCCAACATAAACTTGGAAAGGTCAAGGTGATACACATCCTACACCTGCTCTAATTATCCAATAGACACTGCGTTGAAGACGAAAAGCTTGTGTATTTAAGTTGCGAACAAACTGGCGGGTAATGAATGTTGACCCCTCGCTCCCGCGCGTGCTAGCATACTTACATGAGTATATCCTGCCATACAATACCATGTAGGTACGTTACACTCCGCCACTTAGTTGTTAACTTAATATTAGACGGCAAACACAATTTACAGACACCACTCTTGTTTCTTTATTGCTATTTTTATTAGGTAGCACAATATTGTCAATTGCTTGCGCTGGTTTTTTCTTTTAATTTCTTGCCGGTAGTCTACATCCAAGAATTTATAAGTACATCAAAAGACGCTGTATGTAAAAAATTTTTTTATATGAAATTAGAATTTTAAGTTTGTAATAAAAATTTTATCAGCAGGTATACTGTACACCGTAGACTTGATCGGATTGACAATAACCTCATTTTAAGTTAAATTCGTTCTCTGGTGTGCGTCGATTGGAAATTAACGTTAAAATTAAAAATAGTTAGAACCTGAAGATATTTTTAGATAAAAGAACTTTAGGCATGTGAGGGCGTTGATTGACGTGACGGGAAACTAGCTACTAATACTCGCCCCGACTAATTAAGATGCCGTATTTTAAGCCTGTTTACGAACTTCTTGCACTGCGCTGCATGTTATTTCCCGATGCTATTTTCTGCAGCAAGGAACATGCTAACATAACAGTCGAACTGTACGTACCATAACTAAAAATACTTGAAATAATTATTGAAGACTCAAGATGAGGACTTGTCGAAAACATGATTGTCATGAACCATTTTAATGTTGTGATTTCATTTTAGCAGAAAATGGTACCTTTTAAAGTTTCGTTAGCATCCATTTGCCACACAATGCCTATGATGAAATGAAATCGAAGTTTCTGTAGGTACTCGAGGAGTATGAAAGGTTTTATAGGTAGTTACAATAAGTAGCTTTTATCCCGAGAGTACCTTTGCAGCTACACGGTTCCCTTGAGGATTTGTCTGAGCAATTTTCACTTCTCTACGATCTATACAAACGGTTCGCAAATAAAGAAATGGCAAACAGTTCATAAGTGTGCACACATGTATGTATAGGTACATATTTTACGATTTTAAGTTTGTAAAACGAGAAAGATTTGCAATTTACCAGTTTTGTTGGCCTCTCAGTTAGTTAAACTTTATCCCAACAAAAACATATTCATGTAAAATGTTGCCAAGATGAGACCAGTTATGCCTCGCACAACGTCAAAAAGAACCAACCTTCTAAGTTCTAACTCTACACGCCATTACTACAAGCTCTAACTTCACATACTCTACACCTTAGTCAAAATATGAGCCTTGGCCATTTCGCTACATTCACATGGTGTAAGGTGGAAAAATTATTCACTGTTCACTTTTCCATTATGGCCAAGGTACATACATGTTCACTATTGAAATCATATCCCGAGAATTTAGTTTATCTGGTAAAACCCAAGTTATGAGGGTTCAAGAAAACGACAAAGCGCTTAGAGAAAAGGTAGGTAGTCTACCTTGTGCGTTGCCTGGCTCTTCTTGGCGGGGGCACGGTAGTGCCCCCAGACCAGATACAGAAACAACCGATATAAGCTTACATTTTGCGAAATCTGATACGCACTTCTTTTGTTTTTAAGAACAACAAAAATTACAAAATATCTGTGCTGATGTAATGTAATGTCCCAATGTACTTTTTATTTATCTTTCAATGAATTACATTACATTTGATTGCTTGTACTTACACGTAACACTTGAAACAATTTAGTTCTGTATGTATTAATTAATTCGTACTGGTCTGTCACGCTATGGGGTGTGTAGCTTACACCATCATGCAAGCCAAGTTAGGGTATTGTTCAGTCTCTGTACCCCCGCCGCCGGCTTGTTGAATATTGTATGTTATGGAGGCTCCTACCCGCAAAGTATTCTTTAGAGGTTGGAAAAGTCAAAGGCTAAGCCACTTATTATAAATCCACCTTTCAGTACCCAAAACTTTGTAATGTATATATAATAAGGTTTCGAGCTTTATTATTGCCGAACTCTGAAAATTCTTAAATTCTCAAACCATCTCGTACATTATATTTTTATCGTTCAAATAAAGTTGTGCGTCGGGAATGTAATTGTCGAGCTCTACTCACGACACCATTACTGAGGTTTTCGAAATATTGTGAGAGCTCTCCGTCGGGTCGTTATATGTTAAAATGTAAAAAGTAATTTATTTCTTTACTTACCACGTCACATTAATATCGTGTCATTTTTCGGTTTGACGAGGGATAGTAATGGTTATTTGTATTAATGCTCTCGCAACTTTATAATGGAATAAGCCACCCACAAATTTAAAATAAATCATAGTATTATAAAATGTCCCTACTATAATATTCCAAAGGGTTTATAATTTTCAAGCTTCTTACGTTAAGACCGCAACCGTAAGACCGTGTGTCACAAACGACAGTAACAAAAACTTCACGCTTGAGTTCCCTGAAGGATTATGAAAAGGAGAATATTTCAACAGTTCGATGATGACGGTATTATGTCCCTTGGGATAACTAGCGAACCGTTGCATATGTATATATGGGCAGTTGAGTATGTAACTCTACAAAAATAGCGAACGCTTTACAGTTAAGTATATTGAATAATTACTGTATATTATATTGACCGGAAAAAACGTATAAACGTATTTTATTGTTGATTGCGGTTAGGTTAGGATTTAAGAATGATCCTGCATGAATAATAATAATCAAGTGTTTTATCTCTATCGTCTCTTACAGATTGGAAGTGATCTTGTTTCTATAATAAATTCATACGATACGGGGTGCGATAATAATGACTACATGATACATTGATCCCTGATCAATACCTAACGATCGTTACAGGGTAAAGTGCATTGCTCAAAGACTTAAAAAATACTCTTCGTTCTCTAGCTAGGTTATATTTCTATTGCACGTTTAAGGTTCACAACCCATAAACATTTTTGTTATTAAGGTTGTCCGCGATACGTCACACGATCAATACTTGACTTAATCGACCATTGACAGCGGTCTGTCTACACCAAACATTGTTTAATCGGCCTCATTTTACTACCCTACCTGACCCTTCGATTAAAATATATTATAATCCTTAAATGCGCGTCTTCAATTTCATGTAGGTATATTCGTTGCTTGTTTATGAGAATATTTTGGTCTAAAAGTGACAGAAAAGAAAAGAACAAAACTGTCTTGAAAAAAGGGATGCGACATGGTTTTAGGTGAGAGTATCGCTAGAGGGCAGGCGGCTAGTATTACCCGCACAAAAGCATCAGTCTCCTTGATAGTCCTCAACAGGCCTCCCTTCAAACTTTAATTTCGCAACATTCACTTCAAAGGAATACATTCTTTGACGATCTGTGAAATCAAAGGTTTACAGTTGCAATTCAAATTTATGGAAATGCGTTTCACAAAGCCAGCTTTAAAAGGCTCTTCATAACTCGCTCGTACCAGTGACAAGTGAAAAAAAGTGTTGAATATCATTTTTATCTATTTATTTGTAGTAAGGAAAATAAAAAGTTATATTTGTGTAATTACATTGCTGCTTTACGATAAAAAGCCAAAAACATTATTGTCTGTTCATAATTTAACAGGAAACTGAAATTCAGAGCAAGTTTTCAAAACGAGTGCAAATAAATACTATAACAAAATGTTGAGATTTTCAACTTCCGTTGAATAAATCTTTTGTTTCCCACTACATTAAAACTAGGACATGGCCTGTATCTTGAAAGATTCATTGTTGTCTTAGAACAAGTATAGTACAGATTTATTTTCTAAAGAAATCTTTTAAACTTTTGTTACGAATGTGAAACTTCGGGAATTAAACGGTAGGTATCACTAGTAATAATGGTACTTAGTTAGGCCTACATATTAAAAGGGTATCTATAAAATGTTTAGACTTTTACAGTTTTGCACGGAGGATACTCGACATTTTCCATCAACGGGAACACGAATAAAAGCTGAATTAGCAATGCAGAGTAGCAAAAAGTGTTTTTGAATTTTACATCTCCATTGATCGGCGCTAGGTCAATTTATTATTACAGAGTTTTTAAACAGCTGACGAGTATTCGTATACATGTTTGACCTGAGATATTGTAATGTGAGTCGTGCATTGTCGGCCCACGGTCCATGAGAGCATGTGTCCGCCCGCCCAGCCCATACGTTCATTGTTATGTTTACGCAAGGTCCGTCGTCGCCGGGGCGACATTGCGTGCCCGCGACATCATTCGTCGCCAGCATGTCATATATATTGCTGCACCCACCTTCCGCCGTTGATGTTATCTTAGTATTTATACACACGTGTACCTTAATACAACAACATGTGGTACCTTGTATTGTTCAGACTTATTACGCAAATTTCTACATGCATTATGCGAATAAGTATATTAGGAACCAAATCGTGCGTTGCAAACAAATGAGCTATGAAGATCGCATATTAAAAAATTGTGCTCCATTTTGCATCAAAAATCTATTCAACCAAATAACTGGTAGTGCTATTTAAACTATCTGATGTTTTAATTTACTTTCATATATATTTCACGATAGCTCTCTTATGTATAAATACTACGACTATTGAGATATTATTCTAAAGAACGAAATCTTATTCTAAATAAATAGTAGAGTTAGATCAATGCAAATGTACTCCTATGTAAGGTAAAGGTGTGTAATGGATTATACTATACGCGTGTAGATTCGTGCCCTTTTAGAAAATGAGGTTTCCTCCTATATGAACCCGACCGTCCCATATCATTTAGTGTGTAATATAGAGTGGCGTTTCGTCGGACTGATCGCTATTGGGCTGCCGTAATGTACTATATCGTGTACTTACACTTGGTTATCCTAATAGAATTGTTATCGCTCTCTCATTATACTTAGACGGTTATCATAATACGTACTTAACTGGAACTGGTTTAGAACCCATTGAATAGATGCGGAAAAGAGATAATGTAAAAGTGTAAACTGAATTCATTTAATGACGAACCAAACACAAACGCGTGGCGTAGTTAACTATGTAGCTTTTAGATTGATACATGATATAAAATAAATTTAATTGTGTCAAAGTTGTGTCGATTTGTTGACAATTATATTATTAAAGAACCTGCAACAGGTGAGGTTATTAAACAAATTCTGTGGGTCACGCAGGCACGCGAGCGGTATGGCAATAGATATCTGTTAAACTGTTGCCATCCAGCCGCGCCCAATCTAGATACTGTTGTAGTAACCGTTGATGAAACCTGATCATCATATTATGTGCCAACTCTTGTTAATTAGTTTGAGACCTATATACGTCTGCCCTGTATCGCACGCCACTTCTTGTCATCTTCAATATTTTAGATTTGGATATTAATATTTTGGATATTAATTTTCACCAGTACGTATGACAAGAACACCAATTTTGTTCTACGTACCTATACTATAAAGCTAATGCCATATTTTTAATATTGACATTCAACAGAATTAGTTTCTCGGTACCACTCCAAATATCTCCATAAATTAATTGGTGTATTAATAGTAGTAGTAATAGTAATTAATAGTGGGTAATTACTTTAGAATTAATTAGTTAAACACCCAATTGCGCTGTTGAGGTACCAAGGTACCTATCCAATGAGACGCATGATCTTTTATACCTACTTATAAAATAATAACCTGAATAATTGAAATGCAACTCAAAATTTGGGGGAAATATTCCTTGAGTATCCTAGAAAAAGTTTTGGTAATTCTATTCCTAAGTGAGTAAAATAGGGGATAACAATCCGAAATCCACATAGACAAGGACACGGGCAAAGCATTAATTCCCTATATCGGCGTTTAGTGATGGTCACATAAAGTAGACAAAACCAATAAGTTAGTCCTTAACCTGTATTGCATTAAGACTTAAGTAGCGGCCGGCCGACACCGGTACGTTATGTATGACGTGTGACGTAGTGATGGTGTGGCACACAGTTCAGTTACAATTAGACCACCGGTCGGTTTGAACTCACTACGCGCTACACTTTTATAGTATTCGACCGGGCAATGGCTAAGGGTAATACCTATCGCGCGTACAAATATGCTATTCAGCAGATCTTTTAGTTCTCGGTTAAGAAATGATAATAAGGAGGTCGTGTTAGGTAATCGTTACTAGGTTATTCAGTACAGTGTTTTTATAAAAATATTAAGTATCCATGCTTTGTGTCCAGTGTTGTATGTGTGATTGTACCGCAGCCTAATGTCAGAAAGTTTCCGGTAATGGGACACATCTGAACGACAAAATTATTAGGTTATCTTCGTAAAGTGTGTATAAAAATATTCAAGTTGCATTTGTGTTCCATGTTCCATGATCACTGATCACGATGCGAGATTTTGTAAATAGCTGTAAAGTAACGTAAGGTTACAATATTATTAGGCACGCACGAGGGATGTCATGTTCTCGGCGGGAATATTGGAAAGTGCACTGCTAAACAGTCCAAACCTCTTCGTTAGAATTAGTTAATATAATATTCTATTTCTCCCTTGGTATTATTGATTTTGCCGTTCTGTTGAAACAAACTGCATTGTTTATGTATGTGTATTATATTTCAGAAAAGACCACATAAAACGTATTTCCAATATATATTTGAGTTTAAACAACGCTTACTTCGCGAATTTTGTGAATGCCGACCCGGTTTCCAATTCAGATTCAGGTGTTCCGTGAATGGTGAAGTATTGAATGCTAGGTGGATACGAACATACTAGTTTCGCAAATTAACAGTGTTCCGTTAACACGGTTCGGTTGAATTACACTTTTAAGATAATATGTATACCTTTACTTAGTTAACGGAAAACACATTGCATTGCATTTCCGTCAATCAATACCTCAAAAGCTTAGCTTTGGTATGATTAATACTGTTTAATATTGAAAGTGTTGCGAACAACTGATGTTGACGAAGTCGCTTGTCGAGGTGAATTTTCGTCAGTAGACGTTTAATACATAGGTACGTAGGTACTTAGTTTTGTGCTTTCATGATAGATGTTATGCATGTGATATATTTAATTATTAGTACAAATTATTTCGTATCAAAATTAATAAGTTTACCGTTTGATGCACCTTTCTACTTTACTGTACCAGAGAAATAAATCTTATTCACGGCCTACGAAATTTGTAGCTCGTAGCAACTCTCGTAGCTCCAGTAGAGCGACGGGACAATGTAGAGACACTAATGATGTTGACACTAGAGGCAAGCTTGTCTCACTCGTAGCAAGTCCCCTCCGCACTTTCATCCCTTCTCTGCGCTCACAACGTAACACGCCTTCGAGTGCACTTACCTAAACACGATGCCACTAAATGCAGCGCTTCTGAAATATACTCAAATTTGGATTAATCCATTAAATTTCTTCCACTGTTCGTAAAGACATTGATTTTTACCCAAAGCATCTGAATACATTCGTGTCGGTTACGTACAATCCACATAAGTTTTCTGTTGTTGTTTTAATTATGTTTACTCAAGTCACGTAATGGGACTGTCTCTATGCCGAAATTAGGTTAGTAATATCTTTATTCGTTTAGCTAATGGATGGTTTATTTAATAGAGCCTTTGAACTTAATTGAAAATAATAGCGTAAATAATCTCTAAAAAATTACTTTGAGTAATCTTATTAGAGTGTGAAATAAAATAACTTGGTGATCAATATGCCTGCAGTCACACGTGGCTGTTATAGCTAATTCCACGACTCCTATGGGAACCATTTTGGTGCGGCATGTTTCATAAATTAAAATATTTATTGTAATAACCAATTAACTTCTGACCGCGAATGTTTTTTGTGGCTTAAACAATAATTAATTTTTAATTAATAAGTAAATTGCACGTAGTTGAACACTTGTCGGAAATTTAAAGTAAAAGCTGGAAAAAATGTTACCTGACGATATTTAGCAAAATATCGTCAGGTAACATTAACACAAAAATATTTCAGTCCTTGAAGTTAAATTTTCTTTGTGATCATTTTCCTGCCTCACTGGATGAGTTGTGCGCTCAGTCTTAATAGGATTAGTTCCGGCATCGTGCGGAACGCAAATAAAATTGTTTTCATATTTCTATAAAATTCGTTTATTTCAGCTGAATCCAGCTACCTTTTTTAAATGATAATAATCACAGTATATAGGTATTGTCTGAAAAAAAAAACCACACTATACAGACGAGCAATCCTAACAATCAGCCAAATGGGAATCGAACTCGTGCTCGGTTCCGTCCCCCTTTGCTCGACCTATATTGTATTATTTTTCATGATCTCAGTTATACCTACTGAATAATATTTGGTTTACCTAACTAAATATAGGTTTTTAAACCTAGGTCAGTCATCATCCTAACTAATATTATAACCTAAATGCGAAAGTAAGTTTGTTTGTTACCTTTTCACGCCTAAACCACTGAATCGATTAACTTGAAATTAATATACGTTGTCAGGTGTACAGAAACGGACATAGGGTACCTTTCATCCCCAAAAAAATACTATTCCCGAGAAAAAGGGTATCTTTCATCCCCAAAAAAATACTATTCCCGAGAAAAAGGGTATCTTTCATCCCCAAAAAAATACTATTCCCGAGAAAAACAACTATAACGTTTGTATGATGACGCCAAGTGTCTTTCGAATCATGATTGATTTTTAATTGATTTCAAATTCTAAATTAAGGCGAGTGAAGCCGAAGGCAAAAGCTACTATGCTATATTTGAGCTACAACGTCTACAACGAGACACTTTAGGATACTTCTTTTATACATATATTTGACATGTTTGGTTGTAATGAAGTTTTTTTATCGATTTATTAAGGTTGGGCTTCAATTTCGCGATTTTACAAAATTTTTGAACACCAGACCTTATCAGTGTTAGAATATCAACCCAATATATCTAACTATCAATTACTATTCTTAAGATATATCCCTTGTGACAGATCTCGACCACGATCTCGGATCCGATTGCCACGATTTTGGTACGGAACCCTAAAAATGATGTGTACAGAAAATACAATATTGTTTCTATTACACACATTTTATATTTACTTTCCTTTTACTTAGAGGCTATAAATAAATCATTCGCAATATGACGTTTTATAAAACACAAAGCGTATGTTTTATTACTCGTGTAACAATAATCAATATACATAAATTAAAATCTTTGTTACGTTTTCATTTGCCATTTGTAATGTAAGTTGAATAAACGATACCTTACTTACTGCGATCGCATTATTTATATTTAGTCGTAAAAATAAAATATGGCTGTTACATTGAAATGACTCAATTTTGATAATAAAGTAAGTACCTATAGGTGTACCTACAATATTTTTATGACCATTTTTGCTTACAGACATTTCCAATGAAATTAAGGTTGGATACTGTTTTTTTCTTTTAATGAATTGACGACACAGACTTGTTTGATTCGCTGGTTCGATTCCCGAACTAATCAAATTTTTGTGAAATCGACAGATATTTGTTCCGGTGTCGGTGTTTGTTCTTTGTGAAATAAATAATTTCACAAATAACAAACATTATTGTACCCGCGATACAGGAGAAAATCGAAAACCCTAGTGTCGGGCTACGTTAAAAGATAAACATAAAAAACCTGCCATCGATGATGTGCCAACTCCACCTTTTTTTTTTTTTTTTTTTGTGGCCGGGGGAAAAAAAAAAAAAAAAAAAAAAAAAACCAACCAACCAACCAACTCCACCTAGCAACGTTTTGGAGGATCGCATTTTGGTGTTGGTGTTGCCTATGAGCCGCAGTAGGTGAGCAAAAGGCAATTTACAAATACAAGGAATTTATCTATCTATACATATAAAATGCTTTGTCCTGAATGACTGACTGACGGATCAACGCACAGCCTAAACCGCTAAACGTAGAGACCTGAAACTTGGAGGGTGTGTTCTTTGTATGACGTAGGGATCCGATAAGAAAGGATTTTTCGAAATTCCACCTCTAAGAGGGAGAAAAACGGGGGCAAAGTTTGTATGGGACAACGTGATTCCTTGGTTCAATCTACTTCAAATTTTGCATAAACATTCTTTTACAAAATTGATGGAACACGTGTTTCGTATTTTCTTTAAACTCATCGCCTAACGGGGTTAAAAAGGGGTAGAAAGTTATTTTGGGGGTGATTTGCATCGAAGTTGATATCAATTCTCCTTAGTGCTTTTGATTTAAACTGGCTTGGTGCAATATATTACCCTTTAAAATTGGAATGTCAAATATAAATCGGATTAGAATTCGATATTTCAATATAATTATTTAATAAGAAAATTTGAAAAAACAACTGATTCGGATGGGATTCGAACCCACGATCTTCGACATACCGTGTCGACGCTCTAACCGCTGAGCCACCGTATCCCATCGGCATCAATCGAAATTTCAAATCTCTTTTACACGCCTAGGGCGTGTGGCGACATCTATCGGAATACATTACGTATCCCGACTCAGTGCTCCAAACTTTGCAGTTATAGTAGACACCGATGCGATATTACCATTTTTCTTAATATTTTTTGTGAATTTCACAAAAAATATTAAGAAAAATGGTAATATCAATTTTTTCAAATTTTCTTATTAAATAATTATATTTAATAAGCTATCATGTGCTATAACATGTAAAAAATTCACAAAAAATCGATATTTCAATTTTATTTGTTTTTTTATATTTTAAAGAAAAACTTACTTTATACAGCTTGGCAAAAAAGAGTCTGAGGTGGTGACAGCTAGAACTAAAACTAAAAATCTTAAAAACTAAGTTTGTGAGTACTAAAATAGCCATAAAGTGAGTCATTACATAATAATTGATGACAAAAAATTCGTTTTAGTAAGCACCAAATAACTTGAAATTTTGAATTGTAGTATGAAAAGTGCACCAGTGGCGCCTCCAATTTTTACAGACTCTTTTTTGCCAAAGTGTACCTTGATTTTCCTTTGAAAATTCCTTGGAAATCTTTTAGAATTAGATTATTATTATAGGCGACTATTTGTGATTGCTATACCGACATTATAATCGACAGTCATTCGCCCTGTACCTAATTCTGCTTATACAATGACACTAAAAGTAGTGGCATCGACTCAAAGCTGTACAAGTTGTTCTCATGGGCAGTAACTACCTAGATTATATTAATTCGATTTAAATAAATAAATTCTATTCAAAATATTCTATAGTCTACGTGAGCGAAGCCACGCGGGAAAAGCTAGTATAAAACAAAATAATAACAAATCTTGCCTGTCATAATATTTGCGGCAATTTTAATAATAACGAGTTTTCGTTCGTTTCGTGTTTATTCTACAAAATAATACTGTTTCTAAAATTATCAATAAAATAAACATATTACATAAGTAATGTTCATTTATTGATATTCAAACCAAATTATATATGTATGGAGGCATGAGAGCATCTTACTTAATCACTAGGGATTTTTATGATAAGTTTTGCTGTACCCTAGTAGGAACAAGTTATCATTCAGGTTTATCCCGCGGGAGTAATAAGCGGCGGCTATGAGTTTATATCACGTAGACTTGGACGTGCCGGAGCTTCTTCTTTTTATTTCGTATATAATACAGCGAGAAGCTATTCCCTTTATGATTGTAGGTAGAGGTCAAACACAGAATTCCTAACTTCAAGCTAAAACTAACATTATCACGACTGAAGGAAATGGCAGTGGAGGGACCTTTATACCTCCCCAAAGTTAACGGTGGAGTTATTTTAAAGTTGTGACCTAGAACTTTACACATTTTGCTTAAAATTGTTTTCAAGTTGTATATAAGTGAAAAGTAAATTTCTTTTTGAGATAATAAATGTCGTTATGGACGCCAAACAAAACAATAGGTTAAATACGGCTTTTTATTGAGTGGTTTTGTTGTTTTACTTGACTTTATCAATAAAGTTTACGATTACGATTTATCGTAATTTTCCTTTGACGCCTGAATCAACAACGATGAAGAAAACTAAATATTTTGAAGATATTTCTTGTTTAAAATGCTGATGGTCATTTTAAGGGTCGCAATTGATATCTGATACGGATACTGTTAAAATTGTCAAATAAAACTACTTATTTTTAATTGTAGATATTTTTTTATTTTATCTTCAATTTCTTTTAGCAAGTTAACACTATCTTTAAGTAATCAACAAAAATAGTTCTATGACTTAGCGAGTGCTGTGGAATACATTTATTTTATAGTTCTTTCTGCTTTGCTGTGGTGTAATGACAACTAGATAGACAAGTTTTATACTAAAACATTTTACTGTATTACCTTAGGCAAAAAAAAATCATACATTTTAAAGTTGTTATAAAAATGTTCCAAATTCCCTTTGTAGTCACCTCTAGTCTCCGTAGACAACACAAATTGTTTTGTTATCTTTTGGTGATACGTGTAGGTGTCTCACAATACCACCCTCATTGATCACCACAACCTACCTTACCTCGGTTGCCTCCTATAAATTATGCAGTATGACTAGCACCTCTGTTTTTGTAGCCACTTCACGGTAAAACGATCGCTTGGCCTGAAATAATAAAACCTTTACTACTTGAAAGAAAGGGTCGTGGCATTAATTAGAGCTCGTAGGGTATAAAATAACTGGCGTATTATATGTTCACATGCGCTGTAGACCCTTCTTTGCCCTGTAGCGTTTTCACTGCATTTGTTAGTATCAAGTGACTTGATCGGTGTGTGTTTGTCGTAGGCTCCATCATGTTCCACGTGCGGCGGCGGCCGGCGGACGTGCAGCCACGGCGGCGCAAGAAAAAGGTGGGTGCGGGCTCCGCCGGCGGCCGCCCCGGCAACGAGCCCATGCTGGTAGAGATGGCGCCTGATGCCTCTCCTTTAGAAAATGGACGCCGACTAAGAATCACGGATGTGGTCGAGGTTTGTATATATTATCGTTTTAGCTCGATGCTACAAAACTGAAATCACGTCAGACTATAAGAAATTGTTTAGATCATGTTAATGTTAACACATAGAACATCTTCTGTTTCTCGTACAGCTTAATGTTTTAATCATTCTTATTAGGATCTTTACCATAAATCACCACCTTCATTAAAAAAACTCAGTAGCTCAACTATTCCAAATTAGGTACTTACTTGTATAAATTTATGATAAAGTGATTGCTTTAGGTTCCTACTGATTACACAAGTACTCGTAACTCGTAATTGATATAATTTTGATATTATTTGTATACACAAATGTATTGCGCAATCACATCAATTTCGGTATGTTTACCGCACGAAGTTAAGCCCCTTTATTTATTTATCAGCCAATTTACGGCAAGTGGCGTCGTAATAGACAACGGGATAGACGTCTACCCATCCGAAATACAGCCAATTTTGTCTAGGTCTGATTATTCTGTTCTAAAAAAACATTGTACGCATAAACGATTAACATATATTATGACATAACATAACAATTGAAAGTACCAAATTTTTGTAGAAAGATTTTGTCTTAGAGGATAAATTTTGCCATCATTCATTCAAGAATTTTGTAGAAATATTACAAGCAGGATTTCAACCTGCGACCTGCAAGTTCAAGCCCCAGTGTTTGTGTTACAGTAAAAGCCCGATCTGTGGTATATAGTAGCATTTTCTATTCAGTAAATCTTAAGATAAGAACTTGCAACGGTAACAATCCGAATAGTTATGAGCTCTTGATTCCCGAGTACCCCAGTTATCGATTGATGGAGAGCACGTGATTCGATCATTTGATAAAGACATCTCGGTTGTCTATTATATGAATCCATCGCGAATATGTTCCTGTATTGCCGTTAGATCGAACCAAGGGTATTGAGTTCACTACAGGGGCACCTAAAAATGCGTTTAAATAGAGATTGAGTGTATAGCACATTATACACAAACTAAATAATAGCTTATTTACAATTTATGCACGCATATTTATAAGCCCACAAGGGCTAACATCCTGTATGCTTGAGCTGGCCTTGTCGTTCTATATAAAGTATAAAACCATGTTTATAGCACAAAAATATGCGTGATATTGTGCCATAGTTAGAAGTAGTACTACTTTATTCAATCGTGCAATATAGAATAGATTATTCACATGCATTCAACCGATAAACGCCGACAATAAACGATTCACGAGTTCTTGTTCGAGTCATAGTTTTTCAAGGAAAAGTCAGATGGTGTGTAACACTAACTATCGATGATGAATATAATTATTTTATGTCCTCTCAAACAAATCATGTTTCGTGAACATTAAAATAGTCACTTCTAAATTGTAGTATCAGTCCATATCCCATACCCCTAGTACGAATTTGCAAACCATGGTAAACGACAACAGTTTTCGTAAGAGGAGATATGTTATGTATTTGTCAACTGAAAGGTAGACAACTGACACATTCGCAATTCTGTTGGCGCTATGGAAATTAACTTTTACATTTAACCGCCCTAAACGTGCTGACGTAGACGCTCGCTAGTGGCTTACCACCATTTATGAGATCGGTGAAAATGCTGCTCGTGATAGAAGCGTCATCAGTTTAAAACTAGAGTTTGCTTTGCATACATTAATATACCTTTAAATGCTTTAAATCATTTTCTATTTCATTTTTATTTCTTAATAATCTATGAAAGATCTTTGCATCTCAGCGGTCTACAATGTACCTATGGATTTCCTATTGTTTCCCATTTTTCGACCTTTATTTAATAATAATAAAATAATAATAATTTATTATTTTAAAAAGGATGTCACGTAACGCACCTCAACATCTTTTACCTCATCTAAGTTTCGCAAGTATGAAGCAGTAAATACCAACTCTTGTTTTCTCTACCAGGATTAAATTATGTTGTTAACGCTACAGCAGCGCTACTCCAGTCTCGCGCTACATGGATTTAATAAACACCGCGTTCACGTCTCAGTCAATTCGTACGAGTTCGTTCGTACGTTACGTGTAATATTTAAATTACACACATACATACAACCAATTGGTTCGCATGTTGTTTCTTTACTACGTTTTAAATGGAGTATATACAGAAGGGCGTGAAATATGGGATTGTTGGCTTGGAATTTATAAATGATTCATACGATAAGTCGAGACTAGACGTGATTTGACTTCATTTAATTCGTTTGGCAAACACTGTTTAATATATTATGTACTTGTGTAATTATTTTGAAATCAAAAAATTAATAAAAGGGTTCCGCTACTGCGCATATCCATTTTTAATAAAAACCACATAGATATCCATTTTTATTGGAGATTGATAGAGATATTAATTATTGCCCTACGAGACCACATTAACTTACCTACATAGTTCTTCTCCCCACTAACAAAGGCAACAATCATCTGCATCTGGCTAATTTGTCAATTGATCTTTCTATAAAACGATAACCAGTTTATGTCAATTACCTTTTCAGAAAATAAAGTGTTTCTCAGTAAAATAGGCAAATAACACGCGTATGTTATGATGGCAGGTGGGTTCAGGCAATGGCACGAGTCTGCAGCTGTACGGGCCGTCTATCCAGCCGAGGCACTGTGTAGTCGCGCCGGCTGAGGGCGGCGGCTACTCGGTCACGCCGCTGCACGCCGACGCGCACGTCTACGTCAACGGACGCAGGATCATGCACTCCCAACGGTTACAAGTAAGTTTAAGCAGGTTTATGTAATAATACAATCATTTGGGCCTTATTATGGCTTAATACATAAATAATAATATAAATACGAGGGGGGGTTTGAACCCACTACACTTGCGACCATGTAAATGCTACTACTAACTTAGCCATCGTATCGTTGCTTTAGTCGCAACCCATCCAATTCAAAATTAATTTTCGATATCGTATTTAAAGTTACGTAATCACGAGAAATAGGTACCGATAAGCTATTAAAGTCTTTACTGATCCATCAAATTAATGTTAAAACTTGAATGTTATGCGACTTAATCACTTACATAAACCCTTCTCGTAAGGACCTTATTTCACAATTATTGAGACGTCTATTTGTAAAGCATACCTATTCCACAAAGCTGGGATTTAGTGGAAGACGGAAAATCCCTATTGACAATAAGAAACACAACAAGTAAGCCAGAATAAATCCTTTATGTCACAGATGAAATTCTTTGTCTGGAACAAATAATAGCCTTTTATAACCGAAATTATACTTTTAATACTAAAAGCATTCTGTGTTCGTGGTTTCGCAATTTCACATTTTACTGTGCACTTAACGTAAAGACAACTGTTTCCGTAGTGGGGAGTCACAAAATGTCAGACATTGGGCCAAACAAACCTCCCAAGCATTTACTGCCGACCCTACTTCAAAAATATCTCGCTTATTTTGTAACTGACAAGCTTTATTCTGTGTTGAATACATTTTGAAGTCCCTACCGCGTCCTATCCTAAAATCACGAGGAGTTCTTTCAGAAATTTAGAATAGGTAATAATATGTTCTTTATTCTACTAATCATTAGTTTTCTGAATTCATTAGTTTCACTCTTTGCATTTATTGTAGGTATACTGTACACTGTAAGCTTACTTTGTTTTGTAAAATGAAACAATTCATTTGAGATTACACTACATTTTCAGAACCAAATATCTTATTTATTTATAAAAAAAATTTCTCGGATTGGACTTCTTTAAAAACTGCAGAAGTAATTGATTGGTACCACTTACATAACATTTTTTCTTAGCGATTAAATAAAATTTGACGAAATGACGATGAGACGCATCGATTGGGCTAGAGATGGCAAAGAGATTTAAATAGGTACCTATATATTTAAATGTTTTTGTCCAACGGCCACGATTAACATCATACTGCAAGGAAGCGAACGCTATTATGTATATAGAACATTAGCAAATTAATTCTTTGCTTTGTATACTTAATTGAACAAGTGTAAATGTACGCGTTTCGTATTAAATTGACTCAGCATTTAATATTTGAAAGCACCTTTATGTAAAATCAATTGTTACTAAATAACTATGAACATTGTGCTTTGAGAACTGCCTTAAATTGTAACAGTAACGTTATACATTGTATACAATTGTAACATTATAAATTGATTGCTTCATTACTGCAAATTCGACGATTTTTTATGAATTACACTGTAATGGAAACAGTGTCCTTATGTGACGTCCTTGCCTTCCTAATTTTATATATCTAGTCACTAGCCATTTTTCTTCAATTAATCTTTGTTACTGTCCTGATTTCCCGCATCTCTCCACATCACATGTCCAAGCGATTACTTTAAGTCA
Organism: Protodeltote pygarga; assembly: GCA_936450705.2. NCBI lineage: Eukaryota > Metazoa > Arthropoda > Insecta > Lepidoptera > Noctuidae > Protodeltote > Protodeltote pygarga. The sequence goes on from OW388251.2 coordinate 11,861,944, forward strand.
CTGGTGCCACTCTTAATCTCACTTTGCAAAAGTGCACTTTGAGTCGTGAGTCAGTGGTATGACCGTTGACTGATAAGTCAAAGGTCTCAAGTTTGAACCCAAGGCACGCACCTCTCACTTTTCGTAAGTAATTATCACTCCGTGCCTCGGAAAGCATGTTAATATGTTGGCCCTGCATCTGATCTCTCTCCGGTCGGATTGCCGTCCCATAAGACTATGAGAGTGACGGAATAGAAGTGCACCTGTTTTTGCACACGCACTTGTGCACTATAATATCTCTTGCGTCGCACATACGTAGATTTCAATGATTTAGGCGGCCAAAAGCCCATTTACCGAAAAACAATCTAATGATAAATTAACCATTTACGCGGATAGTACATAGATTTAGGAATACAATGGTACCCATTTTAACTTTCTACGATGCGCAAGAGACTATCCTCAAGTGTTGTAAAGTTCGATAATCGCTTAACGTGTAAGTACATGTATTTTCTCGACGCTCCTAAACTTGCAACTTTTGTAAAGTGCAAATTTGTTTTAAAAATGACTGTTTCCGTGTGAAAGTAATGGATTACAATAATTCAGGTAAGTAGCTATGTTTTTCAACAGTTATTTACTTGGTTTTCTTTTTCCTTGATACACTTTTTCATTGTCAAAGATAGGTCTATCAAAAATGAGTTTTTTTTTTGTATTTTTAATTTCAATGAGGTCTTTTAACTACCTTCCGGGTCCGTCCGAGCAATAATTTCTTTATTTTTCAATACTTTACATATTGTGCTATAAAACGGCAAGAAAATTAGCCGCGGAAACCCGCGCTTTTGAAAATCAAGAGCATTTGAATATTTTAGTCAAAATTCAGCAAAATAGAATTTTAGTGCTATTTTGTATTTAATCAATTTACTTTTCGTTTTAGGTCTGTTTGGTGCTTTGAGTACTAAAGTACTGACTCGGGACTACTTGTTTGACTAGATACAAAGGCAAATTTTACCAAGTTTCAGTGAAAAATCCGAATATTATGAAATTTTCTTTTGAAGCGTTATGGTGACATAGAAAATGGTAAAAACTGTTTAAAGCAAAGGTTTTCTTATATAAAAACCGAATTCAAGAAAAGATTGACGAAAACCAGTAAACACGAAGAAGTTTTTTTTAAAAACAACAGAGATTGGTTAGAAGGAACATTCGTGATTCCATTAAAGTTGTTCTCTTCTCAAGGTAGACGACGTAAATCTTATAAAGATTTAAGTGAGCGCATTAAAAGAAGAAAAACGGAAGAAGTCCGAGGAACTTTAGGCCATGACATCATTATTCACGATGCACCAACGGTTTGTACAAAATACTGGGCATAGAGATGCTTCAGTTTTCAAAGAAATGACTAATTCATAATATAGGCTAGGAATTTGTACGTGGTACGACAATACATTAAATATTGATGCATGGTGGACAAATTATAAGCAATTCGCTACTTCCTATTAATCAGTTATCTGAGGACGCAGCAGAAGCTCGGTACAAGCATTTCCAGTCATAACGGCTTAACTTTGCTAGAAAGTTTTCTAGAAAGGAATGCAATTTAGATGTATTTAATAAGCTTTTATTAAATACATCTAAATTGTGAAATACATTTATATTAATATCGGATATCGGACCCCTTGATCAGCTCCAGGAGAAAAAATAAGATAGCTTCTCGCAAAGCTTTCCTTCCTGAAACAATAGAACTGTTGATGTCTGCCAAACCAAATAGTTAGAAGGAATGATCTCAAAGTGACGATGATATTATATAAATAGATTTACAGTAGTTTATTTTACTAGAATACTTCGATTTTTTTTAAATATTAAAAATTTAATTTGCAAAAAAAAATTATAAAACTTTTTATATACTTATTTTTGAAAAAAATGCTATTTTTATGTATAAAAATGTTGTTTATTAATGAAAAATATTTTTTTGGATCAAACAAGGCTTATTTTAATTTCATTTTGTAATTTATAGCAAAAAATATTTTTGGCCGCCTAAATCATTGAAATCTACGTATGTGCGTCGTTGGCTAATCTCCGTCGATATTGGCCGCTGTGACCGAAATTCGGTTAGGAGGACATTATTATTGTTCTCCTTACTTCTTACTCACTTTTCTTTATTAATTAAGGGTCTTCAACAAGGAATGCACAACACATTCATCTTAAAAACGAACGTTATGAAAAATAGTCTGTGCGTGTGTTTCCTTATCTTATAATTATTTAATAAGAAAATTTGAAAAAACAACTGATACGGATGGGATTCGAACCCACGATCTTCGACATACCGTGTCGACGCTCTAACCGCTGAGCCACCGTATCCCATCGGCATCAATCGAAATTTCAAATCTCTTTAACACGCCTAAGGCGTGTGGCGACATCTATCGAAATACATTACGTATCCCGACCCAGTGCTCTAAACTTTGCAGTTTTAGTAGACACCGATGCGATATCACCAATTTTCTTAATATTTTTGTGAATTTTTTGCATGTTATAGCACATGATAGCTTATTAAATATAATTATTTAATAAGAAAATTTGAAAAAACAACTGATACGGATACCCATCCGTATCAGTTGTTTTTTCAAATTTTCGAGAAATTTCGATTGATGCCGATGGGATACGGTGGCTCAGCGGTTAGAGCGTCGACACGGTATGTCGAAGATCGTGGGTTCGAATCCCATCCGTATCAGTTGTTTTTTCAAATTGTCTTATTAAATAATTATATTTAATAAGCTATCATGTGCTATAACATGTAAAAAATTCACAAAAATATTTCCTTATCTTGTTAATTCTTATTACACCACACATCCATCTCAACACTCGCATCGCATCTATCTAACTAAATCGCTACTACCTAATATATTCTAACATCGTATCGTACTTTTAGATCAAGGTCACTTACCTGCCCCCAGCTTTTTAAATAGGTTACGATTAAATTTCATTTGTAAAAAATACATTCATTAGCACTCCCACGTATTTTGCAAAATCTACATCTATGAACCGGTATCGACATTTTTCTGTGAATTGCCAACGTTTAGTAACGTTTGAAAGTTTTTGCTTGTTATAAGTGTACATTTTGTAAAATAACTAACCCTACTTTGGGTACTTATTAGTAAAGAATAATACGGAGTGAAGTAAAGGTAGGCGGCTCTTTAAACATGTACAGAGATTCTTGGGACTCATTTATAATGTATAGCAAAAAGACAACTTAATAGCAAGTCGCAGTAAGATTTTCGGCTTTGCTGAGTTTTGTTCTACAATTTAATATTTTAAACCGTTTTATCGCAGCACGGATGCCTACTTAAATTCGGTCGCGTTTCGACGTTCCGGTTCGTGGACCCGGCACAGGAGAACCTCATTAACAGAAACCTCGTGCAATCGCAGCACTTCGGCTCTGGCTCCATATATGACAGGTGAGTCCGTACATACACACTCGCTCGTTTGTATGTATATATGTTGTGAATAGTTGCGCCAATAGTTCTACTTAGAATGACTCCAACATTTATTTTGGTCTATTAGTTGTCAAAGTCTCATAGCACAGTAATGTTGCAACATTTTGTTATTACTTTTAATTTGAACTAATTCTATCAGTGTAAGTACGTAAACACGATCAATCCCGTCGCTTATCTAATCACTTTCAAAGCTGTATATTTTATGTTTTTTCATCTATCATTGTTTGTTTTCTTTTGCATGTTTCTGTCACTGGCTCACGAATATCCGCTTGTGTACGTTATCCTCACGTTAGATCACCGACATCGCCCGGTGAGAATAGCGGCGCGATGTCGCCGACATCGATGGTGTCGCACCAGCCCGACGCGCTCGACAACAACGCGAACAACACCAACGACACAGAGTACCAGCGGACCATGAGTCCCGTCTCGCACGACACTTACTACAGGGACGCCAACGACACCATACCGCCATACAACAACAACACCTTGAAACTCGACAACGAGTCTCTTATCATGTCACAACATCTGAACGACACCAAAGACGATTACTTAAAAGACGAACATTCTAGTTCTGTCTATAACGATCAAGATCAGAACTCCAATGTGAACCGCACGGCCAACTCCATACAACAGTACAAGGACAATTATGAAACTACGTTCGACCTAGACGGCAACGTCGAGACAAAGAGTATCTGCAGCGCCAAGAGCGGAGGCTCTGGACACGACAGCAGGTATTTAATTATTGATTATATTGAATAAGATCCAGAAGTTTTCCGGTTTATTTACGAACTTGTTAAGACTGGGGTTAATATACGCCTCCTCTGATGTTAAATAATTGTAAATTGAAGAGTTATAATCCTTTCAGAAATTCCGGTAATATCTAATTACGTTTTTCGTAAATAGCTCACAAACATAAAGCCTGCTAGACCCTTATTTATGTTCAAAGTTAAAGTTTCACTAATTAAATTTTAATCATAATTAATTTAGGTAGATTTATAGCTGCTCTAAAAGACTGATTTACCCCTCCTTTGTTCGTCTTCAGTTGTTACAGTTAAAAAACGAATGTATTTTAATATGTATGTAAGTGGCGAAAATACATCCCGATATTCAGAATTTGTCTTAAAAAGTTGATGTGTTTTTGGAACTAACTACTAATAGGTTCGTAACGACCGTTCAGTCGAGCTACAAATTGCTGTTCGATCGATTGACAAATTAGCAAATCCGCAGTGTTTGGATGCCGCGGTACAAGTTGTTATATCCGTTCTATATGTGCACATAAGTGCAAAATACAGTACGGATATGGACAAGGCATTAGGAATTATCGTGTTTTTACATAGGTACCTAATAATTATATTATATTTATAAATTAATAAAATAATGTTAAATGATTGTGGCCTTTATGTCATAAGGCACTCCCATCCTGTCAACTGGCTATTTCTTTAATTTAGTTATTGATAAATAGTGTTTAAAAATGGGAACTAATTTTTTAAGCTGTTATTTAAACATTCGAGATGTTATTATGATCAGTTGAAAAACATTTTGAGCAGTTATTTAATTTAATGGCAGTTGATTAATTATTGCGACAGTAAAACATGGACAGTAATAAAAAAATAATTAGCCGGTTATTTTATCATACAATGTCAATTCTAAAAATAATTGAGCAGTCCAATAACTGAATGAGCGGTAAAAATGATGGAATGAGCAGTTCGATAAATAGTTCGGCAGTTTACGATTCTGTGTATGGACTTTAGGGCACCCCGACTTGGATAGGTTAGGTTAGAAGGGGATGGCGGGGTCGTGTGAGCGAGCGAAGCGAGCGAATAGACCTCGCCTTCCCCTTCGTGGTTATTTTTTTTTAAAACCACCCAGAAGTAGGAGCCCCGCGAAGCGGGGCTCCGTCGATTATATGATATAAAGCATAAGGTTATACGAATAAAATTAATTAGCAAATAAAATAAATTTTATAGCTTACCAAAATGATCGTTTACTACCTACTTTAACACCTAATTGTTTATAGAATTGCTTAGAATGTGATATCTTACCGACAAATTCCGATTTATTACTGCTCACACGTAACCGCTCATTTAATCATTTTTACCGCCCATTTAATTATTTTCCTACTCAATTATATATTCACTGATCCATTTCATTATTTTTTATTACTCATTTTTGTTTACTTTACTGCTTAGTTTGAACTGCTGAACTAGTTATTAAACGTGCCATTTATAATTTTTAACTAACCAAAACCGCTATTTACAACTGCCTCTTTAAATCAGTGCCTTTAAAAATGCGGTCCGTATCTTCATATCGTACTTCTCCGTTTAATTGTAGTTACACATGCAAACGGGCATAAAGTTTTGGGATTTGTACTTTATCTGACGGATTATACGAGCCACTAGACTCGCAACTGCTATTTAAGAATATAATGGAAAGTTATATAATGGAGACATGGTTGTGTCAGGATGACCGGCGGCACTGGTCGCCCGGGGCAAGAGGCGATCCTGCCGGCCGTGCTGGAGTTCCCTGAAGCGGGGCAGGCGCAGTTTCTCTCCGCCGTCATCACGCGCCTCGACCCGCACGCGCCCGCCTTCAAGCTGGCGCCTGTTTACACGCTCTATCTTTGTGCAAGGTATGTGGTTGAATTAATATATATTAACTAACGATAACAAAATAACACCATTTCCCATTTTGAATGGTTTGTGAACGGGGTTTCTTAGGACTAACTGGAAAAATCATCAGGTAAGAGATATATAAATATATGGGGAAACCTTTGTCCTTTGCCAAGCACAGCAGGGACAGCTTTTTATGAGCTACTGACGACATGGTGCCAGATTTAAAACCGCTTGTATGCCCCATTTCAAATATATTTCTTTCAGACAACGTATACTATACATAGATTCTTCGCGATAAATGTGTAACATAGCCTTAACATTTTTTCCATTCAATTTCATGTATACCTGGAATGGAAGATTTTATTATGTTTGTTGTGTACATTATCGTTATTCAACAAATCCTGAAGGTTTTATTCAAGATTACATACATTAAGCGCCGCATACATCGCAATTTTATAGCTGTTTGGCTTTAGAACGGCCTTACAAACTATATAAGACGAAATATTTTTTTAATAAAAATGCTAGATTTACTGAGTAATATTTTACTTCAATCTGCAGGCAAAATTCTCGCAGGCAACATTTCATGAGATGTAATTAATAATGATTATATTCAGATACCGCGCGTCGACTCATTACCGGCCAGAGTTGACGCCAACCGAGCGCGCTCATAAACTGACCGCTTTTCTCCACCACGTCGCTACTCTCATCCACGCGACCGTACAGGTAATTAATTATCATTGTTATATTATTTTATCATATTTGTTCTGTGTTTTCTTTTCTCTAAGACCGTTTTTTGGATTATATGGGGTAAATGCGACTTCCTAAATTTCTAATATGCACTTGGTAGTATAGATGTTTCATTTTACAAACGCGGATAAATTATTGCAATTTATCCCAAATTATATAAAAATATTATAGTTTTATAGTCATGTACAAGTCAGCCAATTACAATTTAACGTTAACGTTAGCTAAATGCCGCTATGTAACTGTTATATAACAAGTACGTATAAGTTTGGAATTACACGATGTTTTTGCTTGTTGGTGTGTCTGTATATTGTTCAACTATTAGCATTTCTCACACTAGTCACTCGCTAGGTTTACGCTTTTATCTTTTTCACTGAAATAATCGTCTTCTTCAATGTCTTGGCAGGATCATCGCAACAGTGATATGATGTATATATTCTACATATAGTCTACATGAAAAGCTAATGAAATATCTAATAAGTAATTTGAATCCTTTCATATATATTTCACAGGAGCGTAGCACCGAATCCGCGGCGCAAGCATTCTGGATGACAAACGCGAGTGAACTGTTACATTTCCTCAAGTACGACCGACACATATCATCGTTCTCCACGCAAGCACAGGAAGTTCTCTCGCTCACTGTGCAGAATGCATTTAGGTACCTAAGTCTATTATTATTTAGCCAATAACGATTTTAACAAACTTTAAGAGAGCAATGCCCCTGCAGATTTACCTAAAAATGGGAATATAACATGATGTAGATAGAGAATATAGATAATGTTAGATAAGTATTTGTTGGAGCGCGAGCCCCTATTTGGTTACAGCAGGAAGCGCACCATGCGACCACACGTTCCAACGAACACTGATTAACAAACAAAACTCGCCGACCTAACTTTAGCAAATAAATCTCTTGATGACATATCGAATCAATATGTTGTTACATATTACTTATCACACCCAGATCATAGGCACGGATAGGTTCTAACTACTAAAATATGGAACAGATTTTTTATGAAATTGTTTGTTATGTAAGGCAAAAAAGTAACTTACCAATAACATGTGAAACAGACTCTAAATTAAATATAATTACTATAGCGAGTTTTGTAGACTTCAATGTTCATAAACTTTTAAATAAAAATTAAATGCTGTTTGTTGGTAAACGTATCATTTGTGAACGGCTGGACCGATTTGGCTTTATTTTTATTATTCGTTATAGTTCAAATTAGGTTTTTGGGGAAAGAAAAATTTGGAAAAGCTGCTCATAAACTTAGGAATATTTGAAAAAACTGAAAGTACTTTTTTCCAAGGGATTTTTGTATGACAACTGAAAGTTGGGCAGGCCAACGTGTGGCGGGTCTGCTAGTTTGTTGTAACAATCATCAGCAACTTATTAATGAATCGATTATACTTATTAGTTTGAAAAGAAGAGGTAGAGGTATCTGTATAGTAATGGTTTCGTACTCCGCTCCGCAGCAACTTGGTGACGTGTTTCCAAGAGGAGCTGGCGCGCGGGCTGGCGGCGCTGACGCGCGCGGCGGCGGGCGACGCCAACGAGGCCAGCGCGCCCACGCTGCAGGCGCTGGCCGCCGCCATCGTGCTGCTGCGCCGCTGCCGCGTCAACGCCGCGCTCACCATCCAGCTGTTCTCGCACCTGTTCCACTACATCAACGCCGTGTGCTTCAACAAGGTCCGGCCACACATATTGTACCTACTTACTAACGCCGATACTAGATTCCTTGGAAGTATTACTTGACAATCATTTAAAATACGTTTTTTGTTATTGACCTTTTAATCCTGCAAATTTCAACACTATACATTGATGTTTCACCAAAAAAAATAATTGTATACTGGAATTGTATACATTCATGATCGGACACAGTATTGTGGCTTTCTTGTATTTGGATAAATTTAAAATGTTATATTGTAGCTGGTGACCGAGCCTGGTATGGTGAGTGCGCGATGGGGCGCCGCGTTATCTGCGAGACTGAAAGTGTTAGCGGCGTGGGCTGAGCGGCAAGGGCTTGAGTTAGCTGCCGAGTGTCATTTTGCGCGCATGAACCAAGCCGGTTAGTATCAAAGAACAAGTATTTTTATGTTGTAGGTATAATTCTTAGGCGTATTGGAAGGTATATTCTTGTTTAAAATTATAATCATCACCTCTTTCACTTTTGTAACTCCACTACTAAAATTTTAATTTTGTGAAGTATTTTGTAAAATTATTTGTAGCGCGACTAATCCAAGGCGAGTACCGCACAGCGGAGGATGTGATAGCCGCGCTGAAGTCGTGCTTCAAGCTGAACTCCGTGCAGACGCGCGCGCTGCTGGCGCCGCTGGCCGCCGCCGACGTGTGCGAGGCGGGCGTGGCCTACGTGCGCGCGCACACGGACGAGCTGTACCGCGCCGACGAGCGCGAGATCCGCCTGGACGAGAGCGAGTGGCTGGGCGCCGGCCTGCTCATCCCCAGCGACGGCTTCAGCGCCGAGGTGGTGTGCGGCGTGCCGCCCGGCCTGGCGGAGTTCGTGGCGCCGCTGCAGCGCGGCGGCCTGTGCCGCCTGGCGCACCAGGCCGCCGCGCCCGGCGCCTGGTCCGTGTACCTGTGCGCCGCGCCCGCGCCGCGTGTGCGCCGTCCGCCCGACGCGCGCCTGCACCTCATCCAGCTCAACAAGAACTCCAACGGCATGGGGCTCAGCATCGTGGCCGCCAAGGTAGCGCACAAAGTGTCACCTACCGTCCAATATTTGAACTATTTGACATTTTAACAAAAGCCACTCGTAAATACTTAGATTCAAAACGAAATAAGCAAAAATATAATATTATTATAACGGTTCGTCCAGGGCGCGGGTCAAACGAAGCTCGGCATCTACATAAAGTCAGTAGTGCCGGGAGGAGCAGCCGCCGCAGACGGACGACTAGCCGCTGGAGACCAGCTGCTGTCCGTAGACGGACAGTCGCTCGTCGGTATTACTCAGGAAAAGGTACTAATAAACGTAAAGGTATAAATATTATTATCTTATTGACAACTTGACACTATTATTTTGTGGTTGATTAATTGAATGATAACGTACTAAAATACTATATCTAAAGCTAGTACGTTTTTTGAACCGGACTTGCATGCGTGCGCAGGCGGCCGAGTACCTGGTGCGCACGGGCCCCACGGTGACGCTGGAGGTGGCCAAGCAGGGCGCCATGCTGCACGGGCTGGCCACGCTGCTGCACCAGCCCGCCTACAACCAACGACAAGGTACCTACTGATCCGTTTATACAACTCTAATACTTTGTACATTTTTCAACTTTAACATATTATCCATCTAATCCAACTATTTGATTGTTCATAAGTTAATATCACTCAAAACTTATCATAGCCATAATATTCCCAAAGTTATTAGGATGAGGTTAGCTTCTAATTAATTCAACTTGATGCAGCTGAATATCAGTTTCCTACAAAGCTACTGCCTATCTGAACTCTGCTACCCAAAGAGTTATGATATGATATTATACGATTCAATCAATTATTAGAGGTTGTCTATATAGGGTACTGACTCCCTATGTTACTCTCACGTACTGAAAGCATCTATTTAATTTGTTCATTCGTCATTGCCACTCATTGGTATTCTGTTTGTTAGATGTTCACGTAAAGGATTTTATTTGTTCTGGTATACAAATAACGTAAAATAATAGAATTACTAGCGACCCGCCCCGGCTTCGCACGGGTGCAATATACATATAAACCTTCCTTAAGAATCACTCTATCTATTTAAAAAAACAGTATCAAAATCCGTTGTGTAGTTTTAAAGATCTAAGCACACATAGGGACAGACAGACGGCGGATAGCGACTTTGTTTTATACTATGTAGTGAAGCGTACTTCCCTTTGTGTCAATTCGTGATTTACACTATACCATATTTATATAAGTTATAAAAAGCAGCCATAAATAATTTAAAATTTGTGTGTATATTAAGGTCTATTGCAGAGAATTCTGAAAAAAATAAAGGTATTCAAACAGCGATTGCATGCGAGTAGGACGTGTGTTCCATGTTTATTCAATAAGGTAATGGTTATTGGGCAGTGGAAGAAGTGCAGTACGAGGACCGGTCGCGGCGCAACTCGGGCACGTTCACGAACCCGCACCCCGCGCTGCTGCGGCCCGCCTCGCCGCGCACTGAGCTCGCCACCGCAGGCAATGACTCGCTCTCTTACCACAAACACGCCTTAGTACACACCACCCGACTCCGGTAACGCGTTGACACTACTGCGCCGCTTCGTTTCTTTACAGACAGCTGATTGTCCTGTATTCTTTCTTTGGCTTTCTTTAAGTTGTCAGTTTTTATTTAAGTGCTACAAGTCTTCAGTGTCCGTTATAGCAGGCTTATTTTTTGTTTTTGGTTTAGTTCTTTTACTCGCTTCGAATTTAGTAAGTTCAAAATTGAAATACCGAGTTGAGGTTCATGTAAGCATTCATTGCAGGCTATGGTCGCCGCCCGTGTCACAATCGATGTCATTTCCTGAGAGATGAGTCCACAGAATCGAGTACAGACGAGAGTGAGGAGTGGCAACCACATTATCACGGTTCAATCCCCAGGTTGATAGTGACTTTAGACAGGGAGAACAATCAGTTACAGGAGGACTTATCATCCGACACGCCGGGCTCTCCCGTCGAACTGCGCAGCAACGCGCCGCCGCGACCTATTCCTGTGTTCAGCTTCACCTGCGAGGACTTCGACGAGTTGCACCCCACTGCGCCGCAGGACGCCCCGCGCGATGGCCCGCACGGCGCCCCGCACGACGCTCCGCATGGCGCCCCGCACGACGCTCCGCACGGCGCCCCGCACTACGCCCCACACGATGACCCACACGACACCACGAAGCACGCCTCGAACGATGCCCCACCCGTGCCTGAGCCACCCGCCTACTATGATCAGTCCAGCGACAACGGAGAAATTATATGTTTACCACCGCAGATGAAGCCTATTGACACCAAACTTACTTTGGATTTGTTTAATGTGCGAACTAGAGAGAGTGAGTTTTACAGAAGGAGGTGTACAGGAATAGATGAGTGCGTGAGTGCTTGCGAGTGTTGTCGTACTCCTCAACCGGAGACACAACAGATCCCTTACATCGATGAACCGAACTCGGAGCCGGTAATATTCGAGAACGAAGCCCCACCTGATAAGGTCGCTACACCTAAAGTGCGACGGATATTGCCTTCATTGTCTCTCGATCAGTCGGACTCGGAGCGAAAACCAGAAACTGCGGACGCAGTTTGTCAAACCCCTTGTTCACCGATGGATCATGAAGTAAAAAGCATAATGTCGACACCCAACCGGAAACTTGAACTTAATCTGGATATTAAAAAAGACTGTGACAAAATGGAAAATATTCAGTGCAGACTCAAAAGAGCATTATTTAGCATGTCCACATCGTTTTCAGGTAAATCAGAAGATACAGAGATTCCGTCCACTTATTCTATGTCAGATTCTTTTGATGAGACAACGAATGTTAAATGTGATGTTGGCACCGCTAAAGCTCAAACTCCTATAGAACCTAGTGCTAAACAAATATTAGATAGTGTCGACAGAAAGTCATGGAAGTCTCCTGATGAGTATAGACCCGCTTTTGGTAAAGTCAAAGCGTTAACAAAACATTTTAATGACATCAATCTGAAGTATTGTGTTAAAAATTATAAACGATATTCCCAATCTAGTCCCAACCTTAGCGTCCGGGAAGACAAGACTATGAAACTCACAGAAAACCTCCCTGCTAGTGCTAGTCTAGCGGATATACAGTATGAATTCAATAAGACAGACACGAGTGACACCAAGTGTGAGAAATTATCTGATGATGAGGTCAAGAGTATTCTCATTCAATTAGAGGACTGGTCAAAATATGGTTCGCGTGGAAGCGAGGACACGCTAGCGCACGGCAATGAATTTGAAATACCAAATTTACCCTCTGAAGAGCATACAGATAATGCTTCCAACGGTTTCGTGTTCAACGAAATAATCGATAAAAAGCCAAGGAGGATTACGCTCGACAACATCAAACTGAAATCTAATCAGTCGAGTATGAACTCAGATCAAGCAAAGCTGAGTAAAGAGTCCCTTGCAATCAGTGGGAGCTCGGAGAAAGTAAGAGATGAGCTGCCTCGAGTGGTAGCGATGCTGCCTCGCGCGCAGCTGCAGGCCGCCTCGTGCCCCGACGTGCGCGCTCTCCCCCCGTGTAAGGCTCCCACACACGCATGACGATAGGTGTGTTATAGATGGACGCACACATTTATTTTAGTTGGTTCACCAGATACTTTGTTACGTAGATCCACAGATTACATTCCATTCAGCTTGATTCCTACTCTTGTCGCCCAGTACAAGTAATTTAAATACCTACAAAGCTCTTATCTGCGATTTTATGATGTTTATTTTATGATTGACATAAAATTTTGGGTGTCATGGATAAGTAAACTGAGTAGCAAATGTGGGAAGTTGTTTATTAGTATGTAATCCGTGGCAATTGCATGAGTACTTAATTCGTTTCTCATTTTGTCGTAATATTGTGATAGTTCTTCGTTTTTAGAACCTTATTTCACTCGCACTCGTTCTCATTTTATTTGTCGTTTATTTCGTACTGTATTATTATATTTAGACATAGATGTAGCTGGCCGGCAGCGCAGTGAGGACGGCCTGGTAGTGTACTGGTGTGTGTTGCAGGCTCGGCGCGGCGCGCGTCGGAGCGCGACCTGCCGGCGCGGCTGGCGGCCGAGGCGGGCGTCAAGGGCAGCAAGAGCACGCCCGCGCTGCACCACGCCGCCGCGCCGCTCACGTAAGTACCTCCGTACTTATATTTCATTATTTTTAACCGACTTCAAATAAGGAGGAGGTTCTCAATTCGACTGTATGTTTTTTTTTGCACGCTAACACTAAATAAAAGATATACTTAATTGAAATCCAATTTTTTTCATTGATATTAATGAATTGAGGTCTACTGTGAATTGTTACAGTTACTGAAAGCGCAGGGAATCTTGGTTTTATTGATAGTGTACGTTTAATCGTAACATATTATTATTGTTATTCATTCTCACGAAATTTCTGTTTTTATCAACATTCAACAATGTTACAGTCTACGTGGCATAGTTGTATTCTTGATAGTTACAACACCTATCATCCACCACAGTAACATTTAGTTAGTAACATTATGTTACACGTGCAGGTACAATTGTTATTCAAGATGATCAAAGCCCCGTAGCACTCACTATGTACATACATTCGTAGAGTGGCGGTGCCTCACGGGTCGCCGGGCGGCGCGGGTGGCGCGGGCGGCGCGGGCGGCGCGGGCGGCGCGGCGTGGCCCAGCAAGTCGCGCAGCAGCCACAACCTGTCCGCGCCGCACGCGCACGACGGCTTCTACCAGAACCTGTCCGCCGTACACTCGCAACAACATGCTCTGCAAGACAGGTACTACGAGCTCTTCTATACGAAATCAAGTGTGAAATTATTATATTCATATTTAAGTTTAATGTAATCTACATAAAACGTGAATGTTGTCAGATGGTCATCGCTGCGCAGTTCGACGGGCAGCAACCGACCACAATCGGCGCACTTCTCTCCGGCCGCACAGAGCGAGGCGCCCGACTCCCCCGTACACCACCAGGTACCACGCACGACTGGTTTTTTCTGTTTTCTTTATTTGCATAATTTTAATAAATACCACCTTAACACCTTACCTAATTAAATTGTAAATTTTTTCGTTTACGTTTTCGCAATTACTACGCGATTAGTACTAGTTTAAATTTTGAAAATTCAATTTACTTATGATTGTGCTTAATAAACTAAAATGAAAGTAAACGTGAACGTGACCAGCAGTCTCACGCGATGAGTGCGCGCGCGGCCAAGCTGGCGGAGATGTCGGAGGAGGTGGCGCGGAGACAGGCCGCCGCCTACCACACCATGCAGCAACACCATCACATCATTGGTAACTTCAGTCTATTGCTAATTACTACCTATCTATTTAATACTAGCTATCGACTATCGCTCTACATTTTCACCATTCGTCCTGCTCATCTCCTCTTGACCATTCGTACGCTCAGGTCAGCCTCAGCTGCACATGGGTGCTGGTCAGTTTGGGCAGCAGTCGCCGCAGCTACCGCACCCGCTGCACCAGTCGCAGCCGATGTTACACGTGCACCAGCAGAACCAGATCTACCACAACCAACACCATCCGCCGCAAAGGTAAATACATATACATAAAACAAAAGAAACAAACCATTTATTTTAACTCATTCCCTGTCCCTTGAATGACATATGATTCATGCTATTGTACGTTTTTTTTGTGACTGTAGACGTATTTTTATACCTCGACGCGGCTTAAAAGATAGGAAACGCCAAGTCAAAGTTAGACGATTTGTAAACTTCAAAATAAAATATGACATAAGAGTAGTTAACTTTTGGACTTATTACCAGGTACGAATGGATGCCACCTGGACCACCTTCGCCGCAGAGATCACAACCGCCGGTCGCTCCGAAGCCTCAGGTATAAAAAAAACATTGCAGTATATATTATATATTTAACATTTTTGACTTACTTCTACTTAATAAGATCATTAACGGCTTCATTGACGCATAATTGATAAATTATTTTTCTTTAGGATTAGCAAGCGCATTAAACGCCAAAATAGGATACTAATTTGATGTTCCAATCTTGACTTTAAAAATACAACATTAATAGCACCCTTACACGTAGGGCGAGACTGTATAATTATGCTGTTGGCGTGCTAATAAACAAAATAAACTTGGAATAAATTACAATAACGTTGACTTATTACAGGTTACAAGGCGGACAGACACAGAAATGGAGGAGCATCCGCATCCGCAACCGCAGCAGCCTCTTTCCAACTCCGTACAACCAGAAGATGGTTAGATTTCAAGCAATGTCTAATTAATATTAATTTATATATAAATAGTCAAACACGAAATAGTACAGTGCCATTTTTTTATTTAGTTTGTGAATGGATTGTATATATTTTGATTTTGTTTAGAAGTGTGATAGTGAATGACATAATAATGAATGTTCAATGAGCAGAGAGGTACGTGTCGGCGCCGGAGCCGGGCGTGTTCGTGGGCGCGCACAACCCGTGGCAGCGCGAGGAGCGCGAGCGCCAGCACGAGGCCCGCCGCGCCGCCGCGCGCGCGCGCAGGTCGGCTAAGCTGGTTTAACTATTCTATTCTATTTCTAAAATTAAAGCAATAAGTGTTATAGCTACCTATTTATCAAACCAGTTTTATTTCTATTACTAAAATATTTGATATTGTAATAAGTTTCATTGACAAACATGAACATTTGTTATAGAGATGCGACGATAGCGCAGCTGGTGTCGCTCGGCGCGGCGCGCTCGTCCGTCCAGACCCAGCAGCTGCGAGCGCTACAGCTGGAGCGAGACTTCGAGCTGAGGGCCACGCAACATGATCAGGTCAGGATGTTTACGTTATCATCTGCCTAGCCTTTTCCCAACTATGTTGGGGTCGGCTTCCAGTCTTACCGGATGCAGCTGAATACCAGCTGTTACGGAAGGGCAGTTGCTGCCCACCGTTACGCGTTGCGAAAGCCCTAAAGCATTAAAAGGGCCTGACGGAATCTCTTCCATTATGCTCAAGACGTGAATTGGCACCAGAATATTATACACAGACAAAAATTGCGCAACAAAAAAGCGCACGCGCAAATTTGTAGTGGTCGTTGCCATTCGAATTTTAATTTTTGCCGATAGAAATAGTCACATTTATACGTGCGTTTTATAAATTAATTATCACTCTCCGTGCCTCGGATAGCACGTTAAGCTGTTGGCCCCCGGCTGTCAATTGTAGATCTTTGACAGTTGATATGGGTAGTCAGGAGCCCGAAAGTCTGACAACCAGTCTTACCAAGGGGTATCGTGTTTAACCTAGTATCTGGGTTGTGGAGGTCTGATAGGCAGTCGCTCCATGTAAAACACTGGTATTCAGCTGCATCTGGTAAGACTGGAAGCCGACCCCGACATAGTTGGGAAAAGGCTAGGCAGATGATGAAATAGTCACATTTAAAATCAAATCGCTCATTCGTTTATGTTCTGTTGCATGTTGCGATACAGTATCTGTTTTTCATTTACCTGGGTGAATATACTTTACTATAATATTATAGTATTACTATTGCTATATAAAGTAAGTTACCGTGAACTGTGCGCGCAGGAGGAAGGCAACGCCGCGGAAGGTTCAGAAGACGTGGAGGAGGCCGACGACGACGCGGCCAGCCGTGCGCGCTCGCCGCCGCCCGCGCCGCCCAAGTCTATCCTCAAGACCAACACTCGCACTGACATCACTAATGGATATGCCACGGAACAGGTACCTCATTCATTACATCCACTGTTATTGTAAACGTTCACGTAAGGCCACTTCGACGCGACGGTGATTCCGCTAAACAAACTTATAGGAAGTGGCCGAATTATGAAAATTACGATTGCCTAGGAAATATTTAATCATTGCGTTGCTGTCGCATCGCAATCGCCTTGCCAATGCGCCCTCGGCTTAAGACGAAATGAAAACATTAATAAATAAATTAGTGAGATTTGACTTAAATGTATCGGTTAGTATAAATGATTCGAGATTGATTTCACCATACAAAATATTATTTTATATTTATTATTTACAATTTAAATTATTATTCCATTTAATTATCTTTACAATTCTTTCAATTATGTTTTTATCTATATTTAAAAATATAATGAGTAGGAGCCTACCGGCCTTGGGAACAGGGTCCAAGCTACTGGTGGTTAGGGGTCCAGAGAGAGGAACTATCTCACAATACGCGACGTTATATATATTATTTTATATATATTATTGTTTACTTTGAATTTATTGATGATGACTTGGTGAGTAACGATTAGGTATTATCATTAACACATTTACAGGTTACATATGAGGAGAGTCGTGTAGCTGAAGTGAACGCTAGTATGAACGCGCTCAGCATGAATAACACAAGTGGTGCGGGCCCCGCGATTCATTCGGCGCCGCCGCCGCCAGCGCGCGGCTCGTCGTTCGCGGTGATGGCCGAGCGGGCGCGCACGCTGTCCCCGCAACGTGCGCCCGAGGCGCAACACAGCGTACAGCCCAGCGCGCAACATAACGTGCAACACAGCGCGCAACATAACGTGCAACACAGCGCGCAACATAACGTGCAACACAACGCGCCACACAACGCGCACACGCCCACGCTGGCGCACCACGCGCCGCACGTGCAGCAGCAACAACAACCACCGCCACTGTACGTAGAGTACTCATTATAATTAGTTTACATTTTAATTAGTCACAAAACATTTACCCATGGAGTAAATGTCGCCATTTTTGTGAGCGTCTATGTTGTTTATATTCATACATTTCATAAAACCACGACTAACAAGTGCAGTTTCCTTACGTTTGACCGTTAGAACGTCAACACTACACGAGAAGATAAGTTTTAGACCTTCAGTAAGTCTAGTCTAATTTGTGTATTTATTCCATACCGAAATCAGAATAGATAATAACGATATAGTTATGGTGTTGCAGGTCGCCAGTGAGCAGTGGGCGCGACAAGCGCGTGTCATTCCACGAGCGCGCCTGTGCGCCCCCCGTGGGCCCAGCGACTCCGGCCACCCCCGCAGGCCAGGCGCCCCCCGCGCCCCCCAACACGTCGCCGCCGCCACTCGATACTCCGTCCAGGGAGGACCCCGACGTATGTATTCATTAATCGCATTTCTGTGTACTTCGACATTGTTCTACTGATGATCAATTTTCTGTTACGCACATGATTTCAAAAAATCAATAGCGCCTACCTCGTGATGAATCGGCCAAGTTTTAGCTTGATGTAGGCCGTCATTGTATTGCTCGCGATGATTGTCGTACCCCTGTGTAAGCCCCGTGCCCCGCAGCGGTTCCTGGTGTCGGCGGAGAGCATGCTGTCGTCGCCGGGCGCGCCGCTCGCGCACACGCCGGGCGTCATCGGCGCGCAGGAGGTGTACAGGTACTTTACACTAAACACTGTTCTTTTCGGTTTGTTTAAATGATTGCTCCTGAATTTAATAATATTCTATCAAGTACGAAGTCATAAGTAGTAGAATAATAATTGTTTACGATCCTTTCCGATAGTTCACACCTCGTAACACCTAGTACAAGAGTCAAGATCTAGAAAATTGATTTTAACCTGATTTTCAAAAGGAGGGAGTTAATTTTAAATTTCTGTCATGGTTTAGAATCGCTTTTATCGAAGTAAGCGTTATAGAATTTAATAAAACTTAAAGAAGAAAACTTTTGAATGATACATGTATTTTATATGTAAGTGGCTGAACGAAAGAAATAACGGAAAAAAATAGCATAATCCGCTGACTATTCACGTTTCTTTTGAATAAACTGTGGGTTATTTAGGGATCCACGAACGCGTCGCCTAGCAGAGCAGCAAGCGCGTGCATCCACCGCGCCCATCCCGGAGCAACTGTCCTTCAAGGAGAAGATGAAGATGTTCGCGCTCGAGTCCGGAGAGGCCTCCACGCCCAAGGATAAGGTAACACTGAGACACTGACGTACAACATACCTACCATCATTTCAATAGATAATATTTTAACATAACACTAAGAGTTATATTTTATATTTCAACTGCATAGTGTACCTCATCCGTATAGTCTTACTTTAGTAAATACCTATTAAGTAGTTACGTATTCAAAATTTTTTTTTTGCACGGGTTTAAATTGATACCCCCTAAAATTAGTCAATGTTATTTGCAGGTCAAAATATCACGCGCGCAGCGAGACATCGATGCGGTACATTAATCTGCATGATGACTATGTTATAATTGTATTAAAATATAAATATTTGGCGTGTACATAACTTGTACCTATAAATAGACGAAAAGTATCTTAAAATGATTTGATAGTAATATAGCAAAGTTGTAACGATACGTTACAATTTGTATTACAGTATTATATTAACTTAAAATTATATTCCATTCTATTTAAACTGTGTGAGCGAAAATAATGATCCATTCATAATTCTGACACCACTTTTCTCATATTATTGGCAGCTTATTTATAATTATATAGCATCTACGAATGTTAGAGACATTATTTTCGCTTACCCAGGTTGCATGAGTGTAGAAAAAGAAATAGAAAGTAATGTAATTTCATACCAGGCGGCAGTTATTTACAATGATGTCGTGTTGAGGTCCACAGATTGCCTTGTGACGATACTTAGAACCAATTTTGTATGTCGATCATAGTATCTAAGTTACAACAGTCAAATAAATGCGTATATTTTTATGATTATGCAATTTTGAATGATGTTTACATGATGTCGCTTTAGCAGCTAGTGCAATGATATTACATTTTATCAGACCCTATTTAAATGTAGGTAATAATTGGGTAATATATTCAATATTTTCGGTATTTGTGGTTATTACCAACGGCACATCCAATGTATGTATGAGTTAAAGTCGGAAACATTGTGCCATTGTATTAGTATATTATATAATGGGTTTTTGCCGTTTATATTATGATAGAAAGTTTTATCGACAGGGAGGACCAATATAGTAATCGACATCAGAAGGGTGCCTTTATGTGTACCTTAAATGTAATATTACATATCCATTACATTTTCACACAATAATGTTCATGTTCTTTGTCATTTATTAAAATTCTAATCTTCGTTACATTCCAAAGAACAAATGTTTCTTTATTCTATTTTATATGTATGTTATAAAGCATTCCTATGAAACATGAATGTATTATGTGTGTGCCGCTATAGCGGATGTTATTTTTACATTATTATTTCGAAAATTGAACTGTTATTACAATTTTGAATTTTAACAAAAGCAATAAAATATTGTGAAGACTTTGTTGTAAATACAATTTATAAAGTTTATAGAATAATAAGCACGTGTTTGTGCCAAAAAAGCATGTTCTATTTAGGCATGACCCCCGAGGAATGGCGGATTATATCTCAAATTGCACTTTTCGATATATTTGGGATTCTACTTTAGAAATTAATAGGTAATTATGCGACCAATGTCCAAAAATATTATACTGGAGGACAAGAATTTTGACGATATGTAAGACCATTTTTCTGTTAAATTAGAGATGGTATGCAATAAAATATGTATAGGATACCACGCATCCAATGTCAGATTACCGACTTTTGGAAAATAATAGCTATAATATATTTAATAAAGTAACACTTGGTTTGGTCACAACAATGTTACGTCAACATTCGCAAGTGTTTATTGTTTGCAATGATTAGTTGTCGTGACAAGAGCACCGAGTTGTTACTCGTTACATTATTGTGGTTAACATTACATAGCACCAATTTACTGTATATAATGTAGCTAGTGGAATCCTTGTGATTATATTAAGGCTTTTTTACACTGTTTGTATATGTAAATGTTTATTTAAAGATTAAGCGGCATCGACCGTTTAATGGCGACTCCAAGAGACAGAATGTCTACACGAGGGTAGACTTAGATTAGTTCCTGGGAATAAAGTTACGTAGATTCCCAGTATACACCCAACGATAGTCAATTAGAGAAAGATTGAGATTAATTTTTAGAAAGGAGTTTTAATGATTTTAATATAATAGCTATACTGTATATAAATACGCTTGGAAACGTCAACGTAGATATCCTAAATGAATATTTAAGAAACATAATTCGAATAATTATTATGCAAACTAATTATACTTGTTATTAACGGTAGCTATTGTACTTCCTTTCTTTTGAAAATAAATAAAGTAACAATCTTTGTGTTTAATTTAAAACAACTTTACGATGATTTTACATTCATTCTATCAGAACGTCTATCCGTGTAATTCTTTACACACAACACTTCACGTTTTTCTTATTTTAACTCGAGAAAACAATAAAAGTTTATGAGAACTGTTTAGTGTCAGGATAGTACGCCATTATTCATCCAAGAAATTAACGAAATAATCTTAGCGAATTAATCCTTCGCAGACTCACAACAAAAAGAACATGTTCGATGGTTTAATAATATATTTGCATTCACCGCATTAACGAAAGAATGCTTGAAAGGGAACTGGTCGGAAACTTGGCATCGGAGTAAATTTTGTATGTTGATTTTGATTTGTAAATGAAAGACATTCGAAATGTAATTTTGCTGCGCGACTAGCCTGCAGGAAACATTAGGTAGGTACCTACTGAAATAAATTCTACGGATATAAGGTCAAATTAAATAAAATATAATAGATTAACAGTGTTTATATTTGTTTTGAGGTTAATATTACGTGTGCCATGTGGCTTTAGGTACCTTTAGGAAAAAGCACTAAAAGATCTCTAAAACATTATTAACATCATCATCAGTTAACAGGAGTTTCGTATCATAACAGAAATTTACATAATGTTTAAGATTCCATATTGATCGATTCTCACAACAGCGTCGTTCTCATAGACAGACATTAGTTTGTGCACTACAATTATAATATTACGTTATATCTAGAAATATAAAACTTTACAATATATAGTGCAATTAGAAACATTCAGAATGTAAAGGCGGTTTGTACCAAATAACTTAAATTATTTTTAAAACTAAAATATTCATTTAGTCCGTAACGGTGGATTTAATATTTTTTGTGGCGTAATTTTTAGTGTACTTTGGCATAATCTTCCACGTTACTAATTTGGAAATGTGACTTAAAATTACAACTTGTCTAAAACTTGTAGTGTGGTTATTTTTTATAAAGTTATTATAATGTGGAAGATAGAATCTGGAAAATAATAGATTCTCAACATTTTTATTACAAAAATATAGTAACTAAATGTTCGCTAATTTGTTGGTTTTTGTTCCAAACCTACATAATAAATTGGCATTCAATGTTAAGGAAGCAGAATCTCAATTAAGTCTTAATCTATAACAAATTTACATTGTAACAATTTTTCTACATTCTCATAATTAACATACTTAATATTAAAGCTTGCCTTTTATTTACATATCTACTAAAATACTAAATATTAAAACTCATGGAACTACGCAACGTATAGCAAAATACAGAATTACGATTCAAAAGTAAGTTACTGATAAATGCCAATGAAAACTTCAATGTAGAAAATAAAATTATTATGTATTCTCTGACTGCCCGGTTGGGGCGGAGGGTTTGTAACTAAATCCCAAACTCATTCGATACTACTTTTATTTCATTTTCACAGAATCATGTGACTGCCGGCCACATTCAGCGTTAAAACCTTTTCGTGTAAACGTATACCTATGTATTTTTTGGATTTTAAAAGTGTCCAGCCATTATGACGTCAGGATGGCTTGATGGATTAATACAGAAACTTGCGATCTATAAAATTGACCATTTAGTAGGCTTTCAATTTCAACGGTTGCGTGAAAAAAATATAACCGATCACGAGCCTACAACCGCAGTCGATTTTTTGTGCAATCTAGTCTGAGACGCAGACTAGATGTTTTGTGGCGTACAACGTAGACATCTTACTGCGCTACGGACTAGAGTCAGTTGTCTGAAGTACTGCTAACAGTTAACAGGTCGACTTCTACAGTTTAAATTTAAAGCACCCATATATTATTTTGAAGAAAGATAACGTGAAAGGTAATGATTCCTCATGGTGAAATATTAAATATGGCAGGCCGGGACTACACACAATAGAATATTAAATTGTGGTAGAAAGGTAGTTTTTAAGGTAGAATATTAAGATATGGCTGGAGGAGACGATGACAGTGGATGTTGACGAAATGGTTTTTGCCTTGTAAAATTTGGGGTTTGGCTATTTTGTCAAATATAAAAAATCGTAATATTTCTCAATGGAGGTTTTTCGTAATATGAGGTATTGGCAAAATTTGTCGTCAACTCTGAAGATTCGAATTTGTCATAATTTACGGAATGATTCCTTTGTAACGAAAGAAATCTAATCACATTGTTTAGATTTCTTACCAATGTTTTCGCAGACCAACAATACTTGCTATTCCAATAAGTAGCAGAATAAGTTTGAGTTTTAATCACAATATTTGTGATTATTTTTCATGTTCATCATGCATCTATCTAGCTAGAGTATTATATTATGTATGTATTATATCCATATAAAAATAGTCATATGAAGACGTTATCTATGAAACTGTTACGTAGTAGTTGTGAATTTATATAAATAGATCCCACACTTGGTTGTTACTGACCAGTAAATTACAATATTCTATTATAACTCTCTCATACTGCTGCTAATCGAGTCCTAAGACAGTTGTAGTAAACCAATATAAAAATAAATTGCAATAGTTTGTTCATATTTGTATCGTATAAAACGTTCATTGAACATTCAGTTACAAGAAGCCATAATCGACGCTCGACTCCGACGACGACGTTGGGGAGACCGGCCAGCAGCAGTGGTCAGCGAGTGTGGCGATAAAAAATTGTAAATATAGTATTTATACGAGCAATAGTTACGACTACATAATATCACACGCACGTTCGCGCACTCACTCTCATACAAATACAACAAATATAATATATCAACAATGGAAGAGTTATCAGAAGCCCCGTGTCATTATAATTTTCTACCAAAAATGGACTTAATTTAATGTAAAATTATATATGGAAAAATTGATATTATCCAATCTTAACAAACACCCTGTGTTAAGAATGTTTTCGTATTGAACGCACAAGTGACGTCATC
The DNA here is from genome assembly GCA_936450705.2 of Protodeltote pygarga. Classification (NCBI taxonomy): domain Eukaryota; kingdom Metazoa; phylum Arthropoda; class Insecta; order Lepidoptera; family Noctuidae; genus Protodeltote; species Protodeltote pygarga. Next base: position 11,886,431 of record OW388251.2, read on the forward strand.
ACATAGGTACCTACACGCCGCTATCCCTCACAGAGGTAAAACATTTATGGACAACACAACGCATCAAACAATACAACATCCTTGGAACCGAATAAAATAATACTTACATTTTAACGCGCACACGGACACGATTCCGAACTGACATAAAATGCATAATTTGTCAGAAGATTACTTGGGAATGCATTTAAAAGTCGTACATCCATATTATATCGAACTTATAAAATTGACTTAACGAATATGTATAAAGTATAATTTATACACTAATCCGACTCTCTTACGACTAACGAATACAACCACACTCGGCACTGCGCGGTCCCGGAGACCGGGGCCGACCATTTGCTCGAACGTACCTACGTCTGTCACTACTGACGGTGAGAGAGTTCGCAGCGTGCATCAATGATTATGCATAGTTACGAAACGTGCTATCAAACAAGGTACTCTACACAGGCTCGGCGGGCTCGGGCAGGCTCGGGCAGGCTCGGGCGGGCTCGGGCAGGCTCGGGGCGCGCCGCTCACTCGGGCGGCTGCTGCTGCGCCGGCGTGAAGAACTGTCATTGCGGCGTGTCCCGCGCAGCGCTCCAGCGGTCGAACTCGATGCCGGAGTCGGGCGACACGCCCTGCGGCGCCGCGCAGCCGCACGCGTCGGGCGCGGCGCGCGGGCCCGAGCGCGGAGCCAGCCCCGAGTCGGGCGCCGCCGCGTCACGCACGCCCAGCTCCTCCAGCACCTGCAACCGCGGCCGTTAGTGCCGGCCCCTGCGCGCGCGCGGGGGGGCGGCGCCGAGTGCGGACCTTACTCAGACTGGCGCTGTGCTCGTGCAGACCCAGGTCCCGCTCGAACGAGTGCAGCTGCCGCATGAAGTGGAAGTTGGGCGCGATGTCGGTCTTGCGCGAGCGCACCAGCTCGAAGGCGTCGCGCAGGCACAGGCGGTGGCGCTGCATGAGGTAGGCCAGCGTCACCGTCACGGAGCGCGACACGCCGGCCACGCAGTGCACCAGCACGCCGCAGCGGGCCGACATGGCCTCCTCTGCGAACACAACCCACACACATACTGTATAGCTAGATCGCACATTGAGAGCGCAGGCCCTTACAGTTACACTGATTCTCCTAATTAAGCCTATTGCCAATCATTTTACTCTTACACTTATTCGCTTAGGGTACTATTCTGTTCTGTTCGGTACTGTAGGGACTGCCTCGATTTTCTTAATACAACTATGCATGTCGCTAATTAGTTGTTAAATCATTTCATTATCTACTACTTTCATTAGCTTTAGATTAGGAATGTACTTACACTGGTGTAAAACAAAGCATTATTTAAAAGAATATTATATTCAGTTGAGATACAAAGAGTTTAGACACGAAATCTTGACTCAAGTTCACATTAATGACAAACTAGTAGCAGTGTCCTAAATGTAGTTGTAGCGCTAATGATGATCGTTACCAATAAATCTTATGGCCTGTGGAAAGTGTATAGAGAGGTTTTGACTCCAGTGGTCAGCGATAGGAATCTTCAAATAGTTGATACCACAGCCCTCCGCTTCAAAAGTGTTAGGCAGGTCTGGAGTCACGTTCAGCACATACTGGAAACAGAAAGTATAACAAAAATAAGAATTTAAATCGACGTTATTAAGTTTCCAAAAGAAAACGATTATTATAACAATGATAGCTGAAATAACGTGTTTGCTTTGACAAGCAGCTCTTAAGATAACAGGCTGAAATATTATTTACCTTGATATTATGCCTAGAGAGCGCGTTGCAGTCCTCGCTGTTCGTAGAGTTGCCGAGGTATAAGTTGGGCAGGATCTCGATGGGAAACTCCTGCGGCACATGCGCATGCGTGTCCTCGCACTCGGACGACGAGCCCGACGACAGCGCCTCCTCGCACCCCGACCCGGAGATCCGGAGTGAGCTGAAACAAGTGGACACCCACATTACACTTCAGTTTAAGAAAATGGAACATATGGTAATAGTTGCAGTGCTGTTCATTTAGATGTCAATTCTCATAGTCATGAGAATCCTACCAATATTTTAAATGTAAAAGTTTGTAAGGATATATGGATGGATTTTTCTTACTCTTTCACGCAAAAACTACTGAATAGATTTTGATAAAACTTAACATTATATATATCAGGATAACAATTTATCAACATACCACGCGGGCGAAGCTGCGGGCGGAAGCTAGTAAATAATATAAACCTATGACTCCCGCGTGGACGCTGGAGCCAAGTGACAATTGATTTTCTTTTGTCTCATTTCACGGTGTTTAAAGGTAAGTAAATTATCTCTATTTCTCTCTAATAAACAGACACAACTTTTCAAAATGTGATTAAACCAATTCATCGATTATCAATTGATCACTTACAGGGTTATAAGCAAGGAACTCTTGTAGAAAATCAAAATGTAGCAGTGCTAAAGAATGGACTCATAAGATAGATCTTATAAATGGGACGTGAACGTGACGGTATAACTTTATCGTGGTAGAATATTAAAATGTAGCAGAGCTTCTTTCTACCACAAAAAAAAAATTCACATAGTAGAATAAACTATAGGTAGGGATAAAATTCTTTTATTGCAATTAATTGTATTTTGGTTGGCAATATATTGGCAAGTACCTATTGGTAATGTGTGCTTAACAGCAGACATTAAAATAGTGTATACAGCCATGCTTTCCCAAATAAAATTAAGTAACATATAAAATAACTGCATACCTATGTAATTAAATAATTTATAATCCCCTCAGAACTTCATTAAGCTACTTTTACCTTATTCAGCTGAAAGATACAATGAACAAAACATGAATATGGTAGGTATGCAACTAGCAAGTATTCCGCGCTTGGCCAGTTGTTTTAGTATTGCGAATTATATATAAACCGTTATAGATACCTACACGTTTTCAAATCAAATGACATTAGCAACAATTGCACGACTGCAATCTTGGAAACAAGAAATAATAAATAGATACGTCTTGATACAATATCGTCTCGGTGAAACATGACAGAAGTGTTTTAACACCTGGCGTGAGTGAAGTTCATAAGTTTCATTAATCTTCTGTAAAGTACCTGGGATCGACCTTCAGGACTGCGATATAAGTAGTGTTGGTTGTTAGAGCGCGGTGGCGGCGCATCCGAAACGAAGGCTACTGGATGTAAGTGTGGGCTTAAGGGCGGCGCGGGGCGGTATCGATCGCGGGCTGCTCAATGGGGGAGGAGGCTTTGGGGTTCTCCATTCACCTGCCCCCGCGGCTCAATGGCCGCCCACGCAGAGCCGCGTCCTTACTCTCGCCCCCCCTTGCCCTCCGCACTTCACCCCGCGCCTGTGGTTCCAACGCGCCTCCTCCCACGCGACACATTTCCAAATTCACCCTCTGAATCGTCTCGCCGCCATTCATTTTGCTGTTTTGAACGCAATCAAATTAGGCGAACTCGCACCTCGTATAGCTTTATCACTTGACACCTAAACTTCCATGACTGATAACTAAAGTTACATGCCAAATTCTCTAAAATCTAATCTAAAATCCGATGGATCCATCGTTACATCAAGAAAAGTCACCATAAAATAGTGTTAGGATACTTGCTTACTTAGTTTCTGATGTATTACAGCCAAGAGTACAGCCGGCATGTACTAAGTTATATGAGTGGATGCTAATCAAAAAATCTAAATTATTTTATACTAGCGACCCGCCCCGGCTTCGCACGGGTGCAATATACATATAAACCATCCTTAAGAATCACTCTATCTATTAAAAAAAACCGCATCAAAATCCGTTGCGTAGTTTTAAAGATCTAAGCATACATAGGGACAGACAGACGGCGGATAGCGACTTTGTTTTATACTATGTAGTGATAACTTCCAGTGTCCAGACTACAAAACAGTGCCGTGGTTTTACGGTTAGATAATTTGTTTGTGGAATATTATTTGTGTTGTTATTAAAATCAGTAATGAACGCTGACCCTCAAAAATCCAACCAGAAACAACGTTAACCCAAATCAATTCATCACCTATGTTGTTACTTAATTACGCGTAAACTGTTGAACGGATAAGAATAAAACTTAGCACGCAGAAATACCATGTCTTGGATTCACTTTTTATCGCGCTCCGACCGAACCGGGGCGAAGGCACGGACAAAAGCTAGTATCAATATAAAGATTTGGTTGTGTTAATAGAATATGGTCATAGATTAATCTTAAATAAGCATACTGTGTTCATCAGCCAACAGTCAAAAAAAGACAGAGGTAAAAACGCTATGGCAAACCTCTCATAGAAAATTTATAGAACCGCTAAATTACTTATTTCGTGTCAAGGGATTTATTGCCATAAAGCGAGTTGTTCACTCAAGGCCTCATGGGACATCCGCTCTTTCAAATAAGTTTTTTTTAAATCGCAAAGTAAATGTAATTTATATCTAACGATTCAGTCACAGAAAACGACCTTATTAATATTCAATTTAAAAAAATTATATTCAATGGAAAGTGTGTGTTAAACATACGTATGAGGCTAATTGGATCAGTGTCGCGTGAGTGGTTATCAAAATAATTATGAACAGTCGACACCTAGTGGGCAGCTTGAACTTAAGCTCATAGTACTAGGTAGTGCAGACACGGAGCGCGTGGGTTGCGCGTAGGCGACGACCATCCGACACGTCCATTCAGGGGAGCTGCCTGCCATGCCGCCGCGCCCACGCCACCGACGCCATTTCGCCCGATCTCGTCATGCTAGCGATACTGGTTGCATAGATTTACCTTCGTATAACCGGTGGGTACCCTACCCTACCCCATCTTGTACGCAGTGAACTCAATATTGCCGATACATCGACCTACAGCGGCGCTACGAAGAACGTCTCCCTGCAAAAACAATGAAATGCTCGAATACTAGATTGCTAGCTTTGGCTTCTTGTAGTAGCGGATTGTGTAAGTGTCAGCGCGGCGCCCCGGGCGTCGCGTCAGCTTCATGCGAATACAATTCGTATTTGAATGGCGGTGTATGCGAGGCGGTCGCCGGAAGCCGTGACACGGTCGGCCGTGTTATTAATGAACGACTTCGATACGTATGGTCGGCCGGTGCCTCCGCGAGTCAACCGAATAGCGAATACGGCTCAAGTTATACTCAGTGGGTACAAGCGGGGGTCTCCGCGAGTCGGCCGGATAACTGTGTGCACACTGGAGAGCCGGTGCGTGTGGGCGTAGGAGTGCGTGCGCCGTGCGGTGCGCTGGCGCACAGGAATGCGGCTCGACCCACCCGCTGCCAATGACCGCCTGCAAGGGACGGTTTTTTTAATGGCGGAGCCGACTCGTCCGGACAAAGCAGATCGCTCGTTTAAGTTATGACGGTCTAAAATAAGTTATTCGTTGCTTGTTCGTAAGAATGTTTACGTTTGTATTATAGTGTAGACAAGTGTGAGTTTGGTATTGTACTTTAGGATGTGTATGTCGAGGTCGCAGGCCACTCTATTGCACCTACACTTCTACGTGTGATGGATGTCGCACAACATTCTTCTTTATAAGGCACGTGTCACATGCGGCATTCTTATTACACATTTCATGAGACATTCAATTTTTCTAATTGACATTTGGCTACTTTAAGTACCTATCCCGCAAAAAAATTAAGAAGTAAAAGTACCTAATCTAAGATAATAATGAAATTGTAATACTTCGCCAATCATAATTCATAACCAAGTTAATTGATAACTCATTATTACTTGTAACCAAATAATAAAATATTGAAGAGTACTGTAAATTACAAAAGAGTGAGCAGGAAATGATTATCAATATTTATATTTGATGTAACCGTCGCGTCGATTATAACAGCATGAAATTACATAAATTCTGATTAAAAATCGTAATATCAAAACATCCATCATTGGCCGTGACCGTGTACGGATTAATTCGTGAATGAAGTCACGCGGCGGCGCGAGGATTGCTTGACGTCAGGAACCATGACGTCACATCAGCGATAACCTGCCGCCCGGTCGCGGTCACCACAACCAGGATCTTTGGATTTCATCATCCGACTAAAATAACATCACAACAAGTTAATAACAGTCTGTCTATAGTGCATCTTGCTAAGCGCACAGAAACCCTGCAGTCGTAAATGATTACAGTGCAAAATCATCAATTTATTGGCTATTGCCATTTAATATGGAACTTTAAATTCCCACGTAAAGCTTTGTGCTCGGCTGTAGGCAGAGATCCGAACAGTACAGTAAATTTGTATACATAATATTAACTCATTTCCTTTGAAGCATAACCGGAAGTCTGTTTCTAAAACTAAATCATTTATTCAAAATTTTAAACTTCACGTAACAAAGTACCTACGAGTATGTAGCGGACAATACTTTATTGGTAATTAAAATAATTATCTTTATTTGATTAAAAAGCACAGTCTTGGTAATCTATACTATAATAAAATCGTAGAGGTCGAAAAGTCTGTACATTGAATATTTTTTTGCAAAAATCAGCTAGGGAGGCTAAAAATAAGCAACAAAACATTAATCAATCGTTTTTAGAATTCTTGTCTGTCTGTCTGTCTGTCTGTTTGTTACCTCATCACGTGAAAACGGCTGAACGGATTTTAATGAAATTTTACGAGTAAGTAGGTATTAGCTCAACTTAAAAACTGGTATTTGTTTTATCAAATTCGGTCAGGTGAATCACAAGATACAGCTTGACCCCTACATTGTATGCAGTTTCTTAGAACATATAGGTCTTGATCCACTGGTAACGCAATCCCGGACAAACCATTTTGTGCGGACTGTGATAAAAATTTACATGGAGATAGCTTGGGACTTCGAAAAAAGAGGATAATGAAGTATTGCGATTACCGACATCCCATTGACCCTTCTACTATGCAGTTTCTTAGAACGCAGGGTTCTTAATCCACTGGTAATTGAAATCCACGTCGCGGTCGCCGACCGACTGGAACCGAGTGTACCCGATTTAGCGTTCGACCCGAGCATGACAGTTTCATCTGATCAACTGCTGCATAGTTCAACATCAACATCAACATCATAGATGAACATAGTTGCATTATTATGTATATTTATGTATATAATAATAATGTCCTGACCGAATTTCGGTCACAGCGGCCGACCTCAACTGAGATTAGCCATCGACGCGGAAGATATTATAGTGCACAAGTGTGTGCGCAAACACAGGTGCACTCTCTTTTCCTTCACTCTCATAGTCCGATGGGACGGCAATCCGACACGACCGGGGAGAGGTCAGGCACAGGGCCAACGGCTTTACGTGCTTTCCGAGGCTCGGAATAAGTAATATATTATTTATGAAACTTACGAAAAGTCAGAGGTTCGAACCTGAGACCTCTGACTTGCCAGTCAACAGTCGACACCACTAGGCTATCACAACACAAAATTATGTATACCTAGGTACCTATACAATATATTTGCATTTACAGAATCGAATAATGTTCAGTACTTAGTTAAGGTTTTGTACAAGTTTAAATGGAAACTAGGTGGCAAAATGTCGCACGTCTGCGTCGTTCGTTGTCTTTCCATGTTACTTTTCGACTTCCATGCGAACGAAGTCGCGGGCACAGCTAGTGCTACATAAAGAAAAAAGGTCAAGGCTCTGTCCCCTGCTAGAATTCAATATTAATATAATATAATATATAATACATATTGAATTTAGGACGGCAGAGAGCGTTGGTCTATCGACGCACTTTTATAGTACCTAAAGGATTATGCAAGTATGTATGTGACTTTTACGTTATTGTTATGATTATTTATAAGGTTTAGTGTAAATAGTTAATACTTTTGATAATAAAATTCATGTTTTATGGGGTGTAGATAGGTTTGTAATATATAATTGTCTGAAAAAGTGAAGTATCATCTACAAAAGCACAATTTTGCAATTAGGAATTTATAGTTTACAGAGATCATTTCCATTTAGAGGAAAAGAGTAGGACCAAATATATTTCCCTGAAGTACCCCAAAATCCAGGACCTTATCCTCACTATTGTCTTGCTCAATTTCGATAGCTTGGTTTATCTTTAAATAATATGAGTGCCAGGCATCTAACACCAACTTTTTTCCAGATTTAATGCAAGACTATTCTTGCGACAAATCTAGAAAAATAATGAAAACGGTGTCGAATGCTTTGGAAAGATCCAAAAAGATTACAAACATTTTTCTTTATCACATGACTATGCACAACTATATTTATGATCATTTCGTCTTTTGATGTTTATTATTTAAAGACTAAGTAACTCGAGAGGCGTTTATTCATAATATTTTACAATGCCCTTTCTAATAATACAATATTAGTAAAAAAAAACGTAATTTACGGACTTTTTGGAAGGTCTTCGGTTTTTAAAGTGCGTAGCGGTTTATGTTATTGCATGGGGCCATGGAGCATATACAAAGCACGGGTCTGTGGACGTCAGCCCATATCGATAATAAAACCTACAACATCTTGTATTTGGTACCTAAAAAAACATTGTAAGTATGCAGATTTAATTGAGAGAGCCACATTTCTAAAAATCTATTTATAAAATGCCCGTAGGCGGGAACGGTATTATATTTCGTTGTTTTTCAGAACGTACAATGTTTTAATTATATTAAATTATTAAAATGTTCACAAGTAGAACATTGTTTGTTATAAGTTTGACGTAAAGGTAAATCAGCCAAGGGCCTGGGTAATTCGTGCGTGTTCATGTTCTACCGAGGCCGGTAGCCTGTGACTGTGACGGAGCCCCGGAGGCCGAGGCGCTCGCGTAGGCGTTGTTACATTTACACCCATTAATTTGAATGTTCCTATTTATAGTTTGGTTAGATATTATATCGTGAAAGGTAGCAGTCGGGAAACCCACGCGTTAAGAAAACTATGCTTGAAAACACAGTTCCGGGAAAACAAATCGTAGCATGATTGTTTGGGTTATTCGGAATAAGATTAATTATTTTTATATAGTTTTTAAGCAATAATAAGTAGGTAACTGTAACTTAAATTTTCTAACAATTTTAAATCTATCATAACGCAAGATTTAAGTAAAGCCAGAATTTAAAATTAATTATTTTTCAAATGCGCAAATCGATAACAAAATTGCGCTTCGCCCGCGACTTTGTCTACGAGAATTTTGGATTTTTCATCCCCTCTTTTTCTTAGAGGTGGAATTTTTGAAAAGACCTTTAGTGTATCTTAAGCAATATTTCAAGTCTATCGGTTTAGGCTGTGCATTGTCTGTCAAACAGTCACGATACCTACTGTTTTAGGGTTCCGTACCCTAAGGGTAAAAACGGGACCCTATTACTAAGCCTCCACTGACTGTCTGTCTGTCACCTGGCTGTATCTCGTGGGCCCGGGCGCGCACGGACATTTTGGACAGGGTAGTGTAACAAAAATATTAAAAACAGAATAAATTAAATACCTATTAAGTGGAGCTCCTAGCTCCCATACAAAAATCGTGAACCGTGATAGCTAGACAGTTGAAATGTTCCCAAATGATGTATTTTTAATGCCGCTATAACAACTAATGCAAAAACAATAAAATAAATATTTAAGTGGGGCTCCCATACAACAAACGTGATTTTTTGCCGTTTATTTGCTCGATGTAAAAAAAACTAACAAAATAATAATCTGCTGCCTACTGAATATGTCGATACCGCAACATTTACGGCGATAATACGCGAAGAATTAACAGACTGTTACAAAACGTCATTCAATAACGACGGTTCATTAACATCACGTAGCGAATAGGTACCTACAGTGATTTGCACATGGAAAAACTGAGTGAACGGAACGCTTACCGCATGCGCGCTGGCTGTATGAATGGAGCGCACTCCATTGAGCGCAAGGTTCGGTTTCACCGCTTCTAATGCAATACGCCAATTACGTGTTTAGGTAACTGCACACAGCGCGGCGGCATATTGCGGCCGTTTAGATGATGCTTGCGAACATTCAACTGATGAATGAGTTTATTAACCAACTAGCTTTTCCCGCGTGGCTTCGCTCACGTAGACTATAGAATATTTTGAACATAATTTATTTATTTAAATCGAATTAGTATTATAGATACCTAGAAAAATGATAAATCAACAAACTGTACTGCCCATAAGAACAAATTGTACTACTTTAAGCCGATGCCACTACTTTTAGCGTCATTGTATAAGCAGACTTAGGTACAGGGCGAATGACAGTCAATAATATCGTCGGTATAGCAATTGCAAATATTCGCTATTATATAATAATATAATCTAAGAGATTTCTAAGGAATTTTCAAAGGAAAATCAAGATAGGTACTTATAAGGCTGGTAAGTTTTTCTTTCCAGTATAAGAGAACAAATAAATTTGAAAGGACATTGACAGGGTTTGGACCAAGTGCTGCCCAGGAATGAAAGTAGCTCCAGTGGTATCGTGGCAAAACAAATATTTAAAAAAAAATCGTCCCAGGAAAAAAAAGTTTTGTTGTTAATAATTATTTTTCATTAAATTATGAGTATGGGATGTTTTTCCCTCCAAAATACATAAATCTACATCTAATATATTTTATAACATTGTCCTGTAGCACCAAAAGCGGTACAGGAATGGAAAAATCGGGACGGAAATATGCCTAACCCTTTTATTCAAAATCACAGATTTAATTGGGATCAATCTCATTAATTAATTGGGGTTGGTTTTTTTTTCAGTAGGGCTGAAAAGCGGGATATCCCGCCAAATCGGGACATCTGGCAATATTACGTAGCACGCAAAACACAAAAAACTGTTCTATTGTGTCTCGTTTGCACCATGCCATTATGTATATTGGTGCGTTGTTTATTTAAACTTGTATTGGGCACCAATTCCAGTATTCTAATATGGTAGCTGAGAGTAGTCAGTACAAATAGTGAGGTGGCGTTATGTTGCATTCCTATTCAAGTTAATTTTTGTGGAGCAACATTTTAGCCTAATGCTTGTTCTTGTAATGCTTTGATTTCTTGATTATATTTATGTCAAAAATAATGTATATTTTTTAATGTTCATTAATGTACACTTGCTGATAAATTACATTATTATTGTAACATAAAAAGTACAATTAATACACTCACAGTTACATTGAAAATAATTCTTAAGATTGTTATTTTCATATAAAAAATGCATAACAAAACCCTGTTTTTCTCTTGACTCCTGGGATAGATTTTGATAACTATTGGCCTAAGGAACAAATTGTACTATGTGTTCATTCTGGGTAGCACTTGGTCCAACTTCCATATAAAGATTGGCAATGTCCTTTCGAATTCTAATCCGATTTATATTTGACATTCCAATTTTAAAAGGTAATTACATTGCACCAAGCCAGTTTAAATCAAAAGCACTAAGGAGTATTGATATCAACTTTGATGCAAATCACCCCCAAAATAACTTTCTACCCCTTTTTAACCCTGTTAGGCGATGAGTTTTAATAAAATACGAAACACGTGTTCCATCAATTCTGAAAAAGAATGTTTATGCAAAATATGAAGTAGATTGGACCAAGGAATCCCGTTGTCCCATACAAACTTTGCCCCTGTTTTTCACCTCCTTAGAGGTAGAATTTCGAAAAATCCTTTCTTATCGGATAAGTACGTCATATAAAGAACACACCCTCCAAGTTTCAGGTCTCTACGATCAGCGGTTTAGGCTGTGCGTTGATCCGTCAGTCAGTCAATCAGTCAGTCAGTCATTCAGGACAAAGCATTTTATATGTACAGATAATTTTAAGGAGAATATTTCCGTCATACATGATTTCTATGTAGCTTTAGCCATTAAGCCTGCAAACGCGACGGAAGCTTAAAAAATGGAGTAACTTCTCCCGTTTTCCCAATATTTCCCTTCACTGCTCTGCTCCTATTGATCGTAGCGTGATGAAAAGTATACTATAACCTGCCCAGGAGTATGAAGAATAATTGTGCCAAATTTCGTTAAAATCCGTTGAGTAGTTTTGGTTTCTATAACGAATATACATACCGACAGACAGACAGACAGACAGACAGACAGACAAAAAGTTTACTGATTGCATTTTTGGCATCAGTATCGATCCCTAATCACCCCCTGATAGTTATTTTTTAAATATATTTCATGTACAGAATTGGCCTCTCTACAGATTTATTATAAGTATAGATAGATAGACTATGTTCAGCCGACTGCAATGCGTCAATGTGGCCCAATTTTTTTCGCTCTAGAATATTGAACGATGTTGTTGACGAATGTTGATTAAAAGTTCAAGTGGGTTTAAAAGGAAATCGATTTCAAGTTAAACAAATTAATGCCATTCCAGTTAAATGTTTTACAATAAGTTCCTAATCACCGTGATAAACGGTCAATTAACACTGGTACCTAAGTCGTCACGCAGCTCGCAGGGCAGGGTTTTAGTTGGCATATGCAAATATGTGTGATTAACACAATAGAACTGCATGATATAATATTATAATTCCAGCATCACTCATTGACATGAATGGAATATTTGACATTGAGGTGTTCTAAACTACAATGTAGTAGGTAGGTACCTACACACGTGCGCACACACAAGTCAATCAGTCACGGCTACGTGTGATACCTGTGTACATATTTACATTATATTTATGTTCATTATTGATCATATAGTACTCTGACTAACAAAGAGCGGTAGGATGCAAACGTGTTTACACTTTATGACTAATATCCTCTGTCATCGTCACCGATACTGAGAATTTGGTTTTTATGATTTAATCAGCTTTGCAATGCTACCCACGCGTCAAACAAACCTCAAGTAAATAATTATTTAGTATACTTTTAAATGTATTATTCTAAAGCCTTTACATGTATAATCGTCTTGCATCCGCTATCCGGTACAATCAATTATTTACATTGCAGAATCAATTATTGTCTTCTCCAGGTCTATCTGTATTGTAATCACCGTTACATTAAAGATTTAGTGACGATGTATAAAACGAGTTAATTTGTAAGTACAATAAAATTCATCAGGCTATCATGATTATGAATGAGAAAGTCCGTCGCATCCAGTCGCGCGTACCGAAGTCGCTTCGGACGGACTTTTCCCGTCGAAGTGGAAAACCTTCTCACGCGCAAATCTCGTTCCCACGCAAACTGCGTTTCCTTGTTCGCTCATTATATGAGCGAGGGAGCCAGATTAGAATTACAATTCTAGTAATTTCCTCGATATACTTTATTATACAACCGAATTTAATTATAATATCCATACTTAATTAAGATATTACATCCGTTCTTCATTAAATTAAGTTAGGAAACGAATATTTATACTAGACTAACGCTTCGCCCAGGACTTTCGAGACGTCTTTCTTATTTTGCATTGGGAAATTATACAATACTTTCACCCCTAGGGGAAATTTGTCCAAAAAGTTGAAAAACATCATACCTACTAGACGGATTTCCCATGCAAACTTTCATACTTCTCCCCTTTTTACCTCCTGAAGGGAAGATTTCAAAAAGCCGGATCACGTATTATTTTCCGAAAAGTTAAATAACTTACGTAAGTTTGTAGGTTCAGCGGTTTAGGTTGTGCGTTGATATTTTATGTCCGTCATCCAGACAGTTCTCCTTTTATCCATAGATAAATGCGTCCACGTAATAATGGGTAAAAGTTTTCCACATCACTCCCAGTGAGGAAGAGTATATTATTTTATTTTATATATGCCTTTACTTAAGGAGCATCCCCATGAGAAAAAACCCTCTCAACTTCAAGCTGTACCTGAACAAAACACGAGAACCTCATTACTGTGTGATGTAACCGGTCCACGGGCTACAATTGACGTGCCCTACATTAAAAATTCAAGGAGTGCGCCTTTTCACAAGTATGCCTTTACGAAATATTCGCAATGTTTGGCGCAAACAAGAAATTGCATACCCAAAATGTTGCAAGATTCATTGTTGTGACAATGAACTATTGATGCGAAAAGATCTAACGGAAGACATTATGAAACAGTAGAAATTTAAGAGCTAGCTTTGACAATGTGACCATGACTTAGAAAGACAGGATTCGGGTTGCGATCGTATAAAATACCTAACTTATCAAACAGTCAGTGTCACGAGGTCCCTAGTATATCCAAGATTGCGGATTCGGGTACTAGGAGATAATAATAGTTGCGGATGATATTAAGAAATTATCCGATTTAGTTGTCGATATTCCACATCAAGGTCACACTGGGAATTGAGCAATAATTATTGTAAAAGAAGATATGGACACAGATGTAATTATACAACAATGAGTTACTAAACGTAACAAGGAAAGAGTTTCATAATGTACAAAAAAAGAAAGAAGAAAAGTGTCTTTCAAAATAATTTAAAACAAGTAATAAAATAGCGATGATAGTAAAAAAGTCTGTTTTCACAGATTTTCTCTATAAAGCCCTTCACAGACGATAAATATCTTCTAAGATAATATTTAAATAACCGCCTTAAAGAACGGGTTGATAGTTGATCAATGTCTTACCCCATCAGTCTCATACCCAGTGCTTGGCCAACATAATGGACTTAAGTGTTTCGGTTCACCTCTACTGAAAGATTTTGTGTAAGTGTTATGACCAAGATATTGTCCAGAAAACGATGCTCTTCAATAAAACTAGTTTAATACTGCTAGGAAGCGCAAGAACGTTAATTTTGACACCACTTTTTCTACCACTCTTTTAGTCAAAATCCTGGGGTTTTTTTTGCCATAAAATATAATGATAAGACTGACCGTAGTCCCATAAGCGGCAGATGAGGTACGTGCTGGGCACCCGCCTCACTGCACCACTCGGGGTATGCACGTCGGAACTCTGTGAAGTCTCCTGTCGACAAAACACATTAATTTTAGAAGATGCACGAGGTTAATTTGCTTTTGAAGTAGGTATTATTGTAAGATGTTCATTTAAAAGGGGTTCGAACCTCTGTGACATACAGGGCCGTCGCCATTTTGATTTTTTTTTCAGTGTTGCGGTGCAGGATGAGAGTACCTAGTAGATATATTTGGATAGAGGACATCTTAACAAACAAAAAATGTTAACAACATAACGTCCTAAAGTTTTACGTTTCCGAGATATTTGAAGTTAAAGATCGTCATATGAAAACAATGGCAATCATGCAAAATAAATTAATTCCGTGTTTATATGCCTTAGATTGGCTTCAAATAATTGTTATTCCGTGATTTACCTATTTGATGGAAAATTGTACGCCTAGGAGCACGAAAACACAACTTTAATTAATTCGCGTTAGGGCAAGTGGTCGATTGCCACGGTTTGTTTATGAATAGACTAGTGTCACCCCATGAGAGCACTGAGAGGACCTCTTAGCATGCTTAAATATGTTTTTCTCCAGATCTATCTTTAATATGTGGTCTTTGTCTTCCCACATTTAGTAATAAATAATATTAATAACAAACCCAATTTAAATCTATATTAAATATGCATTATGCAATTACATAAACAGTCATTTCCTAAACATGATAATTAATTTAGGACAAGAAAGAGTCCACAATCAGCAAGTTAGATATTTGCACATCGCAAAGTCTACTATTAGATACAACATTATAACCTTTTAGAATACAACAGTTTTCTACATTTTCATTTCATTCTACAAAAGTACACAATATTTAATTGGTTACAAATTGCAGTCTGTAATTAAGAAGTTGCGCGTTAACTATCGGAGCAAATGTGTGTAGGCGAAGCTGAAGGCGTTAACATTCAATTTCATGTTTATTTCGTTCATTCATCGTTCTGTCCATTCATATTCTCTTATTCACAATGCTCGTCTGACATTTTACTATCCAGCTTGAAAATGTCTTTTATACGGGTCTGGGAGCTTGGCTGTGGGTATATTTTAATGAGCGAACCTCAATATTGTTATATTTTCCTTCACGTCGTGTTTTCTTGAAAATACTTGACTTTTAGAATATCTTTAGAAAACTTAACGTAAAGGTCATGCTTCTATTTGTTGGAACTGAAATGTTACAATTCTAATAACTTGGGGTGCTCCGTGCTGCTAGACAGACGTGTGAGTGTAGAGCTGTGGACTGTGGCGGGGCGCAAGTGCAATAACGTACCTAAATCTTATAAATATTTCTAATAGCTGTGTATAGTAACTAAATAATTATGGCGTTGTTGTCTTACGACAGGTGCGTCAAAGAGACGACATCACAATGTTTCCGTCGCGTTAGGCCGCTTCCTGTTGTCCGCTGCCGAGCCCACGATTGTGATGCTAATATCGCTCCCATTATGTCGATCACATGGCTATAAGAGGTATATCCAATAGTCACGACACGACGCTCCATTATTATTTGACGCCCATTCAATATCTTTTGATACGACATAATGTCACGTTCAGCGGAGTTAAACGACGACGTTTATTGAAATCCTACATTGACGAACAATTTTGGTAGGTAGCGTATTAACGTATCCTCACTGCACGCCTCGAATTGCTCACGAGATTGTTACCAACTCTCCTTCCGAATGAATCATGTGTTAAAATATTTCCATTTAGCCTTAATTATAGGTTCTACTCAAATAAGTTAGAATAATCTAGAGTACATGAAAGGACGAGAGATGTAAATTAAGCCATAATTCTCATAACACAACAGACCCATGGGCGCATTTCGATTTCGATTTGCCCACGAAACAGAAAATACAATAAAATTCATACACCATAGTGAGAGTTATACAAATATCAGTCCTACGCATCTTAAACGTACGATTAAACATCTTTGAATACAGTTTATGATCATCAATATTTAGGGCACTTTCCCCAACGTCCGACTTTTATACCACCCTGTATAATCAAAGACCTGTCTGTTCAGGTAGGTAGGTACAATATTTTTTTTACTTTATAAACCCCCGCAGACTACCAACATTCAAACGGCCGATCGATAGTTTGGTGGTATTATTTATGAACACATGGGAGTGCAGCAGACAAAATGATTTCAAATATCGGCCGATCGTTACGTCATGTCGGTATTCGGTAAGCATCTAAGATAAAACCTAGAGTAACAGTAGTGTTAACTGTTACCCGTGCTCTTTTCATACATTTCCCGACGTTGTCTTCATTAAAAATTGGTTATTTATTAGGCGTGCTGTATGCAGCATCCCTGGCAGGAGGGAGCACGCAGCCGCGGTGCCGGCGGCGCGGGACCGCAGGGGGCAGGCGGCATCGATCCGGTGACTCATCGCGGCCCATTCATCCGCCGCACTCAATGAACTCGTCGTACCCTCCTCCACGTCTGACACCCCCCCCCCTCATTTTCCACGCGCGTCCTCCGTAGCAAGGATTCCATAAAATACACCCCTCGCCGGGAGAACCCAATCCTTCAACCTCGCTACACCCACACATTATAAACGTGATCGCTTTGCACACATTTAGTCGCCCACTCATAACCGCCCACCGATAGCCGTACAAACAAATTCTGCCAAAAAAGTAACTTTATGTAATTTGAGCTGATTAAAAATGTTCAAGGCATGTTGGACCTTGAAGAGGATATAAGTTCATGCAAATACAACATAACGTATGTTG
The DNA here is from genome assembly GCA_936450705.2 of Protodeltote pygarga. NCBI lineage: Eukaryota > Metazoa > Arthropoda > Insecta > Lepidoptera > Noctuidae > Protodeltote > Protodeltote pygarga. The sequence goes on from OW388251.2 coordinate 11,903,891, forward strand.
TATTTGCAATGGAGTATAAAAATAATAAAGAAGTATACGCTAGCAGATTGAAGTTGGTGCTGGCATGCGGGGAGGCTGTGGCGTGGCGTGGCGTGGGAGGCAGGTGCGGGAAGGCCTTGGCCCGGCGCGCAGCCCGCGTCCTTCCAGCCACGTTTATCAACAACCTTGTGCGACTTAAACCACCTAATACTGCATTTAAAGGCACACTAGTGGACCCATACCTGTACTACCCGCTACTGGAATTATTTATAATCGTGCTCTGTATAGTTACTCCTAAATCCTTCTTTTATTAGTTTTACTAGATATAATCATAATAGCTTTGTATAAAATTATAACATCATTACGTCATGCGCCTCTCAAATAGGGAGTTACGTGGGAAGCGAGTAATTCTCCACTTGAACTTAGGGTACTAGGTAAATGGTGTGATATAATAAGAAAATAATTATCCTCGATATGTTATTGGTATTGCATTTGACAGAAATTATATTGAAGCCAAAGCACAATATTATAGTCATTGATGATATCTGGCATCTTTAAATAGACTTTAATTAAACCAGTTTGTAACAATTTGAACCAATTTACTAAGGTTGGTGGGCGACTTACAAATATGATTGCACATCGGCCTCTATTGACTGTTCTTCAAGTTGGGTCAATTAAATCCATTCACAATGTTCGTGACAAACACGTCTCTGATAAATGAAACACATGTTTTTCTACTCAATGGTAAACAAAATTAGGTTTCAAGTTAATATCATAGCGTTACACACTTCAATTAACATTTAATGGTTAAATTTTGTTGTGTGTAAAGAAAATCCTGAAGAAAAACTGTAATAAATAAATAATAACGTTTGTTCAGGTTCTGAGAATGCAGCATACTGACGTCACTCCAGCTATTTGATACAATTTCGTAGAAACGAACGGGATGGAAGTTTTGGATTTCAAGGCGTAATCACGAAAATAGATATTCTTGTTGTACTTGGGGAAAAGTGATTCCGTACCATGTAGGTATTAAGCCAATAGAATCAATAGCAGCCCACGCTTATTGTGTTGTGATACATACTCTATCATTACTAATATTTGGAAAACGAATAGCTAGTCTACGCAAATAAATATGAATTGTTTGTAAGTAATGATTTTACTATACGCGACGATAGAACTGGCTGGTTTAATCATCAGGAAATTCGATAGCTTTGGGCCTTCATCGAATCATTTAATCCTCTAATGTCAAAACGTACTACTAAACTGCTTATTTTGACTGAGTTAAATCAACTTATAATTGAAAAAATACGTCTTGCGTAAACCCTCTCATACATCGTCGTTATTATGTTAGATGTCTGTTTTATACCTGGTATCACGCTTCGAGGTAAGATCTGGGTTTCCATAAACAAGCTTTATTTTATTCCTAACACGCCAAATCATTTTTCTTAATAATGTTCCACTTATAGCAGGTACTAAACCAACTGAAGAATATAATACTGAAGAACTGAATATCTATATACTGAAGAATTTATTAATAATGACTTTGGTTTTCGCAATCTCTACACTTAATTAAAAAAAAACTCTATAACATATAGGTACCTACCTGAATGGATCGTTTTAAGTTGTTTTATAACATTGTGTATATATTAAGTAGGTATACGACATACGTATACTTGTATATTTATACCAGAACATCATGAATTGTAAATGGCCAGGACAACGTTGCACTAATTGACTGGCGGGTCGATTTCAAGCCGATAATGAGTGTGGCGCCGTCGTCGGCTGGCCGTCAGATAAGTGCCTGATAATCATATCAGTTACACCGAACAGCGGACTGCACCCGACTCCTATCCGAATTATGTACGTACATACACGTTATTCGCAATAATATAACTATGTACACTTGTATGTTGATATTGTACTATTATGAACCATAAATTGTATTCAAATGTGTACGAGCGGTAACAATTTGGTGACCTTTACGTGCTTTTACGGCGTAACAAGTTACCCATTTTTTTTATTCGGAGGCACCGTAGCGAAACCAGACATAAATAAAATCAGAATACAATAAGCAGCACGAAATTGTAATCCGCGGATTGGACATTACATCAGCACATAAAAACTGTCAATGCCAATGTTACGCCTCCCAATGTACTTGTTTGTACACACTGAGCTTCATTCAGTGTTTCACGCTTTACATTTATCAATGATATTCGTTAATAATACTCGTGTGTCTGAACGTCTATAACAGTTATTGCTTATTTAAAGACTACATTTATTCCAGTTGCAAACTCCAAAGAGCTCAAAGCAAACTTAATTGTTTCCATGTGGTTGAGTTAACTACGCGATCCACTTTTATGAGATCCCGCTTCCTTTTCCCATTTGGTTTTCCTCTATGGGCTATATAATATTCGCGCAGGCGTCCACTCTGGCCAGATGCAGACGATTGATTTCCTCTACTATTATAAATGCTATGCCCCAAAGAGTTTACATTCAAAGCGGAGCTCACAACATCCTGTTGTTCGCAGGCACGTGCCATTTATTTTACCATCGAGCTGTTCAAACTCCGAACTCTAATACTTCAAATAGGTAATTTACTGACCATTATAAAAATAATTATTATGTGTTGTGTTTGTCCTTCTTTCACGCAACTTCGGCGTAACTGATCAACGTGATTTTTTGCATAGAGATCGTTTTTAGGTCGGAATAAAAGGATTGTTTACCACGTTATTCATTTTTCCTGCGTTACGATTTTTCCGTCCCTGTCCCGCGTTTTTTCATATAAGGAAGTTCCGATATATGGAAAAACGGATCTGGAAATACTGCTGGTAACCATTAATGGACGCTTACATAAAGTTCAAACGTTGTGACTAAATGAAGCACAAAAATCAATTACCTGAATGTTCAAATTTGTGATCTATTGGCTACTTTCAACTGTACTAAACATGTGTATAGTTTCACATTCATATCGTTGAAATTGACAGGACGTGAGTGAAACGGGAACTTATTAATAAAATTGCGGCGCTCCGCTTTTCCGTCGGACGAAGACCGAAGCAGTAGCTCTATACATCCGGCTCGTTTGATCATCCAGTTTATATCTGATAAACTATTATGATCCCCTCAACTTTCTTAAACCAATGTAGATGTTATAAATAATATTTAGGTATATGTATATCTATACCTGAAGACGAAGTCATCGACATAGGAGAAGACACAACAATGTCAGTTGTAAATAAAGATCTGTATAATAAAATGAATGGCAATTGTTGTACAAACATCATTTACCACCTAAATACAAGTCATAGTCGTGGATAAAGGGTTAAGTACCCTCACCCCTTGGGTTTTAATTTGTTAAAAAAAGTACCTATATTTGTCATGAAAACAGCCGTAGCACATATCGTTGTTTTCGAACTAAAATCTTCTGTCTTCTTTCAGAAAATAAACATAGCAGATTTTTAAAATAGACAACCTTTTAAAACTCCCCTTTGTCACACAGACGTGTATCTGTGTCTTGGCTAACAATCTACTGTATAAAAATGAAGTTTGTTAGTCATACTGAAACTCGAGAACGGCTAAACCGATTTGGCCAATTTTGGTTTTGTAATATTTTTGGATGTCCAGGGAAAGTTTAAATAATGAGAAACGAGAAAATATGGAAAAATTGCGAAGAAAAAAGTAAAAACAACAATTTTGTCTTCCCAAACAAACTGTTCCTACCTGTCAAACATTAGGACGACGGGTGTGAAGTTGCGTGAGGGTCAGCTAGGTATAATATAAATTATGGTTCCGATTGGACACTTTAGAAACTAGGTGGACGAATTGTTTAAAGTTATCCGGAATTATTAGTTGTATTTAATTACCTACGATAATCGGCTTTTCATACGATCACATATAAAAAATTACTTACAAAATGATTCTAGATCCCAAAAACTTATTTTAAATAAGTTTTACATGCATAGGTTTAGTATGCGTGGCTGCCACAGGCGGGCTGCTATGCTAGTGAGTTTAAAATTAAAATTCGTATCCGTTGTTCAGGAACTACACATTTCATTAAAGCAACAACTCAAATGTTATTTCTGTCTATTGTTTAATAAATTACACAGCACATAATATATGTATAAATAAGCCAAAAGATTCCTATGCGCACAAAAATGTATTCATTTAACAGTCCATAAAATAACATAGAGTTGATACAAACAAGCGCATTCGAGACTTTACGGTGATTATAATCTATCGTCTCGCATTGAGGAGCACAATAAGTAGTCGACTTCCTCTCCCACGTTTGGAGGAGCGGATGCCTCGACTTGCGACCTCCGGCATGCCTCTTAAGCCCCTCACACATATTAAAACTAAAGCAGTTCGAAGACGTTTCGTCGCATTAAAAGTACCGGTTATGCGGTCAAAGCTTATCTTTTCGAGTTTACAATTACGAAATTAATTGATACAATCGATCTTGATTAGTGCGGAAGACTGGTTGTATTACGGAAGAAACAAATGTAGAGACTTTTATATATTATTTTTATTTAATTATATATTTTTGAATATAAGACAAGCCAATGTTTTGACTGTTGGCATAAAAAATAATTTAAATTTTGTTCACATTTAAGAATCAAACACCAATCAATCTTAGCAGAGCTCAGAACCGCCTGGAGAAAACAGCATCATGTTTATCATGTACTAAATGGTCACAACCCTCAACCATGAGGATACGACGAAGAAGAAACACCTGTAGGTGCGTTGAGCTTTAGCGTGTTAAATTTGTTTATAATTCGACTACGTCGCTTACAAATTATAGATATATTGTAGATAGGTATCAAGAAGTTTTTGTCAATGAATGTTATGAAACGGTTCCTCGGCATGGCAACCGGTATTACGTGTATACCACCAAGTTAGGTAATCATTTACTGAATGAATGCCGTCGTGAGAATAACGTATTTTAACTACTTGCTTAAAATTTATTATTGCATTACGTCACGACTTTAACAAAATCTTCCTTCTATCAAGGTATTTCTACATCCTTTCTACATGTCCAACTTAGTTTTTCCAATTTTTATATTTAAGTAAGTACAATTGCAATTAATTTTTATTGAAAACAGTCTGTGGGATTTTTAATCCATGTTTTAGGATGCCACAATATTTCTGTGGGTTTTTGATCCATGTATTTAGTGTGCTATGCTATTACTATTCTACAATATTTGTATACCATCCTGGAGGAAAATTGTATCAGTTACAAATCATTAAAATAGCATACTGGACCAATTTAGGAAAAAAACAACTATGAATAAGTATAACCTGATCTGGTCAGTAGTCAGTACTGGCTGTAACCAACATTCCACTTATATAAATAAGTGGAATATTTTATTAAATTGTTGGATCATTTAATTAAATAAAACATTTGTGCCATAATGAGTAATGAATGATTATTATTTAGAGTCATTGTTGAAGTATGTGTTATATATATTTTTAACACATTAAGCTGTCAATTTGCACTTACAATTAAAATTTATTGTTTTCCTGAACACTTGAACTTGGGCCTTATGTGAGCTGCTTTGTGTAAATAAATTAAGATATAAAATAACTACCTACTGCAAGTTGATGTATATTGTACCTACATACTTAAATTACTTTGGTCTCCATATATTATTATCTTTTGTAATGTAAGTTTAATTTTAAATAAGAAGTATTAGTTAGATTCTGATAGGATACGGTGGCTCAGCGGTTAGAGCGTCGGCATGGTACGCTGAAGATCGTGGGTTCGAATCCCATCCCTATCAGTTGTTTTTTTAAATTTCTTATTAATTAATTAATAGAAGTATTAGTTTTTTTTACTTTTTTCTTTTATTTTTTTAATATTATTCATAAGTGGGGGGTTCCCATAAGTTTAGTATGTTCTCAACTTGTAGTGTAATTACCTACATAAGTAATTATAATCTTTAAATGGTTACATAAAGACACACTGTGTATAGATATACAACTTTCTTAACAATCTATTTTTATTTTCAGTCACGGTGACTCATTGGTTACGGACCCGCTTTGCAAACACTTGGGTGTGGGTTCGAACCTGGCATGTACCTCTGTAACTTTTTTAATGTCATATGTACATTCTTAGTAATCTTAGACACCACTGGCTAACATTGTGAGAAAATCTGGGCTTAATACCTAGTCTGAATTCGCCAACATAGCTCTCTGTATGTTGGCGAATTCAGACGCCTTGGTGTATGGTGATTGCTCAATCCTGCTCTGAATGAGAAGAGGCCTTTGCCCTACACCGTAGGACACTACAGTAGGACAGTTACAGTCTAATTAGCCTATACCATTCTACTGCAGGGCAAAATCACAGGAATGTTGGGATGAACTCAACTTGACTCTGTTGAATGCTGTATGCAACTTCAGATGTGAGTTGGACTTCATCAATATTAATTTATTATGATAAATATAATTAGCATTAGACTGAAGTAACAATAATACAATAATGATTTTAAACTGATTCACAGCTTCATTCTTACACAAGATATTGGTGTCCTAATGAACATAAAAGTAAAAACTTAATTTTTTAGGTTTTTGTTTATTGCTATCCTTTCCAAACCCATTAAGGGCAGAAAGGGAAAGAGTTTAAAAGTAAAAATTCCAACTTGTCAAATACTTAGTATCAATTTCAAGTTAGAATTGTTTATGTAGGTACAAGACATTCTTAATATTTTTTCAATTAAAATAGTTTTGGTATTCTTAATATTTTAAAGAAAAGTATAAAAGTTGTTGATAAAATTTTAATAAAAAATGGAATAATCTTTTACACTTTACATGAACTTTGTACTGAGTTTATTTAAAATTTAGTCTCATGGACTCTTAATTTCTTTTTATGTCTCATTTCTCAGTAAATAAAAGTTTTTATTAAAGCAATAAAAGTTTTATTATTATTAAGCTATCTGCTCCGATCCACATCAGAATATGCCATATTTAGTGTTCACTCAACTTTATCATTAATTAGGTTCCGATCTAGTATAGGGTATTTGAAAATGTTATAGGACAGCACTTTAGAATGTTTTGTTTGATCATAGGTGATGATCAACAGCAAAGGAGATCATTTGAATGATGAACATGTTTCACATTATACATAGGTACATAATAAATGAAATGTATTAACAGATTGATGGCCAATTGTTAATATGGTTAGTCTGGCAGGACCAGGTCAATGGCTACACTGCCAATAGTTGAATCCTATTGGGCTGAGGATATGCTGTATCCAATACAGCCTATAAGGTGATGTATTTTATGGCCTTCACACATGTTTAATACATGGTCAACTAATGTTATTACTTACTTAGTTATAGAAGAGGGAAACTATTACCTTCAAGGCAGACGACCTGCACGCCATCTTGCTTTAGCCTTCGCAGCAGGATTCCATGAACTGAGTCCGGGTCTCGAGGAACTCCGTCGCCGTACAACACGAATATTCCTCGTGTACGGCAATGCGAGATCCTTGCCTTTAGCTCTTTACACTGCACTGTTGACACGAGTTCGATCTTACCCGCTGCTAACCGTCGCAGCATTATACTCGGTATCGAGAAATTCACTGCGGAACGGATGTGAGATATTGAATACTCGTTGGAACCGCGACAGTCTATTAGTACAGTGTCCCTCTCGTCGGAACGCAACTTCGCCAACAACCACTCCTTCGATACCAGATCGCACTCGCATTCTGAGTCCGTAGGCATTATTGTAACATATATTGTAATTACAATGTTCTCCTAATATTTACACGAGCCCTTTGCGACTTATAATCGCCTGTTGCACTTTTACATGTACATTATTTACACTATACGTTCATAAACACAAACATAGTTAATGTCACTAGTTATTACCAAATCCGGATAAACTTAATTTAAATAAAAACCGATAAAAGCCACTTATAATAAACACAACAGTACAAGCTAACGTCTGCCGAGCAGCTAGGCGCCGCCAGAGCGAGCGAAGCAAAACGCAACAACGACCGAACGAACGATTTCAACCGACGACATGGGCAAGAGGGTACAATGAAGCAAGAGGGTGAGGGGAAAGGTGGGTTGAGTTGAGAGTTGTACTGTTTTGTGTAGGCCATGGGCGCGGGGCGTCGCCGCGTCGCACAGTGGGTTTAAAATATGATGATGACTAACAAAGACATTACCTATTAAATTATAATTATTTTTTCTCAAATGTAGATTTTTATGATTGAAAATGTTTCTGAATCTGAAGAGTAATGATGGGCATTGCAAGCAGCACCTACACTGTTTTCTAAGTTTTTTTCTGAGGTATTTTATCTCATAATCTTAATCGCAATCTATTATTTTTGCAATATTTATTATTTGAAAAGTTTGCCGAAATGTTTAAAAGCGAATATTTAAAAAAGTGGAGTCATGAATTTATGAGAATCATTAATTAAAATACAAACAAACGATAAACCCAACTACTCCAAAAAAGGGAGAGGACAGTTAGATGTTAGTTAGTTAGTTAGTTAGATGACCTGTGTTAGAGAGTGTGTACCGTTTTAGGCCACTTTTATGGAATAGATCACTTTGATTAGTCTTCCGAATAATTTTTCCTCATTGTAATTATGTAAGTCAACTTTAAAAAAAGGAACAAAATGTTTTTGTAAGTCGGATTTCAGCCCACTGTGTGTAACTTGTCGGACTCGTTAGAGTAGTCCGTCTGTCGGATATCCTTAATCGAGTTGGCTTCAAGGTGTATTAGTGATTTGGATCTAAGGGCTAAGGCCTGTGCTAAGGCTTCAAGAAATGTAGTCAAGACTCAAGATCATCGGCAAAGTAAAATCACAAAAGCGCTAAAGTGGGTTAAAGACCTTCGATCCTATCCGATCCGATCCAAATTATTGGATGAAATCGGACAATTTAATGTGCAACAGATCCTAATTTCATTATTATTCATAATAATCATCTGATGCACAATATATTGTCCGATTTTATCCGATAATAAGGATCGAATCAGATTGGATTAGAAATTGTGGAAGTTGGAACGGTGACAACTAGAACTAAACATCAAAATCATAAAAATTAAGTTTGTAACTACTAAAATAACTTAATTTAAATTTTGTTTATTTTTGTATGCTAAGTAAGTGCGCCAGTGGCGTCTTCAATTTGCTCCTTCAAACTAGATTATTTAAATCGACTATTCCGATAGTCACACCACTATTGTAATTTCTATATGTCAAATTAATTGTCAAAAAATACTGAAATAAAATTGATGGAAGCTGAGGGCTAAGAAAAAAAGAGTTTTATTGTATAGTATTTATTAACAAAGTTTCTCTCTCATTAAGATAAACGTTTGTTGTGTTACAGTTTTTATATTATACTAACTTCCGTTATGGAGGACATATACGATGATTTAGATAATTACAATAACGTAAATGCTGTTCAGGAGGTACTGCGCTTTAGCGCCAAAACGTTCTGACATTAAGTATAATAAATTCTAAAAACATTATTTGTTATTGCGTTTCCTTTTGCAATATCTTGTGACATGTACTTATAAGTTGTATTATATAACTAGATTCAGAATAATTTGAATGTTACTTTTTAGCTACGTCATGAAAACATGGAGTTGAAAGTGAAACTAGAAGAACATGCTACTGCCATGGAAAAACTTCAAAAAGTAAGTACCTACCTAAATAAATATTGCAGTATAAATACTGCATAATAAATACTTTTTCAAAGTACTGGCCACTATTTTTTTATTTTTTTCAAGGATTTGAATTCTTTGTTAGGAATTTCGACACAGCTGATGAAAGAAAATTTGGCGTGTGTGAGAGTTTAGTTGTGTCTTCGCAGTGTGAAAAAAATTATGTTTTTTCCGCTTATCCTATTGTTATAAATAATAATAATACTGTATAATAGTTAATACTATTTATATGAGTTGAATTCGAACCGTACGGGTTTATATATATTTCATAATTATTAGGCAAGAGTAAGAATAAGATAACGAGTATTGGAATAAGAATACGAGTATTGGAAACATCTAAATTTTAAAAGGTATAAAAGAACCAAGCCGGGCTTCCGGTTTTAGGCTCCGGATTGTGGCTTCGGCTTTAGGCCCCAAGAAGAAATACCGAGGTTACGTCGAGTATTTCTTCCCATTCCACCACCACACGAGGGACTGAGGTTACGTCGGTTATTTTTCTTCTTCCCATTCCACCACCACACGAGGGACTGAGGTTACGTCGGTTATTTTTTCTTCTTCCCATTCCACCATCACACGAGGGACCGAGGTTACGTCGGTTAATTTCTTCCCATTCCACCACCACGCGGAGGACCAGGACGGCTTCATAATTTAATATATTGATAAGGCGTAATTGCTAGATAATTTTAAAAGGTATTGGCAGCATAATATATTATTTGAAAACTATATGTTGATCAATTTTAAATTTAAAAGAATACTGCGAAGCTTTTTTTATTTGTTTGTTTTTTTTTTAAAAATTGACCTATATTTTTATTTTGTGTTGTGTTTTTTAAATTTGTGTTTGTGTTTTTTTTTTCCCTTTAAATAATAATTATACTTATTCAGTATGTGAGAAAGTGTCTGATTTTTTATTTCTTTTCACTACAATATGTAACATTTGTTATCTCAAAGCTTCAAAATGCCTTGTCCTTATCTCTCACAGCTTGATAAGTCCAAAGAAGTATGTTAGGCATTGATTGCAGTTGCTTATAATTTTTAACCATTATTGAGTCAGCATATGAATGTTGTTTGTTTAACGCTTTGACTGCCAGACTGCAGACACAATGCAAATTCTATTGTTTGTCGGACACCATGTGTCCCCCATGGCGTTTAATGAATTAAAATAAATAAAGGTAGAGGGTAATCCTTGTCAAGTTTTACTAACAATTAGTTTGGTCTGCTAAGCAACATCTGTAAATACTAATTTTCTATAAAATAGATCATTATTACTAAATAGATTGTTTATACCATAACTGTCAATCAAAGATTCTGGAATAGTGCCAATAAACCAATCAATGAATGGATGACACATTGATATTGTAGCAAATATTGCAGGACTATGATACCCTGGAGATGGAGTTTAAGAAGTTAGAGAACAATTACTCTTCTCTGTTGAAGACTGCCCGAGCTGAGATAGAGAGGAAGACTCAGAGGATCTCACAACTTAATATAGAGTATGTATATTATATATTTTATACCAGCCTCTGTCTACAATTTTGTATGCATTATCTGGGGTAAAATGTAAAAATAAAACATATTTTTTTATCTGAAATGTTCGATTACAAATCTCAAAGCCAAATATTCATGCTAATAATAATTATTTAATATATATATCTGGTTCAATCTTTGAGAAGCCATGTTTAGCAGTCAGCCATGTCTGTGACTTTAGTAGGACAACCATGCGTTTAGGCCACTTTAGCAGAGATTTTTAGTGCTTATTGGTGCCTAAAAAAGAGAACTTTGTGAAATAGTAATTTATGAGTTTTATTATGGTGCAGATAGATAGATTGGCATTATATTTAGCCATTATTAACCAATTCCATAATAGCATTGATAGCCTAGTGGTATGACCGTCAACTGACAAATCAGAGGTCTCGAGTTCGATCCCAAGGCCTCTGACTTTCCATAAGTTATGTTCGTATTAAAAATTAATTATCAGTTGCTAAAACGGTGATGGAAAACATTATCATGAGGAGGCGACGGACAGGGCTATTGAGGTTGCTACATATTGGTCGAGTAAAATTTGAGCAGGGTCTTTACTCGATAAGAAGAACATTATGATGAAACCAGCACACCTGGAAGATTTTTCAATGGTGTGCAAAGCCATATCAGAAGCCTACGGGCGGTTTAAACTCTGACACCAGGTTGTTTATCAACCATATGCTAAGAAGAAGAAGAACTGATTCCCTGTCCCGTGAACCACAATTATGCTATTATTCAGCGAAACTGTTAAGGCATATTGTATGATGGGCTTAGGTTTACATTTTACCAAAATGGATTGACACTAGATATAATAAAATAAATTATTTCTTTCTGCAGAAAAGATATGATGGTTTTGAATTCATTGAAGAATGGAAAAAGAATAAGGCGTAGTTTTAACAGTGTACAAAATATAAGTAATAAAAATGCGAACCCCGCTAAAGGGAAAGATAACATAAATGGGAAGAAAATTAAAGAGGCTTGTGCCAAAGGATATAATACAAATGCCAATAACGAAAGGTAAGACAGGCCTATACTTGGAACATTACCAGTGTTACTTCAAGTGCCTCGACACTATAAATTATATTGTATGGTTTTGATTTTGCAATGATATGGTTACTGTTAATATGCTTTTTTTTTATTTAAGAGTTTTGCTCTAAATACAAATTCACATGGACTATATGAGGTGAAATGCAGATAAACATACAAACAAAATGTTCATACATAATTATATTAGATGTATAGTCCAGTTACTTAATTTAAAAATAATTGATATTGCAACAACTGGTAAATATTTATCTTATTTCAGGTGTGAACCAACTAGTTTCCAGACAAAGGATGTGGTATCTAGTAGTGGTTCAGATAATAGAAGTAATGTTAATATCTTGGAAAATATTGTTCCAAGAACAGAGTCATCTAACAATAAGAAAAGCAATATTATGCAACATATTGAGACTGAACATATTGATGCTCCTAAGGCTACCAGTATTAAGGATAGACGGAAGTCAGTGCCAGCTGTGAGGTATTAATTGAAAAATACGTGAATTATACTATTCTTATATATCTGCTGTCAAATCGAATAATATTTATATTTACTTTCAGTATGCAAGTGGAAAAGTTTAGTTCAGATGAAGAATCTGAAGCAAACAACCCTCACAAAGATGCAAGAATTGATGTCCCACCAATTGATAACTTTAAAAGGAGAAATGCAAAGAAAATACCATATGACAGACATAGCAAGAAGACGTCTGAAACATCCAGTATAGAAGATAGAGGCTCAAATTATCAAGAATCTGCTATAAGAGATATTAATAGAAGCAGAACAAGCAGACACTATGATGATAACCCATACCGAGGCAAGGATAAATATGAAGTGTGCTTAAGGTACAGAAAGCACTACAGTCCAGAAAGGGGACAAAGAAAAGGGCAGCATAGGGAATATCAGGATGACTATCATAGACAAGATCATGGTAGATATAGACATAGAGACAACAGCCCGCAAGAGGCTTACAATCGTCATCAACGCAAACAAGTTGAATCACGATCTAATTCTAACCGATATTCGCATGATTACGATAATTACAATCATCGCTATGACGAGAAGCAGGCAGCCAAGCATAGAATTCCAAATGATTATGATGAACCACATTCAAAGAGGCAAAAGACAGAGTCATTTGGTATTCAAGACTCAAGAGAAGACAAAAGATATTACAGTGACAAAGATCAAAGATCTGTACATGACATACAGTCTCCTCATGAGTATGATATGCTGCATACTTCCTGCCAGTCCCCAGATTATATACACAATGATGCAGCATTTATGTATCCAATTAAAGGTAATGATAATGATGGCTATGACTAAATTAAGAAGACATTGCCCAATATAATATGCATTTTGACTTAGATTCTTGAAACTAAAATAAATTATTAAACTTGTGTTGGAATGTGTTTCTTATCTACTATATAAAAATAAGTCGGGTTTTCCTTCCTGATGCTATAACTCCAGAACGCCTGGACCAATTTGGCCAATTTTTTTTTAAATGTTCGTTGGAGTTCAAGGATGGTTTTTACGGGGGAGAAAGGGGTAGAGTAGGGTAGGGGTAGAGTAGGTTAGGGGTAGAATAGGGTAGTGGGTAGAGTAGGGTAGGGGTAGAATAGGCCTTGAAGTAGGATAATTACGCGTACGAAGTCGCGCGGGGCTGCTAGTTTTTTTTAAACTTATTATTAAGTGAATTTATGACCACAAGAAGACTACTGCCAGTACGCACCTAATACAGTCCTACAAGTATTTAACTTTTACAGAAATAATGGCTACCGCTGCAACACCACTGGATGATCCGCGAGTAACAAGTAGGAGGTATGTTATTAAGAAAGAAAATGGTAAAGAGACCTTATCTGTAGTAGAAGGTAGAAATATTGATATTGTACCAGTTGATAAAGTGAAATGGGGTTTTAAATCTGTTCCTGTTCCTGATGCTTTAGTTAGACTTCCTTCGAAATGCAGCGACGAAGTAGTTCAAGAAATTTATATGGACATTGATAATCCTGTAGCCAATATATCTTTGGAATCTGGTGAGGTTCGCTGTGAGACTGATGACGAACTTATTGATCGTAATAAGAAACAAAAGGAATGTATAATTCCAAATCAAGGCCCTGATATCAATGTAAAACGAATCACAGAAAAAAAATTGAAACCGTCAATCAATCCAGAGGAGTCTAGTACTTCAAAACAACACTTGTCCACATACAGAATTCCTAAAATTGGGAAGACAAAAACTCAAAACAAGATGGATATTCCAACAATTGACAAAAACAAAGTTAATGAAAAAGCATCCGTAGAAAATGATTCTTTGACAAAAACAAAAACTAAACTGTGGGAAACTGGTGCGTCTGACGAAATACTCTCTAAAAATATAAAGGACGGTAAACACGAAAGTGAACGTCAACAGCAGTTAATATTATCGAACATGGCGATCGTTGCTGACGATTTGGAGTTGAGCGATGACAATAGCGATCATACAGATACTCACAAAAAATTCGTTAAAAAAAAGAAAGAAAGCAAAAAGCATTTCGATAATAAAGAAATAAGAAAGGAAGATTCTACAAATGATAAAAAAAATAATTCACGCGATGAATGCCGTAATGATATTCGAGCTCAAAATAAAGAAATAAGAAAGGAAGATTCTTCTAGTGATAATAAAAATAATTCACGTATTGAATATCCTAATGATAATAAAGGTCAAAATAAAGAAATAAGAAAAGAAGATTCTACAAGTGATAAGAAAAATAATTCACTTAATGAATGCCCTAATGATAATAAAACCCAAAAAGCTATTGAAGCAGTCGTAAATAAAAATGTTGATGTGGCAGAAAAAGCTAAAGAATCTGACAGTGCCAAAAAGCATAAATATAAAAAGAAGAAATCTAAATCTAAGGAGCTCTATTTAAAAGAAGTAGACACTACTAATGTCATCCAAGTTGCAGAAAAGAAGACAGTACCTATAAAAGAGGATAATATTGGGAAAGATCCCAAGCCTAAAGAAATTAACAATAAGTTTAGTGATCTATTTGGTGATAGCAATAGCTTAATGACACCAGAGGATTTAGGAATACCTTCCTATTTACCCACTTGTGAAGACGACGCACAAGATGCAATTGATATGAAAATTAACCAAATTATTGATTCCCCACCTCCGCCCGTAGAAGTGAGTAAAGTAGTAGACATTGCAGTTCCTACTGTACTGCACCCTTCATTGTATACCCTTCAAAATAAAACATATAAAGACGAGTCCAACGTTATTACTGAAAACGTGACTCAAAAATTTAATATTGATGATAACGAAATAAAAGATATTAAAAAGAAAAAAGTGTCTAAACGAAAAGAAGAAACAGTGTCCCCCAAAGAAATATCTCCGAAAGTTATTGATAAAAACTTGAATCCAGAAATCGATAGTAATGGAAGTAATGTTGTAAAAACAGTTATTATTTCCGAAGATATTAAAGAAATATCTCCGCAAGTTGATTATAAAAACTTAAACCTAGAAACCGACACCAATGAATCTAATGTTGTGAAAACAGTCATCATTTCTGAAGGTATACAACCTCAATTCTCGTTACAAAACAATCAAGCAGTTCTAGAAATTCCAATTGCCGACGTGAAGTTGAATGCAAAGGAGAATTTCATTGATTATAATCAGATTCCCTCAATCAATGATTTGAAGAAACAAGATATTATAAAAGCTTTGGCTACATCTACACCACTAAAAGAATTTACTGCTTTAAAGCCAATAGAAACCAATACTAGGACAACTGACATTTGCGATACAAATCTTAGTAAGACCTTTGAAAGTGGGGATAACAGGTCTCAAGTCATTCCTGATCAATCTGGCACAAATACTTTAGATTCTCACGATGTGCCTGATGTTAGAATATTTGTGAAAAGACGCAGGAAAATTATGAAGCGACCACCCATGACTTAGTGGACAATTTTACAACATGTAAATGTAATGAATGTAAATGTCACAAGCCACAAGTATTTGCAAGATTTTGTCTTATGTGACGATGATTAGTGGTTTAGGTGTTTACTTGAAGTATTAGATTATAATATTTCGGTTACCAGTATTTGGGATAAACATTGTAGTCCATGACTGTTTTATTATGCACTGAACATAATTTAATATTAAAGGGTAGTTTATCATACTTTTCTGCCTCTTCATTCAATCGTTTTTACTGAATAATCTTTGAGGATTTGAGGGATATAACAGGACCTTTTCTGATGGCGAAGTACATTTGATTTTATAAATTATGTGTCTTGTAATAACTCTATGGGCAATATTATAAAGTCCTATGATTACAATGTGATTTTTTCGGGTAACATCGCTACGATGCTCAATTTTTTAGTTAATAAAATATCTTGTTATATTCCCATAACAGTCTTTATTTTCCTTAAAAATTAATTGTAACAATTATATTTACATTATTGTCTATCTATATGATACATTGGAAAGAATGATTTATTTATAACTAAGCCTAAAAGTATTTGTACATAATAATTATACATACATATAATTTCCATGTCAACTTATAAATTATCTAATAAATCAGGAAGTCTTTTGTAATAATTAACTACCTACTTATTTACTGTATAACCAGTGATTACAGGTACGTAAGACTGGTCAGTGCGCGCGTCACATTTTACTGTTCACGTTTCAATTAAAACTGTTTATTAGTAAATAATTCCATCTCGATAAAAAATTCAAATTTTGGCGGTGCTGCTAATAATCTAAAAAACAATAAATTGTGGTTATTATCTGAGTGATTACTCAGCATGTTAAAATCAGCACATACAAAATAATATTGATAATGACCGATTTGTGACGCACAATTTTTATATCAGTTTAATTTTCATGATAACGGCACGTGGCGTTGAACTCGGGGAGAGTTCAACGCCACGTGCCACGCCACGCGTCATTCATTTTTATATGAGAAAATGCACTTACAGCTTGGAACAATGTCAATATATCAAGTACCAAAGCCCCCTTGTTTTGAAATATAACAGTTAACAATGATATCTGTTTCTAAGAATTGCAAGGTAAGTAAACAGTATCAGTCGCGGGCCGGCGCGATGAAGGGAAGTGTCTACATGTAATCTCTGGGGTTGGACAGCGTGCCGATGATGTTGTTGGCGGTGGGGATGTCGTCGTTGCGGAAGGCGGCGTGGTCGGGGCGCTTGCCGCGCTTGCGGAGGGCGGGCGGCGCGGGCGCCTCGTGCGCCGCGTGCGCCACGTGCGTGGGGCACACGTGGCACACGGCGCACGCGTGGCCCGAGCGCGCCGACGGCAGCGCCGCGCCCGCGCCCCACGCGTCCTGCGCCGGCGAGTACACCTCCACGATGTCCAGGAACGACGTGCCGTCGTAGCCACCTGCCGGGGGAACACGCACTATAACAAGCGCACACCTATTCTTTGAATCATATCACTAACTATTTAACAGCAAGTTGAGACTCAGCGCGTCGCGACTGGAACGGACCACTCGCTATCAAATCAACTTTAGATAAAGTTTTTACCGTTACTTTTTTTTTAGGATCGCAGCTCGATCATTGTATTGTTTTATTAGTTTAGTGAAGTGATAAAACAATTTTTGAACTTTGGTTTGATGTTTCTTTTATCTTTGAAGTTTGATCTTTATCGCGAAATCAGATTTCGCTTAATTAAAACGAACGTTAATCACAATAATTGTAACTGAACGAAAACATAACAGCAAGCATTTGTAGACGTTTAAAATTAACGCAATTGCGATCGATTGGAAGACTATCTTATTAGTAAGTCTCACCGAGTGCATACAGCTTGTTGTCTAGTACAGTGAGCGACAGCGCGGAGCGCGCGATGTGCACGGGCGCTACGAGCTCCCACGCATCGCGCTCCGTGTCGTAGCGCTCTACTGACGCCAACTGCTGCGACCCGTCGTAGCCGCCCACTACATAGATGTATTGGTTCATCGCTGCTACGCCTAGGAAAATATCAATTAACTTATAGTAACGCAACCCGGAAACACAAATGAACACATTCAAATGAAATAGACAATTTGAATCTCGCAGATATCGGTATCGGTGTCAATTTTAGCACTAACTTTCGAAAAAGATATAAATAAATGCGACAACATACCGGCTCCACTCCTTGCTATATGCATAGGCGCGACTTCATTCCAGCAGTTGTTCTCTGGGTGGTAGCACTCGACGGAGGCTATCCGTCGCGCGCCGTCGAAGCCGCCCACTGCGTACAGCAGCCGGTTGACCACGGCCACGCCCACGCCCAGCCGTGCGCAACCCATCGACGCTACTGACGTCCATGCGTCGCGTTCTGGGTCGTAACTACCAAAATGATACATACATGAATTTAGTCCTATAATTAACTAAAGGGGTTTTTGGGGCTATTATAAAGTATGCGAATACCGCATGTTTGGTGCGACCGTAGTCTTACGCCACATAACGCGCATCGCATAAACGTATTAAATAATATATTAATGGTAGTATCTATCTACACAACATTTATTGGGATATAAAGTATTTGCAGTGAAGTTGGCTACAGATTGATTTTTCACAGGAATAGGAAAAATAACAAAACCAAGATACCTCTAACATGACCTACACAACTGTATTTTACTTTCTAGTTTCATTTCTTTTCTACATTTTTGCTATTGGTTAAAAAATATTTCATAGTCCCTAGGCATGATGACATGCAAGTTTATACTTTTCCCAAACGAACAAAACCACAAACAAGTCAAGAGAAATAAATAAGTAACTAATTATATTACATTATTCAGTCGTGTCTCGTATCGTGACATCAATATTCGTTTGGGGAATCCCCGTCTGTGGCTTGTTCCTACGTAAGTTTAAACAGGTGTTTTATTTCGGTTGAATAGACTTCCAACACTTAGTCGCAGTCAGGGGTCCCGGGTGACAAAACTAAATGGGACCACTGGTCTCAAAAAATTGACGTTTTTGTAGTGTATCTTCTGTAAATCCACGCGGACCACCACCAACGCTCCCCTTTTATCCGCTAGAGGGTTACCCACCGGACTTTGCCTTGGTACTCGTATGTCCATTTTGCTTAAGGCCACGTTATTTATTATGGACACGGCGCGCGCTGGCATAGCGTAATAAAACCAGGGTTACAGGGCTTGATGAAAGTTAGTCTTGCCTATGTGACTCGCTAATAAATCTTTCTTTCTTTCTCAAACTTACCATTCCACTGATTTATGGTACTCTGAGCCAGCTGAACCACCGACTGCGTATAGTAGTCCGTCCATTACTGCTACTCCAACCTGTTAAACGCAATGAAGATAAATGAAAATATTGAACAGATGCGAGCATACATTAGAAAGAAAGAAAACTAATCTAACTATATCTCTTTCTAAAAAACACCATCGAAAAAGAACAGCAAATTAAACTATCAAATTAGAGCTATTAAATTAGCCTACATTGTGGACTAGTTTGACAGCTCTAAAAATCTTCTATCCTTTTCTAATGATTTCTTTTAGGCAGAGAGATAGTGGTGCTAATTCTCTTGCACACGCTCTAAACTAATTTAGACTCGCCATCTCTCTTTCTAACAGGGATCATTAGAAAAGGATAGCAGATTTTTAGAGCTGTCAAACTAGTCCATTTGCGTGATATCAACGAGAATTCAGTCGGCATGTTACAGGTCTCGTTTAATTTTACGTCAATTGCAAGGACGTAGACTAATTTGACAGCTCTAATTTGAAAGTTCAATTTGCTGTCCTTTTTTGATGGTTTTTATTAGAAAGAGATATAGTTAGACTAAAATTAGTTTAGCGGGATGTACAAGAGAATCAGCACCAGTGTGTCTAAATAAGTTTAGAGTGTGTACAAGAAAATTAAAAAAATTAAATGTTAGTTTTAAACCTTTTCAGTGATATCAAATACGTTTTACAACAGTTACAGCAAGTAAAGTAAAATATGCAACATACCCTGTGCCTCGGCGTGGACATAGGACTGCAGGGTCGCCAGTGCTCAGTGGCCGGGTTGTACACGTCGACCCAGTCACTGTCGTACGACGACCCCGGAGACGTATTCCGACCGCCGACCGCGTAGAACAGACCCTGGAAAATTTACTTTTATTATTAACATATTAACAACTTTGCTGTTAGTGACTTTAAATCAATTGCAACAAATGATTGTCAGTGCATCACTTCAAAGCGGCTGGACCGATTTTGTCTTTTTTATGTGGGTTTGTGAGTGTCCCTAGATAGTTTATTTCACAATCAAGGGAGCGAAGCCGCGTGAGGGTCGGCTAGTTGCGAATAATATAAAGTTTTCCACTTTTATGGGAGTTGTAAAAAATTGGCTAAGAAATTTTAAAAAAACATGCTAACAGACTGAAAAACAAAAACACTGATGTAAAAGCGAGTTATTGTTGCATAATCAGCCAGTTCAGAGTTATGTTTAAAGTTGTAAGGTGCAGTTTAGACAGATGTAAGTGACGCTAATTGCAACACAGAAAATACTCTAAAACCATACGTAGCCAATTATGACTGATACTATTTGCAGGTAGGTAATTTTGATAATGGTAATTTTGACTGATGTGTTGTTAATGAATAAATGTGATAATATGTAAAGGGTACCTTTAGAAACGCAGCGCCGAGTCCAGACCTTGGTACCGTGAGCCGTGGCAGTGTGGTCCAACAGTTGTCGTCCAAGTTGAACGCCTCGAACAAGTCTATGGAGTGCCTGAAGTAACCGCCCGCCACGTATATAATGCGCGGAGTGTTCGGCTGACGCTCCTTTACAACCGGTTTTTTGTGTAATGTGAGATCCTAGAAATATACAATGTAACATTTTGAAAAAAATATTATAATTATTTTTATTTATTTAAAGTCGAAAAATTAGATGTCACAATTTCCTTAAAAGGTAAGTGATTAAGCGCAGGATCGGGCGACATTCAGAAGCAAACCGAACCCTTTACTTAGTCGTGAGAAGATCAACGTATTTTGATTTTGATGGTTATTCTTAATTTATCTATGTAATTTAAAATTACTAACCTTAAATATTTTAGCGAGGTACTCCCTACAGGCGGGTACTTTCTTGAGCACGGTACAAGTGCTCATCTGTTCTTTGAGGAAACTCGGTGTGAGGTACTGACACCGCACCGCTTGTAGTATGTGCTCCATGCGCGGATGTCGTCTGTCTTCGTCGTATTTTACCTATGGGAAACATACCATCGAACTTGTAAACAAAGCTTTTTGTACGAAAGAAAAAAATATTAAGTACACGATAGTCGATTCAGATGTGAAAAATTTTAATAAGCTAAGTAGGTACCTCCTAGTTTCATATCACGTAAGTACCTCTATGATCGGATGATAGTTATACGAAACCATTTCTTTAGTATTGGCATTAGTAGATACTAGGACACAGTAGCGTAGCGTGGAGGGGTCAGGGGGGGCATGGCCCCGGAGAGCATCAGAAAGGTGACTGCGGCCAGCGCCAAGATTTAAAAAATTGGAAATTTAAAGAAAGATTTTAATAATAATAAGTCTGGTGGCAGCTAATATTCAGTCTGCCCCGGGCGGCAAAAACCTACGCTACGCCCGCGTCATTCTTGTTTGGTTTTTCATTCATTGACTGAAAAACCAAACACGAAGTGAATGGCGGGGAATTATTTCACTAAGAATGAAAATATAACAGATGATAATGTTAAGATGCATGTGTGGAGTGACAATATAAAGTAAGAAATAAGTTTATTAGAAGTTTAAAGGCGGCGTTAGTGACAGATAAGTTGAAAGGAAATCGTTTGTCTTGATATGGGCATGTGATGAGAAAGGTTGTAACGCGAAAATAAGTTGACGGGTGGAGGGAAAGACCATAGAGAAGATGGGTGAAGTGTGTAAGGAATAATCCGCTGATAGAGAAGAATGGAAGTAGAAGGCATTTTGCGTCGACCATAGGACGAAAACATTGGGCCAGGGCAGGGTAAAGATTCTGATACTCCTACTCTAAGCTCCTACACCATTATCATTTTGACAACGATGTAGGAAATAGTTGTTAATATTATTTTAAATATGTGTTGGCAGTATTTCCCCAAAATATAATCCAGAGTTCAATGATATTGCGATAAGATAATAGCGACCTTATCATATTACATTATTAACCTGTATATGCGGTCATTGCTCCACGGAAACAAAACTAGAAATTTTGGGAATTGTTACAATTACTTAAGTTTATGAAAATTATCACTATGTTTGCTATATTTTCCCGCAGTTTCGCTTTCGTGGTTTTAATTCTAGGGCCGGTAGATTAAAGCACATAAGACACTTCATTTTTCTCATTGACTTAAGTAGGTATGCACTATAATTTTTCCGGAAAAAATATAGTAAGCCCATGTTATTCTCTGGTCCATAATCTAAGCCCACCCGTTGCTTCGGGACTGCATGAAAAGACAAAGCAACAAAAACAATTTTGCATTTACAATATTTAATTTACGAGGTATGTGCAAAAAACCGAAATAATACAAAGTAAAGTAACTGTTGTGTCCACTCACCCAACTCAGCACTGCATTGTAGACTTCCCTTTCCTCTCTAACATTGAGTTCGTCTTTCCGTATTAAACATATTAGCTCCTGCGGTGTTAGCTGTAGAAACTCCTCTTCTTGACACACCTGTACAAACATTATTTATTACTATTATTTATGAATTCTTGGCTTCGATCTATGGTTAAAATTTTGATGTCACTCGTGAAAGACGGACGGACAAACACACTTTGCATTTATATATAAGTACTTAAGGATGACAAATAACTGATCAATATTTACCTCGTGGCTACTACGCTGACATATTGATATAGACCCATCCGTGAACAATGATTAGAATCAACAAACTTATCAATTACATATTTTCGCAGCGATGGCCTTTGTGATACAAATACAAAGTCCGCTGCGAAAAGGATTTAATATTATATAATTATGCTGGGAAAGTCTTGTCTGAAAATTAAAATGTCTGACTTACTGCACTTTTCAAGATGTAAGCGATTCGCGCAGTGCCGTGTAAATCGCGCAAGAAAGACAATATAACAACAGGTAAGGTTTTTTTTTTCAAAATTGCTAAATTGCTTATAACTGCTAGTATATTATGTGTATTGCATATTGGTAGTTACTGCTAGTAAAAATTATACTAATATTTGCTAGTAAGTATTTAAATTTTAAAAGGTGAAATAATTCTCATTTAAATTATCTTTTTTAGATCAGAAAACCTTCCAGCACTGGCTGTCCATCATCCTCTCAAATTCATGTAAATTAATTATACTATAGTTATTTTTCCCAACGAGCGACGGCTTCAAAACAAAATTAAAAAAAAAAAACAAAAGAAGTGTAACAAAGTTATTGCCAGCCACTTAGTGCTCTTGTACTCGTATGTTGTCTTGTAATGTACCTACTACATTGTGTGGTACCATGTGTGGAATGACGTCGTATTTGCAGAGTAAACATTATGTTTAATAATGGGTATTGAACTTGGTGAACTCAAATGAATTAAGTTCATGATAAATAACCCCTAGGTCAGACAATGATATTGTCTTTTTTAGTTATATAATTCAAAGTTGGCGCGTATTGTATCCAATGTTGCCACTGTTGTCAGGTGTGGAGTGGTAAGTTTTTAGCGAACTCTCCGGTATTTCAGCTCCGTGTATGGTATGACAAAATAACCGAAGTAAGTATGAGTGGTACGGTATTTAAAAGTCCACCAATTTATTTGGGACGCAAAATCAATTCGTCAGCAAGTCTTATTTTTTCATCTGTACTGTGCCGGGTAAACCTCGTAACAAACTATCAAGAGTATCAATTACCCCGAGCAAAATGGGGCCCCGCATAGAATATAAATTGCCAGACAATCTCATCTCTGGCTTTTTGTATCTGTCAGACTTTAACAGGGCCTATAGTATTCTACTGTACTATTAATCACCCGCAAAATAAACTTTTTTCTAGTTAGTAAATAAAAAGAGCTTTTTGCCTCAGTGATTTCACAGAAATCGCGAAAATCTCCCTAAGCTAAAGGTGCTGGGGTAATGGTAATTGGGAGCTGTACGCTCGTCTAGTATGTTGCGAAGTGAGTACAGTGAATTCAGATTCAGATTCAGATTTGGGTCTGCTGGACCATGATCGACCCTAGTTCAATAAGCTTTATAAGGCTCTTCTCTTCTTTAATGTATTGCACCAATTTTTCCAATGCGCTTAACGATATTATTAAAGTATAATCTGTATATAAATACCTGTGTAAAATGTCTCTCGATGAACTGATTGGCCTTCTTCTTAAGGTCGACGCAGCAGTGCTGTTCGGCAAAGTTAGCGATCCCGATGGCGTTGGAGGGGTCTAATTGTCGCTCGAGGAAGGCGCAGCACGCGTCGATCACGTTCGTTATCTGTCAGCACATAGCTAAAATAAGTGTAGATTGCTAAAGTTTTCCAATCTATAGGTACTATATTTGGTTGTAGTTCGTTTAAAACACCAATGCTCAGCAGTTTCATTCGATTCAACAAGTTTGATTTCTGTAAATGGAGTAAACAACATGACATGACATGTCTTGATGAGAAAAATTCCTGCCAGGTTTAAAAAAAAATCTGATACCCCCTCCCCCTAAGCAAAGCTGAGTACGCTTTTTAAGGTATTTTTGTATTCGTGGTGTTTTTCAGTTTCCATTCTGTTATAGGAACAGAAGCACCTGAAGTATGAGCGGTTGTTCATCAACCATACGATAAGAAGAAGTATGAGCGGTTTGGCATTTTTATAGCCTAGCGTATATTGGAACATGCAATTTAAAAAAAAAATAACTAAAAAAAGCTTAAAACACAAAATTACCGAACATATCCATGTTCGGTAATTTTGTTAATTTGATCTGGCAACCCTGATACCAAATTATATGATAAGTGCTATTGCGTAATCTGTAACGAATCTCTTTAAAGGATCCAATATTGTTAACAAATCCAATAAATCAGTTCCAGACTCCAGTATAGCCGTGATAACTTAGTGGTATGATAGCCTAGTGGTGGTAACCGAGAAGCGTGCCTACCATACATTTTTCATACAAATGTTGAAATAAAACAATATAACGTAACTCATTTTTTTTTACTTCAATGTAACCTTTAAAAAGGTTGTTGGTCTTGCACTGTTGGTAGGTTCTAGGCACGCCACTGGTATTGGTTGGACTGCCAAGTCAAAGGTCGTAGGTTCGTAACCCAAGCACGCACCTCTGACTTTTCGGGGATTCATGTGCGTTTTAGATATTAATTATAAATGCTACCACTGCAACCGGAAAAATTTTCAATGTTGTATGAAGCTATGTCACAGGCCTATGAGAGGTGTAAACACTGACACTGACACCAGGTTGTTCATCAACCGTACAATGAAGAAGTATTAAAGACATTGAAACCTCGATAACCTCTAATAATTCCAATGTCAAGAGCAGTGACAATAAGTCAAACGGGGGAGTCTCGCTACAATTTCACGGTCATTTTTGGATAAGATCGTTTTGTGCAAGTCATTTCGTACAGTACAACGTATTAAAGTCTTTGTTCGATTAGATAATAAGATAACATAAAACGAGTATGTTAACCAATAGTAAATTCTCTATCTCGGAAAAAATCTAGGTTCTAAATAAGTAATGTTACTTTAAATATTTTTTGGATTTAACAAGATTAACTGTTTGCAGAATAAGCCTAAAAAAGTGAAAGAGACTTCTATTAAAAAAGTAAAGTACAGCTTGGCAAAAAAGAGTCTGGAAAAATTGGGGGCGCCGCTGGCGCACTTTTCACACTACAATTTAAAATTACAGGTTATTTAGTGCTTACATATTTCTATGACGAGTTTTTTGTCATTAATTATAATCAAATGAATCATTTTTATGTTATTTTAGTACTCACAAACTAAGTTTTTAAGATTTTTATTTTTAGTTCCAGCTGTCACCGCCTCAGACTCTTTTTTGCTAAGCTGTATGTTCAGTTTTACTTGCTTCTGACATTATGCGTAAAGTCTAACGTGTATCCGGGTAAATGTGCGTCACTTTTTGGCTTCACATCCGTAGTGTACCTAATATATGCCACACGAGAAATACCAGCGGGAGGGGCTTCCATTTTTGGAAGAATTGACAAAGGCAAAATATTTCCACCATGATTCTACTAGTCATCAATGTTTAATTTCAAGTTTTTATGTGGTGTGGTCTTTTCATACAAAACATTATATAACTCAGGAAACTAGATCCAATGCGATCAAAGTTCGATTGTATAAAAACAAATAATAGAGGCCTATGTAATGAGCTCAGATATGTAAGAAAGAGATGCAGGCAAACGGATACAGGACATAACACATAACTTGTAATATTGTTAGATAAGAACCGTATAATTATCGGAACAATATCATTAGTTTCTTATTTATAAATAATTAATAAAGCATTATACTATGTTAAATTTATTTTAGAATCAAAAATCTTGTTTATTTCGGTACATTTGCTTGCTGAAATGGAAGTTGTTGCCTTACTTTATAACAAATAGGGTATAATAATAATTATTTATTTAATCCTCCAAGTAACAATGACTCATACATTAATATAAAAATTAATAATAGTATAGGTAAGAATAGGCAGCTATAGATATTGTTTTCTTGCTTGTTCTAAGTTTGAAACAATCTTAGCACACTTAGGTAGGTTTACAACAACTTAACTTATGTAAGGTAAGGTATATTGTTAAAAAATAAAACTAAGTTTAATCAAAAGCAATTTTCACCTCAAACTTAACACTTAACCTTGCCTTTAAGAAAAAAATACAATAAAGTATTTTCGTTTAAAAGTTTTGCTAAGGTTGTTTATAATTTTCCTTGCCTTTTAAAAAAACCTTTATTTTATTTTTTACAAAAGTATTTTCGTTTAAAAGAAGTGCTAAGATTGTTTATAATTTAAGACAGGTAGTAAGAAAAAAATGGAGTAAGTATAGTTTATTCAGTGAGATAAAATAACATAACGTATAACTTACTTGGAACATAGTGGCGGCGGGTAATAGTTGGCAGACGGTGATCTCTGTGATTCGTATCTTTCCCGTGTATAGGAAGTACACGAGCCACGCGATGGCAGATGGACATACGCCTTGTAGACGAACCCGCGACATCTCACATTCTTTTAGACCGCTCGTAAACATTGCCTGTACATAAAGATGCCCAATTTTTTTTTAATAATAAAAAAGGGCCTATTTTGGTACATCATCATCTTTTACGTTGTAAAATACAAACATAATGTAATATAGGTATTAAGATTGGTGTCTAAAATAGGTAAACCGTTATACATATAGATTACCAGGCATACGTTCAAAGACATAGGTATTGCAAGGAAAAATATTAAAAGAAAAAACACTTGGACTTTCCCCCTATACATTACAGTACTCTATGCTTAGACTTGTCTTTCTTTATTAATGTTAGGGTGTGTGTCTTAGGGTGTGATAGGTGAGTGTTTGAGAGCGAGAATTATGAGAGCAAGCATAATTGATCGATAAATATTGATATTTGGATACTCACTTTGAAGTAAGGGCTCCCCGCGGCCAGGACAACTTTGTGAACGTGGAACAGTTCGTTACCGACCTCCAGCACCACATCTGTGAGCATGTGGTGAGACCGCATCGTGAACATCATCTGAGGACATAACACCACTGTCAATATCTCTAAAATTTCCAATTTCATCACAATAAATTACAACAAAAAAATGCGCAGTAATAGTAATAATCGATGTTTATTTTATATGGAGTGACTTTGCACGAAATTATTTAAATTAAGCGACATAAGCTTGTATTTTCGATCTATAGGTACTTATAATAATAATAATTTTTGTAAAAGTTACTTAACTATAATTTATAAATGTTACACACACCTTTACAAACAGCTCGACAAAATAATAATTATAGAGGAACCTGATAAAAATATGCATTGTCATAGTGTCGCGCGAGTCTGCGATAATACGTAAGCAACAATATTGTGTTTATATTTATCGCCTCGCTTATGTAGGTATTTACAGTTCCAGCCGTAGTACGTTCTACCATTGCAGAGGCAACAATTTATTTACCAGCTCATAATAATTATTACATAATGCATTCGTAATAGCAAAGAAATCATTGTTCTAATTTGGGTTGCTACGGAATTTCTAACATATTTTTTTATACCAATAAGGTAGTAAACAAGCGTAAGATACAACCTGACGGTAAATGGTTACCCGTAATACCTGTTCTACGCTTGAAACACCAGATATCGCTAACGCGTTGCCGACTCTATTTGAATACTGTTATTTCACGCCGAAATACCTACTAGAGGGTGGTACTACCCGGGTTGTAGTGTTCGTTTTATCATCAAAGAGAGAGCTTATAGAGATTTGGGAGCCCCCTAAACACACCCCCTTCACTCGTGATGAGACGATTAAGCGAAAGAAGTATAAATTAACTAATAAAAAGTAGACTAAACTTGAATAGCTACCATGTTTGCTGTATCCTATCAGTTAAGTCATTGGGAATCCCACGCGTATTTATTGTCAATGAGTCAATCATAATATTCATCTTCTACTACTCATTCATAATCTGAAGCGTAGTAGAGTAGTTAAATAAACTGTATTATGCAAACTAATTGTTTACGATAATGCGGACGTATTGTGTTTAAAATACGCTTTTTGCTAGAGTCTGATGATTTAATTTGATTCCTCGTCCCGCCCCGAAAATCGCCGAGAAGAGAAGGTTAAGATGTTAGTTAGTAACTACAAAATATTAACGCTGATTCTACTGTTTAGTTTTAAAGTTACTATATCTCTTTCTAAAAAGGACAGAAAATGTAACTGTAGTCTGTAAATGAGTCTACGTCCTTGTAACTGACGTGAAATGAGATGGGATTTATAGGACATGGTGACTTAAAATTTATGATAAGGTGTGGGTAGAGAAGGTGTACCCTACACATACATACAGTTAAGGGGCAGGGTAATGTAGTGTAGGGGTAGAGTAGGGTAGAGTAGTCTAGGGCGTAGAGGTAGGACAATCACGCGTATAAAGCTGTATAAAGTAATCTAGTGGACTAAACCTATAACATGATTAATAATCTTTTGTGTGTATAAAGATAATTAAAGTGTACTATCAGGGACAAACCTGGTGGACCACTTTGCTTACAAAATCGTTTGAACGATTCCCGCACGCACACTCAGTCACTTTCATACACGTCCATATTTATCATTCAAATAATAACCCTTGTTTCATTAAAAATAGAGTTCTAAATAGCGTGTACTCGGTGGATCGTATTAGTTTCGTAAGGACTTTGCGCATATCCGCTCCATATTTATCATTCAAATAAATTCCGTATTGGAGGTGCAAACAGAGTTCAAAATAGCGTGTAACCGTTAGATAGCTTCCGTCTTCTCGGAACTTAAGATGTGTCTGTGCGACGCGCCGCTGCTTGGTCTATTGTTTATATGACAACACAACGCAAGCCAAACATTTAGGAAAACCAGTTATTAAAGAATAATTCGCTATGGTTATGGTTTGTGTGCAAATATCCATTCCGGAACGATTTTTTAAGTAGGTGATAAGAACCAAATTTGAATGACGCCAAACAATTCACAGAGCAATAAGATTCGCACTCATTACTACTACTAGTTTTTTGTTTCTGTTTATTAATAACATTAGCACGATATTGATTGATAAGAATTTGATTTTTAGATGAATTTCAATCTACATTTTAAATATTGTGATACCTATAAATTATAGAGCTTTGTTTTTTGTAATAAGTAGGTATCAAATAATACATGTGATAATTATGAAAGAAACTAAAATATCCGATCTTTGTGTCGGCTATCTTGTATTGTTTTATATTATTGATACTTACTTACTTATTATTGATCAGAACCTTTGTTGTTATTATGTTAAAAACATTTTAATTATTAGTCTCTATAAATATAAGACAATATTTTGAAGCTACCTATTGCATAGATTTTATCGCGGGCTTTGAGCGCGGCGACCGAATCAAGAAGTTCTGTAACGAAAATAAAACCTAAGACCCTTTATTGCAGAATAATCTATTTAAAACCTTATTAACTAACAAATAAGATATATTTTATGTTGACACATTAAAATTTTTGTAGGAACGACTATTTTGACTACAACATTAGCTGACATCATAGCTTTGCGGTTGGGCGAGCGCTATGAAAGTTTTAGGTTTCCAGTTTGATCCTCATTTCTGTTTACAATTAAATTATTTCTTTTTGTATTTTTTTTTGTCATCGAGTTGAAGGAATTAAAATAATTACCTATGATTATAGACTCACGCCTGTATTTCTCAGAGGGGGTAGGCAGAGGTGTGCAGTACACCCACGTTTCGCTGGCTATGTTATAAGTCCCATGTAATAGGGGGCGAGCCTATTGCCATTAACCGGGCACAATTCCAGACTCCGTGCTGCTACTGAGAAATTCCTAATGGAAAAACCCAATAACACTTTGCCTGACCCGGGGATCGAACCCAAGACCTCGTGCTCAGCAGTCGCGCTTGCTACCACTAGACCAACGAGGCAGAAATAATTATGTATTTTTGTGTTAATCAAATTGTTTACTTCTTAACAAAAGAATAAAATACTAAAGATTACCTACCACTACCATCTTGACCACGATTCTGTAGGTAATCATTCTATCACATTCACTAACATCGGTAAATTCTCAATTATTGTTTTATTACTTACTTGCTGAAACCCGAAGGAAACATAAATGAGGAATTACCTATGCTTTAGCAATTTAATGCTAGCTTTAAAAAACGATAGTTTTCAATTCAGTCTTTACTTCGATTATAATTATAAATTATTACGTATACATTTTTTTTTATAATTGCATAAGTTGATAAAAAATGCCATGCAGTCCCCGAGTGCCACACGTTTTTTTATTTATTTACCCCATCGATCGCTCCAAGAAGGTTTAGTTTACTATGTGGCCCTAAACTGCAACTTTGGCTGTTTGGAAACCGATGAATAAAGTGGTTTTCATAATCGAAGTCCACATCCTAATTAACATAACTTTGAAGTCGATAGTGATAATTATTATCTGCTATTACCTCATAAGAGAAGTATAAAATAAAAACTCAACACATTCTCAGTTGTATAACCAAGAGGTGCTGTAAAACACAATCTGAAAATAAGTATAGGTAATACAACTATAACGTTATTTTCTATTAGCAGTTTTAACACTTTAACTGCCGGACAGCAGACACAATGCAAATTCTATTGTTTGTCGGACACCATGTGTCCGACATGGCGTTTAAATTGTTAAAGATTTTAAATTTTGATTGTTTACGCGTGGTTTCTAATACTTTCTCACTCGCTCACCGACTACTTGTTTCACAAATTCACAGCAACATTGATAGATAAGCAAAATACAAGTTTTAACATATCATCGACCCCACTATTGAAAAAGGCCCGAACACTCGTTTTTGCGCTCACACATTTTGCGCATATCCGCTCCATATTTATAATTCAAATAAATCCCGTATTATAGGTGCAAACAGAGTTCTAAATAGCGTGTAACCGTGGGATAGCTTCCGTCTTCTCGGAACTGAAGACATAGCTTAAGATGTTGTGTGCGACGCGCCGCTTGGTCTATTGTTTAAATGACAACAACAAAGCAAGCCAAATATTTAGGAAAACCAGTTAATAAAGAATAATTCGTATCTTCAATAAGCAAAATGTGAACTTATGGATTGTGTGCAAATATCTATTCCGGAACGATTTTTTAAGTAATAAGAACCAAATTTGAATGACGCCAAACAATTCACAGAGCAATAAGATTCGCAATCTACATTTTTTTCTCATTACTACTACTAGTTTTTGTTTCTATTTATTAATAACATTAGCACGATATTGATTGATAAGTAGTATTTGATTTTTAGATGAATTTCAATCTACATTTTAAATATAGTGATACCTATATACTATTATAGGGCTTTGTTTTTTATAATAAGTATCAAATAATACATGTGATAATTATGAAATAAACTAAAATATCTGATTTTTGTGTCGGCTATCTTGTATTGTTTTATATTTCATTGAAATACTTATTATTGATCAGAACCTTTGTTGTTATTATGTTAAAAACATTTTAATTATTTGTCTCTATAAATATAAGACAATATTTTGAAGCTACCTATTGCATAAATTTTACCGCGGGCTTTGAGCGCGGCGATCGAATCAAGAAATTAAAACCTTATTGGCTAACAAATAAGGTATATTTTATGTTGAAACATTAAAATCTTTATAGGAACGACTATTTTAACTGCATCAACAATTGACTATATAGCTTTGAGGTTGAGCGAGCGCTTTGGAAATGATAGGATCCCAGTTCGGACCTCAGTTCTGTTTACAATTAAATTATTTCTTTTTGTATTTTTTTTTCATTCAGTTGAAGGAATTAAAATAATTATGTATTTATGAGGTAATCAAATTGATTACTTCTTAACAAAAGAATAAAATACTAAAGATTACCCACTACTACCATCTTGCCCACGATTCTGTAATTTTGTAATCACATTCACTAACATTGGTAAATTCTCAATGATTTTTTTATTACTTACTTGCTGAAACCCGAAGGAAACATAAATAAGTAATTACCTATGCTTTAGCAATTTAATGCTAGCTTAAAAAAACGATAGTTTTCAATTCAGTCTTTACTTCGATTATAATTATAAATTATTATACATTTCTTTTTAATAATTGCATAAGTTGATAAAAATGCTATGCTGCTTTACCGCGGCAGTCCCCGAGTGCCACACATTTTTTTTTATTATTTATCCCATCGATCGCTCCAAGAAGGTTCAGTTTACTATGTGGCCCTAAACTGCAATTTTGGCTGTTTGGAAACCAATGATTAAAATTTGTTTTCCTAATCGAAGTCAGATCCTATTTAACATAACTTTGAAGTTAATATTAATAAGAAATATTTATATTAATAAGATATAATATTATTAAGATAATTGTTATCTGCTATTAACTCATAAGAGAAGTATAAAATAAAAACCCAACACATTCTCAATTGTATAACCACTGTAAAACACAATCTGAAAATAAGTATAGGTAATACAACTATAACGTTATTTTCTATTAGCAGATTTAAAGATTTTAAATTTGATTGTTTACGCGTGGTTTCTAATACTTTCTCACTCGCTCACCGACTACTTGTTTCACAAATTCACAGCAACATTGATAGATAAGCAAAATACAAGTTTTAACATAACAACGACCCCACTATTCAAAAAGGCCCGAACACTCCTTATTTCTCATGTAGCAATAATAAACTTTATAATCATCATGCCAGAGTCCTATGTAGCGTGTTGCTGGTTTCAAGAAGGCTGTGTGATAGAGACACTAATAGAAGGGAAGCGTGTGTGATAGAGACACTGATAGCGGGAGGCGTGTGTGCGTGTGCGCTGTGTTGAGCGAGATTGCAAGCTGCCAAGCGATTTTCGCCTAAGAGTGTATCACCGGCCGTGTCCGCGATAGTACCTACTTTTACAAATTGTACTACATAATAATCTAAGCATATCACATGTGTAATACTTTTAGTCGTAGTAATTTATTCAGTATATTATGTATACCTAGGTATTTACATTTTTGTTGATTTATTTTAATTTATTATGCAAAAATGAATCTGTTTACGGCTCTAGTTTTATTGTGCTAATATTATGATTTACTCAGCCACTTCCACTTGAAGCCTTACCTTCATAAAGTCGCTGACATAATTTCCCATACAGAAGGTCATGTCACCGATGTCGTTAGAACCGGTGCCGACTTCGCCTTCCAATGACACATCGCAGCTGATCGGTGGCAAGTCGTCCAACAAATTGCTGCGCGACACATCTTCATCTGTCTCCATCCCTGTGGAGACCAAGGAAACTTATCCTGATTACCAAGGAATAACGAACCCATTATAATTATTGTTACTTATGTCATTTTTATATAGAGAAACGTTAAAATAAAATGACACCTTACTTAAATTCTGTGTGACAAAATTATGTTCTATCACTATCTCTCTAAAAATCTATCACTCTGCTCTGTGACGTACCTACGTAATAAGTATCTATTTTATATTTGAGTTTTAAGAGCAGGGAATTGGGTTTGTAATTTCTTGAACTAAAGTAAGTAAATCCTTAGATACAAGTTACAATAGGTAAACTACCTAAATAATTATAATTCATTGTAAAAATATTTTATACTTAAAATAAAAAGTTTTTTACCACAGTTAAACGGACGTATTTCCAACAAATTAACATTATTGTCTATTTTCATGCTCACTGAATTACGTATACCTAATTATTTTATAAAAAATATCACAAATTTACGAATACTGAGATTAATATTATTACACTAGGTATATAAACACACTCTATCACCAGACACCAATGTCATCACAATTCAATAATCTGTATCATCACTTTGGAGAATTTCGCTAAAATGGTACCCACTGTACTGAGCATAATGAATTCCGGTGCCAATAAGAGACGCACGCTTACTAAACTTTTACAGGTGAATGCACGTAAGCAGTTACAAAGTAAGATTGGTCATATCTTTGCTTCGCGGTCTTAACTACTCATGGTGACGAAGCATAAACGAATATCAAATTTAAATTTCCGAATAACAGGACAGTTACAATCGGTTCGGATAACATACGGTTGGATAAAGAAAAGACTTGTGATACATTTATTTTACATATTTAAAGTTATTAATAATAACTTTAAATATGTTTTAGTTGTGAAAGTTGAAGAGTAATAAGGGTTACGATGGTAAGGAATTTTTTTTTAAATTCATTTAATTCATAAAAGGTCGAGAAATGAGACAAAATAGAAAATTCATCGTTATGTGTCGCTAGGGATGCAAGAGAACTTTTATACCCAGGTTGGTTATATTTGTGTTTGGTCAGTGTTAGCAAATGTAAAAGTGACGGCCATTTCGGGATATCGTAATTTATCAGAAGTATTACAATTTATTAATCAGCCTCATGGCAGTTTGTGTTTGGTCAGGTGTAGCAAATGTAGAAGTGACGGCCATTTCGGGAGAATGTAATTTATCAGAAGTATAGGTAATAACGATTTATTAATCAACATCATGGCAGACATGTCATTTGTCTCGGATAAGGCATTTCCACAGCTTCTGAAGTCTTCTTTGGCTGAAATCTTGTAACTAACTAGGGTTATGTTATAAGAGCTCTGTTGCTAGTTTTCTAGCACTGAGGATCTGTGATAAAATTGCTGTGTCGTGTCAATATTATACTGATCGACAGACAGACGGACATGGCGAAACTGAGGTTCCTGGATTAATTCGGAATCATTAAAATCAGGAAAATTAATTATGCACCCTTTTTTGTATGATATGCGTGCAACAAAAGATGTGGGTCAAGTTTAGGTGATTGGATTTCCTTTCTACTGGCATAGTGATTTTAAACTTTAAAACTTTTTAGACAAGAGGGCTGAAAAATCGGTACTTAGGTAGCAGGGTTGTGCAGTTCATTACTGTTACTATACCTACTTAGTCGAAAATGTCTGTGCACGCCCCTGTTAGTTGGGTAGGTACCTACTGTTGTCGCTGATCGGCCCGACAAATGTTTGGAGTTTACAAGGTATTATAGGTATATGTATACCTAACTAGCTGATGCCCGCGACCTTCGATCGCGTGGATGTCGGTTATCGCGACCAAAAGTAATCATGAAATTCTGATCCCGTTCCCGCAACCCGGCTAATATTTTTCCTACACCTCTAACAAATATCACTATATTTTAGCCAATGTAAACAAAAACTTGACAAATGATATAGTAAAACCTTCCTCAAGAATTACTCTACCTACATTGGTAAAAACAGCATGAAAATCGGTGCAGTAGTTTTTGAGTTTATCGCGAACAGACAGACAGACAGATGCGGCGGAGGACTTTTTTTTATAATATTATACATACATTATATCCGTATTCCTGGTACAAACCGGTTACCGGCTCAATACAACGTGTGGGTATAGGTGTGTCTGATAAATCTTCTTCTTTATCGTATGGTTAATGAAAAACCTTGTAGGTATTAGAGTTTAAAATTATAAACCACCCGTAGGTCTCTGACATGACTTTACACACCGTTGAAAAATTTCACAGGTACTCGTAGTTGCCTCACGAAGTCACGATGTTTTACCTCAGAGTTTTACAAGTGATAATTATTTCCTCCTCATTTTAATACGACACATGAATTCGAAAAGGGTGCGTGCCTGGGTTGTGTTCCTACGATCTTTGACTTGGCAGTCTAACGATCATACCATTAGGCTAACACTGCTACTGATATAGCACGTTGTATGGAGTTCTTTCTGTTCCTAACTATATTATTTTGACCAGGGATTGCGGGTTCAAGTCCCGCTCGAGTCAATTGTTTTTGCGAGTTTCTTACTAAATAATTGTCATTTATAGTTTGCATATGAAGGAGCCATGGAGAAACTTCCCATTCATCTAACGAGCAGGGGCGTACTCGACATTTTCGCAAGGATAGGCTACATAAATACATACAGAAGGAATAAAACCTTTTTCTTTCTTACTTTATACGTACATTTCCCCTACTTATTTTCACTAATTCGTCGTCTGCATCGTATATGTTAAGGTGAGCAGTGCCTTTTTGCCTATATGAACTGCACGCCCCAGCTAACGAGTCATTTAGGCACGTTATAGGTATTCAAAGGCATAGAGTAATAACTAATTTAATGGTTACAGGTCACAGCTACACTCCAGTCAGCTTTGCAATGGCAGGAAATATTTAGATATTTACTAACAATAATAACGTTTTTCACGTAACAAGGTAAATTGAACTCGTTTGCTTCTACAATGACTTGACGAAATATAAACACGCAGTCATGATTAAAAGTAATGTTATATTTATTTTTTTCAAACAAGTAAGAATATGGTCGAAACGTGAAGGGAGGTCGAGTTCGCCAACGCTCTTCATTTACTATAGGTGAGCTGAAAAAATTAAGCAATCTTCGCTCACCGCTTAGCTTCCTCGAATCCTCGCACAGCTCTGGTGGAAAGCCACATTATCTATAATACTTATAAAACGGTACCGTGATTGACTGACAGACAACGCACAGCCTAAACCGGTGGACCTAGAGACTTGAAATTTTGTGACGATATTCTTTAAGTACCGTAGGGGTGCACTAAGGAAGGATTTTCTGTAATTCCCCCCCTAAGTACGTAAAAAAGGGGGTAACAGTTTGTATGTAAATCCGGAGTTCTTAATGTATGTACGATACTTGCTATTCAGCTTCTCGGTTGATAAATGAAAGGACGAGTATTGTTTCTTTTTTAATCTGCTCTTCAGTCGGTAAAAAAGGGGATGAAAGTTTCGATGGAAAATTCGTTATTTTTTAGGTTACAGATGCAAAAATGAGTATTAAGCTTATGCGCTAAAAGTAAGAAAGACGTGCATAAAAAAGTTTAGATTTTTTTGCCCCTAAAGAGATATAAAAGGGGACTATAGTTTGTAGGTACGAAGATCCATCACTAAACTTGGTATTTAGCTTTACGTGTTTTTCAGCTTATGAAAACTCTATCCATTAAGGGGGAAAGTGAAAGGGCTGGGGTGAAAGTTTGTGTAAGAAACTCGATATTAAATCATATTATTGAATAAGAAACTCGCAAAAACAACTGACTCGGGCGGGACCCGAGTTATAAGCAAAACATGTAAGTATAGGTACTTATTATAGCATACTTATCAAAGCATACTTATCCTCTCTACTAAAAGACTGAATTTTAAACCTCATATCCATGTTTACACATACTATACAAACACTAAAGTTCAAAATTTGTTGTTCTCTCTGTTATTTTTTATTTTTTCTTCTACAGCTCATACAGTCTTAATTTTTTCTTTTAAGTAGTGTGCCCTACCCTAACAGATTGGCTGGGTGCACTTTTGAATATAGTAGTAATTTTTGAGATGTTCTTTTTTTTGTATTAGCATAAATTTGAACCTGTGACATCATGCATAAATCTATATTATATAAAAATGAAAAACTCAAGAACGGCTTGACCAATTTGGATAATTTTGATTTTGAAATATGTGTGAAAGTCCAGGAAAGGTTTAAAAGGTGAGAAAAAGGGGTAGAGTAGGGTGGGTAGAGTAGAGTAGAGTAGAGTAGGAGTAGGGTAGGGGTAGAGTGGGGAAGGGGTAAAGTAGGATAGGGGTAGAATAGGCGTTGAAGAAGGATTATCACGCGTACGAAGTCGCGGCGGGAAGCTAGTGCTTTATAAAAATGGTGACCTACTGGTTAAAGCCAAGCTAACAGGTTTAAATCTTGCTTAGAAAAGAATTTTTCTTTTAAGAAACATTTTTAACCTTCAGTTTGCTTCATTGGGAAATTAAACAATAGGAAATCCACTGTTACAAGTAGATTCAGTAATTTAAATAAAAAAGTAAGTACTGCAATGTAAAGATACATTAGGTATGTCATGTATCAGCAACGCTATGTCATGTATCAACAACGCTATGTCAGTGGTATTAAAGCCATATTTATGTAAGAGGTAAGCCGAAGCCAAACCGGAGTAAAACCAATGGCAGAGTCAGTAGTCACTATCAATTTATTATCTTAGCACTTGATAAGATTACTAACTATCTTATTAGAATTTAATTATGTTTAATGAGATGATGAATGATGATGATGAATAATATAAGATGGAGCTATGTACAACAATAAAAAAAACCAGATGCATTAATGCATGTTTGTGGGCAATTATATGACTTGCATTTTAAACTACTAGATAACTTAGTCATAAAAATGTGGCATACAATAATATTTAGCATTTTACAACATAAATGAAGATAGAAAGCTACTAAGTACATTAAAATTAGTTAAAAACACAAAAAGATATAGACAATAAGATAATCGAATATAATTATCATTCTATTGGGTAGCAAGATGAATGAATACAACCAACTGACATTTGAAGTAAAGTTATGCAAAAAAAAGTAGTTCTAGCTTTTATTTGAACTGAAAGAATATAAAATAATATTAATTTAAAATTATCTAGTGAATTATTCAGGGGTAATTTTGACTATTATAATTTTAAAGTAAACGAGTAAAACGACACTGACCGAGATGTCTAATTACGAAAGATTGACAATATAATTATTGAGTAGTAGATACCTACTTATATCAAGTGAAAAAAAAAATCTTTTAGCGTACTTACCTAATATATTTATACTACAGTAATGTCACTAATAAATCCAACACTTCTGAATGTTCTTATACTCGCAGGTTTAGCTAATATTTAAAGATTCCAATCGTTCATATATATTTTTATCTTACAAACTTAGTTTACAACACTTGATTCAGACACGTTACTATTTACTCAATTAAAAATCCTTTAGCTGGAATGTTTTGATTATTAAAATATATAGTTAATATCTGTTTACCATTAAATAAATAGAATATAAAATTATTCTATGTACGAAGTTCAATAAAATAAAAATTACTTTTGCTGAAGTCTACACACTTACAGTTGACACTATTGACACAAACATAATTGACAATTTGTCAATTTGACAATATTGACTTAAAGTATGAGTTGCCATTCACTTTTTATTAACCCTCAACGCATTATATAGGATGTTATAAGTTTGACATGTCTGTGTCTGTATGTCTGCTTGTGGCATCGTAGCTCCTAAACGGGTAAACCGATTTTAATTTAGTTTTTTCTATTTGTCGTAATAATGATTCTAGAGCTCGCTGGTTCGCCCCGCTCGACACTCGTATCCATTCCTATGGGGTTGGTCCTAAATATCTTAAGGCCCAATTTTACCATTCACTTTAATAACCGAGTTTAATAAAATTTAGTTCAGCCATACACAAATTGCAGTTCTGAACTCAGTTAAATGCTTGAACCTTGAACCGAGTTTAACTTGATTGATCTGTTTATCTGAGTTTAGAACTGCAATTTGTGTATGGCTGAACTTAGTTTTATTAAACTCGTTTATTAAAGTGAATGGTGAAATTGGGCATAAGTCGTTGGCAAGCGCCACGATTTTTCTAAATTGGATTTTAAAAAAAACTCCAAATCGTTGGTAGGCAACCCCACTACTAACAATGCTGTAAAAAAGTTACTTACCTCATTTTGAAAGAATAGCTATTAATAACTAAACTAATAATAATTTCAGGATAGAAAACCGTAGAATGATTCGAGTAGGCCTTTAGCTTCTCCACTCGTTTAGCTAGGTTATCTACAACTCTTGTACTTAACGGACAACCTATAGTATTAAAATATAAATCAGCCTGTAACTGTCCCAATGTAGGGCAAAGGCCTCTTCTCATACAGAGAAGGATTGAGCATTAATCACCACGCTAGCTCACTGCGGGTTGGCGATTTCAGACAATTAAAGTCCAGGTTTCCTTACGATGTTTTCCTTCACCGTTAGTCAGTGGTGTCTTAGATTAACTAAGAAAGTACATATGACATTGAAAAAGTCACATTGGTACATGCCAGGTTCGAACTCACACCCACGCGCTTGCAAAGCGGGTCCGTAACCAATGCGCCACCATTAAGATTTATTAAGAGACCAAAATTCCTTGATGCACTAGGTACATCGAGAAAGCCCTTATTAAAGTTATTACTATACCTACCAATATAATTTATTAAGAGTGTGAAGGGGGAAGCGCTAGGAGACTTAAAAAAAAAATCGGCCATTTTTCATACACATTAGCCGACAGCGGATTATTGGAGTACGGTGAAAGTAGCTATCTAGTGAAACATCACATCTTCACGAACACAACGTATGATAAATGTATCGCCGCATTTAAATCTTGATCGCACTACAACTTTTGAACCTTTTGGTGAAGAACTAAAGATATATCAAATGTAATCAAATGATTCTTTTTTATATTGTTTTAGTACTCACAAACTTAGCATTTAAGATTTTTATTTTTAGTTCCAGTTGTCACCGCCTCAGTCACTTTTTTTCCAAGCTGTACATTGAGTGTGTAAAAACATATACAGACGTAAACGGATAGAGCCACCAACGATCTGAACTTTAGAAAAAAAAAACAGCTTTTCTCCAAACTCAACAGATGGCAGATGGAACCTAAGGTGGCGTGCGTGGCGAGCGTGGCGAGCGTGGTGAGCGTGGCGAGCGTGGCACTCACTATTGATCGTGCATAGACTTTAATAGAGATAAAACTAGTGCTGTGACATACTCGACAACCGTTCCATTCAAAGCATTCGTTCCCTTGTTCATAAAGAGTGAAATGATTACGCTATTGTCTATGCTAAGACGTTTGTCTATGGCGCACACAAAAAAAAACTACAAATTCGACAATGGCAGACGCAAAGCAAGGTAAGTTTTAGTAATTTCATCATTTTTTGCATGCCTTTACTACTTATTTCGCACGATAATCGTCAATAGAAGTCAAGATCTTTATTTTACATGGTATGTTAATGTATTACAATCAGATAAATTATTTTCTTTTCTCTTTGTCCATGCTGCATCATCAACGAGTTTCTTTTTATTATTTTACATCTATTTCAACTACAGCTTATTGAGCTATATGATGCTGGTTTCTGAGCGCTCGGTATCCGTATTTGGCGCTAGTAATAAATTTTCATGCTCTTGCGTTTTCAGCTTATGAATTATTCAAATTAAATTTTTATCTTGTGCCATTCACCATTGCTAAAGGTGAAGTTGTTTTTTTTTGTATAACACATAATTATCTACTCAATTACACATTAGTGGTTTTTGAAACACTGTGTGCACTAAAGTAAATACCTACTCAAACATTGAATATGGTGATAATTGCTTCATAATAATTATAGTAAGATCCATAACTGTATGTATTGTCATACACAGAGTTTTTTCGTTCTTAAAGTTTATGTTCGTAGGTCTATGTTCAGCTATATTATACAGTATGTATTATTGATTATTTGTGATGTGTAAATGTTATTAAATAATGTTTTATAGGTAAATCACCGATTGAAGATTTCTTTAATGGGTCGTCCCAATCAAGAGTGGTTCTGGCAAAGCCTCGACTTGGTGGCTTTGGATCCTCCAGTTTTGCATCAAGTTCTAATAAAGGGTGTAATCCATTTGGTGAGTGCTAATTATTAACAAGTAGCAATAAAGATAATGACATCCATATGTCTAAAAAACAATAATAATTAATAAAAATTTAATTTACAATGCTCATCCATATTACACTCTTTCTTTGTTCTTATGTATTTTGCTTCCCTGATTTCTTAGCTTACTTGTTCATGCATTCATAATAAAAGCAAAACTAAATGAAATTTATAAATAATTTTACTTTTAAAAAGTATAATTTGACACATTTATTTCTTTTTCAGGCTCCATTTTGCGACCATCCCAGCTGAAACCTGGCAATTTATTCTTAAAAGCTACTGATGCTACAGAAAACACAGAGGTCACAAAGGAAAAAGAAGAAACTCCAAATGAAGACAGACTCAAGGAAACAAGTCAAGAAGCGGAGGCTCCTAAGTTTGTGCCTCTAGGATCTGCAAATGTAACTACACGAAATGCTAACACAGTACCAGCACCGGTGCAACCGGCCCCTAGTTCTTCAGGATTTGTTTTTGGCCAGAATTTAAGTGAGAGAGTTGTAATTAAAGAGAGTGTCAATAATGGAGAAGCATCATCTGCTGACCACAGTTCATCAAATGGGACTTCAGAGTTATTGTTCACCAGTGCTGCTGCATCTGTCAAAGAAAATCAGGTCAGTTATTAGAAATTGGATACTATTTCAATTTCTATTTATTTAGTTGCTTAAGTCCGTTCGTCCTAAAGCAATAAATACTTTCTTTCTTTAATTTAATTTGTAGTCAAACTCTGTAGTCATAATAGACAGTGGAAAAGTGAGTGTTTTTACTAATTGTAGTTATTATCTGGACTTAGTGTCAACATTGGGTATTGACAATGATTACTGTTATTAGTTGTTAATAGTACTCCTTAGCTATCAAATAAAATGTTATCTACACAAATAAATAAAATTGAAATCTTTGTTTGTAATATTAAAATAACTAGTGTAACTAATAACTAATGTTCTAAATTCATATATGTATATAATATAGTTATCTGTATGGTACCTATTTATTCACACCTACCTATAATCGTAAGTAAAGTTTATAGACGTCATGTCACATGCAGGAATTAAACCCGCAACACCAACATAGATAGCAAATAGCTAAATGCTATGCCAATTGTGCTATCTTCTTTTAAATATGTACTTTAATCATCCCAGATCTAAAACATAAACAGGATACTGGGACAGCGGCTGGGACTGTACAATAATAGAAAATTATGTTAAATGCAAACTTATTTTTGGCTTCTTGTTTAGTTTTGATCAAAGTAATAGTCTCAAAGAACCAGTGCAGTTCATATAGGCAAAAAGGCACTGCCTACCCTGACAGATACGATGTAGACAGTAGTAGGATTTGTATGTACTGTCTACCCTGCTACCCTGCTACTACTACCCTGTCGAAAATGTCTGTGCACGCCTCTGCATAGAACTAATGTTATTCAGGGTTATAATACGAAGTTAGTATGAGAGGTTTTGTGTATTTTTTAAGATTTACATTTATACATAACTACATACAGTGCATGTGGTGCTTATCTATAAGATATTGTGAATAAATTGTGTTGTAATGTGTTACCAGGAGGACAGTAGTTCAGGCGAGG
This sequence comes from Protodeltote pygarga, assembly GCA_936450705.2. Lineage (NCBI taxonomy): Eukaryota > Metazoa > Arthropoda > Insecta > Lepidoptera > Noctuidae > Protodeltote > Protodeltote pygarga. The sequence continues at coordinate 11,947,790 of OW388251.2, forward strand.
CTGCAAACACTGGTGACGGTCTGGCCGCCGCCGCAGCTGAGTACGAGCGCTCTCACGCGAGACCGCCGCCCCCTACCACTAACTACACCATCACCGGGGAAGAGGGCGAGATCAATGTGCTTCAGGTAAATAAACATGCGATGGGATACTATATTATTGTAAGCATATAAGTATATTTCAGCATTTCTAATAGGAATATTGAAGTCCAATGAGTTTTCATGGAATGCACTAATTATGTCCTCCATCACTCATGTTAGTTTTCTACCTTACCAAACTTGGGGAAATTTAGCCTAGTCTGTCTTATTTCAGTACATACACATATCAGAGACAAGTTACATTGCTGTGTATCTTTCCTCCTTCACTAGCTCAGTTACAACCCCCCCTCATATCTTCATTAAGTCACACTTTAGTCCCAAGAAAGAAGAAAGGGTAAGTGAGTAAATAAATAAAAATAAATATTATGATGTGTTAGATATCGTGCCGGCTATTCGCGTGGGAGGCGGGCAGCTGGCGGGAGCGCGGGCGCGGCATGCTGCGGCTGAACGATGCGGGCGGTGCGGGCGCTGCGGGCGGTGCGGGCGCCGGTGCGGGCGCGGCGCGGCTGGTGGCGCGAGTGGCGGGGTCGCTGCGGGTGGTGCTGAACACCAAGCTGTGGCCCGACATGGTGGTGGAGCGTGCCGGCACTAAGTCACTCCGCATCACTGCCGCAGATGACAAGCTTCAGGTCAAATTGTTCCTCATCATGGTGAGTCTCGGATTTATTTCGTTGTAGATAATTCATTAATTAATTCAACTAAACTTAAAAATTCATCTGTAATATTGTGAATAATTTTTTGAAATGTTTTCCAGGGTGCCCCAGGAGATATCGTGCAGTTATACAGGGCTCTCTCTGCTCGCATATCAGTGAGCAAACGTTCAACCTCTTCAAACATCGGTACACAAAACGCTACCTCTCAAAAAGCCGCTGAAAGGCTGGAGGCCGCCGCCGACGACAATGACTATGAACAAGATGACGTCACTGATGTCGTCGCACTTGAAGACGGACACTGGCGAAATACACAAAAAGGTTAGCTTAATTTATTTTTATTACGATTTATGATATTTTTTTGTTAAGATATTTAGGGATAGTGTTGCCTGCTCCATTGATTTAGTAGTAGCAAACTCGACTTTGAGTACGAGGTCCAGAGTTCATACCCCAGGTAAGACAGTATTGTTGGTTTTTTTTTTATCAGACAATACTCTGCATAAGCACTCATAAATATTATTCAAAATATTTATCCAGATGATTATTTCAGTTCTTAAAATTTTAAATAGGTACTAATTCAAATCTTTAGTAAAGGCACCCATTGTTTTACTTAGTTTGTGACTATTTTCAAATATCTCTAAGATAAGAATTTGAAATTCCATCGAAGTATTAAGGTGTCGTGCGCCGTTTTCATCACATGTTCATTTAACCTACTCTTGTACCAAATATTTTACCCGGTATATTTTTTAATGACATTTTGACTAACACTTAAATATATTTCGCCAGATGTTCCGGAGCCACCAACTGAACAAGTCAACAATGAAAGGCTAGAAGCCGACAGTGAACAAAAGACTGATGAACACGAGTCTAACGTAGATGGCATGATAGACGAGAAGGAGAGCAAGCCACTGAAGCGGAAAGAACCCGTGGACGACGAGACCTCACCCAAGAGACAGTGTCCCGAGATATTAATAGATTGATAGCATTACTTAAATATGTTCATAACGACGCGTTGTATAAACTTTGTGATGTAAATGTGGACATGGTTCATTTGTTCGACATCCGCAGAAAGCTCTGGGTTCAAATATAAATCTTATGTAAATGTAACTAATAGATAATGTGTAGAAATATTTATGATTAAATTAATATAGCATTTTACAACATTGTTGATTATTACTAATGGAGGTTCCATTTCTAATAATTATAGCGACCGCACACGCATTTGAGTAATAATTTGAGTACAAAGTCGAGTGCCCGCAGTATCAAATTGTGCTATGTAACGGCTCAAAATTTCTGTTTCACATTCCAATCATTGCATGTGGGCGCAATGGTTTATCACGTTCGGCCAGAGCTGAATACCAAATACAATACTGATGTGGTTTATTTTCTGATAGATTTTTAAATAAACTATTTCGCAATAGAACATACATTGTTATTAAAACAACACCTCTTTCCTGCTCCTTGTGTCCATGTTCCGTTGCGTTCGTTCATTGAATCTGTGGGACTGCATGCAAGTTGCAACACAGGCTTTACACAAACAATTTATAATTATTTAATAAGAAAATTTGAAAAAACAATTGATACGGATGGGATTCGAACCCACGATCTTCGACATACCGTGTCGACGCTCTAACCGCTGAGCCACCGTATCCCATCGGCATCAATCGAAATTTCAAATCTCTTTTACACGCCTTAGGCGTGTGGCGACATCTATCGAAATACATTACGTATTCCGACCCAGTGCTCTAAACTTTGCAGTTTAAGTAGACACCGATGCGATATCACCAATTTTCTTAATATTTTTTGTAAATTTTTTACATGTTATAGCACATGATAGCTTATTAAATATAATTATTTAATAAGAAAATTTGAAAAAACAATTGATACGGATGGGATTCGAACCCACGATCTTCGACATACCGTGTCGACGCTCTAACCGCTGAGCCACCGTATCCCATCGGCATCAATCGAAATTTCAAATCTCTTTTACACGCCTTAGGCGTGTGGCGACATCTATCGAAATACATTACGTATTCCGACCCAGTGCTCTAAACTTTGCAGTTTAAGTAGACACCGATGCGATATCACCAATTTTCTTAATATTTTTTTGAATTTTTTAAGAAAATTTGAAAAAACAATTTTCAAATTTTCTTATTAAATAATTATATTTAATAAGCTATCATGTGCTATAACATGTAAAAAATTCACAAAAAATATTAAGAAAATTGGTGATATCGCATCGGTGTCTACTAAACTACTTTTTTACATGTTATAGCACATGATAGCTTATTAAATATAATTATTTAATAAGAAAATTTGAAAAAACAATTTTCAAATTTTCTTATTAAATAATTATATTTAATAAGCTATCATGTGCTATAACATGTAAAAAATTCACAAAAAATATTAAGAAAATTGGTGATATCGCATCGGTGTCTACTTAAACTGCAAAGTTTAGAGCACTGGGTCGGAATACGTAATGTATTTCGATAGATGTCGCCACACGCCTAAGGCGTGTAAAAGAGATTTGAAATTTCGATTGATGCCGATGGGATACGGTGGCTCAGCGGTTAGAGCGTCGACACGGTATGTCGAAGATCGTGGGTTCGAATCCCATCCGTATCAATTGTTTTTTCAAATTTTCTTATTAAATAATTATATTTAATAAGCTATCATGTGCTATAACATGTAAAAAATTCACAAAAAATACAAACAATTTAGTTGATAAAGGCAAACATTTTTCCTCCTTGCAATTTATACAGGATGGCAGTGGCTGGCAATGACAGTGGGCAAAGTAGGTTTAGTTACGAAGGCATTTTAAATTTATCTTCATTATTACTACAATTACTCGCGAGCCTCTCAAGCCATACTTTGCTGATTCCGAGTGGCTGGGAGAATTCTAGCAGCTACAAATAACTGGGCAAAGCGGTATCACTGCCAGTAATTTTGAATCGCGTGTTGTGGTCAAACATTGGTTCGTCTGTACTTGGCCTATAAACAGCTGTTGTATATAAAATATCCCAATCGTTAGGTCCATCGAAAATACAAATACCTAAATGGCAGAAAAACAATTGAATGTTTTCATAATTAATTTTGCGACATCAAAAAAAAAACATGAAAGACGGAAATAGGTAAGAAAAGCAAATGTAGGTATGCACCATTATTTTTTTACCATATTCATGTTTTTCCAACATTAGTTTTTCGACATTCCATTTGTTTTCGTAAGGTACTTTCCGTTATGACTTGCTGCCGCGGCGTACGCTTATTGACGAATTTTTTATGCCGATCGGCGTAATATATAGATTGTAGGTAGTAAATATATAGATTGTAAGTATGACAAGGGAGCGAAATAGTATTTTTATTTTGAACTACGAGCGAAGCGAGGGATTCACCACGACGCTTATCTACTGCTGAAAGTATATTACATCGAACAGCCAACAACGGGCTCACGTTGACGTCCAAGTCAGTTACTTAGGCTCGGAAACCCAATGGTGAAGTTATTTAAAACTAGTAACACCTTGTAATGGGATTCCGCAAAGTTATAATTTAGGTTACTATGTCTAATTAACTAGTAGGTACCTTCTGATGTACCTACTGAATATTGGCGGCTATCGCACCGTAGAAAATAGTCTGGGGAGTGACAGCCGATCTGAACCACTCACCCAAGGTGATACAAAGTTCGAAAGTTAGATCTGTCATCAGGATTTTATAAGGATACTGACTATATCGACTGTCAAAGATCTTCATGATAGCCGGGACCAAGCTTAACGAGCTGTCCGAGGCACGGAGCAGGTGTTAATTAATTTATAATACCTACGCACATACGAGTAATTTCTGAAAAGCCAGAGGTTAGGTTCAAACCTGACTTGCCAGTTATTACCACTCTCCCAGTTTACTAGCATTTACATAATACTAAGTCAAGTAGGTATAACGTACCTAGAATTCCTTGTCAATATTTTATAAACATCCAATTTGTATCAAATCAGTTTATTTACAGTGCTTATTATCCAAACTACTTAATTAACCCCTCAATCACTTGGACATCATTAAATTAATTGATGTGTCGCGAAATTAACACCCTCAGCCATTAAGTGGGCTGTATGTAGGGAAACAGTAAGATACAGGTGGATCTAATATCGTACCTGATTTACAGTACCTACATAAAAAAGTCTGGTTATTTATATCATTTAAAACTACTCACAGCTGGACCGATTTTCATGGTTTTTGTTTTGTTGGATTTGTCTCCGCCTAGAACAACAGAATAGAGCAAATAAAAAAAATTGAATTATTATTCCTTCTCTAGGGTATGGTTAGGAGTAGAGTAGGGTAGGTTGGGGGTAGTTTAATAATACAAATAAGATTTTAATTAAAGTAAAATGTGCTTTTTACCCGACTGCCAGGAAGGGTTATTTAGACATTTATTAAAATTTAGATAGGACAACGTCTGTCGGGTCAGCTAGTAACTAAATATGTATTTGTCAGTAGTTCAGACATGAACTTGACGTGAAAAGGTTTAGGTAAAATAAAAATTATGAAACGTCCATGTCCATGACGTAAAGTGATTATGAACTTAGTAGGAGTGGATGTAGGAGAGGCAAACACCCTGTAGCTTTATTGTAAATTATGAATATCAATTCGAAAAACACCTTGTTAACAACACTGTGTTGTGTTGAAAACACACGCTAACGTGAATTGAATACCTACATTTTAAAATAATCTGGACTTGGTTTGGATCACTTTAACAAAAGGTTACAAGGGGAAATACTGAATACTAAAAACATATTTTTAAATATGGGGGATGATATAAAATATTCGACATTTGAGGCATTTAGACCTCATTTTAATGCATTGGCAAGGGTGGGTTTCTTTAAAATTGTTTTAAAACCAGTATCCCCTACGAAGCGGTTTTTGCACGACACCTTTCGCTTGATTATATCAATTTTTGTTCTAACATACAATTTGCAACATGTCATACGAGTTATTCTGGTGAGTGACTTTTAATAAATTAAGAAAGATTTTAATTATATAATAATTCTTTATAAAATAATGCCCGAAGTTTTACAGTAGGTAGCTACATTGAAAAAGAAATAGATATGAGCGGGCATGAACCCGCGACACTGAAAAACTGTTCATCACGGTATAAAGCTCAATTTGTGAGAGCGATCTATCGTGTCTGTCCGTCCATAGTTGTATCCAAAATTTCAGATCTGAAAAACATGTATCATGAATATCGTTGTATTATCAGGTCCGCCACAGTACTGACCAGATGGTGGATACCCTGTTCATCTTGCTCACTACTGTGAACATGCTGGGCAAACAGGTCACCTTTAATTTGAGGAGCCGACGTATAGATGAAATCATCAATACCATTAACGGTGAGATACTTTATCATGCAATTATGATTGATGAAATTTCAACGGAGATTAGCCAACTACGTAGGAAATGTTATGGTGCACAAGTGTGTGCGCAATCATAGGTGCACTCCCTAAATCAGAAAAGGTAAAATTTGTAAAAATGAAAACCAGAAGTTAATTTGTAAAAATGAAGATCAGGACCGCGTAATCGCAGTGACACAAATGAGATCCTTAACTTTGATGACCGCGCCATATAACTTTTTTGACTATTAAGTTGACTGGCACTTAGGTACTACTACTACCCGGAAAAGACGGGGTACATTATGTGACACAAAAACTAAATATTTGTGTAATTCGCAAACCTACACTAGCCTATCAAAATAGTCGCTAGTTTTCTTTTTATTTTAAGTGGGTTAAAAGAAAATTAATTTAAATTTATGCACTGTATCAGGGTTCTACACGGTCCCTAGTTATCGACCGTAGAATTTTCTATTTACATTATAGGACAAATAACATAAAAAAAAGAAACGAATTTAATGCTTGCATTTCTCGTAGGACCCCTCTTCGCAGCAAGTAAGCCTTATCACGTCAAAGTATTAAAAGAGAACGCAATAACCATGTCTCGGCTGCTCACTTTGTACCATTTCGCTGTTTTAACATGTGCGATTATGTGGACCGTGTTCCCAATCGTTAACAGAACTTTAGGTGAAGAAGTCCAATTTACTGGGTATATCCCCTTTAGTACTATAGAGATGCCCATGTAAGTATATTGTTTTGTTTAATTACTTAGGAGTTTAGCATTGTTTAGGTTTTTAAAGGTACCGAATAAAATGCAGAAGATATAAGTAGTTTCAAATTTTTTAAACTGTCGGAACTTTGGGAAGTTAGTAGACTACAGAAATCTGGAATATTATAATAACGTAGAGTAAATGTAGAGAACCCGTGATATTAAAAAAATAATATTTTAATTGTTTAAATTCTTATAATTAATTGTTTTACAGGTTTGCAATTACACTGGCATACATGTCTATCCTAATAACTTTACAAGCTTATGGAAATGTTACAATGGATTGCACAATTGTGGCGTTTTTCGCCCAAGCTCAGATACAAATACAGATACTTCGACACAATTTAGAACAACTGGTGGAATTCGACAATGTTGTAAAAATAAACACTGGGTTCATTATGAGAACTAATCAACACACTTATAAAGATGATGAGAATATGAAAATTGTTTTACAAGAAAGATTTAAAAAATGTGTTGTACATTATGTTCATATTTTACGGTAACACTTTACCTCGCACTCGTTTAATTTTGTACAAGTTTATTAATGGTTCTCTTATTAGTTTTGATTACTTACAGTCATAAGCACATCTAATCTAATCTAATCTCGTTAATCTCAGTTTAACTTACAGATTCGCTAAGGAAATACAATCAATATTTGGCGAAGCAATGGTCATCCAATTTTTTGGTATGGCTTGGGTCATTTGTATGACAGTGTACAAGATTGTTGGGGTATGTGTTGCATGCATTTGAGCATATAATTGTTTTCGAAAACTGTGATAAATTCTGATTGTTTTTATTCCAGTTGAGCATATTGTCAGCCGAGTTTGTATCGATGGCGATATATTTAGGGTGCATGTTAGCCCAGTTATTTATTTACTGCTATTTCGGGACTCAACTCAAATCGGAGGTAACAAAATTTATTACTGTGTTTTATGCAACCCATCCTTTATTGTGTCATTATTTGATTAAGTACAATCTACTTAATATTAGTTGCTCTGTGAGAATACTAAACAGACTGCAGCAAATGCAGCTAATCATTATTTGGCAGTGTTAGGTGGTCTAATATATAGCGTGCGTGTTCTCAGAGTGAATTCGTGAATCAATCTATATACTGCAGCGACTGGTTGTGCCTGTCACCGCGTTTCCGCAAACAATTGCTTGTGATGATGCAGTGCTGTGCTCGGCCTATATCACCGCAAACGGCGTACGTCATCCCCATGTCTTTAGAGACATATTTGGCGGTAAGTTATGAAGTTGAATTTTTAATTGGTTACTGTTTAACTAACATTTTAATGTATCTTAATCTTTTACAGGTGCTGAAGTCGTCCTACACACTGTTTACTGTCTTGAATCGTTAATGTAGAGCTAGTAAAATAAATAAGTACCTACCTTAGTAATTTTGACGTAGTTGTAACTAGACTAGATATACATATTATATACATACTATAATATATTTATATAGATAAGCAACTAATGTGGGATTGTATGATTGTATCAACATAATTATCATCATTTACTTGCTCTATTTTTTTTTGTCTCTGGATTTTTTTAGCTAAATTTTTCTTCTTTTTATATACCTATTTGTTGAGGTTTACAGTACTGCCAGTAACTGGTGAGTTCCATTGGAAGTTTGGAACTGAGTTTGCACCGCATAATGTTGTAAAACACCTAATAAACATATTGATAACATAACTAAACTAAAACTGTTTGTTCTTTAACCTTCGTAATATACATTACAAAATGAAACGTAGCTTGTCGGTCGTTAAATTGACCACCGTTTAATTCATTACGACTATTTTATTTACTGCCGTTTTATAGCTTAAAGGCCACGCGAGTAAACTGTAGATACTGGCCATTGTTCTAGAGTTTCAAAACTAGATTATCATTCACAAGGTCCAAGAAACTTTGGTATCAAACTTGATGTCTCTGTGAATGAGCCAGTGCAGCCCCATGGTAGGGAAAAGCTTGGCTTCCAGGGACCTTACTTGGTTAGAGTTATCTGGTGGGCAATCTTTTAAATAGGAGCTCCTACTGCGCGCAATTTGGAAAATGCCAAAATAACCATCTGTTGTTATAATTTTACTGTTGTTGTGCTAAAAAAATAAACAGAGGGATCTCCTATAAATAAATATTGGTGTATTAATTATACGCCGCGTTGTGTGTGTCCACAAGATTGAAATATTTTAAGCACATTATTTGAGTGGAACGCTTTAAGTTCGTTCGTAAGGTGCGTGACCGTGACTCACGCGGGCTCCGCCAGACAATCTAGGAGCCCGAAACGCTGAAACTTCGCCTCTTCAGTGCTCCGTACGACGTAAGTGCCGAAAGTCGTGTAAAAAGTTGTATCCGGCCGCGAATAGCGCGTGTGGAATTCCGTTTATAAATACGCGAGTGCGGGCGCGGCGGGAGATTTCTGTTCACGGCGGTCGGTGGTCGAGGGAGGCGTGCTGCGCAGGGCTGCGGCCGGCGCGCACACGCGGCTGCGGCCCGCAGGCATGCGCGCGCGCCGATGATATTCACGGGCGGGGGGGCGCGCCGCCGCACCTCGCCCGCGCCACGCGTGCGCGGCCCCGCCCGCCCGCACCAGCGCCTCCATGCCGACTATGTGAGTCTCACTCAGCGTCCGCTAACTATTTACTAACAGTTACTATTTACATATTAGATATACGTGTAAATTATCGTCATATGTAGCCCACAAATACCTGCTTAATCCACAGGGCTATTTATAAATGTGCAACAAAATGCTTTGTGGTGATTTAGGAAGTGCGGTAATTTTAACTGTTTTGTTTTTTATGCATCCAAATTCACTGCACATGAGAACTCGTCACAAGAATACATGTAGGTACATAATACTGACAGAGGTTTATTTAACTGTAAAATAACTTAAAGTACTTTAAAAAGCTTAACATATAATATATATAATATTGAATATAGAAGGTAGGTACTGTAATTATTCTGTAGCCAGTCATATAAAGCTGGTAGAGTTTAAATGACTGCACTAAAGTTATCGAGAGCATTTAACGACTTGATGTTAGATATAAATTCTATTTTACAGTTACAAACATAACGGATGTTAACTAATTCAAATAAACAGAGAATTATATAAATATTAAAATACATATTAACATCGTTATTATAAATGTATGCAAACTGGATAAAATACCTATGACTTTGATAAAATATATCATACACATTTAAAACCTAATCTATCTAAGCAGTGTTTCATGCCTTCACGCTTCTGGCACAATCTTTTAGTAAACTCAATGCTGAAGGACCTTGTGAATGCAATCTACTATGTTGTTCTCATTGCCTGAACACAAGACTACAAAATTTTACAAGTTTTTATTTAACTTGCAATGTATGTATACATGTATGTTTGGGGTCAAATCTTGCAAGCTGAAAAAGAACCACTACACGTATTTACTTAGTTGAATTTTTACATGTTGGTTCAGTTACGACGACAATGCATTGTTATGGTAAGCATGACCCGAATCGACATCCAGGATTAGCTTCAGATAAAGGGAATTTTCAACGGTCAACGGTTACATTTAATTTTGATATTCCAATGAGAAAGGTTGGTTAAAAAATGTTATTTTTATGAAAACTCATTAGTTTTAATACATGTCTAGTTAATTTAATATAAGATTGTTTGATATGGCTGTCCATCTCATTATCGATAACTAGACGATCGATTGACCATTCAATTGCATTGTTCTAAAATATAAGTTTATCTAGATTAAAACTAGACTGTTTCTAGCTTTAATTTGCATACACAGAAAATCATTCAATTAAATAAAAAAGGATTAAGAATCCAAAATGAAGTTAAGTTAATCAAGTGCTCCCTTTGCGATCTTGGAATAAAGCTCCACAAAGTTTGAATACCTATATATTTTAATTAATCAGTCGACAGCATCCAGTCTAGTCGACTACTAAGGTTAGATCCGCCTAAATCAGGTCCGTAGTTTGTTGTTTCTGCATTCATAATATTGATAGAACAGTTCCAAATGATATCCAACTTTCTGTCCGTCTGTGGATTTAGCTTTGGCTGTTGATGTCGCTGCAGTGCCGCTGCGTTGGAAGGTAGGCATAGCTGAGTTTTCTACTAAAACGAACATTCCTCTGGATCCGGAGTCTCTTTCACTAAATGGGCTGTCACAAGACAGGTCTCGAAGTTTTTATATTTTACGCTTTTTTATTTTACTGATCGAACCATATCTGTGGATCGAAGCTATTATCTTCCAGTCGTTTTTGTCAGTATAATTAATGTCTAATAAATCTGTAGTATGACTTACACCAATGTACCAGCAAAGCATGGCCACGGAGTAGATGATCGTTAATAATAATCTATGTAATAAACTGTATATAATGTTATAAAATGGTCATCTATGTATTATAGTGTATGAAGGTAATAAAATCTGACATGGGAAAGCGAAAAGGGTTGCGATGACTAACCTTACAATTCTTGGCATCATGGTGTGTAACGGTAGCAGAATGCATTTTTTACTGTTGTTGATCTCAATGACGATGTTTTAATCATAAATAGATATTATAAACAACGATACGTTTTTCAAAATGACAAAATACGTCTACTTTATAAAGAAGGTAGGTAAATGTCCATAATTTCTAATATTTATTTCTTGTTATTATAATCATGTTACTCTGCGTCAAATTTACGATGTTTACGTATCTAAGAATATTATGATCTATTGTTAGAAATCCAATTTATAACGCGCGATTGTTACTTTATTGAAATCTAAAATTGAAAACATTTAATTTTCAGCCTTAATGACCTGAAACAATGTTTTTAGATTATTATTTACAGAAAACTATTTTTAAATATCCATTACGTTGATTTATCTTTATGATGTATCCATTTGATTTTTTTATTCGAGCATTATAGGACCAAGTGTCAGCGGGTACGTTTCACCATGTATCACGTATGGACGCGGGACGCTAACGCGTACCTACATCATACATAATGAACTCTGGTGACATGATCCTCGAATAAGTCAGCTTTGATTTTATTTGTTAACTTTTCTTAGTTATTATTAATATTATGAAGATTTTTAAAGTTTTCTCAGCATAAGCTGGTTTAACTTAATTTAAGGACCGTATAGTCAAGTAAGTTTAGTGTGTGGTGTGTGAGAATTAAGTAGAAAGGGTGTGTGGGATTCAGTGGGATATATTTGCAAAAACTTTTGAACGATCCCATCGTGCAGGTGTTTAAGATGGCAGTTTTTGGTAAGACAATAACAGTTTCTTTTAGTACTAATAATTTTAGGTTATTATGATGGTTTGGTATACGGTACATAAGTGGTAAAGAGATCTAGGAACTTCATATCCATACACTTTGTTTTGTTTCCATATTCTTATTAATTTTTCTCGGAGCGTATTTGTTAATTCATCTGCTAATGGTTTATATTTTTTTGTTTTTTCAATATATTTCTTTCTTTAATTTTCTGTATTAGGTGCAGGTAATCTGCAAGTATATTATGTAATTTTAAAATTAACGTTACTCACTTATTAATATTATAGTTATTGTTATTATTCGGTATGGTTTTTGTCGTCTAATTTTTTTTTATAGTGGCATTTAAATTATGTGGTGGAAGAGAATAGAAGATAGGAAGTTTCCGGTCGTATATTTGCCAAAAGATGCTCTTATCTGAGTTGTATGTTTAGATTGGTCCAATACGTACCACGAGGAACACATAAAATATATCTACGACTTAACAATCTTCACATACTTTCTTGGTGGATAACATAACATGGTGTTTACCTGAAACTGTTTATGAAGCGAAACTAATCAAGACGCCCTACGTCATTTGGCTTTTTGCACGTACTTATGACATGTCGTTATTCTGTTATGATAGTGAGCGAGTGGTACCTGAATGAGCGCTGACGCACAGAACATTACAACGGTGGAGCAGTACCATCGAGCCGGCAGTTGGTACTGTTGGTACTCTATTTATACTCGTACATTTATTCGAAGCAAGCACTCAACCTTGATGCTCCTCGCACGATTCTCATCGATCCGCGTTAAAGTTTCACAGCTTAAGACTAATTGATATATATTTTATCTAAAGGGGGATTTAAAAAATATTAAGATTTGATACGTACATAAAGCAGTGGCAAATGTACACTACCTACCTAAATGTACAAGAGAACCCAGAATGTGTTTCAAATTGGCGAATCGTCGAAACAGTCCGTTTAACGATTTCATATGAAACAATAAAAGATATACTTACAGCAAGTCTGAAAAATAAAATGTATTTTTAAAGTACGTATTCTCATTGGTTAGGTAGCCGATCGCATGGTTTATGTATCGGAATAAATGAAACATTAAATTCGGCTGGTAACGAGAACAATAATAACTTTAGTCTAAATAATATCTGTAGGAATGATGCAACGCAATTATTAACAAAAACTTACTCTGTATTTTCCCACATAATGGAAATAATCAATATCTATCCTTTATAGTAAATCAAAGACAAATGTAACCATGGGTTAAATAATTTGATTGTAGGTATGTTTGTCTGTAAAGAGATGTGTATACATCAGCGCTGTGATTTTTTGCGTAGTCACTTTATGTAAGTAATATCGAAGAGATATTATAGATAAGATCGTTTTGGTCATGCTGTTTCCTTTTTAAAAAAAAAACCAAAAGTCGAGCAAGAAAAAATTGTTACAAATTACGAACGAACCATTTCTCTCCAATACCAAACATATTCAGGGAAAACTTTTTTAATTTACAATTTAAACCATTGAAGAAATTGTAGTTAACTGTACTATTTGTCAATAGTATCTCCTTACAAACGCAAGCAAAGCTACTGTTGTTGATTTTATGTAAATAATATTATTGCATTATTGCTACGTAATTTGCTGAATCTTCATTGGCTTTCGCACTTTAGAAGTAATAGATACCGACTCCTCAAAATGTCTCCGTAAAAAGACTAAAACCAAGAGTGGCAGAGCAACTGGCTCGTCTACCTGGTAGGTCGCGGGTTCGAATCTCGCTCGCAATCGATTTCTTCTTTTACTATTGATTCCAAAGACACTTGGCGCCATAAGAATGTTATTGTTGATTTCCTCGGGATCGATACTTTTATTCGGAATTAAAGCTACACTATGTCCGTTTCTATACACCTGACGACGTACATGCAAAATTTCAGGATGATCGGTGCAGTGGTTTAGGCGTGAAAGGGCAACAAAAAAACAAACTTACTTTCGCATTTTTAATATTAGTTATGATTAGGGTACCTAAAAGGCGCTACATCACCTCATAGAAGTCGATCTAACGCATAACGTAAGTTACAGCTTGGCAAAAAAGAGTCTGGAAAAATTGGGGGCGCCGCTGGCGCACTTTTCACACTACAATTCAAAATTACAAATTATTTAGTGCTTACATATTTCTATGACAAGTTTTTTGTCATTAATTATAATCAAATGAATCATTTTTATGTTATTTTAGTACTCAAAAACTTAGTTTTTAAGATTTTTATTTTTAGTTCCAGCTGTCACCGCCTCAGACTCTTTTTTGCCAAGCTGTACGTCATTGATTTTTTTACTATTTTCCCAAATTATTTTATTTAGGAAAATTTACCAACTTATTAAGGCACAAACTTTTGGTGATTTTTGTATTTCTTGCGAGAAGTTCGGTGGATAGCCTAAAATTGCCCTCTACGACGTCGTAGCACTCTCGTAGCGGTAGCTACGAAAAAAATATTGCATAATTCAGTTTACAAAGTATAAACTATTACACAGGAATGCACTTTTTTGACTTTTAGTGGTTGGTATATGGTACTGATACCGAAAGGGTGCGCGAGCCATGTATTGCATGTGTTGGCACAGTATATTACCTTACATCGATATAATAATAATAACGAATAATAAAAAAAACGAAATTGCAAGTTAATAAAATAAGACATCGAAAGCAAAAATTTTCTAGTTTTGCTGGGCGATTGAATAATATACAAAAAATTGTAATTTATTTTTGTTAATCTGCAGTCACACCGGCCTATCTCGACGGAGCAGGACATATTATAGTGTAAAAATGTGTGGGCAAACACCATTGAACCCTCTATTCCCTCACTCTTATAGTCCAATGAAACAGAAATTCAACTCGACCGGAGAGAGATCAGGCGCAAGACTAACGGCAATACGTGTTCTCCGAGGCACGGAGCAGGTAATTTAGAATCCGTACCTTGGGATTTGAACTTGAGACTTCAATCACTGCACATATTAGACTCTCTTATAGCATGATTAATGACAACCTGTACCCTTAGGCTTCTGACATGAAAAGCTTCCATCACATGATATACAAACACACATCGTGCATCGTTGAAAAATAATTCAGGTGTGCTATACTGGTTTCTTCACGTAGTTTCCTTCACCCTTTAGCAAGTGATAATTAATTTCTAATAATTAGAAAACTCCAGATGTGCGTGCCTGGGATTGACTTGGCAGTTCTACGGCCATACTACTGTGCTGCATTATAAACTATGACTAATTAATTTTGATAGGATGCAACTTTTTAATTACTGAGTGGCTAAAAGACAAACATTTATTTGTTTTACTGATTCCCATCTGACCTTACGATTACCGAGCATCTTGAAGTCTGCCCTAAATTCTTAAGCTTAGGCGTAATTAGCTGTCAAAAATACTGGTATTGTCAAAGGTAAGCCGGAAGAGCTGCTCAACTTATAACAAGCACAAGCAAGGTCTTGTATCGAATAGCTTATATCTTATACAGTGTGTTTCATAAGAACGTGACCGGCAAAAAAAATATTTTTTTAGTGATTTTTGCAAAACAAAAAATACCAACAGGTAGCCCTATATTTTGCCTAAGATGCTAATGAAACACAATATAAGGTTTTGCGTTCGTTTCGTTCAGAGCGCAAGTTTCCCGAGATGAGTACCGCGTATTCTTCCAGTTTCGATGCAGTGTTTCTTTGTATGCATATCCCTTTGGTCCTACAACCTAAAATGTCGCGTGATCGGGCTGCAATGTATTTGAAGAAATCTAAGACGTTCCTAATCAAGTTGGTCAACCGATATTTAGAAGCTTAACACGCCGATAACTTACCAGAACGAGGTGAAACGTGGAGGACGACACTCATCAAGAAAAAACGGATTCCGCAACTGTTTTTAAAAAATCTACGTCTATTTTTGCGATCTGCACATGAAGAATTAATGAAAAAAGAATAAACTATATCTCTAGCTATAATTATAAGATGTTTAGCTGAGATCAAGTTGAAATACCGAAGCATAGCGAAGAAACCGCTCCTTCAGAAAAGCACGTGTAAAAAATGATGGCCTGGGCGCGACACAACAAAGACCATGACTGGACCAAGATTATATTTTCAGACGAAGCTTCATTTTGGGCAAGTAGTATCTTACCTCGTGTTTGGTCTACTAGTGATACCAAACTTGTCGAACGTACTGTCAAACACCCAATAAAGGTGTATTTTTGAAGATGCTACTCAAAAAGGAGATTTAGCAATTTGTGGTTGTTTACTGACTCTCCGAATGCTTTGAAGATAAACCTAATATACCTAAAAGCATCGTTGCTCTCTGCCAAAAGGCTGTTTCCAAGGCCAAATGCATAATGACTATTATAAGATGACAACGACCCCAAACACTGATTAAGTCTGGGCACCGCCTAGAACCAAGAAAATGGCACGCAGGTCTTGGACTGTCCCTCACAATCGCCTAAAGCAAACCCAATTAAAAAAATTTGGGCGTTGATGTACCTTAAACTACAAAGGAAAAAACCGCCTAACCCCCGCCGAGCTTACTCGCAATATAAACTTCATATGAAGGTCATCATCCCCTGATTACACTAAAAAAATAGTCAAAAATAATCATCGAAGAAGCTAGGCCATTTTTAATAACAGAGAAGACTGGACAAATTATTTATAATAAAGCATCTAAGTACACATGATGAACTACGTGTTTAATTATTTATCAAGCCATAGACTTAATTTTTTTTATTAATTTTGCCGGTCACGCTCTTGTGTTACAAAGTGTATATAGCTTTAATCTTTAGGATGGTTTGGTGAAGTACCTACTGGGAGCACTTGAGTCCATTAAATAACAGAGACGCATTGGTGAAAATAACACTCAGACATTTATGTTTAACATAAGCAGTCAATGTTTATCCGATTTTTATCGGACACATTTCAGGAATTACAATTACACAACACATACGATACGATACAAATACAATAAAGAAAGAAAGAAGTGAAATTAAAGCATTTTCAAACTACAAAAAAATTCTCACAATGATAATATCTTCGAGATACCGCGTTGTTTCCGAACTTCGAAGATCCACGACAATAATTAGGTATACTAACTCCTTTTTGTCAGTCTCACTTTGATACAGTTTATGTGATTAGAAATGCATTTTATAGAGGTAATATTTCCTTACCGTCACTTCTGGTCACTTTTCTGTTATGACTGCTTTACATTATTCCACTGAATTTAATCTAACACATCTCAATCCAGTAATCAGCGTGAATTTAAATACGGATGGAATACTGAATCAATCTAAATTAAGAGACCTATCAGCTAAGGTGAAGGGCTTACCGAAAAAATGATAGCAAACCTCTATTGCCTCAGACGTATTATAATCTTCATCATAAGGCTGCGTTTTCACCAGGGAAGTGCGTGTATGCGTAGCGACTGGTGTGAGCGATGCCCAGCAATAGAATGACATACATCTTCAGCCTTATACAGCGCAGCTCTCCTATAAGTGGATATTTTTCTCGCTCACAACTTAGCACTCTCGCACATCTCTGATGGAAAAGTAGTTGAATGCACTATTCACATCAAACGTAGCGAGGGTTTACAGACCTATGCAATGTTATATGAACATTAAGAGCCGATTTCACCACTGATACTAATCGCGATCAATTAAGTCAGACTCGGTTTAGACTGAACTGAGTTCAGAACTGCAATTTGCGTAGGGCTGAACTTAGTTTTATTAAACTCGGTTTATAAAGAGAATGATGCAATTGGGCCTTAGTCTGCGGCGTTACGGATCACAGCTATTTAAACGTCAGCAACCGACTATTAACCCGGTTTACGTTTGGTAAACACTCCCTTACTTATAGATAAAAGATAACAAACAAGGGTTTTACTGAGTTGTAGGATGATGTTTAAAGGCACACAGGCTTCACAAGGCCTTATTGAGGTGTTATTACTTACTAACGCTCGTTACCTTAAATTGTATTTAGAAATCGATTTATACATATCTACTGACGTATATTTCAAGTTTTAAATTAAGTTAAGTTATATACATAGAAAGGATCAACCTACTAGCTATGTAAAAGATGCGAATAGAGTGAAAATCTGGCATTCAATTTGCTAAGAAGTAGTAACGTTTAAATGGAAAATCGATTAGGAATAACCTCTGTTCGCTAGCGGTACGAGTTAGAATAACATTCGTTCCAATGCCACGTTGCGTTAACGCCTATGCACTCGACTGCAAATCGAACGCATCGTGTCGTGTGATCGGTCACGTGATCACATCGCATCTCAACATAAATTATGACAAACGAATTCTCAATTTTGGCCATTTGACATCGGCCGTGTATTCAACTGTAGCCGGCTGGCCACCCGAATCTATGCCAGGGAATTCGCAGACCTTGAGCACCGACGCTTTCTATACAAATACCGGTGCATCTAGTTGCGTCCCTTCAGCTGAAAGGGCGTTACATTTACAGAATCCGATGTTTATTGGCGATGACATTTTTGTGCAACTCGCCCAGTGACTGTGACGTTTGAGTTGGCGATGTCTTCACACACCGACATCAGTTGCGTGCGATGTCATCTTGGTTTCGGGTATGTCCAATTTCTGTTTCGCACGGCACCCAAATTCTTGGCTTTCAAAGAGCTTTACGTTGATACCCCTGAATAAGAAACATCGTACTGTTAATAAACGCGTACTTTTGTAGCGAGCGGAGCGATACACTGAGCGGAGCAGCTCTTCACCAATGGAAGGGGTAACATTCACAGAGCGCGACTCAGACTTTATTTTGAATCAAGTACACTATCCACATAAATTTTGTTGATTGCGGTCTATGAATCTCACCCTAACTTTCAGACTAGTCCACCAAACAATGATCATCACAAAGTCTAAAAAATATTACCGAAATTAATCTATTAAACCTATGTATCCTGTGTAATCATAGTGCATTGATAATTTAAACATGTCATTCTGTTACGACGGTCGTTAGAAAACGAATCGGAGCAAGTGTAAAAGTCGTTGAAACTAAATTTATTCTTTGCAAATTACGTTTTCCAGAGCTAAAGTTGTTTATTTTTGCTACAATATCTTCTTTAATCTTGACGGGCTATGAACAGATTTAGATAAATGCTTAGTAGTTCCAAAGTTAATGTCGGGAAAGTGGGTTGGGTATTTATAATATACAATTTAAAACGTTTTGTTGATCTAAAAATAAATTTAAGATTGTGACTGTTTTGTAGCAAATAAAGATCTTACATCATTTTTGCAACAGTAACAAACGTAGCAAGACTTAGTATATAACATGTTTACGTTGTTCACAGTTTACTTTTGTTATTATTTATCCTAATAAGTCTTGAGGCTGCATTGTACGTCGCTAATCCGTGTCCAATGTGGGTGCAGATTGTTGGCAATCAGTCAAGTCCTCGTAATTAGCGTTGAGTGACACAATCGCTCCGAACACCTAAACAACAAACAGTTAATCGTAACTCTAATGAATTACAAATGTTTACAATCTGTAATAATTGTCGTCTTTAAGAGCACATTAAGCTTATTATGATATCTATACAGCACCGTGTTGTGTTAAAATTGTCTATAACTCCACTAATATTTTTATATAATAAAGTCTAATTATAATAATTAATTTAAAAAAATAGCATCAGTTCCGAACACTCATCTCACATTGATTTGTGTAATTCAGGATCACAATTTACTTTCTGGGTTAAAATCCTAATCGATTTTTATATTTAATCTTTATTATGAACCTAAGTACATGTCGGATTATTTTTAAATATTTTGAATGTTCATTGGGATAATAGATATTTTGTTTGTGTGTTGCCCCACAGTAGGATTTTCTTCTGCATCGTGGGTATAACGATTCACAGACAACCAGATTGAAACATTTATATGTGCATCTGTAAAGGTACCACAAAAATATTTATCCTGTGCAGAAATCGAATTAATCAAATCGCTTAACCGCTACGCCAATTGTGTCGTACTTCGATAAAATTGTTAAAAACAATATCCAAAAAAAATCGATAGTATAGTCGATAATAATTATTACCATACCATAATTTAATTTTTAATTTCTTCTTTTACTAGATTTTGAATTAAAGTGATTTTATAGATTTTGAATCAAAAAGCCCTAATTTTTATCAGTTGAGGTATTTATTACCGAAAAAACAGGGCCCCTTACTCTTTTGCAGCTTTACAGCGCAAAGACGCGGTTCTACGGCGTCAACACTTAACAATTGATTTTCTTTTCTGTCTCATTTCCGGTGTTTGACGTTTTAAAGTTTGCCTTAATATAAAAACTTTTTTGTAGCAAAAAAACGAAGATTGGTAAATAGATGATGGAGTAACTCACGCATGAAAGCGATAAATATTTCAACGGGTAACTAAATACCCGCTGAAATGAAATATTCGGTTAATTAGATTGTAAGAGTGATTAATAATTAAGAAGTGAGCATCTCAATTTATTATGGTTATGCCACGAAAGTTATTGCATGTCAACCAATATTAACTTATGAAATATCGTTTGCATCCCGACGGCACGTAACAATAGATCGAGTCTCGTTTCTTAAACTTTCTTTCATAAGTTAATAAAAGTCTGATTACATTTTTAGATGTCTCAGATGAACGTCGTTACTAATAATGTCGTTATGTGTTTCAGTGGTTGTCGGGCGGGGGTTGCGGCGAGGGTGGCGAGGGTGCCATTCGCCGCTCCCGCGGCAAGCGCATTACACAGCGGCGTGGTGCTATCAAACATCATAAGTGAGTGAAACTTTCATATATCTAATTCTTTAATTGTATGTTTTTCCGCTAACTTCTACACCATGCAACGGATTTTGATACAGTTTTCACTATCATTTTGAGAATTTCTTCCGAAAGATTTATATGTTATAATACATGCTCATTATACTTAGCAGAGAAAAGCCGTCGTGCGAAGTCACGGCGGCTAGTTAATTGTAGGTATACTAATTTGAGTAAGTATAGATACAAATATGATGAATCCTAATAGAGTTATTTATATAATGTGTCACTTAATTATGAATTAAACTGCAATGAACGCGATAAAAATTTGCAGAGCTTGTTTTGTACTATGCTTAGTTGATAAAATGTCTAGACGCAATTATCAACGACAGTTGGTACGTAGGCACGTACAATGACATCTGGTTCTTTTAAAACGCTTTTGTCACAAATAATTCCTGGCGGCTATTTAAATTACACGGGAAACATTAAGTCTTAAGCACTTATATCCGTAGCGATATATCACGCCCCCTCTATCTAATTCAGCGTATCTTCGAGTTTAAGATTTTTGGCGCGAGATAGCGTAACAGTCGTGGTATTATATCACTTGGTGCCGCCTACGACCTAAGTGATATACTCATAATATACAGTAGTTAATTATTTGTTTTCTCTTATTTAAGTGAGCATGTAGGTGACAATGATAAACAGTAATTAATTTGGTCACTTACTTACATTA
The DNA here is from genome assembly GCA_936450705.2 of Protodeltote pygarga. Classification (NCBI taxonomy): domain Eukaryota; kingdom Metazoa; phylum Arthropoda; class Insecta; order Lepidoptera; family Noctuidae; genus Protodeltote; species Protodeltote pygarga. The sequence goes on from OW388251.2 coordinate 11,969,405, forward strand.
CTTACATAATTATGATCTAGCATGTTATATACATAACTTTAATGTTCTCGGTATTATGATGAATCATCCAATGTAAATCAGCAACCATTCCTAAGTATTCCTCTTAGAATAATGCTGCAAAGGCCACATATCGACTTCCTTGTTTCTCCTAAGTGAGTGCCTCCATCGTTCTTGCGTGGCGGGTGCGTGTGTTTAACATTCAATTCTCTAACTATAATATTTTAGATTCCTTGTCACTAAAACCTAATATATGTATACATCCAAAAGACTTGTGTACACAAGTCAACTTGCGACTGTTGACGTGTGAATTCTATCTTCTGAGTGAGTGCCTTCATCGGCAGGTTTTGTTTTTCACCAGAACTAGACCATTGCACCCGGACTACTGAAAAGTTAAAATCTGTGAGAAATAACGGAAACAAGAAATATTACCAAAACTGAGAGAATTATATAAGAAAAAGTAATAATGACAATATAGAGTGATCCCAGTACAGTACAAAAAAAAACCTATTACACAACAAAAGTCAATCCTAAAGGTCGACCCTTTGACACGACGAGAAAGTAATTTATTGAATAAAAATTAGATTTAAAAAAAGTCTTATCTGTTTCCAGGACACACGAAGTGAACGGGCACTGTTTTGTGGCAAAGTTTTTTCGGCAGCCAACATTCTGTGCCTTCTGTAAGGAGTTCCTTTGGGGCTTCGGCAAGCAAGGCTACCGTTGCGCTGTTTGCCAAACAGCTGTTCACAAGAGATGCCACAACAAACTGTTAGGAAAATGTACCGGTTCGTCAGCACATTCAGAAGCCACTGTGGTAGGTATTTGCTTTTCGTAGTGATCTCTACAAAATTTTAAAAAAGCCTTCATAACTTCTATTAGATAACAGACTAACTTAAATAATGTTCGAAACGTACGATCTGTGACGGCAGTTTTGATTATAAAGTGCACATTCAAGCAAGACAAAATGGTCCTAATTTCCACGGTAGCCATTTATATAGATATGTTGCAGGGAAATGAGAAATAGGTAAATTGTTGAAAATGTCAAATATTCTATTATGTCTACTAACTGAGAACATAATGTAATGGTACGATAAAATATTACAATATTGCATTTAATAAATTAAACTTGGTTCGTAATCAGCAGTGCACAAGTATGCGTAAAAATTATATAATATGGATACATATTTTTTTAGTCATTAATTAAATGTGATATAACTAAAATTGTAAAAGTACATTACCTCTCTCCTTCACTATTGTGTAGAAGCATTTTGTGTAGTAAATGAAGTTCTACATTGTATCGCATCTTAACAATTGCCGCGTCGCGTATCGATGTGAGTTGAGTTGACCCTGTACCACACGCAACTCGATTATAGGTATTCCTCACGAAACTCACCGTGCATATATCTACTCATGCATAAATTAATCACCGGATTCTAGATTCTCGACAGCTGAAACAACATTAAGTTGTTAGAGTAAGAGTAGAGTAAGAGTTAAAATGTTTCTCCCAAAAAAATCCATATAGGTACGTTCGTCATTTAGTCGTTAGTTCGTTATACTTAAACAAAATTTTGTTTGGTTTCAGTATCTCCGCGAAAGGTTCAAAGTAGACGTGCCGCACAGGTTTCGGCCGCATCAGTTCATGTCACCCACCTTCTGCGACCACTGCGGGGCCATGCTCTACGGCTTCTTCAAACAAGAGCTCAAATGTGAAGGTATGTTGATCAGCTGTCTAAAGTGCTACAGAGGAAAGCACTGTAAAGCCTGTCACGTACCTACAGTTTTCACTTGTGCCTATATTTTATTTTTAATTCTATTATGATTCCAGTCTCTATGGTCATCATATAAAGTGGATATTTTTTTAATATTTTCGATAAAATATGATCTAAGAACTGGCTGTTTGCACCGTGACTGTAGTTTGTGACAGGCTTTGAAGGAAATCGGATTTTTTAAATCAATATTAATGTTGAAACTTGTGAGACAAGAAATAAGTACTATAATTAAATCTAAAGTGAAGCATGTGCATGTGAGCATGATCTGTAATTGTCATAAGTGGCAATTCAATTGTTAAACGTTGATAGCTAAAAAAAATAAATTATATTATTACGTATTGCAACTAACATCTAAGAGAATTTTTTTAAGCTAGTTAATAAATCCATGAACGAAATAGGAGTATATTAAATTATTCATCAATAGCAGAGCTAAGAAATAACATCTAACATCTAAGTCAATGTGCACTCTTGTATTGAGATACAATATTATTATTATGTAACAAATGACAAAAATACGAATCCCGTTGGAACATAGTGGGCGTTTATTCACCCAATTTTGTCCAATTTTGTCAATTTTGTGATCGAGGATCAAGACCAAATTTTTTTTACTAACTAATATAAATTTAAACGCTTGGATCGAGATTAACTTGAATTGATCGCGTTTAGTGTTAGTGGAGAAATTGGAGAAAATAATAAGTATTATCTAAGATAAGATACGTATAGATAATAATTATGTAACGGCATCCAATTTTTTTTGTACGTTTTTATTTAATTAATTAATTAAATCAAAAGTGTAATAAGATGTCAGAAGAAGTTTTTAAGCATAGTTTTGTAGGTGCTGCGTTTAGTTCGTATGTAAATGATTTTTATTATCTTCAAGTTATAATCTAATTTGCTAACACAGTAAATTAACAAACTGGTTTAATACGAATATATGTAGGTATATTTTATAAAGTTATTGAAGTGCTTTGTTCTACAAAATCTTTAAAGTTACAAGATATTATAAAATACATTCATTAAATGAAATATGTTTTTTTTTTCAATTTTAAAAAAAATTCGTTTTTTTGAGGAGGAAGATTGACAATCTCTCGATGAATGCGTATACCTTACTTGAATACAGTAAAGCGACTGGTCTGCCGCAAGCAGGATATGTCGAAGGTCTGAATCCTGCTTGTGGTCGATTTATTCTTTCATTCTACGATCGTTTACTTCACGAAACATCATAGTTTAGTAAACCAACAAGTTGTGTGTGTGTGAAACGTAGTTTGCATGCAGTTGAATTAATGTTTACCTTGCATAATATTAACACCATGCTATGCAAGCAACTATCCTTTTCACGTTATATCTTTAATATTTTATACACTTACTCACTTTTATTTTACAACATGGGACAATTCTGATGCATTCGTTTTGTGTACGGCGCACAGTCATATAGCGCGGCGCAGCAGTCGCCTCCTCGCACCCGTACAGTTAGGTCGTTAATTATAATGTTGTTGCATTGTATTTGTTATCTGGTACCAGTAAAATTATATATCTCAAGTCAACCCTCATTTGCAAGAAACCCCAATACACATCATGAGTTACCGCAACACAACATAACGTTAATATAGTAAACATGTACCCCGAGAAAATTAAATTATTAATTCCGTTTAATTTTATAAAAGGTTTGATTCAAAAATAAACAGGTGGAGACATACCTGAAACCCGATAGATGGCGTTATTATTGGGTTAAATCCGAGTCCTAATTTAACCGAAATTAGGACTACGGAGGCGAATTTAATAATTCTACCCCTAAGCGGGTAAAATAAGGGATGAAAAACCCGAAATCTACGCGCACAAAGTTGCGGGCGGAGCGTTGGTTTTATACATCCTAACTAATATGTATTATAAATGAGAAAGTAAGTTTGTTTGTTACCTTTTCACGATTAAACCACTGAACCGATCATCCTGATACGTTGCCAGATACACAAAACATAACATAACATAACCCACTTTCACCACGAAAAAAAGTATTGTTCCCAAAGAATTATGATTGAAATTAAAATTCTAAATTAATGCGAGCAAAGCCGCAGGAAAAAGCTAATTGCGATATAAATAACTATCAATCTAGAAAAAAAAAACCTGTAGTGGGATTAGAACTATAGGTGAGAGTGACATCGATGGTGTGCGGTTAAGTGATTCGCCTTCTACTCTTGATGTCGCGGGTTTTATTCCCGCACACGACAAATGTTTGTGTTATCCATTGATATCAATATCAACCAATCAATATCATTAAGTAACTTTTTATATATTATTATTCTAAGTATAGATAAGGATTCGATCGGAACGTGACTTTCGTAGCCGTAACGTAGACCTTTCGTAGCATTTCGTAGCTTGAATCTTGTGTTTTCTATCTAATATAGTTACAAAAAAAACATGTATATTGTTAAACAAAAGCCTTCTTTTACAAATCGAGGTGATCTTAAACCGAATCCTAATATCTTAATTAGGTCATACTCCACGAACCACGTTGACCAACTACAAAAGACCTACGCTGCGATTACGATATGCATGGTGCATCTACGTAACGCCTATACTGTGACTACGAGAAGCCTACGCTGCGACTACGAAAGGACTACGCTGCGACTAGGAAAGGCCTATGATCCAATTGCAAAAGACCTACGCTTCAACTACGAGAAGCCTACGCTGTGACTACGAAAAGTCTACGCTGCGACTACGACAAGACTACGCTGCGACTACGTGAAGCCTACGCTGCGACTACGAAAAGCCTACGCTGAGACTACGAGAAGCCTACGCTGTGACTACGAAAAGCCTACGCTGCGACTACGAAAGACCTACGATCTAATTGCAAAAGACCTACGCTTTGACTACGAGAAGCCTACGCTGTGACTACGAGAAGCCTACTCTGTGACTACGAAAAGTCTACGCTGCGACTACGACAAGACTACGCTGCGACTACGTGAAGCCTACGCTGCGACTACGAAAAGCCTACGCTGACACTACGAGAAGCCTACGCTGTGACTACGAAAAGCCTACGCTGCGACTACGAGAAGCCTACGCTGCGACTACGAAAGACCTACGCTGCGACTACGAAAGACCTACGATCTAATTGCAAAAGACCTACGCTTTGACTACGAGAAGCCTACGCTGTGACTACGAGAAGCCTACGCTGTGACTACGAAAAGTCTACGCTGCGACTACGACAAGACTACGCTGCGACTACGTGAAGCCTACGCTGCGACTACGAAAAGCCTACGCTGAGACTACGAGAAGCCTACGCTGCGACTACAAGAAGCCTACGTTGCGATTACGAAAAGCCTACGCTGCGACTACAGAAGATAATTTATATACCTACGATTCAATTGCAAAAGACCTAGCTACGGGACGAGACCTACTACGAGATGCCTACGCTAGTGACTACGAGAAGCCTACGCTGCGACTACGAAAGACCTACGATGCAATTGTAAAAGACCTACGAGACGAAACCTACAACGAGATAGATACCTACGTTGTGACTACGAAAAGCCTACGTTGTTACTGTATTACGAATGACTTCAACTGCGACTACGAAAGACCTAACTATACTTCAACAGCGAAAAGGCCTACGTTGCGATTATTAAAGCGCCTATGCCACGAGCGGCGGGTGACCAGTCGCTAGATACTTTTTTTAATACTTATAGTAAGCGGTTTTACTTTACTTATGGTAGGGTGGTACTACCCCGGCCTTGCTGGCTTATTTGACTCATTTCATGACACTACCACCAAAAAAAATTTAGCTACAATTTGTCACTGCCAGAACTCCGGAGCTGGTAGGGTTCATCCATGTTCGCCCCAAGTTGACTGCAGTCTATGCTTGTACGCCACTATTTCTGTATGTCCGGTTATCCATCGTGCCCCACGTCTCGCCTTTTAACACTTAGCTAACCTCTAGATACCTCTAGTTATATCGTAATTTTTTTATCATTTTTTTTTTATTTGTTTAAATAATATAATCAATGGCGCCCGAAGCGAAAGTTCTATTTGAATTTAAGCGTAAGTTTGAAGGAAGTGTGTTAAAGTTATGTATTCGTGATGAAGATAAATGTATAGCTGTTTTGGGTATAATAGGATTGACATAAATGTTATCCGTTAAATATATAATATAATATAAAGTTAAATATATAATATAAAATAAATAAATAATAATAATGTTTGATGTAATTTTTTTTATTAAATATGTTTAATAAGAAGTAGGTGACCTATTAATAACCACTTATTACCACACATCATAAGTTTTTATTTTTAACATAATATTTTATACCTATTTACTATACCAATATTCTAAGAACTAATTCGAGTCGAGAGTAATCTGGCTAGCTCTATATTTTATTTTAGTTGACCCTATTTTTTATAAACTTTTTTTACTCAAATGTGTTACGATCTGGTTAAGAGTTTGAGATGTCTGTTTCACTAGTGAGCTCTGGGATTAAAGTGGACATTCACCTACTTATCTTTAATACATAAATGATACACACTATATTATCAGTAAGTACCTACTATAGAATGACTTTTTCAGAGACAGTTCCCGATTACTCCTATTTATGTTTACCTAGAGGGACAGTAATATTTTGTACATAGGTACTACAATCTATAAACTTAATATTGCCAAGATATTGAAACTTTGCAACGTAGTAATTAATCCTGTACAATAATAGGCTTGTTGACAAAATTTTTAAAATTGTTTAATTGTGTACATTTTATCTGCTTTATCCATATTTTTTTAATTTTTGGAAGACTTTGGGGGAGGCCTTTGTTCAGCAGTGGACGTCTTATGGCTGAAATGATGATGATGATGTTGATCCATAAAATTTATTTTCTTTCAATAAAAATAATACTAACAATATTGCTTGAATATTGAATGCTGCTTGCTGAATTTTTATTTGCTGTTTATTTTTAAATATAAATTTTTGTTATTTGCAATTGCGATATTGTGATTAATCATTGGAAACTTCTATCCACCTGATTTATTCTTAGTAGACACAAGCCTATTAATGAAGTCAATCAAATGATCTTCCTCCCCTTTATTTATGAGTAAGGCAAAACGTACAATAAATATTGTGATACGTTGATAAAAATATATTATTATTATGAGGTGTATATGAGGAGGAGAAGTCTCAGATTTGAACCCAAGTTACGCATTAATTCTTACTTTTTCTTACGCCTCTGACTTTTCGCAAGTTATACGTGTATTAAAAAATAAATACTAGTTGCACCGTGTCTCGGAGAGCACGTAAAGCCGTTGGTCCTGCGCCTGATCTCTCTCCAGTCGTGTCGGATTGCCGTTTCATCGGACTTTGATAGTGAAGGAATAGAGAGTGCACCTGTGTTTTCGCACATACATAACATACATAGACTTACACCTACTACGTTATCGCACGTAACATCTCCGTTGAGTTTGGCAGCTGTGATTGAAATTCGGTCAGGAGGACATTATTATGGATCATAGGTTTTCTACATTTATAATATCCGGATCTACGGATCCGAAATATGGATACTTTTCTCTCTGATCTAAGTTTCCGTCCATATAATATGATCTTATTCATAATGTTGTCCATATTTTTTCTGTCGATATCCATGAGAACATAATTATTATAAGTAGGTACTGCAACGTGAACACCCGCTGCGCCTTCGCTTAGGAAGTTTTGGATTAGTGACATCACACTTTCTAAGATAAATACTTATTTTATTATTTCTCATAAATATTTCAGATCAACATTAAAATGATATAACAAAATTCGTAGCTTACTAGTGCATTGACCGACTATTGTAAAAATCCATTTTTATAGATTGAATCACTTCCGCGGTGTGGTATATAAGCAGCTGATTACAACAGATTTTGCTTTCTTTCTTGTAACATAAATAGCTACGATAACTCTTCTCGTTTATAAACATGTCCAGCTGCGTGTAGTATCTAGTCGTAAGTAGGTAGACAATACTTAGTTGTCTATTAATACGCTTAGGCATGTCGCAAGAAGTTTTATTCTTGGATGCTGTATTAATAGAATATTAATAAATAACACGCACAAAACTAGTGAAGTTAATCGGTAACGTAACATATAATATGTAAACATTCCAGCTTTATAATGTTGCATATCATGCAAATGACGTATATAAAAACTACAATTAGGTAAATAGGAACTTATATTGAAATAATTCCTAGAGAAAATCTTTCATCCAGGCGTCTATATGACTTCCTTCCGAAATTGTGACAAGTCTCACACGTGTCTATTATTATCTTCTTGCCATCATCAATCAATCACCTGGGCGGGCGGGCGGCGGCAGGCGCACAGTGCGCGGGGGCCGGGGCGGTGGGCGGAGCGCGTACCTGGAGCACGCGCTCGCGCTGCTCACCCTGCGCGCCGCCAGCGCCAGTCTGTGCGCGCGTTTCGACGTGCGACCCCGGCTGTCGCACGTTCGTTATTTAACGCGCCATTATGCCTCTGTTTTCCGAACATATCGCGAACATGTATTATGGGTCATCGTCCCCGTATACTGGATTACCTTATAGTTACAGCAGTTCTGCTTCACCACTCGGATCGTCTTACAGTGCTTCGTATCTGAATCCTGGAGGCAGTTATAGCAATCACTCGTCTCTGGGTGGTTATTCTCGAGCACCGTTGTCGTCAAGATGGATTACCAGTGCTGGAAGAAACTACTATCCAATGCTTACCCCTATATCTGAACGAGCATCTGCAAGTCCTGTAAGAATAAATAGTCCAAGAAGAATTTCATTAGCAACTAGAAATTATGGTACTCCTACATACACGCCGCGTCCTGTAAATATAAACACCGCAGACATCGATGTATCAAAAAATAAATACAAACATAAAGCGGAAGTTTCTGTGCCTCTTAAGTCTGAACCTTCAGAATGTAAAGAAAGTCCGACAGCCGGAAATAGTCCTTTTATGCCCCGAGTCGATGGCAAACCAGAAACAGGTATTGACTCTTCACCGGGTGTACAGAGGGGTACAATAAAACGAGGAAGGACAGTTGTAAGACTTTACACTATTAAAAGAAATTCTCCTCGTAAACCCACTGAAGAGTCTGAGACCTCGGACGTGACGCAGGGTAAAGACAAAGAACAAAATGTAATTGAGGATACAAAGACAGATGAAAAAGAATTTATGAAGTGGAGGGAAAAGCTGTCTGATGATTTGACTTACAAAGAAAAAAGAGAAAAGAAAACTTTGGGCGCTAAACTTGTGGAAAAATTCATAGTAAAAGATAATAATGATGACTTGGAAGTTCCAATTAAATTACAAAAAAAGGCAACGGAAACTTCTCAAAGCTTACCTGCAACCCCAGCACTTACACAGAATTTAAGTTTAAGTGAAAATAAATGTTTTGATCGAAGATGTTCAGTAGAACTTTTAGCGGAACAGGCAAATTTATTAGATTCGTTAATTAGAAGTGAAAATCTCAGTACTGCGACTTTGGATTTGAGCAAAGTTGGTATTGTAGCTGACCCCAAAAATAATCTCGCAAGTTTCGAGTCAATAAAACGACGAAAACAAGACAACTTACAGAATCCACTAAAGACTACCAAATCCGACCATTCTTTACATGATAATCTAAAATCATATAAGGACGTTAGAGATCCTAAAAACCTGTCCAAAAGACGAAGTATAAGAAAATCATCCTCAGGAAGCAGTCTACGTCGATTGGATTCTATAACTGAATTCCCAAAAGAACCTTCAAATATTAATTTACCCGCTATAGAAGAAAATAGATTATCAGATAAACAGGAAACTAAAGAAAAACCTAAACCTAAATTAAAAACGAAAATTACAACGTCTGTTGAAATATCTCCACCAAAGAGTCCTCTAAAATTTAAAGTAGAAAATGTCTTCGTTGAAGAAAAGCCAAGAAAACTAAAAAAAGAAATTACATATAGTAGTGAAGTGATGGAATCGTCGACTGAGGCTCAGCCTTTAAGCACTATAACAGAAGGAGGAATAAAAATCATGAAGAAAAATAAAAAAAAGAGTTTTGGAAATGATATCGAATCACCGGAACCTGAAGATGGAAATTTCTGGGATAAAATAGGAAAAAGAGAAACTGTTTATTTGATAAAAAGAAAACAATTTTTGGAGGAGGTCAAAGAAAAACATAAACGAGCCCTATTTTGGTTCCCAGAAGAAGAAGATGAAAACAAGGCTGAAGATGATACATATAAATCAAATATTACTTTAGATATCGACACGCCTTTCATTGATTGCGAAAAGGATATCGATAGTAATGTAGTTGAACCGCAGGTACCAATACAATCTCCAAATAGTATTGAGAATATGAATACAGATCATAGTGATGAGGTAGTTTTGATGCCCATTAATAAATTTAACCAAAAACCAAAAGATGAAGAAGAAAAACTATCAGATTTAGAAATAAGCTATAAATCTAAAATTAGCAATGAACAAAGTTCCAAAGATGAATGTACAACTAAAACCATTCCTAATCAAACTACACATGTAACTACAGAAGCAGTTAAGGATGATTCTAAATCAACTCAAGAAAATAAAATAAACAATCATACGACAACTTGTAAAGTAATCTCTACTTCCAAAAACTCTAAGAATTTAGGAAAAAGTGCCTCGTTAGATGACATTGATGAAGGCAAAGTCAATAAAACAAGTCAAAAGAAAACAAAATCAGAAAATTCAAAGAAAATATTAAAAATCAATGAAAAGTCTGCGTTGAAACCACTTCAGGCTCTATTACCTAAAATTAATACAAAAATAGGTGTTAAGGGAAAAAATGAATCTTCACAAAAAACTGAAGATATTTGTAAAAAATGTATGAAGTTAGAACAAAGAGAAATTTCATCTAAAGATGGACTAAATGACAAGCAATCAAAAGACTCAATTAAAAAAGAAGTTAGCAAAGAGATTTCTCTTCAAAAGCAATCCGATGAACTAAAAATGAAAGATCCTGATATTCCAGAAATTAATATTTGTCAAAAAGATTTGTCTGATGTTAAAACAGAAGAAAATGACGAAAAGAAAAAATCTAATACGGAAATTTTAATAAAGTCATCAGAACAACCAAATTCAAGTATTACAGATATAACATCTAACACTGTTGAAAATAATTTAACGCCTAAGATTAGCGAAACAAAAGTTTTAGATGTAAATAAAAGATCTCAGACAACACCTGAAATTAAAGATACTGATGATAAATCAACAATAAATTGCGTAACTAATCCGGTATTAATTCCATCAACGAGCAAAGGTGATAAATCTTCTTCAAATAATGTCATACAAAAAATTGCCGAGACAAAAGTTCCTAATTTGAATAAAAACATTAAAGCACCTGCAAATAATTTGCTTGAAGCAAAATCAAAATTTAGTGCATCTATTGAAAATTCAAATATAGTGCCTAAGAATGAGACTGCTGTTAAAGTATCAAAAGAAATTAGTATATCTATAACAAGCGAGGGACCATCAACTTCATCGAGCAATGCATCTTTTGGACCAGTGAATATAACAAAAGAAGAATCCACTCCTGTGATTCAACAAAAAGCTGATTTTGACAGTAGTCCGATAGACTCCATTGAGAAAACAAAAACATTAAATGTTCCTATTGTACCGATAGTGAAAGAATCACAAGACATTCCAAATAAAGAAATCGAAGTAAAAAATGAACATAAAGTACAAACTGAGCAAAAGACAGGAGAGGAAAATAAGGCTGAAAATATTATTCAAAAAGACGAAGAACCAGAAACATCAACCCAAGATGAAGTTGAAGCAATCCCTACTCCATTACCTAAAAGACCTGTGAAAGAAGAAAAAGCGTTAAAACCTTTAATAGCTACTCCTCGCCCATTGCAGAAAAAAGCTCCCCAAGTAATTCATTCGTCAGATTCATCAGACTCATCTTCAGAAGAAGAATCTTCTGACGAGGACGACGATGATGAATCGGATGCTAGTGAAGATTCTGCTGAGTTTTTCGAGTGTGAAAATAATCCAGACGGCAGGACTTCTACCGGGTCAAACGACTCCGGCTTTGATTCATCAGCACCTACGTCTCCTGCAACATTCTCACAAATAAAGAAAGGTAAAATAGTCTAAGCAATATTATTCGTATGGGGAAAAATGCGTCATACATTCAAGGGAAATTCATAACACATTCGTACAAATCCTCTCAAACTAACTTTCCACTAAAACAGAAACTATGCACGTCTGCTTTTGCATGGCTTTTAGCAAATAAACACAGCATGTATGCACTGATGTAAACAAACCTTACAAGCCTAGAGCCACGCGACAATTGGAAATTTGTTTTAGACTGCGATGTAAACTGCCACCGAAAGTGTGAAAAATTGACTGCAAATTTATGCGGCGTGAACCAGCGCCTATTGGTGGAAGCTTTAGCATCGAGAACGTCATCTAAAAAAGGTGGGTAACTTTCCAAAAGTAGAAATGTGTCTTGAGGTTGATATTAGTGATTTTTATGTTATCAGAGAAAACATTCATACACGAGCGTCATTGCTACGTCAGTCGTTTCGCCCAAAATAAATAGCATTTTATTGGCTAGCTATCTAACGTCTGTTACAGTTGTTATTATTAGGTAGGCATTCAAATTATTGACAAGAAATGAGTATGAATCAATATGGAATAGTAACAAAATTAAGACTTCATAATATAGAATTACACTATTGCACTAATGATTCGGAACGTTTCAACTAAGATGAATCATATAATTTTAGATTTCCAGTTGAATGTATTCCTATGAAAGTAAATCGATTTCAATTATGTTTATATAAATTGTAAATTGAAAACGTATTATGCGTATTTGTTTATGTTCCGAAGTACATTAACGACGCCGACGTCGACGTGGGCAAGATGTGGCTGTCTGGACACCAGCCAATCATTTGCTCACCTGTACAAAAGTAATAGAATCAATTGCAGCTACAATTAACATAAAGTGGGAGTTGACATCAGAATTCTACGTATTACTTTCCAACTTTCAAGTTGATTTTGATTTCGGTTAGGTTTGAAAATCATTTTTAGTTAACGATACCGCAAGATAAATAAATACAAATCTCAGAACTAGACATTTCCCTAGGTACTTAGTACTCGGAAGTATTAATGAAGGACATTATAATTTAATCAGTCACCGATGTAGTGGCGTATGATGATGGATGCCAGCGCGTGTCTTCGCTCTCGTGACTAACGGATCGATAGATGCTTCGATCGTCGATTATTTGGCTTCTCTTCAAACGTCACTGCATGTATTTTTATTCCCATTTTGATAGCGTATGGTTTTTTGTATATTTTTTACAATCACACATATTATCGCAAAATGCAAGGACTCCGTAATGATATAAATGCAGTCTGAATTATTTTCTACAAAAGGTATTAAAGGAATATTTTTATCTTTGCATGAAACTATAAAAATCAGTATAATATTACAAATTTCAGTATTTTTATAACAGTGTTTTCTTGTGTATCTACACAACAATAACTTGTGATGTACCTATCTGTTTTCTTCTTTCATAACATAAAGACAAAAGTAATATGCACAACTTCATGAATTAGGTATTTAAATAGATAAGTACTATAGGATAATTATACCTTATTTCAAAATTTCTTATATTCATAAGACGAAACAACAGGATCTATAATTTTATTTGATATAACGATCAGAAGATATAATAAATTATAGATATCCTATTTTATCGAATTTCAAAATATATAATAAACTTACCTGCCTAAATTGTACAATGCAAACTTGGATGGATTTTGGTGGACAAAATTATTTTATATAATTTTTTATGCGTATGAGGCGTTCGGTATTGAATTTGATTGTAATTATTTTGGAGAAAGGGGAAGTAATGAACATATTGGACATTGTATAAATAATATTGATCGGTTTACCTAAAAAAATATATATATTTGTAAACGGAAGATCAAAATTCTTCTTTCTATAAAATATTTTTTATTGAATTATTAAGCATTTCAAGTATTCAAGTAATGTAAGTTATACCTATGCAATGAAATTATATCAACTGCTAAGAAACCATGTAGAATTGTAGATATACCTATTAAAAGTTAGGTACATTTATCCAAAACATGTAACTTTTATTGGGTTTATCTTTTGAACGTTAATAAAATGAAATTATATCAAATGTTGTTGTTATAAGTTATTCAAATGTTGTTGTTATAAGTTATGAGACGCACCTATTTAAAACCATTTCATTGGACTTTTGTTATTTTACATTCCGGAGTTCATACTCTGGTTATCAAAATTATTAATTTTATATCTTTAATATGTTTGTGTATCAAACATTTTTGTATACCTGTCCATATATTTTTTTATTTAAAGCATTATACATTTAAACAAATTCACAAAAAAATATTTTTATAACTATTTCTTAGTCTACTAATATTTCCCCTAAGATTATTGATATTAACTCTAACTGCTGAATATAATGTTTAAAGTGACCTACTTTAGAATATTATGAGATAGTAAATTCATTCTTAAAATTATTATCCAGGAGCAATTTTATTGTAATTCCTCCGCACAGGTGGAGAAGCTTCCGGGACATCTGCAAGCGCTGCGCCCGCGCACCCCAATAACACCGACATCTTAGAACAGGAGCTTGGTGAGACATGCACTATTGTACAATATGTATCTATTACTTGTTCGTATATTTTACCGTAAGTTACCTTTTTCTGAGTAGAGAAATACATTGATTTTATAGTGACCCTAGTTGTTACTAAATACTGCTTGCGGCTACTAACCAAATCGTCACATTTTCATATCGACTGTTTCAAAATTTTTTGTATACCATTAATAATCATCTTTATCTTCTAAAGAAAGAAGAAAAGGAATTCTTGACTCACCATTTGAATCATAAATTAAACGTGATTATAATGTAGGTAATGTTTATGTTTTGTTTGATCGTGTTTTATCAAAGGTGTGGGTCCAATCATTTCTGATCATTTAAAAACCTCTTCAGTCAATAAATACCATTTTGAAGAAGATTTATTGCATCTATGATAATAAACACGGACGCTGGCACTATTGGCAAAAAATCTTATTGTATTTCGAACACATCTATAAATATCTGCACTGAAGCTGACAGGACTTTCGCTGAAAACACACGCCCCACTTTAAGATGGGTTCCGCATTCCAGTTGCGCGAGTATTGAATCACTATCTCAATAAATTTTGTAGGTACTACGTAAATTGTAGATCCTTACAGCGACTGCATATTATAAACATTGTCTTGTGTCTTCTAAATCTTTACTAGGGTCTCCTAGTATATTCCATAGTATATTATAAAATTGTAATTTCATGATATGTTTTGTGTCAGATCGACACGGCTCTTCTGGATAAGATATCTTCAATACGCAAAACAGTTACACGGGAGATTTAGTTTAGCGACAATAGCAGCAACGCTCGCCTGTAGTCGAGCGATCCGGTATCTGATTTCTCGCAATAGTTTCAGCAATATTACTCCTGGTCTTAAGGTCTCGTAGTGATGCCAAGCATTGCCAAATCCCTAGGTATCTTAAGTTAAGCTGCTGCATATTGCACAAAATTTCTCCATATCGCTCAAAAGGTTATAAACTATTACAGACATTTCATGAGGTCACGCGACGTCGCTACGTCAATCTGTAACCCCTCGATGGATAGGTTGCTGCAACTATCGATGTAGAGCTACTGACAGCAGAAAGGACAGTGTTATGGAATAAGACGGGTAATTAAAATAGCCTTGGACATGCGAAAGCACCTAATCATATTAAAAATTTTAATGTTTTCGTATCCTCGTTTTGGAAACATTAACAGAAGGCTCGTTGGTAATTCTTAAAAAGTGTAACGTTTATCGTGATTGTGACAACATTTTCTTCTACAGTAGCTAGCCATTTACTTTGTCTCCATGTCAGTTTCATTAGTTCCAAACCGAACTGGTTATTATAGACTTATTTTTTTAGACTTACCTTCAATATTTATCTAGTCTCTAGTCTGTTTTATAATATGCAGCCGCTATTAGACAGCAAATAAGAACTCTTAAAAGATTGTTCTTGTTACGTTAGTATGGTATTATTGTTAGGTTAAAGTTTATTTTATTTATATTTTAGCAATGTTTTTAAAGAACATTTACTTAGTTTTCAGCAAAAATATTATAAACGTAAAATCTTTTCCTGTGAATATAATGACTAAACAGGAAAATTTGAAACTCCGAGAGCGCGTGAAGATTGACAAAGATTTATACCAATCGACCGAGACTTGCCAAGTAGTGACATCTTAAAAGAATTATTAATTTTACGAATTAATGAGAACAAATCTAAAAATAAAATGAGGAAGCAACAAAAAAAATTCTTGATTTTTATTTAGCTTCATTTATAACGTCGAATGCATTCTGAATTATTATATCTAGTAATCTAAATTGAGATGGATTTTATGATTTTAAGCCTTTATTCGCTACCGTAGTCACCGGTGACCGCGAATAATAAAAATTGCATTGTGTCTGCGGTTTGGCAGTCAAAGTGTTAAGACATCAATATAAATAACTGATAATAAAATATTCATGTTCATGGCCATTTTTTTTAAACGTTTCAAAAATTGTAACCTCTTACTTGGGAATAATTTCACAACGCATAAACACCTAGGCCGAAACAAAAAGCGAATAGGGATCGAACCTGCGACTGTTAACGCGGAAGGCAAATACTTAGCCACTGCGCAAAACATGAACTCTATCTCAAGAGATTGCAAAGCATTAAATTTCTTTCTTCTTTAAAAATGTACACAAAGGTTCTCAATAAGGAAAGTTCTATCTTTTTTACTGCGATCCCGTGATAACCCCAGAATTAACCGCGGCGACCTTGATATTGCTCCGTCTGAGCAAATATTTTTAGCGACGCTCACGATCTCATACGAGGTGAAAGAGAATTAATATATCTCACATGCTGTAAATTATGTCATCTAACGCAACGTAAACATCCATGAACTTGAATTATGCTGTTAAATCAACGACCCGAACGATCATGATGTAAAAAGTTTATAAAGAAGGGAACGAATGAAAATACGCAGGACTACTTAATTGAAAAAAAAAAAACAGTTTATGCACTACTGCATTATAAAAGTTTCCTATAACTAACTATACTTTATGAAGTACCTACACGACTTAGCTTTAAAAATGAAAAAAAATAATCATGTGTGCATTTGGCATAACCACTTTGTATAACCAAAAGTATTTAAAGACTCACTACATAAATTAAGTTTATACGAGCAAAACAAAACTGTCAACTTCTAAGGATTATTAATTTAATGATAGAATAAATAAGGTTTACTTTTTAATATTTTTAATACTGATGCCAGTTTGAACAAATGGGCAAAGTGACCGTGACGGTTGTCGCACTTACAAGTGTCACCCGATATGGATCAGCAGTCGCTTCAGCAAAGGATGTTTATTGACGTGTATCGCCACAAATGCGGTAATGCCAACGAACTCGTGCCAATAAACTTACGCACTGGAAATATGATTAGTATACACAGGATTTTATGTCAGCAAACAAAAATGTAGCCCAAGGTACAGGTACTAATGTAGCTGATCTTAATTTACGAAAACCCCTGATACCGCGTCAAAATTAATTTAAAAAATAATTGTAATGATCTTCTCTTCTAAACGAATATTTTTCGAAGCTGAATATTAGCGAAATAATTAGTTTTTTTTATTAAATCATAATATACTTAAATAAAAGTTATTCAAATATTAAATACTTAGTACAATTTAAGTCGATTGAAGCGGTAGATTTTCTTTTATTACTTCGATACGCTACGAGACCCACGCTTAATACAAAAATATTTTTCAAGATCACTAAATAGTTTGAATCTGTGTTTATAATAATGTTTAGTGACGTCGTCATTCATTATATTTCGAATAGATTGAACAGTATTGAACTTTCCAGACACTTTAAACTGTTGTAGCTCAAGCGCACACAGTCTACTTTTAACGTCGAGAATGCTCGATGTCGTAACTGTGCAAAAATAAACAGTGTTTGAGGTTCTAATGTCTTTTTTCGTTCAGTTTTTAAATAACACAAATAATTACACTGCACTTTCATCTGAAATGTAAGTGTTTGTAAACATGTATTAGACGTTTTTTATCTTTCACAGAACAATCCACTGCCTACGACATCTTTAAAAAGACTGGTCGGTTCACACCACCTGCGCGATCTATTCCTCGGTTTAGGAAGTATACTGTAGAAGACTTCCAATTCATCAAGGTACTCGGGAAAGGCAGTTTTGGCAAGGTAAGTTCTATTTCTTCCGTCTTCGTCAATATTTTCGTTTTGTTTTCTTTTTCTTTCAAGTACGGATCTTTCAAAAGCATTTGAAACACCAGGAAATTAATTAGTCAGTGGTTTCTGTTCGTAATTATTGTCTTTGTTTTCTCTTGTTGACCTAAATCTGGCTCGGAGCAGTCAAGTGCCAGATTTCCGACGTGATGCTTGGCTTCGAGATTTAAAAATGGATCAATATATCACAACAATCAAAGAGATCATCTTATCCTACTTTCTGATAATGCCAAAGTCGTAATTTTTCTGTGTCTTTGATTCAGTGTGATGTAGTATCGCGAAAGTAGGTTTTTGAAGTTTTTACTACAACTATTTTTCAATACCCATCTGCATTTCTGCACAGCGTTTTACTTCTAAATTACTACCAAGAAAAACTTATTTTATTTTGTGAAAATCCAAGGTGTATATAAATTCTTCGTCCCAAAATAAACGAAAACTGAAACAAGGGATTTTGCCAAGAGAAAAAACAGCTTTCGCATACATAGATAAGTTTTGTGTACACGTAACAATTTGCAACGAACTACAGACAGTGTTTAGCCGCTGAAAGACACGTCTATTATTATGAACATATGACAAAGTCGACAAACTCGTCACATTGTGTTAGGTAGGTAGTGGTACGTACTATAAAAATAATAATAAGGCCATCAATTTGTAAAACCGAAGTTAATATATTGAAAATATATATTGATACTCAAGTAGGTAAGTTTCAGTAGTTGGAAGTCCCTGAAACTACTATATTTTCAATTACCTTTACCTATTTTGCGACTCAATGCCTAACTTCTTCCGCAATTCTAAATTATTACTGTTTTCATTTAAGACTTGCGTATTGCGGAAACTTTTGTTTTAATTTATAGAAAGTACGTATCGTTGGCGAATTTTATCGATATCGTCGAAGATTCTTGTAGTTTGGGCTTTTTTATGCTCGCTTTTGCAATAAGAACCCTGAAAACCTGATATTTTTTTCTTCGACGTTCGAGTTCTTATGTTATATAAGAATTAGAATAATGAAATATTAATTAGAACTATTCATGAGCTTCAACATTTACCATGTCTGAAGATAAGCTCTAAGGACTACTAAGTGAATACTGGAAACTGTAAGTGAAGAATCGGAAATAAACAAAAAAAATTTATCGTGTCTATA
This sequence comes from Protodeltote pygarga, assembly GCA_936450705.2. Lineage (NCBI taxonomy): Eukaryota > Metazoa > Arthropoda > Insecta > Lepidoptera > Noctuidae > Protodeltote > Protodeltote pygarga. The sequence goes on from OW388251.2 coordinate 11,988,654, forward strand.
GTTTTCTCAGAACCTTAGTTATTCTGCCTACTCTAAACTGTGTCAGTGTTAGGAAATCAAATTAAAATAGAATTAACTACCTGTGAACGAATAGACTGAATTAAATTAGGTCACTAAGAATGACAACATAATAAAACGGACGATGCGACAAGATTGAGGCAAGCTAATTTAAGGCTGCGCAAGCCGGCTATTTTCCCATACAAACGTAGAAGGGTGATTATGTCACTATTTGAAGTTGTACACCCAAAAATGAGCATAGTATCGAATTGTCTCGTCATTATCTAGGCTTATTGCTAAATGGAAGAGTAAAAAAAATAATAGTTTGGCAGTAACAAGCCTCCAAAGATCCATATTTTAACACAAATTTTAACGCATCTTCGGGCGTAAATTAATAACATTAGGAGTATGACAACTTCAACGTAATATACCAATAGGCATGGATTATTACATATAGGTATTAGGTAATTCGTAATACGCTTAGTAAACGTAATTAATAATATTTGTCTACCTTGCAAATGCAACATAATGCCACTAATGTACCTACATAGAATAAATATACTCACAAGGAGCTTGTGTCGCTCGGACTGGGGCGGCGCGGCGGTGGCGACCTCAGGGTTGTCACATTTCAAATATAAATATTTGGTATTAAAAAAATGTATTTTCTTATTGAATGAAATTTATTTATAACATTTGAGTTTGAGTTTGAATAATAATTTACTTTTTATGACATATATTTTCTTATATGAATTATAAATTATTTATTTCATAAACTAATAAAATAATTAATCATGTAAAGTTCATATCACATTATTAAAAATTCGCATAATGCACCAATCTTTGCGGAAGATTTGTAGGTAAATTTTATTGGGTAACGTGTAGGTCTAGTAATCACAATTATTTACAAGCAATATATATGTTTTAGGCATTTACAAAATTCACAAGAGGCTAACCGGAGTAATTAGTGCAAACAAAAAAAAAGAAAATACGCATTGACTTGATAACCTCCTACTGTATGGACATCGGTTAGAAACGAGTCATGATGCTATAAAACTTATTTTTACCATTTTTCTAATTTGTAACTTTTGGTAAGTAACATTATTTTAAACCAACTGCCAACCCTAACTCATGTCCCTTATGAATCAATAATGAACGAATCTCGTATTACTAAGTTTATATTTGTATTTATTTATTTTTGTTCTTGTATATTTTATTATTACAGTTATTGTTGTCTTTACGAAAATTTATTTACTTTAAAACAAATAAAAATTAAGTCATCCATAAGTTGATATTTCCTTTGATCTTTATAAATAGTAATATAAGTTACTCAGGGATAATGTTGCATTCTAATGGTGAAAGAAATTTTGAAATCGGACTAGTCGTGTTTTAGTTTATTCGTTACAAACATACAAAAATACAAAACTTTCCTCTTTATAATATTAGTGTAGATTGTTACCTTTTGTTTATTTTGTTATTTACTTCAAAAATAACATCGTTACATCGTGCGTCGTAACACACACAGTAAATTAGAAGCTAGGTACACGCACATACCCCTATACGGGTGTGTGTGCGTGTGCACTAGCTTCTAACTGCTCATCACTGGGTCTATCTCTTTCTCACGCGATGCTTGGTGAAATAGCAAGCATTTAAGCCACGCCCACTAGCGAGATTGTCTTCGCGGCATGCGCGCTCTTAATGTGGAAACAACATATCATAGGGAAAATCATAAAAATATTTTACTAACATTTTATTAGGTTCCAATGGGCACGATCACTATACGCATTATTATATTATAAGTACGTCAGTAGACGTCTCCGGTTCTCAGCAGGTACACTACCAACGTCATTGAATAAGCTAGCTGACTAAAATATTGAGTGTCTCGTTTATTTGACAAGTGACGATATAATGCTATTAATTTCTCACATTCGAGACGGTGTGAGGCGAACACGGCAGTTAACAGTGACGCACAAGACTTCAAAGACTTTGTCAAATAAAGATTTTATTCTGCATGTATAGGGCGATGAACTCGTAAAGCTTTAGACCACAACTGTCCGTTTAATGTCAAAGTAATAACTTAACTTTAAATGTTCTAAAAAATTTCAACAATTAACGGCTTTGGACCGAAATTTCCTCAAAAAAAATCACGTACTATCGTAAACTCCACATGTACTATCGTGGACAAAGCCGGTGTACCACTCTTAAGGTTAGAATCGCTTTCACCCGGCGCGGCGGCGGCGTCCGAACGAACGTAGCGCTAGCCCCGCCCCTACGCACGTAGCATAGTCCAAAACATTTTGATCCCAAAGTGGTGCACCGTTTGTGTCCGCGATAGTACATACGTTTCGGGTAAACATTATAATATACATCTAGTATAAAATTTAGTTTATCTAATATAGTTTAAGATATCGCATATTCAAGAGCTCTACCTACCTAAGCTCTTGTTAAAACTTCTTTCAGCTCTCCCTAATAAGAGCCAATTCCTTGACCTCCTTAAACGTCACGACCTTCATTTTTCTTTGATGTATGCCGGGGCCTTTTTTCTCTATGATGTTTTTTATGATTGTGTCGTAGTCGTGACTTAGGTGGCCTGACATTGTTTGATATCAGTTGCCTTTTTTCTTTCACTCTTTCCAGTGGCCTTCGTTGGTCACTCTTTCCATCCAGCTATTGCCTCCCATTTCCTCCAGCGCTATATTTCAAAGGCTTTCAGTCTTTTTTATCTTTTCTTATAATGTTCCTATCTTTTTTGCATAAAATGCTAGTTAGTTGCAATACGTCTTTAAGATACGACACTTATGTTGCTAGTACTAGACTCAAATGTTATGTGGTTCAAAATACTTCAAACTTGATCCAGAACTGTATTACTTACTAATTTTCGTAATAATTGTTTAAATCAATTTTTAAATGTAATAAGTTTTGCTAAGTTTGTTATTGTTGTTAAAGACTGTAAAAACGTTATTGCTCATGTGGTCTAGCGGAACCTCACGATGTTGTTGATTCTTCTTGGCAACGGTTGTTACGCAAACCATATGAATAAAAAAAAAAAACTCTTACGCCCGCATTTAATTTTTACGTCTCCGCGTTAGGAAATTTTGCTATAAATATATTAAATAGAAATGGTACACCACAACTGTACAACTCCTTACAACTGTATGTACTGTAACTATATGTATGTAACTGTGTACAACTCCTTGTATTTTTACTGTTTCATTACCCATCTTAAAAAATGCAAATTGTATAGTTCGAGTATAGTCAACATAAAATACGATTTGAGTAGAAACGTTTATCTGTAAACCTAACCAAATGTATAATTATCACAATAAAGTCTATTAAAATGATTACCAATACATAATTGGAAGATAACACCTGTATATAAACTCGTAAAAAAACAATTTTGAATACTATAATATTTAAGTCTTTCTTTATGAGTTTTCTATTTATAAAGTTTAGTGTTTGCGTAGTAAATAATGTGGACATAAAATCAATGGTCTCGTAATGCTGTCAGCGTTGGGTTATAAACTGCGTTTGTCGCCTATAGTAGCGTCGCGATTTCCTTTCAACTCAGTGTAAAATTATCTACCAGCCGATATTGTGCAACAAACTGAATTCAACACCATTTCTGAACCACCTGCTTACGTTCAGTGACTTAGCAAGAAACTCATTGGTGACTCTTGTAATATTTTAATTTGCTTCACTTCTATCTACTATTTCTTACCTATTTAGAGACTTTGTTTTAAAATCACTATAGATATAGATACAATAGGACCTATAAATGCAATATTATAAAAAAAGCTCAAACATTTCCTTTTTATATTGTTTTCGGATAACTGAACAAATCGATAGGTTATGAGGCATATTATGGAGGAATTACAATATGTAAGTAATTGAATGATTTATTATTGTAAATAAATGGATGTTTACATGTCGGGAGTGTTTATAATTATAATCACTCTGTGCCGCTCTTGCTAAATGTGTTGTGTGTGTTGTTACGAAGATTAAATAGTTCTGAATTAAAATAGAATAAGATTTGCATTTCGATTTTCCATCTAAAATGCAGATTTCTTAAGCCTTGTAGCTCAGTGCCACTAAATTTAATAAAAATATGCTGTACCATGTTAATTGCTTTCGTTAATTAAATATATGCAGTGGTGACCGTAACCTCCGTGATGATGCGTGATGGCAGCTTGCCACTGCAGCTTAGCGATTCGCCACAGTTTACCTGCCGTACTATCGTATTGTAACATTAGATTTATACACTCTATTTTGGGTGCCTACATCACTGGCCACCTTTCCAACGTCAAAGAACACGTGTCATCGGCCTCCACTCGACACACTGTCGCCTAAAACGATTGTACATCGTAGCTTAATAGTCTATACTAATCAACAATTAGGTACCTATTATATACAGGATAATACGAGGTATAGGTAGCCAGAACAACAAGAATCTTTCAACGAATTCAGAAGCGAACTATTTTTCTGCGGTGTATTTTTATTCTTTTAACGGGTGCGTCATGTACACAAACGTTTTCATCAATTCTTATGGATCTAGTTGTTCCAGAGTGAATATTACATAATAACTTGCAAGATTTAGGAATATTTTTTTGTTATTATATTTGCCGTCGTAATTTAATTAAGAGCACTTAATTACCTACCTACGCATTTGATTTTCATCACAATAAATTATCATGTGTGTTACGTTGAAATTGATTTACTGCTATACCAAATACACGTTTATTAGCAAGAGTAATCCTCGTGTTACGTGAGCCAGAACGCAACGTCTTCCTGGTTTTGTACTGCTTGGCCCAATTGCCTTTGAGAAGGAGCCAAGAATACGGAGAAAGCATGATATATATTATGAATTATAAAATGAAAACTTCTGTCGTGCGGATGTCACATTCGGCTTCCTGCACCATATATCAACACTTAATTTTATACTAACTTTGTTTTTGTTATTGCGTTGGGGTATTTGCTAAGTATGCCAATAGTAAAAAAAGTGTCTGGAAATATTTTAATGTAGCAAAATAACCACTCTTTATGCGAAAACAAACAAGTTGGAAGATTGAGTGACTTGATCTTTGGTCTCAATCTAGCTGTCTACATGACTTTCAAATACAAATCTTTTACGCACACAGTCCGTTATTGTGGCATCCGCTAATGATTTGCGGTTCTTTAAATAGCGCCGCACCGCACCGGTATCAATAACTATTTGTCTCTGTACTAATGTATTTGTGTTCGCCCACGCACTGAACTGGAGAAATATAGCTTGTACTTAGTACTGAATAGAAATCGGTACCTCTGTTCGCATGTTTATCTCTGTCTAAAATCGTTATTATGAGCAATTTGAACCTATTAGGTAATCGTCATAGGTTCAAATTCCTAGATTTGCAAAAAAACTAAAGTTTGTAATTTTTGTTGAAAAGAAGTTGATGGATGTAACTACTATCTGATATAGTTGTGAAAGAGAATTTCGATACCACGGACAGGGTTAAATTACTTAGCTTAGTCGCAGAGCGACTGGGAGCTTTATCGAGTAGGTCGCAGATTCAAATCACGCTCGTAATCGATTCTTTCTTTCTACAAAGATGTCTAACTTTATAGTGTTCGCAAGTATGTATAAATATTTATCTTCTATCTATACATATAAAATGCTTTGTCCTGAATGACTGACTGACGGATCAACGCACAGCCTAAACCGCTGATCGTAGAGACCTGAAACTTGGAGGGTGTATTCTGTGTATGACGTAGGGATCCGATAAGAAAGGATTTTTAGAAATACTACCTCTAAGGGGGTGAAAAACGGGGGCAAAGTTTGTATGGGACAACGTGATTTCTTGGTCCAATCTACTTCAAATTTTGCATAAACATTCTTTTACAGAATTAATGGAACACGTGTTTCGTATTTTATTAAAACTTATCGCCTAACGGGGTTAAAAAAGGGTAGAAAATTATTTTCGGGGTGATTTGCATCAAAATTGATATCAATACTCCTTAGTGCTTTTGATTTAAACTGGCTTGGTGCAATGTAATACCTTTTAAAATTGGAATGTCAAATATAAATCGGATTCTAATTCGAAAGGACATTGACAGGGTTTGGACCAAGTGCTGCCCAGGAATGAAAGTACCTCCAGTGGTATCGTGGCATTAATTTACATCCAAAAAAATTATTTAAAAAAAAATTCGTCCCAGAAAAAAAAAGTTTTGTTGGTAATAATTACTTTTCATTAAATTATGAGTAAGTATGGGATGTTTTTCTCTCCAAAATACATAAATCTACATCTAATATATCTTAAAACATTGTCCTGTAGCACCAAAAGCGGTACAGGAATGGAAAAATCGGGACAGAAATATGCCTAAGACCCTTTTATTCAAAATCACAGATTTTATTATTCAATCTCATTACTTAATTAGGGTTGGGTTTTTTTCCAGTAGGGCTGAAAAGCGGGATGTCTCCCGCAAATAAATTTTGTTCAAAATATTCTACTCTACGTGAGCGAAGCCACGCGGGAAAAGCTAGTCTTGTATAAATACGTGAACCGATAATTGTGTATCCTTTTTTATGAATATTGCGCACACGGAAAAGTGTGAAACTTGTCATAATAAAAGTTAATATGGAGAAGTGCAGAAAGCTAAAATTTATAAAAAATAATACATTCCAATTTCAACTACTGCCTGGACCATTTATAAAAGTTTATGTATTTATTTGCAAAAAAACTAAAGGACCTTTATACCTAATGGCTAACGGCATGGGTCTTCACATAGTTTCTTTTTTTTTTCAGGTATTATTAGCGGAACTTCGTGACACAGAGTACTACTATGCTGTAAAGTGTTTGAAAAAAGACGTGGTTTTGGAAGACGACGACGTTGAGTGCACATTGATCGAGAGGAAAGTTCTAGCACTTGGCACTAACCACCCCTACCTCTGCCATTTGTTTGCTACTTTTCAGACGGATGTAAGTAAACTAATAATATTTTTATTAATATTTCATGATCCACGATGACATTTCAAATAGCTTTATTGGACTAAATCTTTTGAAGAATTTATTGGTAGTTACGCATTTTTATTTTTATAAATATCGAGTATAAACTGAGAAAAAATATTCCATAAATTCATTATTAAATTGGTATATGGTGGGCAAATTGGTGGTTTTAGTAAAAATTGGCGCACAACGTGGGATCTAATGGTTTTAGGACAGCAGTTATGATTTCCGGTGGCTTTTGATATTTAATAACTTATTTAATTTACGTTTCAGTCTCACCTGTTCTTCGTGATGGAGTATCTTAACGGCGGTGACTTGATGTTCCACATTCAGCAAAGTGGACGATTCCCGGAGACCCGCGCGCGATTTTACGCTGCGGAAATAGTATCAGGACTTAAATTCTTGCATAAACGAGGCATTGTTTACAGGTAATATTACTGCTATGGTTAGCTTGTGTTATTCCACACCTGGGCAAAAGCTTTCCATAATTTTCATACCTTGCTGACCAAAAAATTACATTAGGTATTTGATAGTGTAATATAATAAAAATACTAATTAGATCTTTGGGAATCGAACTTTCAGATTTGTCTATTTTTTAGTATTTTCCAGTCTTAATCTATGGGTTCCTGTATTAGTTGTTACACAAGTGATGGTTATTTCTTAAACGCGCATATTTACGAATGTCAGAGATGTGTACCTAGATTCGAAGCTCCGATCTTTGACTTACCAGTCTAACGGTCATATCAGTAGGCTATCACTGCGTTTGAAAAATTACAAGTAAGTTATTTGACCAAGATCACTTACATACGAGTACTATACTAAAATATAATACAAAGATAATACGAAAGATAAATTAGTAAATACTTTCCAATTTTTTTAAACTTTTACCTGTAGGTTTTTTACATAAATAGGTACTTACATTAAAATTAGGTATATTATTAAATATAATTTAAATAATTATATTTATACTAAAAACTAAACCGAGATGTATTTGTATTTCCAGAGACTTAAAACTGGACAACATTCTACTGGACTTCGAAGGTCATGTTCGCATTGCTGACTTTGGCATGTGTAAGCTTCAGATATATTTGGAGAAGACGGCCGACACCTTCTGCGGTACCCCAGACTATATGGCACCGGAGGTAAGTTTAAAAAGTTTTAATAGGAATGTATCCTGTAGACACGACCGTGTACTCGAAGTGTGTGGAAAACCCTTTGTGGGTACCTCACTACCAAGGGCTGTGATAGGATTATGACTAAAAGTCACACGGTGTTCGTTAATGAACCTTTGGGCGCGTACGATAATCACTATCTTGAGAATATGAGAATAATTCACCGCGGCGCGCTCCACAACTCTTAATATTACCTATCTCTAAATTTAAATTATTTAATAGATTACGGTACCTACTTACTATTTTTGTTTCTTTAAGGTATAATACCATTTTACAATACTCAAAATTCAGACCGAAACAAATATTTCTCGATAACACAAATATTTGACATGTCCGAGAATCGAATCTACAACACTAAGAAGAAGGTGAAATCGATTAACCTCTACACCGATCATGTACTCAATAGTTACTACTCTACCTTTGATTATATGGATAGGTACTACCTATCACAATATATATTCAGGGCAAAATAATAGCACTATTATAGCTACAGCTATTGAATCTAAAGCAGACATTCTTGTAATGAATGACAGCGGAAAAGCAAATAAATATAACTTATTGAGTCAATGAATTGCCAATCTAATAACAATATATTGATCGAATGATGTGTCAATGGGACGCATAGATCGTGTCATAATTTATGTTCCTTGAATCATGCAATCAACTGCCAATCTCGTGGCTGGCACTCAAATTGTGTTACCGACCGGTCAAAGGTGGATGCCTTTTAATGCGAAAAATTCAAGTACATTCAAGATTTTTTTTTTCTTTGATTCCACCCGCATACCTAGTACCTATACCTGCAGACCAAGGGCATCGCTTGATATTTAGCGATAATTGAGAGTGAATAATAGTAGATACCTGTCAGTGCAAAAGCTCCATTCCTACTGCCCTTCGTTTTTTCCTTTTTTGGCTCCGGTTTTCCTCTTACAAAATTTACCCCTCACCTAGCGAGCATCATTGGTAGATAGGTAGGTATGCCACTATTTTACCTGTTTTTAAACTGGTTTGGTAATGATGTTCGTGCCTTATTTCAGATCATTAAAGGATTGAAGTACAACCAGACGGTAGACTGGTGGTCGTTCGGCGTGCTGCTGTACGAGATGCTGATCGGCCAGAGTCCGTTCAGCGGGTGCGATGAAGACGAGCTGTTCTGGTCCATTTGTAACGAGATGCCGTCCTACCCGCGCTTCCTTTCACACGAGTCGCTCACCATACTCACTAGGGTAAGTTAAGTTTAGCTTTTATTATCTTCAACTGCAAGTTGGTATGCAGAGTTTTAAGTCATAGTTTTCTTTAAGTGAAACCACTGAATAAATAATAGTAAAACTAAACGCTGGTTTCGAATGTTTTCACCTTTCGAGCAGAGCAGAGCGCCAAGATGTCCTTTGCGAAGCAAGCTCCTCTAGACATTCAGAAGTTATGTGCAAGCTTTAAATGTATTTTTTGCGATTGTTAATTTATATATATTTATTTTTATTGTCTTTTTGATATATATATGTAGTTATATATTAATGTTTGGTTTATTGTTACATGCTTCCCAAAAATAAATTAGGTACCGCGGACTTGTGAGTCATGAGGACTTAGGGCAACCACAGTTCTCAATAAAATATTTCACTTTAAGAATAGTTTGGGTCACTACTGTGTGGCGCTCATTTAGTTCAATTTCTTATTCCACATTCCTAGGCATTTCTATTTTATAATGCAACGAGACCCCAAAACGAAGTATTTTATTACCAAATAAGTCCATATTCGTACCTTTATTGTTTCAGTTATTGGACAAGGACGCGCGGACGCGACTAGGCGGCACCGAGTGCATGCACGGCGACATCCGAGACCAAGACTTCTTCCACGCCATCCACTGGGACAGACTCGAGAGGCGTGAACTGGAGGCACCTTTCAGACCACGAGTGGTAAGAATACATCAATTGGAATTTACGCCCTTTTTCCTCAATATAATATTAATATAGATAAGTAGGTACCTAAATAGTCTTAAAAAATGTAAATAGTGTTAATTATTTACAATTCTACTTAAAATACAATACAGAATTGGAATAATGACAACAAAATTTTACAGAGACATCCGATGGACACCCAATACTTCGACCGCGCATTCACCGGCGAGCGACCTCGTCTTACCGCGGTCGAACCACACGTACTGCGCTCTATGGACCAAGAGCCCTTCAGAGGTTTCTCCTACACTAACCCCAACACGACGGACCGCTAACATCAACTCTAACGCGTAGAGCGATATGGTTGAAATTCCCTTGTTACATTTAGCAGGCGGGCCACAACGCGCGTTCTCAAAGTTTCTAGAACGTTCGGTGTGATCGTTGGTGTAATTATTGGTGATTTTTTGTCCCGCTGGGCGGTAGTAAACACTGGCAAGCAATTGTAATAAATAAAAAGCTACAATAGAGGCCCAGGTAGTAATAGAACATTTGTACACATGTTTGAATTATTATGGGTCAATTTAAAATCTGCCGTATGTGTTTTTTTTTATTAAAATAAAGCGAATCGGTACCTACATGTAGAAGGTATCATAATGAGGGCTAGTTGGATTGTTTTTGCTACCAGGGCTCCACTTGGAGTGGGCTGACATTGACACTTGAAAATTCTAACAGATCTCTTTGCACGAAAAAGTTCACATAAAATTAAAGTTAAGATTCAAATACCCGCTAAAAACAGATAAATACAACTAAGGATCATTCAAAATAAACGAATTATGACGATAATTGCAATAATTTGTATTTGCAATAATTGAATTGACAGGTATAATGTCAGCGCAGTCCAATCGAGCGACAACTGGAGAGCTGAAAATGTTTTGCCCTCATTAAAATCAGTTAAAATGCATATCAGTTATCATATACAATTAGTGTCTGGTACACAAATCGTATTGTTATGGATAGGTGTTAGGTTTAAGAGCAGTAACACACATGCCGAAGGAATCATGCTTTAAATAAGACATTTAAAAAACAACATTTAAAAAATGCAACAATATATTATTTTAGCTTGTGTGTTACATAGCCAAGTATCTGTATAGCAAAAAAAAAGAATTTATGTCTACTTTATTTATTGATTTGATTTAAATTTTACACAGATAATCGAAAAACTGTTGAAATGTAATGTTAAATGTTAATTATAATAAACATTCAAAACAGTTAATGCTTCTTATCATTAGATAATATTGAATTGAAATCGTTTTTATTTTAAACAGAGCGCTAATGTATTTGTAGTACAATATTAGATCTACAAGTGGAACTAGTTAATGATTAATTATTTAATATTATAATAGTCCTTGTGTATTAAGAAATTATACCATAGTTTGTTCGGATTGTACATTGTTTGTTGGATAATAAAAGTATAAAGATAATGTGTGATTTCTATATTCATAATATTGAAAGCTGAAGGCTCGTCACAACCGAGCCTCCGACTACAACCACCACTTGCCAGCTGTTCCTGGCCACCGCACCGGTGACTAGGACCGCGGAACAGTACGTATGTTTGAACGCGCTTATCTCTAGAACTTCCAGTCCGATTTGAAAAATTATTTGAGTTTGATAGCTCGTTTATTAAGGAAGGTCATAGTTCATATTAATATGGAATATTAGGACAAATTAAATTCTATACGAATGAAATCGCGTGCGACAACTGGTTTATTATGAAGCTTCATTCATACAACATTAAAACTTTTAGGCTTACAGATAACACACATCTTACTTACTAGAGTACCTACCTAGGTATAAATAGACACAAAATAGATCAAAATTCTTTTCGAGATTTCCAGATCCATCTAAAAGATTACGATAACATCGAAGTATCTACTTATTAATAATACGAAATTAAATTCTATACGAATGAAATCGCGTGCGACAACTGGTTAATATGAAGCATCATTCATACAACATTTTGAAACTGATAGGTTTACAGATAACACACATCTTACTTAGATACCTACGTAGGTATAAATAGACACAAAATATAGAGCGAAATCTTTTCAAGATTGCCAGTTACATCTAAAAGATTACGATAACATCGAAGTACTTACTGATAATACGAAATTAAATTCTACACGAATGAGATCGCGTGCGACAACTGGTTAATATGAAGCATCATTCATACAACATTTTGAAACTGATAGGCTTACAGATAACACACATCTTACTTACTAGAGTACCTACCTAGGTAGGTATAAATAGACACAAAATAGATCAAAATTCTTTTCAAGATTTCTAGTTACAGCTAAAAGATCACAATAACATCGAAGTACGAATGTATATACTAACGTCATTTTCGAGCAGAAACTGTGCGTCTTCGATATAGGTATCGAGCTTATACAGCCGCATGAACATGGGTGTGAAGTGAGAAGCACAAACGCAGGTGCACCCGCGCATCGGAGCCAGCGCGGAAGGGGTCAGAGGTTATTTGACTGTGTTAGTGGCGAGTCCACGACACCCAGATAGTCAGACGGATCACACTGCTACCGTCTGGCGTCTACTACTTATTAATTACTGGACGCCGTACTATCTTATATTAAAATAATTTTATCTTTACGATCACCAGCAGTTATAGACGGTAAGTTAATAGCCGTTAACTGTGATCATATAATTATTCAAGTATCGGATTTAACCCCGCAATTGGGGTTACCGCTGCCCGTTTTGTCTGCTTGTCACCTTCGCACACCATTCTAACCGAATTCTGACGCTAGTTAGCCAGAAGACGAAGACCACCAAGAATCCTGACGCAACGCTCTTTATCACAATCCGCCATCAACGACTAGCAAATAAGGGAAATGTTTTCTACGATGCATAATGAGTGGCCTTACAATTACAACTACGACCTTTTAAAAAAAATTATGTTCACCTACGTAAGTACTATCGTGGACAAAGCAGGTGTACCGTGTACCACTCTTAAAGTTAGAATCGATTGGCGTTAGCGTTGAAAAAAAGCATGAAAAATTCCCGTTTTTTTCCAAATCTGTTGTTTTTTTCAATGTTAGATTCGAAACTTTGAAGAAAATTTGCCAGAATATATTTCATATTTTTTCCAAAAAAAACTGTAAAAAACCGTAAAATATATAAGAAACTTGAAAAAATCATGTTTTTTATGTCAGTAGTCGCTTATTTACTTGAATTTTTAATGTTATAAAAAACCATAATTAGTTTTTTTCGTGAAAAAAACAAATCGTTTTTTTCGGCATTTTCAACGCTACTTGGCGTCCGAACGAAGCGCTAGCCCCGCCCCTACACACATAACATCGTTCAATGCATTTTGATGGCAATGTGGCGTACTGTTCGTGTCCGCGATAGTACGCTATTATTACATTCAAGACTTAGACACCAGAGTTTTATTTATTAAATTCAGGTAGGTGTCACACGATCGACATAAATCAATTAGGTATACAACTCAAAATAATCTTAGGTATTTATATAGGTAGTGTGTCTACAACAACCAGTCTGCTTCTTTCTACTTACAATCAGTTTCGGCTGACTAGATACCTAAACAAAATAATTATAGATAGATACGTATTACTATGCTAAGGCTAAATTACACCAAATTCTTAATTTGAATTAAATGTTTAATAATAATAATATTCTCCCGACCGAATTTCGGTCACAGCGGCCAATCTCAACGGAGACTAACCAATTACGCAGGAGATATTATAGTGCACAAGTGTGTGCGCAAACACAGGTGCACTCTCTATTCCCTCACTCTCATTGTCCGATGGGACGGCCTTCCGACACGATCGGAGAGAGATCAGGCGCAGGGCCAACAGCTTTACGTGCTTTCCGAGGCACGGAGTAAGCGATAATTAATTTATAAAACGCACATAACTTACGAAAAGTCAGAGGTGCGCGCCTTGGGTTCGAACCCGAGACCACTGACTTGCCAGTCAACGGTCACCACCACTAGGCTATCACGACTTAATTACGACACGATTAAATGTTTATATGATTAGCAAAACACAAATTAATAATTAGGATATTAGAATCAAATAAACAAGGTTTACCACTCTTAAAGTTAGAATCGATTGGCGTTAGCGTTGAAAAAAAGCATGAAAAATTCCCGTTTTTTTCCAAATCTGTTGTTTTTTTCAATGTTAGATTCGAAACTTTGAAGAAAATTTGCCAGAATATATTTCATATTTTTTCCAAAAAAAACTGTAAAAAACCGTAAAATATATAAGAAACTTGAAAAAATCATGTTTTTTATGTCAGTAGTCGCTTATTTACTTGAATTTTTAATGTTATAAAAAACCATAATTAGTTTTTTTCGTGAAAAAAACAAATCGTTTTTTTCGGCATTTTCAACGCTACTTGGCGTCCGAACGAAGCGCTAGCCCCGCCCCTACACACATAACATCGTTCAATGCATTTTGATGGCAATGTGGCGTACTGTTCGTGTCCGCGATAGTACGCTATTATTACATTCAAGACTTAGACACCAGAGTTTTATTTATTAAATTCAGGTAGGTGTCACACGATCGACATAAATCAATTAGGTATACAACTCAAAATAATCTTAGGTATTTATATAGGTAGTGTGTCTACAACAATCAGTCTGCTTCTTTCTACTTACAATCAGTTTCGGCTGACTAGATACCTAAACAAAATAATTATAGATAGATACGTATTACTATGCTAAGGCTAAATTACACCAAATTCTTAATTTGAATTAAATGTTTATATGATTAGCAAAACACAAATTAATAATTAGGATATTAGAATCAAATAAACCTTGATGAAAGGGTCCTAATATGATTACGTCAGTAGCCATAGCCAACACAAAAATTATTAACTTATAAATTAATATGAGTAATTGTTATTCAAATTAGAGATCACTGGGCCACATTCAACTATCCACTAAAATGTTTTTTGAATTAAGATTTAGATTCATAATGTGCTGCAATATCAGGATGTGTTATAAGGAATTGGAAAACTTTATGTTTGGTCGCGACAAAGACGTAGTGGCTCAGTTTAATTTCATACACATCGATTGCTACTATTGCGGGGTCTTGGATATCATTGTCATAGTTACTTAAACGCAGCATAAGTTCTGATTCCTTCCGTTCATCTTCTTTTAGTTTCATGATGTTTGGTCTACATATCAATACCTGAAAAAGTAACATAACATCAGGTCTGGTACTTCGAAGTTGGATAAAAATGTTTGACGAAGCACAGTACTAAGACGGCCAAGCTTGACAGAGGCCTACTCTGACATTAGGTTCAATACATCAACCATAAGATAAGAAGAATTAAACCCATTAACAATTTCTTTAAGGACTAACTACAACTAACTCAATACCTACCACAGTATAATAATTATACAGTATGGCAACTACGTACAAACGCTCGAAAACGACACACTCGCACAAACATGCGCAACGACGCGTCGTTGATACTGCGAGTACCGCGACGTTCGCTTAGGAGCCGAATCACCGGTGATTAGCCGCATCTCGGTCGAGACCAAGGAGCTGACTAATCATTTTCGTATACAAAACATTTTTACACAGAATTTTCGCAGCGAGTAATCACGTTTTCCTGTTTTTTTTAAACCATTAGGTATAAACTATGTTACCAACAAAGTTATATTTTTTTTAAAAATAGTTATACTAGTAACCTATTTTTCACATTGCTCGCGAAAACCTAAGACAAAGTACTTAATTATTAGAAAAATGAGTAATCATACAACAATACTTACGATGCCATTACTAAACCCAAGGAACAGCGTTTCACCATGTTCTAGAGCGCACGTCATGTTCAGAGCCTCAATGAGTATATGATGTGGGCTATGCGTAACGTCTAATCTCATTCCGTCGGTCCTCAACACACAATTAGAAAGACTCTCAGATTCTACATCCACTGCAAGTAAATTATATTATTATATAAATTATAGATTATATGGTCGCGACGCTTATTAAGGGTAGAAATACACTAGAGTCGTATCGTTTCGTTATGCGTCAGGTAATAATGACATCCCGCCCAATAGAGTTCCGCCTTGTCGTGACGGGGGACTTATTAGCCGTTGGAGCGGCCCAGGCAGGTTGCGGTGCTGTATTGGCGGCACCACAATTTATTAAGGCGGGCCGCGTTGTTCTATGGCAACATGGCAAAGGGTAGCTGGGCTGCGGCGGGAGAGGAGTATTAATATTTCGATATATGTACAGCCCTCCCTATCCTCTGCGGCCGTGGTGTGGTCGGCAACGGGACTATACTCATCCGCCCCGTCGCAACGAGGACCTTCACCATGTAACATGATGTGACTGTTGCACATGGTCTTCATCTCCGTGTGTCTTGGTGTGCCGTGATGGAATGTAAGTGTATTTCACCCCACCCCCGAGGACAGTCCATGCAAGGCGGTTTTATTCGGTATGCCGCATACCTCGAGCGAACGTAATAATAGCATGAGCTTGCTGCTACCGACAAGTTTATGATGGAACACCCAAAACTTCTTTACCCTGTAAATTATGGACTAGGTACTGATTTACAAAAACTTACCGGAAACCACAACATCACACACTTGGAACATCAGCCAATTTGTTGGATGTTTACTTGCTGCGACATTGTAATTTGTGATCTTTTCAAAACTCTGATTATCCTTATTCTCACGGTAAACCGTTCCAAATTTGGTGATCACAAAAACTGTTTCATTATGTAGATGTATTGCATATAAACTGTTATATAAGCTGCCGTAGAGACGGCCAACTAATCGAACCGTCCAGGTGTTGCCTCTCCAAATGGCAGCCAATACTATGTATCTATCGGTGACTATGATGATATACTGATCTTCAAGCCTACAAATGGACAAGAAGATGAATTAACACCACATTTGAACTGTGATCCCACTACCAATTTACATAATTGAATAGGTACAAAGTTAGTAAATTCTACTTACTTGAACAACAATACATTTTCCGCAAAGTTCAGTTGACGTATTTCTAATTGTGAATCAAGACGCAAGACTTTGCCGAATAAATTTAACACTCTTCGATCTTCAGTTCGTTGTACAAACTCAACGATGACATATTCATTTTCATGAAAATCAATTACATTTTCTGAAATTATACAAAAGAACGAGTAAACAAACTAGTCAGGTACAACCCTCGACAAACTTCATGACCACCTTGACTGGCTTTCCGATACGTAAGGCGCCCCGCGGAGCGCTTTTTGTATGACATTTACTACTGCGCAGCCATTGTAGCCAAGTTCAAGGCAGGTATGAAGTTTGGCAAGGGCAAACGAACAAAAAAACAGCGACATATTCCTTAGTATTTTTTTTTGTAATTATTTCTTTCGTAGTGTTGTATTCTATTGGATCCTCCGTATACTTATGCAGGACCCAACAGAATATAACACTTTTTTACACCTACAAGTTACAACACTTTTATATCTGTAGGATATCAAGTTTTGAAACAGGGACACTGCAAACACAGTATAAAGAACTTATTAGGCTGTGCTGCAAATAACTAACTACCTACCCAGGACCGTCATTAACCTATTGAAGGCCCTGAGCACTTTAGGGTAATGGGGCCTCTATGACTATGTTATATTTTAAAGATCTTTTTATTATGCATAAGAAGTAGGTTAACTCACTTGATTTTCAGAATATTTCAATATTTTATCGGTAATCATTGGTTAGCGGTAAGTGAACTATCAGGAACTACGGCGCCTGTGGATTTTGGGGCCCTGGGCAGTTGCCTATAGTGCCAAATGGAAAATTTGGTTCAAATTTATTTTTTCAAAAAATTCAAAACACCTTCCTGTTCACAGATCGATCTGATATTTGTTACATACCTTTAGTTCTGACGACAAAACTGTTTTACGTAAAAAAAATTGCTACTGATATTGTCTCTTATATATGTATAGGTATTTACTTAGTAGAATATTAGAAATATTACCACAATGTCTACTTACGTGACCTTTTAAAAGCTTTATTCACCTCTCCCGAGTATATGTTGAAATATCTTACTCTACCTTTAGATTTAACAATCAAGTTATCTGAAAAAATTAATAAAAATAGAATACTTTCGTAGTTTGAATATGAAAATAAAAATGTGTGCACAAAACAACACATACATATAAGTGATTTTTGAAAAGTTAAGCGGAAGCCAAAGCAGACAAAAAACAATAGCACAAACTACCTCCTAGCCTTATTACTACTCGTTACGACTGTCAAAGATCTACAATTGACAGCGGGGGCCAACAGCTTAACGTGCTATCCGATGCACGGAGAGTGACGCACGGGAAAAGTCAGAGGTGCGCCCTCTGACTTTTCGTAAGTTATGTTGCCTTGGGTTCGAACCCGAGACCACTGACTTGCCAGTCAACGGTCACCACCACTAGGCTATCAAGACTCCTATCATATATCATACTGTGCTGCTGTAAAAGAACCAACGCAACCTTTTAAAAACAGACTGGCCAAAGATACCAACTTCAAGCTTCATGCTGTACATGCATCAGCTTACTAAAACTAGCTAATTCACTTCCAGAATAATAATTATTATAGTAATTATTAAAGAAATACCATGAAAGATATGCATTTTTTTAATGCCATGCACAGCATACGATTGTACATGTTCTATGTTTGCAAACTGTAAAGAATTCCAAAGAACTGAATTAATTGCTGAATTCTTTGAGCATAGCTTTGATTTTCTAAGGAATGTAGTTCCCATGTTCATCATTCCATCTTGGACAATGCGCTTCCACATGTCACGAAACTGTAAAGTTAAGGACTTACATTAAAACTGTTGTTCCTATTCCCACTAAATCCTATAACTGTACAAGCTTTTGAGACCGAAAGTTCAAAATCTATTTTAAATTAGTGACATTCATAAACAACCTGGTATCTGAGTTTAAACTGCTTGTAGGCATCTGACATTACTTTGTACCCTTTGCAGCATAAACGGCCGTTTACTAATATCAACTCGATACCTCCACGTGTTATCAAATAAAGCGTCGGAGTCAGTTGGATGGGCGGGTAATAAAGCGGTCTAATAAGGGGTTCATTTTTTCCTTTTGAGGTACCGAAACCCTAAAAAGAAACAATTAATAAACGACTAAGAAAAATTTACTTTTAAATGCATAAAGAAATGTGCTTTTTTAAATTAAAACTTTCCGATGCTTATTTCACATTTGATTAGGTAAATAAGAAACACTTTTTAGAAATAGGTAATGAAAAACATAAACAATTATATCTAGGTATTTGTCCAAAACAACTATTGTAATATTGTTTAGTTTACAATACACAGTATGTAAAGTTTGACTTCAAAAATGTTTATTATGCTGAGTGGTTATAAAAGCAGTATATTATACCTTGGACAATTTCTTAAGATTTTGTTTCTACTAATCCCATGAATGATGAGGATGAACTTATTTTGTCTACTGCCGACTTGGAGAATAAATTACACTACTTTACAAGGTTTTTACCCTAGATAAAACTAATGTGAATCGGTAGAGTTAATAAACCCTATGTTAGATACTGAAGTGGAAAAAAAAATAAGACGTCAAGTTTTTTAAATATTTACTGTACTTGTTTTTAACGATTTTTTATGATCTATCTACAAAAAAATCAAAAATGACACAGATTACTTCTTCTTTTATTCTGATTAGCATCAGTTTCTCTTAATATGGACCAGCAGTAATCACCTAGTATATTTTTATCCCAAAAACCTTGGTACCTCTTTTCATAAATCTTAAATCTTGATGAAAACGTTCACCATATTCATCGCATACGCTTACTAGGTTCTCAGGAAAAAAATCCTAGTGCAAATGTAAAAAATGAATTTTTCATGACATATGCACTCCCATCTTATGTTAATTCTTCAACAAATTGGGAAGAATTTCTTCATAATCTTCTGATTTATGGTTGCCGAACAATTATTTTACTACTGCTTTATATGAATACCAAACATCTTTTTCCATACTAGATCAATGGACTATCAAAATTTCATCTTTAATATTTTTCTTATTTGAGGATCCACAAAGATTCCTTCTTTGACTTTGGCATCAAAAAGATTGGGATAAATGGTTTTTAAGTACTTAAAAGCAGGCCACTCTGTGAAGTGGTTGTTTGTGCCCTCCATAACATTGGGTGTTCAATAATATAGGTACTTCTTCAATTTTCACATATACATACCACTCAAGGAACACAATTTTTATCAAGATTTGTCACCTAGATTTGGAAATATTGAAAATAGGCTCGTTTTATGGCTTCAGTAATATATCTCTTATGTTTTGGTAGGATAATTTGACCACAAACATAGCAAAACTTATTTGGATTTAATTTACACTGTCTTAAGGCCATTTGGCAACCAATCAAAATGTTTTATTATAAGATTCATACAACAAAAGTGAATATTAACTCACGACTAAGCGAAATAACTTAATAAGGGTGTATAAAAAAAACTTGACAAGATAAAAATATAAGACATATGTTTTTGTCATAAAAGGGTAGGTAGAAACCATATTCAGTATTAATTGTTATGGGGTAAAGATTTTTTATTTTTTTGTAAAGTAGTGTTATTTTTTAGTGGCCCATTTATTAATCTACTTAAAAATCACTATTACTTCAAATTAAATTAATTAAATAAAGCCTCTACACGCGACGCCCCGATTTTACCTGCCTCTTACCTGCTCTCCTTTAGGCCTCCAGCACCCACAAGGGGGCGTTAGAGCCCACTTCGGGAAAGGTTGATTTAGATGATAAAGATGGATAGCAATTTTACCTCAATAAAGTCTTCTACGATGATATTCCATCGCTTGTTCACCAACAGTAACTGGATCAAAGACCCTAAATCTAAATATTGGCAAATTTCTGTAAGTATTTCTGGAGGACAACAACCCCAAGTCAATTTCTCATACGATAAAACAATGGATGATGCTTCTTGAGAGTCTTCAGTGGACATTTGGTTTGATGGTAGTGATGATGAAGATGATGATGCATTCTCGTCGACTAAAGATTCACTCATTTTTAAGTGATAGTTGGATTAAATAAATTAATTAGAATGAAGGTGCGTTAAAGGCTAATTAAGCTTATAAAGTAAATTTATCTGCTGCAGATAGGCTACATATTTCGACGCTTTTATGGTATATCAGCCTTTAAATTTGTCTTTTTCTTCTAAATTGAATTTCTATTATTCCACTCTTTAGTAGGTATAGAGCGACATAACTCAACTTATCACCATTAGGCACTTTTAAAATTAATATTTTGGCTTCATCAAGATTATTAAATCAAGCAATATGAAATCAAAACAGAAACACAATCAAAAGTATCAAAACAAAAACACTTTTGCCTTTTTTTTTCACTTTTGATGGACATTTGCTTTGAATCCACAGACTATCAATAACGTACTTGGCAAAAGAGTCTGGTAAGGTGACGTTTATATAATGTATGGGGCTTGGAACTAAAATAAATGAAAATTTGAACTGCAATCTGAGCTATACAATGAGAAAGAGCAAAATTATTATGATTTTTTGACGCATTTAAAAAGATTTTAAAGTCACCAGTTTTTTTTTAATGAAGCGGTGAAATATACCGAGCCTACAACAAGATATTGATAATTGGAAACCCTGTGGCAAATAACGTGACAGTGACAGAAATGTCAGACAGACTGTCAAACAAGCGGTTTTTCGTCGTTAGCTTTTTGCGACACGTTTTGATATTGCATTAACATGATCTTTATTATATTTTTATCTTAATTACATGGAGCTGTAGTCAATATTCTAATAAAAACTCAAAGTATTTAACAGAAATAGCAACTTTAGCTACATATTAATTGATTAGATTGCATAATGACAAATAAATCAAAGCAACACGCGTTTAGTTTATGCTCAGATATTTTTCAGTTTTTTACAAAAACGGGCGACTGAAAAAAATATTTTTAATTATAATCAAGTAGCTTAATTATCTAAGCTTTAAAAAGGTATATCACATTGTGGTTCAAATTTCTTCGGAATAAAGTTCCAATATTATTCTCTCCTCGGGGTCACTCGCGCACTTCTCATTACTATTAAACTGCAATTCAAAATTACAAGTTATTTAATTTTTTGTCATCTATTCAAATCCAATGATTCATTTTTATGTTAATTTTAGTACTCACAAACTCAACTCAGGATCTTTTTGGCCAAGCTGTAACATTTTTTATACTGTGGTGTAGGCGTGCCGCGTGGGTAGGGCGGCGACCACGACAAAGTAGAATAACCAACGTATTACCATTTTCTACGTTGGGCGTTGGCAACTCGTTCGTTATCGTTTTATATCATAATGGCTTATTATCTATATCATAAAATTAATTAATATCATAAATTAAATCATATGCAGCTTGAGCTTTTTAATATTGTGCTATCTCACTTTTCAAGTTTTCACTCGTTTCGTTTGGATCTTTGAATTTAGAATACGTGAATTAGACAACCATAGCGAATAGACAACCATAGTGAATTAGATAGCCATAATATGAGATAAATAAATGCAAAATACAGTTCACTATTCTAATTTTATATAAAATCCTTGATCGTGGACTCCTGTTCTGTCAAAGTTGTTATTTTAAGGGACTTTTTGGCGGGACTGTCGATTTTTATTCGCGAAAACGTTAACCGACGCGATTATATGTTATTTTGATTAATATTACCAGATTTAGTTTGACAAAAGCGCATTTGTTATAGTGTATTTGAAATAATAGTGCAAAATGTGTTATATAAAAATATAAAAAATACTATTTGGACCTAGGACGAAAAACGGTTCCATAGTGTCAGTTGCAGAACTTAAAACGGCCTTTGAAAACAGTTTGTTGTCGAACGCCCACCACTAGTCGATTATGAGTGACTTACGAGAGTTATGAGGTTATGTCATGTGTGTGTCATGTCACACGAATACAACCCGGGCCCGATGTTTTTGTTTACCAGAATATTCATTAGAGATTCTGCTTGTCTATGTGTTGCTGTAAACACGTGGATATCTGAAATTCCTTTCATTTTTCTGTTTGGGTGCTTAAATGTTATCTATTTCTACTTAATTATTTCTTGTCTGGTCCAACGTTCCCCTGGTAAGAGTAAATATTTGTCTTTTTTTACCCATTTCCCTCATCTTAGATGAGGGAAATGGATTCGGACGACGACCCCTATGATCGAGGGGGAGGCACTCCTACGGTCGACTCCAAGAGATCCTCGAATCAGATCGATCTTTCCTCTACTGAGAAAAGGCATTTAAAGCGAGGAAATGATCTGGATATCGAATTAACAAACCCTTCAAAAAAAAAGAACCCTCCTCCCTCCGCTTCGATTCAATCCATTTATTTTAAGCCTGGTTTTGAGCCAGACTCTAAAATAATTTACAGTGCTTACGATAAGGGTCCTTTTATAGTGCATATCACTCGTTCTGTGCCGGATGAATCTTCAGGACAATCTATTAAAACACTTAAGTTCGCGCAACTTATTTTCAAAAATAAAATTGAAGGTATAGTTGAGGGAGGCATTAAGTCTTTAGGTAGAAACAGGATATGCGTGGAATTCAATTCTTATATCTCTGCTAATTCCTTCATTAACAATGATTTTTTGTCGCAAAACAAATTTTCTGCGGATGTTCCGAAATTCCATGTTTCTCGCATGGGGGTTGTTCGGGACATCCCCATTGATTGGACGCTTGAAGAATTAGTCGAGGGTATCCAAACTCCTCTTAACTGTGGACAAGTTGTTCGGGCTAGACGTCTTAACATCAAATCTCGTAAGGATGATTCAGTTTCCTGGATTCCATCCACTACGGTCGTCTTAACCTTTTCCGGTCAGGTCCTCCCTGAACGGGTGTATTGTTACCAATCTTCTTTGCCTGTAAGTACCTATCAACTTCCGACCATACAATGTAGGAATTGTTGTCGTTTTGGGCACATCCACTCACAATGTCGCTCTAAACCTCGTTGTTTTAGGTGTGGCCAGGACCATTTTGGTGATAGTTGCTCTGTACCTGATGAACTTTCATCCTGTGTTCTCTGTGGAGGCTCTCATAAAGCCTCAGAAGTGAAATGCCCTGAACATACTCGTCAAAAATCAATTAAATTAGTAATGTCACAAGAGAATATAAGTTACTCTGAGGCTTCTTCAAGATTTCCCTCTTCTAATCGGTTGTATGCTGATGTTGTATCTTCTCCTTCTCCCTCTCAGTTTGTTCCTTCCCAATTATCTCAAATTCCCCTTCACTCAACTTTCCCTTCTCAAGCTACTCCTTCCTCTCCTCCTCAATATTATTCCTACACTAAATCTGTTCCCAAGTCTCCTCGCCCTAGGCATGTTTTGGGTAAATCTTATGACTTACAGGCTCACAGAGATATCATCAACTCCCCTCCCTCTACACAACCTAATGGTTGTGCCTTCATCTCCCCTCCTGAAGAGTCTACACCTATTTTAACTCCCAACGACAACCTCATTGAACTTCTTACCTGTTCCCTTATTAATATGATATCCAAGTCCAGTGACTGCTTACCGAACAATGTCGTAGTATTACTTAGAAAACTGCTCTCTACTCTCATAAATAAAAATGGCACCCCTCTGTCTGCTTCAATGGAATGCTAGGAGCATTCGTCGTAAAAAACATGAACTAATCTATCTGACAAATCGTTATAAACCTACTCTCCTTGCCATCTCTGAGACTTGGTTGATTCCGGGTTCCTTGTTTAGGTTCCCTGGTTATTCGTGTCTCCGTGATGACAGGGCAGATGGCTGGGCTGGTTGTGCCATGCTAGTCGCGAGATCCATTTCATTCTCACAAATTAATTTACCTTCGCATAGTGACGATTTTAATGTTGTAGCAGTGAAAGCATTTAATATTTCCTTTGTTTCCTGCTATATTCCTCATCCTAACAATAGAAATATCTCAGAATTGAATAAAATTATCTCCACTATTCAGGGTCCGCTTATGGTGCTTGGGGACTTTAATTGTCACCACACTATGTGGGGGTCTCATTATATTGATTCTTTTTCTTCCTTTCTTCTGGACTTATTAGATGACAATAACCTCTGCCTCCTAAATGATGGGTCTCCGACTCGTAGGGTATCTCCGGGTCAGAATATTAGTGTTCCAGACCTTTCCTTCTCTTCTCCTTCTTTAGTAAATTCTTTATCCTGGTCTGTTCTCCCCTTCTCATATAGTAGTGATCATTTCCCGATTTTAATTAATATATTTATTCCATACTCTCCTCCTCCTCCAGTTCCCCCCTTACAACGATATAGAATATCTGATGCTGATTGGGACAAATACAATTGTTCATTGGATATTAAACTATCTTCTTTCCCTTTAGTTAATAGCTCGAATTTCTTGGAGTTATATGAGGACTTCGTTTCTTCCCTTCTCGCGGCCGCTGACGACTCTATCCCTCTCAAAAACTCTTCGCGTGGGTTTATTCCCTCCCCTCCTTGGTGGGACTCGGACTGTACAAAAATGATTCGCCAGCGCAACGACTCTGAGAAAAGATTCAATGATTATGTATCCATGGACAATTACCTTGAATATAAAAAAATTTGCGCCAAAACTAAGAGATTCTTGTCCAAAAAGAAAAGTCTGGGTTGGACTTCTTTTTGTGAATCACTCGCCCCTAGAACTCCTGTTTCCGTTGTTTGGCGTAAAATTAATAACTTTCGTAAAATCTTTAAGGAACAGAATATTTCTTCTAATGACCCCCTCTCCTGGATTGACTAATTTATTAATAAGTTAGCCCCTCCCTTTGTTCCTGCTTCTGATTGCTTCCCTCCTACTCAGGCTTCCCTACCTTCTATTGATAGAATGAATGATCCGTTTTCTTTCTCTGAGCTTTTATGTGCTATGGATCATCTTAGTGACTCCTCTCCGGGTATAGACGGTATTCCTTACTCTTTTATCTGTAAATCTTCACACTCTGCAAAATTAGTATTTCTTAGCATCATCAATGCTATATTTTCTTCTGGAAATATCCCAGAGTCATGGAAGACTCAAATAATAATCCCGATTCTTAAGCCAGGTAAAGATCCAAGTTCATCGTCATCATATAGACCCATTGCTTTATCCTCAGTATTAGCAAAGATTTCAGAACATCTAGTTAAGAACAGATTAGAGTGGATATTAGAAAACAGAGGTCTTCTCTCTTCTTCCCAGTTTGGTTTTAGACGTGGTATGAGCACGATGGACAGTCTCAGCATCTTAACCTCTGAAATAAGACTGGCGTTCTCACGCAACGAACATGTTGTTGGGGTTTTCCTTGACATTACAGGTGCTTATGATAATGTTCAACTTCCAATACTCAGGCAGAAAATGCTTAATTTGAATATCCCTGTGAAGCTAGTCAACTTTATTTCAAATTTATTCATGGGTCGTTCCATTTGTGTTCGATCTCAAGGCGCTCTTCTTCCCCCACGTCTTATTTGGAAAGGTATTCCTCAAGGCTCAGTTTTAAGTCCCATCTTATACAACATTTACACCGCAAATCTCGATCTTTCCGTAAATTCTTTCTGCAAAATCTTACAATACGCAGATGATATCGCCCTCTATATTAGGTGTCCTAATCTGTCTGATGGTTCCAACAGGTTAAATTCTGCTCTTTATTATTTAAATGAATGGCTCCTAGATCATGGCTTAGAATTATCCATTCCGAAGTGTCAAGCAGTAGTTTTTACTCGTAAAAGAAATATCCCTTCCCTTAATTTGCATGTTTCGGAGGAATCAATTTTAATTCAGAGGCACGTAAAGTTTCTGGGAGTAATTTTAGATTCAAAATTGAACGGCATTCCTCACTTACTCTATTTATGTAATAAGTGCGAAAAGAGTGTTAATGTTATGAGATCTTTATCTGGAGTTCGTTGGGGTTCTCATCCTACCTCTCAAAAACTTTTGTATAACGCGTTAATACGCAGCCTCTTTGATTATGGTTGCTTCATCTTGTTTCCCTGTAACAAAATGGCTCTTCAGAAATTAGACAAAATACAGTCAAAATGCCTTCGTATCATCACAGGGGCAATGAAGTCCTCTCCGATTAATGCCCTTCAAGTGGAATGTGTGGAACCTCCCCTTCACCTTAGAAGACAATTTTTAGCCGATAGATATTTTTCTCTGGTTGCACAATTTCCTCTGCACCCCCTGCTAGGTATTTTGCGCCTCCTTTCCTGCTCTATTATTCATTCATCTTATTGGAATAACAAATCTCCCCCTCTATTAGTAAACAGCTTCAACAGCATCACCAATTTGTCTGCACCTGTCACATCATTAGACAATCATCCTCTTTTCTCTGTTCAGTATGATTCACTTATTTTTCAGCCCAAAGTCATTCTTAATTTTGGGCTCAGTAAAATCAGCTCTAATTGCGACAACATTTTTAACAAAATTATAGCCAAAAATTGGTCAGATTGGACTTTAATTTTTACTGATGCTTCAAAAACAGACTCCTCTAAAGTAGGTGCTGCTGTCTTTATTCCCAAATTTAATGTCATCCTTAGTTTTAAATGCCCCTCAGAATGTTCAGTTTTCACAGGAGAATCAATTGCGTTATTAGAAGCCACAAAATATATTGATTCCAATCGTTATCTTTTTAAAAAATCTTTGATCCTGAGTGATTCCCTCAGTTGCCTTCAAGACTTAATGAAAACCCCCTTTCATAGTAAACATATCTCTACTTTAACTCTAGAAATTAAAAACTTTTTATATAATTTAAATCAAAATGGTTTGGATACCGTGTTAGCCTGGATCCCTGGTCACTCTGGTATATGGGGTAATGAAGCTGCAGACTCTTTTGCTAAACAAGCAATCCAAATTGGTTGCATCTCTTTCAATAGTATTCCATCTAGAGATCTACGTAGTTTGGCTAAACCTCGACTAATGAAAGATTGGAACGATTTGTGGCAAAGAACCAAGTTGATTAAGGGCAAATATTATGGTAACATCCAACCTACTATTCCAGTCAAACCCTGGTTCTTTAAAAATAAACTGATTGACAAACTAACTACCTCAATTATCATTCGGCTTAGATTAGGTCACGTCTGCTCCCCGGTTTTTCTAGCTAAGATTCATATTCGCGACTCTTCACTTTGCGAGTGCGGCTTGGACGAAGGTTCTTTAGATCATATTTTTTTCTCCTGCCCCAATATTTCAGTTCCCCTATACGATCTACTTCCCCCTAATTTCCCTAGACCAGTTAACATTCCTTACCTTTTAACTTTGGTTAATTCCCCTCTCATAAAAGTCCTATGTAAATTTCTAAATTTAAACAATATTAAACTTTAAGTTGGTACCTAATACCTTTTGTCGTCCGTCACGTCTCTTAATTGTTTTTATTTCTTATTTTATATTTTGTCACATTGCCTTCTTAAGTCACTCAAACAGATAATGCTTCATTCACTCTCAAATCTTAACCGGTCAACTTCACTCTTTTACTTTCTGCTCTTCCTTTACTCTATGTTTACTTCAACCTTGACATTGGCAGAATCATCGTGTAATTGCGATGGAGCCAGTTTATTAAAATTGGAATTGGATTGGAATATTCATTAGAAAACGATAGTGATTATTTACTCTTTCATCCAATACAGTTTATAGTCGTAGTTTTTGATTTTTTGCAAATAAAATCTGAATATATCATATATAAATAAATATGGTACGTATAATTTTTGTATACAAAATGTTTGACAAAATATTTGGTTATTTTTGTGACTATGTTTGTGTTTATGGTGGCTTTATTTCTTATAGATTAGTTACGCCTTACGGTTCGATTAAATAAAATTAAGTTTTCGAATATATACAGGGGTCTATACGGAGCACTTACTGCGATATAAATGTAACCTATGCTGAATCACTTAGCTTCTTCCTTGGAAATGTCATAATATTTCTAAAGAAAAAAGCGATTCAGATTAAGTCCACATGCCCCCCTGTTGTTATAGTTGCTACAATATTGTGATTACTTTAGAACTTAATTAAACTTCACTCATCATTATTATCTTCACTGATTTGGTGGAATACTAAAAATACTCATCTGTTCCGACAAATAACATATGACATCCATGCATCCAATTCACCCACGTTGTTTGTAAATAGTTTAGATTGACCACATCATAGGCACAAGCTTTGACTTTTGTTGCTATATTTTAGGGTTTGCAACTGCTTGCATATTATAAAATAATAAGAATAATTACAAGCTTACACTGTCCCGTTCAAAAAGTTAAAATTAAAACAATTTCTTTCAGGCTCGCAATGCAGAAAAAGCTATGTAAGTATACTTGTAATATTTAAGATGTTCTAAAATATCCCATGATTAACTATAATAAGGATACCTACAGCCCTATTTTTATATTTTGTTTTTGTCCTTTATAGAACTATAATTTTACAAAAAATATAGTAGAATTTTACAGAAATAGGTAGGTATTCTGAACCTGAGCTTGGCAAAATATTAGCTTTGCTTATTTAGTACTCGTAATAGTAATAGTTATTGAGGAATACTAAATTGTGTCACCATGGATAAATGTACATTGTATGCCTTTATGGCTGGGCATAAATTGAACATATTGTATAATAACTATTATATATAACACCTTATGTACCTACAATCCACAATAAATAAATTTGAATTTGAAATTAAAATGGTGATATAATTTATAAAGTATTTATGCATACTTATGTAAGCACTATAGTTGAATATTTTTTGAAAGTTAAAAGAAAAAATCTATTGAAAAATATTTTTTATTTATCAATAAAAAAAACCATACAATCGAATTGAGAACCTCCTCCTTTATTGAAGTTGGTTTAAAAAAAAAGCTATTTGTGATCCCCCAGGTCATCGAAATTATCCCTTCTTCTCTTTTCAATTTGTTTTTTAAAATTATTGTCGTTGTTTTTGTTTTTTGTCTTTCTGCCCAAAAGGGAATAAAGGGTTTTTCTTTCTTTCTTTCTCTTTATCGGGCTTGACCCAGTAGGATGCGGGTTCAAAGCCCGCTCATAATCAATATTTCTTTCTACAAATTTCGAATTTTTATTGACTCCCAAGTTAACCTGGGCATGAACCGAATTCAAATCATGAGGCGAAGCCGCGTGTATATCGACAGTTAGTATTATTAATAAATAAACTTATAGGACCACATTAGCGCGATGGCGCGCGGCTCAAGTACAAGAAGCGGGTGGACAACGCGAAAGAAGACCATACCTGGCATCAGAGTGCACTGATCTACCACAAGCTGAGAAATGGAGATTGCAGATAGTCCGAGAAATTGCTAAGAAAGTAGCACAGATACAGAATGGTAAGAGAATATTTAAAAACATGTAAGAATATCAGTCTGATTCAAGAGTGATTTATTATTCCAATAAGGACTAGATAATTGGCCCTTCCTGGTTGTTATACTGAAATAATTATTGTACTTAAATGATTAAAAAGAATAAAAACTGGTAAAGTGCGAATCGGACATGCACACAAAGGGTTTTGTTCAAAAATGCCGAAATGGCATTTTATTTTATGGGGATTTATATAATATAATAGTGTAATGTAATATAATAGGGTATAATAGTGTTTGGTCCCAGTTTGGGATAAGTATAGTAAATTTAATACCCAGTATGAGTTGCATGATAGTTTTACCTAGCCTGAGCCTGGAACTGGCACCCACAAATAATTTGCTGGCTGTAAAATAATATTCTCACATAATGTAGTTTTTAAATATATTTGTCAAATATCAGTAGGGCTATGCTTACCTCAACATGGCATCAATAATATAAAATGTGAAATTTTGGTTGCAAAACAAACAACTTTTTTATTAAGTATAACTAATTTTATTAACATCTATTGAAATGGATGACGCTGAGGCGGCTTCAGTTCAAAGTGCAGCAAAAGAACCTAGTGTAAAATCAGAAACGAATCCTGTCGAAGCTCCACCGGAAGAAATACAACAGTCGCCGTCAGCACACAACTCATCGCCCCCTCACACTATAATAAGTCCACGACGCAGTGTGACTCCCACAGTCACTAGTCCACGACGCTCTAGCGTT
The DNA here is from genome assembly GCA_936450705.2 of Protodeltote pygarga. Lineage (NCBI taxonomy): Eukaryota > Metazoa > Arthropoda > Insecta > Lepidoptera > Noctuidae > Protodeltote > Protodeltote pygarga. Next base: position 12,019,768 of record OW388251.2, read on the forward strand.
GCATCCAGCGGCGCACCGCCGTCCCTACCCTCAACTGGACCAGGATCACGCAATGTGTTCACCAAAGATAACAGAAGTCCTAAACAGAGTATCAAGTCTGGTCAACTCGGGAGCAAAATAGTCGGTGCAATTAACAACCTCATCGTCCCAGGAGATAAAAACATAAGCGAACAAGTTGAAGACTTAAAGGACACTGTTAATACTCTAGCATGTGATATAGTAGATTCGAAATCGAACAATTTAACTACCAATATTGATAAAATAGCTTGTATGAGCAAAGCACTTACAAATGAAGCTAATGCTTTAAGACAGTCAATAAAATGCTTGTCCGAAGATATCGCACGTACAAAACAAGAACTATGTTATTGCAAAGAGGAAGACGTTAGTTTTCCATATCATTTATTCCTGATTGAAATGATAATAAATAAAATCCATATGAAGTGTGAATGCTTTGAACTAGATTATAATAACTTGGTTATATCAGCTGTTTTTTTGGGGAAGCAGCCTATTACATTATACGACTCATCTTTTGGTAAAATCGACAATTTCTGTAAACTGAATGTTGGAAAATCTACTTTGTTTGCCATGACTTACGACAAAATATGCTGTATTAAGGAATTTGAAATCGTTTTACTATTGACGAAACAACCCCCTTGTTCTACTTGTGTAACGAGGATAGCTGAAACTCATATGGATTTTACATGTGAATTTATTTCTTTGCGAGAAGAACTTTGTAAAAAGTGGATGCAAGAACAGCCAAAAGATAATATATTGTGTACAACATCGACACCACTTTCAAAGAACATGTACTACCTAACATGCTGTGATGGCGAAAATAGGGACTCCATAGGAGTTATAGAGGTGACAGTACGGATGTCATTTCTGGGTAAAGAGATTACCACTGCTTTCTGTGCATCACCTAAACCACAAGGAACTTCTTTTCTCTTAAAAGAAGATCATGGCATGACAATGTATTCGTGTCATAAAGTTGAAATGGACGATCAGGGAAAAATACTCCTAGATGAAGGAGTGTTAGCAAAAAAAGGTATGACCTGCACAGGAGACCAACAAAGAAGATCAGAAAGTCCCAACTCACAAATGTCTACAGTGTCGACGAGACGATCTTATGAACCATCGCCTTATTGTGAGAATAAAGGTAAGTTATTTCCTAAATGATTAATGTAATTAATGAATTGTCATCTAGCTACAGTTAACGATCGTGTTTTTTAGATCGCGGGTCAAAATATGACGAAATTTATACCAAAATGAACGTCAATGAATTAAGAATAAGAGTTCCAAAGAGTTCTAGAGTAGAAAGAACAGGAAAATATGACAAGATTCAGGAACTATGTTCATGTGAGGATACGGCTTACAACACTGGAGAACAAATACAATTTGAACTGCCCAAGGATGTTTCATGTTCTGAAAAAACTTACACGTCAAACTTAAAGTATACAATGCAAGGGCTCGAACGTAACAATGATAAGAAAGATAGGAAAACTATAAACGTCACACCCACGACTTGTCCAGTACCTGTTGATATGACGAAAGTATTACACCCGCAAAAAGATGTGTTTATACTGAAAATTGGAAAGAAACTAGAAACAAAAGACAAAAAGACTGATCTCGAAATAGAACTTGTTACTCCAAAAGCACCATCTGACAAACTTTCAGAAAGTAATAACATTGGCCAACAGTATAGTGGAAGCGATATCAAGTCATTGAAGGGAGACGGAGGAAAAGGAAAGGGTAAAGGCAAAAAAGGAAAAGATGGTAAAGCAGGAAAAAAGGGCAAAAAAGGAAAAAAGAAGTAACGGAATAGTATATTCTTATCAAAATTAAAGTGTTGACCTTTATAATAAAATACAAAACCTTTTGTAACTTTATTTCTTAATTTAGATTCATAATAAGTAGTTGACTTCCTGGCTGGTTTCCCGGAAACTGTTACTGTGCTGGGTTTATTCTTCCACGATGGATTGGTTAGTAATAAATCGAAATGGGGTATAATAACATGATACATAGTGAGGTTAAATGTTATTGAATGTCAGGATAGCTGGTCACATTTGGCGTTGAACCGTATACGAAAAATTGCTTCCTATTAATATTAAACTATTGCTACTATATTATTTTCTACCGGTTTCATGCACCGGCTTAAATCCTCGATCGAAGGCGATCTTTAAGCGCGCTCTGCGTAAAGAATGCCAATTAGGTACTGTTAGCTAGAGACGCCTATAAAGTCTGTGTTTAGGCTTAACTATACCGATATAGAACACCAATCCGTAAACATCCAATGATATAATCGGATTCACTCCTCCTCACGATGGAATATATTCCACTTTAAATACATTTATATAGGTAATACAAAACATAATTTTCTTTCTTTATTCAGCCGGTCTCGGCGAGTTTCGAATAAGAGATTTGAACGACGAGATCAATAAACTGATGCGAGAGAAGCGTCATTGGGAAGTTCAGATAAAGGGGTTAGGAGGACCGGACCATGCGCGTGTAGGACCCAAGATGCTTGACCAAGATGGCAAGGAGGTCCCCGGAAACAGAGGATACAAGTACTTCGGAGCTGCGAAAGATCTGCCAGGTATGGAATGATTGGTTCATTAAAATTATTAGTTAAAGTACGACTAGCGAGACGATATAAAGTATGTTAACAAAAAATTGTCAGAGATATAAGATTATTTCATGCAAGAAAAAAGGACATCGCAGTGTTACGATTGACCTTTTCATTCGCGCAACATATGAATATAAGAGACTGACATTCTTGATCTTGTGGCGGTAATCATGCTTAGCTAACATTAAAATTATATTTACACTCTTGCAAAGACAACATTTTTAAAAAATGTCATTATTAAGATGAGACGGTCACAACTTATTCAGCTTGCATTTCCGAAAGTTGTTTTAATTTGTTTTACTTTAGGCGTTCGAGAGTTGTTTGAACAAGAACCTCCGCCGCCGCCTCGAAGGACGCGAGCTGACCTTATGAGAGACGTGGACGCTGACTATTATGGATACAGGGATGATGACGATGGCTTGTTGATGCCCCTAGAACAAGAAGCCGAGAAAGAAGGTAACATTAAATCTATGAGTTAAATTTTATATAGCTTGTTAAAAACTACTTTCCCTCAATTATTGTAAAATATGTTAATTATCAATGTAAACCCTATTCTATTTTAAAATGTGAAGTGTTTCCTCTAAATTCTCATGTCCAAAGAGTTGATATTTATTAACTTCATGACGAAATCCAATGAAAACAATTTGATTCTAATGTTATTCGTTAATTTAATTGCATGTAACAGCCATAGCGCAAGCGGTGGATGAATGGAAGAGGAATAAGGAACAGAATAATGATGAAGATTTGCCTGAAGAAGAGAATATTTATCCAGAAGATGTAAGTTAATTAGCGCAGAGAGCTGGACTTTAAAAAAAAACTAAATATTTGCATAGTTATATACGTTACAATAATGTTAGTTAGCTTGTCAAGCAAGTTCTATTTATTTCAAAATATCCCCGATCCGATAACACGTCGTGCCAGTATACCACACTTGCGGGAACTCCTTGTCGGAGGGCGTTCTGATCTGACATGCGCCAGGTTCAAAATAAGTAGTAATTTCGGAGATACTTATCTTTATAAGAAATTATCGTTCTGCCAGAGTGTCTGACTGAATAGCCATAAAGCTTGGCATAAGTTGTAATTGTTGGCTAGTCAGCCACATTTTATAGACACGTTCTTTCATTCAAGATCACAAAATGGAATGCGTGAAAAATTTGTGCGCGCGAGTAATGACAGAAGCGCGTACGAAGTTTTTTTACGAAGCAGATTCACATAGTCAATAACGAACTGCCAAGCTTGTTACCACTAGAACAAAAAGGCAGATTTTTTTTATTTGCAGTTAGATTATTTACTTTTTCTTAATTTTCCAGCCTGACGACAAGAGAATAGAAGATGAAGAAGGGGAACCAGTCAAACCGATACTACCATCACACGTAGCGGTACCTTCACAGAAAGATATAGAGGAAGCACTGCTCAGAAGGAAGAAACAGGAGCTTCTAGAAAAGTATGGATGTATAGACGTCAAAATGGAACTGAGTTGACAATCTCTGTAAGCTATAAATAAATAAGTTTTTAAATGAACTGTGTTTGTATGCTGCATTTGAAAAAAATCGTTTTATATCTTTTCATGTATGAAATTTTTTTTGTATAAATCTCCTTAAATTTAGTGGAGGTCTGATGGAGACCTTCGGAGTTAGACAATGGAAATCGGATTACAGCAAACATCTCGAAACAACTACATAATTTCACTTCAATATGTGTTGTTGATAAAGGGCTTCTTCTATACTAAAAAGTGAGAGGTGGTGTGACTATGAGAGGTGGTGTATGGTGGTGGTGGGATATTTGTTGAAAAACATAATCATTTTTAAATTACTTTATTTTCGAACAGTTTTGTTATTTAGACATGGTACGTTCTAAGCAAAATATACACGATATCGATAAAATGTACCTATTCACTGGCTCTATATTGCAAATAACAATCAATTTGACTCTGTTATAGACCTAACTACGTAAGTAATATATATAAAAAATAAGATACCCAAGTATTATTACAAGTTCTGCCTAAGTCGGATGATGAACAAAAGAAAAGCCTCATTCTAAAGACGAATACTGTTTTATTCCTAAAAACCTAGATTCAGAAGTAGAATGTATTTTTTACAATATTATCGATAATGGACATCCGACTACACTTATTTCAATAGGAATGTTATATAAACTTAACATTACAATAAGCTCTCAGAGAACTAATTAATTAATATTTAACAACACCAAGTTCTGAAAACCGATAAAATAAAATAAATCTCACTTAGCGTATTTAGATTTCGTGTAGGTATCTGTCAACAGTTTGCATTGAAAATTGCGCGATTATATTTTACCTCATGAATTGTTTGTATCATAAGATTTAGATTTATGCGACTAACGGTACAAACACTAATTTTGAGTCGTAAATAAGCGTGTAAATCCACGCTATTTGAATCGATGGAATTAGTTAAAAAGCATAATGGTATCATGAAATGCTTAACGAAACATCTACATCATAATTATAGTCTCTAATATACACAATAAAGTATCAATAACATAATGGAGCGAAGTCTTTAAATCGATCTATATTTTTCACATATAGACAATAGCATATAGTTAATAACTTCCAGTTATAATAACTTTCTTACCTAATAAACTGTAACTTAGATTTTTATTTCATTTCAGCTCTGGTGATATTTAATATCTAAAATACACTTTGTTCTATATTATGTATGTGAATGTACTAAAATACAACACTAAAACTTAAGTAACGCCCACAAAATATTTATTACACAAATGGATTAGCTTTTGTTACACAAAAAGCTGATTGGTGACACACGGCTCCGCGGGACTCTGTAGCTTTAATGATGACTCTCATATATACATACAGGGTGGCATTGTATTACATTAATATATCATACAATTCCAATACCGAATAAATAAAAATAAACGATTTTCTTTTTTGATGCAGCGTTAATCGTAAATAGAGCGCCCGAGCGCTGATCGCATACGCCGATCATACTAGCACACACTGAGGTACTAACTATCCACACACATCCCAAGTAGCGTCACGAGCGCCCGCGCACTCAGGTCACTAATTGATAGTTGACAGCAGCCGTCTCGCTGCACTCCTCATTTATTTTGTTAATTAATATTTTTCTTTCTTTTGAATGCTGCCCGTCATTACATTTCTTCCCTGTATGTCTATTACATATCTTATATTATAGGTACAGAGACGTGGCGACGAAGCCGGGCCACCTCGCTACCAACCTGAATAAATTCTGTTCAACAAAACCTTGAATCTATAATACAATATTTTTAGCTCCTGTTAGAAAATTCTGTCAAGTCTCGCTAAACTAGGTCCGATGCAGATGGGTCCCAGTTGGCATCTACTCTTTAAATATCTAGCATAATACAGAACATGTAACTGGACCCATCCCCTTCTCCCACTTGACGGAATTTTCTAAGGGGACTTACCAATTTACTTCGCCTGAGTGGTTGATGCATATACATATATTTATTTAATTAAAAATTGGGCTATTACGACTACGTCATCAACAATAATGTACAATGTGACTGAGTCGTTGTTGCTGCCGTACTTAATATAATATATATTGTAAATTATAAATATTAAATTGCAATGCAACGGTTTCTAATGGCTACGAACTAAAATGCGATAGGAAGACAACTCTTTTGCTGAAATGTAACTCCCTGTTCCAAATATTGTGTTTCGACGAGGACCAAAACTATTATTAAATCCACAACGAAATCTGTTGCAAATATGATATTTTACGACAGTTATACTTCAGCAATAACTAAGCTTTAAGCGCTCCCATAGGGACTATTACTTTTCAACAACTACAACTCTTTAATTTAATTGCAGTCGTAATATAAGTAAAGCCAAACAAGTGAATTATGGGTTAAATGTCTCATAAAAATTATGTTTCACATTTCGAATTAGTTGAAGAAACTTGTAATGATAATTTTTGTAAGTATGTGTTAGTGCGTTTTCGTGCGAAAAAAATACTCCCTACTTTTAAGATAAATACATAAATGATAAAAAATGAAATTCATAAGCTTTAACATAATCCTATATTATGAAAAACACTTCATAATTGGGGCTAACTCCAAATATTTTCATAGTTGCATAACCACATAGTTAACATCTGATCTCATAAACTATTTAAGAGTTTATCACAATTCTAATGACACTTCATACTTAGCGATTTTTCAATAAATTCTAGCGGTAAGACGTAACCTTAAGCGTTTTTATTTTTATCCAACTTGCTTTTTGAATACACGCCGTTAGCATGGTCTATCTAAATAAACATATATTTGCTATTAATATACTGGGTGCTTCGTTAAACCACAGAGTAATTCAAGAAATGGATTGCTGCACTGAATTTTTGAGCGAATGTTTGCACAGATTCGCCAATATTTGCACAGACCCTACGATGTTTACGCACCTGTACTGTTTATTTATGTGACGCGACAGCCATCTAATAAATAACTTCGTCAATTAGTCGCTATTAGCAAGTTAGATATTTTGGTAAACGTCGATAAAGTCCATTTTGTTTATTACTCCATGCTTTTGATGTTCGGGCACAATTACGACTGGAACAAGTTCTGCTGTTTAGCGTCGTTTTCGAAGTCGCTCCATGCGTTGTTTAGTTCCATGAAGATCATTTTTGCTATATTCTCGTTGGGTGTGCCCATTTGCTGTAGATAAATTTTAATCGATGAGTTACAAAGTAATACCTAAGTAAGATCTGAAGAAGACATTGCAATTATACAGTTGTTTGTAAAACTTCCAAACACCAACGTAATTTTTTCTTTGTTTTTTAATTATACATCAAGTATTTTGTTCAAAACTGGCGATCATATAGCTGATGTCATATTTTAGCTAAAACAATTCGGACAGTTGGCGGTGTAATTATTCATAAGTTACCTTATCAGGATGTACAGCTAGGCATGCTTTCCTATAATTCCGCTTGACATCGGCCGGGGTGACGAGCTGCGACATGTCGCACCGCGTCCAGCGACACTCCTCCCACACCACGGTGTGAAGCGAACACATTAGTGCGCGGATATTCGCCTTCTTACCCTCCGTCTAAAACACGGATATATTTCTAAAAATCGGACTTGCGCAAGTAATAGCGAGTGGCTCATACGACCCGCATACTCTCCATGCCTACTACACATTCAATAGTCATCCTACTAGCCTTATTATTGCCTAAACTTTGTTGAGGTCGGTTTCTAATCTAACACTAAAGAGACTTTGAGCCGATTTTACCACTAACACTAAACGCGGTTTATCGACTTAAACTCGGTTCAAGCGTTTAACTGAGTTCAGAACTGCAATTTGTGTATGGCTGAACTTAGTTTTATTAAACTCGGTTATTAAAGTGAATGGTAAAATTGGGCCTTACAAAGGTCGCTTTTATTACGCTTTTGTCAAGATGTTTGGTATCTGTTGGATAACGTAGAAAGACGAACAAGTAGACAATAGAAAGACTATGATATACTAAGACTAAGACGATAGAGATCATTGAAATTGGCACTCTGAAATAATTTCGACACGCCTTTTTAGGTTATGTTGTTTAAATAAATAAATTAGCCTGTAACTGTCCCTATGTAGGGCAAATTTAGATTTAGAGAAAAAAAAGTTCTTTATTAGTTTGGGCACACTGGTAAAAAATAAGCCAATATCCTCACTCTGACACATGCTTGTTGAAAGCTCTGCTAGCCCTTACCATGTTTGAATTTTGTCGATAAGTGTAACTAACTGAAGTTAGTGTAAAATGAACTTACCCATTCATGAATTTTAAATTTCTCCGGATCCATATCTTTCACTATTTCCTCTTTTCTCATAGCGTTCATAGTCTTAGGGCCAGTGTCCTTCCGAGTCGCGAAGTCGTAACCTTGACTCCCGAGGAGATCTCCAAATACATCCATTGGTTTCTTCACTTTTTCATCAGCCGGAGTTTTCGCTGGTTCGAAGTGCGCCCTACTGGATATATAATACATAAAACTTAAATATTTATTTTTTTAAACCCCAACCCAACCCCCAAAATGCTCTGCATGTGCGGGGACGGGGGTACTGTACTGCGTACTATTATATATACGGTACTGACTTGTAGTCAGGCTGGTGCTGCGGCGTGTGCGATACATGTGCGGGGGTGTGTGCGGGCGAGGCGCGGGGGGTGGAGCCCCGGGAGCCGCCCGCACTGAGGGACGTGGGCGGCAGGGCTGCCCCGAGGGCGCCCAGCTCAGAGAACGGATCCTTCTGTTGTGTCGGCTGAGCTCGCTCTAGTGGTACGCTTTGTGGTCGACCTGCCAATTCAATAAAAAAAAAGGTTTTGTAAAAATATTAAAAATCTGGAGAGGGTTATTACTATCCTCTTCCCCCAAAATAGGATATGTATGAACTGACAGCTCTTTGACTTCGACATTAGAACACATATAGTCAGTGCTGTTTTTTGTCTAACAAGGAAAGGTCAAATCCTTTTAACTTTTTAATTTAATTTAATTATTTTTGTCGTGTAACATTACCTTCATCCTTAATAAGTGGCGTAAGCAGCGGTTCTTGCTTAGGCAGCGGGTCGTTGAGACCGAAAGGATCGAAGTTGAGAGGATCGCTAGAGTTCACGTTGCCTTTCACTTCGGCTTGTTCCGTGGGTGGGGCGGGTAAGTCACCGAATATGGACTCTGATGCAAATGCCTGTAATTAAAACGTAGGTATTATTACATGTATCAGTCTATTTTGTAAGTTTTTATGTGAGCTACTCTACCAAATTTAATAATAAGGTATCACAACAAAAAACAATTATTTTATTATTTTTAAATTTAAGCAATCAATCAAAATTACAATAATATGACTCCTTAACGTAACTCACCTGAGTATTATCAGTCTTCTTCCCACTATGAAAATCTCCGAACCCATCATCGGAGTGTTTCTCCATCAAGCCGAAGAAATCAAAAGAGTCTTCGTTTTTCAATTTCTTCTCTTGTTTTGGCTGTTCTTGTCGCGCTGTGCCGGAGTTAAGGTTAAGGAAGTCTGCCGTGTTTTCGGGGGGCGGCCCGTCTAGGGGGGGAGTGCGCGTGGCCGGGGGAGGGGGGCGCGACGGGGGGGCCGGCGACGGCGGCGCGGGCCGAGACGGACGTGATGGACGAGTCGGCTCTGGCTCACGAACTGGGTAATCTGCTGTTACTGTATGTGTGAAAGGAATTTTGTGAATACAATTTATTAGATTGGTAGATTTTTTTTAATAAGTCTGATTATGGAATCAATAAGTAATACAATAGATTGACTGGGCTTCGACAAGTATCTGGCGTAAGTATTAGAAATCAATTGTGTATATTAACAATTTTGTTACTTAATAGCATATAATTAGCTCGTGTATTCGTCATTCGAAAAGAGACAAAATTTTAATTCTCAGTGGGCATGCTACCTAGTAGTAGTAGCAAAAAGCCAGTGTATTCCTGGCTTTAATGATATAACCTCTGATCAGGATTACCACTGCTTTTATTAGCAGCCCCGTTTAAACATGGATTGGATTTTGACCATGATTTATTTACCGATGTGAACATCAGGGGTCATTTAGTTCCTAAACGTATAAATTAACGTTTAAATTGACAAATAGCGGCCGCTATTTTATATACATTCTCACAAGTTTAAATATAAAAAGAAACTCCTTGAACCCCTTTTATTTCCACCTAAGTACTTACTACTTCTAAATCTATAAAAGAGAAAGGATAAACAAATCTTTTATCACTCGCTATATAAAAACCAACGTCCAAAAATCAAATACTATTTAGAATAAACATGCATTAACATCTAGTTCTTTTAAAAAAAAGTGTCTATATTAATTTATAAAAATATTCTAAAAACAAAACAATTTAAACACCCCATAAGTTCCAAACGAGTGAGTGAGAACATTGTGCACGCATATGAAGGCGCGGGCGTGCAGTGAATTAAAAAAAAATAAACAACGAAATGTTTTTTTAATGCGTAGTTGCATAATGATCGTGGTGAAAACACTACAACATACTTGTCTGTGGTACTGCCGCAGGATTGTTGCGGAGATTCGCTGCGTAAATACATAAGATAATGCAGAACTTAATACATGAACTATGTTTAATATGTACTGTATCTTAAATATCATAGGTAGGTACAAGTAAAATTTTTTTTTTACATAAAACTGTTTTGTCGTCAGAACTAAAGCTGTGTTCCAAATATCAGATCTATCTGTCAACAGGAAGGGGGTGAAATATCGATTACTAAATTTGAACCAAATAATAAACAGGTCAAGCTAAGTAAAACCGTTATAATAAGGATATTTATGAATCTGGACATTAACGTCTCAAGTATACATCATTTTTATTGTGTTCTAGATCCAAACATTTCATTCATGTACATGAATGAAATGTTTGTATACTGCATGTACATGCAGTATAGTAATCATTGACTTAAGATTTTCAAAGCGTTTAAGTATTACTGCACAAAACTTCATACATTTTAGAACAACAATAATACTAATAGTAATCAAATTGACGTTTTTAGAAATTAATTATATTACAAGAATGCAATTAGCTATCCGCAACAAGTCACCACTGAGCCGTAATCAAGCCAAGGCTTAGTTTGCGGCTCGCTGGAAATATGTACTACCTACTTTTACCTGATCAATAAAGGTTTTATTATTATTTTATTTGTAAGACGACACAACCGCCCATAGAATTAAAAACGTATGTTAATACAGCCTGGACCACTGTAACTTTGTAATTAACATTTCTTACAAAAGATTTGAGTAAAATATATATAAAATAAAATATATAAAGTAAAATATTGAATAGTACCTTCAAGAAAAAATTAAATTACTTACCGAAATTGTCAATAGTCTCATCTCTCTCCAAGTTAGTAGAGAACAGTATATCGGGTGTTCTGATAGGGAAGGAATGGTCTTCTTCCCATAGGTCGGACCGGGGTTTGCGTCGCTCCCCGTTCTGTACCACGAGGCTGATGACAGCGTTCGTGTTGGCTGAGAAGTGGTCGTTTACTACTAATGTTTCGTCAATGCCGTCAATTTCAGACCTAATAACAAAAATTGCCATTTCACAACATTTTTTAAAGTATACTAATGCATGGGAAGGGAATTCTAAAGTTTCTAATTTAATTCATATATTCTAGGAACGGGCCTCAAATAGAGCCCTGCGGCACTCCTAACCGCACTGGTAATCCTAAATACATCGAGCCATTAACGTCGACGCTATGTACGTTACCGCTTAAGTAAGATAATATACACACATCAAAAGTGTCTAGGGATCAAGCATTTTTATGCGGATTTCTTGAGATTGAGATGTGGCTTTGTAATAAATTTATGATTTTATAAATTTATATGGATCCTTTTTGGTGCATTTCATAATTTGAATCAGGAACTGTGAATCAAATTCGAGTAAAAGATGAAAATCAGCTGTCAATATTTTCCCTATAAAAACATACAACGCATTGAAGACATTATTAGTGCTACTGTTTCCCTACTACTGATTAAAACCAACGTTATTATGGAGCGGCGACGTCATTTAAGCAGGGAAGAAATGCTCAGAGCCGTGGGAATGATAGAAGCTGGTTCCCGGCAACGTACTGTGGCTTTAGCTCTGAATACAAGTCAGAGTGTTATCAGTCGACTTTGGACACGTTACCGAAGCACTGGTACCGTGGCTGAGCGCCATGGAGGACGGTATCGCTGCACCACACGGAGACAAGACCGATACATTCAAATCTTAACTCGAAGAGCTCCAACAATAACCGCCATGATGTTAGCCGTGAGGCTTCATCACTCTTCAGGGAACTTAATTAGCGACCAAACAGTCAGAAACCGCTTGCATGAAGTGAACCTTCATTCCCGAAGACCGCTACGGGTACCACCTATAGCAATGCACAATCGTAGGATTCGATATCAATGGGCTCTTGAACACAGAAATTGGGCAGAAGAACAATGGCGTTTCGTGTGCTTTTCTGATGAGTCTCGTTTTGGTATGAGACCGGATACAAGACGTATACGACACTGGAGAACCCCTGGACGCCAACAGCGATTAAAATCCTGCCAGGAAGTCCATCCTTATAGTGGTGGAACCATCATGGTATGGGCGGGTATTTGGATCGGCGGAAGAACTGAGTTGATTTGGATCAGAGGCAACCTCAACGCTCAAATTTATGCTGAGACGATTGTATCAGACGTCATCGTTCCTCTACAAGTGCAAATCGGTCCCTTATTTCAGTTAATGCATGATAATGCACGACCGCACACCGCAAGAGTTGTAAGACATACTCTCGCCGCAGCTAACATCAATGTCCTGCCCTGGCCTGCTCAGTCGCCAGACTTGAACCCGATTGAGCATGCATGGGATATGCTACAGAGAAGAGCTCTGCCGAATATGGAGGGTATCCCGTCGCAAGAAGACCTTTTTTTGTTGTTGCAACGAATATGGGCGGCCATTCCACAGCGTGATTTGGATGAACTCATTTTGAGTATGCCAAACCGATGTTCTTGTGTTGTTAGTGTTCGCGGTAGAAACACGGATTATTAATTGTTTAAGTTACACAATAAAATTTTAAAGAAAACTGTTATTTCATTCTTTTTTTTGAACTTTAATGTTAGTGGTTCAAATGTCAAAAATCCCTTTATTAGGAAAATGGCAAATTTCTTTATTAATGCAAAGGTGACTTGGTTTATCGTTACTGTGACAAACGAAAACACTTTATTTGATGAATCCTTAAAGAAAATTTTAATTAATATCAATCAGGAGAAAAGTTATTGCAAAAATATATGTTGATCCCTAGACACTTTTGATGTGTGTACTTAGGTTTAAGTGCCATGTACCTAATAATAATGGAGTTTAGGTATAGATGCCTCATGCTAAATGCAATCGAAAGCCTTTGACAGATCAGAACACAATTGCATTCTGTGATTTCTCCCAACTTCTCCTCTTTAGCAACCTTTGGCACCCCTTGTCGTCCATTGATTGAGTTACCTAGTAAACTTGATGTGGTGCTGGTCGGGCTGCAGGAAGCCGGTGTGGAAGTGCAAGGAGAACACGGGCACGGCGTGCACGCGGCCCAGCTGCTGGCGCGCGTGCAGCACCACCAGCGCCACGTCGCCCACCACCGTCGTGTCCAGCGGCAGCGACACCTGCACAACGTCGACACGACTCATCAATGCCAACTTATATTACTTACGTGTACCTTATCTCCAGAATAATAAGTACGATTTTCCAACAATTATGATATTAGTAGCAATAAATTAAACAATACTCACTTTTCCTTCAGCCATACTGTAGAGATGCAACCTATCGTAATCTTGCAGCGTTGACAGCAGCATTCTGTCTTCGTTGTAAATTTCTATGTAAGGTCGGCAGCCGTCCCGGGCTTTAGTGAACAATGGGACCGGTTGGATTGTGAGAGAGACTAGGGTGACAGGTCGGAAGTGGGGAAGAATTGGTTCTGGCCTGAAATAAATAATATACAACATAATATTTAGATCATAAATGACTAAATAACCTCCGAATGACGTAACCTTAATTATTTATTTATTTCGCTTGTCTTTTTAAACGACTTCCGAAAAGGAGGAGGTTCTCAATTCGATTGTATACTTTAGTTTTTTTTCTTTAAACAAGATTGACGACTGTTTGGTCGAAAGCGCATCTGCTGAGCAGTAACGATAGGCAAGTATTTTTATGTAGTCGTAGTGGTCTGCTTGCTATTCAACCACATTTTGATACATAGTACCTTTTGCTCTAAATAATAAAATATAAGTAGACCTTTATTTTCTGTGGATCAGGAATGTTAAGGAGGTCCATAACCGTAACTATAAAATATCCGAAATAAAAATCTAACCCAATTTCATATTAATGTTTCGGATATTTTTATAGTGGCGCAGTCAAATGAGACATGTTATAACAGGTTTTGTTTTTGCCCGGCCGAGCCGACACACTAACCGCGTGCGTCTCTTGCATTGTTTAGTATTTTCATTATGCTTAGTCATAACTAGTCAGTTGTTGTGGGATCACATTATTTGAAAGACTAATAAATTTGTTTTTGATTTTTTAAGCGCATAACACAAACTATGTAAGTAGCTGTAATAATTACTTACATAACAAACTTTTGTGTATTTTACAATATCTTCAAAACCGTAACCAGAACTATCCGAAAGTACCGATAATTCGGAAAACAATCATGTCCGTAACCGTATCTGAAACCGGTATAATATTCTTCCTATATCCGAATCCTGATCCGAAATTTCGTATCCATAACACCTCTAAACTCAAATACACATTCATATTTATGTTTAAACATACAATTACTAAACAATAGACATTTATCTTACCTAATAATATTAGCGAGATAGTAGAGGTATCTAAGTTGACTGGGCGGCATATCGATAGGTGATCGTTTGACTGCGAACATTTGTAGCGCGTCCTCAGGAACGGTCACCAGCTTCGCGTACAAGAGTAGCCCGCACACGAGCATGCAGGACATGTATCTACCATCCTGTTACAAAAGTAATAATAAATCAATTCAAGTGAACAGTGGAGCAGCGGCTTGAATAAGAAATTATTAAAAACTAGTGATTCGCCTAGGTTTGAAGAGGTACGTACGTGACAAGTAACAACCACGGCGTGTCGGTCGTCCTTGCCCAGGTCCTGGTACATGTGCTGCAGCACGGCGTACAGCGGCGCCAGCAGCGGCGCGCGGTGCGCCGGCGTGGGCCACAGCGCGCGGAACGTGTCCGTCACCGCCACGTGCCGAGGCAGTGACAGCCGACCCCCACGTGACGCTACAAACACGCTGTATTTACCGCCAGGATGACGACTCTCTAAGAATGCCTGGAAAACATGACACGTTAGAGTTTCCGCATATCATAAACTTTTCGGCCAATAGTTTGATCAGTCGGTTTGCAAGTGAGCATACTGAAAAGAGTTAAATAGGCCCACATGTTCCCATCATAATTATTGAATAGTTGGCCAATTATCGGCCAGCTTTATACTCTGTAACTTTCAGTTCGCTTGAAGGATACCACGGTATAGGTAATTATTTTTTATCTGGCTAAACATCTGAAACTGAACTGTTGAGTCTGCTTGATGTGCTTGTTTTACAACCTGATCTAACAATACTATTGACCAATCGTTTAGTCTGTACTAAAGTTTGGGTTAAACTACTGAAACTAATGTCTATGTGTTGTATGAGAGTTATAAAAAGTTTAATTTAATAAAATGCTTACCCTGACATCATCAATGTGATTAGTTCTATATGCACTTTCTAAGCCCTCCGACGGATAGGGCATCACTATTAAACGACTAGTTATGTAGCTTATATCCAAATCTGTTCTAGCTATGGACCTGAAAATAAAAAAAACTTAAGTAAAAAAAAAAGATTTCATTAAACACACTTTAGTAAAACCATAGTTTACTACTTACTGTTGCACGGTCTGCATAACCTTGGAAGAAGTATCTTTTAAATTCTTAAGGAAGCTGCCAGCACCTCCTTTGATAGACGAGAATAGTCCCCCAGAGTTCGCAGGCGTTGGTGGCAACGGTGGTTGGTAGTGGGGCGCCGCGGGGGGCCGAGCGGGTGGCGGAGGACGGCTCGGCTCCGGAGGACGAGAGTTCGGCATCTCCTGGCTGTTCGACACAGGATCTTTGATAGCTAAAAATTAAAAACAATGCGTTATGATTGGAGAAAAGTGACAGTGACAGTTGTTTTGACGCGTTCATGTGTTGTGTAGGATATAAGCTAATAAAATTATATTGTTTTTTTTTATTGATAAGTTGTAAGTGGTACATTTATACCTTTAAAACTAGTTTGAGCGTGGTCTCTTATCCTGTACCCATAAGTGTAGATGAGTATTACATTATTTTACGAATTAATTTTATTTATGACAGTACTACATTTATGTATAATTATAATGTCGGTATATTTGTGTAAATGTAAATTATTTAGTGATGGCACTCAATATGAATGGCTTAATGATGAACTATCACTAAGCCATCCCACCTCAGAAACATTGCAATATAACATCGTATAAACTGGATATTTTATAAAATTGTATTGCAGCTTAAAATAGGTAAGCTGGAACTTCCAGCTTCATTAATTTTATGTTAACCTGTCGATCGCATATGTTTCGAGTGCTATCTATAAATAATTGTCATGTATAAGTGTTATCTAACATTTTCAGTGTTAAACACAAGGTTTTATGGTCAAGACATTACAAAAACAACATTAAAGATTACTAGATATTTATTTCTAACGTTAAATATCTTACATGTTTACACTTAAACGACTAAATAGTAACAAAAATATTGCTCATTTTAACACTAACTCTTTTAAATTAACTAAAAACGATTCGAATGTTATACAAAACAAATCACTATTGTTTTAAAAAAATCACAATTACGTTATGTTAAAAAGTTTTAAAGACATAGATTCATTTATTTATTCACAATGATATTATAAAATTTGTAACAAAATAATATTTTAGAACACAGATATAAAAATATTTATGAAATAAAAAAAAAAAACAAACGACTTACCTATTGGTAATAGTGCATAAAAGCTACCTGATCACAATTCGTTTTGTTGACGCATTTTTTATATCTAATGGCTAACCGAGCTGGTTGGCTCGACTCACGCATCAGAGTACCAAGTGCGAGTTTTGTACCTATCGGTGGCGAAGGCTCCTCATTGAAAAATGGTATAGTGAATAGTGTCTATTGTCAAATAGTTATTTTCTCCCGTTTGACTCCGGTTTTCTCTTACAGAAATTGAACCTTCGCCACTCCTACCTATTTGATAGCTTTAAAGATTATGATTTGTATGAAATGGAAATGGCGCCTTCTAGTGACTGTAATGGGAAATACAATTTGTGAGTGCAAGTTTTTAACGTCGTCGAGAGTGAGTAAACGCAAGTGATTGGTTGTTTCAAACATTTTATGAGTGCGTTTGCTAATGCTTCTGGATGCGTTTGGCATAAACTTGATTCAAGCGATGGTGGAGACTTTTGAATAATTTTATGGAACTCGCAATCGGTATTTAGATCTTGTTTATGAATTAAGTTACAAATAAATATAAGTTACATATTATAATTACAGTAAAAACATTATGGCTTTTTGTAAAATCTGTGGGTAATTACTATGGAACTGTGAGCATTTTTTTATAAATTACATTCATTCTCAATTAGGTCACCTGGATTGGATGTATGTCTTACTTCATAACGCACAGGTTAGAGGTTCACAAAGTATTGAAAATGCGCCAACAAGACAGACCTAATTCCACAAGAGCCATTACAATAATACTTGTAAAATTAACCTAAGAAATATTTGGATCTATAGACGAATTGCACATTTCGAAATATTATCTTTCAGCCATCAACTTCAAAAAACAAATTATTATGTATTTTAATTCTAATTATAGTTTTGATTTAATAAAAAATGGGGCAAATGCTTATTCACTTAAATTAACGGAGTATGTAGGAATATAAATTATAAGCACCTTCAAAAAATATTGTTTCATTATCTAAAGATGGCGGCTTAAATGAATGCAGTATAGTATATTATATTATATTATTTTTATTAATCATTATTTCTGAAGCACAGACATTCGTTGAAGACTTTTTAGGTACATCCCAACAAATTTATAACTTTCACAGCGCAGTTTGATTTGGTTTTTAAACAAGCTACATTAATTTCTCTTTTTACTGAAATTACTCTATCTATACCTCAGGTACAGGTATATACTACGTGTACATAATTATAAAGGTAGGTTATAACGAACTATTTTTTTACATATTTCGGGTTAGGTTAGGTTAGGTTAGTTACCCTATTTATTTACTATATCAATAATGCAACGCGAGTATACTGAAGTTCCGAAGTTTATAGACATAATTAAGGATTTCTATCTACTATAAAATATTAATTTTAAATGCTTTTCATACTGTTCTAGATTTTTATAATTTTCTGAATGCAATTAAAATATCAAGTACTCAGTAAAATGCATTTTTTTTAGATAATTAAGTACACTATATTAAATTAGTACCTTTTCGAATTCTAATACTATACATGCAGTGTATGCAATATAACAGAAATCTTAAACTCGTAATTACATAACAATTATGGTAACTAATTAATACTATCGACCAACAACTTCACTTTTGTACCTTTTCGTGGAATGTGGGAGATTTTGAGTCGGAGTTCTATTCTAATAGTGATGCAACATTATCACATACATTTCAGAGTGCCAAGTGCGAGTTTTTCTAAATATTCGGTCGCGTTAACGTCGATTTGTATGGAATTGAAATGGCGCTATCTAGTGGCAATAATGGGAAAAACAATTTGTGAGTGCAAGTTTCTTACGTCCTCGAAAGTGAGAACGTTAACGTGATTGATTGTTTCAAACTTTGTGATAAATTTGTTGTTTGCTTACATTACTCGATGTGTTTGACGTAAACTCGATTAACGCGATGGTGAAGTCATTAGAATTATTTTGTGAAACTCGCATTAGGCACTCAAGCTCAAGAAAATTCGCGTTTTGACGCAGAGTAGAAGCGACGTGACTATATTTTCTAAAATAATACCAAACTTTAACTACTCTATATACAAAATAATGCAAGGAGCGCGGAATAGGCGCACTTTAAATACACTTTCTCCAAGGGATAAATGCTTTACGTTACTTCAACTCTGCTTCGATGTGCTACGAGCCTTAAGAGTCAGGATGACGTATTTAAGTTAAACTATATAAATGTGTCTTTGTGGTACAAGGATTATACAGATCATATCTATATAAAGGACGGACCTACAATATAACCTTGGGATCTATTTAAATACAAGAGAATTGTAATATTATTGTCATCGTTAAAACTGTATAGACATCTATAATTCACTGTGTACAAATACATGTTTGGCTGCCAGAGAATATAGCCTAAAAAAATAAACCGATCTTATTAAAATTAAGTAAGTACATTTCAATTGTCTTCAAAAACATCTTTAGTAAACAATCATTCGCACAATGCTGCCAAAACACAACCAGCGAATGGTTTGTAAAAATAAAATACTCTAAAGGCGATAACAACATTATTAAATATAGTTAAACATTAATAAATAAAAACAATGAATACTCATCATTGCGAGCATATCCAATGGTTCTAGCAAGCGTCAATATGTGAGTGGTGTCCGATGCAAGGGTTCATGCTAGCCAGCGGGTCATTTAAACGAGAAAACTATTGGGCATCCGAAAAAGTTGAAAACACCTAAAATGAAAAAGAAAATGTGATATGTATTGTAATCAAATTTTCCAAAAGATAAGTCCCACGCCTCTTACTTTATGAACTACTACGGCGATACTCACACGCTAACATTTTCTCTTAGCAAGTAAGCGTTATCTCTCTATCTAGATACAAATGACAGTAAACACTCAATATCTTATATCTGTGAATTGATTGTGAACACTTTGCCACAACGGTGTATCTAATTACAAGTCTCTATCTACTTAGATCAATTTATTGCAGGCATAATAGATTTATGGTGGCGCGGCTCGACCACTACAGAAAAAAAAACTAGTTTTATTTTAAATTGAGACAAAGAGGCGAGGGACTTCTCACTACAAACAGGTACATGCAATGTGTTATATGACCATTCAAAAGAAATAAAATATAAGCACTGATTACATGTTTTACAGGCTAACATGCATGGTATATGTTCAATTAATTAACATTGTTTAAAACATAATTAAAGAAGTATTTTATTCATGCCTCATAGCCATGATTAGCTACAAATAACGCATACCATCTGGCCTACTGAATAGTTTGTAAGATTATAAATTCTTCGAGATTAGATAACCATAGGTAATTGGAACATAATTTATTGTGAAACTATTTGATAGATGATAGTGTAGTAAAGATGTTGAAAAATTAAATTATATTTTGATGTAAATTGTATCGATTTATTATAGATAACTGGCCTAGTGTGAATCGAACTCGTGCACAGAGGGTTCCGTTCTATCGAAGGAAAAGTATCGGTAAATAAACAAACCGCATTGCTAAGTTTGTTCATAAGTTACTGTTCACTGATTTATTCAATTTCTTATAAAAAAATTGCTAGTAAGTTTTTTAAATTTATTTTCGTATAATATATTTACACTCTATTTAAATTTATTTCGCATGGCAAACTTTGGTATTTTTTTGCATTAGGTAGGACTCATCATTAGCAAAAACTGTGCGGTATAAAAGGAAATAAAACTTATTTTAGAATGAGCAAACCAAGCCCTTTTATTTGATATCCATAAAAAAATTTTGCTAATCTTGAATCGAATTTCTTAGGAATTGGCCGAAGTTTCTGGCGACAACCGATTATTCGAATTCGGCCTTCGAAAATCAACCTTCAACCTTCGGTCGGATTGTGGTTGCTGTAAGAGACGGATAGACGAAGGGTTCCTTTTTAGCGTTTTGGTACGGATTCCTAAAACTACTTTGGATACCTGCACTATTTTCTCAGTAATGTTTTGCTAGTCTACAAAAATATATTTAAAAGGTATTTAGTGTTGCGGAAAAAAAAGTAAATAAAAAAGACCAAAAGCCAATACCAATGAATATGTAACACAAAGTACCTAAGAATCATCTTAATACTTCCTTAATCCGTATATAACAGGATAAATTACCACTGAAAACACTCGACATGTTCAAGGACTAAGAAGCCTTATAAATAGAATGTTATGCGTGGAATTCTGAGTGTATTACTATATTATGTCCAGCTCTACAGCCCTAGGTAAATAACTCAACTAATCTCAGCTACATTTAGTTCAGTGAAATAAACTCCTAAGGAACTCAACATATTACAGGATCAATTTAAATGGTAAGTCATCCTATATTATTTGTAGTCCATTTTTTTTCTTATTGTTAAATGTATTGGCGATATAGAAAGAATAGACAACTATATTATTAACTATATATTAAAAACAAAGTGAAAATATATATACTTTTTAAAACTTTATGATGGAATATTTAGATAGATTTTATTTTCATCATAATCTGTATTTTCCACAGAGGCTTTGTGGATCCGGAATTAAGTCATTACCTACACAGTAACATCTAAGTAACTCTATGCAAATATTTGTAAAGATTACATCTGGCTATTCTTTCCCTGTCCTATGAAGATTCTAGGAGGGGAGGGGGTAATCTAGCGATTACCCAAAAATGTAATGTCTGTTTTAATTATTTTTTCAGAAGTTGGATAATTTAAAACCTTGAAGATGCTATGAAATGAGTATCCTTGTAAACATAAGTCATGTAGGTACTATATCATGTTGCTTCTAATAGAATTTATTATTTTGATACATAATTATTTTCTTTAAGTTTACATTTTTAAAATTGAAATTTAAACAATCGAATAAGCTTTAATAAATTTTGTTCTAGGTAAGTAGAACCTATTACCACGTGCGCCCTTACCCTAAAACGTAGTGCACCTGTAGTTCGTATTATAATTCCGCAGACTAAACTATATCATAAACGTCAAATAGCTCGGAGCTCATCAATATAATCACTATGACGTAGTTTTTCTCTTAACTTGTATTTAGTCTACCGAATTATAAAATGAGCTTTATCATCATATATTTTAAGGTTGATTTTGTAGTGATGCTTATGACGTAATGTAATTATGCGGTCAGCCAACTCGCACCGCAATATAATTTGACTACTGACAGCATACCACGATGAGTGGTGACAGCAAATTGAATAGCACAAAACATACCTCTATAATACGCTAAACAACGTCACTACAAAATCACCAAGAAGTTTATTGTACCTTTTAAATGTTAAATCAAGCTACATGAATACCTTGGTTAATAGAAAATAAGTATGTAACAGTAATTAGTTAACTAAATACCAAATTGATTTGTAAGTTTGTATTATGTACCGAAATGCATTTAGCCTCGTGCCATGTGCAACCAGATCTACAGTGCGTACCATCGTGTTAGTAAAGCAATCGTGAATAAGATCAGTAACAGAGTACATGTTACATACACAGAATACCCACATTTGTCCGCACTCGAAGCTTCTCATCACAGAACTCATTGTCATTATCTGTGCGACTCAAAATGCGTTAGAAAAAAAAATCAAACCACGGCTGTGAAGAATATACTCATTTATTTATCTATATTATCTCCCACATGACTAAATAATAATTATGCACAACAGAAATAATGATTCAATGACATAAATGTAAGACAAGTGTTTTTAGAAACACCAACCTGTATGACATAGACTAATGACATAATATGAACGTTAAACATCATTCTCTATAATATCATATAAATCTACTCTAATTCAATACTTGTACCTCAGTTTAACATATCATTTCCTTATATTGTCTGAAATTTCTGGACTGATCCATGATTTTAATCATAGCTTTTGATTTTATCAACACAAATATAATTAGAAGATGTTAACAAGAAGTGTAATAAAATACACTGATCGAAACAGTAGACTAGTTATATACACAAATAACTTAAAATATAAGAGCCAAATTATATCAACGTGACGTAGTGCGTGACGTGCCGAAGTCACCAAGCCACCAACCCGTTAAATGCGAACACGGTGACACGCGCCGCCACCATAACCAATGTTAGTACACATCATTATATAACTCTCAAATGTTATTATAAGCAATTAAATATATATATGTATCATTATCTAGAGGTAATATCCAGGATTAGTACCACTGTACATTTGTCTATACTACTGGATATTTATTTAATCATAATTATTATGCTATATAGAAAAATAATGTACCTAAATAGTTAAGGGGTTTAGACATTGGTGTGAAATTGTAAATATAGCCCAATAAAGTTACAGGAATGTATAAACAGTATCATTACACCTAAAATATAGTAAAGATCTAACTAGCGACAAGTATCCTATCTAGCTATAATAGGTATGCATTTCATAAATGCACACTGACTTTTTGGTAAAAGTTTGTTCAAGAAGAATGTTTAAAGGAATTTGCGACAAGATTATCAAACTTTGTCTATGCTTGTTGTAATTTAGTGACCATCTATTATTTTATCACTTTGATCTCTCAAGTCTCCCTTGTAATCAGACTTAAATATCAAATTAAAGCTTATTAACTTTCACTGTTCATGAAACATCATGGCTAATATTGCACATGTAAATGCATTCTGAGCCTCTTTCATACAAAAACAATACTCGTAAATATAATTTTCTAACTTTACCAACGACATGTTAACGCATTTCAGCATTGAAGCAACATAAACAATCAATTTCGAATCAAGTCAAATAAATGCTATACTACCTTATTTGATTCAGAGAACAATTTATTCAACATTGCCTTACCTTTGGTGTTGTTCAATTTTTGGTGATAATCAACATTGGAATGTAAATAAATCTCACATTTTGTTAAATAACCTTTCTAAGGAACTCAAAACAAATATATGGAAAAAAAATAAAAATTTGAGTGTAAAAAGTCAAAAAATACTTGACCATTTTTAGCTCGAGTATTTAATGCAACTGAATAGAACGATGGTCCGTAGGGTACATGGATAAGTGATACGCGCGCTCGCAACTCAATGTAAACGATTTAGGCGATTGTTTCGAATATATCACAAAATGTTGAACGTGCCGCGCCGCGACATTTCTCTTAGGATATGGTAGTGTAATATTTACTTGACTTCTTATTACCTGGCGAGCTAGTGGCCACAGATTGTTCAACTTTTTTACGCTCAAATTTGAGTGGTTGCTTGAGATTGACATTATTGGACTCTGCTATCGCCGCCAATCGCTCCAGCACACTACTTATTGTCAAGCGCTCCTCGGGGTTCACTGTTAGGCAACCACCTGCGGACAAACAGGTTACCATCACATATTTAAATTTACATACTGGATGTAAGCTGCTCACTGCTATAGTGATAGCCTAGTGATATGACTACAAAGTCAAAGATGGTTCGAAACCCAGGCAGGCACGCACCTCTGACTTTTCGGATTCATGTGCATATAAGAAACTAATTATCACTTGATAAAACGGTGAAGGAAAACATTATGAGGAAACCAGCACACCTGAAATATTTTTCAAAAGTATTCCAATTTCCATTAACCACAAGATAAAGAAAGAAAAAGTACCACATTGTTTACCCATCTTTATAATGGGTTCCTGCACCATAAGCTAAGTTCAAACAGGTTTGTACATAATAATACTTACTTATAATTTCATGAAAACATTTGTAGCGTTGATCATTGGGGTTAAGGTTATAGTTTCCGTTTAATATTGCAAGTTTAGCCGAGTCTTCAAAGGGATGCTGCATATAGCACAGTGTGTAGAGAATGCATCCTAGTGCCCAAACATCTACACTATGGTCAATTTTTCGATTGTCCCAAGTGTCCAACATTTCAGGTGCTCTATACATAGGAGTGGTAAACTGGGCTAACTGAAAATGTCAAAATAAATTAGATTACATAACTTTCATAATAGAATTGCTCTAATTTTTCCCAAAAAATAATAAAACTTACGGTCTCCTCTAACATATTTCTTTGATTTGCACTCCAAGATGGATTTGGTGAATACACATCAGCTGTGGCTGAGCCAAAATCACATAATTTTATTGTACCTGCGAAACAAACATTGGTTAAAAATATAACATTTTAACAGACATTAAAACAAAAAAAAAATTGTAACATCATGCCATTTGTAATCAACAGGAATTCAGATATTACCTTCATTTGATATTAAGAAATTTTCTAGTTTGAGATCACGATGAGCGATAGGGGGCACCTGTGCGTGCATATGTTGCACTGCTCGACAGGTCTGGTAAAACACCCTAAGAATGGTTGGGAGGGGGAAGGCCGTGCCTCGGTTCTGGAGGGCTTCCATTAAGCTGCCCCCACTACACAGGTCCGTTAACAGCAAATACTCTCCCATCCCGTGTGATGTCTTTGCCTTATCAATAAAAGATGCTGCGATATATTTGATTATATTAGGGTGCCCTGATAATTTTTTTAATATGCTAATTTCTTGTATAATATTTTTGTTTGCTTGTTCATCAGCTGCCATAAGCCTTTTCAAGGCATATTCGGTACCAGTAGATACATCTTGAGCAACAAACACAAAAGCAAAACCACCTGCAAGAGAAAGGACTTAGTAGCAAAATTGATGATGGTTAGACTGCCTAGTTGATTTAGTGGTGCCGGATCCTGGTGACCTGGTTGATTCCTAGATTAGGCTTAGTGTTATTAGGTTTATCCATCTAGAAATTGCAACACTGGAACTGTGCCTGGCACACGGCTACAGGCTCTCCTCTACATAGGACTTATAACATGCTGCTGTCTATGCTTTGAACTAGCAAAATGAAGGTGTGATACAGGTGATGTCACATAAATTTACGGTCTATGGTATTATAATGAAATATGCTACATATACCCTATTCCCTAGGTCAGATGATAGTCCAAAGACTAAGTCAGTAACTATGATTAGTCCTATTAAATTAAAGATATTGTTGCTTACTCACAACACTAATCATGACATAGTCTTTGGTCTGTATGAGAAAAATATCCGTGGAACTATTGGATTATTATCAACAATCTTAGAAAGCTGATAGGGTTTCCAAAAATTATAAATTCAAAAATTAATAATAATAAATTCTGTATAACACATAATTATTAGTAGTTAAGAAAACAAAATAGAGCTCGTTATTAAATACAATGAATTAAAAATAGACAAAGAAAAAATAAAGGCTCATTCATACTGAGTTTGTTAACGACTTCAAATTCAAGACTAGTCAGGCCATGACCTGGTACTGGTACTATGAAAACATGCATGTACTGACTTGATATATGTTTTGGAGGCAGTAACTGACTCTGTATATGAGATAACTCAAGCATCTGAAACACATGTTTCAATGCATTTTAATAATGTTATAAAATGTATATTCATGTGACTTCAGTGTGGGAACCACAGCAGAAACAATAATGATGTAATGCCATTCATCATATGAGTATGACAGGTTTTATAATTTATTCCTAAAAAAAAAACTGTACTAATATTTAAGTACTACATAGATACACATGCAAAGATAACTTACTACAGCTACTACTGTTGAACTGCCAAACATGACCAGGTTTAAACCCAGGCATACCTACCTCCCTACTTTTCAAAAACATGCATATTATAATAAATTAGTTATCATTCGCTTAAAACAGTTACGGAGAGACATTGTGAGGAAACTAGCAAATATTAGAGACTTGTCAACTGAGTGTGAAATCATATTAGAGGCCTATTAGCAGTTTGATATCTTATCTCATAAACACCATTAATTCATAAAAGGTTGAGAAATGAGACATAATAGAAAATCCATTTTTATATACCACTGGGATGCATAAAATCTTTCAAAGTTTAGAAAAGGCCAGATAAAGAACAGAGAAGACAAAATAAACTGTCAAATTAGCCTATTGTCTAGTAACTTGTTGGAAAAAGCTATTGCAAGTTTTAATTTGTTTAGATTGTGAGTTATTTCAGCTAGATAGGACTCTTCGTGAGTCAGCCATTTCATTAGACTACGCCAGCTATTTGTCGAAACTCAACCATATTTTTTTTACTAAAGCTCATATAGCTAGTAAACCAAAAAAAACCATACACAATCTGAAAAAAAATGGTACGTACTAAACTATTTTCTGTTTGTGTATTTAGATACTATCAAACTAATACAGTGACATCATTACCATAGTAGGTTAAGCTATTCGCCTTATGCTTTGTATTGCAGTTTAATTCCCACACGGGAAAAATATTTATGCATTGTGAAATGTTATGTCTGTAACTAGGGATGTGCCATTGGGCAATATTGAAGGCAATATTGCTAGGAGTGGAAATATAATATTCAAATAAAATAAAGAAGCTTAGTAAAATTGTTTTAGATATCACAGTCTAAACAAAAAAGTAAAAAAAAACCAAATTGACAAAAATTTGGGAATATTCCCGGCATTATTGCCGTCAATACCAAATATATGTGTTGATTAACACTTTCTCTCATTCTTAACAGACTTCTAACAACGAGGAAGTTATCTTTTCAATGCAAATTGCGTTTAATTTTTTTAAGATTTATGTTTTTGTAAATGTTGTTTAGCTATTAACAATAAAATGAATGCCTAAGTTATTAGTACTATCATTTGGTGGGCAATATTGCCAATGTTGCCGGCAGTATTGGGATTTTGTCGGCAGCGTGAATAACGCAGTGCACATCACTATACCCATAATACTGGAGATAAAAAAAAATCAGCACCTTAACCACAATACAATGCCTCAAATAATGTTTACTTACATAATAATAATACTTGGACCCTGTTCCCGATACCGGTGGGCTACTATATTTTATATTTTTAAATGTATATATTTTTTTTTTTTATATATATTTAAAAATGTATTTTATATGTATAGAAAATAAATGAATGGAATACTATGACAAATATTATTTCAGGCTTCAGTTTTTAATTCTAGGGGCTAATCTGATGATAAACTAACTAGGTATTTTATGGAGGATGCATTAAAAAAGGAGAAAAGTTAGCAAACCACGCCAATATTGAGTTTTAGTGTGACATCATATGCTGTCCTTGACAGTGAATACAAATGAGACAGCAATTTTTAAACCTCACTACGTCTTCCAGTATTACTGTAGTTTATAATCTTACACTACTAGTACAGTATACAAGTCTTATTTGAATAAGGCCACATTTCTTAAAAAAGCCATATTGGAAAAGAAAGGGCACTCATTAAGCCAGTACAGCACACAATCAACATAAAAATAGACAGCAAAGACATACAATCATGATTAAAATCTCAATTATTGATAGTGAATTAGTTAAAATCCTTCTTCATTTACTTACATAAATATTTCTAACTAATTTATATGACCTCAGTACATGCAAGATTATAATGAATGAAACCTAATACCGGTCAGTGCCGTTTTAGATATTAGATTACTAAGATCCGTAAAACAAAACTCATTTACAAGATAAATTTACAGAATTTACCTGTAAAGCCATTCTATAAGCTTACCAAAAATGGACATGATAGATTTAAGAGATTTGGTCATCGTAACTCAGCAAAATATATGCGAATCTCTAAATGGATTCGTCTAACATGACCCCAAACATTTTGTCGGACAATGTACCCTTCCGCCCCCAATTCATATGACGTTAGTACGTGGATTGCACCAACCCACACGTAATATATAAACACCGATTTGAACTATACAAGTAACTAAAAGATGAAGCAAGAACATATTATTACACACTGATATTAACTTACCTTCTGCGATCACCTTTTTGACTCTCAATTTCATATTTCCAATTTCAACAAACTGACCAACAAAATCATTATCACTGCCACCGTTTGCGCCTCCTGAGCTAAAATAGCCCATGGCTGATTTAAAGACGCTCATTTTAGAATGTAATATTGTGATTTTTCTATATATAATAAGAAGAAAACTGTGTTTTATCAGCACCCTTTGCCCAAATCCATTTTACAATGGCACAGAATGGCAGAAAAAGAATAGGCAGATTTGTTGGCAAATGGCAGGACGAAAACAATGTTGCCAAACATACTAATTTTATTTTTTTGTGGGTGTTCTAAGTTTGCGGTTCTTAAGTTATCGATGATTGAGCCTCAGTGTTTAGCTGTGCTCCCGTCTTAGATAATTTTGAATAAATAGCTTTTGTAGATTCATGATTCCTCGTTTAAAGTAATTTTAAAGTCGTCTAGGTTGACATGTGATGTTCAGGCCATCCCAAAAGACTGGATTTTCCCAAAAGACTTGGACTGGAATTTGGGATAGGTTTCGTCTTGGTTTCGTTTAGAAAACGTACAATTTGTTTGTACCTATTTACTTATGCGTTGCATGATTATTAAAACAGATAAAAAACTTTATTATTTTATTAACCGGACGTTTCGTGCTGGTTACAATTCTCGTGGTCTCGGGAAGTTTTCAATACAATAATCTTTATTCTCTGAATATAGGTACCTAAATATAATGGTGTACGTACTGTTACAGGTCATATTAATAAGTCCTCTAGCTCCTTTATTTTTTTCTCCCCATAGCTTCTTCGACAAGGTCCTAGTTCCATTTAATTTTGGCAGATGCGTAGCCTACATCTGTGTTTTGAAGAATCAAGTTTCGTATGCGGTCTGTCATTTTGACTGCAAGAGAGAGACGATTAGAAAGAGGGAAACCTAGCCTATATGTCTTTGCCTTGCTGTGGGATCATTTTGGCTGAAATATAATTTTTGAATCATTTGTTGTGTTTTGAAACGCAGAATCTAGTTTCATAAACGGTCTGTAAGTTTGACTGCAAGAGAAAGACGAGCAGAAAGAGGGAAGCCTAGCCTATAAGCCTTTGCCCTGCTGTGGGATCATTTTGGCTGAAATATTTTTTTTCATTCACTTGTATGTTTGGGAATTGTCTGAAACATTATAGCAACATTGAAGTAAGCATAGACTAATATGTGTGAATTTTGCAGACGAAAGTAGAGGTGAGATTTTGAAAAATGACCAAGAAATCGACTAATCATTATTGACATTTGTCCCCAAATCCAATTTTAGTATAGTGGGTCTACTGAGTGTCAGTCAACTGTACTTGTACTGTCAAGTTACATTTTCAGGTGTTATTCAGTCTGTGGCTCTAAATATGATCAATTGATCAGTTGTGAGGAAAGCAAAGCAAACTGCTGATTTTATTATTTGTTATTGGCATTTCCTTCAATTTCAGTTTTATAAATAGTAAAAATTCCATGCAAGAACACACCGAACTGATGTTTGTCAATCCTGAGTGAAAAAAACAAACATGGGATTTGAAATCAAAAGATTTCAAGGTGACGTTGATGAAGAACTCATTTGTCCTATTTGTTCAGGAGTTCTTGAGGATCCACTACAGGTTTTGGATTTTTTTCGATAAAGTTATGAGTAGGAAGTGTTTAATTAAATTCTCTTGATCGTGAATGTTTATGTACGTAGGCGCCAGCTTGCGAGCACGCGTTCTGTCGTGCTTGTATAACGGAGTGGATAAGTCGCCAGCCCACCTGCCCCGTTGACCGACAAGCCGTTACCGCGAGCCAGCTCCGACCTGTTCCTCGAATACTACGTAACTTACTATCAAGGTGATTTCACAACCATGCCGTGGTTTCTTGTAGGTCACA
This sequence comes from Protodeltote pygarga, assembly GCA_936450705.2. Lineage (NCBI taxonomy): Eukaryota > Metazoa > Arthropoda > Insecta > Lepidoptera > Noctuidae > Protodeltote > Protodeltote pygarga. Next base: position 12,050,585 of record OW388251.2, read on the forward strand.
CATTTATAATTGTTTTTCAATACCTACTTACTTATATAATAAATTACAAAGTGTAATAGTAATTATATAGTAACAAAACAATTACACTAAAATTGATTGAATCATAATTAGAGTAATTAGTAAACAATTATTGGATGTCATTGTATTCATCTATTCAGTTATACTTTGTAGTATCCTTGCTAGCATAGCAGTTTGAGTCATGATAGTTGTTATAGTAGAAGATGTTATAATAAGGCCTATGTTTACTTTATAGACTGTGTACGAGCTGTGACAACTTTCCTCATGGGTGCCAAGCTGTACTGAAACTGGACTCGCTGGCATCCCATTTAGTTGAATGTATGTTTATGATCACATTTATTACAGAGGCTTTATTTGCTTTCCAATGGTTCATACACAAACATGTTCAAAAGTTGAAAATGGCTAGTCTTAATAACTACAAACAACTTTTAATAACAACAAATTGATCCAATCTAGTGTATTGTCTTGGATGAATTGTTTATTGTTATGATAGTTATAAAAAGAAATTTAGGTATTAAAAATGTAATTATCATAATATATTATTATAAATGACACAATGAAAATCTTTTGTTACATGGCAACAATTTCTTAGCTTTGTTTTTATGAAAAAAAAATTGTCTTGACTTTGTCTGTAGAAACTAATACATAAAGATTTAGAAATATTGCTTTATTTATCTTATTTGAAAAGAAGGATCTTGTTGTAATAAAATTTAGGCTTGTGAAGTACTCCTATGTGCATAAAATAAATCAATATTTTAAAAATAGCAACACTTCATTAAAACAATAAATTATTGACAGTAATTTTAATATATAAATTTTAAGGATAATGATGATTAAACAATAAAGTCTCTTGTTTCCTGTAGAAAAGATGTGGTTCCATAAATTCACTAATCGGTTCTTATATTTGATGCAAATTACATAAATATACAATTCTGAAAATTTTACAATTAATATTGCCTAGTCTGTTCTCTTAAAAACACAAAATTTCGTTTCAATAGGTGATGAGTTTTATACAAGGTAATTTAATAACATTATTTCCTTTTAAAACAAATAAGTTTGTAGAAACAAGTGCCAACATTATATTGTCCGCTGATTTATTTATAAAACCAGAATGGCTTATAGCCTGTTACACTGATAGTAATACTGCACTACTAACTAATAATGTAATAAATAATACCTTTAACTCATTCTTCTTACATTACTTCAAGCACGCTAACAATCTAACCTTCCTTCATCCGCAAACAAATCCAGCCCATCGTTGCTATTTGGTATCCAGTGCATTGAGCACTTTCATCATCCTGATGTAATCATAAACCTTATAATAAATTATTAAGATTTAAGATTGAATAGATAAGATACTCATGTCATAAGTGCAATCAATAACCTTATTTTCAGGTGAATATAATCCGAAAAAGCCAATGCCATGCGAAGCGGGGTGTGGACTTGTGATACCGAAAGATGAACTTGCTGAGCACAACTGTGTACGTGAACTACGGGCACTCATTGCAACACATCAAGGAAAGCTAAATGACTATGAACAAGAGCTGGCAGAACAGAGACTTGTGATAAATGAACATAAACGAGAATTGGCGTTACTTAAAGTATGTTGATTTCTATTTTATTCTCATAATCACCACCTTAACAGAATGCATAATGTACATGTTCAAAGAAGGATCACTCTGCAAAGACAATTAAATAAAAAGTGAATCTTGCTACGATGTAATAAAGTACAATTCAGCTTGCACTGTGCCTAAAATTAAATTATAATCACTTGCAAGGCGCCTCTATAATAAATATTTCAGGTTTTTAAAGAATTTTGTCCTGTTTTATTTTGTGTGCTCATTAGTAGGTGTTTGGCCCTAATCGCCACGCTGGGCAAGCGGGTTGGCGAACGCAGTAGCAGATGGTTGCTATGCTGTTGCCCATCCTCCATATTACCTTTGTCGCTTCTTATGACACTCACGGGATAAGTAGGGGTCCACCTTGTCCCCCTGCTATGCACATGATAGCTCACTTATGAGCACTTGATAATACTAGCTATAAATAATGATTATCTAATTCCATTTGTTTCAGGAATTCATGCGTGCAATGCGTTTATCTAATCCTTCGATGCGCGCATTAGCCGATCAAATGGAGAGAGAAGAGGTGGTGCGCTGGGCTAATTCACTGTCGCGTGCCAGGGTCACGCGGTGGGGCGGCATGATCTCCACACCTGACGATGTCCTACAGGTATTATAAAATCTACTAAACCAGTATTTTTATATTTCTGCCGCCCCCAAATCGAAAAATTCCTGGATACTGTTACCTACATATCTATATTTATTGATATCCTCTAACTGTAAGGATTTTCGGTCTAAGTTAAGGTCTTACTTGAACCGAAAACCGTAAACCGAAGCAATTTCGGACCGAGAAATATCAAGAATTTTCTTGTTAAGGTAAAAAAAAAAATAACTTTCGACAAAAAATATCCTACATAATATTTTTTCCGTTATCTATAAACATTATCTACACCCATGCTTTAAATCCTCTGTAAAAGATTTTGAAACTGTTAGCTTATTGCCAACATTAAAACATTGTATTAAAACACAAAAACATTAAAACACAACATAACCATTATATCATACAAACAACAATCTAAACGGATGATATAATGTTGTACTGAATTTCATAATAACACTTCTTTGTTATATTTTCGACTAGCTTTTCCCGCGTGGCTTCGCTCACGTAGACAATAGAATATTTTGAACAGAATTTATTTATTTAAATCGAATTAGTATTAAGTATAGGTACATAGAAAAATAATAAATCAACAAACTGTACTGCCCATGAGAACAAATTGTACTACTTTGAGTCGAAGCCACTACTTTTAGCGTCATTGTATAAGCAGACTTAGGTACAGGGCGAATAATATTGCCGGTACGTATAGCAATTACAAATATTTGCTATTAAATAATAATAACCTAAGAGATTTCTAAGGAATTTTTAAAGAAAATCAAGGTAGGTACTTATAAGGTAAGTTTTTCTTTAAAGTATAAAAGAACAAATAAATTTGAAATTTCGAATTCTAATCCGATTTGTCAACTGCAAAATTTTTCCTCTACGAATCCGATTTATAATTGACATTCCAATTTTAAATTTTATTACATTGCACCAAGCCAGTTTAAATCAAAAGCACTAAGGAGTATTGATATCAATTTCGATGCAAATCACCTCCAAAATAACTTTCTACCCCTTTTTAACCCCGTTAGGCGATGAGTTTTAATAAAATACGAAACACGTGTTCCATTAATTCTGTAAAAGAATGTTTATGCAAAATTTGAAATAGATTGGACCAAGGAATCACGTTGTCCCATACAAACTTTGCCCCCGTTTTTCACCCCCTTTAGAGGTAGTATTTCGAAAAATCCTTTCTTATCGGATCCCTACGTCATACAAAGAATACACCCTCCAAGTTTCAGGTTTCTACGATCAGCGGTTTAGGCTGTGCGTTGATCCGTCAGTCATTCAGGACAAAGCATTTTATATGTATAGATTACTTCTGCGCAAAGGGTTTACAGCAGACTGCAGACAGCCACATGTTTATGCTTGATGCGTGGTATCTGTATGAATTTTAAAAAAGAACATTGTCATTCACGAGCGGTTCACAGAACGCCGCGCGCCATTAAAAAAATACATTCAATAATTTCGAATCCCCGCCATTTTTCTTCGATATTTTTATCAATGAAAGAATTATTATTTATTGTAATAGTAATTAACATATTCATGTGAATTTTAATAATTGCACTATACAAAATGTTAATTACTACTACAGTAAAAAAAAATTTCAATAATACTTAGTTTATTTGTATACACTCAGTAATAGATGATATTAGCTGGCAGTTTTAATGTTAGCAGTAAGGTAACTGTTTCAGAAAGTTTTAAAGTCTTGCAACTGTTGAAAACTAGGTATTAAAACACTCATGTGATACTATTATCACACTCGTCTTCGCCTCGTATGGTACTATTATCATCACACTGCAAAGTTTCATCGACAGAGGAATCATACGATAGTCAAATTCCTCAGTGATTAGACTAATTAGGATTTGCTTAGTATGCACTCAGACAAGTTTGAAGGTACTTTTATAAATGCTGGTGCCGATTCTCTTATACATCCCGCTAAATTATTTTTAGTCTAACTATATCTCTTTCTTATAAACACCATAGAAAAAGGACAGCAAATTGGACTATCAAATTGGACTATCAAATTAGACCTGTCAAATTAGTAATTGCAAGGACCTACCTTGCAATTTACGTGAAATTAGAAGAGACCTCTATGACATGCCGACTAAATTCTCGTTGATATCACGCAAATGGACTAGTTTGACAGCTCTACAAATCTTCTCTCTCTCTGTCTCTGGTCTCTGTTAGAAAGAGATAGTGAGTCTCAATTAGTTTAGAGTGTGCGCAAGAGAATTAGCACCATTGTAAGTAAAGTCTAAAATTGTGCTCTATAGATCTCGATTTAGGACCTAATGTTTCTTGGAGATAGATTGATAATTATATTTATTTGCAATAAACATGGTACATTTAAGGTCTATTAATTTTCTCTCTACATGTCTAACCAGGGACTGGTATGCAAATTTTAGTCGCGATTCTATTAACAATATAGATAAATATGTATAAATACCGATCTTGCAAGTAAAGTCGCTAAGTCAAAGTGCGCTCTATAGTGAAACAACTTTTAAACGGATAACTCGCGTATATGTTTATTTTCCAAAACATCTGATAATAATACATAATAATACAAAAATAAACATATACGCGAGTTATCCGTTTAAAAGTTGTTTGATTAATTTAAATGTTCGCGAAAGTTTGAGACTATATTATGCGCTCTATAGATCTCAGTCTAAGACAATGATTTGTCACTATACATTTTTACGCGGGTTATAAAAGAGGGCTGTTATAAGTTTGACGAGGGTGTCTGTCTGTAGCATCGTAGCTCCAAAATGAACCGATTCTGATTTACTTAGTTTTTTTATTTGAAAGGCAAGTTGGTCAAGTGTTCTTAGGTAAAAAAAAATTTGGGTTTTTCTATATTGAAGGTTTTTAATTTTTTTTTATAGTTCATCATCATCATCATCAGCCCGTATCAGTCCACTGCTAGACATAGGCTTCTCCCAATGCGCGCAACTCAGCCCGATAGTTATTAACTTTAAATTGTCAAAATGAGTTCAATTGGACATTGCAAATAAGTCAGATTCGATCATACAGTTTCACGTTTTTGGAAGTACTTCGACCTTCGTTAAATACCTGACCTTTTTGCAACGGTCGACTTGACCTTTATAATTGGCTTCGAAATTCCAAATTTCTCGCCACTTTAGTTTTACTTGTTTCATTTTTTCTTACAGATGATGATCAAGCGAAGTTTATCAGAATCAGGCTGTCCTCCGCACATAATAGATGACCTTATGGATAATTGTCACGAACGGCGATGGCCGCCCGGCCTGTCCTCGCTTGAAACCAGACAAAACAATAGGAGGTAGGTTGAGTAATGTTATTATACAACTAAATAACATAAGCTAGACAGAGAAAACAACACATAATATAATAACAACTTTGGGCGGAACTCATCATCTGCCTAGCCTTTTCCCAACTATGTTGGGGTCGGCTTCCAGTCTTACCGGATGCAGCTGAATACCAGTGTTTTACATGGAGCGACTGCGGAGCGACTGCCTATCAGACCTCCACAACCCAGATACTGGGTTACACGATACCCCTTGGTAAGACTGGTTGTCAGACTTTCGGGCTTCTGACTACCCGTAACGACTGTCAAAGATCTACAATTGACAGCCGGGGCCAACAGCTTAACGTGCTATCCGAGGCACGAAGAGTGATAATTAATTTATAAAACCCAAGATCTCTGACTTGCCAGTCAAACGGTCATACCATTGGGCTATACTTTGGGCGGAACTAATCGCGTATATTCGTATTAATTTTTTGGGTGGTTACGGTAAGTATGGCGTCAGTTGGTAGCATTACCACATCAGAGCGTTAGCATTCTTCTCAAGGCACGCTAATTCACTAACTTCAATTGCTAGGACCACTGAAATTCTGATTCTATGTCACGAGGGGAAATACTTTGACGTCGTAGGTCGTAATATAGAATTATCACAAATGCTGAAACAGTATTAATTTATATAGTGTTGGTGTTTTTGTTGTCTATGGTCCTTTTTTTTTCTTTTACTCTTATTTACTTTGTCGTGGTGGCGCATTGGTTACAGACCCGCTTTGCTTGCACGTGTGGTGTGGGTTTGAACCTGGCATTTACCTATGTGACTTTTTCAATGTCATATGATTTTTTCATTGTCATCTCTGTATGAGAAGAGGCCTTTGACTTGAAATGAGAAAGTTACACTACTTTCATTTATTATTACTTTCTAGAATATGTTGTGGTATTTTGGAGGCTGAAATAAATATTTTTCTATAATTATGTTAGCCAGGTCCTATCATTAAAAAAATCTATTTTTCCAGATTATACGAAAAGTACGTGTGCAAAAGAGTGCCGGGCAAGCAAGCAGTCCTCGTTCTACATTGTGACAACACCCATGTAGATGAGATTATGATGGTAGAGCCTGGCCTTGTGATGATATTTGCCCATGGGATTGAATAACACAGAACTGATGCTGGCCGGGTGTTAGTGTTCAAGTGTGACAAAACTTGCTCTCAAACATGAGATATGTGACTTGGATGCGGAGGTATTGGGAATAATTGAAAGATTTAGTCTTTCGAAGTACCAATAATAATACAAATGGTTCACCATAAACATTAATAGAATTTGGTGAATTCACTCTAAGCCTAAAGGATGTGATATTAAGGTTCTTTTCCTTTAAGGATAGTCCTATAAGGGCCCTCAATCTACGTACAATTTTATTTGTCCGTCCACTCAGTGCCTCCGCAGTCCATTTACAACTATTGTCAAGGTCGCCAAACTCGAAATATATTACGTACGGCATTGATGGAGCCGACCTGGATCTCTGAGCGACTATGACAATCATCTCTGCCAATTTACATATTGTTCTAGAATACTATGACAAACCCTCACAGCAAAATTTTGTGATGATTATAAAAAAAAAGTATTTTTTCTGGCAACAGTAAGACCAATGATTTTTGTACAATAAATAATATACAAATCATAGTTATTTGATAATGTGTGTTGAAATATTTTTAGGTATGAGTATTGTTATGTGAGTTTTCTAGAATGCTCTCCCTCTCAGGCGCGTTATTATCGGTCGATAATATGTAATAGCGTGTAGCCAAGTGACACCAAGCCAAACCGACGCAATCGAAGTGGAACTTGCGTTTCTAAGTCGGTTTAGTGAGGGCCGGCCTGTACTATACATTACACGCACACTATAGAAATATCGAACGATAAAAACGCAACTCGTGGTCAGAATCGGGACTAATCGTAAAAACGCATTCGATAGTATCGACCTATAATAACGCGCCTGTGGAGGAGAGTTAAAATAACATTGAATTGCGAAACATTCCGAATATAAAATAATAATAAATAGAAATGATATAAAAAATATTTTACTAAAAGTTGATTCAATGTTATGAGATTCAAAATTTAAGTATTAATTAATTAAATATAGTTTTTTATAAGTTTTTTTTTTATATTTAATTAGTGATTGAATGCTGTGTTGTGTTAAAAATAGTGTGACATTGTTTTTATATACCTTCGTCTTATTTGAAGCTTAATTTTTTATTGTATAATTAGGTACTTGTAACTTCATTATTCTTTATCCATTACTTTGTTATTGGTAACCTATGTTATGTATTTAGCTCAATCTTTAAATAAATATACCTACTGATCACTAATTTTATTGCTAAAAGCTTTGCCTTTTTATGTTCCTAATATTGAAAGTGCAAGCAGGATTCGAACCTACGTCTTGATTGGATACATAAGCCGCTCTGCAAACCTAGCTGTTCAGAATCCTGCTTGCATTTACCAGTGTCAGTTTCCCCTCTATACAAGGTTTCTCGAAAGGTGTAAATTATACCAAAAGCTAGTAGTTCTGTACAATACAGAGGTCGTTTGAAAAATATAAAAAAAATTGCCTCATCGCCATCTGATATATGGTCTGGTTAAACATGTTGAGTTTGTAACGTTGTTTGTAAGTTGCACAGTATAGTAGTTGCCAAATAACATGATTTCTACTGTTTTCTATGAACTTTATCGAGGCCATTTTAATATTTTGTTCGAAAAGCCCATAGTGTAAAAATGGTCAACGGCAACCACCACCCCCTCCTTGTCGCCATCTTTATTTAAGAATAGATATAAATTTACTTTTAATGGTGTAAGAGGATAAGATAACATGTGAATTTGTGTAAATGTGGTCCTGTGACAGATGGACCGACCGCGACGGGCAGCATCGTGACTTGGAAACTGGGTTCCATTTGCACTCGTGGTGTACGGAACTCTAGAATGGAAAACAGCTATGTCCACATACAGACGTTTTGATGCCAAATACCGATTCCGTTCCTGTATAGTTAACATAAAATTGTTAATTAGCGCGGCTTCGGCGTAAAACGGACCGTGATCTAGTCGATCAACCTCAAATGTCTAAATGATTGAGTTCCTGTCAAATATTTTTGTTTGTCATCTTCAACACAAACTTTCTGGAGTTATTGTGAATTAAAACCTCGAAAATGTCTGAAATGGAAGTAACGGAAAGTGGGAACGATTGTTCCAACGATTTGTGTGAGTATTTATTTCTATGGATGGTTTGGTTTACTTGAAAGAGTTTAAATGCGCGATAACCTAGCTCTTTGTGACCGGCTGTTTGGTACCTCAAATCAACCTTGTGTTTATTTTTCTAGTACTTCTGGATCGTGTGTTCCTTCGACTTGGTAACGCAGATAGTGATGAGCAGCTTGAGAGCTGTCTCGGTAGGTTCCTTCCACCTGTGATTTTGAAACTGTCATCGCCTCACGAGCAGGTTTGTAATGGTTTATTTACATAATTATGATCTATTTACGAGAAAGTAAAACTTATTTGTAAGTACATTTGCTATCTGTCGATTTTAAAGTTTTAAAATACCAATTCTTTTTCTTAAATTTTTCGTCTAATATACCTACTTAAATATTTTTGACATCCTAATGAAATGTATAGGTACATTTTTATAGAATAATAATTACTGTAAAAATCTTGACATAGTTAAGTAACTGATCATTAGAATAAAGAACGAAATTGTTATCAGAATATTAAAACATCTTATTAAAATAATATGCCCAGCAGTGGGTGGCTTCCGGCTGAAATGAACCTAGGGTCTCATGTTTCTAATTTTTCAGGATAAAAAGTACTCTATGTCAGTCTCAAGTTATTGAAATATTTTTATGCTAAAAATCAATTCATTGTTGCATGACGAAAGACATGCACACAATTTCTCATTTTTAATATTAGTGTGTTTTAATTGTTAATATGTTGTGATTGTTAGGTGCGTACCAAAGTGATGGAGCTGTTGGTTCATGTGAACAAGAGAGTAAAATGTCGTGCCACAGTGCAGCTGCCCGTGCAGACATTGCTACAGCTCTACAAGGAACCAGCTTCTAATAGCTTTATTATTGTAAGTAAAAGATCTATAATATGTCTTAATATTATATTTATTATACCTACCTACTTAAAATTCAAAATATTAAAATATTTTTATAAAAAAATTCTTGCTTTTATTTCAGAGTTATAATGCTGTATAGTTATCTCACGAGTTAAGTGTGCCTTTCAACATAGGCCACCTAAATTTCTCCCATTGTTTGACACCACTCTTGTACAGAATGGGCCCAGGGTCATCTTTAATTTGTCCTCCTTCCTCATGATCTCATCTCATTATTGTTTCTTATAGTTCTCAAAGAAATCCAAAAATAATTGTTTCATGTATTAATTCCTCTTTTCTTTACAGAACTTCTCAATAATATACATAACAATGGGCTTTCCAAGGTTGCCTCGTGAGCAGCAACTCAGTTTGGCACCGTCTCTGTTAGAGGCCATCGAGAACAAGCCTCAAGGACACCAAGATGGGTATGAACTTTATTCTAAACATGTGATTGGTCATTGGCATTGATTAAGAGCCAACATTCATAAAGCTGCCACTACATTATATCTCGTTTTTTCTTTGTTTGAAGGGTAATACTTTCCTGGTGGTCTCATTTTAATATTGTCACGATCTGATGTTAAAGTTCAGAGATATAGTACAGAACTCCTCATGACAGCATGGCCTTCTTGGATATTAATGCAGGCACCACTCAAAATGGCAAAAAAAATACAAAAAAATAAAACTGACTTCAAACACTAAAAAGCTAGATATAACACAAAAACATTAGCTTTGGAGTCGGTGCCAAGCTAAGCGGGTTCCAGATTAAATCACCTCATCCTAGCACCACTTGGAACCCTAAAAATGATTATTCTTTGTTTCAGAATCCTAATGCTAGTCATGCCACTACTGGGTGCAATCAAGGAGACAGATTTAAATCTGAAACAGAAGCCTAAAGCTGCTTCTTTGATCCTCAAGTTTGCTACTGATGTACTGCTGTTACCATACAGGTACATTACAATACATTCATACATTACTCCTTCCATTTTTTATTAGCTGGCCAGGATTTGATTTTGGGTTCCTTATTTTTATGTAGCAATATTATATATGTATATGACACTGAAAAAAAAAAGAGATTTACCTAATTGTATCGCGAGTTTTTAAATTTATAATTGAATGTGATGTTATGATGATGATGTCAACTATGTTAGGGTCGGCTTCCAGTCTTAGAATACCAGTGTTTTACATGGAGCGACTGCCTATCAGACCTCCACAATACTGGGTTACACGATACCCTTTGGTAAGACTGGTGGAACCCGAGACCTCTGACTTGCCAGTCAACGGTCACTACCACTAGGCTATCACGACTATCAATATGATACTTTAATTTAATTTACTTTAATTTAAGGGCATTACCAAACCCTGGCGAGAGCGACTTCCAAGTACCGCCTGGTATGAGCATGAAGACGTACAAACGTATTGTTGACAAGAACCAGTTGAACCCCAACCAGCTCGAAGAGGTATTCATTTTTCCCTATTACTAAATTACTAATCATATAATTTGCATTTCTTTGAACTTTCCAGTCGCAAGTTAATTGTGACCTTCTTGTCCCGGATTTTTCACATATAAAACTACTTTCTAAAGGTTTTTGTACTATCTTCGCACCTGACAACACAGGAGTATTTTACGTTTTATTGACAATAGTTAGCAATACTTATAATTGATTCAATTTTTAGCTTTGAGTGAATGACACACTTAACTCTTGGTCCAATTTTTCAAAGAAATGCTGATTCACTGCCAACTGAGCTATGTATAATCCTGCCCGTGCTATTGAAATTATCTTCTACGTACATTCTACCATCTCAGATGAGATCTTTCTCTATAAAAAAATTGGTGTATGCTTTGCATGTAGGTATAAATGGTTTACAAAAATGTGGATATATTTAACGCGTGAACGGGTAATCGTCAATCATTTCGTCAATTGAAGCTTTTTATTAATTGGTCCTATATCAGGGGCGTGCAGATCGTATAGGCGAAAAGGCACTGCCTATCCTGACAAATACGATGCAGACGACGAAGTAGTGAAACTAAGTAGGATTTGTATATACTGCCTACCCTGTCAAAATGTCTGTGCACATTGTTCTATATTCTCAATCTTATGCGCCTTTTCAGATGAAGCTGTCGATAGTAAACTTCATAGGCAAGGATATTTTCAACATGAATGACACTCTGCTCACGTTAATAGTAGCCGCGGCTGACTCGCGGTTCAGTGTTGCCAACCACGCTAACAGCCCGCTTATTAGGGTTAACAGGTATGAAAAATATTAATAAGTGTTTTTTTTTCTTAGAAAACTTTTTTACTGTTATAATATAATATGTTTTTCCGCGCAACACTTTCACCGATTTAATGAAATTTTTTGAGTGGGTCCCTGAATTTGTACATTCTCAATTCGACCAGATAGGTGGTGCTGCGATCGGGTACAATTAGTACCACAGGGGTAAAGACACGTGAGTTCCAACTAGTATGAAATAATTTTATACATTCTATAAAACATATTTCTTTGTTACAGCTCAGTGGACTGGTCTTTGCCGTCAGTAGTGGCTCCCTTATATTCCTTATACCTGGGCACTTGGGGAGGCATGAAGGTCCCTCCAGATGACCGCAAGGTAATTCATCTTTACTAATACCATTATAATATAACTTTTACCCGCGGCCTCGCTTGCGTTTATCGCCATCTTTTATCATAAGAACGTTTTTGTTGTTTTCCTCGGAAACAGTACTTTTTTTTCGGAATGAAAAAACCTTATATCTCTGTACACCTGACAACGTAAATGACAAATTTCAAAATGATTGGTTTAGTTGTTTACGCGTGAAAAGGTAACAAACAAACTTACTTTCGCATTTATAATATTATATCGATATAGAAGTCGCACGTGTATTTGCTTTGTAAGCGTATTCGTTTTTACTATTTTAAAATTATTTTGCAGGTACCTGCATGCACAAGACTGCGCTTGAAACTCATACAGTATTTAAACAAGGCCACGGGTCCAGCTATAATGTTTCCACATTGTGTTCAGGTATGATATAAGTGTAAAAATGTTATGATTATAGTGGTGTAATATTATACACTTGTAAATCAAAGAATTTTATTTATGTTCTCAGGTTGTGTTTTCATCACTGTTTGATCCCAACACAAATTCTCGACTGCGTAATCAAGCGTTGGTGTTTCTATTAAATGTTATAAACAGGTGAGTTACCTATAATCTACAGTCTGTCGGTAACGATAGATAAAACAATTTTGTAAAAAGTTTTTGTTTTTGCAAAATTGTTTCAGCTAGCTCAGCAGATATTCGTGTTTAGTATCAATGTATTACAAAAGGTAATAAATAATAATAAGCTAATATATATATTATACCGGGTATTTATGTCCAGACTACTGCTACTGAGTACTTGTTCTGGAAAATCCAAATACTCTAAGCGTGACCTGGAAATCTCGAGGACTAAGGTCCTCGTGCTTTGTAGTAGCACTAAAGCAACTCCGATTAGTTAGTAATAGATTTCCGACTTGTCCTTCAAAAAAGACTTAAAAAATGAGAGCACAAATTATTTTGTGGTACTTTTTGAAATTTGAATTAAGAAAGGCCCACTTTGAAACTTTTCCCTTTATATTTTTAGAAATATCCCACTTTCTACGATTGAACAAAATTATTTTATTTTAGCGGCGACGAAAATCAACTGAAGAAAGTAGCAACAGTATTTCTTCAAGGCTTGCTGAAGCTTATCAGATCAGATGAGCACGCTGAACATCATCCTAAAGCCTACATGTGTTTAGGTTGGTGCCGTATTTACCTTTAAGGCGACTATCGCTCTAAACCGCTATCTAAATCTCATCTCTCATCTTTCAACAAAAATATCTGTTCGAAAAATTGGTCAATCTGAAATTTTTGTTGATACTTTGTAATGTTATTCTCCTTAACTTGGTTTTTTGCAATTTTTCATAACTACATGCGGTTATTTTATATCTTCAATGCGAGCGAGACAACGGTTACCTCTTAACAACTAACATATCAAGCGGTAACCGACCGCCGATTTGCACACTCTATACTTTGTAATTTTTTAAATTCTTTGAATTTTACAAAATATTTCCTAATCTCAACATTTCTTCTAAACAGGTCGTCTAGCAATGAAATGTCCGGATTCAATTAACAATCAATTCGCGTTACTAGAAGAGCTAGTTAAGAAGATACCGGATGCTGTGCCCGAGATGAAGACTGCTCTTAGAGACGCGCTGTTAGAGATGTCAGCTGGCTTTAAGATTAATGCTGAAGGTAACATTATTCAACATCATCTTTCTGCTTTTATTTTTACTTTATTTAGGGTTGGTGCCATAAGTTTTTTTCTTCCATTATCTTCAGTTAGTCATCATATCATTGCTAATCTAATCTAAAACCTACACTAATCTAACCTAACCATGTCGTTTTTCTAACATATCTGGCATTGGTTAATGATGATGATTCTTTTTTGCAAACACATGTTCAATGTCAATAAAGACCTGTAACTTTGGTAATACTAATATCTTGTATTCACGATATGTGAAGTTGATCACAATATGAATATCTATTAAATGGGAGGTAGTCATTTTTCAACCTTCCATTTAATCTGCAAAAAAAAGGATACGCCTTATTGTCAATATATTATTTATGGAATGTGATTGGAATGGCAAGATCTCGCGTCAAATGCCTGTTGTGTGTAGTTTGCGTCTAACGCACGACAAGGGATTTTAGTAAGTGCAAATGATTTGAGATCTTATTTTATTACGATTAGCGTTCATAATTCGGAATGCCACGCCATGCCACTACGTGCCACAAGTTTGCTAAGACAGACTGTGACGTATCAATGAAATGTGAATTTTAACAGTGTTAAATAGGATTCAAAATCGTCTATAATACAAAAATTCCTTGCCGTGTCGTACCGCCAGTGGGCGCCGGGCCTATAAATGTTAATTTTGCAGTGTCGTCGCAAAGTTCTCTAACACAAATGGCGGGTACTTCGACTGAGAAGATGGATGTTGACGACAGCAAAACTAGCCCCTTCGATGAACCGCAGGCTTTGGCTCTGTTCGCTTTGTTGGACCAGTGAGTTGGTTTTATTATACTACTAACTGACCGGACAGACGTTGTAATAAATATGTGAAAAAGCACATTCAACCTTAATTCAAATCTTATTTGTATTATTAAACTTTCCTACTCTACCCCTAGCTTACCCTACTCTATCCCTACCCAAACCCTATCCTCTATTCTACCCCTCCCTACCCTACCATACCCGAGGGGTATAATTCCATTTTTTTTGTTCTATCCTGCTATTTTAGATGGAGACAAATCCAATAAATCAATAATCATGAAAATCGGTCTTGCAGTTCTCGAGTTATAAATGGTGTAAATAATTGTCCTTCGTCATACGAGATTCAAAGTAAATGTACTGGATTGCTTAGAAGTGCACAAGTGTGGCATTCTATTTGATATTTATCGATACATTTGTTGTTCAGTTACATGCACAGCGAGGAACCAATGATCCGGTACATCGCGATGAGGTATTCCGCGGCTGTGTTCCCGCAAGACTACGTACCGTCCAGATATCTACTGTTACTAGCCAGTGGAGATAGGTAAGTACCTACTTTTACTTGTTAGTGGTAATAGGTGATGGCCTAATGTTATGGCTGTTGGGCTGCCAAGACAAAGGTCGCAGGTTCGAAAGTCACGCTTCACTGATTTTTCAAAATCACTCAATTAATTTGAGTGATTTTGAACTTAACTTGCTTAAATTATAAACTTGCTTGGAATATGCTTCACAAGTCTGGAGCCCTCAATACGAGATTTATAATTCTCGTATTGAGGGTGTCCAGGCAAAATTTCTACGATATCTGGACTTCAAAGCACAGCAATGGTCAGATGACTACTTCCATCGATGCAAAAGGTATCACTTCTTGCCGTTAAATGATAGACGTCGTATAAGTGACATTTGTTTTTTAATAAATATTGCAAATGGCACAATTGACTGCCCTGAGCTTGTATCAAAATTATTAATGCGAACTAATCAACTTGGACTACGGCAGCGGCCACTACTAAGTGTACCTTTTGCAACAACAAACTATAGGCGTAATGCTTTTATGTTACGTAGTGCATCGGAATTCAATAAACTTCCCCATGATTTAAATATTGACTTGTTTTGCACTGATGCCAGCACGGTAAAACGGCTTCTAGCCAAACCATTTTTCTCAGGTGGCACCGGTTAACGGCAGACAAACAGTAGTACTACACAATTAAATCCATTTAAATGATACCTACCCTTCTGGTGAATTCTGTTTTTACCTACTTTGAATATTTTTTTTTAAGTTTTTAAATTTAATATTATCTACTTCAATTTTATTTTTTTTGTTTAGTATTATATAAATTTTATCGATATCTTCTTACTTAACTGTGGAGGCTTGTTATTAGCAACTCAGTTAATCAAATAAGTTACTAAATTTAATGTAATTAGTCTGTAAGCCTTCCAAAAAATAAATAAATAAATAAATAAATAAATTGCCTAAATCTAATCTATAAATAAATTTACCTAAAAGATTTTACAACGGTGTGTAAAGTATGTTCTTTAAGAAGCTTTTTCGATTGCCGTCCTATCGGACTATGAGAGTGAGGGAATAGAGATTAGTGCACTCTGCACTTGTGTTGGCACACACACTTGTGCACTGCAATTTCTCATGTCACCGTAACCGATGTTCAGTAGGAGAATATACACTATGTTAAAATCCCTTTTGTTACTATGTACGAGTACATAGTAAGCTAGCATTATGCAAATACCTACGTTATCATAAATTTATATAACCGATCACCCATCTCTCGAGTTAGACCCATAGTATTTTTTTTTCTAGCCAAGATGACATTTCAACAGAAGCGCTAAAATGCCTCTATGGCGTCTCCCGTCCAAGCGAGATAGAAGATGTAGTGAACAACGTATCTAAAAAAGAGACAGCAGTAGTCAATATTGATGAGGATGCTTCTAAGAAAGATAAGGACAAAGTACAGGTAAATGTGGTTTATATTGTCTTTTTTACTGTTACTGTTACTTTACTACTACTTCTAATAATGATTATTCCATATTATCACAATGGAAAAAATAAAAAAATGCCAACAAAATTTTATGAAAAATAAAAAATTAGAGAAAGTTGAAAAAGAGATAGATAATACTATGTAATAGTTAAGTGTAGCTTTCTATCAGTGAAATAATTTTCAAATTTAGGATTGTATTGACGGTAAAGACATACAAATTCACAAACATCATTCACAAATTATCTTGATCTTGAAAAAATAAGCTTTATGTTATACCTTTAAACACAGGAGGAAGAGTTCAAAGCGCCAAGGTTTAACGAGGTGGTGAATTACATGTGGGATCAAATGCAGAAAAGAAAGAAAGGGTCTAATGCTAAACATAGGTTTGTGATCGGAAACCAGGTGTTGCAGTTTCATCCGTTAACTTATCAGGAGGTAAGGGATTTTCTAGTACATTTTTAACTTTATATTAATTTGTATTGGCAAATGCTATTGCCAGAGACTTCGCTCATTTAAAAGACACGTGGCGCCATCTATTATCATAAGAACGTTATTGTTGTTTTCTTCTGGAAAGGTACTCTATGTCCGTTTCTGTACACCTGAGACACCTGACAACGAATATGCAAAATTTCAGGATGATCGGTTCAGTGGTTTAGGCGTGAAAAGGTAACAAACAAACAAACTTACATTCGCATTAACATTATTATAATTTTTATATTTACATTATTATAGTTTATTTATAGATTCCCTTGTGGAATTTAACTTCGAACTATCAGGAGAAAAAGAAATTAAAAAATGCCAGAAGAAAAAACAAACAATATTTACACAAATGTCGTTGAAAGCCAACTATGGAAACGACTTAACAAAAGAAAGACTGCAGATGCAAATATTTTGACAAATGCGCCAATAGTAAATTTTTAGGGCTCTTTAGACGAGAAATTAGTGGTGAGGAAATTTCTACCGCGCCGGTTGGTCATAAACTTCCCCAACTTTTTCCCACAACGCCATTTTTTTGGTTAAGATGTAAGTCGGTGGGTATCTGAACCAGCTACAATTTTCAGATACTCCGGTATATGCGTATGTGCCTGAACCGCGACGCTGACCTACAAGACTGTTCGAACCACCCGAACGCGACATCGCCGCTCCTCGCCAAGTATTTCTACAATAATTTACTAGATACAGAGGTTTTGGAACGATACCTCAACATGATCACATCCTTGCTGACTGCTAGTCCAGGTATTTTACTTGCTTAATGCAGTTTTTGCAATACACAAACACCTTATAATCCATTTTTACTTACTTATCTGTAGGTGCGAATAATCTTGGCACATTAAAAATTTAAACAAAGTTTTAAAAAAGCAGTTTTAAATAAATAAAAAAGTAAGTTTTTAAATTGCTTTTTTATGCAATTTTATAGTATTTGTTCTAATACACTTGTTCAACACACTTGCATTAAAATTTTGCCAAAATTATTAACACAAAAAATTAAATACAGACAGAACAAAATATCTTTAAATTATCATGATATTATTTAATATTCAATTCCAGAAATGATGCCCCTAACATGTTTTCTGGACATCGTCGGCTGCGTGCCGGAGAAAATGGCGGCCAAATACACAAACCTCCTACCGTTCCTACGCAACTTATTCACGACCAGTACCAAGGAAGATATTCGGGAAATATCTGCAATTATCTATTCAATAATCACTGTGAATACTAGTGAGAAGTCTACGATAGATAAAGAGATCAAAGAGTTTGTGGTACATGGTCAGAGTAATAAGAACTTGGAGGCCCAGTGCGGGTACTTGTCAGCTTTCTCGAGTATGTGTGAGCGGTGTATAGTGTTGGCGAAAAGAGCTAAGTTTGGTGGTAAAGGGTTCAATCCGGCGAATTGGGAACCCTATCAGGAAGGTGCTGTGGTTTTAGGTTAGTGTTATTTTAATACTATTTTTTACTTTAGAGAGAGAAGAGAGATTAGGAGCAGTAACAATTGCTTTACGTGCTTTCTGAGGCACGGAGCAGGTGATAATTAACTTATAATACGCACATAACTTACGATAACTCAAGAGGTACGCGCCTTGGTTTCTAACCTGAGACCTCTGACTTGGAAGGCAATGGTCATGCCACTAGGCTATCACGATATGCCTCGTAATGTGACCTACAAATATTTATTGCCCGACTTAAAAAAAAGCAGAGTCTTGTTTTGTTTGTGCGTAAACTAGTTTTACTCGCGCTGTCTCTAGCAGTGTCTAAAATAATGAAATCGATTAGCTATAAAAACCAATATCCACATCAATAGTTAATTTCAACCTTAAGCTAAAGAGTTTAACATGAAAAATCCCTTAACATTCCAGCAAATTACTTAGCAAGCACTACTACGTTACTAATAAGCACGTCTTGTACGGCTGTATCGTTACTGGCGCGATGCAGCGGCTTGCCCCTTCCAAATTCATCGACCAATCAGGACGCTATGCTAAAAAGCGAGAACCCGTTTAATATCAACAAGAGCGATACGAATATTAATGATACCTCTGTTACGAAGTTTACTGTTGCTGATAGGTAAGTAGTTTTAATATTTTTTAAATTACGAGCAAAATTATGTAGGTAATCATGTAGCTGAATCATATAGTGGAAATTTGTACTCTTCTATATAAATATTGATAAATGCAATATTATTATCATATTAAATTCTACCTGCTAGCATATTTTTATTCTTCTTATTCTTTATTCTTTTTCTGGATTTTGGGTGCGGTCCGAGCACATTCATTCATTCGCACCTTGACGCGGCGCAACTGTGCAAGTTAAAACTTGTATAAACAAGTATAGCGCAACTTGTTGAAAACAAATTTTCTCTTGCACTTGTAAGGGCCATTAAAATGTGTGCAACGTTTGGTTGCGTTCAAATAAATACCCTTTTTAATAAGGTTGCCTCTAATCTAACTAAAATTGGATTTGCTGTGACCCTGTGTTTAATCACCCAAATTTTACCAATCGTGTGGTCTTTATTACTTAGACAATCGTTTTTATTTCATACAGGTTGTTCAAAATAGTTGGGAACGCGAAATTACCGTCGAAATTAAAAGAGAGGGCGCTGTATACGCTTGGGTTATTGTGTTGTGGTGAACGATTACCCTTTGCCAAGCAAATCGTCATGGGATTCCTGGAGATGGCTAAAGATGTAAGTTATTATTTTAATTTCAAAAGGCGCATTGAAAGTAACCCTTTAATTTTTTTTTTGTTGATCATTACGTTTTTTTTCTTCTCTTTTAGAGCAAGGAGTTCGAAATACATTTACAAATAGGAGAGTCGTTAGTATTATGTGTAGAAGGAGTTAACTCAAACGAGAACAGGGATCTATGGACTGAACTACCTAAAGAGGTATGTTATGTTTATATTGTTTTTTTCACTTGGCAACTGAAACTGCATATAATTTATTCATGTTTTACATGTGTTTTACATATTTTATAGGAAACTCAGATGTTTTTGCGAGTTTCTTATGAAACTTCATATTTAATTTAATTTTGGAATAGAATCGATAATCCACAAAGGTAGGTATAGATGAACGAAAAGACATCAACATAAATGAAGACTAGTTATTTAAAGCTGTATATTATTTAAAAGATGACTAGATAGACGGCGTTTGGCTATGAAACGACACCATAACAGTTTAGTTGCAAAAAAAAATAACAATTCGTTTTGTATACAGGGTGCGGCGAAAGTTAAGAATACTGATGCTCTGAAAGAGAATGATCAATTACTGGAGTGGTTACTTCACGAGTTGTTCAAAATTGGAAGACATCCACACCCACATTCCAGACAGGTAATATATGAAATTTAACTTAGTGAGACAGAATAACAACACAAAAATAACAATAGACTCAAGCTGTCATTGTGCGATTGTCGTCAGTCTATGGGTTAATACACAAGAGCCTCGATCAACACCTCAAGAGGCTCTCGTTGGATGGCTGCAGAGGTGCAGAGGGCGGTTCTCCTTAACTCGGCTCACATAGCAGGTTCTTCTTTCTGGAGCCCTGACCGCCGGTAGCTTGGACCCTGTTACCGATTCCGGTGGGCTTCTACTTTTTAATATTTTTAAATGTATATTTTTTGATAAATATATTTTTTATACGGTAATTACGTAAACTTTATAGCCGGACAGACGGGCAACTCTACTCGTTGTTAATGTTGAGTAAACAATAATAATAACTAACTATATAAAGGGTTATTTGTAAAACACCAGCATCCTTAAAAGGGGTCATTAAACTCATCATTATGAACAACTTTTACTAAGGGATCAACCCTGAAATCGCAAAAAAAAATCAGCTGTTCCATACATTTATGTTCACGTGACACAACAAAATGTGTATGGAACAGCTGATTATTTTTTTGCGATTTCAGGGTTGATCCCTTAGTAAAAGTTGTTCATAATGATGAGTTTAAGGAAAAGATAACATAAAAGCCAAGCATCATGTCATGAAATTCAACCATTTACATTGTTGTGGTATTCTCCAGGCCACAAGTATTTGGTTACTGGCGCTGCTAAAGAACTGCCCCGATCGTGATCCAATCAAGAACAAGTTACAAGTACTACAGGACGTGTTCATGGACTTCTTATCAGAAAATAGTGGTAAGTTATGCGGGATCTTGAAAGACTAAAAAAAGGTTTCCGTTTAAACACCTCCTGAGTCCTACTTTATTTTTTTAGGCAGGTATTTTTGCCTAAATGTCCGACTAAACTGGTTCGTAATTCCTGATTTTTGATTTCCTGATTTTTGACTTTACCTACTGATTTCTTTTGGCAACCCTATTTTAAAGCCATAAAACACTATCTCTTATGAAAAATTGTATACTTCTTTTCTTACTTCCTCAATTGGTACTGCGACCTAAATGCCTTGGATTCAGCTACTCTCGTCTCTATCTAAATTATCTCGTCTAAATTATTAAAAAAAAAAATGTCGTAGTTTTTCAACAGTTCAATAATTAGGAACCTAGAGGTATACCGCTTTAAATCAGTTATCAATAATCCTATTCATCAATTTTCTCCACAGACATAGTCCAGGATGTAGCCAGTAAAGGTTTGTCCTTGGTTTACCAGAATTCAGATGAAAGTCAGAAACAAGCCCTAGTGGGTCAGATTATTGAGCAGCTGACCAGTGGCAAGCGATCCGTATCACAAGTCACTGAGGACACCAAGATATTTGAAGAGGGACAGCTTGGAAAGGCTCCTACTGGGTAAGTAACATCAGGGATAGGTTAAGATACACTTGAATTACACCCGAAACTTCTCAATAAATTACATCTTTGACAGTTTTTTCGCTATAAATAAAATAAAATAAATTTCATTCAGATAACATCCATAGGTATTGATTAATTAATTTCTCAAATTCATAGAAATACACATAATCATAACATAATTGAATTAAGGTTAACATTGAATATATTAAAATACAATTGCTATCCAAGATTAAATGTCCAATCATTTTATGGTTGTAATACAAACAAACTATCCGTAGATTGCAATTGGTATCGGATATCAAAGGTATTAAAAATCGTAATACGACGATTTCACCAACCTTTCTATTCTCCAGAATAACTATACATTCGATTATTTGCTCTCGTAAAATTAATATTCTTGGAATAACACGTAATTTACTCTAGACTAAGATTTACTCCATCTTAGTCAAATTGGATCTTAAATTATTAAAAAAAAATCTTGTCATTGTCTTATTATAACTTTTTTTTAAATAAAAATAGTTTACCGGTAGTTAATTGCTTAAACCAGTAGTTAATTTATGCATTTAAACTGAAAAAAATACTGCTTTACTTGGGTTTGAATTTACCAGTCCGGTTGGGGACTTACTCAGGTTTATAAATCAGGAATGATTGTAACACCAAACCCCTCCGCTCAATCCACTCCTAATACGAGTTAATCAGACTTGGATCAAGATCCCTTCAAAGAAAGCCACACTTTTGTTTCAGCGGCAACTTGTCTACTTACAAGGAGCTGTGTTCTTTAGCATCAGATTTAAATCAACCAGATCTGTTGTACAAGTTCATGCATCTCGCTCATCACAACTCTATGTGGAACTCTAAGAAAGGTCTGTAGTATGAAATATATTTTTTACTTCTGTCAGTAGATTTCTAAAGTATTTGTTTGGCTATAACTCACTTGATGATGTGGTGATCGATTTAACACTTATCTTTAAGATGTCAATTCACCCTCCATTTTAATAACGTTTGACATATCAAGGTGTTTACTGTCCTATTTGTGACAGGAGCCTTTACCAGTTATATTATTGCTTAAAAACAAGAAAAAAGCTCTTCGTGGTTTTAAGTCTACAACCTCCAGCTAAAAAAAAAAATTTTAAGAAGAAAAGAAACCAGCAACGTCTTCTCTTTTAAAGTAGACATTTGTTCCAAATTGATTCCAAATTTCAGTCTGAAAACTATTTTGAATACCAACGATATTTTTGCTTTATGTCCATAGGTGCTGCTTTCGGCTTCCACTCGATAGCTTTGCAAGCAGGCGCTCAGTTAGCGGACCATCTGCCAAAGATCGTGCCGCGACTGTACCGGTACAGGTTCGACCCCACGCCGCGCATACAGAACTCCATGCAAAGCATCTGGCATGCCATCGTGCCTAACACACAGGCTACTGTAAGTTTTATACTTCATTTATATTTAATAAGCCTCATTTTAACACAATTGGCTTAATTTATAAGCGCTTGGCCTATTGTGCTAAACGTCGCGGTATCGATCCCCGCAGAGGACAAATATTGGTGTATCCTACAGATACTTGTTTGTTCCACAGATATTTTTATATATTTCACAGATATTTGTGTGTTCAACAGATATTTGCGTGCTATACAGATATTGGTTTATAAATATTTGTGTACAGCAGATTTTTATGAGATCCATAGATAATATATGTTCTGTTTTCCATAGATTGTTGTGTTGCACAGATATTTGTGTATTCCACAGATGTTAATGTGCTCCACAGATATTTTATGTATTTTTTACCACAAATTGATGCTTATTGAGTGACCGCGTTAAGCATTTCTTGCACGCTACGAGCTGGCTCCTTCAGACTAAAAACTTAGAGATTTCGGTTAATACGAACATTTACTTCTTTGAGCTAAATTAAAATACTTTCTTAGAGTAACTCTACTAGTAACTGTTTTCCCTACCGCAGGTACATAAATATCATAAAGAGATTCTCGACGACTTAGTGGATAATCTGACTTCGAACCAATGGCGAGTGAGAATGTCTTGCTGCAACGCTCTCGCTGATTTATTAAGGTAAGAACTTTAACACTGATCAAACAGACAGATAAAATCTGTCTGTTGATCTGTTTATTATTTGGTTCAAATTTAGTAATCGATATTTTACCCCCTTCCTGATGTCAGATTTTGGTATACTGCTTTAGTTTTGATGACAAAACCGTTTTACGTAAAAAAAAATTTACTTACTTATTTTTGTACAGAGGCGCACAAAGTTTGCACGACTCCCTGCACCAACTGCCGACTATATGGTTGCAGTTGTTCAGGGTCATGGATGATGTGCACGAAGGTACCCGACAAGCCGCCACTTCTACAGCTAACGTACTTTCTAAGGTATAGTTACATTGTATACAGTCTTTTTTAATACCAGCCAAATTTTAGAAGGTAATCAGGTCATGACCATGTCCCTTTCCCGAAATGTCCCGCGAAAGGGACATTTTGAGAAAGTGACATTATGGGAAAGGGACATTTTGGGAAAGGGACATTTTGGGAAAGGGATACTATGGAAATGGGACCTTGGTTTCCAAAGGACATTTTGGAAAAGAGACATTCGAAACCCAAACAAAATAATCTTATCTTATGAGATGCTGAATAATAATAAAAACATGTCGTCAGTCACAGATGGCCTAAAAATATTGGGTAAATAAATAGTACCTGATGCAGACGATTGCTTTTCCCCTATCTGCCATCGATTTTCCCAAATCAAGCTTGGAGTCTAATAAACGTCTAATTCCTGATACCTTTCCATACAAATTGATTGATCAATCAACGTTATCGTTAGTTCACCAGCTGTCATTAAAAAGGATCCATCGTTTGAATTTAGAACATGGCCATGATGTTTACGCCAGTCTTAATCTCCGCTTAAAAATGTGAAATTTATATTAGACTTTTATTTTGTTTTAGTTGTGTATCCGCGCGGCGGACGTGAGTCAAGGCAAAGACGGCAAGGAGGTCGTATCTGTTATACTGCCAGTTCTACTTGACACCGGGATCACTAATCTAGTCAAAGAAGTTAGGAGTGTCAGGTAGGAGTTAGCTATTAAATTGCCATAATTTTGTAGTAAAGCCAATAACTAACGTTTTAATGTTATCGTTATATCTATCGTGTTTTGGCTTATTATTCCTTGAAAAGGGCTGAGGTGAAGCAATAATTTTTGCCGTGGCAATAAAACGTCTAATTTGACGCACATAAATTACCTTACCTTACTGCTGAAGTACCGATGGATCGTCGCGAGTCTGGCTCAGACGACATAACTTCGAAAAGTTAGTGGTGAAGTCTTGGGTAAGAAACTGAGACCTCATACTTGCCAGTCGACGATCAATCAACCACCTATTAGTACGAATATGGCTTCGTTTCTTGTCACGCTTATTTAACATTGCATACGGGAAATAAATAAAATGTGTAGAAAGATACGATATGGGTAACTCGTATGCGGATTACAACCATCACTAGTGAGCCCGCGTATTTTTTGCAGGACAAAGATCTGAGTGTATTTCAGCATCATTTCAGCCGGAAGACGCCTACTGCTGGGCATAGGCTTCCTCTAAGGATTTCCATACATGTCGGTCCTGCGCTGTTCTTAGTATATTTAAGTACCTATTTAAGTTAAATTATTTATTCCAGCTTACAGACAGTCTCAAAGCTAGTGACAGCGGCTGGAGAGACTCTAAAACCTTTCTTAGCGCGGCTGATCCCGGCCTTAGCAGGCGCGGCCGGTGAACTAGAGTCAGCCAAGCTGTCGTATCTCTCCACCGCTCTAGCCGACACCGCCACCAGAGACCTGCTGGATGACATGCGAGCCAGCGCCGCCAGGCACCACTACACTACCGACACCGTCGTCAAAGTAAGAGTTTATGTGTACATAGTGTATAAAAGAGAGTTGTACATCTTTATCGCTCTAGCCGACACCGCCCCTAGAGACCCGAGACCCTATAACGTCACAAGCTCAGATTGGTGTTAGCGATCACGTGATATAGGCAATAATTATAGATCTTAAAATTAATTTTCTTTAAATTGATGTTAATAACTGCATTTATTGATTTTGATTTTTGTCTATTTCATTATTTAAAATTTACTCTACAAGAATTAACAACTACTGTCAACACCCTTATTGACTCAAATCTGTTTTAGGAACAGAGATTAGAATTGTAATTTTTACTCCACACGCAAAGTGCAATACAACAAAATATCCTATCCTATCCACAGTGCATGCCCTACGTCGACATCGAAGTAATGAAGGAAATGCTCCCAAAAATCCTAGAGCTGATGAAGTCCCCTCAGCTTGGCACTAAAGTAGCGTGCTGTCACTTCGTGGTATTAGCTACTCATTACTTGAGAGGAGATTTGGAGCCGGTGGCTGGGAAGATCATGTCTAATCTATTGAATGGAACCTTTGATAGAAATGCTACAGTTAGAAAGAACTACGCTGAAGCTTTGGGACAGGTTTCGGCTCATGCTAAGGTGAGATGATCACATTTTGTATAGAGAATTTATAGTAAAGTTAATGTCTATAAAAATCAAAGCTTTCGATTATTAATTAAGTAAGTAATTTATTTGTATAATTTTTTTAATGATGACCTTTATGAGTTCAAAATGTTGCCAGTTTTTTTTTACATTTATTGCGTTTTGTTGCGTCTACCATGAAAATCTAATTTGAGGAGGTAGATCAAGAATCAGGTAAATCAAACAATTTATAAAAAAAAACTTGTAAAATGTCGTTTTTAATTGCATCCTTAATTTCGGCCACCACATTACAAAGTGAAGAGTTTGTGACCGCTGAGAGCTCTTAATACAAAAAAATCATTTGGATTGTTTTCAAAAAAGTTAGACTTTTTAAATGTTTTTCTGTTACAAAGCATTCTATTAGGTCTACGTTCTAAAATATTTTGCATTATTAATGTTAGACGTTATATTTATGTTATTTTATAAAACAATTTTATGAAATTCTCTACATCTATATCAGGTCCAATCAGTGGAGAAACTGATGAAAAAGTTAGTGTCTCTTTATGAGACGAAAGAGGACGATACATCTCGGTCGGCCATCGCACTGTGTCTCAAGTCCATAGCGAAGGCCAAGATAGAACATATTAAGGATAATGAAACATTACTCGCGCCTATGGTGTTCTTGGCTATGCATGGACCTAAGGATGATGGTAAGTTTTTCTAGTGCTAATCAAAAGGTAATAGGAAATATTATTTTTTTATTGTCTGAGACAGTAAGACGTGGTCGCGGCAGACCTCGAACGAGATTGCGGGACGAAATGGCTAAATTTCTTCCAAATTGGCCTGATTTGGCACAGGATCGAGAGGAGTGGCGAAAATGGAAGGAGGCCTTTGCTCATTATTGGGACACCGAGGGCTAATAATAATAATGTCTTCTTCTTGTTAGTTTTTTTTTACGGCATAGCGGCCTTGTATACAAAGCTAAGTTTTTGAGGCTAAAATTATTTTTGGTCGTATTTCGCACTTTATACGTACTTAAATAAGATAAGAAACAATTCTTATTTGTTAGCTTTAATAACAGACTTAACTTTTTCTAAGGACATAGGGCCGATTTCACAGTCTACCTACGGCATTAACTATGTACTAGATAAATTAAAAAATAGAACGGAATTTATTTTTAATTACATGCTAGGTTATTAAAAGACACTTTACCAGTACCTCTTTGCTCAACCCGCAACGGTTACACTTTCTCTAGATATTTTGATCATAGATGTGGTTATCGTTAGATCTACTTTCTGTATCTAACAGATTCATCGACAGTGGAGATGTTCGAAGATGTCTGGACGGACATAAGTCCGGCGCGCGAGAGTGGTATCAAACAGCATTTGGTTGTCATTCGCGAGGAAATTGAGAGGGCGCTCAATTCTAGCAGCTGGACCAAAAAGATTCAGGTAAGGCTTACCAAGTACTTACCACCAAGTAGAGCATTGATAAACAAGACGGCAGACGACGAAGATGGCGGGACGAATTGGTTAGAACCAATAGCGAGTGGTCCTGGATCCAAAGATGTGGAAATCAGCGGGAGAGGCGTTTGCGCAGCTTTAGGTTGATATGGGCTGATAACAATACTAAGAGATGTCATGCTTACTGTTATGGTGAAAGTCGCGTATTAACTTGAATTTAATAGCTACATTAACTAGTACAGTTGTAAGCACAAAAATGTCAACACACATGACAATTGACAAATAAACCGATAACATTCGTCGGGCCTTAGTTAATAAGATATTTACATATGTAGCAGAGATATATTGAACAATCTAGTCTGCGCATCATAGATAATAATTTATTGGCCATTTTAAATATACGTGAATACACATTATTTGTGCTCGTGTCTGTACATCTGAAATTGCCTCTAAAATCAATATACTTAAATGTATAAAATATTTGCCGATAACAAGTTTCACGCTTTATCAACAAATAACTTATCTAGGCAGCAAATGCAATAAAGACGATATGCAAAGAAGTGTCAACCGGACTGGGCGATCAACGCGAGCAGTTGATACGCACGCTGTTGGCGGCTGTACACGGGAAGACTTTCGACGGGAAACAATTCGTCATTGAAGCGCTTGCTGAGTTATGCGCGTGAGTGTACTTTGTTTTGTTAAACGTGGCAGGATGCTTACAGTCTTAATGACCTTTTTTTCAAACTTTTAATTGCTCTAAAATTCCAGCGCGTACCATTTAGCACCGTTACATAATACAAGACAAACTTTGAGATTATTTTGCTATTGGTAACCAGTATGAACTGACCTCGCATTGTATAGGCTCTTTGTACAACAAGATGTCAGATACTGGAAATGTATAGGTTGCTGTGTAGCCGTGAGTATAACGAGTTACGAGACACAATAGGCTAAAAAAATAAGTAAATGTATGTGCCACAGATCATTAGTTCTGTGAAGTAAGCTGCAGGTTAGCTTTACTCAGGAGATAGTCGTATATTTAGTATATTATCTGAGTTGAAATAAAAATCAAATGTTACTGTGACGTAAAAGTTTTATTCTTAAACGATTATGGAACTAGTAAAATTACTAAATTTTTTTTCTCTAGTGTAAAAGAAAACGAACCACCGGTATCACAAGCCCTCGCATCAGAGTGCATCAACGCACTGCTAGTGGAGAGTCGCAAGCAGGAGATGGTGTACAAACGCCACGCGATCACCGCGCTGGGCGACGCCATCGCCGCCACGCACTGCGACCGCTTCCATCAGCTGTATGAGATCGTGAAGCTTATATTGTCTAAGGTACAAGTCGCAACTATAAAACATTTAGAAATGGAACCCGAGAATTAAAAATTTCCCGCACGTATTCGATATTTTTCTTTCTACATAAAAGTTCGAGTTTTAAGGTTCGTATAGTATGTTAAAAATAATTTCCCTGGAGCAAGTGCTATTGTAGTGCACAGGAGTAAAGATGGGTAACGCAAGCGTAAACTACGCTTGACAGCAGACTTATTAGAGTCGTTATCACTGCACAACTCACATGGTTGGTCGACAAATTACTGCTCACACTTGTCCTTGAATGATTTGAATACTGTGCTGTAATTCAGTTACTCGTTACTCGCGCCTAATGCGCATACCTTGTCATTTGAATTTAATCGATTCATTGGTAACAATTACTTTAGTTGACAATATGATTTTCAGTGATTTGTTTTTAGGATGAACTATCAATGGGTAAAGAGTCGGACGAGGAAGACAACGAAGGCGCGAGGCAGCGACGAGAACAGCTGACGGCGCTCAAAGAAGCAGCCTATGAGTTACTGGGGAAAGCGTGGCCTAAGGAACCTGACACACAAGGTTCATTTTGTTATCAATTATTTTTCTTGACCAGAAGCGTTTGTGGTGCTGTTTTATATCACTAAGGCAGTCCTTGCCGCGGTTAGATCGGAAATGGTTGACCAACATTGAATTTCGAACGTATTATAGAGCTTCATTTACATTGCGAGAGTCAATACTGATTTGTTACACACATCTACAGATAAAAATACCTACGTGGCAGACACGAGACATTATAGAAGCAATTTTTCGTAATTCACAGATAAGTACCAAGATGTATTCTTCGAGCACTGTTCAAAATCGTTCCCGACGAGTTCCCGCTCGACGCAGCTGGCCATCCTGGCGGCCATGGCGCGCGTGCTGCAGCGGCTGGCCGTGCTCAGCGCCGGCGAGCCCATGGACACGGGCGCCGAGCTCTGCGACCGGGACAAAGCCATCAGTAACGTCACTGGACATGTTGTTGCTGTTGTCGATTTTACGCTCAGTGAGTACTTTAAATATCACAATAACAGAACCTCTTTGACTCCCGGGTCTCTTATTCACCATGTGAGATATAAGTACATAACACCATAATGTTGCTAAATACACCGGCAAACATCTTGAACAAAAAGAATAACATATAGCTTAGGCATAGTGGGAGTAAGTTCGCTCAAGTTCACAAATGACCAAATTAAACGCGTGGGCCCGCGCGGTAGAAATTTCCTCTGCGCCTCCGTTGGTCAGCCAAAAAGACCTAAAAATCGACTTTTGCGCAGACAAGGCGATTTTTGCCAGTATCTATATTTTACTCTGGTATAATGTGAGCTCTCTGTTCGAGCCCGCCTATCGTAACGGTTGATATCATAAAAAAGTAGGTAATTAAATAATTATGATACTAAAACTTTCTATGATTTTGTAGAAAACAGCAATCAAGTCAGGCACAGGAGAGACGCGCTCAACATCATGGAAATACTTGTCAAACAATTAAAAGGTAACTAACTTGGAGTCCATCGATTTGACCTTTTGATCCTTTACCAATGTAAAGGTGAATTTCAGATTCAGGTCTGTCTGCAAACTAAATCAGTTTAGTATCATTTGATCTTTTTTATTTCAGATCTAAATAAAACAGAAGATTTGGAAAAACTCAAGACTGTCTACCAGTCGTACGCACAAGACTTGTCGAAAGACTCTTCACACGAAATTAGAACTAAAATCGACAGTATCAAAGTACATTTTAAATAGCCCGTGTTATTTATTTGCATGAAAAATCTTACAATAAATGTAAATGTTGAAATCTTGTTATTATTTTATTTGTATATTCCCAATTTGTCGATACCGTGTCCTTCGTGGGTATAGTCTGCAACCAAAAGTTGCTGAAGAATTTCCATTACACTATCCACATTAACAGAATTAGGACTATATCTGAACACTAGGGTTAGAAGCTTTAGGACTAAATCTCGATATGATTAGATCGCGTTTGGACTAGATTGCATTTGGACTAGATTGCGTTTGGACTAGATCGCTATAAGTCCAGATAGCGTAATGACTATATTGTCCTTTGTTTTCTAAAGTACAGTTACCTAGATAATTAGAACATTCCGCTCTTTTTCCTCGGTACCTTTATTTAGTGTAATCCCAGGAGTTAAATATGTGTGTACCTTGGGTTGCCAACTTTTTCTAGGAGAACTAGGGTAGTACCTACTGATTTTTGAGAAGGTAAATAAGGGCCATTTATTATTATTTTTTGTATTTTTTTTTTAAATAATTTTATTTTAAATTTTTATTCTAAATTTTTTTTTCTTCCCCCATATGTAAGGCCTGGTATGGTGTGGGGTTTCTTAAAGGGGGGTAAAATTTTCATTATTTTTGCGATTAAATGCACCGTTTTCGAGATACAAGCGAATCCCTAATAAAAAGGTTATTCGATAAAAATTTTGCAAGTCTTTTCAAACAGCCTATACTACGCAATACGTTCATGGCATTTTTAAAAACATCGCGTAGATGTATAGCTATCCCAAGAGTATTTTCCTATTCCATTGATATCGATACTTGGATGGTATCGGAACGTCCCTATATGCAATTTGCGAAGCGGGCATCCCTGCCGATTGCATCATTTATTCGCGCGATGATCGCGTATTCGCTTTCTATTAGGATGACTAAAGGTGCCATTCCAACCTCGGCTGCAGGCTGCGAATGCAGGTAGCACACGCATGACACGCAGCCGTTGCCTGCATCCGCAACCGGGAGTGATTCCGAGGGTGGCTGCACGTGTTTGCGACGGGCAGCAGGTTGCGGCCAGTCGCTTCCAATATTTCAAAAAAATCTGATTCATTTCAATATAAGCGCAAATTTGATTACAAATTAAGTTAGGTGAGATCGGCTCCGAGTAGCGACTACTTCGGACTTGTCTAAGCAGGTTGGAGTGACGTAACTATGTACGCGTCGACTTGCGGCCGCAGCACTACTGGGGCCCGATTCACGTAACGACAGTCTTAATAGAGTGGCAGTGTAATGACAATGGCATTATTTTACGTCATATGGTATACCGCAAGTACTATTTGAGGCCAGTGACACAATGGCAATAGCATGGTGTCAGAATGGACATTTTTGGTAAAATAGCGGAATTACCCCCCTGGTCTGCGGTCGGCTGCAGCTGCAAGTCGCGGCAGCACTCGCAGCCGAGGTACGGCAGCACGTGCAGCCGCAGCCGCGTTCGGAATGATTTTGAAAGAAATCCATACTACGTCATAGATAACCAGTCGTGCAGCCGCAGCCGGCTTCGTGCAGCCGCTGCATGTGCAGCCTGCATTCGCAGCCTGCAGCCGAGGTTGGAATCCAAACGCGATCTAGTCATATCGAGATGTAGTCCTAAAGCTTCTAACCCTTTTTAATCATGTACAACATTAGGCACTTATGAATAGTCCTAATTCTAATATTGTTTGTTGTAAGAATGACTCTAGTTGTGTTTTGCGAATAAGGAAAATCAATTGTGTTGTTGACCATACACAGATCAAGCTCACTAGATAGAGAGGACCAGACCATAGATATAGAATTTAGAGGTACCCCTGGTTTGTAATTGTAAATCTATGGATACGATATAATGGGGTAAGTAATAGATCATATAACAACAAAATCTCTAATATTTACAACATATAACAACGGAAGCTATATATTTTTTTAATATAACGATTATTTAATATAATAAACGATTGATATAATTTTAAAATAACTAATTTTTATAAGCATAACATACATTTAATATAAAATTCGTTTGGCATACCACTCAAAAAGAGTAAATAACAAATAATATAACAACTAAATCTCTAATATTTTCAACATATAACAACGGAAGCTACAATTTTATATAGTATAACGATCATTTAATATAAATTCGTTTAAAATACCGCTCAAAATATGTAAAACTTATTTGGTCTAACGAGATGAAAACGCCAAACATTTAACGAAAAACATATTGTAAATTAATGGTCACAGTTTTAACCTAACTCAAATGGCATCTAACTAAACCTTAAAATATGCATAGAAATGCATGGTCGAGGGTGGGCTAGGTCGACGGAGCCCCGCTTCGCGGGGCTCCTACTTCTGGGTGGTTTATAAAAAAATAACCACGAAGGGGATGGCGGGGTCTATTCGCTCGCTTCGCTCGCTCACACGACCCCGTCATCCCCTTCTAACCTAACCTGTCCAAGTCGGGGTACTCTGAGTCGGGGTGTTAACCATATTATGATGTTTTTATATATATTAAAAGTTAGACCAAAAGATTTTCGATTAAATAACCAATATACATACTAAACGTTAGACCTAATGATTTTCGATTAAATAATCAATATACGTATTAAACATTAGACCAAATGATTTTCGATAAAATAAATAATATACATATTAAAGTTTAGACCTAATGATTTTAGATTAAGTAAATGTTATATCAAACAACGTTATATAAATAAATTTTAGAACAAATAAATGTTAGATGTTAAAAACATTATATCAATAGTTGGTATATCTCACGTTGATTATATCTTATGAACGATAATAAAATGAAATTAGATCAAATGAATTTATATGTTATGAGACGCACCCGATATAATGATACATTAGTTTGTGGAGGCTCACCAAGGTTAAGTCCATATTATCCCACAGCTGGGCAATCGCCTCTCTTCCGCTCCCAGATTTCCACATCAGAGCCTCTGTGAACTAGTCGCTAGAGGGGTAAGGTAGTAAAATAAAACACCGATTAACAATATCACATTTGTGGTTTAATGCTACTGCACAAAAGTGCGTTTCGTCGCCTCTCCATATGTTGTAATAACAGTTACAATTCCATAAATTGTACATTTTATTACATTGTTAGTGCCATATGAAATTGTGTGTTTTTTGCATAATATCGCATCGCCGTATTAAGTTCCTAAAACTAATTACTCTTAAACTAAATAAAAATTACCGAATAATATTTCAATTCACGATAGGTCCTTTTAGAACTTAATTTATTACAGTAATAAATTCAAAGACTTTATATACAGTTAGTTTTAAGGACTCCGCGCTAACCCTAAGTGAGCGCGCACATTTATAATAATAAAAAAAATGCATTGATTTATGTTATAATTAATAGAGAAGAGACGAAACGCGCTAGAAAATAAACCTATGGAATGATATAAAGTAAAATATAATGGCGTCGATTCTAAAGCGGCAACGTAATATAAAGTAGTCCGTCCCTGTCTAACGACGTATGCAGTAAGAGACAGCACTAGTTTAGAGTTGCGTTTCAAGTACTTTTCGTACAACTTGGCAATCCATTCAAATGGCGACTGTTTTATTGAGATGCTATATATCACTCTGATTTCCCTAATAGCAAATTAGTTCTATAACAATATGTTAAATTACAGGCATATAATATAATGTTAAGGCGCTCGCTCTAATCTGCTATCTCGCTCCCACATTGAAGATATAAAATCACTAAATAAAGTTAAAAATTTAAACTTGTGTAAAACTATGCATGAAAAGCAACTTTGAACCAGCTGAAATTTTTGTTGAAACTTTATGATGTTATTCTCCTTAACTTGTTTTTTTTTTGCGATTTTTCATAAGTAGGTATATTTAGTGATTTTATATCTGTGCCAGTGAGATATACACGAATCTTTGTATATAATTGATGTATAGTATATGTAAAGATTCGTATACATTTAATTTATAAATTTAAAATTGATTGAACTATGACAATATTTGTGGATCGAATATAAAAACACAATGTCTTTTTGAGAGATTTCCTAGCGAACGCTGCTTAAATCGTTTAAGTTATATGGAAGCTACGTATGGAGGAATCATTTTTATTAATTCATTAAGTCTGCAGACATTTTCAATTAAGACAACTCACAATAACAGATTGATTAGCTTGCAATGTCTTGCAATATACACGATAAATACTCAAGAGCGAATTGTGCCGGGCGGGTAGTTGGTTTTATGCCTGGGAAGATAAAAAAGGGGCAGTTACATTTCTATAAAACTGTCAATATTCGCGTAGTTTGCAAACACATACGTACCGAGTTTAGAATCAACACAATAACAACATAATTCGTTAGCATAAAAACATTGCCTTAACTAAATTAATAAGTAATATTTATGTACACGAAATAATACATAACATATAAAATAATTATTTAAATACGTACAAGTTTACAGTGTTGTGTTAATCTCTATTATTAAAAAAATAACACGTTCATAGACTTAGGTTTCATAGACAAGATTGTTTTTTGACTGGACCGAGAAACAATCAATTAATTGAAATGTGAAATAGGCCACTTACTGTGTTGTGTAACAACCTAACTAGTGCAATGTTAGATACTTCTTTATTCTCCAAGTGTACAAGAGCTGTGCACTATAGTCAACAAAAAATCCACCAATTAATTATACCGGTGGAATTTTTATAGCTTACCGAAAAATTGGTTGAAAGCCATCTTAGTGTCAATTAACATTGAAGATATGTGTCGAGGATTTTTAGTTATAGAAATTTTTTTTTTTTTGGAATTAAACGTCGCGACGTTTAAGTACGAGATTAACGCGTCGAGACATTAATATCGAAAGCTGCTCGTTTCGCGTCACTTAATAGTAAAAAATAATGTTATTCAGTAAATAAGAACTCTTCAAGTAATATAGTCTAAACGTCAGGATTGTAATATCAAAATAAAAACGCGAATTATATCCGTTAAAAAGTTGTTTCATTAACTCTTCAAGTTTTATGATTATGTGTAAAAAACATTATGTGAGACCTTCCGGTGTCAATTCTCGTTGCTTCTCTTTTTCACCCATAACCAGCCAAATCGTCTATATTTATGTTAAGCAGCACTACGCGAATAAATTTGTTGCTTGCTTTTAACTATCTATGATCTTCTTACTGTTACAACAACAACTTCATGTTAATAAATTAGTCTAAAAAGTATAATATTGTGATTTTATGAATCAAAATGGCGTTAGTCAAGCGTCAATGTAATTATCGTACAACTGTTTTTAAAGGTTTATAAAGACTGGACATGAGAAAATTGTTATTATACTATCAAGTTGCTTTTACAGGCATAACGCTTTACTGAGGTTCCTGCGGTAGTGGGGGGTGCGGGAGGGGTGTTTCATTGGGTGACTGGTCAGACGTGTCGAGTTTTGTTTCATCACATGTCACTTCTCCCGCACCGTTGCACTTGTAGATCTAGACTTGAAGTACGGAGGAAATATTCCTTGTGTACCCTAGAGGTGCACAAGGTTTTTGGAAATTCCGCCCCTAAGTGGGTAAAAGATGTAAAATTTGATTTCCTCACGGACAAAGTCACGAGCGAAGCGCAAGTATATTATGTACGCCTTCTATGTCAAACGCACGCGGCCTGTCCGCAAGAGATTTTTAATACGAACACACACTGTGAGACGAAACTGGCCGTACTACTTCGCTTACTACTTCGGGGAACGATAAATTGGCGGGGGGCGGTGAGTGTCGCCTCATTACGTAGTTATTATTCTTTGGTTAAGCGCTATGCCTGTAGTTATGTATCTTTAATAAGCCGCCTTTAGATGAGAAGGGAGGCCTTTGCCCTGCAGTGGGATACTACAGCTTATATAATAATAAGCCGCCTTTAGAGATTTAGCGAGATAAAGCGAATTGTGTATGAATTCTACTTATGAGAAGAATAGAATAAGATAATATATTAACAACCGATTCCACAAAAAATAACGAAAACGAGAATGTCACAAAAATTCATTTCTTGGGCGCAGGTTTAAGGCTGCGTGCAGACTTTAGACATGATCTAGTCTTGTCGCTGAGCAGTTTCTATAAAAACTTCTTGATTACAAAGTTGACTCACATATACTCCATTCTTATTTGCATGAGGTGTAAATAATTTTGAAACATTTTTTACTTACATCGAGAAATCAGAAAATCCATTACGTACCGTCTAAAGTTGCTTTTTTTGTACGCACATTTATTGAAAACAATTTAGAATAAGTAAGAAAAAATGAACTAAAAGCGAAATGCTTGTCGACAAGACTTTTTATATGAATAAGTGCGTACACTCAGCCTTTAAATGCTAACGATCGATTATTATCGATCTGAACTGATTTCCATTCCCATCTATATAAAAATGTAAGCCATATATTATATTTGTACCTAAAATAAATCAATTGAATACTATTCTGCACATTTCCACACTTCCATCTCTTGCAAAACATTCAAGTACATTTATTTCATCATCACTATCTTTTACTAAAACATTAAATTTATAACTAATTACAATAACTTAGTGGACAAGTTTTTGTATCGGTATTAATATTTACAATTAAATTAGAATTCCAAATTCAAAATTTAAGATAAATAATTCTAAAGGCCCGAACGAAATGGCTTAAAAATTCTATTGCAACTGGCCATATTTATAGATAGATCATCGTTTCTCAACGTTTTATGTGTCGCGAACCCCTAAAAAGTAAAAATCTAGCGACTAGCAACAATAAACACCGCATTTTTTTTTTGTAACAAATTGCGTCTTATTTTTTGGACAAATAGCGACCTACAGGTTGAGAAACGATGTTATAAATAAATACAAAGAAACCTACATGAATAAACAAATCCACGTTTCATGATTTTTTCATTGTAAAAGTAAAGAAAAATATTTTGCTAATATTTGTTAATGTAAAAAACAAAAGGAGTATGTAGGAACCGTAGCATGTAGCGTTTTGTAGTTTCTGCCTAGCCCCATGGAAAAAAGGCGTGAATTTATGTATGTATGTAAATGTTAATGTAAAATATCAAATGTATTCGAGACGACTATAATATTTTTCAAGACTATTGACAGTTTATCAGTAAAAACTTAGAAACTTAATAATACCTATACAAAAACCACGACGAAATTAATTCTAAGTGCATTCTATACATCATCAAACAATCCGCGGGGAGGCATCGTCATTTTATCTCTCCTTCTATCTTCAAACTCCGACCGTATTGACGGCAGAGTGCTTTCACCGAAGCGGTGGTCTAACTCATCTTCTAAGGTCCTGTTGTACGGGATCTCTGCGCGTTGGTACCCGGTAGCTTGGGGCTGCGTTCGCTCTGGACTCGGTTGGACGTAATAGTCTGAGTCGACGTCGTTGAGGAGCCCGGTGTGGGCTGAAATGTGACCGACATGCACAATAACCGGTGACATTAATGATGATAGGAAAGAAGAAAATATTTATACTTGCTTTTGGTATTGTTGAACATTAAATTCAAGACGATTTCAGTTTTAATCAGAGAACGTAATTATGTATTTTTTTTTATAAAATATTAAGTCAAATTTGTATAAATGTCGTGAGCCACAGCTTGATAATTAAGTAAAATATAATTTGATTAATACCAAGAGCATTTACAAACAAACAAAAAATTAATAAACAGAAGTCGTGCAAAAATGATTAAGTGCATTATGAAAAAGTACGTGTTAATTACAACTATACCCTCATTCATTGAAGAAAAAATTAAATGTAAAACACCATTTGTCTACTCTCACCAAATTATCTGAACTTGAATTAATTTCCTTAATATGAGTATTAAAATAATGTCAAACAAAAAATGTTATTTGCTAATCGTATGTATTAGGAATTTGGTGAAACTGAACAAAATCTCAAATTAAAATAACTCCATACATTTCAACACTTAAAAACTATCTGAAATGTACCCCGATAGATTGTAATAAAAAGGAGACTAATAAGAGGATTCCTTAAAATATATTGGTCAGTCGTATTACCTCCATCTTGCGCGTCTCTGGCAGACCTGTAGTTGGCGAAGCGTTCGTTGTAGTCACGACGACGCGTCATCGCCTCTTCAGCGCGTTGACGCTTGCGTTTCTCTGATAAAATAATACAAATAAAAAATAAAACATACTTTTGGCAAATAAATGCACTATATACCTCAATTTACGTGTAATATCTGTTCAAATAAATATAATGTTTATAAACTTAAACAAAAATAGTAAAATAAGTCTCAAGTCTTTTAATAAACTCTAAAGTTTTAATAAACAACTTTTAGACACAAACATTGAAAAGTAAATTACGTATAGCAACGTACTGCGTTCGGCCGAGTTGATAGCAATCCTTTTGATTTTAAACACCAATGAAGTTTTTAGGGACATAGACAACTTTAAAAAATAAAATTGAATCTTCTCAAAAAAGTTAAATAATGAGTAAAAATAAATTTTAATATTCCAAAAAAATAACTATAGACAGATACGGCTCTGCGAACAGATGACGTCACTGGTTCTTTTCACATGTTATTTTTAATCATTCTTTGAGGTAATATCAAATATGTATACTTTTTTTGCAGTACTTTTTTTTCCCTTATTGTTTTTTAAACTTACCTCGCTTAACAATTTCCCTTCCTTCATCAACTAAATCGGTAGTTAGTTCATCGTCACCAACAAATTGCTGGAACCCGCACAGCGACAGCAATCGACTGCCGAGCGACAGATACGTGGCCACGCAGAGTAACACCACTAGCATCGGGAAGTAAATGTTGAAGCCTTCCGCTATGATGCCTAGGACGTCCATGTGGCCCATTATCTACGAACAAAATGGATAATTATTACGCAGGTACTCTGCCAATAAAAGGCGCCTATACCTGTCTCGTATTTACTCCTCAGGAAGGGAAGAGACGGGTATATTACCTCTCACTAAAAATATTTATTATTAGGTATTTGCGTGGTTTGCTAACTGTAGGTACTGTTTGTACTGCAGAATGCTTTTGATTGTATGGTCGTTGTTGACCTGGTTTCAGAGTATAAACCGCCCATAGGCCTTTGAAGTGGTTTTACACACCATCGAAAACATCTCCTCAGGTGGGCTGGATTCTTCACATTTTTTAAACAAGTAGTTTAAACTTGGATTCGAATCCTTGACCATTGACTTGGCAGACTAACGGTTAAACCGCTAAACTATTCCTGATATAAAATTTTGCAGTGTTGTGTTTGCGAAAAGGGGGTAGCTATAAATCCACTTTCTGCATAGATATGCAAAAGTATAAGCTGGGTAAGCTTTTTTTTACTGCCCTGAATCAAAGGCTTTTACGACAATTTACAATTTAGTTTTAAGCATCTATAGACTTCAATAGATTTATGGTTCCAGCTGTCATCTTGCCAGAGAATATTAGCCTGTATTCCTTATAGCTAAAATATATTATTAAATATCCAAACCTGCGTGTAATAAGTCTCCATGATTCTCTCTTTGATAACGTGCGAGTCCATATGTATCAAGCTGAGGAAGTTGAGGCACATGGCCGGGGTCAGGCGGCACACCATCATGCCAGAGAATATAAGACTGTACTCGTTAGTCTGGTGATGTGGAGCCAAGTAATACAGGTTGAGGAGACGAATTTTTAAGACCGTGGAATAAGCGCAGTAGAACATGTACGCTATTATGATCGTTGATATCGCCTGCGGAAATATCAAAAGTTGGAAGAATGCTTGCAACGAAATCTAAGTCTTAAAGTTTTTAGCGAATATAAATATGTATAATTAGAGGGTAATTGTAGGCAAGGGTGCACCGTCGTCGACGCATCGTCGTTTACCCACAGATGTGATAGTATTCATATAAAAAAACACATACAACTGAATATAGAACATCCTCCTTTTTGAAGTCGGTTAAAAAGGAGAAGCCGACTGTCCGACTGGTTGACTGACATATCAACGCGCAGCCTTAACTGCTGGACTTATCTTACTAACTGGAAATTTTTAACAACCACAAAGAAAGAATTTTTGGAAATTCACCCCCAAAAGAGACAAATGAAAATGAAAAACATGTTCATAAACATGTAAAACATACATAAATCATAAAAGTTTGTTTGAAAATCCGTCATTAATTATGGACTAAACTTCATGAAATTTAATTTGGTATTTAATATAAATTACTATTTGAATGCTTATCGCTATCGTAACGCATATTGTTTACGTACCTACCCAAAATATTTAAACATACCTATATGCATACACTTCATTTGCAGGAAAAAATAATAATTAATTACATTGCGTACATTGTACAAAAAAATTAATGAATTCTCCATATTAAATTATCAACTACCTAATTAGTTGCCTAAAAACAGGAAATAATTATCTGAGCAAAAAAATAACAATTTGTAATTTTAATTAAAAATGTAAAAATTTGTTTAGATGTTTGATTTTAGTCACGCTAGCGATCGGATGAAAGGGTTTCGAACCTTTTAATAGCGACGGATAGCTTTGCCAGCTTCCATACAAAAATATATCTCCTTTGGTATACAGGTAGACCATGATCTATATTAGGATATAGATCATGGTTATAATATGGATATATTAGGATATTCATAAGTGCCTAATGGTCTACATGAATAAAAATATTTTGATTGATTGATTGATTGATTGATGGTTACTTTTAATCCTAGTAACTACTTTGTACTGACCTCTATGGCAGAGTAGTTGTAAGTATCGGTAGCTGCTATGACTATGTTAGCGAATATCGAGAGGACGGGTTTCTTGCAGAAGAAAGTCATCTCGGACCACACCACGGCTATAGACATGATACCTGTGATCACCGCCATCGTCTTCAAAAAGTATTGTCGCAGCACACATTCCCAGTACCATTCTGAAAATAAAAATGAATTATATCCCCTTTTAAATAGCTAAAATTAATTACGGGACTGTCTTTGTATAAAATTCTGACGTTTTGCTTATCAACAGTTACTGAAATATCTTTCAAATGCCGAGCTACTTTTTAGAATTCATTTTTCGGAGATCCATGTCTCAGATCAGGAATCTACCCAGTCACTTAACAAAATCCCCATTGTTACTACTTATTACTTTTTATTACTATTTAGTTAGTCTAGTTACTATTTATTAACTATAAAAGTAATAAATAGTACTAAAAACATGCAATTTTAATTAAAGCCAAATGCTCTAACAATTCATGATTTAAATAACTAAATTACTTTAATAAAGTGCTTGGAATTTACTAATTATACAGAAAGTTACAAGGTAATTAAGTAAGGAGTTACAAAATATTTCGTGATTGTAATTATAAGATTTTACTAGTAACCTATTAATACTAGTTAAGGTTACGTAAAAGTATCTATAAGATACACATTGCTGATGTAATACTCGTTATATATCTCGGTATAAATACTTTCAAAGAACATGGTCTTATGGCACTCTGCAACAGATCAATTTCTGGATATGAAATACTAGATTTCATACTAAACTTGGCTTACCTATGAGTGGTGGATAAAATATTCTTTGCAACCTTGGCCTTGGTGTATGGAAGGTGTGCTGGAATCGTTGGTCTGGTGAACGCTGGTTAGACGCAATGTCTTCGAGATGGAAGATGCGCTCCAGCATTAGACCCCATTGAGTTTCTGTTCGCTGCAGCACATGCAGCGCTTTGATGGTCTATGTACAGAAATATAATGATTAAAAAGAATGGACCAAGAATAGAACCCTGTGGGATTCGTTATAAAAGTACAGTGCTTGATTTTAACTTAATTATATTTGACGCTAGCCTAAACTCTGTAACAACTTATTATAAAAAAGCAAATAATTAGTTCTCAAAAATATTATTAAAAATATTGATCCTATAATTAATTGATTTAATACAGAGTCTAGAAGTCTATGAAATGCTTCCGATAAATCATAAAATATTCCGAGTATTTTTTAAATAGCATTACCTTTTTATGTAGGTTGACTAGTGATTTCAAGGAAGGTGCAGTGGGTCTC
Source organism: Protodeltote pygarga (assembly GCA_936450705.2). NCBI lineage: Eukaryota > Metazoa > Arthropoda > Insecta > Lepidoptera > Noctuidae > Protodeltote > Protodeltote pygarga. Next base: position 12,093,564 of record OW388251.2, read on the forward strand.
TCGGGAGGTGCGCGACCGTTGAGTCTGTCTCGAAGTTGTATTGGTAATTTCATTACTATAGTCTCAACATGCCTGTGAAGTGGGTGACCAGACCCTACTGCTGCTGTGACAGCTTTTAGACTCTGAATGGAAAAATTTGAATGTATCAATGTTTGTTTACCAATATCTCATTGGCATTTGTTTGATTGGCAATTGAAACAATACTTACATCTAAAATATCATCAACAGTCTCTTCAGCTTCACACTTATCAGTGCTAAGTTTGGCTATTTTGAAGTAACAATAAGTTAGAGTATAATTCTTCTTTGAATTATTCCACAGATTTCTAGGCACTTCAACCAAGGCATATCCAAGAAGCAGGATTAACAAAAACAAACCCCATGTATTACTTGCCGAGGATGCTATTGCCTTGATCTTTTGTGGGTCTAAGTAGACTCCAGGCTTCAGGGCAATGTATATTAGGAGAATACCACATATGAAGAGGTATGAGCCATAGTATATGGCATTGTCTACTAAAGCTGACTTTAGCTTTCCTTTGACTGTGAAATCTCCGGCTTTGCTGTATGATTGCATCATGGGCATTATGAGCCTGGAACAAGAATTATTTATTAAGTCTATGATGTCTGTTGCTAAACAAGATTTGTAATCTATGGTAGATAACATATTGATATTGGTGAGATATAAAAAATTAACTGAATAATAAAATAGTGACCTATGTACTGAGTAGCATTACAGTCATCAATAAAAAAAAGAGTTTTTTTTAAAGCCTCTAGCGGGCCCTACGAGGGGCTGTTATCCACCACTTTGAGAAATACTGATTTAAAGTATTACATACTTTTTAATTTTTTATCAATATTATTAGTAATAATAATACAATTGTATTTAGTAATTGAAACAGAAAGATTGTATGATAAATCAAAACACATACTCTACCAATAAACACTTTTATCACTGTTACTTTAGTTAATGGATTGATACTAACAGCCGAGATAACCTATTGTTATGATTTTTGGACTATGAAGTGTTGCTAGTTGCAACCCTAGGCATGTATAAAACAATGTTATTATTCAGGAAAATTTCTGGAATCTATTCAAAATTTCAGATGTATGAAATCTGATAAACATCAAACTGAATCTGAAATTTTGATAAACATCAATATCATACAATAAGGTAGACATAATGGATTGTACTGCATCTAAATCAGGCCAATTTGAGGAATTATTCCTCAAGCCAAATAAGAGTTAGTTGAGTCCGTATTTACATGATGGCAATAATTGTTTACTTTTTTTTTGTGGCTGGGGGGAGTAAAAAATGCATAGTGCATGTCCGAGGACATACGGACATACGCACTCACAAAAAAATATCTCCCCCTATGTGTTCCTTGCACTGTATCGGACGGGGCCGAGTACTGTAACCGCACTTGCAGCCCCGTCCAGTGCCTGCCTGTAGGCCCGCTCAATAATTGTTAACTTCAACAATTATTGGCCTCATGTAACATTATTAAAGTGGCTGGATAAGGGATAACGATGCAACAATAAATTTTCCATTGTGTTCTGTTTGTTACTCTTTGACAAGTTTATCTTACCATGTGAGACACTGTGAGGTCCAATACACAACTCTCCAAAGGTTGGGGAATACATCGCTGCTGACAAAACTCCAAGGCTTCTGACATTCGTTGATTGGTGGAGGTATTGTTGTTGAGCCATTTTGGACAGCAGACAGAGTTGTCTCCGCAAGTTTTGTTGCATTTTCCATACATTGTCGATATACTGTCTGTTTGTGGAAAAAAAGTTAATGTTGTTATTGATTATCGTAAGATTGACATTTAAAAATTACTTAGATATTAAGACAGAAATAAAAATAATATAAGTAAAAATTTTTTGAATAAATAAGAAAATAAAAATAATATAAGTAAAAAAATTTAGTTTTGTCATTAAAACTTAAGCTGTGTGTGTACCAAATATCAGATCAATCTGTCAACAGGAAGGGGGTGAAATTTTGATTACAAAATTTGAACCAAATGATAAACAAGTAAGCTAATTGTATTATTAAAATCTGACGATGAGTAAGCATTGAATTCCTAAAATTCTACAAGTCATGTCTGAGTAATTGATAAAAATAATGAGGCTCTAGTTAGAATGAAGAGTGCTGTACTCACCGATGATATATCAAGGGGCAAAATGAACATAATCACAAACGAGAAGTACCATGCTGTTAGCACTGACACCGTCACTATTATGTGATTTCTGTAGCAGTCACCATATCTGTACAACAATGTTGCTGCTAATATGAATGCAGATATTAGTTCTATCACAAATAACGTGTAAGCCATTTTGTCTCAACAAGAAAGTCCACAAAACTTCAAAATTTAGTTCTTCTTTGCAGTTTTCTGCTTCTCGCGCCAGACTCTAGCTGCTTCGTGCTGCAGCTGCTCAAACCGAACCTGAGTCGTAGATTTCAAAGGCAGTAATCTAGGCCGCTCAATTTCATACTCCGCTGGGCATTCTTCATAAAACAACACTCCAGAATCAGGCAAGATAGGGTCGAACTCTATACTTTTTTCAGGCCTCTTCGATTCTGACATATTTTTAGGTACAAAACATTGACCGCGCTACCATTGTTATTGGAATTACACAACAAGATTATAATTACTGTAGAATCACTCTTATATAATAAATACAATAAAAGAATCCACACACAATCTAAATTAAATGTCTAATTATGTATTGTGATATTATCATCACAAATTCACAATCACAAAAATCAAGTCAATCCAACAATCTGAACAATCAATCAAAAACGTAATTCTATTTACATTAATGAAAAAGTAATATTTTTAGTTTTTCCGTCAATAAGTTTGACAGACGATAGTAGTGGTTATCTCATTCACTCCAACGAAAAGATGCAAAGAAACTGGGTTTTCTTTCATAAAAATAGTAAGCACACATGTGTAGCACTCTGATAAAATAAAATGGAACGTGAAAATTTACAGATTAAAAATCAAAGCATTTACGAAGAAAGTTTCAACAATCTTTAATTTTTTTTAATAATGATATTTAAAAAAAGCAGTAGATAGATACAGCTTGGCAAAAAAGAGTCTGAGGCGGTGACAGCTGGAACTAAAAATAAAAATCATAAAAACTAAGTTTGTGAGTACTAAAATAATATAAAAATGATTCATTTGATTATAATTAATGACAAAATACTCGTCATAGAAATATGTAAGCACTAAATAACTTGTAATTTTGAATTGTAGTGTGAAATGTGCGCCAGCGGCGCCCCCAATTTTTCCAGACTCTTTTTTGCCAAGCTGTAGAAGTATAATAGAAGCATAGCATTCTATTATAGATTTAGTATTAATAAACTAGATTGTTTACATGTGCTGGAATATCGGGCTAGAAAAAGAACTACTTAAAATCAACGGTGTCTCTATCTCATACGGCGACCACATTTTTTTCTTAAAAATAGGACAAAATTAAGTGATTAACTGCAAGTTCCAAATTTTTGTAGAAAGAAAAAATCGATAAAAATATCTCTTAGGTACCTTACAATTTTTCAATTATAGTACAAACACGTACAATGTTATAACTTAACTCGGCGTTCATTTTTCATCATATAACTTGTGAAAAATTATTTATATTACCTACCAATGCAATAAACATTTCTATGAATCATTTACTGCACAATATGCGAACACTAAAGTTCGAATTTTTTGTAGGAAATGTTCAAAATATGTAAATGCATCAACCCTATATTTTACACTTATCTCAATTCTCGCATATCAATAGGTTTTTTAGATTGCATAAAATAAAATATGGTAATATTAGCTTGGTATTCCGTTATTTGTGTTACCGCCAATATTGTAACAAAAGGCTGGCTACTACATACAGAAAATAAATGGAACGGATGGCGGGATTATCGGCTTTACCTTGGAGCCTTTGATTGAATGGACCTTTGATATCTTTAGAAGCGAATTCTTTTGGGAAGACGCTTTGGAAGGACAATGCGCGGAAAACTTCATCACTACAGAGTTATGTGTTGGCTTAGATGTGTTTCTTTTAGTTGTTGTGGGAATAACATTGAGAAAAATAAATGTTTCACAATATAACAAAACTGGAAGACTTTTTTTGAACATAATAGTAGATTATTAACCAAGGGCTGTATGACATCAATTGCATACGAGGCTTTTGGCGCCTGAGCGAAGCGAAGGCGCTAATTAACCCGAGTATACAATTGATGCTTACGCCAGAGATAAATACTCTGCTTTACATATCGATTGTGAGGTAAGTAAACAACAAGACAGCAGGTTTCAATGAACATTTATTAAGAAGAAAAAAATGTGTATTTAATTAAAATTAATAGTAAAATTATTACAATTTGTAAGAGATATGGTCACGTTCTTTTTAGGAATCTAGTAGACTGCCTTTTTTTTTTCACGCACGCAAGCGCGTCAAATCTTGCTGGCCAGTTTGATTTTTAAATCGATTCCATCTAACATACGATGTGGAAACAAATAGTTCCATATTTAAAATAAAATCTTTATAAAATAAATTGTCTAGATTCCGATTCGAGTAATTAATCGATACCAAGAAAAAAAATATTAACTTTTTATAAATATTCTTCGTGCAGTATGAGTATGACAGTTCTTTTTTCAAATTCCAAAACCTATGCTGTAATGATAGTCATACACCCCGGCATTCAGGGGTGTAAGGGTGTACTTACAGAGCAAGAGATATGTAAAGTACCTTAAAGTACCTAGTCATTGGTTTGGCCCGATGCTGTATACGACGTCCCGGGTTTGATTTGTCCCAAATTCCTAGTATTAAAGATAGTCCTAGGTTCAAACCCGAGACCGACGACCGACGCACCTCTGTCCTTTCGTAAGTTATTAAATTAACTGATTTGTTTCCGGTTGTGTCGGTTGCCGTCCTATCGAATGAGGTATGAGGGTGAGGAAATAAAGAGTGCATCTCATTATCATCGCGTCGTGGTGATGTGACTAGGTTAGAGCTTCCTTGGAGTAATATGTTCCTTGGTTAGAGCTGACGGCAACATGTGGCATGTTCAATAGCTAGTATATTTTAGGTTGGTACCTACCTAAATTTATAAATTATTATTAAAATTGCATTGCACCAAAAACATTTAGAAGAAATGAAAACCGGATTTAGTATTCCTGGCATTATTTCAGCTATGTTTTTTGTATATGAAACCATTGTTTTAAATTTAATCCAACTTACCTACCTACCAAAGTTCTAAGACATGTGATATACGAACTCCAATGAACAAACTTTGAGAAAACAAGGGGATGGCTTTAACTTATAAGCACTTTACCTTGTGTAACACGGAGTGATTTTCCCTCCGACGTTATCACATAAAACTGGAGAGGAAGCGATATAGTAACGAATGTTACAGACTTGGGTACGTGTTTAGAGTGCCGAAATAATACCCTTGGGCGCGATAAAGTGCCTACTCGCGAAATGATATCGAAAGAGTAATACTTATTGAAACAACGATGAAAAGCAAAAGCCGGCACGTCGTAAAACATTTTATATGTATTACCTGGAACTGCGGTAGACGTCCGATAGAGGCCTTTCAAACCGTTTGTAGCGGAAAAATAAGGCACCTCTTCTCTGGATGAAGCGCGGATTTCAAATGCAAAACATAAATAAATTCTAGGTTCAACGAGTTACGATACAATAGGCTAAAAAAATAAGTATATGTGTATGCCACGGATCATTAGCTCTGTGAAGTAAGCTGTAGGTTAGCTTTACTCATGGGAAAGTCGCATATTTAGTATATTATCTGAGTTCAAATAAAGAGGCCGAAAAGCATCTCACATAATTTCATGCTTCATGCATGTAAGAACATTTTAAACGCCAGTATTTGCTACCCGCAGCTAACTTCCTTCACGCAAATATCCGAAGCGGTAATTTTACCACTGATTACAACATAATTATTAGATAAATAGTATATTTATTTATTAAATACATTAAGATAAGTAGGTTATATTTACATTGTCTACATTACGCACTTAGGTGTATACTGTACAGACGTCAAGTAAAAACATCTAAACACAAACATAATAATTATGTAACAGAGATAGTAAGACAATCCAGACTACTAAAGTTATACAACAGTTATTTATTCATCATCTGCCTAGCCTTTTCCCAACTATGTTGGGGTCGGCTTCCAGTCTTACCGGATGCAGCTGAATACCAGTGTTTTACATGGAGCGACTGCCATCAGACCTCCACAACCCAGATATTGGGTTACACGGTACCCCTTGGTAAGACTGGTTGTCAGACTGGGGCTTCTGACTACCCGTAACGACTGTCAAAGATCTACAATTGACAGCCGGGGCCAACAGCTTAACGTGCTATCCGAGGCACGGAGAGTGATAATTAATTTATAAAACGCACATAACTTACGAAAAGTCAGAGGTGCGCGCCTTGGGTTCGAACCCCAGACCACTGACTTGCCAGTCAACGGTCACCACCACTAGGCTATCACGACTCTACAACAGTTATTTATTATTTTCAGAAAACAATTTATTAGCAAATCCAAAAATGCAAATGAATACATACACACATCAAAAGTGTCTAGGGATCAACATATATTTTTGCAATAACTTTTCTCCTGATTGATATTAATTAAAATTTTCTTTAAGGATTCATCAAATAAAGTGTTTTCGTTTGTCACAGTAACGATAAACCAAGTCACCTTTGCATTAATAAAGAAATTTGCCATTTTCCTAATAAAGGGATTTTTGACATTTGAACCACTAACATTAAAGTTCAAAAAAAAGACTGAAATAACAGTTTTCTTTAAAATTTTATTGGGTAACTTAAACAATTAATAATCCGTGTTTCTACCGCGAACACTAACAACACAAGAACATCGGTTTGGCATACTCAAAATGAGTTCATCCAAATCACGCTGTGGAATGGCCGCCCATGTTCGTTGCAACAACAAAAAAAGGTCTTCTTGCGACGGGATACCCTCCATATTCGGCAGAGCTCTTCTCTGTAGCATATCCCATGCATGCTCAATCGGGTTCAAGTCTGGCGACTGAGCAGGCCAGGGCAGGACATTGATGTTAGCTGCGGCGAGAGTATGTCTTACAACTCTTGCGGTGTGCGGTCGTGCATTATCATGCATTAACTGAAATAAGGGACCGATTTGCACTTGTAGAGGAACGATGACGTCTGATACAATCGTCTCAGCATAAATTTGAGCGTTGAGGTTGCCTCTGATCCAAATCAACTCAGTTCTTCCGCCGATCCAAATACCCGCCCATACCATGATGGTTCCACCACTATAAGGATGGACTTCCTGGCAGGATTTTAATCGCTGTTGGCGTCCAGGGGTTCTCCAGTGTCGTATACGTCTTGTATCCGGTCTCATACCAAAACGAGACTCATCAGAAAAGCACACGAAACGCCATTGTTCTTCTGCCCAATTTCTGTGTTCAAGAGCCCATTGATATCGAATCCTACGATTGTGCATTGCTATAGGTGGTACCCGTAGCGGTCTTCGGGAATGAAGGTTCACTTCATGCAAGCGGTTTCTGACTGTTTGGTCGCTAATTAAGTTCCCTGAAGAGTGATGAAGCCTCACGGCTAACATCATGGCGGTTATTGTTGGAGCTCTTCGAGTTAAGATTTGAATGTATCGGTCTTGTCTCCGTGTGGTGCAGCGATACCGTCCTCCATGGCGCTCAGCCACGGTACCAGTGCTTCGGTAACGTGTCCAAAGTCGACTGATAACACTCTGACTTGTATTCAGAGCTAAAGCCACAGTACGTTGCCGGGAACCAGCTTCTATCATTCCCACGGCTCTGAGCATTTCTTCCCTGCTTAAATGACGTCGCCGCTCCATAATAACGTTGGTTTTAATCAGTAGTAGGGAAACAGTAGCACTAATAATGTCTTCAATGCGTTGTATGTTTTTATAGGGAAAATATTGACAGCTGATTTTCATCTTTTACTCGAATTTGATTCACAGTTCCTGATTCAAATTATGAAATGCACCAAAAAGGATCCATATAAATTTATAAAATCATAAATTTATTACAAAGCCACATCTCAATCTCAAGAAATCCGCATAAAAATGCTTGATCCCTAGACACTTTTGATGTGTGTATTTGTGTTCTTGACTGTACATACCAACATCGTAATTAGCAGGAAGCAAAGCTTAATAATATATGTACAAGATATTATTAATCCTTTCATGAATACATGATTAACATAATCTTTTGGTAGCCTAATAACTACTAAATTAGATTGTTGTGCTAGCAACACAAAGGTTTCACGTTCTAAACATAATGTGCGGGTTTGAAATTAATTAACAGTGAAGGAAAATAATTATTATGACGTCACTAGGGGAATCAAACCCAGGTTTATCGTGCTCAGCTTTTTTGGCATAGAGCTTGAAACAGACCTAGGGCAGTAACAGCGGTGTCCAGGCACAGCGCAAAGACCCTGGGGGGCGCGTTTAATTCATGCATGAGTGCTCTTATAGAAACTCGCCCCGGGCGAGTAAAGGCGAACGAAGGCTAATTACGGTACGGTAATAGGCTCGCCCCGTATTACATGGGACTTATAACATTGCGGGCAAAACGTAGGTGTAGGTATTGCATCGTATCCCCATAAGTAAGATAATTTAAGTAAAAAAGTCATGATAACATTCTAAACACTGTATTTACCCCCATCTCTACGTCAAATTTAACAGAAGGGAAACTAGATGAAGATAAATATGCGATCAGCCATCCTTTTTGAAGAAGTTCCCAGGGGAATTCTCCTTGAGTATAGCGATATCGTTAAAATGAGGAACGTTTAAATTCGATAAGCAAGATATAGGTATCTAATGCAAGTTCTATATGTACTTGTACAGTCAACAGCAAGAGTAGATGATCAAAATCAGAAATTCAATATTAATGAACGGAGTTCTGTGGAGGACTGTGGCGTCGAAGTGATTCAAAAGTATGTGATTGTAAATTATACCAAACATTTACTACTAGTACAGCTGCCATATATTTCGCGAACTCCGTTCATTAGTATTGAATTTTTGATTTTGATCATCTACTTTTGCTGTTGACTGTACTATCATTGTTCTCTATTCCCTCATTCTTATAATTCGGTGGGACGGCAATCCGATACGACCGGAGAGAGATCAGGTGCAAAGCCAACGGTTTGCTTTCCGAGGCACAGAGCAAGTGATAACAGATTCGCTGGCCCGACCACAGACAATAAAAATAACAATAGCATGAATCCTATGCGATTTACGGAACAGGGAATAGGTTAATTTATGAGTAGTAGCCTAGTGGTAGGACCGTTGACTAGAAAGTCAGAGGTCCTAAGTTAGGTTAGGTTTTTGTAAGTTAATAAAAAAATAATAAATACGCATAACGCAACCGCTCAGCTCACTGATTCTAGACCAAAAAATAATAAGTACATACCTACTTATTTCAGTTTTCTAGTTTTAGAGACTACCCGTCTTTGTCCTTTCTTTTTTTTTGTTCTAGTTAGGTTTAATTACAGGACTCGTCAGAATACCAGCGCTGTAGCATTTAATATTCTTGCTGCAGCATGATGCTGAGATGGGTGCCTTTTTTGGCCACGTACAGGTTCCATGGTTATGTATTTCTATGTATCTGTGCGAGTCCCTAATAAACAGTTTTCTTTTTTTCTTTCCGGGAAGTAAAAATAAGACAAGTAGGTACTCGTATAGGTAATAACGCCTAATTGAAACGAAGATTCAATACCTACCACTTAGGCAGCGCTGGTTTTTCTTGCAAAAATTGTATTACCCGTAATAATAGTCAATCATGAAAGAATAAACAATACATTTTGAAAATACGAGATAACCGTGAACCTATTTACTTCGGTAAAGTAATTTGAAGCCTGTATCTAATGTGCGAGTTCGGCACGCACATAAAATCAATTCTATCGTACCAAGGTTTTCCGAAAGTTCTAACATTAGGAACTTTGATGCTTTTGTCTAGCCATAGAGTAATAGCCTGTTTCTTATTAGAGCATTTTTTTTCCAAATTTACTTTACCTATACAAGAATAAATAAAAAAACTCCTGATACAAAAAACTTTTTTTTTCAAAATGTAAGAACAGCCTTTCTCTTACTATTTTAAATAAATAAAAAACTGAATCAAAACCAGCTCATCCATTTGGGAGCTACGATGCCACAGACACTGATAGATAAACAGATACTCACAATCACGTTAAACTTATAACACTCCCCTTTTTTTGTTAATAACAGTGTTGTGATTGACTGTCAGACAACGCGTAGTTAGATCTAGATCTAGTACTGGTGGATCTGAAGTTTAAAAATTTGGAGCACAGATAATATTAGGGAAAATGATTAGAGATCTATTAATAATAGAGAGCTACCTATTAATAAACATTAATTCATGACGCTTACAGCAAAACCACGAAATTCGCTTGAAAATTACATAATAACAATAACGATAACCACACATTTTAAACGAGCAAACTTTATGTTATGCACAGAACTTTAACAGGGTTCTGTATGAAAAATATTTATGTAGAATTATTATAGAGGAAATTGATTGTAGTGTGTAAGAAAGAAAATATATTCTCTATCGTAAATCAGTATAATACAGACCATCTAACCAACAACATATTGTGAATCATTTACCTACATCCCTACATGTTGGTTGGGTTTTCGAAGAAGACCCGATGAATTTTCTTCTGAAATATCGAATCGAATGTGCCGAATTGACTAAGTATATATGTAGCCACCCTAAGAGGTGTGCTACGATCGTAGTTTCAAATCACAGTTTTTGTAAAAATTAATGATTTAAGTTTATTTTTGTAGAAAGAAAAATTCGATTTGAAGCAGGATTTTAACCCGCGACCTACTGGTTAAAGCCACCAATCACTACCAACTAAGCGTAACTTTCGGTCGTTTGTACAATTAGTTTTTCTTTCTAAAAAATTTGGAACTATAATGTTGGTATTTCATGAGAGATGTGGACATTAAAGTTTCAAATTTTACTAGCGACCCGCCCCGACATCGCACGGTTAAGCTAATATGCATGTATTATACATATAAACCTTCCTCTTGAATCACTCTATCTATTAAAAAAAACCGCATCAAAATCCGTTGCGTAGTTTTAAAGATCTAAGCATACATAGGGACAGACAGACGCGGGAAGCGAATTTGTTTTATACTATGTAGTGATAAAAATGTTTAATGCTCACGAAAACCAAAGACAGTCAGTTTCTCCTTTTAAAAAAATATTTCCTACAGATACATATCAGCCAAATCCTACAGAACCACTTTAAAATCGCATATACACTATCTTGACACTTGACTGGCCTTTATGAAGTTATGAAACACAATTTTCAAGCCGTAAGTGGGTTGTGAAGAGGCCAATTCAGAAGTTTATTACGGAGTTATAAAGTCAGGAGCTTATGCGAGCTATTTTGGGCGTGCGCTTTGTTAACAATATATTGCATCGCTAAGCAAAACACTAAAACGTGAATTTTAAATTACATTTCGAAAATATCATGTTGTATGTAATATAAATACTATTATGTTATTATTAGTCTGTTTTTGTCTTTTTTAGCGCTTGACTAAACATGAATTGCCGTGCCCCTAGCGCCCGAATATCGTTTACGTCTTATATCGTTCGAATTTGTTTAGTCGGTAAACATACGATAGGTACTCCATTCATCCGTCCATTCTACAAACTTTCACATTTATAATATAGAAGGATATCAAGTCTGCTTTCATAACAGTTATTTTAGATTTTTTAAGATGTTTGCTGGTATTAAAATTTATCCTTTTGCACACGGGTGGCTCGTAACTACGCACGTAACAATAGATTTCCTCGTCTCTCATTCCTCGACCTTTAATGAATTGATATACTATTTCTATTGTCTCTATTAGGTCTATTTTAGCCAGCTTTCTCCAATCTCTCCCAACCATTTTCTGCATCTTCTATTTTTCCTAATCTCAACGTGTTACCTTGCGTGTTATCGTGTTATCTTTAACATTTTCATTTCAATCCTTAGTTACATTTACATTACGTGTTTGAATAAAAAAAGAAACAGGAATGCCCCATTTGCATTATGCGTTTAAATGGTTTGCGCACCGCGCGCCGTATGCGAGAGCGCGATTATATGCGGGAAAACTCGACTAGTGTAAACTGTGTGGCGGCTTTATGCCTGTATTCATACCATAGAGTACGGAGGGAATAGTGTTCCTATGTTTGTTTTATTTTTTATCTGCGTTAAATTTTTCTGGGCGGGATTAGCATCGTTTTTAAAAATAGAATTTTAGATCCCGCTGCTGTTGCAAGAAGGAGCTATCTGGGAAATTATGGACAAGAGGCAGCTACAGAAAAAAAATTAAAGTATTTTTGTTAATTTTTATATGTTAGCTTATAGCTTATTAAATTACATAAGCTAACATGTGCTCTTATTAAATAATTATATTATGAATATAAAGTACTTCATTTTATTTGAAGTACTCGTATCAATTGAACTCCTGCAATCCACGGTAAGTTATTGAGTAGGTATATGCTTACTATATATTTTTTAATTTTGTATGTACAAAGTATGGTCTTGTGAGAATCTAATAAATGATACTCTTTTTCTTTCTTCTTATACTCGTACACTTTCCTGCCTCACTGACTACCTCTAGCTCTTGAAACAGGAGTAAATGAAAACAATTCGACAACATAGAGATCACTCTTATATTTAAGAGGTTCTTGTCGGTGGAGCAATCGCCACCTTTATCTATTTTCTGTTTATCTTTTGACTTCCTGATACGTCACGACTTATACTTAATATAGAGATATACAGGATAAAATCGTGGGTGAAGTCGCGGGCGCCAAGTACTTGATTAATTAAGTACAAATAAATTGGTGTATTTATAATACTTATTTGTATTGAACTATGACGTGAATAATTTTTAACAAAGTAATCGGAAAACTAATTTATTGTTCCTTTGTGACATTAGTAGAATAATCACCTTGTGTGTTATATATTGCTGACAATATTTCAACAAATAGAGTAATTGTAAAAACGTCGTAAATTCTAAATTCCGCTTAATGTTTAACCAATAATGTAAATAAGATGTATAAAGTTACAAAGAAAATATGACACCATATTTTTTTTAGGTATATTTATCATCATTTCGTGTATCATCCGTCTTATAACAATGGGAAACAGTGAAAAACAAAAGCTTGATTAAATAAGGACTGAAATTGAGTTATAGTTTAAAGATTAATTGAATTGAAAATTGGAAACACATGTGTATTGAATTACCAACTTTAATAAACGTTAACATTATTATTGAAGACCCTATTTTGTTCTGACGCAAGGAGTAATTTTCGTGAGTACACTGCCAATGTAGGTAGGATTGACAATAGAGGTTTGTTTATACAGCTTTTTCGTTACTTTGTTGGTTGTAGCTCACGCGGTTTTAACAATAAAGAGGGCTCTGAAATTAACAGTATTGTGTGAAACAGCGTCGATGTAGCCGACGATGAAGTCCAAAGTGATATTTTTTTGTGTTTTGCTTTTTTGCTCAAAAATTGTCGGTAAGTGATAGTTTAAAAATCAAACAATTTTAATTTTAATAAAATTTAAACTAAAGTTATAAAGAACATTTTTATACTTGATTGTGGTAGGTAGACTATTTAAAAATTGTCTTATGTGCTATAGATAGATTTGTCTGACGATACGTGTAAGTTAGCTATTGTCTATCGCGCCAAGTATCGTAGATTCGATACTCACACAAGACTTTTGAGTGATCTATAGATATTTGTTTCAGTTTGGTGCATTATTAATTATAATTGTATTTGTAAATCGTACCCACAATACAGGAATAGCCTAAACAATCTTAGTTTTACAGTTTTTAAGATCGAATAACGTAAGGTCACTTTATATAAATATTTTACTTTTCAGACTCAATTCCTTTTCCCGAGGAATTGGTCAGACAAGAAGCATACCAGCCATCCAATTGGCCGGTTAACCAAAATACACCTGGTCAATATCACAATAATGGTTTCTCACGAACTCAAAATGATAATGCACAAATAAATTCTGCATATCAGGATGAAAATACCCAAAACTACTACGGAAATCAAGGACTTAATTACCAAAGACTTGGATATAATACTAATCCTTCCGTACTACCAACTGGACCAGTTAAAGAAAGCTCAGTTAATTACGATATTTTGGCAAATGGACAAGGTTTCGGCCAAATACCTCAAGGCGAAAATCATCAATCCAAAATTAACGCGTATCCACTTAGACCAGAGGAGTCTCAAGTAAATTTCGCCAACCAACAATACAGAAATCAAAATTGGCCATCTCAAAATCAATTTGTCAACTCAGGTCCAAGTGGAGATGTAATTCCTGAACGTGAAATACCTTCAGTGACTGCTGTACCTTACCGTAATCCAGTCCAGTATCCACCATTTAATTATATGACATCTCCTAATAGCCAATACTATCAAAACGATAGAGTTTACCCAACGTCACAACAGTACCAATATCCGTTGGTTGAAAATTCTGGTGACGGAAGATACATCGCAGATAGTGGGTCTCCTGGCTCCATACCTCTTGAAAATTTAAGTAAAGTGAACCCTGTAGAGTCCACTTTAGGTACGCGGAAATCTGGAGGTCATAGATACAAAAAGAGGCCAGTATCTCATTTTGGGTCTAACAATCCTTTTGAACTGTATTCCCAAGCCCCGGCTGTTATTCCAGTTGAAAGTTCTGGAAACATAAGGAAAATTGAACATTATGGCTCTAATCGTGGACTAGGTTATCCTCAACCTGTCAATAATTACAACGATGGCACTACCGTGTTAACGAACACTTTGGTTGGAAAGTCTGGAGCCTTAAGAAAAATAGAAAACTACGGCTCTGATTCTGGACAAGGCCACCCTCTACCTGAGAACAATTACAATGATGGTACTTCCGTGGTAACTGATACTCAGGCTGAAAAGTTTGGAAATTTAAGAAAAATAGAAAATTATGGCTCTGATTCTGAATTAGGTTACCCTCAATCGGTCAATAATTACAACGATGGCACTTCAGTGGTAACTGATACTTTAGTAAAAAAGTTTGGTGATGGTGGTAACGTAGCTAGAAGTTATGATTCTGGCCTAAGTAATAGTGCATCTATAAATAATAATCACAATAATGGCTTTGTCGAAATCAGTGATACCTTAACCGATAATATTGGAAATAACAAATACGAGGAACATTATGGTTTGCTTTCTGGTCCAAACAATAATGCACCGATTCGTAAATACAAAAAGGGATCTATTGTCAATACTATGACAGACCTAGGAAAGTTTGGAAACTTGGATACTTATGGAACATCTTCTGGTACAGACAATAATGTGGTTATAAATAAGCACCAAAAAAGCTCCACTGATATTTTGACAGCAATTGAGAACAGTGAAAATGTGGATGATCTTAGACAGGTTTTTAGTAATGGTAAGATTGCACCTGTAAATAAGAAAAAGGAAGTTTCAACTATTTTAACTGATACTTCAGCTGATATAGGGACTCTTGAATACGCAGAAAGTTATGGATGGCCTTCTGGTCCAGGCAACATTGCACCAGTAAATAATTACAACAAAATGACGAAAATTGTCCCTGACACTTTAAAAAAAATAGATTACCATGAAAACTTAGATGTTTATAAATCATCTCCAAGTAAAGATAGTAATGCACCTGTTCGTAAACACAAAAATAGGCCAACGATCACGAATACTGTACCTAAAATTGAAAATAGTAAAAATGTGGATAGTTATAAACAATTTTCTAGTGTAGGTAATAATGCACCTCATGAACATAAAAAAAACTCTTCTGTAACCATACAAATTTTACCAGAAATTGGAAACCTAGGTAATGTTGACATTGATGGAACGTCTTCCGGTAAACGCAATAATGCATTTGTAAATAAATACAAAAAACGCCGCCCTACAGTGATAACTGAAAAGTTTGGTAATCATAGAAATGTAGAAAATTCTGGGTCTAATTTAGAATCAAATTATTTTGCACCTGTTAATTATTACAAGGACTTCCCGGCTATACAAAGAGGAATTATTCCAAAATCTGAAAACGGCAATTTAGATAATGACCGAACTGATTCATCTATTATACCACCTAAACCAGCTGTGGTAACTGATATTCTACCAGGAAATTATGAAAACAGCAAGGATGATACAGGATTGAAAAGCGTTGCCCCTATAAATTACGATGATGGTATTTCGGTGTTAACCGATACTTCGGAAGAAAAACCAGAAAACTATAAATTCTCAAACAGCAACAAAAATGTTAATAGACCGAATAAACCGGTGCTAGTAAATAATGATAACGAAACACCTATTGCACCTACTGATTCAATAGTAGAAAATTCTGATAATATAAAATTGGATATTAACGCGTCTAATAATCCGGTATCTTCTGATAATACAAATCCAAAAAATAATGTATATCATGAAATATTTGCAGGTGGACATAGTAAGTATTTTCTTTTAGTTACATGGTGATGGTAATTATCATATTTTTTCGATATTTCAATGACTTTTCATTTATTTTAGGGTATAACTTCAAGGATGTTGTGACACACCCGCAAATAAAAAATCTTATGTCTAAAAGCACGAAACGTTTTGTTATGGTTCATCCAAATGGAACAGTAACTTATATAGACGATCTAAATCCAATAGATCAAAACCCTGAAAACTATCTTTTTGTTAAACCAAACGGTGTTTTTCGAGATAGACCTAATTATGATACAAAACCAGCAGCTAATGTTCCAAGTAAGGATGCCTCAACATCTAAACCAGACGATGGACAAATATCTTCCTTAAACTTTACTTTACCAGTGAATGATAACGATAATTTAAAGTTAATATCAGAATCACTAATCCCAAATAACTATGATGGCAGCTCGTCATCAACGACAACTTCTACAATTGTACCTGATATTGACATAACTTCGTCTCCGTCATCAACTCAAAATACAACCAATATCGATCAGCCTATTTTGGTAACTTCAAATGAATCTTCAAGTAAGTACATATATTTATTTATCCAAGAACAGGTACATTTAAATAAAATAAAATTCACAATTAACAATACTTTACTCGTTTATTGCAGCTGTTTTTATCAATTTAAACTCAGAGGACGATATAAAAACCAAAAATGATAATATTACAATTTCCCCAATTGATCTAATAACAGACAAAGTAAGTAATATACTACAAGCAAACATTGCAAGTCCAGTCAAAGAAATTGAATCAATGGAGATTCATACATTAAAAAAACCCAAACTCGAATCTACTGCCGAGGTTGAAAATCCAGTCAAAAACATTGGTTCGATAGAGATCGTTGTTTTCAAGAAACCAGAAACTACTAAAGAATTTAATGTAAGTGACGGAACCGTGAAAAATAAGAAACAGTCTGATCAAGAAGAGATATGGAGTGATATAATTACAGCTGATACAAAAAACAATGATTCTGATGATTTGCATAAACATTTAACTACAACTTCTGGAGATATACCTATCAAAGATATAAGTTCTGACACTATTTATTACAATAATAATATACAGCGTAATAATCAACAAAACGAGACACATAATGATACGACACCTGATACTAATACTACTATTTTAGATGAAGAACAAAAGTATTTAGATAGAACTTCTGCTCCACGTAGTTCAAATACACCAATTAATGACAATATATCTGATGATACTGTAAATATTGCAAACCATCCTAAATACATTAATGAACAAGATGAGGTTCATATAGATGCAATTTTACCTGTAAAAAAATCCAGAAGAAGAAAGCCATCTCGTAAGTACCGCAAAAAATCGACCACTACAGAAGCGCCATGCACTTCAAATAAACCAATTAATGATATAAGTGATGACTCCGTAAACCTTGAAAACGGCGCACAACCTAATTATCAAAACGATGAGATACAAAATGATGCAACCACATCTTCTACAGAAACTAGTAATTCGGATAAGATTCACAAATATTCAACTACAACAACAGCACCAAGCAGTTCAGAAACTCCAAATAATCAAGAAGATGAAATACAAAATGATGCAACCACATCTTCAACACCTGCTAGTGATTCAGACAAGATTCACAAATATTCAACTACAACAACAGCACCAAGCAGTTCAGAAACTCCAAATAATCAAGAAGATGAGATACAAAATGATGCAACCACATCTTCAACACCTGCTAGTGATTCAGACAAGATTCACAAATATTCAACTACAACAACAGCACCAAGCAGTTCAGAAACTCCAAATAATCAAGAAGATGAGATACAAAATGATGCAACCACATCTTCTACCGGTGCAAGCGATTCAGACAAGATTCACAAATATTCAACTACAACAATAGCACCAACCAGTTCAGTAACACCAATTGATCAAGGAGATGAAATACAAAATGATGCCACCACATCTTCTACAGGTGCTAGCGATTCAGACAAGATTCACAAATATTTAACTACAACACAACCACCAAGCAGTTCAGAAACAACAATTAACGAAAGCAAAAATATAGAAAAACTTATTGATGATGAAACTGATTTTGGAAAACATGATATTCAAAAAAGTAAGTTCTTAAACTAATATGAATCGATTTATAACAATCATAATGTTTCTCAAATTATTAAATTGTACTTTTTCTTTTGTTAATTTAGCTGCAGATAATTTAGATGTAAGCACTACTGCTCCAGCCAAACATGACGACAATCCGCATATTACTGTAAGCTCGTCAATAGAAAGTCATGCAAATACAGATGATACATCTACTAGTTCTGGTCCATTCGAAGATGTTGACCTTACAATATCATTTAACACTACTTCTGATAACGGAGGTGATACTCTTACAATTACTATTGAAGGCGTGGAAGGTAAAGATGATGGTTCTGCATATTTTAAATGATTCTTTGGAATCTACTTAAAGACGTAATAGGAAAGTAATTTTATCATTATTGATGCAGATATATCCGAAGATAGCGGAAAACTTGAGATCGACATCGATACAACGGGTAGCCATGATAAGAATACCAAAACCAAATTACCAAATAAGACGATCAAAAAAGGTGGTAACATCAAAAAAGAATCGACTAAAGATGACTCACATGGCATAAATTTACAAATGGGTAAGTAAAACTTAAAAAAAAACATGGATTATATATAAAGAGAATTGCTTTATCCAATTTTTTATTTCAGATCTCTCAAATATTAACGAGAAACCTACAGTGTGGTTCACAACTACTAATCAGGATATTGTTGACAAGATAACGTCAGACAATGAGACGGAATGCAGCGTAATATATCTATTCCAAATGCAACCGCTACCTTCGGTCGAAAAAGAGAAGCATACTACAATATACCCTAACGGAACAGTTATTATAGAAACAACAGAAACTGTATGGGAGAATAAAGATGGTAATTATAATGAAATTTTTAAATAAATTAAATCTCATTAGTAATAATAACTAATGATTTTCTAATGAATTACAGATCCTTATCCGAAAGTAGTAAAAACAACAAGAGTCGTTCAACTAGAAGATTTGGAATCTCACAATGCATAGTTTATTTAAGTTAGTGAGAATAAGAAGATAAATGAAGTACTAGATTTTTATAAACCGTATTGTATTCTATTTTATATATTTCTCCGTTTCTGTGACTACATACAATATATTTTATATTAATTATAACAGATTTTGTGTGTTTCATTTTACCTTTTAGCTATGCAATCTCAAAATTATTTTTGTTTTTCCTTGGGTATGTATTGTGCGTGTATTTTTCTGTACCTATCTTTAGTAAACTAATATGGCGTAAAAATTAAAATATTATATAAAAAAATATTTAGGTACTATACATATTTTTAACTTATAAATCAAATGAATATTGTTACATTTTTTAAGCATAAAATTGGGTTTCTTAAAAATATTCTAGTATGAATTGCTCTTTTTACGAGCAAGTATGATGATAAACATCCATACTTCAATTGTGTGTTACATAAGTCAAGAAAAATGCAGTGCTGTAACTCCATATTAAACATATCTAAGTTGTGGAATTAACAAAATAGAAACAAGTACCTAATATAAAACTAAGGAAAGGAACAACAAAATTTAAAAGCAAACTTGTCAAGGAATATCTGGCTATTAGTTATTAGGGCCAATAGAGGCATAGTAAGCACTAGAATATAAATATTCGCGCCAATACAAATGGTTCCTGTCGGTTCCGGCTGCGACCCTATAAAAACAAGCAGCTGTGATTAATATTCACCATCTTTCATCATGTTTCGGACGCAATGCGCAATTCGATGCACGATTAACTTGTATTTGAGTAGGTACTGCAAAGCATGATCTGAAAATTTTTAGACAAAATAGAAGTCTATGGTTATAGAGCACAGTTTTAGCTCTGTAGTAAAACATATAATATATCTACAAAATCAAACCAAAATATAATTTTTATGAAGACCATTTTAGGCATTTATGAATAGTCTTATTTCTAATATTCTAAGAGCCGCTCTAGTTGCCAGTACCAAGGGCAGTACAAAGTTTTGCAATTTGCAGCAGTTTTGAACAAATTCCATATAATTATGTTATAGTAAATTGTTAATACATCGCTTACTAATTACCAACAGGTGGATTTGTCTTACTTCGTGGGACACATGTCCTTATTCATAGATAATAATGTGTGGGGACCCTCTTTTATTTATAGCGGTCATAGTAGTATCCAAACACTCTGTGAAAATTTCAAATGTCGCCTAATGCGGTTCAAAAGATAAAGCCGGACGGAAACACACACACAAAACATTATGTATTTCCCCCTTCGACAGTTTTCTGGCATAAGTATGTTTATTCTTAGACTTTTCATCCTACAAAGAAAACGTATATTTTTAACCCCATGCGTTGTGTTATTTGTTTAATACATAATTTAGGTTTATATCACAGAAATATTATCCAATATTATCCTATATCTTTGGTTTATATAAATTAATTGCGACTCATCCACAGTCAAACCGCTAAACCGGTTTTGTGGAGCATTATCTTACTATTGTACCTACTGTAAACTGTAATAAATAAATAAATAAAATAAAATAAAATTGTGTACCCAGATGTTTAGCATACTAGCTCTAGTAAACATTTAGTTATTACGTATTTTCCAGTAATTACAGCAATAATTTAATCGTTGAGACATCGACACTGTGTAAATACATTTATAAAAGAAGTTATTTGCCTATTATACAATGAGTAACAGTATGGTGCGTCATATTTGTGGGTCGCCGGCGGACTAAGACTGAAACGGGGCTTGTTTTTTGTGGTGTAGGTACAGGGAAACTTATCAAGTTTTGGGGGCCCCTGAGAATTGGGGTCGGATCCGGCAGATGCCGGTGCAATAGCCAACGTCCGGGTAGAACCATGTCTGGCAGGTCCGCTAGTAAACATATACCTATATTTAAGCCTATATATATAATGCACATTATAGGTATTTAATGCCATTTACAAAATAAAAAAGGTTAAAATATGACACTTCGAAGTACAATTAAAACATAAATCATTAGTCCAGTTCAGAACAATTGAAACGTCTCTCACAGTAAATGTATTGTATAGTAGGTGTACATACTCTTTGTTTTAAATATAGATGTGTTTTTCCTTTGTAGTCGTAGAAACAGGGTAATAAATAATTAAGTGGGAGTCTAAACAACTTGCTTTACAAGTTCTTTGTCGTGATTCTTGCAAACAACACTATAAATCTGGCTTTTCTAACGCTGCCGTTGGTGGTAGAGTTAGAAAACAACATGTTGTATTCATCCATTTTTGACTAGTTTAGTCCTGGGAAGCTTAGCACTATATCAATAGTAGATTTCTTGAAAATATTTAATAAGAAACTTCCAGAACCAACTGACTCTATATGGCATTGTGTTGACTCTATATGGCGTTGTACTGACTCTATATGGCTTATACTGACTCTATATGGCGTTATACTGACTGCCTATATGGCGTTAAGAAATAAAAAAGAGATTCGTAATTTCAACTGATGCGATTGGGACTCGATGGCTTAGTCGGTAAAGTGATGGCACGGTACGCTATGCAGAGATCACAGGTTTGAGACCCGTCGGTTTTCTTTTGTTTTTTTTTCTAAAAATTAAATTTCACTAAATGAAACATATTCTTTGCAACTAACATCATTGCAGTGAAAAGTTTTTCTTTAGCTTACGAAATTTGACTCAGAAGCTAGTAAAAGATAAAAAAAAAACAAATACTTATTCTCTTCGTTTATGTTAATAGAGCAGTCGACACTACTCTCTATTCTCAGCTTCTTTTAACTTTTTGGTACGACGAGAATTGAACTTTATCCTTCTCTTGTTGTAAAAACAGTTTCCCTTTCTTTTAATTGTAGAAATATTTAAGTCCTAAAGAGACAAGAAATGACTCAAAGGAAATTTTAACAACACGTGAAAAACAATTATTATAAGCATCACTATTCATCTGCAGCATCTACAAAATTATACAAACATCACGGAGGCGAAACCACTAATATGAAATGTGTGTATATTTTGGGAAGCACAATTCGAAACCGCAATAGCAGGTGTCCAGGGCTTTGCGGTGACTATCCTCAACGCTATTATATTTTAATTAACGTTAGTCGGCTTGGAAGTTCACGTTCAGTAATAATATTTAATTATTACCTATATAATAATACCTGCGTTGACACTGCAATGTCGCCAGCATTTTGGGTACAGGTAGCGATCTTTTTGATTAAGTTTATCTTTCTATTTAGTTTAAATAGTTAGTTTTTATTATTGTGCCCGTCATTATGTTTTGTATTTTTTTACAGAAATAAATTTATTTATATCTTCCCGAAAATGTGCTTTTAATTCTATGCTAATGCTATTCTATGCTTCAGTAAATAGTTAAAAAAATAATATTTTTTTATGGTATAAGTAAGTTAGTATAAGTTATCTACAGTTACAGTATAATTGATATTTAATATTGTAATGTATTAATGAAATAAAGTTTGGTATAAAAATTAAATTTATCTACAGTTTATTTCCTTTTTTTCACTACATAAAATGGATAATTCTTGAGGCCTCGGAACGCTGTTTTTGAGATCTATTTAATCATTCATCGAATAAATAATGTAAATGTATTTCACTGTCTTAAAGAAAACCGTATCGTGATTTATTAAAAGCGCTTGCAATACTTGTCGTAGCTGCTCGAGCTGAGACGTTGATTACTAGCAAGCGATCCTCTTTGCTCTAAATTAAGAATTTGTCTTGTGTAAGCAATAGGACTCTGTGAACAAAGGATTGTCTTTTAAGTTTTACAAAGCAATGAGGCTAGTATCTTAAGAATAAAGCTTCTTATTTTACAATGTTGCGTAAAAAATAGTCACGCTATTTTTGTATGTCTAGAGGAATCAGATAATCAAAGAAGAAAAACACCCTTAACGTCTGCAACAAGATGAAATTATTTAATAAGAAAAACAAATAATAAATAATTTAATTTAATAAGCATAACATGTGCATGAAACATGTAAAAACCATACATAAAATATGTCTGTAATAACAGTTTTTATTATATTATATTTTACTTGCTTTTTCATTTTTATTTTAAAACTTAAGTAACTTCTATAATTTTTTAATTTCCAAATCATCCTTGGTCCGTCCTTACTTTTTTTACGGCTCGATAACTCTAAGTGATTGATTAGTTTCTAAGTAATTTAGATAGATAGAAGGATTCTTTTTCGTAGATTGTGATCGATGAATTTGTTAGATCTCTTAAAAAAATACGTACAGCTAATGTCTGCCACTTTTTTAACGACAAATAAATCCATCATAGTCGATATATTTAAGTAGCTAGGGTAGATCACTGGATATATTTTAAGTAACAAGCTACGGAGAGATCCAATCTTCTCATAATGCTACGTCATCGACTAACGACCAAGGTTTATTCCCTTTTCATCCGAAGGATTATATCCCACTGGCTAGGCGAGCCAGAGAAAACTTTGCAGCGATTTGAGACCCGGCTAATGGCACGTTTAGGCCCAATTTACCTACGTACAGAATGCCAGAAGTAGATGGCGAAGCGAAATACTAAATTAAGTATTTTTGTTCGCAAATGTTAAAGTAATTGCTTCCACAAATGGTGATTGTTATTTCTTTAAGTGGATGCTCTGAAAAAAATAACAGTGACTATCGTTTAAAAGCTCATTTGGGGTAACAATTGAAAACAAGGGAACTTAAATAAAATAGAAAATACCTTTAATAATTTATAATGTATTGATATGATAGAATGTAATGATGTTGTAATTATCCTTTTCATCCCCCCATCTCGGAAAGAGTATTTTTGCTATTCGATATCTGAGTGCAAAAGCCGTTTTTATCCGCTAGAGGGTAAAGTAAATTTGAATTTAGAACATCATCAACCTTATTTACTTCTACCTCTATGGTGCCGAATTTATCATACAACTTTTTTTTTAATTTGCTTTGCATGCGTCATTTTCTTTCATTGTCATATTGTTTAAACCTATTATTAGGTTAAAAACAAGAAACTTGGAAACAAGTGAAAAACTTAAAATGAGTGATTCTAGCGACGAGGAAGTTTATTTGATGCCAACAGAACTGACTGAAACTGTGAATAATGCGCAATGTTTTTTTTTTACATTTAGGTAGTCATTTCCTCGCTGAGATGGGATGAAAAGTTACGTGTTGCACTCGAGTGCAAAGATTTTTCACCTCGTGATCTTTTGATTCCCTCGCTAACGCTCAGGATTCTAATTTTTGAATCACTCGCTGCGCTCGTGATTCAATTTTAGAACCCTTCGCTTGCTCAGTCATCAAAATTGAGCACGCGGTTAAAAAGCAACTTTGCACTCTTGTATAACAAATAACTATTTCTTCCTTCCTTACTACTTCCTCTTCCTTTTCTTAGAATGGTTATGGCAAATTTGCTTTTACCGACCCAGTTTTCCAAGCCAGACTGCGTCTTTCGAAGTAGTTGAACGCGGTAAAGGATAAAAGTCGTCGCACTTCCAATAATAATTGCAGTATTCTGTGAATCCCCATCAACATTAAGATATCGACTGCGACTAATTTAAGCATGAAATCACTATTAAATATAGTATAGTAGGTCTTTTTTTGCAAATGCTGCTTCCTGGGTACAGCGCTAATCGCATCTAAGTACATGTAATAATTTTATTACGTGAGCGTGTAAAATGAGGGCTACGACTCCACTGCAGGTTCACGCTCTTGAAAATGGACTCCGTTTGAGTTCAATACCATTTGCAAAATGTCGAAATCAACCTGAAAGCCGAAATAATATTTGATAATTATATACTTATAAAAAAAATAGTTATTTAAATAAATAAAAATTAAATAGTTATTTAAATAAATAAAAATTTAAATAAGTTAAAATTATTATTCCATCATTAATTTGTAATGTACGATAATGTATTACTTATCGTAAATTATATTACATCATATTGGTGTCACAAATAAAAGTTCAGAAAGGAATAAACTTGAAGGCAAAAAATACGACAGAGGATTTTCTTGCGACCTTGTATGTCATTTTAGGAACATTGCTAAATGTATGGTGACGGGGACATTACCTGCGGCTTAGCGAATCTATTTATATTTTTAGATATTTTAGTCGAGTCTAGGAGGACTATTTCTGTGTCGTGAGCCTACAGCATACAGCAGCAGACATTATTTATTTATTTAATTCTGTTTTCATGAACATCACATGACATCATGGATCGGCAAACATAGTGTAGGACGCCCTCAGGCTAGGTGGGGTGACGTTCTTCGCATGGTGGCTGGCACGACCTGGATGAGAATAGCTAAAAATTGTGCTCAATGGCGAGCAATGGGAGAGACCTATGTCCAGCAGTGGACTGCTGGTTAGGTTAGGTTGGTAGGTTGATGATGATGATAGATATGGAGCACATTACGTGGTGCTTTGACCGTTGGACTACCAGATTCGAACTTAATTACTGTACTGACTATTCGTTGAATAGAAAAAATATATAAAAAAGCGTTTTATTATGGCTATAGGATGTCCAGTACAAAAAAAAAATGAGAATAGGAAGGATGCAATGAGGCTCTTTATGTTATACGCAATATGCAGGATTGTTCTAACTAATAAGTAACTAATTTATAAATAATAAACTTATATTTTGTTCTACCCTGTTTATGAATTATTAAAGCATAATATAAATTGTTCAGCTTATTAGCCAAAAATGTCTCCGAAAAACAACTCTTTTGTTTATGATAATAATATAAATTGAGTTACAAATGTAATTTAAAATCTAATGAGTTCAGAACTCTCTGTGGACGATATGTAACAAAGCAATAAGATACAGAAAATTAGAAAATGTCTGCAACATAATAGGGGACAAAATAACGTAATTTTAATACATTTGTTTTATGTTATTGTCAGTGTAATTGAATAGTTAGGTAATGTTTTGAACATCACAACTACATTAAGAAAGTGTAACATTTTAGTTAGTGAGTAGTATTCTAAGTTCTCTCAAATCAGTTTTAAAATAATCTTCTAAAAAACTAATTTTAAAATTGCATTAAATAGAATTCGATGATATCCGCGGGTGTCCTTGTTATAAATGCTGTGGCATGCCAGTAATAAAAATTATACATCATCATCACTTTAAAAACTATGCTCTTGACCATGCATCTTCTTCCAGCTAACTGTTCCATTTCAGTGCAAAGGCCTCTTCTCATACAGAGAACGGAAGTAGTTAGAAGACAGTAGTGGTTCGATGCCTCAAGTAAATCTATGTGAAATGATTTTTTTGTATAAAAAGTACGTTTTGTTCACATTAATTAATCGAGTAACAATATGACTGTATAATAATCCATCTGATCATTTGACCTCAACCTTCTTTAATAGCTGCTCGTTGTTATTTTTCCTTTAGTCTGTCAAAGAAAAAACAAACGTAATATTTTAAAATTCCATAATGAAGTCACACCATCTGTATCTACATAATGGCTGAAGTAATAAACTATTCGTGCATAATTTATTCACCAAATGTTGACAAAGTAAATGGAGACGTAAATCAAATTGTGAGTAAACATCGTTAAGATGATAAAATACGCGGCTTTAGGGAAAACAGAAATAGAGAAAGACGTGATACTCGTATAATTCAAAGAATTTGTTAAAAACATTGTTTTACTTTTAATATTGAAGGTTGTTATTTACAGTGTTAAGCTTTCCAACAATAGATTTTTTCTCGAAACATTTTTCTGGTAAAACTTTGATTTCATAACTTTTTAAGAAATGTTTCGATTTTTGTCTTTGTCAGATAAAATCTTATTAGACTTTCTCATTAGCCTCCGCCGCGACTTTGTGAATTCGCGATTTTCATAGTGAGTAAACTCAAAAATAACTACTGCATCAATATTTACAAATAGATTATTTTTGTCTCTAACATAAAACTACATAAACTTAATTGCCAATTATATACTGTTTCAAACTTTCACGGTTTATAATTACACTTAAATTGACACTTACGGGATATCCTCCGTGATTAAGTATAAAATTCAGCTCACGATATTTCGACACTGTTACAAGCGCCATGATCGATCAAGGCTCTTATATGGAGCATGGTTATAAATTAATTCTTACCTGCCCCATGCCTCGGAAAGCACGTTATGCCGTTCGTTGGTCCGGTCATGTCATGAAGATCTTTGACAGTAAAAAAATAGGGAGTCGGTACTCTCATCAAAATCCTGACAACGAATCTAACTTTAGAATATCGTATCCCTTTAGATTGCGGGGGTCAGATAGGAAGTCGCTCAGTAGAAAACTGATAGGTTAGATCAGAAATCAACTCCAACAAATTATGGCAATAACAAAGCTAGGAGAATGATGATTGTATTTATTTTCTATGGGCTAAGAATAAATAAATAAATTAGATGACAGTTGTCTTTTCTCTTTCTATGTCTTTTTGTTGGCTATTTCGAGTCAGGTTATCGCGTTTCGTATCGTATTTTCTTATCTTATTAAATGGGAATAACAATACTGTAATTACATCTTCTAGTTGTTCTAATTTTAGTAAAAGTAAATACTAAACTAGATAGTGCTGGGTAATTACAAAAGTTTTCTCTGTGGAACAATGGCGTGGAAGTTTTTTTTGTTTCTATGTTATTTCGCATTAATTGGTGTACTTTTTAGAATGCAACTGAAAGGAAAGTTGCAAATAACTGGCTAAGCTTTTGTACTACTGGTAGCAAACAAGCATACAGCCGGACTTATAATAAACGGTCTTTCTTCTTTCTTTATCGTGTAATTGATGTGCATATCTGACGTCAGAGTTTAAACCACCCATAGGCCTCTGAAATGGCTTTACACACCGTTGAAAAATCTCTTAGGTGTGCTAGATTCCTCACGATATCATTTTAGCTAATAATAATTAATTTCTAAATAGTCAGAAGTGCGTGCTTGGGTTTTGAACCTACGGCCTTTGGCTTCGCAGTCCAATGGTCATACTATTAGGCTGTCACTGCTTGCAAATAGATAAAGAAAGTCAAGTGTTCAAGAACTTACGTTTCAAGTGTTTGCCAACTATTTGGAATTAACTAAGCATTTTAGTACATCAAGTGAGTGAAATAAGCACTTGAATATATTAGAAGACAGGATAAATGGGCCGTAAGAGGCCATATTTGCTGCTGGCAATTCATAAAACTGACCTTAATAAAGTCCAAAGTTAACGTTCTATATCGTAAAGAGACTGTTATAAAGTTTTTATTTTATTGTCCATAATGTGGACTTTTGGATAGCCTTATGTTGAAACTCGAAAGTACGTATAAAGGAGTATGAATGGACGTGTGTAGCTGTATATTTTTTGGCGACACGATGGTCAGAGATGATGGACGATTGACATTCAGGTGTTGCGGGTTTGATTGCCGCACAAGACAGTTATTTGTGTGATCCATAGATATTTGCGTCAGGCGATATAACTGAATTGCAGTTCAAGGGAAATACGAATTATGGAATTGTCTTTACAAAAAAAATGATGAAGTATGAGTGTGTGGTTGGAAAATTCAGAAAAAAAATTTTAAACTGTAGACTATTCTAGTGCAAAAAAATAACCTGATCTTGGAAATTCTTCAACTATTGCTATGGCTGCCGATTAAAATTATTAGCTATGTCTGGTTGCTTGTTAAATATTAATACTGTACTGCATCAGCCTCTCTCTCACTGCAAGGCAATATTGCCTCTTCTCTCCAGAGCTCTTCAGAGAAGGATCGAACTTTAAACCCCACGCTACGTTTATTGCGTGTTGTATTGTTAAGTCCAAGTATCTTCTTGATGTTTCCCTTTACCACTAAGCTTGAACTGCACTTTAGTGGCAGCGGCCCGTAAATATTCCTTCTATTGATTCGTATGAGACCAACCGCACTAAGCTTCGCGGTAGTGAAGCAGCAAGCACGTCCAGTTGTAACAGTGCGTTTTATCGTCGCGCGTTCACTGCAGGTAGTGCAGTTCAAGCTTTAGCTAGTAGTGTCTTGAATTAACTAAGGAAGTGCATATGACATTAAAAAAGTCATATTGGCATGGCATGGCATGTAGCCAGGGTTCGAACCTTCCTAAAAAAGATTGACATAGTATCAATACTATTTGTAAAACTTCGTGCAAATATTTGAATATCGGCTTTCGATGTATCAATATTCATTACCAATTTAAAAAAATGGTCAGCGGCACAAAAATTGCGAGGCGAGTGGTTAGGTGGTAGTAATAAAATGAATGATTGATGGTCTGGTGAGGGGACTAAATATTGACGATATACTGGTGTCGATGGTGTGGCGACATTAAACATTAATTTTAACACATGCCGTCTCTTTCTTTTGTTTGTATTTAGTAACGGATAAAATCTATCAATTTGAATCTAGTTCATAGCCCTTGTGTTACGATACGCGCTTGGAAGCTATGGTTTCCTCACGATATTTTCTTTCACTAGCAAGTGATAATTAATTTCTAATACTGTTAAGAACTCTACAGCCTAACTTAGTTAGAAGGAAGAGTTACTATTTATTTAAAGGATAAAAAGATTTACATATTAATGATACTACTAATTATTAATACTTACATTAAATCCGAAATGTCAATGGATTTCGAAGATTCCACCTTTGGCTTGGCAGTTCAACGGTCACACCAATGGGCTGTCACTGCTTCGACCGCTAAAATTTACGAATAGAAATACAGATCTACAAAAACTTGTGTTCCAATAAAAACATAGTGGGTAACACTGTTATATTTGAGTTGGGAAGCTTTCAACTATTTATATCTAAGGCAACTTTTAGATGAGTTCCCACAACTTTTGTCCCACTGATTGTTTAAGTTTGTCGCGAAACACCAAAAATGTTGGCATCAAAGTTACTCGGCTGTTCATTGATTCGTGTTTCGAACATTAGAAATACTTCGTGATTGAAGTTGAGGACTTGTTTGTGATTGGCCAAATTGTTTCTTTTAGACCACTTACCGCCACTTTATTGCCGGAAATTAATTAATTGATACAGCTACAAATTAAGCTATATATTTCCAGTATAAGCTGACATTTTGTTGTACGAAGAGTCTACACAATGCAAGGTCAGTTCATACTGGTTTTGTATAGCTTGGTGTGTGGCCGCGTGAACGTTTATAAAAGACAACTAAATTATTACCGGCAATAGAGATAGTTTAATTGCCTCGTTGGTCTACTGGTAGCAAGCGCGACTGCTGAACACGAGGTCCTGGGTGATCCCCGGGTCGGGCAATATGTTATTGGGTTTTTCCATTAGGAAATCTTCAGTATCAGCACGGAGTCTGGAATTGTGCCCGGTTAATGGCAGTAGGCTCGTCCCCTATTACATGGGACTTATAACATAGCTGGCAAAACGTGGGTGTATTGCATTCACCTTTGCTTACCCTCTCTGGGGAATACAGTCTATAAAATAAATAAATAAAGATAGCACCTCTGCCTGACTTTTTGGGAGTGGCGTGATCTTTTTGTAATGTCATCAGTTACCTGAAATGAAAAGAAAAAAAAATAAAAACAACTAACAAAAGAGGGTATACCTCCCACAAAGATGTTTCCCGACATTCACGAAACATCTTTAAAACTCTTATTGAAATAGAAAAAAGTAACTGCCTGAATCAAACTTATGAAACCTCATTTAGGCCAACAATGAGCGAAATGGAGTTCCCTAAACTCATATCAAAAAGAAATGTTGTCAACTCAACATTTACGTTCTTCATCCAACATTAGGTACAGTTGCGCACAGTTTTATTTTCAACGATATAGTGGAATAACGCGAGGAATTAAAAAGCGGTATAAAACGCCATTCAAATAGAATTTCATAAAGCGTTGTTACAAAGCCGAGGTTTCAAACTCCACTTCATAATAATGGATGAAACTGCCATGTGTTCGGACAATTTGCTCGAGGGATGTTTAGAGTTAGATTTATGTCTGTTTTATTTTGTGTTACTCCGCTGGGCGATTGGAGAAACTCCTTAATTTTTGTAGAAACATAATTTATCAGCATTTCATGAGTAAGATTTGAACCTGCGAGTTGCGTTTTACACACCAGTCACTCATTTGCACTATCGAAATTTCCCTTTTACTATTTTTTTTTGCATGTGCCTAAATCTGTGAAACGAAATCATAAAAAAATTAAGAATGTTTATGTATTTTTTTAGAGAAGAAAGAAAAAGAGAAAGAAATAAGAAAGAAAGAAAAGAATTTGATTAGAAAAAATAGTCCACTAAAAGACGATAATATGGTCTCAGTATTTAATAACGTATAAAGTAAAGTATTGCATGGATGGCGGACTATTTGTATTCAATATCGAAATTGGTGAATGCAGCTCTTTCGTTTTCTGTGCGGCCATCTTGCAGACACAGATTGAAAATCTGCTACAGATGGATTATAAAAACAAAATAGAGTCTTATGAATTTATGGTATATATAAAGACTAAGTACATAAGACTACATACTATACATGAAACCAAAGACCATTTAAATCGCATTAAATCCACCTTGTACACAGTTTTGTACAAAGAATAAATAAATTGATAAATAAACGCCTGTTTCCTTACATAATATGTATAAATGATAATAAATAATAATTATTAAATTATTGGTATTGCTTGGTATTGAAGTATGTAGTGAATGTACATTAACATATTTACATGCATATACAAGCTTCTGGCATTTCGTGGTCAAACTTTCAAAGCCGAGAGTTTGGATAAGTTCGTGCGAGGACCTTAACAAGAGTACTGGTTTCCGAATAAGTACGGAGATACCCGAATGCCTAGATAGCTGCACACCGCACAAACTTCCTAAATGTGTGGAAAAGTTCTTAAGTAGTTTCCCCGACTTATTTTTTTCGTGTTAATGTTAAGACGATTAAGTAGGTAAAACTTGTCGTGGCCATTACTTTATGAGTTACTTTGATTTGGTTTATTTTATTAGTAACAATTTGTGCTAATGTTTTGCTAAAACCTTCTCGGGATGGCGTACAACAACCCACCAAAGAGAGAGACCGAACGTAAAGAGATCAGGCGCTGTACATGCTTTCCGAAATTCCGAGGCACGGAGTAAAAAATAATTAATTAAATACGCACATAACTTACGAAAATATAAATATTTAATAAGAAATTTGAAAAAACAACTGATACGGATGGGATCCTCGGCGTTCCGTGCCGACGCTCTAACCGCAACCTCTAACTTTTCTACGAAAAATTAGAGGTGGCGCGCCTTGGGTTCGAACCTGAGACCTCTGACTTCTAGTCAACGCTCATACCACTAGGCTATCACCATTCAATGACTCTCTCATATGACCAATAGATACGGATCATTGAATCTGCAGTTCAAAGATCTATAAGAAGTAACCTATATTACAAAGATCTCATATGGCTGCGGTACGTGACTGGGGGTACATGTCGACCCAGCGTGCCCTCTGAACAGCGCGCGTGACTCAAACTTGGAAGATATATGAGGAATATATTGAAATTGTTCAAATAAAATAGAAGAACTTGTAATACATTATCTTTATGAAGGTATCTGTAATTGAAATAGTGATAAAGTAGTTATATTTATGATTCAGCCGTGAGCTTCATCATCATCCTCAGACTGAACCTACCTATTGCTCATTGCCTCTTTATGCTTTTGCCAATTTTCCTCGATTCTAAGCTACTTTTTGCCCCCGTGTGGTAGTCGGACCGGGATAACAGTATTCTATGTGTTAGTCCCAGGCTATGATCTATTTATGAGCTAAGTTTCATCCAAATCCATTTTACGGTTCACATGTGATTGAGTAAAAGACTTCTTCACAAACTTCTTCACGTGTGACTGAGTAACAAACATCTTCACAAACTTCTTCACAAACTTCTTCACGTGTGATTGAGTAAGAAACATCTTCACAATTTATTAAAGGTCGTTTGTAGATAGAAAACATTGAGGACGTTATTGTTCCTTTAGACAATTCTTTATGCAGAGCCTTCCTTATTTTTTTTAATTATAAAAAAACATTGTATTCATATAATTATGTGGACTTAAATATCTTAGATATCCTTGCATTATATTTTTATAGAGACATACGCACAATTACGAGAGATATGTCAGAACATAAATCGGAAAAACCTAAAAGCTTTTCAAACTCATTTGAGTCAGTTTAGTACAAAAGTACACATAGCCCTTCTACGGGATTGTTTGAAGGTTCTTTTAAATATTCTATCCTTTTTTAATACAATGTTTTTTCCTAAGGCAATATTTTCTAAACACAGTATATTTTTATAAAGATTCTCGAGCAAAATGTTTTTTTTACAAAGTAAACAAAAACACAGGCCACTAATTGCTTGTTGCTTTTTTCTGAAGTAAAAACACGCGAGTAACACGTTAATGGGTTGTAAGTAGACTTTTTTGGGAGTAAACGCAATTTCTTGAAGTTTTAACGAAGCTTTTAACAGATTTCAATCTTGTTATTAGAATGAAACACAAAGAACCTTTGTGAATTAAATAAGCTACTGTTTCTTTATCGTGTGGTTGATTAACGTCTTGGTGTCAGAGCTTAAACCACCCGTAGGCTTATGACATGGCTTTAAACATTGTTGATAAATCTCTCAGGTAAACTAGCGCACCTGTACACACCGATGTTTTCCCTCACCGTTTTAGCAAGTGATAATTAATTTCTAATACGCACACGAATTCGAAAAGTCAGAGGTGTGTCCCTGGGTTTTGATCCTATGACCTTGGCAGTCATCCAGACATACCACTTTTACACTAAAGCACTCTTAACAAGCTACTAAATAGATAAATAACACGTTGATAACTATAAAAAAAATGTACAAACCCTCGACACAGGTACCTCAA
Organism: Protodeltote pygarga; assembly: GCA_936450705.2. Classification (NCBI taxonomy): domain Eukaryota; kingdom Metazoa; phylum Arthropoda; class Insecta; order Lepidoptera; family Noctuidae; genus Protodeltote; species Protodeltote pygarga. The sequence continues at coordinate 12,127,990 of OW388251.2, forward strand.
TTTTTTTTAGCTAAGATCACTCTCGAGCAAGTCACTTTTCAAATAAAAAAGAACTAAATCAAAATCGGTCCATTTGTTTAGGGAATACGACAGACATACAGACACACGGACATACAGTCACACAGAGACACACGTCAAACTTATAACACCTCCTTTTGCATCGGTAATTAAAAAGAAAACCAACTGACATTTATCTAATAAAACCGTTCCACCTTCATCTTACTGCATTATTTGTCAAAGCAAAACAAGCTTACCAACATCAGCAACAATTGTAAAATGTGTGGCGCCATTTTAAAAATACGAACAACGGTCGACGTTCTACCAACCGTGAGATATGGTACTTATTTAATAACGTGTCGCATCTGTTCTGGCTCTAACGTTCATTACTGAGCTAATCCAATTTTAGGTAACACACGTTGTGTCGTTTTTATCTTTCGTTACTGTTGGTACTTTGAAAAGAAATTCTATGTTATATTGCAGTTGTAGTAGTCCAGTATCGTTCAATCGAAATTCGACAAGAAAAGAAATTGATTCTAATTGTTTTTATTGATTTTAAAAAAAGAATTACTCTTTACGGTCCTACCGTAGTACTTTTGTACCGTGGATACAATATACAAAATAATCAACAGACCTTTAAATTCACAATGCGTATACGCCCAGATCGAAACAAATACTCAAGAAACAACCTTCCCGAGTAGAAACAACCTTCGACACCAAGTGCAGAAGGTGAATTATTTGTATAACCACTCTTACAGAGTTTACAATCGAGAGTCCAATTTTTATCTCACTTTAAAACTAATAATCTTGGTTCCTTCAAATTACGTATTCTTGAAAACTCTTCGTCTAAGATTTAAATACATTTCTAAATGGTTTGCGACGAACATTATTCGTCTGATCAGTATTCCAAAATCTTTTGCATCCGCCTCGTCCGGTTTATTTGCATTTTATTCAATTTTCAAACCATTTTTATCGAATTTCAAGTCTGGCAATCTGTTCTGAAATAATCGCTCTGTTATTACATTATACTTTTAAGCCACGGAACAATTAGTTTACATACATCGGAATTTGGAGACACAATTCAGATCTACCTACTTTTTTTTTGCTCAACAAATCAAGTTTATCAAAATCATCAAAATCAAAATCAAAATATTTTTATTCATGTAGACCATTAGGCACTTATGAATAGTCGTAATTCTAATATTTTTAATAAAAGAGTGACTCTAGTTGCCAGTTCCTAGGGCAGCCTACCCTTCATGGAGAAGAATCTGGCAAGAAACTCCATGGTTGCTCTTTTAAATATAGTGGCTTACAATATTTTAGGTTACATTGTTCTGAGGTCTTATGTGAGAACAATGTCAGTCGGCTAAACACAAGTACACCTTAAATATATTTATGCTTTTGATAAAATTACCGCAGCAGCTATGAGCTGACCAGTCCCAACAGACGGCACCCGTTCACGAGTATGACGCATGCATCAGCCATCGCCTAACTCGACCATATTGTAGGGAATCAAACGACCCGACACACAACGCCACCGCTATCAGAACATTTCTGAGAGCATGACATACCCAAGCCGTACAGCAATCATCACGTTAATAAAACTAAGTTGGAAGGACTACATGGTGCTCACATAATTACAAACATACATAGTAAGCAATACAAATACATGTCGGAGTATTCAAAAATATTAAGTATTCTATAATAAGTATTCAATATGATGTCAAAGCACAATAAAAATTGATTTTGAATATTAGTAAAGTTCAATCAGCGCTAGTGGGTCGCAGTGTGCAGGAGGGAGTAGTATGCCACACATCTTTATCTTCAATGTAATCCTTCAACTTATAGTAAGCTTTTGATATAAGGATACCTTTAATAACTGTTTTAAACCTAGCATCAGGCAGATCCTTAATTATAGAGGGTATTTTGTTGTAAAACTTAATACAGTTACCCATGAATGAGTTTTTGGTTTTAGAAAGTCTATAACCAGGTACCACAAGATTGTCCTTATGACGAGTGTTATAATTGTGAATATCACTCTTTTTTTGGAAGCAAGTTATATTTTTGCGAGTGTATAAGAGGTTTTGAAATATATACAAGGATGGTAATGTTAGTATATTTATCTTCTTAAAAAGTTCACGAAGTGAATCTCTTGGGCCTAAGTTGTAAATTGCTCGAATAGCTCTCTTTTGTAATATAAAGATGGTGTCAACATCCGCTGCCGATCCCCATAGTAAAATACCATACGACATAATACTATGAAAGTATGCAAAATATACTAGCCTAGCCGTTGCCTCATCTGTCACCTGTCGTATTTTCCGAACAGCAAACGCAGCCGAACTCAGTTTACCTGCAAGTACCTCTATATGAGGTCCCCATTGCAGTCCACAGTCTACAGTGACACCGAGAAATACGGTAGAGGGAACTAGGCTTAACATTTTCCCATCTAGTTTTATATTTGTACCTATTTGGGTTACGTTAGGTGCCGAGAATCTGATACATTTAGTTTTTCCGGCATTAAGTAAAAGATTATTTGCAGAGAACCAATCTGATAATGCATTAAGTGTAATATTTGGTTCAACAATATTCCTATCTTTCCTATTAATTTTAAATATGAGTGATGTATCATCAGCAAACAGGACTATATTTGTCATGGTATCATTAATCATGTGAGGGAGATCATTTATATATACTAGAAATAGAAATGGACCTAAAATTGATCCCTGGGGCACTCCCATTTTAACAAATGAGCCAGTAGAGGTAACGTTGTCGATTGTTACCTTTTGTTCCCGATTCGACAGGTAAGAATTTACGAGATCAATAGATTTACCCTGAATACCGTAATAATACCGTATAATTTCATTTTTCATTTTTTCGTAGATTTCGTACAAAGTTCTGGTACTAGCTGTAGACTACGTAGAGGGTGCAAAATGATACCACTCTTCTGTTTTAGGTTAGAAGGATACAGTGGGGTTTTCGTAAAAGGCAAACATCTATTACGAGCAGAATTTGAACCTGCGACTTTGTGATTTATTTAACTTCCGAGCGGTCAAAACGAACAAGGGTCAACCCGTGATCATGGTACTCATATAAATTTTGGTATTTCAGCCTTATTCAAACCGAAATTACGGAGGATATCCCGTAAGTGACAATTTTAATGTGAATCAAAAATGTTAATAATTTAATTGAAAGTTCACACAAGTTCCATATTGAAAATAAGTTATACGCAGGGGCTTAGAGGAGCATAAATTGTTAAAGCGAGCGGTTCTTTGTACGGATAATGGCAATATACCCCTCGGGATGATTAAATTGTTCATTCTTTGTTTATAACCTCAGAGATCTCCAGGAAATTACGGGGTGGCTTACTTGAAGCGCGACTAAAAGATGAAACCACAACAACATTAGTACGGGGGAAGGGGGGGTGTAGATACCACCCTGACTATGACATTTTAAGGGGGTATAGAAAAAAACAGGTCAATATAAATTTATTATTTTACTGTCGTATCGGGACTGTATGTCTATTCTAAATGCCACATATCTTTTCGCTGATGAATTTTAAGATTTTATGTCTGCATGTCTAGATTTTTTGAGACTCAAAGCATTGAAATTTTGTAGACATGTTTATTTAGTGTTCTCATTATTTATGTTTATGTTTACTTTATTATTAGTTTTATGTTTCCATTGCCTTTGGTTTCTGGAAAATCATGTTGGTCAAAGTTAATAAATAAACATAAAATATTTTATTGAAAGAGTCAGTTAATAGAGATTGCATCAGTGACCGGAATACTACCGCACTGCCGGTCCCATGGTTAAGACGGTAGATGTCATCACACGCTTATAAGGCGTTAAGAAAGAGATTCGTAATTTCAACTGAAGCGGGCAGGATTCGGTAGCTTAGTTGGTAAAGCGATGGCACGGCACGCCAGGGATCGCGGGTCCCGCCCGAGTCAGTGGTTTTTGCGAGTGCTTATTAAATAATATCATTTAATAAGCAAAACATGTGCATTAACATGTAAAAAAACCTTAAAAAATCTAGATTTTTCATAATTTAACATTTTTACCAAACTGACTACATAAGTATCGTATAAATTCCTCATCATGTTAGTTAGATGGTCATCTTGGCCGACTGCCAGCAGTGTTGACCATTATGTAGCTTCTTAGATTGTTCATTCTAGCACATGTAAAAAGAAAATCGCATTTTACAAAGTGTAAATATAAGTGATAAAACCTTATATTTTGTCCTACTCATATACATTTCTCATTGTTTATTATTATAGAACAAGAAGATATGATTTTTAATAAAAAATAAATACAGTGAAGTACCGTATTCCGCATACTTATGATACAATTTTAACCCGAGTTAAAGTAATTGTCCCGGAGCCGCTGTTGATACAACCGTCGTGCACAAATTGGATCCAAAATGGATTGAACGTTGTTCAAGCTCAGACAATTCAGAAACTATGACATGCATGATCTAATTAAACGACTGGTTTTGATGTTTGATATAGTTTATCTTTACTTTGATGAAAAGAAAACTGCCTCGTTGGTCTAGTGGTAGCAAGCGCGACTGCTGAGCACCAGGTCCTGGGTTCAATCTCCAGGTCGGGCAAAGTGTTATTGGGTTTTTCCATTAGGAAATTCTCAGTAGCAGCACGGAGTCTGGAATTGTATTTATTGCAATTAACGGGCCCAATTCCAGACTCCGTACTGCCACTGAGAATTTAAGACACCACTGACTAACGGTGAAGGAAAACATCGTAAGGAAACCAGTACTTTAATAGTCTGAAATCGCCAACATGCAGTGAGTTAGCACGGTGATTGATGCTCGATCTTTCTCTGTATGAGAAGAGCTTTAGCCCAGCAGTGGGACAGTTACAGGCTTATTAAAAAAACAAAAAAAAAGCAAAAACCTAAGCAATTTCACAACAGATTTCGCCTTAAAATTAGTACAGTGACTACTACACTCGAGGGTTTGAGGTATTTGCACTAATATATTACTAACTATTTTGTCGCGTAGTTGCGTTCATAAAGGTAGTTAAGCACTTACTTAATTGCTGCTGGCAATAACTTACCCTTAAATAGACGTGCTGCTGCCAGCGTTGTTTATGACACGGAAATTTGTTTAAACCAGAGTATTTATATACTCTATATTTTAGTATGATTTTGACTCGTGATAGCCTAGTGGTATGACCGTTGACTGGCGAGTCAGAGGTCTCAGGTTCGAACACAAGGCGCGCAAATCTGACTTTTCAGATTTTATGCGTATTAGAAGTTAATTACCATTTGTTACTTAGCTAGTAACTTTAGGTAAATAAGCTTAGATAGTAAGTTAAGAACGCCCAATGAGGGTGGCATGGTCGTGTTGATTTAACCCTCTATAAAAATAAAGGGAAAAAAAGTTACCACTTGCTGAAACGGTGAAGGAAAACATCGTGAGGAAACCAGCACACCAGTGAGATTTTTCAACGGTGTGTAAAGCTATATCAGAAGCACTCAGGTGGTTTAAACTCTGTCACCAGGTTGTTCATCAACCATACGATGAAGTCGACGTTATTAATTTGTAAGAATATATTCTTACTATATATAGTACGATGATTAATTAACACTATTTTAACAAAAAAAAAACGTGTGGCACTCGGCGACTGCCGCGGTAAAGCTATTGCATAGAATTTTTGTCAACTTATGCAATTATTATAATTATTTATTTATTTTTTATAGCAGTCTATAGCTAAAAAACATTAAGTTTTGACAAAATCACGTCTTTAAGTCAATTTAACAAAATCACTTTTCATCACACTAAATATTTTGTTTTTTAATGTGTCATCATAAAATAGGTATACCTTATTTGTTACCTAGGGTGTAAGGTTTTATTTTCGTTACGGAATGTCTTGATTCAGTCGCCGCAGAAAAGCTATGCAATAGCTAAAAACTAAGTCTATAAAAACCTTTAGCTTTTCTGTGTATTTTGAATTGTTCGTATGGTATCCCATACAAAATGGCGACCATTCTAATCATGCCGTAGTCGATTTTCTAAAAAAACATTTCATATTCTAGATTATTGAGTTTAATTAACTCGATTGGCTTTTAATTTTATTTCATAGCGTCGCTTTCGGGAATGTGAAATCAATTAGTGACGATCACGTTGTCGGATACTGGGGCTCTACTCCGAAAATCGAACAACGATGTATCGGATCGGAACGTAATAATGAAGACCATCAAACACAATCATTACCACCAATTTACCACTGTTTAATTGTACTTAGTGATTTCATCTGTCGTTTTGGTACAAATCCATAAAAAAAAAACAATCTATTCGAAGGTAACTTAACGAACAAACATGCAATCCGAACATCGAAGCTTCGTTGTTAACATTTCGGAGTAGGCCCCCTGGAGCTCACCGTTTTAATTAATTAATTTGTCAATAACGATGTTATATTTGGACTAAATAATACTTTGATAGGGGAATAGTGAAAACACAATAATAACTTGGTATTGATCGCAATGGTGTCGTGGTGGCGCATTGTTACGGACCCGCTTTGCAAGCGCGTAGGTGTAGGTCTGAACCTGGCAAGTACCAATGTGACTTTTTCAATGTCTTATATACTTTTTTAGTTAATCTAAGACACCACTGATAAATCGTAAATATTTTATAAGCTGTTTACGTTAATCGAATATATGACTCTCGAAGTTAAGTTACGGACCCGTAACAAGCTACTCAGCTATAACATGTGTTTTGCTCTGACTTGTCGAATAATTAATTTATTAATTAAAACTGCTTCATATTTCATAATGTTTATTTTTTAATGCATATATTACTAACTCCCACCTTTGGTTGGTTTGGTTTGGTTTGATGTATTGTAGCCTACTTGTTGACGTATAAGCTGTATTACTGTAAAGTTTCATCAAAATCCGTTCAGTAGGATTGCGTAAAAGAGTAACAAACTTTCACAATTATAATATTAGTAGGAATATAATGTGTAAATATACAATTAGTACTATTATTTCTATGTAAATAAAAACATAAATTTTATACAAGAAAATCTCACATTCATGAATTACGCAACCGTGGTAAATTTACTTTTACCATTCTGATCGAAAATTAACGTAAATAAACGTCGTCCACCGTATTTACCAGAATAAGTGTACTCTGTCAATATATGTGGCGAGGTTTAATTAAAATTACCAATTTAATTATACTGACGATACTCACGGGCAGTGAATAAATATATGAAAAAGTTGAGGTTGATATGGAAGCCTATTGAAATTGGTATCCTGGTATTGTTGAAAGTGGTTCTGTTGTGATGTACCGTTCAGCCCTGGTAAAGTACAAGGTTTTTACAATATAATTAATAATTTCTGTGACATGTGGCATACCGTTGGAAAGGGTATAAGCTAGAAAAGTTTTTTAAATAAGAATAACATAGAATCACGCCTGTAATCCCCAGAGGGGTAGGCAGAGGTGTATGCAGTACAGTCACGTTTTGCCGGCTATGTAATAAATGCCGTGTAACAGGGGGCGAGCCCATTGCCATCAATCGGGCACAATTCTAACTAAGTGCTGCTACTAAGAATTTCGTAATGGAGAAACCCAATAACACTTTACCCGACACGAGGATCGAACCCAGAACCTCTTGCTCAGCAGTCGCACTTGCTATCACTCCAGACGAGGCAGTTTAAAATAAAACTGTTTCACATTTAAAAATACTGATTCACATTTAAATACAGAACAGTACGTTATAACGGTTTTTCGAAGAATTTAAGGGTTTTCGGATAGTTTTACGTAAATAGCCTCTAAGAGTAGGACGTTACATCGTACAAATGGCAAATGTCCAGCTTGTGGTATTTATCTAATAGATAGTGTTGGTGTACTAACATCCATACTGAAATATTGCGCGATAAACTTTAACTTATTGTTCTATTATCACTATAGTAAACTATACTATAAGGACAAATTAATAAAGATTTTCTAAACAGAATCTTTAGTCAATGTTTAGACAATTTATTTTCTCGTGCCGTGATAGTACCGTATGGTCCTCACGATTATGATCTCGATGAGGTTAAGCAGCGCTTGACTTGAGCGATTTCATTTTGATCGTCTCTCTGCTTAGGAATACACATTTTGGCGCCTATCTCGCTCGCACATTGAATTGGTAGCAAAAGTTAAAGAGAATAAGTATTCTAAAGGATCACCAAAAAAATTGACATTAGGAAATTCTCAGTAGCAGCACGGAGTCTGGAATTGTACCCGGTTAATGGCAATAGGCTCACCCTCCTATTACATGGGGCTTATAACATAGCAGGCAAAACGTGGGTATACTGCATACACTTCTGCATAACCTACCCCCTCAGGGGAATACAGGCGTGAGTCAATGTTATGTTATAAAAAATAATATTATGCACTTTTTATTGTATGAAAACTTGTTTTGTTTTTTTTTTGTTGCTCAGCAAGGCAGCTCTAACTAGCTGATGTTTTTTTTTGTACTGAATAGTTTATGTACAGAATAGCAACACCAAACGATAACAAATAGAACCCAGATAAAGTCAAATTGATGACAGCATAAAAAACTTTATTTTTCTGTTTCTGAATACAGATACATAACATTCCTTAGACAAGGATCACGAATAAAGAATTCGTAAACACCGAATTGCTAACCCTGAAAATGGCAACCCTCCAAAAAGCATAGAAAAAAGAGGATCAATAAACTATTACTGTAAAAACAACGAACCAACGTGAAATATTCCTTATTTGATACCGTACGATTATTCGGCTGGATTTATTGTCTGTCTACATACGGAACGGCAATAATTCACACTTACACAAACGAAATCAGGGAAATTCTTCTATCGTATTTCTATTCGGAGCCGTGAACGTTCCGTTAAGTTCTAAACTTGGCCATTTGGGGCCGACCGTTTTGCATAAACTTCGTTCGGGTCTGCCCGTTGGACTCCAGAGTCCGTTAAAGCTGTACTGGGACTCGCAAGACGTATTAGGTTCGGAAAAAAATAAAAGCCATTTTTATGTTCGTGTCAATAGTTTGTTTCAGTTTAATGGGTTACGCAAATAAGTTTGCCATTTGAAATTTAGTTGGGTTTTGTTTTATTTGATAGTATTTGTGCCAAGACTGAATTTTTCAATTTGATACATTTTCATATTATTGTGTATAATAACGATCTTATTATATGCATAAGCGTAAGAAATTATTTCTATATGATTTATATTCACTCGGCAACAATGTTGTTTTTCCACAATATAACGTAAAACTTTTGTACCAAGCGGTGAAGTAAGATATATTTTCTCTAAACTCGTGAATGGCCTTTGGCCAGCTGTGGTATAGCACGTAACGTATAAGTAAAACGGCCTTAATTTGCCTCAGTAAAAAATAATATTCATTTATTCAATCATTTACATAGATATACATCTCCATATCACATTTCCATAGGTCTTAAGCTAGGTCTAAGTAGGTACATGCACCCTGTTTGGGTGTTTGCAAGAAAGTTCGATTATATTAATTTTACAGTGCTTAAAAAAGATAATTTAGTAAGAGTTCTAATTATATCACACATTAACCACACACTATTACATACGTTTAATATTAAAATTATCGTTAAACGTGAAGTCAATATTGTTTAAGATACATTTCATTTCAAAATAGTACAAAGTATGCAGCATAATGAACACAAGACATTGCATTTATGCTTTAAGTTTAGAGCAAATTAGCAATTCACAAACAATGTAGACGCTTCTAACTATTCACATAACATTCTAACACCACATTCATTCCTATACATGTCAGATGTACAGTTCCTATCTGAGTTTAGATTGAATTCGGCTTTAAACTTCCGCGGTAGATCCACTTCCAGTATTAGACAGAACTAAGTTAGTACTAACTACTAACTACTTACACGGTACGATGGTAATGCATTACACATTGTTGCTTAGTTGTAAGAGTTTCATTTAGTCGCACAAGGATGACAGTTTGACGTTCAAGGCTTTCAACTTAAGGTGAGAAGTTGATCAGAAGATCAAGAATTGGGTAATTTTTAGCTGGTATGCTCACCTAATTCTGTGACTTTCGTAATTTGGTAGTATTAACTTTGAGACCTACTAATAAATTTCTGTGAGTGGAATACAGGTAAGAAAAAAATAATGATACTAAATTAAGAGTGTCACGGAATTAGATGAGTTTGCTATTCTCTGAGCAAGCTTTGTCTGTTAACGGTCATCTGAATTCAGTTAGCACACAGCGAGGATCTATACAAATAGAGTTATCTGTTTGTTACGTTTGACATTCCAACTAGTACAAATTTAATTGGCATCGGTTCCAATTAAATTTGACACGGAGCTGGAACTTTACAAAGTACGGTTTGGATATTTTGTAATATTCATGAAATAGCTAAGTTTTCTTGGTAGAGCTTTTGAAGATAAGATAGAATGAAGTTGCGGGCGCTGTTTAGTGATCATAAAGATAGAAAGTCACATAGATGTTACATTATTATAGTTTAAGATTTCGTAGCAAAATTTACGACTTTGTTTATACCAAAAATTCCTTATATTTTGGGCAGTTAATACAAGATAGTTCGTTTTGGGTATAGTTGAGTGTAACCTTGTCCAGTAAAGTACATATTTCAACAAGGTGATGATTAGTGTGTTCATACTGTCATGTTTGCAATTGTTAGATCAAATGTATCGCGCAAAATACTGAAGTTAAGTAGGCAATATTCATATATTTACGTTTCAACTAAGAAATAATGGGTCCGAAAGATATACGCACTCAGCATAAATTACCAAGACATTAATAACCTCTAAGCAGCGCGTAAGTGGAGAGGATTATACTCTGTATACGAACAAAGCTCCTTTAACGGGCGTGTTTATACCTATTTTCTTGAAGAACCCTACTATATCACAACGCGTTGAAAGTAGCTTACACCTTTACGTTACCGGCTTAAGCAAAAGGTTAATAACAAAGATTTAATATCCGGAGTGAGGTAACCAAACGTAAACCCGTGCCGTTTATGCGTATATGTAGATATAGATGAGAATTTAGTGGGGTATCGCCAAAATCTACATCGTCTATCATCGAGAAGTTCCAACGCCAGCATCTTCATTTACTTACAAGTGTAGGTACGCCAGACCTCTGACTTTTCGTAAGTTATGTGCGTTTTATAAATTAATTATCACTCTCCGTGCCTCGGATAGCACGTTAAGCTGTTGGCCCCGGCTGTCAATTGTAGATCTTTGACAGTCGTTACGGGTAGTCAGAAGCCCCAGTCTGACAACCAGTCTTACCAAGGGGTACCGTGTAACCCAATATCTGGGTTGTGGAGGTCTGATGGCAGTCGCTCCATGTAAAACACTGGTATTCAGCTGCATCCGGTAAGACTGGAAGCCGACCCCAACATAGTTGGGAAAAGGCTAGGCAGATGATGATGTAGGTACGCCAGAGAGATGAGAAGTACTCGCAGAGAAATATGATCGAAACGAAATCTGATTACAAATATTGTTATGGAGTTTTTATCGCAAATAAATCGCGAAGGCTAAAGTATTTTAAGAAATAATGATACCCTGTAAATTCGTTAATTCATAATTAACTTCTAATAGCTATTTGATCCAAGAGGCATTATGTTTGTTTTTCTTGTACCAATAATTATTAGAGAATTTATTCAAATTCGATTTTTTTTGTGCAACGTATGTATACAATACATGTACAATTGTACAACTGTCAAAAAATGAGATTATTGTATCATTAAATATGTTTCGCCTTGCAAAGAGTGCAAATATACTTTATTAATATTACCTATATACTTATAGCTTAATCAACAATAATAATTATTTTATTAATCGTTTCTACTTCGACTTTTTTCTCTATTGCATACAATTGAAAAAAAAAAAAAAAATTAATGAAATATAATATGAGAACTTTTATGTACTAACATTTTCTTTATTATAAAATATGAAAGCAATTACGTAGGTATACATAATTATAATAATATAATTCGGTACTTAGATATTTACGTCTAGAGGGAGGCAATTAATGAATAAATAACATTTTAATACCTAACATTTTACATCAAGCGGGAAAGGAAAAATGAATTCTCAACGTTAATTTTGACACAAACATGACAAAAATAGGTTAAACAGATGAGAAATTTAGATGGCTTTACCTATAACGAGCAATTATATCGTAAAAAAGAAAAAAATATGTTTTTCTTGAATAATAAACAAAGCGGAAACCATTACACAAATTTAACACCACACATAAAACCAACTTGTGATTCTGCGTAAAAATTTCAGCGGCGCGCTATTTTGCATAAATTACAGTACAAAAGGAGTCGGTGGCGTACCATGAGACGTCTGTCGTTCGACCGCGTACTCTGAATTACAACGCGGCTATTTGTAGATGCCGCCAAGAATGGCATTCATTAACAATTCGCGATAAAAGAGTCGCCCTCTGTGTCAAAAGAGATTTGATGTCGAGCGTGTCCGCGTCACGCCTGGTTATTAATTAGGGTCCCGCAAAAAGGTGTCGAGGTCCAGTAGCTGTGACGCAGGCTCCTGCGGCAAAGCCAGCATCCAGTATCCACCCGTCAGTCGGAGCGCGCGCCCGCGCCCCGTGGCGTGCCGGCAACATCGCCAGCCTCGTCCCGCGTCGAGCTTTTCAAAAAATCGATCTCAATTTAAATTTAGAAATAATAATTTCTGTGTGTCACCGTTGTGTGCCAGTATTTTATTCGATTTTTTTATTGATGTATTAAAAACTTTTTATTTTACTATTATGTAATGGATTCAAACTTTAATTGCTGGTATGTAATAAATTATAAGTAGTAAATATTCATGAGAAACTATTTGTTTATACAAGAAGCACACATAGCCTGAAAGCTTAAGGAATTTTGTCTGAAGTAATATACATATTTCATAGCATTTTACGTTTAAGATGCAAATATCGGGCGTTCATTTTGAACGAGCAATGTTTTAAAGTTTGTAGCAGGAAACTGTCATAATGCGTTTTTGGGGATTATTTTCAGGCTGGTCACGTCATGTAGCCGGGGCACGGAGGATTAATTATAATCCTGATTAAACTCGTCAATGGCTCATGCCGATTGTATTGGGAAATGGTAATATTATACAGAGAAATTCGATTTACTGTTATGGTAATTTTAAGAGAAAAGTTATTATCCATTAATTCAGTTTATAGTATTCATATTTTAGAATATTTTAAACAATAAGTCAAGGTAATTATTTTGATTAAAAAGCAACATTAAAAATCTAGGAATCTATAGCTTTTTTTTTTGAAGTCAGTAATTTGATATTTAATTATATTTATGTCATATCTAAATATCAATACGAAGTGTCAAATTGTTGTTATCCTTGAAAATGACAGTTCAAATGTCATATTACTGACACGAATTTTAATGAAGCTTTAATAGAGCTTACGGCACGTTACACAGCTAAGTATAATGAGACGTTCGTATGCAGTTAGCCTCAGCGTTCTTATGGCGGTACTAAAAACAAATTATCCGTTAGAAACGCCATAGTACCCAGAATTATTTCCAACGAAACAAAAAAATAGTCACGATATAAGAGAGCAGGGTCGGGGACCAGATGTTTACAATGGCTCGCTCTCAACAAAATTCCCAACAATTATAAAGACTTGGCTAAAGCTCTCTGGCTTGGCCCCTCGGTAAACTTGGCGAGCTTTTAGCCAAGTCATTTTACGCCAAATTAGCGTTGTGTTTGAATTTTAATTATGGTTTCGATTCCAATAATTATCGATTTTAAATTAACTGCTAATTAATTCCGTGGTTGGATGGAAAGTCGTTAATTTGATAAGAGGGGTTGAACGAAGTCAGTTAAGAGCTTATTTTTTTATTAAAAGCTTCTGTTAAATGACCTTATTATATTAAATTTATTGATAAACATAATATCGTATCGTATATACATAATATCGTATAGCATATATGTAATATCGTATTTTATATACGTAATATCGTATTTCATAAACGTAATATCGAATAGTATATGCGTAATATTGTACAGTGATAGCCTATGTATGACTGTTGTGATTGAATCGTTAATAAATATGCAAATATTTGTTTATTTAAGTCTGCCTATATTCTCTCTCTCTCTGCCCTGCAGTGGGATAATAAAAATATTGATGATATTGAATTACTATAGGTTAAAAATGTCTAAATGTTCTTCTTTATCTATGGTTGATGAACAACCTGAAGTCAGAGATTAAACCCTCAGGTGTGCTGGTTTCGTCACGATGTTTTCCTTCACCGTTTCAGCATCAGATAATTAATTTCTGATTCGCACGTAAATCCGAAAAGTCAGAAGTGCATGCCTGGGTTACGACTCTGCAATCTTTGACTCGGCAGTCTAACGGTCATACCACTAGGCTATCACTGCTTCTAACATAAAAATTAAACTGAAGCTATTATAATTCTGTTTGGAACAGAAGCGTTTTTCATTTAATATAAAAAACGTTACTTGCATAAAAATGCACAGAAGCGTGGAGTAAAAAAAGGAAAATGTTATGAATGTTATGAGATTATGTTCTATATTTTCTTGGAAGAAAAACAGTCTCACTGGCGCCATGCAATAACACATAAAGCATGTTTTCATTAGCATGTAATATGCGCACCCCATCATTTGTCTGTAGAACGTATGTCGCCTACGGGTTACGGCGTAGAGCGTCTACGATCGTTCTACGAATGCTACGTTGATTCTGTAGGTGTTTTGTTCACATGTTCAAAGTAAAATAGTTTTCAGTTCAGGGGGAATAATTGTTATGATATTACAATTATTTGAAACTGGAATGATAAATTTCTAGTCTTCATTATTATCATCACTTTTTTTTATCCTATGGTTGATGAACAACCTGATATCAGTGTTGAGTTGAGACCTTAGACATCTCTCTCTCCCTTTTCAAGTTTGCTGGTTCTCTTAAGAAGTATTCCTATACCGTTCTAAGCAAAAGATGAGTAATTTTAATCTAGAATATTTTTTTAATATAGAATATTATTTTAAGGAAAGCGGAAATTTTGTTGAAAATTTACTAACATAGAATAGAATTTCTAGTTAAGGAAATAGAAAAATAGGTACAACCTGTGGTAGAACTGTCTCTTGACCGTCAAGGTTTGACGGTGATTGAATACTTCCAAAACAATAATATCCTTGTTAATTTATGGTATTCTTACATTAATATTATGGTGTATAACAACAATACATATATAGTCTGTAACAGTCCACTGTTGGACTTACGCCTCTTCTCATACGCGTCACATATTTTGAGCGCTCATTAAAAGGTCCTTAATCGCCACGCCGGGCAAGCGGGTTGGCGATCGCAGCAGCAGATGGTTACTAATACACATTAGGATGCTGCTGCCCATCTTCCGGATTTCTCCCTTTGTCCCTTCTTACGACACCCGCCGGGGCCGTGTGTTTTCCGGCCTAAGAATAGAACCACCCCCACTCATAACAACAATATCCTTGTCACTTAATTACGAATCTAACATTAATATTATGGTGTAAAACAACAGTATCCTTGTCAATTTAATTACCCTATCCAAGTATCAGACTTGAGAAACATGGCAGTAAGATTAAATTTTGTAATTTCCCTCCGTCATAACTGTGGCTTTATGACATTTGGGGTCCGATAAAATTAATGTATAAACTTGAAGAGAGTCGTTATAAAATTTGTAATAAATGTGCATTTTTATGGTTACAAAATACGAACAAAAATTATATGGTAATGTCCACCTGACCGAATTTCAGTCACAGCGGCCAATCTCAACGGTGATTAGCCAACTACGCATGAGATATTATTGTGCACAAGTGTGCGCAAACAACCTGTGTTTGCACTCTCTATTCCCTCACTCTTATAATCCGATGGAACGGCAATCCGGCACGACTGGTGAGATACCTCTGACTTGCCAGTCATCGGTCACCACTAGGCTATCATGACTCAAAAAAATTATATAGTAGTGGAACGCCAAAAGCATGTCAAAGGTTTTTGCTCTCATTAAAAGTGTAAAATGCAGACGTAGGAATACCTCGTGCTTCAGCAGAGCGCTCGTTGTGATGACACTCTAAGGCTCGGGCTACACCTATTTCTTAGAGCGATAACTATCACGCTATCTTTGGGTTGATAAAGACAGGAACACAATTAGCGCGTTAATTATCACGTTATGGCATAGGTGTAGCCCGAGCATTACCGTTGCACAAGGTTTGAATAACAAACGAAATTAATATAAGAAATAATGTCGCCTCTAGTCATTAGAAAATTAACCCGAAATTTTTACAAACTGCTTAGCTCTTTTTTACATACGTACATGAGTTTATTTCACCTTCTGTTCTCCATGTTACGATGGTAACGATTCAGATTTTCCCCCGCTATACCGAAGTTTGCGGGTCAAAAAATCTGAAATAATTCTAAATAGTAGCTGGTTTGGTAAGCTTTCAAGAAAACTTATAACGAAGTTTCAGATATTCACACTTGAAAAAAAAAGGGTGCCTTACTTATTATTGTTCATGCAAAATGCTATCTGATTATATATATACTATGTGTGCGAGTCCGACTCGCACTTCGGGCAAGTGCGAGTCGGACTCGCACACATAGTTTTTGGAATATTTAAATAATTTTTTCACTCATTATTTTATTTTTATGAAAAGATTTAGAAATAATTAAACATAAAAAAATATAGATCACCATCCACATAATATCTTTTTGGGAAAACTAACGTTCTCATGAAGCCAAGTATATTTATTTATCATTTAGTTATCAAGCCGTTTCTTCCTCAAAGTAAATGGAGCTACTTACCTAGTTGAGTTTCAACTCTGGAATTCTTAAGTCCCAAATTAAGATTAATTTGTATTCTCAGTTACAGAAGTTCATGACCCTGAACACGGAAATGAAATATAAATTGCGTTGCTTTCGTACAATAATTTCGCTACAATAAAGAAATATTAGATCAGAAAATGGAGTGGTAATTTATCGTTAGGGTTGTTAATTTGGAGATACAGTTTCAAATCTATTGTTTTCAAGGACTTTAAGCAAATTGTTGGTTTATGAACGGCTATTCTAGCCGTTCATACACGTAAAGTGGTTGATGCATATTCGATTTCAAGAATAGCGTAATTGCTAGAATTGGAGTGAAGTTTAAATCTTGGTAGCGATAGCATCATAGTCTCCGCTGAACGAACTAAACGAAATATATTCTGAACTTAAATATACCTTTTTAAATGAGCAGCGAATGAACTACTATACTATATCTACATTACCTACATTAAACTTTGTGTTTAGAATCTATACAAAATCATACGGCTTCAATTTGGTATTTTGTGGGCACTACTCCAATCTAGGGGTTACTAAAAATAATGTGACGTAACAACCTTTCATACGTTATATTAATTATACCACGGTTTAGTGGTTTGTAATGCGTTTGATGCGGCTTGGGAAAAATATTTGTGTGATCGATAGGTATTTATTTAGGTACGAGTGTTTGTGCATTGCGAAATATATTATGTAATTGCACCTACGAGATACTGTACAAGAGAAAAAAGGTTTTAAAAAATATTATTGGACGCTTGCAACACCAGGGATATTGCTTGCGCGATTATTAAAGGGACAGGGGAGATGTTTCTTTGAGTACTGTTATTATACGCCGAAATTCTTGAAAGGGTGTAGGTAGTAGGTACCACACAGGTTTTATTATTTCCATGTTTTGCAAACTGGTTCTAAAGGTACTGGTATTCACTATGATTTGTAATGCAACAGAAACAGAAAAGTTCAAAAATAACATTAAGAAGATTAAACTTTGTTAGTTCGCTACAAGTAGGTACTCCACAAACCCATTTCGTTCAGTCAATTCTTACAACGGCGGAGAGCAAAGTGTATTTGATATTATTCTATCCCCAGTGGAGTTAGGAATAGAAATAGAACATTTATTTCGAAACACAAAAGAAACACTTATAAGAAATGATAAATGGAATAAAAGCTGCTTAACACCTTCTGTGGAAATGATTGCGCGATGTTTTCTTAAGCTTTGCTTTTGTATTTCTTTGTAAAAATTGGTTTAGAATTGCTGTCTATATTGGAAGCTCTAGTATCTACATCAAAGTAACATAGATTTTCCCGGAATTTTGGTAACGGTGGCCATTTTCAATTGTGTCAACTAATAACACAGGAGATATTATTCAAATGAATGCGCAAACAAGGTGCGTTCTTTATTTTGGTACTCTCATGGTTCAATATGACGGCAAACCAGCACAACTGTGGCGAGAGAATTAATTAATAATTCGCACATAACTTCCGGAAACTGCAGACGTGCGTGTATTGGACTTGTTAGTCAAAGTTCGACAATAGTAAAGGCACGAATTATTTTTTTTTTTAAATAAAAAAATTGAACCGACTTCAAAAGAAACTAAAAAGTTCGAAATAACTTTAAGACGCTTTGGAGTCAAGTTCTTAATGAGAAGATTAAAGCGGCTAGAACTTGGCTTCGAATGGTTTTATGTTTTTTTACATGTTTACGCACATGTTTTGCTTATCAAATTAAATTATTTAATAAGGGTTCAAGTCCGGCCCAGTCAGTTGTTTTTGCGAGTTTCTTATTAAATAATTTCATAATTATTGGGTTCCTAACTGTCTTTCTTCTGTTAGAAGCACAAATGAGAACTTCCAAAAACCTTGTTGTCATATTAAAAAAAAATAAAAATCTATCGCATCCTTAAATAATTAAGTACTACTGAATAATTGAATCTAATTTAATTATATAGACTAGTTTCATAAAGAATGTTTGTCACACTATATGTAGATGCAGACATGATTTAGTCACTTCACGAAGTAATTTATATGCTCTGTGTTTCAACGGGTCATGGTACTAGTTGATGACGCGCATTCATTAGTGGTCACTTTGGCGCGGTTTAATCTATAGAGTGAGTTCTGCTGGTTGATTTAGTAACTATTTTGCATGTCATGTTTTGACATGTATACATTTTTTTTAATGGCAAATGAACAATCGGGTCCCTGTTGGTTGGTGATCACCGCCGCCCATAGGCGTCCGAGACACTAGTAGCATTGCAGATGCATTGTGAGGCATTAGGTATCTAGTTCCCTTAACTAAAAACAACAATACGAATACTGTTATTTCACGCCAATATTCTAAGAGGGTAGTACCACCCTACCCTGGTCGAACCGACCCATTCGTGTTAAAACAGCACAGCTATAACCACCATAAAAACACATTGAGAAAAAGTTGTAGTAGATGAAAGTAGTGTAGCAAGCAACACAATATAAATATAAGCTCGACACGATGAAGTAAGTTATTTAACTATTCCATAAAATACACACTACAACAATATTAAGTAATAAACATGTCATAAACATCCAAATTATGGAGAACAATTTAATTCACCCAACCACAGATATCTAGGTTGAAACCTAATTCAGAAGCTAATCTATTCAAGCATTAGCATCGCGACATTTTTGGCACGACCACAGAACTATGTACAAAAACTGATATAACCATATTTTGGCAAAAATATCCCGAAAGACTGAAGAAATTAAGCTCATAAATTATGCGTTTTGGCATAACCCTGACCACTAAAATGCTAATAATATTTGCAGGGTGTACGGATCGCATTATGTGTGCTCTAATTACCTGATTGCCAGCGATGGCGTTTTCGAATAATACCACTATTTTATGGGCATTAAAGCTTTGGATTTGTTAGTCAGCTGGGATCATAGGCAGCTGGTTTTATGATAAATCTTTAAATAAGAACTTGATCCTCGCATTGGACAAATTTTGTTCGGCATTGTGAAATGATGTAGTGTATATTACGTATCATATATTTTTCTCATTCGGATTATCGGATATCGTTATTTTTTAATACAAAACATTGCTAATCCATCAGAAAACAACGCGACCTGACAGGCATTGCTCGATTTGGCGCGCCGTAATATGAAAGTTTCAAGTATTTAGACACGAACGCAAAAATGGTCCCAAATTCTGTAATCGCAAAGCATGTAATGCAGTGCCAATTCGAGCAACGCATGCTAGGGCGCGTGGTTTTCTGGGTTTAAGATTTAAGTCCCCGTAAAAAGTTTACATAGTGAATTGGGTTAAACAGCGCGAGCGTACCTATTGTTTTCCTGATATAGTAATCAATAAATACCAATTTTAATAATAGAAAGAAAGCAGATTGTAGCGTTGCAGACTTGCGCAAATTTGGTAAGAACCATTTGTTGATTAAATTCCTGTGAGGCTGTACAACGATTTCTTCAAACAAACACTAAAGTAAAAGAGAAAAAGAAATAAAAGCTTTACAAGTTTGATGAAGGGAAGTGAGGAAGCAGAATCGTGTTACGCAGAAGTCGAGAGCCTTCTTTGAAAGTTTACGACACAATAGATGGAGACCGACGTAGAACAATGAAACTGTTTACATGGATATAGTACAATGATTGAGCCGTCGCGGTTATATCTTGCTCTCAATAAGATAAAAGTTTGATTGTGAACAAGTGAAGTCTGTTTTTCGTTCGCTTTTTTTTTCGTTGCCCCCACTTTAGGATATTTTTAACGGGGTCTAGCACTAGGATTTTTTCAAACCCTACTAATGTTATAAATGTGAAAGTTTGTGAGGATAGATGGATGGATGTATGTTACTCTTTCACGCAAAAACTACTGAACGGATTTTGATGAAACTTTGTTGTAATGTAGCATAACAATACAATAACACATAGGCTACAATTTATTAGTATACTACGTGTGCGAAACCGCGGGAGAAAGCTAGTATAGACATAATTTAAAAATGCACAAAGGCTAATCATACAAATATTTATTCCGTGTAGAAATCAAACTTGTGATACTAAGCAAAGAAGGCGATCACTTGTTCCTGGTTTACTACGGAACCCTAAAAAAGGAATAGGTATACACGCAAGATGAAATGGGATTAGGTATAATGAACTTAAACCTTCACAAATCGATTCTGCCATCCAGTGAAAATTTATCCCTAGACAGGATTGAATGTAAAGAGAAATTCTGACAATGTTAGCAAGTAGGATAACGAAGGGTTCAGTTGATGGAACGGCTGGTGTGCGAAGCTTGGTTCAAATCATGTATGAAATCGTTTTTTAATTAATTTTATAATCTGGAACCAACTTGCCTTTTCCCACGGAGGTCTCCCCTTTTAAGTTTCCCCTGTAAACAAAAAAAAACGTGTGGCACTCGGGGCCTGCCGCGGTAAAGCTATTGCATAGCATTTTTTATCAACTTATGCAAATATAATTTTTTTATTTTTTATTTATGCAGTCTTTATACAAAAAAACTTAATACAAAATCACGTCTTAAAAAATCTAAGCAAATAATTAGTTTTCGAAATTCGAATGTTTATATTTCTAAATGTTTTGTTTTTTTAATGTGTCAATATAAAATATACCTTATTTGTTAGTTTTTAGATTATTTATTAGATTATTCTGCAAAGGGTGTTCGGTTTTTATTTTCGTTACGGAATTTCTTGATTCGGTCGCCGCGCTCAAAGCTGAAAAAATCTATGCAATAGCTTAAAAAAAGGTTTAGAACCTTCGACCAGGCTATCAGTGTTTAAATACTGTGACAATACACAATATAATAGCGCTTAACAAGCATTAACTATCAATTGTGCTATTGAGTCCATTTCGAAATGTCGTCGTCGCCAACCCCTATGACCGCACCAAACAAGCCGAGTTTCGCAATTAGATGTCGGTCGGTTAAGCTAGAGGCCTAATTTGGTACATTATTTAGCTTATCGTACGAAGAGAAAGTTTGTTAGGGTTATAGTGGGCATTTGTGGGTTACTGATTGTGTTATTGGAGTAGTTTGGTGTTTTATTGTTGTTTTTAACGTTATTTTGTAACGGGTAGAGGTAGTAACGTTATATCTGTAGGATACTCTAAGCTGTTTTAAGAATATTAGGTTTCAATTTTTTTTATTTAGTATTTGGAACTCTTACGCGATTATGATTTCTGGATGCCTGAGCGGATTTGTAGCTTTTATCTACAAATCGACTTCAGCTCGCACTGGGATAAATATATGTATATATAAACTATAATATACTGATATATAGACTACTTTTTAAAATCCTTTGAAATCCTGTTGTTAGATAGATGCTTTATTGCACATTAATTATTACCTTAGGCCGATATCACAGTAATATGTATCATTCATTTAAGTCATAATACATAAACATTTTAAATATTTTTTTAGATTATTAATTTTTGATTAAATACCTAAAAACGTGCGAAAAATTTACGATTAATTTAAAATTATATTATAATATTATACGGAACCCTTTGTACGTGAACCCGAGAGTACTTGCCCGGTTTTATTTACAATTATTTAGCTCGGATTCGAAAATGTCAGAACAAGATAAAGAAATAATAAATTGTTAAAGGCCCAAAAATAAACGGAAGGGTTGTATGCATGCCAAATAGCTTAAGAAGGGTTGATAAAGCTTAGGAACTGGTCGAGGCCTGACAGACGCTTAGCAAGATAAATGACCACTGACCCAACTGTTGGCAAAACGACCTAAAATGTGATCTTACACGTTTATGAAATTCTAATAATTTATATTCATTTTAATACTTTATGAAATATTAATTTAAGGCGCCTCTTCGCGCTAATCTGCTATCTGTCTCGCATATTGAAGATATAAAATCAATCTATAGATATATGTAGTTATGAAAAATCAAAATAAACCAATTGAAGGAGAACAACATTTTTTCAGGTTGTATTTGAAACATGTTTTCATACATAAAAATGGCAGAAAATAAAAATTTGTTTAAAGCTATTTTTATATTTGAAAACATGTTTCGATCAGCTGAAAATTTTGCTAAACTTCCTTCTTCCTTCAAGCCTTCTTTCAATTGGTTTGTTTCGATGTTTCATAACTATATTCATTGATTTTATATTTTTAATTAACTTCAATGTGCGAGCGAGATAGCAGATTAGCACGAAAAGGGGCGGCTTAAATAAAATTGTTATTTTCGTTTCGGAGATATGATAAAATTAATTGGTATGGATAATAAGGCTTAATTTATAATATGATACGTGACATTATAATTACATGATACATTTACAGGAATTAAACGGTGGAAATATTTAACCTCAACAATGAGCAGGTAATATTTATTTAATAAATATTTGTATTTGTCGGTGGTTATAAATTGTCCAATAAGGAATACATGTAGGTTCATTTGTACATCATTATTTTGGTTTCTAAGCAGGCTGGTTGGAAAAAAGCGTGTATTTTGCGCCAGAAAAAAAAATCTTATCAATGATAGCCCAATGGTATGACCGTCGATTGACAAGTTAGAGTCTCGAGTTCGATTCGATGACACCCGCATACAGCTTCTCGTGACCACGGTCAATGCAACTTAATTGAAACGTCGAAGTTAGTTCAATAATGACTATTTCGAATTATCTGTACGCGAATAGACCCGAAATAATATTTAAAACAGCTCATCACAGCTACTAAACAAAAAAAAATCGATTCACGAGCAGTAGATTAAATGGTACGAAACTATTTAGTGCTGGCCTTTTAATATATAAGGTGCTTCTAAATTATCTGCCACGGCTGCAATGGGAGATAATATTTTTACAATAGTGAAGTAATTTTTTTATGTAACGTCATATTTTTTTTTCTTTTGCCTGCGTTTTATTGCGTAGGTCTAATTCTGCTCCATGCTCCAATTTTTTTTTTACTGTTCCGGGTTACGAAGTTTCTTCACTATTGTAATCTATATACCCAATACTTTCTCCCATTGCAACCGTGGCAGATAATTTAGAAGCACATTATATAGAAGATATATTAGGGGTTTCGAAGTATTTTCTTTTATACTACGAGGGAAACATTCAAATGGCCTGAGATATGACTACCTAACAATTGCTCATTGTTTAACAAAGCACTTAAGCAAGATTTACTACGTATTCAGTTATTTAAAATAATTGTTTGGAGTCCCTTTCTCTATATTCTTGCTTTGAGAGAATCCGAAACTGACAATGGTATATACCTAAGTACTCTA
This sequence comes from Protodeltote pygarga, assembly GCA_936450705.2. Lineage (NCBI taxonomy): Eukaryota > Metazoa > Arthropoda > Insecta > Lepidoptera > Noctuidae > Protodeltote > Protodeltote pygarga. Next base: position 12,152,046 of record OW388251.2, read on the forward strand.
GATAAAGGAGGAGTTATTACAAACTAAGAACTGGACGTTACAAGAATATTATGTGAATATAATTATAGACTGACAAGTAAGGTCTTAGGTTCGAACCCGAAGTACGCACCTCTTTTCGTAAGTTCACCTACTGCGTGCCTCGGAAAGAACGTAAAGCCGTTGGCCCCGGCTACCATCATAAATGCTGATATCATATTCATTTGGACTGCGAGGGTCAGATAGGTAGTCGCTCTGTAGAAAACTGAATATTTAGCAGCATCTGGTTAGATCAGTAGCTGACCCCAACAAAGTTTGGGGATAATAAGGCTAGAAAGAGATACCTATAAAACAGTATTATATATTATACTATAAATGACTGACAGATAACGCATAGCCTGAATCTAGACATTTGGAATTTGAAGCACAGATTCTAGTTAATCAAGAAGTGCATTCAATTCGGATGTTGTCGCAGGCGAAGCACTAGTCTTAAATTTTTAAGATAAGCTTTTAGATAAAACCTGGTAAAGTCCAAAACAATTGCATTAAAAGCTTAAACTCTTCACCTACTTAAAGGTACTTAGGGATAAAGGATTAAAATAGCAATGAATGTTATGATAAATAAAGTTCTTTTTACATAACATTTTCTTCATTATTGGAACCCTGAAAACACAATGAGTGATGCAAATGTAACGGGAGTCACGACAATATTGCAGGGAAGCGGGAACACAAAGGGACATATTTGGCATAATCGCACAAAACACAACCTTATTATAATTTCATAACTTTCCCCTCGAGCAGTAGAAAGTTCGCAGTCGCTTCAGTAAGGTTTCATTCACACGGTCATAACACTACACGTTTTTTGTAGAATACGCTGCCCTTAAGTAAGTAGGTACCATCTATACAAGATGATTTAGGTGATAGTTATCATTTAGGGGTTGGATATATTTTAATTCATATCTGAATAGGTCGTTCTGGGAGCGGCAGGGAAAGATTTTTTTAAATCTTTATTTATATAATGTCGTTACGGTATGGTACTTATTAAAATATGAAACTACCTATAAACACTTTCGTTTTAAGGCAATATTATGAAAAATTATAATATTTTTGCCACCTCACAAGTAGGACTAGGTAATATCCATAGAACACACCTACCTACATAATATCATAACTTAACTTAACATAATGAAATTTCATTTCATTCCGATAGTTGAATGCACGATAATTTAACTTTCATTGCCTATTACAATACTTCATACTTACTTATTTCATAGACTTCCTGGCGCGCTATTTACAAGATTAAACTTTTTTTTGCAGTACAATGATCTCAATCGCAGTGTTTCACTAGCTAATGTGATGTATTGTTAAGTAAAACTTTTACTTTTTATTGCTCGTAGTTTTTGTCGGGACAAGTGAAAGCAAAAGTGCTACAATGCATTTGTTACGTAAACTTATTTTGCATAAATATGCGCAAACAAAATGACGCAAGCTGTTGTTGCTTATTTTCACGTTTTGTTGTTCAGCAGAGGTAGCTGAATAATCATGAAGCAGATGCTTTAGTAAAAATAAGCTTAGTATAAATAATGATAAAAAATAACAATAATATATGATAAACATAAAAAGCGCAGATTTTTGTTACCTTTCAATTATTATCAATACGCGCGCATAAATAGATACTTTTCTTATATATTTCATATACATTATATTATATTTCTTATATTGTATTTTTTTCATACATTTATACAGTTTTAAAAGTTTAGGAGTGCATAAGTAAAAATTTTTCTAGATTATTTAAACTTAAGAAGTGTAATAGGTATTTTTACATTTGCATTTACATTTTCTAGATAAGTACTAAATGTATTTTTAATCAAAATACGAGTGCATCGCAAAATACAACAAATATTATTTCATTTTATTACAATCAAGATCAAAAAAGTTAAGTATAAAGACTTAAAAGGTGATATTTCGGGACATTAAAAAAAACATATTCTCATTAAGCGTGACCAAATTCCCACAAAAAGTTATGTTGTCGTTGCGCCAAACACGCTGAATTTCGCACGCAGTTTTTATGAATGTTTCTACTAATTTCTACCATCCAAACCCACGTTGAGTTTCAAATTTACTCATGATACTTGTTTTTGCGAGGTCAACTCGTGTGGGATGTTTGACATCCATTTTGATTACATTGCAAAAAAAGTTGTTACGGGTTACGTGGTTTACGTAAGATATCCCCAAATTTTTGCTCAGGAAAGTTTGATCAGCTTAATTTAACGATGGCACGGTCGCATGGTGAGAGATTTCAGTATAACTTCAGTTAAGTCAGCGATGTGTGTAATGAGATACTGATTTTCTGTTCGTTGGTTGTAAATTATGTTTTCGTGGTTATAAAATATTTTTCTAAACACAATTTAAGGGCAGACAATATTGTATAATCCTATTTCTTTTTTATAAATGCAAAAGTGTGTTTGTTGGTTTAGATAATTATAGTTTATGGGCCGACAGATTTAGCATACTTTTTTGTTTGGAACCCTGTCACTAAAATGATAAAGTCCCAAATGTCACACCATACTGTTAAAAATCAAGACACAGTGAGCGACTACTGCTTAAAATGAAAAATGTTTTGTTTATTGTTTATTGTTTTTATATTTTGACATTAGTTTTGTATAATTTATAGTAGGGTGCTGCTGGAGAGTTTGTTTCGCCGTTTCTTCTCTTTTCAGCCAAAGCACTAGGAAACGGTAGTAAAAATCTTAATAATAGCTTTTAAAATTTTCAATAAAATTAAAAATTCACATAATATCTATGGGCAAAAACTAAATAAAGTTGACGGTAGATCAAAAATAATTTTAAATAACTGTTCAGACGCTTGTCAACCTCAGTCTGCCTGCGACCATGAGTGCTGCAAAGTACTCGAAACGTCAGGATTGTATTATCAAAATAAAAACGCGAATTATATCCGTTAAAAAGTGTTTCATTATGTTGAGTGTTCGCGAAAGTTTGAGACCATACTTTTTATTTCACTGCCAAAAACTATAAAAACTAAAACTTAATCAAGAAATCAAAGACATAAGGTTCAAATTTGAATGAAACACTTGTACTAGAACTCGTCAACATAATTAATTTTCACAGTACATAGGAATAGTGCAAGCTAGTGAATTAGCATGTTCATTAGCGACTGCGCATGCGTGTCACATGTGACGCCAAATACGACGTGTATTTGCTTAGCCGCTCAAATGGAACGCTGGGTTAACTAGTACAGTTTGGTCGTGTAGTAAACATGATGATAATTACGTTCTAATTCAATTAGGAATTTATGTTAGGAACACAACAATCGGTCTATCACAAAAATAACACATGATACTCGGAAAACTGTCAATCTATAATAGGGAACATATCTGTCGCACGTCAGACGACCAGTAGGCTAAACTAGCGACCCAGTGAGACCCTCAAAATGGCAAGCAACATTGCAGCAGATCTAGAATCCTTTAAAGACTTTTCCTCAGCAGCTTTCGACAGAGAGACGTGGAAGGAGAGTAAGGAGGCCTTTGCCATGTAGTGGGAAATTACGGGCTTGTAATAATAATAATAGCTTAAGTTACCTGTCTAATCCATTATATATTTTTTAACCAGGCCTCTTTATATTTTTTAAGATATAGTACTGTAGAAAAAAACGAACGAAGAAAATGACTTTTCACATAATTAAGAGACCTAAATCAAATATCGACTCTGTAAACACTCTAATTGTAAATTTAATGGAAATCGTTAATTTTTTTTAAAACGCGAATACAAATATACCTTTAAATACCTATGAATGTATGTAATAAGTATAGGGTTATAGTTTTAAATGTTTCATATAAAAAAATGTCATCTTTACCTAGCATAGTATTTTACGGAAACCTCGTGCAAATCAAACTCGCAATTGACAGTTTTTTTTAAATTTTTGTAAGACTAACTAAGTATTTAACTTACACCAAACATCTCATTAAATACTCATGTAAACGAGCTTAAGTTTCAGAACGAAACTTATCTGCAAAGCCGATATCTACACTTCTTGTGAATCCGCAAGTCACTTTTAAAAACGTCTACAAAATAAAAAATAATTAGCCATCTTTATACCAACATTACAAGGCGTCAGCATAGCTTCGATATAATTGCAACATTTAGTTAATTAGTACAATTTGTTACGGCCGTTAATAACCGGGAAACGATCGGATTATTCTAAATTAATAATTTTATTCCCGGCTTTCACGATAGGGTTTGTTTTTATTAAGATTAATAATTTAAGCCTTGGAAACAGACTCTTTGAAAATGTTAATTATTTTATTAATTGTTGTGCAGTGATAGCTAGATGGTTCACTCACTGGCAAGTCAGAGGTCTGGGGTTCATACCCAAGACACTTACCTCTGTATTTTCGTATGTTAAGGTTTGAATTAAATTATCATGCTGTTTCTTGCACTCCTTGGAGAGCATGTAGGTACATTTTGTGAGGGAAAAGAGTGAGTGTGTCTGCGCACTGATATTATAGAACGTATTGGATTATCTCCGTTAATATCATAATATAAAGTATAGATTATAGCTTTCTACACTTCTTCTTTTTCATATAAACTTTTACTAAGCCAAGTCGCACACTCCTCCGTGCACGCAATATTCTTAAAAAGGGATCCACAGTTTTGCATCACGTATTAATATATAGATAACTATACTCCTTCAAACGTAACACAAACAAATCCATAAAACATCTTGAACAATGAGAATCCTTACATCGAACACATTAAGGCCATGTTACATGACATTTAAGGCAAGCAAATCGACCGGCACAGACATCTAAAATAGCCTATAAATTACGCAGACCGGTAAAGGGTTAACTTAGGCCTTTTCATCATGATGACTATTCAGATAAACTGTATTACAATCCACGACTAATATCGATTACCAATACTAACTGTAATATCTTAGATTCTAAGATATTAGCATCATATTGCAAATGATCTTATTTGGGCAATTAAGAAAAAGGTTAGGTTAGGTTCTCCTAGTAGGTATGGAAATGGGTTTGTCGATTAAAATGAACATAATATTTTTACTCAACGCACCGCACATTGAAGTTGATTAAAAATATAAAATCAATGAATATAGTTATGAAAAATCCAATTAAACCATTTAAAGGAAACCACATCACAAAAATTCAGCAAATATTTCAGCTTGATAAAATATGTTTTCAAATAAAAAAATAGCTTTCAATGAATTTTCATTTTATGCCATTTTTATGTGTGAAAACATGTTCCGATCAAGCTGAATTTTTTGCTGAAACTTAATTGTAATGGTGTGCTTCTTCTATTAGTTCAGTTTTATTTTTCATAAATTCATTGATTTTATACCTTCAATGTGCGAGCAAGATAGCAGACTACCGCGAAGATGTGGCTTAAAGTATCGGAAACCTTTTTTTAAATCCAAATACACTGTAAACTTGAAAAGAAACAAATTGAAAAAGTCTTGTGAAATGGAGAAGATTTACTCAAGTAGACTCTTAAGGATACAGGTATTATAAATCGGATGTGATAAACCATCGTTATTGAAAACCACCTTTAATAAAAAAAAATGGCGTCACTGAATAAACCGGATTTAATCTCTTCAGAGGGTTCTTTTTTAATGAAAGAGATACTTGTATTCAAGTACCAGGTATTGAAATATTCCTTTCAAAATGCAAGTGTGTTATTTTCGAATATTCTCCGCTGTATGTGAAGCGTGAAATTTAATTCAAAGCATAGACACAGATTTGAATACCTAGTTCGAATGTATTCGGGCAAGCCCGCGCCGCATGAACAAAGAGATCTCTTTTCAGTAGTGAAAATAACGTGGGTTTTGAGTGAAATATTCTATGTTTGTAAAAAGAGTCAAAAAAGATATTAATTATTTTATACCAACTTGCCTCACCGAACAAATTAATGTTATAATTTAGTTAAGTTTTTTTATACTTATGTAAGTGAATTGAATTCATATGATAAATAAAGATATTTCAAACTTCTAACTGTTCTAAATATTATCGTATTATATTAAGCTCAAAATACTGTAAACCGCAAATATGAAATAAATCGTATCATTTCGGTTAGCGATACTAATGCAGCAAATATATACTGCTGCAAGCGCTACACAAGGGCAATTTCAAATAGAAATATTGTTATACAACACTCCTGGGGAGTGTGTGCACATATTGCTTCTTTAAAGTGGATAATGGCTCGTAAACACCATCATAAAGATATTTCTCAACAAAACAACGGGCAAATTTATCGTAAATTTATCTCACTTTAGGTTTAGCTCAAGCTTTTATTTAACTTGCAATTTATGTATTTGTTTGGATTAAATCTTGCAACTGAATTTTAAAGCAGTAATCCTCAACCGATTAAGATGAAATTTTGCATATAGGTTTAGTTTGGAAGACAATGGATGACCTGAATCTATATCCAGGATTAGCTTTAGATAAAGGAACTCCTCAATGATCAACAGCACAGACACATAATTTTGCCATTGTTTAAGTCCTGATAACTGATCCAACTCTAGAATATCGTATTCTTGGCAGTCGAAGAAAACTGATTTTCAGTTGCATCTGGTAAGATTAGAAGCCGACCCCAACAAAGATTGAAATAATAAGGTGAGGAGGATGTACTTAATCCGTCGATAAAACATTTTCGATCGATACACTGGTCAGGTCAGAAGAACAGGTCGATATTATGAACCAGACCCGTTTCGTACGGTTAACCGTACCAAAGAGAACTGGAGGTCCGATCCTCACTAAGGCCAGCAACGCACCTACAATGCTTCTGGTGTCGCGGTGGCGCTTAGCGCTTAAATTACCATCAAGTGACCGGCCTGTTCGTTTGCCCCATTTTCCATAAAAAATGGGGCACACTTTTACCCTTTGCTTGTCACTTGTACGACTCTTCATGCAAATTACTTCACGTCATGTGTGAGATCTGACGTGACATGATACGGGGTCGCAGATGAAGAATGGTTCGGTCATTTTTCTTTCAAATCTCGCACCCGGTCACGTACCCTTTATGTGAATCGCGCGTTCGATAAAATTTGAACGCACATATAATTCTATATTTGGAAATATTCCCCTTGTGTATGTACAGGTTGTTGCTATAAATTAACTTGACGTACTTACCCGTCAAGGTACAAGGTATAAATAGTTACAAAAGCCTCACTCATTATGGCAGTACCTATTTGTAAAAGGTCATGGTATTTTAATACCCAGGAGTTTAAGTGTAACTTTGAATAAAGATATTTTTAAATCCTTTAGATGACTAAAACACAATTTCAATAGTTTGGAAATCTTTCATTATTTAGAATCTTGAAACAATAACAGAGTATGTAAACAAACCTATCAAAAATAACGATTTTAAAGAGTAGTTAGTTATTAGTAATTCTATATCATCAATGTGCGAGTGAGATAGCGTTTTAGAGCGATAGGCGCCAACCCGAAATATTACCCTATTATCACTTAAGCATAACTATTTTAATACCTACTCTGATATAACATTCAAGATCAAACATCCCTATAACTAGATACTATATTGGCTATAAAATATACCCTTTGGTTCTACACATTTCAGAGAGATTCTAACCACATGTCATCCTTGAAGATATAGGGATTACTGTTAAGATATTCCGCGCCATTGCCCCGCTTTGTGGCAAACGGGGTAATAAAGTACCTCGTGTTCTATATCGGCCCTCAGAGATCAAATGCCACTTGCTTCCAGACTTGGATTCATTCGGTGGTAACTGTTCCTCGATTTGTATTACTTAGTAATTTGTTAGAGATTTATCACTAGTATTAATTATCAGTGGTTAAACAAATACAATTATTTAATCAAAAGTCTAACATAAAATTGTAAAGAACCAACAAAAGAACTCGGCATCGGTAGCGAAAAATAAATGATTATATTGATACATAAAGATTTTTATAAAGTATTTATGCGAACACTAAAGTTCGATATTTTGTAGAAAGAAAAAACAATTACGAGTAGGATTTGAACCCCCGATATACTGGGCAATGGCCTCTGTCACTCTGCCACTAAGCTATTCGTATCACCACCCGTATTAATCGAAATTCTCTTCTACATTAAACCATCTCAAATGCTTTTGTATTTGTTAAGGTAAGTACTTTAAACTACGTCACAATGATGACCGAAGAAAATAGTTGGTAGAATCTCTCATTTTCGCTCCGCTTAGCTCTAATTCGCTCTAGTAAACAGACAACTTTGGATAATAAAAGCGCGGTTTTATGCAGTCAAAACTTTTAAAGTTTCGAGTTTAATATGAAAGTTCAGTAAAAGAGTAATTAGAAGAATCCATTCTTTTTCCATATTTCTGCATCACTTACATTTGGTGCAGTAATCATTTTTAGAAAATAATATGGATAAAAAAAGGAGTGAAAGGAAAAGAAGTGAGGGTGAGTGAGCGCGATTAATATCTTATTTTTGGTCCCAACCCTGAAAGCGCAAAAAAAACTGCTTTTTCTTTTATTTATGTTCAACAAGACTATGGTCCCATATAAAAGTTGTTCGTAATGATGAGTTTAATGACCCCTCTTAAGGATGCTGGTGTTTTATAAATAACCCTGTATATAAAAAAAAGATATCAGTAAGTTCGGTTAAAAAAAAACCTAATTTCATTACTCATGAAATTTCCCCTAGGCCTCTTTTTCCCTTTTCTTTTTTTTCTGAGTTATTTCGTTGCGGGACCCCGAATAACGGTCTAAATCATTTTCCCGGTTTCAAATGTCATTCTCAGTGTTTAACCGGTAAAAAAAGTTCTGTACTGATTTATATCGCAGAGACTTACAGGAATTGCGGAGGCACAGCGGGGGGCGGTGGAAACAGTCCCAGGTGGAATCATGCCGAGTTTATTTATTATAAACTGTCTAACTTTTTTATACACATGTGAGACTCAAATTGTAAAAAGATTTTACTTTAATACAAACTAGATTTGAACCTGGGTAAACCGGTGTAAACTAGGTAAAACTAGCTGCTCTGCCAGCGTTCCTAATCGTGCTATTGAAATTCTGTTTTGCATAAAACCATCCCAGACGGTAGTTACATCTATCCATTATACAACGTACTACAGGAGGCGTACTAGAGTCGTGATAGCCTAGTGGTACGACCGTCGACTGGCAAGTTAGAGGTCTCAGGTTCGAATCCAAGGCGCGCATCTCTGACTTTCCGTGTGAACGATGTTATGAGCGTATTATCTCATAATCTGTGTCTCTGAAAGCATCTAAAGCAGTTGGCCCTACGCCTGATCTTTCTAGTCGTGTCGGATTGCCGTCCCATCGGATTATGAGAGGGAGGGACTAGAGAGTGAACCTGTGTTTCCACTCACATCTCGCACTCACTTGTGCACTATAATATCTACTGCGTAGTTGGCTAATCTCTGAAATTCATACAGAAGGACATTACAGGAGGCGACATTCTAAAGTTTTTACTAGTCAAGTTGTATCATGTAAAACAACCACACGACAAGCCAAATTACGTCGTGAATAAGTCCCTTTGCTGACATACCCAAACATAATATTACTACCTGAGTCGTAATCGCCTAGGTAGGGACATCTGTTTCAGCTGAACAGTTGCTCAGACAGCCGAGTATCTACCCTGTTTTTGCGAAGCAGTTATCTAGACATTTAGACGTTTTGCGACTCAACTTTTTACATATCCAACAATATAACGGCCTTAAAGGTTTATGTTAAAATGTTATGTTTGTTTTGGTATTGTATATTTTCGTTTGTAGTAGGTATTATATTTGTGTTACAATTGCTGCGGTTGTTTATTTATAGGCTATCTAGGTATATAATTCCTTGAATTTAAAGTAGTCTAGGCTCTACAGTTTATTGTAGGCAAGTAACAATATATAATATATAAATTTGTGATAGGTACAGTCAACAGCAAAAGTAGATGATCAAAATCAGAAATTCAATACTAATGAACGGAGTTCGCTTCAGAACTGTGTGGCGTAGAAGTGATTCAAAAGTATGTAATTGTAAATTATACCAAACATTTACTACTAGTACAGCTGCCATATATTTCGCGAACTCCGTTCATTAGTATTGAATTTCTGATTTTGATCATCTACTTTTGCTGTTGACTGTACTCACATTCCTCGAGGATGGCAATGTTAAACTATTTCATAACTTAGTATCAGCTTGTATTATCCCGTAAGTTAGCTATTAATATTAAAGTCCCATCTAACAGAATATAATAACTTCGAACTATTCCCAAAACAAAGCAAGAATTTGACCAATCTTAGATCGCTTGCGACTACCCGACTAGCAGTCTGCAGTCCTGAAGGCTAAACATAACACAACAATATTTATAGTGACAAAGTTCCCAATGATTTACGCTCAGCCGGTTCACAGGTCACTATAATGGGCCTGCCACACACTCCACGAGTGGCGTGGGAAGTAGCGAGCAAAGGAGGTAGAGACAACGCGACTCGTCATGGGCGTTTTTTGAGCTCGAGTCAAAGGGCCGGCGATATGAGCGCGAGTGGCTGGCCACATAATCGGGCGGTCGCAGTCCGCTTTTCTTATATTTTATTATTTTTTCATATTATATCGTATGATATAATTAGCTATACTAAAGATGAGTAGCGGGTCGCTGCCACAGTTTCGTCGTCCATTGTATAACAATGCGCGGAGCGTCGCGATTTAGATAATTGCGCGAGTAGAGCAGTGTGTGGGCAGACGGGGCATCGTGGCAGCGCGAGGATCAGCGCAAGTAGCATAATGTGGTGGGGCCATAAGGTATGTAGCTGGCAACACAACCGATTTACGAGTGCTACCTATCGCAGTTACTCCCAAGCGGCGGCCACGATACCGGTAAATCGTTGTGAATAGCTTCGGTTACGTGTTGCGGTGCAACGAAGGGTGACTTCGTAAATTAAGTGATATATTCATGGCATATTCACGTAGTAACATGTAGATTTATAACAGATATATCACTACTGCGGCGAGCTTAATTTCTCGAGAAACTGTACTTCGATTATTTAATTCCTCTGGGCAAAGAAACGTATTAAAAACTTGCGCTTGACTTCAAAAAAGGAGGAGGTTCTTAATTCGAAGCGTATTTCTTTTATTATTTTTTTATTATTTGGTACTAGCTGTCTATAGCGACTATAATTTTACACTAGAGGATAAAACAATGAAAGCGATCTTGACGAATCACCCTTCTATGGGAGTGAAGTATTTGTTTGTAACTCGAGTCACTATTTATTATAAACAATATTAGAATTATGACTATTCATAAGTGCCTAATGGTCTACATGAATAAAAATATTTTGATTTTGATTTTGTTAATATAATAAGGTCTTTCATTTATATTGATCATGTCCAAAGACCAGAATAAATACTTTATTTTCGAGTTGCTAGATTTCAGTCGTGCTAAAAATTGAATCTCATATTCTATGGTAGTCCTCAGTATGGACGTGAAACTGACCCCATAAGTTCTTTAGTTCCCAGATTTCATTTGTTTGTGTCGGTCGAATCGGTTGTGTGTACCTACGTTTTTATGTGTAGGTACCTATCTCAGTTTCCTATCACGTCTCGTCTTTATTACGGAACTCTGTCTTCAATTTGCTTTGTGAAATATTTCTGTGATGTATTTAATTCTTAGGTTGCGTTCACTTTACATGTGTGATGAATTCGATAAGATTAGCGTAGTAGCTACTTGATTGGTCTTCCATGCTATGTAACACGGTTTCGATCTCCTCTCGGGACAAAGATTTGTTTTAGTCTAGGTATGCATCAATAGGTCCTGACCTGTATTCAATTAAAATATTTTTCTAAGTACAATCGTAGTGTCGGCTCGTAAACAGTTGTTTGTCCGATGTGTGGTACCTCGATTTTCCTTTGTTATTTTTCCAATTACCTAGATTAAAAGCCTTAAGCAGATTTCGAAGAATCAGTTAATAATATCTACTTTGGTTTTTATAAAGATTCTTGTTGTTTTGACTATTTTATATTTTAGAACAAGAGCAGTCAATTATAAGTTAAACGCGTATAAAAATGTTGTGTAGATTCTTTATAGACAGAGCAATTGATTTAGGCGTAAAAAGGCATCTATGTCCATTCACATGTAATTTGGCTCAAAACATTGTCGTTTCACGCAGCCAACCCTTGTGACAGAGAAAACAAATGACTACTGAAAATATGACAGACATACTTCCCTTTCACAAATCGTCCTTCTATCCTTTTTATCGTCCTGTGATTTGTAGAAAGGTCCCCCGATTTGAATATCTTTTTCATCTTACGTTTTCGTCTCTTTAAATTGAAGATTTGAATGGTCCGAGCTCTTTGCGGCGCCAAAGCTAGATGAGTATCTAAGTATATACATTCAGTATTGAATTAACGCAGATCTGTTTCTAAGTGACGATAGGGAGCGATTCTTGTGAGGTCACGGTTTATTTGGTAAAGAGGATCAAGCTTATTATATTCTAAAAACATTTGAAACCAATGCTAATGAGGAATTCCTCTGCGTACAATTTTTTTTGTCTTTCTTTCTTTAATAACCTGGTGTCATACGTACCTACATGAATCCGAAAAGTCAGAGGTGTGTGCCTTGGTTTCGTACCTACGACCTTTGAATTGGCAGTCCAATGGTCATACCACTAGGCTATCACTGTTTTTTTTTGGTATAAAGATAGAACTCCTTTAACAGCATCATATAAAGCTTGCCTCATGCAGCTGCTGTCTAAGGTGACTGTCAAATGTTGTTCGGGTCAACTACGTCTAAACAATTAATATTTTTGAAATTTGGCAGGTACGTAATTTAATATCAATGTTTATGTAAAACATAGGATACTTTTTGTCATGAATTAAAAAAGGACGGGCTCAAGAATAATGTTACAGTGGCCGCCATATCGCAGTACTTTACATACGACGCGGTAAACGACCTATTTACCGCAAAAAAATAATTAAGTATAGACAAATTATGTTGCGGACTTTGTACTCCGCAGACCATAGATCTCGTTTGCGCTGGGTTTTACTGAAATGTACGAGTAAGTACAGGAACATCTATTTCAAGTTAGTAACAAAATAGTTTAAGTGCCTACAGTTACTAAGAGCAATAATTCTCAAACTACATTCTAGACAAGATAGTAAGAGCTAAAGAAATGACACTTATTTAGGCGAATTTATCTCTATGGAGGCAATTAAGATAAGTAGTTTAGGTGTAGTTAGAGTAAGTAATACTAGGAATAAAATGTTCTCAACAACATCAACATTTCTGACAACATCAACAACATTTATAAATGCGATGTCAACACAAATCCAATTTTTTGTGGAAAGATAAAATAATATAAGATAATGTCTTGAAGATAACAACCATAGTTATATTTCTAAGCATATTGCGGTGATGTTGTACAAAAACGCTCTTTAAATGCCTATCATAATAGAACTAGACCGTCTGCAGAGAACTACATGTCTTATAGCCTCGGGAGCCATGTCGACATGCTCCAGAATGGCGCTGAATGCTCTGCTAGGGTTGCCACTTCATGTATTCTACAAAAAGATGAACGAAAGTTTTTATTGGGCCACATTTGAGGCAGGCTTAACTGGTTTTCCCGGAAAGTGAGAACCCTACAGGATAGGACTCAATAATAGAAACCAAAATACCTGGCATTGACTACTGAAGCCATGCTTCTACAAAAGTGAAATGCCTTTTTACCTTTTATCCAAATGGTTGATATTTGGTCTGTATTTCCTAATATGGACCGTCAATACACATGAATATATTTTTATTTTTAGCGCGCGGGACGCGGAATAGAACGCGCCGTCTATGGATCGCTCTTGAGATTTATTTTTATAAATTAGTTTAATTGAACTATATAGTTATAAAAAGGTGTTTAAATCGAACATTATACGTTAATAAACGTGTACAATATGGAGTACAGTGTGGATTTAGTGAACTTTTAACGTTTCAAACAATATTTGTGTGCAAGCGAGTGCAGATATAACAACACAATTCGCGGGTGACGCTAAGCGTCGAGTCGCGCATCGCGCTCTTTCGCTCTTGCGTGAACTTACAATCTGTGTCTCGGTCGTACTGTGTTATCACAATATTCAAAATGAACTGTGCAGTTTGTCGCAAAAAAGTTGATGTAGGGGAGTTGATTAAATGTAATGGATGCAAGATGGGATACCATTATAGATGTCTGAACATAACCTCGGCTGCGTTTACAGAAGGACAGACACAATTAAGGCGTACCTTCAAGTGTGATTCCTGCTCTAACGTAACCCAACGTATACGGGTAACAGACGACACACCAATACGAGGTGTTAGTGCTGCCGGTTTCAAAGAACAAAACCAATGTTTCGAAGAAAATGTTTCGTCGTTGACATCAGATGAGATAATAGACAAAGTTAATAGCGTAATCATGGCAAAAATTAGTGCTTTCGAAATAAACGTTATACAGGAAATTAAATCCACTGTGGCTGTATTGGCGCTAGAAAATAGTAAATTAAGACAAGAACTGAAGGAAGCTAATAAGAAATGCAGTTCTTATGAGCAGCAAATTAAAAGTTTGGAAACTGAGAGACTGAAAAACAGAGAGAAATATGAATGTCAAAAGGAAGAACTACCATTATGTGTACCAATACCAGTATCCACAATACCAGTGTGTACTAGTTCACCGGCTGCATCATCCATTACCGGCAATATAATGGACAGCGGCATACAAGCACCTGCGCAGCCTAGACCAGTGGATACTAGTTACGCGGCGGCGGCGGCCAGGAAAGCAGCGAATACGAAAATTGGTGATATCAATAGCAATGGCAATGATTGGATAGAAGTTAAAAATAAGAGGAGTAACCCCATAAAAAGAGGGGGCAATAATTCAATTGCTTCTTTAAAAGCAGTTGAACGTAGTAAATTTTTACATGTTTGGAGATTGGATAAATGCACTACAGAAGACAATCTAAAGGACCATATCAAGCAGATACTGGGCAACGACTCTGAAATCGTTATTGAGAAATTAAAACCTAAAACTGAGCGAGACTACGCCTCATTCAAGATTGGAGTTACTTTAAGTAATTTTGAGAAGCTTTGTGACCCTGAGGTGTGGCCTATAAATGTTGAATTTAGTGAATGGATTTGGTTTCGTCGCTCAACCAAAACCAACAAATTGGAAACCGAGTAGACATTTCAACATCTTTTATCAAAATGTTAGAGGACTTCGGACAAAGACTACACAAATTTTATCACTACTAGAATCATCAGGAGCTGATTTATGGGCTATTACCGAAACTGGCCTAAATGAAGGTATTCAAAACGCAGAATTCGTGCTTCCAGGATACCAAATTGTACGATGCGACCGGGCGGATGGGCGCAAGCAAGGAGGCGTACTTTTAGTGGCCACACCGCGGTTCGAGTTGCGACAAGTGGCGGTGCCAGGTGATATTGATGTAAACAGACACGTGTTTGAATTAGTTTGTGCTGCTGTTTATGTACAAAACCGTTTTTTATTTACTTGTTGTGCCGTGTACATTCCGCCGCGGGCAGACGAGGACGAATATATGTTGATGTTTAGTATATTAGAAAAAATATGTGTTAAATATAAAACTAATTTAGTTATATTAGGGGATTTTAATATGCAATCGTGTAATAAAAATACATCTAATTATTATGAATATTTCACGGCCTTTTGTGAGCTCATGCAGTATAATGCGGTACCTAACTGTGACAATAGGCAGTTGGACTATGTGTTGAGCGCGCGCAGTGGCGTGTCGGTGAGTGCGGCGGACGAGGGTCTGCTGCCTGTAGATAAGTACCATCCACCGCTTGCCGTGCAAATCGAGACAGGCGCCCGCGCGTTATCGCCGCCCCCCGCACCCTCTGCGCTTCCCGCATCACCCGCGTCGTGTACGCGATACTCACAATTCCAGATAAATAGGAAATTATGGAATTTTAATAAAGCTGACTTCAATCTTTTATATTATTTATTAACTAAAATAGATTGGAGTGAGATGTACGGTTTACGCGACCCGGACGAGATTTTAAGTCTATTTTATGATAAGATACATGCAATTTTCGATAAATGTGTTCCTGTAAAAAATGTTAATTTAATAAATAATAGAATCTACCCAGTGTGGTACACAGCTAAAATTATAAAGGATATACAGCATAAATATAGATTACATAAAAAGTATAAATCAAGTAAATTGCGTAGTGATTATGAGGAGTTTGCACGATACAGGGCGCGAGTTAAAGCCGAGACTGCACTAGCGCATGACCAGTACCGCGACCGCGTGCAGGAACACTTGGCTAGAGATCCGCGAGCGTTTTGGGGGTACGTAAGATGCAGGAAGCGCAATTCGAATCATCGGAAGATAATTAAAGACGGACGGGAATTATCGGAATACGAATGTGCTAATGAGTTTGCTCGGTTCTTCCAATCTGTATATAATTCGGAGCCTCCCGTGCTGAGCGTGGCGGCGGCGGGTGCGGGCGCGGCGCCGGGTGCATGGGCGCATCTCGGGCGCATGCGCCCCGCCGACGTGCGGCGCGCACTCGCACGTTTGCCGCCTAAGCGCTCTGCAGGACCGGATGGAATTCCGACATTTATTTTTAAGGATTGTCGTGCTGTGCTTGTGGAGCCGTTGTTACACCTATTCAACGTCTGTATCGAGTCTGCAAAGTTTCCTGATCGCTGGAAACTCACTCGGGTTGTACCCGTCCCGAAAGGTAGCGGAGGTTCATCACCCAGTGATTACAGGCCTGTGGCGGTATTATCCACCCCAGCTAAAGTGTTTGAGTCGACTATTCACAGTAGCCTGTATCCACAAATAAGCGCTCTGTTGTCCGACGCGCAGCACGGCTTCCGTCCTGGGCGGGGGACAACGGGGAACTTGCTGGATCTCATGACACAAATAGTACCAGCAGTGGATGTTACTGAACAAGTGGATGTGGCCTACTTTGATTTTAGGAAGGCGTTTGACTTGGTAGATAATGACATCCTTCTAACTAAGTTGGCTAGCGTGGGCTGCACACCGCACACATTGTCGTTTTTTGCCAGCTATCTACGAGACCGGTGTCAGTACGTTGACTGTAGTGGACAACTTTCTGAACCCTACTTTACAAGATCAGGTGTCAGTCAAGGTAGTAATTTGGGGCCTCTACTCTTTATTTTGACAATCAACGACCTGCCGAAAGTAGTTAAATATTCTACACCCTTATTATTTGCTGATGACTTGAAATTAGTACTTAAAATAAAGCGTAGGGCGGATCACGACATATTGCAGCAGGACATAAATAGGGTTTTGGAGTGGAGTTTTGAAAATAAGTTACATTTCAATGTGGCTAAGTGTTCTGTGCTATCGTTCAGCCGTGCGCATAACCCGAGCCATCATCAATACTGCATGGGCGAAACACCGCTGCAGCGTGTTTCTGAGGTTAAGGACTTGGGCGTGCTCTTCACTACCCATGTGCATTTTAGAAGACATATTACTGAGGTTTGCAAAAAAGCATACCGCAACTTAGGGATGGTATTACGGCTTGCAAACCAATTCACGAACATCAGTGCTCTAAGATCATTATACGAAGCCCTTGTTAAAAGTCATTTAGAATGTAATGCGGTGGTCTGGTCGCCTCATGAAGCCAAGTACAAAACAATGCTGGAACGTATTCAGAATAAATTTATTCGATTCATGTATTTAAAACAGTATGGTGTGTATCCTGGATATCCACTCTTGTATCCTACTCTATTTATACTTGGCATGATAGGTTATTACAATCTTGAGGTAAGAAGGGAAGTAGCTGTAGCCACTTACTTATTCAAAGTGATACGTGGTAAAATACACAACCCAAGCATCCTACAGACCATTTGGTTTTGTGTCCCTAATGGGTATGTGGGGCGGCGGCGGCGACCGCCGCTGCTATCGGAACCGATCCCGCACAGCAACCTGCTGCAGCAAGCGCCCCTCACGCGCGCGCTGCGGGCGCTCAACGCGGTGTCACAACACATTGATATTTTTGACTGTACTCTGAGTGAATTCACACAGGCCACTTATTGTGAAATGTCTTTTGTGCATAGTTAATAGATATAGATATGTTTGTTGTTATTGTTTGAATTACTGTAAATTTTTAATTTGTTCTAATAATTATTATTAACTACACTATTGTATTGGGTACTACCTGTGATGATAGTTGTAAGTTTTGTAGTAAATAAATAAATAAATAAAATAAAATAAATAAATATTTTGAACTAAGATTAAATAATGAAGCTCAACCCTAAGGTTTAGGTGAACTTTAAAAATTACCAACGCGATCACTCACAACAGCCACAAAAATATAATTTAAAAAACACATTACGCTTAGGAAAGGTATTTTGTTGATTTAAAATCGCATGTTTTGTGTAATCTTCGTTTAGTTAGGATACCGAATAAATATTGTCTATGGAACTAAGCGTGAAAGCGTCATATTTTATCGTACCTGCTGCCCTAAGCAAACAAAATGAGCTGCCATTTATTCTGATCGTGCACTCTACATAAGAATGAGTTACTGGGACGCTCCTACAACATCCCGAAGCATGTCGTCCCATTTTTTCTAGGTTTAAAGGGTTTACCTAGCAGATGTTTTTTTGATCTACATTAAGGATCTAGAAGTTTTTTGTTAATTTTTATATATCTAGATGTTCTATATCTATATCTAGATGTTATTATATATGTAGATGTGGATCTAGAAGTTGTTTTCTGAAATGTTGTAAATGCTTCGCCTATTTTTAAACGGTTTTATTTAGCTTGACCTGTTTATTATTTTGGTTTAAATTTAGTAATCCATAATTCAACCCTTTTCCTGTTGACAGATTGATCTGATATTGGGTACATAGCTTTAGTTCTGATGACAAAACCGTTTGACGTTAAAAATAATTACTTATATTATTTAAGAATAAAATTTCTTATTAATTTAGGTACTTATAAATACATTATTATGTTATCTGCATTAGACGATACCATTGGTTTAGCGATTTGGCGATTCATTAGCGATTAGTATCGCGGGTTGTGTGTGATCTACAGATATAATATATATTTCGGTTTTATTTCGAGTCAAGGCGTGTGCAATGTGGATTATATTAGGTCTGTAAGTTGTATTACAGGAATAATTCCTTGTGTAGGGCTATGTTAAAAAAATACTAACGTAAGAACTTTCGCTACTTTATAAGCTTTATTTACCATGTTTATATATTATTATATCCCGTTATTTGTATAAAAAGAAATGTTATGATCGTGTGTGAAAGAAACTAACTTTTTATCGATTGTAATAATGTGAGTTTCGAAGTCGAACCAAGTTCAAAACTTTTGGCACTCTTCGCTTCTGCGCGCGAATCTTGCGGTCAATGCGGTTGCCCCAGCCGACTTGCGCAATTTTATCTTTTGACATTTCAATATTGTCTTCGGCAAAACTAGCAAACTTGGTAATCGCACAAATCTAAAGGTCTTGTTGATCAACTAATCGGTATGATGCGGTCATAACAAATAGTTTGGTACCATTAATCTGTGGATGGGTAAATGTACCAAGTACAAGGGTATTATTAAGACCCATCACTAAAATCTATGTACATATCGATCTGACATGATACTGATCGTTCTAACATGAAACATTGAGCGAAAATAATGGCTTTTAGTACAAACATTTGGAATATGTTTATGTATAAACTTCAAAAAATTTGAACTTTGTCTTTTATCGCCAGAACAGGTTTGTTTCCAAGTATGGTGGTATTATTATTATGGTATGATAAGCTTATCACAGCTCGTTGTGGTTTCTACACACTCCAGTCCATTCACGGTTGTCTGAAAGAGATCGCCATGCCGCGATAAGACCGCCAATTATACTCTTCTCTGTTTTTAAGTGTTTATTTTAAATAGGTACATTTTTTTGGTGTGCAATAAATAGAATTTATATTTGTATGGTGTAAGTGTAGAAAAAATATCCTAGGATCGGTAGAATATGCGGGTTTAGTTAAGGGTCTTTTTACACCCCTCACGTGTATGGCATGTAGGTACGTCTCATTTCTCACCTCAAACTGTGCTCAAACGCTGGGGCTGGAAAATCACCCTTACAAATATAACCATTTCACGTTTTTCCTCTTAGTCAAAAGACTCGTATTTTAGTCCCGCTTTAAAAAGACCTTCTGCCATGATAACTGATGTCGTTTCCTTAATCCCACGTCTTGTTATCAAGACGCCTTAACGTCGTTCCAGGGCTTAACGACTAGCATTACTGTGCTGACGACATGGCGAGCACTAAAGATATTAGTTAAACCATTATATTCGATTACAGCTCATGTGTTATACAGAAGCCCTGTTTTATTTCGTGTGCTATACGTGTGTATAAATGGTACTAAACGTTTTTTTTTGTATTAACTTCGTGATATTGTAAAACTTTAATCTTGCGGCCTTTTTTTTTGTGGCCGGCGGGAGTAAAAAATGCCTTGCGGCCTACGACAGTGGTTCAAACTACGCCTTTTTAAACCCATACTTTAAACCCTGGTTTATTTCTTTCGATTTAAACCTCCGTATTGAGTTATAACATAACTGGTCGCTTGCTGGTTACCATCGCAGTGTGGCAGTAGGTGACAGGTTTTCACTTCTTGGTGGTTTGTTCAATAACTTAATAAATAATATTACAGTTAAGATTAGATTTAAAAAAAAATCAAACTCACTAAATAATTCTACTCCATTGATAAAACATCAATAATTATGTTTTTTTTTAAAATAGGTTAGCCGCTTACATTATCCCTCTCTATACAATACAAATACTTATAGCATTCTATAAATATTACCTAGTCTGGTTTTTCCTTTCTGACGTTAATGAAGATGTATAGTTCGAGTGTTACACTCCTTGATGTACGCCAGGGTAAAGTAGACATGGAAAATATACTTATTGAAAAAGATCCGACCTTCTGTTGAATTGAAACTTATGTGTAATAGAACTCTTAATAGTCCACTGAGGGGTTTGACTATGTTATTTTTCCTTTATCGCTGAAACTATGCAGTGTGATAAAGTAATATTTATAAATAACGGTAAAAATAGATATTATTAAGTTTTTTTTTGTCGGACATTTCCTGACATTTTTTTTTCATCGTATGGTTGATGAACAACCTGGTGTTAGAGTTAAATTGCCCGCAGGCCTCTGACATGACTTTATACAACGTTGAAAAATCTCTCAGGTGTGCTGGTTTCTTTACGATGTTTTTATAAAAAACACATGTTCGTGACATGTGTTTTAGACATATAATTATAACAATAGTTTTTCTTGATATAACAATAATAATATCTTTCGGTATAAAATTGCTCTGCCCTAAATTCCTTCAGTGTTTATTAGAACATTTTATTAATAAGTTTAGATATGAATACAAAGTATTCAAGGAATTCAGTACAACTAAGGTCCATATAAAGAATTTCCTAATTTATTGGACTATGTCAAGCTGTAGTAATATTTAACTTTGGTGACAAGGAAAAACCTTTTCTTAACAAGAAATATTTGCCACCCTACTTACTCCACAAATGAACAAAAATCCCTAATTATGAGTCCCTCTAAATGTCCCTTCATTAATTTGGTAAATGTTTGGTGGTGGCCTGTCACATTCTTTTACCCTCAGAGATGGCGGTTGCGGTTGTAATTTTGACTGACTTTTAAATATAGAAGTTTCTTCATAGTTGTCGTTATAGCTCACTCAGCACATAGCTGTGTGATGGCGATCATAGAGTAGCTATTTTAAATATAGGCAGTTGCTTACTAATAAAAAATATTTCACATCACCTCAAAAAATTAAAATCAGTAGCTTAATGCCAAAGTTATAAGCTTTTTCATCGAACCAATAAAACGCACTTAAAAATAAAGAATGAATTTCAAATTAGTGGCCTCTACAAGTCGAACAAACTAATGAGTATTAATGTTTTGTTGTGTAATATTCAAGTCGATGTCTCAGGTAAAATCCAACTGCTGTAGGTAGATAACTTGTAACACGAATACATACTAACGATAAGACTCTTCTATATACATTACATTTTCTATTCGTGATGAAAGATTCATGGTGTCACCGTATTTTATGTTGAATTCAAACATTCCCTTACGCACGCCGCAAGATATACTATTTACTTTCTAAATCTAACAGCGAATAGATATTTATTTCGTCAGCAGACGTGACGTAACGTAATGTATTTGTATGAGGAAGAAAAACAATTCCTTGGATTGAGTAATATCTAAGGTAACGTGTGTTTGTTTCTCGTTAGTACGAGTATGAGTTTTAGATAAATTACTGCAAATAATTATTTGGTATTTCAGTTAAAACAATATTAAATAAAAACTAAATCTATATAATACAAAAGTCTTTCTTAAAAATAAAACAAGGAAAAAACCTTGATCTAAAAGACCGCTACTAGTAGGCTACATCCCCAAAATGCTGGTTGCCTCGCTGAATACCTATACTCAGCCTTTGGGCTAGGTACAGGCCAGCATTTTGGTCACGAGTTGTCTTGACTAGACGCCAATCGGTCTTTGTAAATTTTCGGGGTCCCGGCCCCAACGATCCCAGCGTCTCAACCCCAAAAGGTACTAATAAAAATATTTCAGTTTACTATATTGTGCAGATAACTGATATAACGTGTTTTGAAAACAATATTGTTTTTCAAAGTAAGGAATTTTGCTAGAGAGAGATAGATTGTTATTCAACCCTTTATTTTCCACTTTGTGTTACAAAGGACTTTGTAACATTAAGCCAGGGTTGTGCCGAATTGAATATAGGCATCAAATAATAGTAATCGTACGGTCAGTGAAGTGAACCGGAGGCCTAAATGGCTCAAAGGCCGGGAACGCATCAGGGGGTAGCGAATTGCAAACTATATACTGACAGTTTTGGTGAGACGTAATATTTGTCTCTGTCCTTCCGGTAGAGTAAAAACGAGACACGTATATTACTTCTCATCAAACTGCTATTCACAAAGTTGGCATACTCGTACTCGTGCTTCTCGTGTTGCATTAAAAACAATTAAAAATCTGAAAAATTAGAATATACTTTGAAATATCACTTTTATTAATTTTTCAATAATGATAAATAACAACCTACCATCATGTCGTCAAATTTCGTGATAAGATAAAAAAAACAAAAAGTCATGTGAATTTTGTTTTTTATGAGAACATGGGGCTTTTGCAAATCTAATTCCAATCTTATTTTTACTACGTAAAAGGTGCAAATTTCTTTAAAATTGGCACGCGTTATTGCACCAAGGTTGCAATGAGTTCGCACATAAATTGGGATTGAGATTAGGTTCGTAGTTTAAGAGTAGCCTCCCAGGTCGGTTCTAGCGTTCATTCATTCAGTTGTGGGGTTAGTAGGTCGAAAAGAGTGGCTCTACACGTCCCGAGAATTGAAGCCTCCTACATTTTTAATGCTTATATTTGAAAAAATATATTTCGTGAGGGTTAGCATTTAATGACGTGAGGAAACGTGTAGTGGTGTAACGACAACTTTTTCTTGTAACAGCAAAAGTATTTACTAGTTTGAGTAGGTAAGATTTATGGTGTGACGAGCGCTAAGCATACCTAACCTTTGTTGTTAGTGTTTAGATTAGTATTTGCTAACTGCACTCACAGGAAAAAGAAAAAAATACTACATAGGTACGACAGTACCTGTTACTGTCAATCTAATTATGATTGCACTGCTGGGCAAAACCCTGATTTCCATGTCTTTTGATCCAGAGCCAGTGTAGATCAGTCGCTATGAGTTCTGTCCAATTCATCCCGCTATAGCTCTTGCATGGTCTGGTAAAGGTTAGCACTATCTACGCAGGAAAATTATTTTATCGTAAAAATGAACATTCCATTATTTCTGAGGATATTAAAAAAGAAAAGCGTTAGTAAAGCATGTAGATCAAAACAATTTTTTGCCAGCGCAGCGTATCCGTGGAATTTTCCAGAAACTAAAACCGTTTTTATTGATTTTAAATTTAAGAGCAATTTTTTATTATAACCAAATAATAAAACCACGGAAAATAGAAAGAATTACTCATATACGTAACAATATCTATTTATTAACACTAATATCTACGTGTAAAAGACTTACCTATATATAATCGAGGTTCACTCTTAAAAGCTGAAATTCTCTAGAGACCATTAGCTGACAAATTCCTTTCTATTTCCAGCTCCATATATCTAAACGAAAATATATTACTTAGTCAGATATTCAGCTGAATACATCAGAACGTTTACTCAGATAATGGTTCTATAAGCAGCGAGATTGGCCAACGATTGGTTTGGGCCTCTCCGCTTCAACTAAAATGGCTTGAGTGACTTCAAAACGGAACTCGGAGCCAATAGATGTACGGCTAATGGCATAGTCAACTTCGAAAGGGATGATAAGTGTTTTGCTTTTTATTTAGTTGAATGGGGTTCAAAAGAAGGGTCTTTTGAACCGGTAAGTTTTTTCAACACGTAACGGAAATGTGACTTCTTCATCGTGCATAGCATATTAAGGAACAATTTGTTGATAAAAGTGTTTAAATAGGACATTTTTATTTTCTTAAAATAAAACTTATTTCGACTCTATTTAATATTTATTAAATAGAGTCCAAAAAGGTTTTTAGTAAAAACTTAAATATAATCTCTTGTTATAATTATTTATAACTACTTATTATTATACTTATATATATGCTAGATAATAATTAAAGTAGCCCACCGGTATTGGATACAGGGTCCAAGGTGAGAGAGGTCCAGAGAGAAGAACCTCCCGACTATATGTGGCGTGTTCAAGAGTACTGCCTTCTGATTCACGCCCTTGAATCCTGGATCCAACGGGACCCTCTTTATGTATTGATTGAGGCTATTAATCCAAGGGCTGAAACGACTATCGGCGCAATGACAGCTGAATAATTAATTAATATGGAATAATATTTAAAAAAACAGTGTTTATATACTTTATACAATTACGAAACCACCTTTTGGTAAGTGGTTTACCTCTCGTGTTGCCGATTGTGGTTTACAGTTCGGTGAAGCACACCGTATACATTCTCCGACCTAAAGATTATCATTTTTTTATTCTCAATGCTAATTTCCTTTTCCCTGGAACAAATTAATATCAAATGTATTATATTATTATCATAAAAATATAATATAGGAAACAGAAAAAAGTTTAACCTGTTTTAAATTGGGGATTTACACCTACACATAAATTCTTTTACAGTTAGACTACGACCCATGTCAGATTGCATTAGTTTATTTCAGTTTGATATTTTTCTTTTAGAGCAGCTTTGATCTAATTTCCGATACCGGGATGTTTTCGAGAAAATTCGATATGGCATCGAAGTGCCAGAGTGAATCCCGCGTTCGTTTGTTTAGGATGCCAGCAGCTGCGTCCGTGTACATGCCCTATATAATTCGGAGCTACGTTTAGCCTCGCATATATACGTTTATTACTTTATAAAGCATTAATCTCAGCGTAACGAGATTATATTGTTAGTTATTAGTGATGTTAACTGTCTTATTACAAACTTTTATTTAACTTGTAATGTTTGTATGTTAATATGTTTAGCTAAAATCTTGCAAGCTGAAATTAGAATCACTTCCTCTCATCCTACGAAGATGGATTTTTACATGTTGATTCAGTTCCGATGACGATGCATTTTTATAAGCTCATGCTTGAAACGATATCCATGATTAATTCCAGTTAGCACAGTACACAAGTTTTAATATTCCAATAGAAAAGATTGGTTTAAGGATTTATTTAAAAAAAACTTATCAGGGAAAAAAATATTTAAATATAAAAAAAAGGTTTTCATACATAAAAATGGTCTAAACAAAAATTAACTTAATAAATTATAAATGTTGTCTTATTAATTAAATTTGTAGAGAAGATTTAAATAATGATAGAAAATATACAAAAGTTAACATCCTTATTATAAGCCTTATTGTGATACGTAGATCTATATACATACGTACACACAACAATGATAAAAGTTAGATACATTCGGTTTAAAAGGAAAATCATATTTATTCCATTGAAATAAGGTGTTAGAGAGTGGTAACAATAATGTATCGTTGACCGCACAATGTGTGGTACTTCCCATCATCATTATCTGCTGTATAATCCTACCCTATTAAGGAGAGTCCATCATTCTATCGCTTCAAAGAAAACATCAACACTTAATACATATCAAAATATGGTTTCGATGTATAAAAGAGATAAATAAGATGAATGGGAGTCCCTCCGGGTTCTAAGGGTGCTCCATTAGAAGTAATGATATAAGACGTCTTTTTGAAAATGTATGTTCTATGTATTTATCGCTGTAGAACTAGTGATGTTCAAGACAAATATATAGGATAGGAATAATATACTACAAACTATTTTTTAAGACATGCTATTTTTGCGCTATTATCTATACTAATATTAAAAAGAGGTAAAGTATGTATGTATGTAATTATGTATGTATGTTAGGGGTAATCTCTGGAACTACCGATCCGATCCTAAAAATTCTTTCACTAATAATAGGAAGCTACTTCATCCCTGAGTGCTATAGGCTATATTTAATTCTGAAAAAAAAATAATTAATACGGACAAAGTCGCGGGGAACATCTAGTTACATATAAAGCAAACTAGAGCCTGATGCGATGCGGTGACGTTATCAAAGTTATCTTGCAGTGCGCTAAGTCGAGCGATGACTATAATCTCACAGTGCACTAAATTTCGTAGGGCAGCCAGCGCAGCGTACTGTACAAGAAAGCGTACGATGACTGCCATTCGCGCTCACCCCGCTAGGCTCCGCTATGCTAGTTTGATAACAGCGCACATACGTAGATTTCAATGATTTAGGCGGCCAAAAATATTTTTTGCTATAAATTACAAAATGAAATTAAAATAAGCCTTGTTTGATCCAAAAAAATATTTTTCATTAAGAAACAACATTTTTATACATAAAAATTGCATTTTTTTTTCAAAAATATATAAAAAAGTTTCATAATTTTTTTTTTCTAATTAAATTTTTAATATTTAAAAAAAATCGAAGTATTCTAGTAAAATAAACTACTGTAAATCTATTTATATAATATCATCGTCACTTTGAGAGCATTCCTTCATATTTGGTTTGGCAGACATCAACAGTTCTATTGTTTCAGGAAGGAAAGCTTTGCGAGAAGCTATCTTATTTTTTCTCCTGGAGCTGATCAAAGGGTCCGATATTAATAAAAGCTTATTAAATACATCTAAATTGCATTCCTTTCTAGAAAACTTTCTAGCAAAGTTAAGCCAGTATGACTGGAAATGCTTGTACCGAGCTTCTGCTGCCTCCTCAGATAACTGCGAATTGCTTATAATTTGTCCACCATGCATCAATATTTAATGCATTGTCGAAGACATTGGATGTCATCCATACAGCTCCACGTACAAATTCCTAGCCTATATTATGAATTAGTCATTTCTTTGAAAACTGAAGCATCTCTTTGCCCAGTATTTTGTAAAAACCGTTGGTGCATCGTGAATAATGATGTCATGGCCTAAAGTTCTACGGACTTCTTCCGTTTTTCTTCTTTTAATGCGCTCACCTAAATCTTTATACGATTTACGTGGTCTACCTTGAGAAGAGAACAACTTTAATGGAATCACGAATGTTCCTTCTAACCAATCTCTGTTGTTTTTTTAAAAAAACTTCTTCGTGTTTACTGATTTTCGTCAATCTTTTCTTGGATTCGGTTCTCATATAAGAAAACCTTTGCTTTAAAACAGTTTTTACCATTTTCTATGTCACCATAACGCTTCAAAAGAAAATTTCATAATATTCGGGGTTTTCACTGAAAATTGGTAAAATTTGCCTTTTTATCTGGTCAAACAAGTAGTCCCGAGTCAGTACTTTAGTACTCAAAGCACCAAACAGACCTAAAACGAAAAGTAAATTGATTAAATACAAAATAGCACTAACATTCTATTTTGCTGAATTTTGACTAAAATATTCAAATGCTCTTGATTTTCAAAAGCGCGGGTTTCCGCGGCTAATTTTCTTGCTTTTTTATAGCACAATATGTAAAGTATTGAAAAATAAAGAAATTATTGCTCGGACGGACCCGGAAGGTAGTTAAAAGACCTCATTAAAATTAAAAATACAAAAAAAAACTCAATTTTGATAGACCTATCTTTGACAATGAAAAAGTGTATCAAGGAAAATGAAAACCAAGTAAATAACTATTGGAAAACATAGCTACTTACCTAAATTATTGTAATCCATTACTTTCACACGAAAACAGTCATTTTTTAAACAAATATGCACTTTACAAAAGTTGCAAGTTTAGGAGCGTCGAGAAAATACATGTACACGTTAAGAGATTATTGAACTTTACAATACTTGAGGATAATCTTTTGCGCATCGTAGAAAGTTAAAATGGGTACCATTGTATTCCTAAATCTATGTACTATCCGCGTAAATGGTTAATTTATCATTAGATTGTTTTTCGGTAAATGGGCTTTTGGCCGCCTAAATCATTGAAATCTACGTCTGTGCAGCGTTATATTAGCAAAGTTAGAGCCGATATAGCGTACGTAGCGTGTTAAAATGAGAACATATATCTTACCTTTGTCATAACAAAGCAAAATGCTATCGAAACAATATATATTTAATGTAATACGTCACAATAATGGATACTATAAAAATAATTGGAGTCAAAATAATGGAACACAATTCAGTTTGTGGCCATAATTTATGTTTTTTCTCCTATTTTGAAAACGATCTATTT
Organism: Protodeltote pygarga; assembly: GCA_936450705.2. NCBI lineage: Eukaryota > Metazoa > Arthropoda > Insecta > Lepidoptera > Noctuidae > Protodeltote > Protodeltote pygarga. The sequence continues at coordinate 12,180,784 of OW388251.2, forward strand.
ACGACATACCTGTTACTGCGACTAACTTCTGCGACTAAAATATTTATGAATATCTTGAGCGAATATCAGTGATAGTCACAACCGACGACGACTACCGTAAGCCAATCACTTACCAACTGAGGTAGGATTGTCCTTAAGGGACTTACTTATAAGACCTACTCTAAAAGCTCTCGACCGTTTGAGCTCCTGTTCTACATACCTTAACATTACAGCTGTATTCTCTGAAAGGTCAAAGATCAGGTTAAAGATACATCTCTGCTGCTACAAAACATTGTAAGGAAATGTTGACTCCGAGAGTTATTCAGATGAACTTTTCAACTTGTGAAAACTGTTACTCTACTACAGTAGTAGGTACAATATTTCGACGAGCATGTTCGCCAATTTTTTAAAACAATCACATAATTATTGGGGTGCATTGTCAGCACTTTAAGATAAATACCACCTAATATTATTTTGCAATAAAAAATTAAGAATTTATAAATTAATAAAAATAAAAACCCCCGACACAGGAAACCCTCAAATTTTTTTTAGCTAAGAACACATTTTTAGCTCAAGTTACCTTTTAGATACAAAAAAAACTAAATGAAAATCGGTTCATCCGTTTAGGAGCTACAATGACACAGACACTGATACGCACGTTAAACTTATAACACCTTTTATTTTTCGTCGGGGGTTTATTAAGAATTTATTATTGTGGGTCTGATTTATCATTTTGATTGGAGGCGCGTGTTTAATTTAGTTTCATAATTAAGTTCACATAGAATCGACCCCCATTGTTAGGAGAATTCTAATATGTCAAGTGCTAATTGTGAACGTAATTAGCATAATAATAGTTCGTTAGACTATGCGGACATGAGAGTTACAAATTGGCTTCAGAATAAGTTATTAGAGATGATAAAGTACTATTTATGTGATATTTTAGAGTTATTACGAGAACTAATTGGGAATATGCATTTTGAGTTTGTAATGTGGAAATTTATTTGTCGTTGGTTGACGTCGACAAGTCGACCGCGACGTCTCTAGACGTCTATACATCTCTTTAGATATATTTTTGTATACTTACATATGAAAGGTTCTTTATTCCCCGGCGGCATGTAATAATTGATTTTGAATTGTTTCTCTACTCTCTAATTTATTTATTTATTTTATATGCTTGCTCTTATAGTCTTAAACAAAGCGTATAGAAAGCCAATTACAATATATGGTTTAAACCTGTTATTTATAAAAAAAAGTACACTTAAAACACGAATACAAACAAACATTGAGAAAAACATTAACATTACACCAAGAAAAAAAAATGTATTTATTAAATTGCGTATCTATAATTTTAAAAATGTATTATTGTATTTGTAAAATACTTACCCTCTCCAAAAAGTTCAGTAGTAAAAATGTGGTTCATTACAGGCCTCGGCCGATCGCCGCTGTGGCCGCGCAGACATATAACGATAAATTAAATATACAATTTTGTATCTGATTGAACCCTGGCAACTTATCTGGTATTTCTGGTACATGAAGTCATGCAAACACATTAAAATATATCTACTTCCGATTTTTATATAACTAGTTATAACTTTAAACAAGGTTTTTAACTCCCAAAGAAATCTGATCGAAGAATTACGAGATTTTGAATTGGGGATCATAAATTTGCACTGATAAACTTCTGGGACTAGTCTTGAACTAGCAATGCCAATTTTATTTTATTCTTTTTCCTTTTTACAAGAGTTTCTTATGCTTAAATCAACCAGGAAAAGTGAGCGCGTTGGTACAAGCGTCCGAACGTTGCAATGAGTTCGTATATAAATTGAAATTGGATTCATATTTCAGGAGCAACCCCCTTCGAAGCAAACTGGTTAATACTTTTTAGGATAAGATCAATAACTGTACTCGGATTCGGAAATCAAATCGTATTGTTTTGTAACTTTAGAATTATAGGTTTTGCCTATTAGTCTACATAATCTATCGGTCTTCTGTTTTCCCGCTTTTTCTATGTTATAAAGGCAAAACAACTGAGATATACCATAGTTAGTCAACATCTTGCTTGTCCTTGTGTATATTCATATTTACACAAGTAAATGATCTCCTGACCTCCTTGTCCTTGACCGTACAAATAGCTTTTGGTGAGGTTTCTGTCCGTCCGACATCTTTTGTTTGATCGTAGAAATATTGGTTTTTCTTTGAGGTTCATTCGCTCGCACCTTACTATTTTTATAGGGAACCAAAAAAAAGAATATAAACTTTTTTCACGTATTATGTGAGTTATAAACTGTATGCTAACCGACATTTCTGATGAGGTCATCTCTATCTGGCGTTGTCCCGCTTAACTTTATTTGCGGCTGTTCATAAAATAGCGCTCGTATAAAACTGTGGAAAGCCTACTCGTAACTATAATATAAAGGCATTAAAGGCATCATAAAGCCGTCCAAAAACAACGTGAAGATGAGTGCGAGTTAAAAGATAAGTATTATGGCTTATATACTCGTATATATAGTAAGAGTATATAATATAGTATTTATAGTAAGAGAGATCTTCTAGCACTTAAATGCCAAAGATAAATAATATTTTTTCTTTATCGCATGGTTGATGAACAACCTGGTGTCAGAGTTTAAACCCATAGGTCTCCGACGTGGTTTGACACACCATTGAAAAATCTCTCAGGTGTGCTGGTTTTCTCACGATGTTTCCCCTCACCGTTTTAGCAAGTGATCATTAATTTCTAAAATGACCTAAATCGGAAAATCCAGAGGTGTGTGCCTGGGTTTGAAACTTACCTTTGACTTAGCAGTTCACAGTCTCATCACTAGGCCTATCAATCGCCACCATAATTAACACCATAATCAAAATGCTAGAATGAAGAATTGCTAATACTAGCAGTCTAAAATCTTATTCATCGTATGGTTGATGAACAAAGAAAGAAGAAGAATATTAACAAAAAAAAGGTATAATATCTATTATATATCAAATACATTTGTAAATTTCAACCTACAAACCCTATATCTGCAAATACATTCATTTTCAACGTACAAATCCTACTAGTGACCCCAATTCTCTATCCCAGATTTCATTGCCAAGACTAACACCAGCGTTAGCGGGAAAAGAAGCCACAATAGCGTTATAATAGGGCACATTGTACTCAGATTAAACACTTCAGTTAAGTGGAGATTCGAAATTTGCTAGCTTTACATTAACAAGGCTTCTATTGTTCATACTTCAGTGGTTGCTTTTCTATGCTAATTTATTCTGGTCTATCCTCTATTGTACGATATTTTACAAAGCTTGAAATTGTACGATATTGTAATAATGCTGACCGATTGTTGAATAATATTATAGTACATATTATCTGCTTAAATACGAAGAACAGTGCAATGCATAAGTAGTTATATACGAGTCGTGATAGATAGGTTTCAGGTTTGAACCCAACGCGATCTGACCTTTCGTAAGTTATGTGCGTATTAAAAATTAATTATCTCAAGTGTGCTGGTTCCTCACGATGTTTTCCTTTACAGTTTAAGCAAGTGATACCTAATTAATTTCTAATCACATAAATCTGATAAGTCAGATGTGATCTGGGTTTCAAATCTAAGACCTGGCAATCCAACGGTCAAACCACTAGACTATTAGTGCTTAACAAGAAAGAATCTATTGATTTGTCTTGTGATGAAAAATATCGTTAGAAAATTAGATTGGACAGATGCGTTTTTGCAAACAGTTTGCAAAACGTCTCTCTATTCTTTGCTTATCTCCTGAGTTAAACGTCCAGACATGTGTCTTCCGACTAAACGCGGAAGGCCAAATGGTTAACTAATGCCATGTCGTCTAAAATGGCGATAACGTAGACAAGAATCCCATTACAGACCAAATAATATGACGTATTGGCCGTAAGCATTCCGTAGGCCGTAGAATGACATGGTGTACCGTTTCGGTGAACATTTGCGATGTCAGTAAGGAACCTCACGTAACTTATCTATCGCGATTGCCTCACCCTCATCAAATATGATACCCTAGTCGACATCAATACCTTCTTTATGGTAAATATACTATGAATAAAAAGTTTTTTTAGTATTCATCACTTAGAGTATATAATAAAGTATAGAGCAACCCTACAGAAGTATGAATCGTGAGCATGGGTATGAACAACTCGGCCGCGTCACGAGCTCCTGCCGCGATCATACCTCAATCGACTGCTGTTCATCTAGGCTACACCAAAGTTAATAGTTAATCCAAAGTTACATTTTAGCTTATAACATGGTGTCAAATTTTGCAAAAATAAATAGAAAATATAATTTAAAAAATGATATTTTAACATTTCAATGGTGAAACCTGCTTACGCTCCCATAAAGCAATGTTGTTGACGTTATCACTAGATTTTTATATATACTCTAAGATTCATCCTGAATCTAATTGTAGGATGGATTGTGTTACTACATATTTTTTAACTTTCATTGCTGTGTGAAAAAGAATGTGATCTTATCCAGAGCTCGTAAATCCTGGCTTCGATTATCGTGCTCATGTAGGCCAACTGTCGTCGTTTATCAGAATAGCAAACTTGTATACAACCTGTAATTTTTTTCAATACAAACATACTTAAGAATAACTGTTTTTATATGTATACTTACACGTTTTTATACTAAAGTAATAGGTTTTACACATTATGAAAAATGTTTTGTATACTAAAAAACAATTAAAAATTAGGCATCAAAGAACAACCCCGATTCGCTGTCCTCGGGCAGCGTGGATTGACATGCTAAAGGGAAATTAATTCAGCATAGTACCACGTTCACCTTTGCCCCTAAATGTTCTGCATGGCCCAAAATAATAATTAATCAAATAATTTATTTCGATATAAATATAATTGAATAACCTCGCAAATAATCCTTGGACGTCAAGTCCAGCATCTACAATTTACATTGTTATCAAGAATATGCAGATAATTAATTGGCAATTACAAAGGTAGATAATCATAAGGAACATAATTCAACGACACTACTAATTTATACCATTAAACTGAGAATATCATGAATCTCTTAGCCATAAATTATTCCTAGTTATGAATATCTGATCTAAGCTATTCCAATCAAAATTCAGTTAATATAAGCACTAAAATTAGCCCCTATTCCACTGCAGGGTTTGAACTCAGATTGGGATTAGAGAGAGTCCACGACGCTCTGGTTTAAAACAGGTTTATGTTAGAACACAATTCAAAAATGTTATACAGGGGTCAAAGTTTTGCAAAAAGGCCTCCCATAAATTGGATGGGACGATGTAGCCACACCGCGTTTTTTGCAGATAGGTTATATTTTTTTAGAAACGTTTCTACTCTTTTATTTCTTTCTGCATAAAACATCCAAACGAAAACAAAGGGCTGGCGGGATTCATCCATCGATTTGTTTAATGTAGGTTGATATTGAGAACATATTCACGTATCGGTTTCACCATTATTATCTATACGAGTATGTTTCCTTTCTAGTAGAAGACTGTACGAGTACTTAGATTACAATTAAAGAATATTATAATATAATGTTCCGGAACATGAAGACGCTCGACATGAACTGCCACAAGTAGTTACCTATCTCATACTAACGTTAATATTCAGCAGTTCTTAAAATCACTGCTACGAGTATTTTGTAACTCATATTTAGGAACGTTATCTTTTCAAAAGGAGGGTTTTCTTTCATCGGGGTTATAATTAGCTGTTACTTTTTATGTTTGTGTACTGTGTCACGATCCTGTGAACTATTCATTAGTGCTGCGTTTGACGTGCCTACGACTTCTATTGATGCTGTGTGACGATGCCACTTTCCATTGCCAGTGTAATTACATTAAGTAGGCTTTACGCTTCTGAGTTGATTAGGGATTGCAAAGTAGAAGTTGTATACTTCATTCTCAAAATTAAGGCTTGTTTACTATTGGACAGCTTCTCGATAATTATCGTCCATGAAGTTCTACTACATTTTATCGCTTCGAGAATCTATGCTTGAGTGAATCAGTCTTTTGCAGATTTTATGCTTGTAACTTACTTACTTACCTAACTTAGTTTGTAGAAATAATAATGCATCTGTAATATTTATGGTTCACGAGCACGCGTTTTATTTTTAATTTAGGCAATTTAATAAGAATTTTGAAATATAATTTACGTGTACTCGTGAACTTAAACGTTAAGGCATGTCTCAATTGTAACTAACCAAATTATTTTTCAGAAAGTGACAAACTATAAGTGCCAATTAGTTATTACGAACATTCGTAACTAATTTTCCGTAGTGTCTATACTGAAAACACAAAAGTGCTAGAAACAAAAGAGAATAACAGAAAAATACTGCAAAACTTCGCACCAAGTTGACAAACTGTGTTAAAACTGAGTGACAAACGGGACTGTAACATGAAATAAAAGACTTTAGACCCATTGTAATGTCAGTGAATAGCAGCGTTATTGGTGCAAAAATGCAATGGGCTGGTGGGGGGGCGGGGGGCATTCTGATTGGCTGTCACTGTGATTCATTGCATTCGATAGTAAACTTCCATTGAGGTTGGACGTCTGAACGCCAAAATGTCAGCAGGTAATTTATGATGATCTTTTATTTCCTATGTGAACTTTCTATTGAGAATGAAGATAGTTTAATGTCAAAAAATAATTGGAATATAATATTGGCTCGATTTTTTAATAACAAATTACAAAATTTAAAGTGTCGTTGATTCAAATAATAATCAATCGACACAAAAAATAATGACATAACGTCTATTCTGTAATTTTAATCTGTAATTTGCAATTCAACAATATTAATTTCGTCTTTCAGATCACGAAACTAATAGCAAAATAACAATAGGTAACTATACGCCTATACTATGTTGGTGTTGAATTTTCATACTGATTTGCTCACAGGTGTCATTTCTCAAGCAGGGTCGGCAGTGGCCATGATTGGCGCGAACCTCCGCTTCGGTTCGGCGGGGGCTACCAACTCCTCGGTCGTCAATAACACGAGGCACTGTCCGCCAGGTGGAGCCGCTAGCGCCGCGGCCCTACTTGCCCTCTCTGGCTTGGGAATGTCGGCCAATTTGGCGCTCATGGCAGTTATACTCAGCAAAAAACAGTTGCGAAGGTGAGTGAAATGGTCGACATTTTGAAAAAAAAAATTTGATTGTTTTGGTCGAGTATAATTTAGAGATTGGGGTTGACAATCAAGGGACATCAAGGTCAAGGGTAATCAAGGGGATCAATCACAGAGTCAGACATTCAAGTAAAATAATAATATGTGTTTCTTTACTTGGATTAGATATTTTTTGTAGTCTATTTGTGTAGCTTCTCAGGTCTAGACGTCACAGAAATTTAAATAAGACCATTCAAATGATATTACAAAAGATAAATCTCGATAGCCGCCTACATAAGATATATCTAAGGCATCCAAAAAAATATTATCAAATATTGTCGAGGAAAAAAAGAAATCATAAATCAAACCGTAATACTTTGGAAGAAATAAAAGCTATAAATTTCAGCGACCATTTCGATACGAAGAATGAGAAAACAGGAAAAAACGAATGTTTGTCATTATTCAAATGTTGCGCATTTTACGAGAAGCTGTGGTTCGTTTATAGCTGCCGAAACATGTCTTCAACAGTTAACTTAGTACATATTACGATAATGTTAATGTTATTAGTCATAATAACGTAGCTGTGTTACATTTGTGTTATTGTTGCGGCAGCGATCGGCGCCACAGATAGAGCACGTCTGTATTCGGGACCACGAATTTCATTCCGAGACTGAATCTGCATTTGTATGAGGCCAATCTGATAAGTGTTTAATAAAGGTGCCAGAATTAAATCCAATTTCAAGTTAAGTCGTTCCAAAAAAAAAATTCTTGTACAAATGGAATTGGAAAGGTTCGCACATAATTACATAATTCTAGTCCCGTTTTTACGAAAGACATCTAATAAGTCCAATAGAAAGATTTTATAAGAAAACGGTAGGGAAAACGCTGTCCATTAAAGAAGTTTCCTTGATAAGATCTTTATTTCGATAAGCCTTAAATCTTGTAACTGGGTTGACAAGTTCTTTTCTAATTTTTTTAAAAACATTTTTGCGTATTAGTGTGTCGTACATTTAGAAAATTACATTTAAGCTGTTTTTGCGACAAGCAACTAGTCACTGCAAATTTAACACCGTCAATATAATCGGAGTGTCGTGAAATAATCAAACAGTTAGTGGTGAACCCGCTAATAGTTAATCTTTGACACTACTGATTAATAAAGGAAAACATCGTAAGGAAACCTGGACTTAATTGTCTGAAATTGCCAACCTTCTCTGTATGAGATAGCCTATAGTGGAACAGTTACAGGCTGATTTATTTATTTATCAAAAATCAGTCATGGTAAACATGATATTAAGCATATACTATCTATCCATTACAAATTAATTAAAACTTTGCTTTTTCCTTTGGTAGGTAAATACCAAGTGTAACTTTTTCGTGCAAAACATTAAGTAAAAGCACCTCATCTCTAGAATAACAACGAAAATGTACGGGAATGTCTGGTCATCAAATATGAACATAATAAGATGAGTCTCTACAGAAGTCACTTAACTAGAAATTACATGCTATATATATAGGTATAAGAATTATCCATTACCCAATTTTCTTTGAGTACCTTTATCCACTCAAGATAAAAGATAAAATATCCAGAAAATATGATTTACACCAGAGGGATCTCAATTTACTGCGAAATTAAATTACGACTCACTAGCAGTAGTAATTCGATAAGATAGAATCTATTTGATCGGATTCGAAGGTGTCTTTAGATAAATTCGTTCATCTCGAATTGAATCGTGATAAACTTCTTAAATGTAAGGTACCTATAAATGTCAAACCTTTCGTAACCTAGAAAACGAATTGTATTGCATTTGAATGGAAATTCGTTTAATAAGAGTCAAAGCAGACGAGCTACTTTTAACATCGGTGATCGGCGATTTTGTGACTGGATCGATGCTGTATCGCGTTTTGCCGACTTTCTACGTATCTATCGATGTTTTGATTGGGTGAAGGAAGGATTGGGAAGCGAAGTAATTCTACTGAATCGCTGTGACAGACGTTTATATTTGTAGTTGTAGCGTTCAGACGCAGCATCGAATTTTCGAAAAGCGACTAAATGGCTGTTCGCCGATACTAAGAGTAGTTAGTCTGCTTTGGCCCTTAGGTTTCAAATTTATCTAAATTGTAATCTTGATTTCGTGACTCCAAAAGATAAATTGGCCCTGTGAAATTAATCCTGTTTAATTAGAATACAGATCTATTTTAACTAACAAATCCGTAGGTACAGCTATGCTTATTTCTTTAATCTTATTCTTTGCCACGAATATGGCGGAATGATTTGCATATATTTTTTAATAACTGGCGAAATATGAAAGTGAGTTGCGAAAAATTATAAAAATGGTAATCGTTGATGATAAAGCTTTTGCCCGCAGCTTCACTCGCTTTGAGAACAGACCAGAATTTAAAGTTTTCATTGTGTATATAGAGGTCAAGGTGTGTGCTAAGTGTCATCCAAATCCGTTCTACGGTCAACGCGTAATTGAGTTACTATAATTAAAAACCTTCATTTTTTATCCTTTTCTTTTATTGATGACCCTAAAGCACGCACAAGGCTTCTTAATAAAAACAAAACAAAACCAGCAGAACCATTATGTGTTTGCCTATTTATATATAGATTTGCAAAGTCTTCTCAGAGTAACTTTGTAAAGACCACACTGCCCTACCCGAGTTGCCCATGTCATAATAGTATTCGAAAGTTGTAAAGGTAATGGTAAAAAAAAGGTAAGGTATGTTTGAACGGGCTAATTCCAAACTACCAGTCCAATTTGAAAAAAAAATCGGGTTCGAAAGTCCACTTTTGAGGAAGATTATAGGATTCAAAATTTCATACAGATAAAGTTACGTGCGGTGCGACAGATAGTTTTATAAGGATTGAGTCTTATTTATATACAAAACAACGCTTTGATTACTTTTACATCATTTGAGTCAGTTTAGTTACCATAAGAATATCGGCGGTGTAGTATTTTAATAATATGGTTGCCTTAATTGGCCTTGGACTAGTTTAATGGTTCTGGATTTTCTGATCTAAATTTATTTACCTGTGCAAGACTAATTTAACAAACTTTTTCTTTCTTTCTTGATTTCAAATAACTTTTCAGACTAGTTCGACAAGATTGACAGGATGGGGAGGGAAAAAGGTTTCGAGACTTACTATTTTCGTCTTGTAAGCCTGCAGCGATCAGAGATATGTATAGATCTGAAATCTGAAGAAGATCGAGACCGGGTTACATTTAACAAAATGTACCAAAACCTTTTTAGTCCAATCTTCGATATACTCGTAGGAGAGTGTTTTTGTTACGTTATGTTTTATATTTTATTTTAAAGCCTACGTTTTTTTCATTGACAGTTAACTATTGTGAGCTAGCTTCCATTTATTTTCACCATAAGAAGAGTGTCCCCCGAGCGAGCTAAAAATTATTAATTTTGGGGATAGGTTAAGTTTATAGACGATATGATGGTGTAGGCACCCCTCGCCCCTTTGATTTTGCCCCTAATTGGCTTCGTGTACTCATTTGCCCCTTTGGTGTTTAGATAGGCTCGCTCGACCCCGATTTGTTATTAAGTTAAAAGTACAGTCAGAAACATCAAGCTTTTGTAATAAACTATACACAACTACCAGGAGACCGAAATGTATTGGAACTTACTATAACGGTAAAAATACAGGTCTTGAATTTAAATCATACCAGGAAACCAGATATGAATTGGAACTTACCTACTATTTACCTGAATAATGGTAAAAATACAGGTTTTTAAATAAAATTATACTTGGAAATCAGAAATGAATTGGAGGTAAAAATACAGGATTTGAAATTAAATGATACCAGAAAACCAGAAATAAATTGGAACTTTCTATTTAATTAGCTCTATAACGGTAAAAATACAGGGTTTAAATTTAAATCATACCAGGAAACCAGATACGAATTGGTACTATTTACCTGAATAATGGTAAAAATACAGGTTTTTAAATAAAATTATACCAGGAAATCAGAAATGAATTGGAGTTAGCTCAATAATGGTAATAATATAGGTTTTGAAATTAAATCATACCAGGAAAGCAGAAATAAATTGTATTATATTTTTACCATTATTGAGCTGGTACCAATTCATTTCTGGTTTCCTGGTATCATTTAATTTCAAAACCTGTATTTTTACCATTATTCAGGTAAGTTCCAATTGATTTCTGATTTCCTGGTATAAAATATTGACTAATTACAAAATACCCCATTAATAAGTTAGAAAGAGATGGCATACAAATAATGGCTTATGATAGCAAACCCTTTTTTGGGAAGCCTATTTATTGTCTATTAAACCTATTCTACTGGGTGCGCCAGGTAGCAAAAACAGATAGGTACATGATTGTGATGGGATTACGAATATAGTAATTTAAATAGGTTATCAAATCGAATCTATTCTTATATACACGATTTGATAACCTATTTAAATTACTTAGGTAGATAGAAAAGTAAAGCACACCTTCGTGTCGCTGCCTTTTGCGACGGACGGTGTGTTTTCACTTTTCTGTCTGACGGTACTTTTTATAAGAAATTTTAAATGAAATGAGGCAAGAGGCGATTGAACACACCAAAATAATTAAAAAATAATAAAATATTACTCGCCCCTTCACAAGGGTCGAACGGACCCATCAAAACGGGGCGAATGTCACATTTTTCTAAAAAGGGCAAAATCTAAGGGGCGAGCGGTGCCTACACCGATATGATTGGGGTAATAAGAATTTGACTTCCCACAGAGTTCAATATTCATTTTTCAATAATAATTTACCATTATAAAATGCGGCATGAAAGAAATTGAATATCTCTTTTTTATTATTGTTAATGACTCTTTTTAAAATATTTATATATTTGACCTTAACACTTTGACTGCCAGACAGCAGACACAATGCAAATACCATCTTAAATTTTTGAGTTTTTTAATATGAATAAAAGGTACCTATTATAATTAATGTAAGCGATTATTTTGTAGCTATACAAATTGCCTAGCATTAGTAGTAGCTGAAATAACTATCATTTACCTGTTTGGTATGGAACCCTAAAAATATATCCGTTTGATGGTTATTTTCTTTTTTTAAGGACGCTACCTGCGGGTGACAGTGATTGAGAGGAGTACTTACTCTGACACCTAGGCGAGATTATTGATATTTTTTTGCATTTTTATGAAAATGAATAATTTGTAGGTATTTAGTGTAAATAGTTAGTAACTGCCTCATTGGTCTAGTAGTAGCAAGCGCGACTGCTGAGCAGATCCTGGGTTCGATAAAAAGTCTAGTCAGGCTAAGAGTTATTTGGTTTTTCCTTTAGGAAATTCTCAGTAGCAGCACGGAGTCTGGAATTGTGCCTGGTTAACGGCACTAGCTCGCCCCGTATTACATGGTATAGCCTAGCCGGCGAAACGTGGATATACTGCATATACCTCTGCCTACCCCTCTACTATACTGGGGAATACAGGCGTGAGTATGTGTTATGTTTGTAGTTAGTTATCTAAAAGGAAAAAAAATCACACACACATGTTTTACACACGTAGGAATATAAAGAACCTTATTATTTAAAAAACGTCTTCACGTATCAACCTTCTTGTAAAGTAGAGCGAGTTACCGTAGAGTAGTTCGACAACCTTTTAGGCAATGAGTTTTATATGAGCAGTGCATTCGTTTCGGAAGTGAATAGATATTTCAATTTGTAAATGTTCTTCTGAGATGAGCCGTTTTATATCTTTTTATAGAAGGGTTAGATAGAATTATGTACCTTTCCAAAAATTGTAGCGCTGCAACCGCTTGTTGCAGCTCATGCTGAGACATGACTGTTTTTTGGTATCAACATAATAATATTATCATAGTCTAATTATTATTATAGGAAAAGAGAAGATTTCATTAAACTGTGATATGCTATAGTGATGTTATCGTTTGTCGTAATGTTATGTTCTCGTGCAACATAATACCTATTAAGTTATTACCTATATTGTCGTACGAGGCCAACCATAGACATAAATGGTTGCGTTTTTTGACTTTGTTCTAATGTTTTAAAATTCTGAATAAATTTTTCTTTGTGGTTGTGTTGAGATCTTATTTAATCTTCTATGGTTAAGATAAAATAAATGTTTTTTTTTTATAATTGATAGGCTCGCGTTTGACTCTTTTTCTTTTTTTTTTCATTTTTCTTTTTAAATGTATTACACCTACATTTCGTATGCTATGAGTCCCCCATTAAAAGGGTGCGAGCCTGTTAACATTAATGGTCTTAACACGTACCTATGTACTTAAGCACGTGATTTGGGCGGGAAACAGCGCAAGTGTAAAAAAAGAAAAGGCAATTGCCCGCACGAATTTTCACGCGTCATCCCTAACACTCCTAAAGATCGATTGTTGAATGTAATTACATATACGAAAGTCGTAAAAGCAATACGGATTTCTAAATTCCTTTTATGTTTTTAATACAAGTCGATCGAATAGTCCTTACCATTCGAATTCTATTTTCGAATTTTATTTCTGCTTAGAAAGTATCAAATTTAATCGCTGACGCGCCGAAGATCATTTTATAAGTTTTACGTTATTTACGTTCCGTGCAGTTGCTACCTTGCTACATATAAAACTAATTATCGCCTGCTCCGTGCCTCGAAAAGCACGTTAAGCCGTTAGCCCCGGCTGTCATGAAAATCTATGACAGTCATTAAAGGGGTCAGTATACCCTTATAAAATCCTGACAACCAATCTAATTTAAAATATCGTATCCTTTTAGGTTGCGGAGGTCAGATAGGCAGTCGCTCCGTAGAAAACTAATAGTTAGATTAGAAGCCGACAACAAAGAATGGAAATAATAAAGCTAGGAGCATGATGATGTACCGTCATAATTATTGTTTTTCGTCAGTGTATCGCCAATTTTTCCCCGCCTACCAAATCACACCAATTTCAGTGAAATTATTCAAATATAATTTAATATAATTATAATTTAATTTGACTCTGTTAACAACATGTTGGCGAATGGAAATTATACTATGCTCTACAAAATTCATATACATGATAATATTTCCTATGCGAATTTGTAAAGTCATAGGCGAAATATAAGAATCGATTCCCTAAAAGCGCGCTATGTGCTGTGCAAAAGTAGTTATTATCTTGGGCATAGTACCTAATATCCGTGTTACGGCTTAAATTTTTTAAGACACATTTTCGTATGGAGATAGTAAAATGTTGCTTAATATAAACGACAAACTTAAAGCCAAACAACAAAGCCAACAAATGGAGTTACGAATTATTAAAGCAATAAGACTTCAAACATAAAACAAAACATTATATGAAGTGTTTGTCCAAATGTTCATATCCTTCGCAAGCGTGACACCACAAAATGATAGCCGTAGGTTTGTCACGTCACAAAATTACGTGAAGATAAATGTCCAACCACTAAAACCCTTGGAGTGCTTTGATCTAAAACTGTACGGTTAGCAACGTAAGGGGATTATATTATTTCAAACTTAATAATTAAATAACAGGTTTTTATTATTAGTGCAGATCAAAACTTTTTGCGTAGAACGGCTTTCCCACGTTTCCTAAATATTTTTGTATAATTTTCGCAAACACTGTGGATGTAAGTGATAAACGACAGTTTGGATGACATTAAGGACCTTTATTATTCTGTGTTTTTTGAAAATTTAGGGGAGATTATTTGCGAATATGTATACCTACTTTTATTTTTTAAAACTTTAGTCGTATACATCCTTATCAAATCGAACAATTCGGCATCTTCTTTCCCTAAAGTGCAATATCGCTTTTAGCATACTGCTGCGAATGCAAAACGTAGTGTTTTGTTTCACTTTCACAGCAGTTTGTTAAAAGTGTAAAGAGTGAAATACCTTTCCGGCGGCGTCTCTATTTCTACACTTCTATTTGAAGATCTTAAAATCGAAAGTGTTTTTTCATATTATAAATATTAAACGAAGCTTGCTGAGATATACTTGTGTTCAGCAGCTTTCTTTTCTGACTGTATACTTGTTTAGGTACGAGATAAGAACCGGGTTTTCCTAGCCGCGCTATAAAAGTGTACTCGGAGTGTTCCCAAGAGGTGAAGTTGTTTAGTTGGAAGCGAATGCGAACACTTGAATGACAATGGTCTTAAGGATTGTGGAAAAATCACTGCTTCGTTTTTGTAGTACTTGGAATAACAGTAACGATTTATCTAACCGAAGCCACAATCTCTCTCCCGCATTTATTTTGTCGTTATTCCAATAAATAAAACATTAGTATATAATTACTTAAAACAGAGACTGGTGTCTGATATAGGTAAAACCTGTATTTCAGATCACCAAGCCATACCATAGAGACCACCATTACATTTTATTTTATTAATGTTCACTAATAAGTATACACATACCTACATTAACCATATAGATTAAAGATTAGGATCCGAACAGTAAAAAATAAATAAATATTAATTGTGTCAATTGGACAGCCATATATGCTACAAAACAAATAGAAATAAGGTTCAGGAATTTACTATATCCAGTAATCGTTATAACTAAAACATAATCTTCGAAAAACTACAAAGAAAAGGGTATCAAGGAATTATTTATAAGCTTATACTTGTCCCTTGTCCCGACTCACACAAAATACCCAAACAGCGTCACCTGTTATATTATTTACGTCCGAGATTCAGAGAAAAACCTCCCGAGGGTAACTGCGTAATACTTTAGATGATTGATAAATGGCCTATCGATATTTTATACTGTCACCTGACAGAATTAATTATAAATTTACGTTTTATGGACATGGAACACCTGTGATTTAAGTTGTTGAAGATTAACAGATTTTTAGTACCTATACCTAATCAGTTGTTTATTAATGGACTTTATTACGATGGAGAAGAGTAAAATTCCATTGTAATAGTTACTCGTACAGCTGAACGAAGTTTGTACTTGGGACGTATTGGGTACGTAATAAAATTGTGCGCTAATATCTTTATGACCGGCATTAGCAGAGGCGGCAACCCTTTATTTGGTAAAGGAAACTAGCTGTACATTGTACAATTGCAATGAAACTTAGTAAAGCTATTTATCTTATAATATATTAGCGAGCCGCCACGGTTTCGCACGACAGCTTTTCTATACTATAATATGCATGGAAGGGACATTTAGAGTCTAAATGTTAGTGAAAACCGTATCAAAATCCATTGCGTGGTGTAGAAGTAAATATTCTATCTACCAGACATGGAGTATAATTTATTCTTTTGAAGACAGTATTCAAGCTTATTTATAGATAAAAATAACATAATAGACTCTACTCTGTTTCTAGACAAGAAATAATGGCAATTTGGCAAAGTGTACTCTGATTAATCACTTTGCTCTTTTCTAGAAGTGTCATTCCTTTATTTTGAAATAACTTTTTCTTAAATTAGAACCTGCTGACAACCACAGGTGACAGATATATATATATACGATTGAATGGATCACAATCTAGTCGAATGTCTCATCAGTAAGCTCGTTTATCTAGTACAATCAACATCAAAAGTAGCTTAGTATCTGAAATGTCCAAAATAATTACATTGCTATACACATCATAGTATGAATTGACACCGTCAGTAGCAAAAGTAGATAGTTTATTATCTGAACTAAGAATAGTAAAGAATTACATTGCTAAAGCCGTCAAAATAATATCTCACACAATCACACAATATTTCATAAAATTCAAGAAAATAAAAGGAAATTTTAATACATTTGTATATTACATGAAACTTTTCATTTGAACTTTTTATATTGACGCTGTTATGATGTGTTTACCAATTTGATTCTTTTGAACATTTCAAATACTAAGCTACTTGTCATGCCGACTGTACATTTGTCACAATATTGACACACAATCCAATCACGCTATGTGCAGTTAGTTACATTGGATTCTCTTCAACATACATTGCTGTGTATGCAAAACGGAAATCTATCAAGTCAAACCAGTAATAGACGTTGATTTGTGTCTTTATCTCTGTGTCGTAGTACGTAGTAACTAGTAAGTAATCTGTGGTCGTAGTGTGGTATGTTCTGTACAATAAGGTCTATTAGTAGTTCGATGATTTTTAGTTGTGGTGGGAGCCGTGATAGCATAGAGGTATGAAATTTGACTGGCACCTCTGACTTATTGCAAGTTATGTGCGTATTATTAATTAATTACGTGCTTTCCGAGGCACATTAAATTTATAAAAACGCACATAACTTACGAAAAGTCAGAGGTCGCGCACCTTGGGTTTGAACCCGAGACCACTGACTTTGCCATGCAGTCAACGGTCACCACCACTAGGCTATTATCACGACTATATCTCTCCGATCGTGTCGGAAGGCCCATCGGACTAAGAGAGTGAGGGAATAGAGAGTGCACCTGTGTTTGCGCACACACTTGTGCACTATAATATCTCCTGCGTAATTGGCTAGTCTCCGTTGAGATTGGCCGCTGTGACCGAAATTCGGTCAGGAGAATTTATTATTATTTTATTAATTATTAAGTACTCCGTGCCTCGAAAACCACGTAAAGCTGTTAGTCCTGGGCTTGACCTCTTTCAGCACGTGTCTCATTGCCGTTCTATCGGACTTTTAAGTGAGGCAAAGGGAAGGGAGCCAGTGCACATGCAGTACCGAAATTCGGTCAAGAAGATTACCTTAGTAATCGTGATAGTCATCACTGTATCACAGCGCCAAAGTGTCTCCATAAACCATACTTACCTTTGAAATATGTTCATAGATGGTCTCATGGGCTGCTGTTTCATCAAGCGATAGTGGATCTCGCCCGGGCTGCGATCCTCCTACCCCTCGGCATCGCTGTGTTCCGCTGCCAGCCGGTATACAAGTGCTCGTTGGTAGAGACAGCTTTTTTGTTACTGGTAAGTTTAAAAAAATACAGGGAAGTTTAACCAGAATGATAAATCCTAATTTTGAATTCTTTATAATATTTGACATTGTAATATTAATTCTTTTAATTATTATCAGTCTGTATGTACTAATTTTACCCTATAATTTAGCATGCCCTTTACGGTGAGACATGTACTGTATAACACTGATAGCCTAGTGGTATGACCGTCGACTGACCAGTCAGATGTCTCGAGTTCGATCCTAAGGCGCGCACCTCTGACTTTCGTAAGTTATGTGCGTATTATAAATTAATATTATCAGTTGCTTAAACGGTCAAGGAACATCCCGAGGAAACCAACACACCTGAGAGATTTTACAATGGTGTATAAAGCCATGTGAGGCTTAAGAGCGGTTTAAGCTCTGACACCAGGTTGTTCATCAACCATACTATAATGAATGAATGAATAAATAAACAATATATTTTTTTCGCTACTATTCTGTGAGAAATATCGGCCTGCAGCTGTCTTCACAGCCTTTGAAATCAGTGACTCGCACTGTACAATATATGCCATGTGAATCGTTTGGGATGAGAGGAGGGGGGAAACTATATTTGTCCGATCGGCAAACACCAATATATTCGACCCATTATAGGCGTAACCGTACTGGCAGCATCAATTCGTTTTTTTAATAGTACGTAAACATTGTGACAATGTAGTTCAGCGTTTTTAGAAAAACATTTTACTAAAACACAAGCGAAAACCTTTGTGTAGAAAATAAAATCTGTAGCTTCAGATAGATTATCTGTGGTGATATTGTTTTCTTCTTTCTTTTGTCGTTGATTTAATTACAGATATTATTATTTCACAATGCAGAAACTCGTATATTGTAAATATATTAGGAGTCATTCTTTGAAAATATTGGCATAAAATTAAGCATGTAATCCCCGACAGAAAACAGTTAGAAAAGAAAACAATTGATATTGCTAATTGCTTATTATTATAAATCATAAACTGTTTGTTTAATTTATATGTTTATTTTAAATATTTCTTCATAGTTCAACTTATTGATGTTATGATATACTTTTCTTTAAAAAAAAAAGTTTCGAAGTAGACAACTGAGCTGGAATGATGAATAAAACCCAGATAAAGGCCGCGTAGGTCCACTGCGTGCGGAAACATATTATAAATATACCCTAGCTATGTAGCAGTTCTCTTTGATTTCCAAGAACGACCCGCACATAGACAGATGCCTACGGCCTCAACCTCTCTTCTAAGAAGTACACAGATCAAAATATCTTTGCAGAGAACCCAAATAGTCCAATAATGTTTAATCAAATTACTATTTGCGTCTGTTAGTCATTTGACATTTGATGTAACGACACAATTATTCGGACCAACCCCCATTAAAATCAATAATGTGTTTGTTCACAATCGGAAACGACCAAAATTCCATTGGAAGATAGCATTACAGGAAATGTTTGCAAATGATTATCTCGATTAATGGTCCATAACGTGACCATCAAACCAACTGGTCCCATTAACTTATACGAGCCATTCCAGGTTCATTGACCTATAACTTTTTATCATTGTAAATGAAGCTATAAATGTTATGTAATACATTATAAATTAGCTTAATCCACGCTTTTAAGCCAACAAAGGACTCACTTATTCAGAGTACAAGTATTTATTTCCCAATTAGAATTTGTCTGTGGCATGGTATAAAAATACAAAATGAGAATGATTGGATCAGAAAAGAAAACATCCTAACTCAATTCAAAATCAAAAACTTTAGGTATTAATTTCCATTGTTATTATTATCGCTTTCCCAAATTGTCATCGGCCATCTTCGTTTGATACTAAGTGAGTCTGCAGTTAAGTATCATCAAATTCGGATGAACATCAATAGAATGCAAAAAGTAACAGATCTTCGCTGACAAAAGTAGAATTGTTTGGGAACTGGAGGCAGTTGCGCACATTAAAGTGATTTATAGGCACTTAAGTTCAGTTCGGACAAACGAGGAGAGCCAAGAATAATCTTTGATGCTTAATTTTCAAAGTATCATATAAGTTTTGTATAGTTAGACTGTTTGTAGATAAATGTGTCTGGAAGATGACGTAAATTGGCGGGGTATTAGAACTTGATTCAAGTAAACATCTCAACAAACTTAGCGACTTGTTTTTTTTTGTTTCACTCTGTTATATTATGTGTAACCAAGTAGACGTGATAATAGAGAGAAACACAAGATGGGGGTTACTATTGAATTACGAATTCAATCCCAAATGATATCTACACGGTGTAAGGAATTACTTAATGAAAACTTAAACCATGGATCCAGGACATGATTCTAAACACCTCAGTGTTAAAAATTATCGCCGGTTTTTTAAAAATGGTTTGGGTTTTTTTACTTAATCGTGTACAAAAGCATTATAGCTTGAAACTGCAGTGTAAATTAAATTAAATAGGCTTCTACTAAACTAACTAATAAGTACGCGCAAGTCATCCCCGTTCAGCTCAAAATACTCGAGCCACGACTTTATAGCCCTTTCGTTTACTTAAAAATACCACGTATTGGTGCCCCTTTGAGTGCAAAAATACCGAAAAAACCAACGAAAATTTTGAGTTTGAGAGTTTGTCAGTCTCTGTCAGAAATATGTACTGAATCCAGTTCGTTACCATGTATCTTACACCTTTTAAACGAACTAAAAGCAACAGTTTTGGTGCAAGAGTGCATGCCAATGCGCGCTGTAAAAAATGGTTTGGGATGGGATTCGAAGTTTAAGAGCCTATAGACCTAGTCCAATGATTCGCTAAGATTTGAAAATTGTTGAAATGCAAAAATTGACTTTTTAATTATTTTAGGTGACAGTGTCTACGGTGAACATGCTGACGACGGTACTCAACGACAGTCCAATTTTTCCTGAAAATGAGGAGGAGCAAGCTGATTTATCGGCGCCATTACTGATGGACAGCCCTCAGGTAAAATTATGATCCAATCGCCCTGTTTACGCGCTATGTCACAATTTTAATTCACTCAAGGAGAAAATTTCGAAATTGTCAGTGATAAAGAGCCTAATTTTAATTTCGTAATTGTAGCAAGTTAAAACTTGTTTCATGAAAGAAGTAGGTTCTAACGTTAATGAAACAACTTTTCAACGGATATAATTCGCGTTTTTTATTTTGATAATACAATCCTGACGTTTCGAGTACTTTGCAGCACTCGTGCACTCGTGGTCGCAGGCAGACTGTCTGCCTGCGACCACGAGTCAACGTCAGGATTGTATTATCAAAATAAAAAACGCGAATTATATCCGTTGAAAAGTTGTTTCATTATGTTGAGTATTCGCGAAAGTTTGAGACTATATTAGGTTCTAACGTTATTTCGTAATTTCTTAATCCAAATGTTTGTACCTAAAAAGAAATGTTCATTTTGTTACAGTGCGTCCTTTTCGGATCATTCATGATTTGGTTCGCATCTATCACAATAAATCTCGGACCCACGTTCTTATCGGGGGCTTTGGCCGCCAGTGCAGGATCTTACGGGTCTTACGGACCGGCTCCGTCATGTCCCTTAGTCCGAGGACCCTTCAGACATTATGTACTTAACGCTCTTTGGATAGGCGTTAACGCTGTCTGCGTTGGATTGACACTTTTCCACTTGAAAAAGCTCCATCGGGACCTTACGAAGGTTTGTATCGCATTAATCACACTATACTCAGAGAATACTTGAGAATAACAGATGGCATGGAGAGGTTGGCTTTACGAGAAAGTAATATAAAGTAACGCTTTATTCATGTTGAATCATTTCTCATAACCATAAAACAAACGTCTCCGTGATCATCAGATTGCTAAGTAATTTTGTAACCATGACATGTCATCCATGGCTTTAAGAAGTACTAGCTATAGTAATTGTTTGGAATGACATAAGTATATCAAGTTTGGTAGTGCAATGCAGTTCACAGTTGTGAGAAACACAAAACTAGAGCGCTCCAAAACTCGTTGAAACTCACGAAGTCATTCGCATAAATTCAAGTTGCTGTACAATATTGTGCATATATTCTAGTCTTACGTTGGCCAGAATAGGGATTTTTGTTGGTACCTTGCCAATACTCCTTGTGGTACCGCAAATAAGATTTAAATTTTCGTTTACCCTCGATGTGGATGTTAGCATTCTAGAAATGCACCTTCCATACAAATATACAGCAAAAACTACTCAATGCCTGCCGTTGCCAAAGTGCGGTTCAGATTTAAGTATTCGATAAATTTAAATCTTATCGCATGCAGGCTAACGTAGAAGCAGTTCGAGTAGCTGGTTTAGTGACCACGCTTGTCAGCATGGCAGGAGACAACAGGCGAATGGATTCACTGCCCAACAGCGTCGGACCCAGGGTAAGGAGTGTAATGCATGCTTTTTTCATCTTGTAGTTACTTACTAGTCTAGTACTATCTGCTGCTGTATTCTTTTCTTCTTGATCCTAGTCAATATTTTCTTCTTTCACCTTTTCTTTACTTTTTTACATTTTAGAAACTACTATTAAAACTGGTATTTACCTACTTGTGTTTATATAAGTATTTATGTTCTTTCCGCTTAATTTATGACACTCAAGCTATAATTCGGAAAATTTAAAATAAAAAATAAATAAAATTATATGGTTTTTAATTGGCTTTTTTTATGTTTCTTAAATTAAAAAACTAAATTAAAACCTAACCTAAAATTTTTCACCTTTTAATTTTTCTTTATAATGGCTTCAATGAGTTGTTTCTAAAAACGTATTCTTTTCATAGACTGTGGACGGCACTCTATCAGAAGGTCATTGCCGTCCATCAGGCAGTGCCAACCTCCCACTGGGAGGGGGACGTCGTCTCCGAGGCTACTTGGCGCGGGTCGAGAGGGAAGGTGTGCGACGCGTGCGCATGTTCCTCGTCATCACTGCTGCTTATGTACTCTTTTGGGGACCGCTATTCATCATAACGCTGCTCCATCATCCGGCTCTTACGTCACATATAGCTTATGAAGTAAGTGAAGATACGTTTGGTGCTGTGGTTAAAGTACTGGTCCGCCGCGCTGTGTCGTGGGTTGATTCATGTAATGGTCAAATATTTCAAATATTTTTCGTGTGATTCATGAATATTGGTTTTGGTATGTGTGTTTGTATATTTTGATTGTTATTGCATATAATGTTTCTAAATCATACTCACGACACAGGGAAACTCCTTATTTAGTTTATATTTTACAATAGCGATTTACAATAATTATGGTTACATTGTTCTGATGGCTTATGTGAAAACAAAATTGAAACAAAAACAAATCAGATTAGATAATATAAAAATAAATAAACCAGCTTGAAACTGTCTCATTGCAGAGGAAAGACCTATTCTCGTACAGAGAAGGATCAAGCATTAATCACCACGCTAGCTCACTGTGTGTTGGTGCATCTGAATAGATCATTATGTCCAGGTTTCCTCAAGATTGTTAGTCACTATAGTCTGTGGTGTCTTAGAAGAACTAAGAAAGTACATTATGACATGAAAAAATCATATTAGTGCGTACCAGGTTCGAACCCACACCGACGTGCTGACAAAGCCTATATAACCCATGCCACCATGACACTAGGACCAGATTAGATAACGGTTTGAATTTTTCAGATGTATTTCCAAATCACTCTACATATCTCATACGTGCATGCGGCAGTCAACCCGCTGCTGTTCATGGCTTTGCACCGAGCCTTGCGACGGGCGGCTCTTCAACTTTGCTGTGGTTGTTGCGTGCATTGGAGTCAGTTTGTCTTGGCTCTAACGGCTGCTGGTGAGTCATTCTCAGCTAGCTTTACTTAACCAGCTTCAAAATAGAATTTTAAAGTTCAAATAAAGTAAGCAATAAAGAAAATTTGAAACAAAAGACAAAGGTTGGTAACATTTGGAAAAACTTGTTCATAGCCCAATCGCCATTAGCGCCAGCATCGTTTTCCCCCGCGGCGGTAAGCCCGGAGCCCCCACCCGCGCCGCCGCCCCCGATGGCTCCCCCCGCTCCCCCGGCGCACAACGTGCCCCCTGCGCCACACACGATGATGGTAATTACTTCTTATATGTAAGTGTTGACACCGTAATACGTGGTTTAACTCACTCGCACAGTCCCGCACGTCAACTCCCTAGACCTCGCGAGTCGTAGACTAAGATTGCCTGCGAGCCGAATGCATGACGAGGATGAGAAACTTTCTGTCGCATAGTTTCCTCTTCCGTGGTAGTGGCGTCCTAGTCCTAGCTGCCCTGCTCATAGTAAAACGAATGAAACATCTCGCTCTCAGAGTTGGGAAGTTGAGGAGTGTGATGCTGAGAGTATGTCGAGTGCACGTGTGCAGGGAGACGAGGATATGATGGGGGAGGCGTGGAGCGGCAGCGTGCGTCGAGCGCCGCGCTCGCCGAGCCCGCTGCTGCCCGCGATCTGAGCGAGCTGGTCGCCGCACGCCGCGCACGCGCCGCGAGCTCCGCCGGCCCGCGCCTACGCACCCAACATATCCAACGCATGGCCGCTCTACTCATCCGACACAACATCATCCTGTAAATATTAGGTACATTAACGTTATCGACCTGTACATACACTCCTTGATGTATATCTGTCTCAGTAGGTGTTATGCTCTAACTTTATTGATGTATAGAAAGGGTATTAAAACATATTATGACAAGATATTTAAGATAATTTTAACTATTCGGTAGATCGATGTGGTAAAAAATATCTATAATACTTCTAGGTTTTGAATTTACATTGTGTAATTTCAATTCTATTCTATAGTGTAAGTCAATCTAGAAAGCTCAATTCTAAACAAACGAGATTGTAGAGAAATTATATTTAAAAGGCACTTCCGAATACTTGTACTATGTAGAATCAAACACAACTTGCATTAAAAAAGGGAATAATATATTTTTATGAAGATAAATAATAAAATTCCTGTTATATGGAACACCAAGTAGATAGGTATTATAAATACTAAAGATAAAGTATATAGAATAATAAGAATAATTTAAACAGTGCCATAGGGTCCTTCGTATAGATAAAGTGTTGTATATCTATGGGTAAAGTTCTTCAGCACCTGTTTCTGACAACTGTTTAAAGACTGATTGTTTTGGTTGATTAGTTTTATATTATTGTTTTGCTATTCAACTTGTAACAGTTTTAATAATAATAGAGGTTCGTTTAAGAAAAAAAAAACGATTTTATTAAATTTGTAATACACTTTTATGAATTTATAAAGACCCAGTCATAATGGCAAATAATACATTACACATTTTTGAAATAATATATCTAACAATCTTTATAAATGTGGTTTAAGGAGATTATCATTGAATTCATATTAAAATGGATGAATAGTAGTTTCATCTTTAAGTAATCAGGCTTTACTTTAAGTCAAAATTAAAAAAGGTTTTCATCATTACAATATGGCGAGGGTTTTTGTATTTTTAGTTGGATTTTATATTTTTATTACTAACTGACATAAGTAACTTTTTTATTATTGTTTTTTCTTCGAATTAAAATCAATTATTGGGATAAGATTTTTGTTTGTAATATACATAGGTGTGCCATTGAATAAATACTAACTTATGAATTCGTGTGAGATAGTCTTTAAGTTAACAAAGTTTATAGCGGGACTTCATTGTAAATGTAATTTTATAAGTATACTTAATTTATATTTCGAATCAATTTAATATTTTTTGCTTAGGTAAAAAATGTGTCATAACTGTAGCGTGTCGATTCGCTATGTACACTACTTTATATCACTGTAGAAAGGACCATTTGTGTCATTTTGAATTTTTTCAAGAGCTTGTACTATTTACCTATCATTTAAAAAATGAAATAAAAAAAAATTGATTAAACATAAAATAATGATTTACTTTTGTCTGCTTTAATTAAAATTTACGAAAGTAATGGTCACAGTAAAAAGTAATTGTGTCCGTTTTTTCATCATTAAAATTCATCAATAATGAAAGTGTTGGGATAGAAAATTTTGTTTTTTGTAAATGGAAATTTTCTATTATCGTATCTAAATATTTTCCCCTATTTTCTACGGTAATTAATAAATAGTCTTGTATAGTAGTTTAAGAATGACCGGGACTCTTATGACCGGGGCTAGTAAAGACGGATTGAAAAACCGGTTTTAATGACACGTCACTTCTATGAATAAATGCGGTTTTCTAAAATGATACGGTCTACGTCATTTTCTTAGGCTACGGGTGAATGTGACAGGCTCAAGTCCGTTAAATCATATTTTTAATGTTAAAAATAAAGCAAAAGTTAAATTTTCATAAGTACCTATTGTTTTTATTTATTGTATTTTTTTAACCACGCGCGTTATTTGGTTAAGTCAGTTGAAGCGCGCGGTTGTGCGGGTGGGAGATTGTGAGATTACCTTTGTAAAAGTAGGTAAACAATGTATTTATATTCCAATAAAATAAAAAACTGTGTTACAAATTCACACCTCAAAAGGCACTCATAAAACACTATAGGGCGATATACACGGTGCAGTTATTATACATATTATTATGTTTTTTGATTTAAAGTAAATTTTGTCGATCTTTTTTATTAAATAATAATCTTTGATATTGTGAAAATCTTATATTATATTCCTAAATTTTTCTTCATAGAATTTGTAATTTAGAAATCTGTTATTAATAAATTTTTCTTTGTGTGTATAAAATTGATATTAAAAAAACTTTTTAAAAGAAAAAATAAATAAAGTCGTCCCGTTTACAATTTCATATTAATATACAATTTTATTCATATTTAGGTTATTATTGTAAATCGATGTATTAATGAAGGTTGTATAATAAGTACTACGTTGTAAATTTAAAAAAAAGACGATGAATTAACAGAAGATTATAAAATTGTGTTCTTCAAATTATTATATAAAAAAAGAAAATAAATTATTAAAAATAAAGTGATTTATTAAATGTTTTAATTTATTTCTTACTTGTGTTTTTTTACAACTTACCTGCTAATATATAATTTATAGACAGGTATGAAAATACCGGACATAATATTTATACCCGTCTTATAAATAATATAATGTAATTACTTTTAGAAAATCTGGCATACCACACACAAATATTAGTCTCGAGATCGTCAATACATGACGATGCGACGGGAATCTGACACTACCGTATACCGGAGAGAGAACAGGTGCAGGGCCGACGACGGCTTTACGTGTTCTAAGAGAAATTCTATAGTAATCAGATAGCAATTCATTATGGCCATTCAAAAGCGCAAATATATACATGTTGGGTAATGTGTATACGCTCGTGACTGTAGAAAAATATTCGCAACCACCTAAATCGTGTTGCTGCTTTAGAGTATATAAGAAAATATAGAGCAACCCTATAGAAGTATGAACCGTAAGCACGGGTACAACAACGCGGCCGCGACATGAGCTCCGTCCGCGGTCATACCTCGATCGACTGCGGTTTAACTAGGCTCCACAAGCGAAAAAGTAACATTTTAGCTTATGTCATAGTTAACTGCTGTGTTAAGTGTGTAAAAATGACTAGAAAACATAATTTAAAAAATGATATTTTAACATTTCAATGGTAAGACCTGCTTGCGCTCCACACAAGGCAATGTTGTTGACATTATCACACTATATTTTCTTATATACTCTAAAGTTGCTACTAAACAAGTCCTCTCAACTAGTTTATAAGCTTAGTGAAGATAAATAAGTATTATTGGCATCGGTTTCCACCATAATTGCAAATCAATCAATCATACAAAGGAAAGCAATGTAATATAGAAAATGATGTACAAAATAGAATAAAGCATTTGCCCCTTTTATAATACATCATATAATATATATCTAGACCTATATCTTTCTATATTGTACACGTGTTGAGAGGAAATGTACATGTCATTTTCCCTGAGGTAAAATGTTCGCTGAATACATTTTTATGGCAAATGCTATAACATAAATAATATAACAAATACATTTGACATGACTTCTTACAAAAAGTCTGAGTGAGTATGATAAAGATAACATAATATATCTTGAGAATAGCTCACAGAATGCTATAGAGGAATATTATTGCAATTATTTCTCAAGCAGATACTATTGGCACATTCGTTTAGCTATATGATACGATACGATATAGTGATGCGAATCACAAGTTTTGATATCCGCGCTGAATAAATGGATGGTTGTTACGTATATACAGCGTGTAACAGAAGTCCGGAATAATACATTAAGGGCGTATAAGGTACCCTATAAACAATCCTTGAGCATAGGTTTTGGAACCGAACCCCAAACAATTCTCGAGTAAACCATGGTCAAAGTTTTCACCAAAATCTTTCAAATACAGCCCTAGATATCAGCTGAAAGGTAAATCAACACGAATCCGGTTCTATACCTTCAATAAATTCTTTTAGTTAGCATTAGGCACGCGTAGGATAATCAAATCTGTCATTATTGAAGAAAATGATATCAAAAGAATTATTTTGTATGAAAAAAAAATGCCTATTTTGCATTCAATATTTTCACACGTGATTCTCTTCATGATATACATACATGCCCTTAAGTATTATTTCGGACTTCTGTTACACGCTGTATAAGGGCAAAGCAACGTAGGCAATGATAACGGGGAGGGGACGGGAGCGGTACGAAATTTCATATTGTAACCCAACTCTTAAGCAGTATTGTACATAACTAACTCAGCAAGCAGAGACTTGACACTTTGACAGTGACAGAAGAATCAGTTGCCGCGCTTTTGGTTAAATTTAAAAAAACTTGAATAGTTCTTCTTCTTCTCTCTTCTTTATCAGTTGGTTGATGAACAACCTGGTGTCAGAGTTTAAACTGCCCGTAGACCTCTGACACGGCTTTACACACCGTTGAATCTCTCAGGTCTGCTGGTTTCATCACGATGTTATTCCCTCACCGTTTTAACTAAGTAGTAATAGGTAATTATTTTTTAATACGGACATAAATCCGAGAAGTCAGAGGTGCGTGCCTGGGCTTCGAACCTACGACCTTTGACTTGGCAATCAAATACTCATACTACTAGGGTATCGCTGCATCGTACTATACGATGAGACAGCAATTCCATACAAGAGTGAGATCAGGCGCAGGACAAATGGGGTTAGCGATAATTAATTCATAATACGCACATAACTTATGAAAAGTCTGGCGCACCTTGGGTCAAATCTGAGACCTCTAACTTGCTAGGAAACTGATATATGACTAGATAGATAACGCCTCGATAACGAAGCAATTAAAACGACTCCCTTCATAAGCACGGCTTTAGGTACAGTGAATGGATTTTTGTGTACATAAAATTCACGAGTTTATCTGGTTTTGCTCCCCTAATCACAAATTGCGGTCTAATATACCCAGCCCAGCTCAGCTCAGCTCATTATAAACATAATATTACAAGTAGGTAAATGCCTCTTGTTATTGCAAGTTCGTGACCCATTGGGGAGAAAGAGAAAGGATTATCCTGAATGTATTGTGTGTCTCACTCATTTCTTGAAGCGTGGTACCGTGCCGGGATTACTCGAGTGCAGCCCCCGAAAACGGGTCATGACCTTGACCAACATCCTGAACAATTAACGTTTAATTACTAGAACTACAAGCTTTTGATGAAATGCAAGGTTGTAAATTAAAACTCGTTTATACCTTGTTGATTAATTTAAAGAAAGTATAATACATTTGTTACAAACTCCATTTGAACTTCACCTTTTTGAATTACCTTTTTGGATTTCTATTTTGTATTCTAAATTCAAAAAGCAATGACAACGGTGAAAACACTAGGAGTTCATACGGGTTCACCTTGGTGTTAAGATTGTTTAAATTGTATTTCAAAATAAACTGTGGTTACCATTTCCAGCGCCTTATTTCTCGTTCGTTACACGCCGTAAGTAACAAAATTATTGTTATATTTATGTACGAATGTAGATGGTTATAAGGCTAGAAGTAGACCAATGAAAAGATGGTTGGATTGGGTGATAAATGACATGGTTAGAAAGAGGGTAAGCTGACACCTATTGCACCGATCCAATACTTATTAGGATGATGATAAGCCTGCGACAGACAGATGCGGACAGAGATAAGATAGCTCAGTTTGAAGTCCCGCTCACAAAAATAGGAGCAAATAGAAAAAGAGATACAATATCTCCTTTTCTATTTCCTATTATTTTTCTTCTTATTATTATCTTTTCTATTATTTATTTGATCTTTTAATTTAACCCCGAATCTGTTGCTCACCTTTCGAGTTAGTGAATAGGTACTAATGTAACAAACCTGTCGGTAAATGTACAAAACAATTATTAATTATTCACATTCTGAACCACCTCAGTTCGTACATCAAAAGATATTCATTTTAAGTGCCAAATATTCGCCCACCGCAGGCGCTTTTGAAGCGAGGCGAAAGTGCTGGAACATTGATAATTTGATCCCCATGCCGTCCTATTTTATGTAATACACGATATTTACGTTGTCTCACTATGTCTATGATCCTTAAAATTTGCGGTTATTGGGACCAACTCTGTATTTGACTTCTCTGTAGTTGAGCCAAGTGGGATATAGAAGGGTTTATTGATTCTACGAATTCGAATATTGATTTTCTACACTCGTCTAAGTTATTTAATGTAAAGATATATTAATCTTATTATTAATATTTAATGTATAGATATTTAATGTCAGTTACAATGTTCTAAATTTGAATTATTGCAGCATTTGTGTGTGCATGCAAGTGTGGGTATGAAACGATAGTCAAAAGGAAATATAAATATATTATGATGTGCTCCGTATGTGTGTTCCGAATATAATAGATATTAATACGGCCGATCTCATGACCCGCAACTCTAATTTTTCGTAATTTTATTACTTTTACCTTTTGTTGAATTACCAATTTAAAAAAAGAATTAGTTTTAAAAAATATTACATCAAAAATAGGTGCATGTAACATCTTATTTTTTTTAATACATTAAAAATGCGTTTATTAAACATTTCTAATTTCAATATTAAGACTTTGGCATTGAAACACCCCAGTCCCCAATCCCGAGTAATTAATTCTTGTAGGGCAGCGGAACTCTCAGCAAAAACTCTTGTAGGTACTAGAAAATGGTGTAACCTGGAATCTGTCGGGACTAATTGAATTCCCTTGCTGCCCCCGTTTTATCATCGGCCACATCAAGGTAAGGTATTAATTAACACCTGCAGCTACTTTAGCTGACACATTTTGATAGAGGTCTATTTAGATTTTATAGAGGTTAATTATCATAGTATATACCAACATAAAACTATTAAAATACAATTAAAACTAAAACTAAAAACTAATAGGTACTAAAACTAACACTAAAACTAAAATAAAAAGAGAAAAACTTAATCTAAAAGACCGCTTCCAGTGGGCAATGTCCCCAAAACGCTGGCTGCATTGCCACGTTGAATGGCAATGCTAAGCCTTTGATTTATATTCAAATGTTACGGTAAACAGGTTTCATCAACCGACTGTATCATTTGATTATATTTGTCGGTACCTAAAAAAAGGTATCTAGGTTATTCTTGTAATAACAGGGGTAGATAATAGTGGATAATCTAGCATTTGTGAGAAGAGACTCAATGTCTACTTCAATATTATCTTAAAATGTAAAATTTTATTCTGTGAGTCATGATAGCCTAGTGGTATGATCGTTGGCTGACAAGTCAGAGGTCTTAGGTTCGAACCAAAGGCATGCCTCTGACTTTTCGTATGTTATGTGCGTATTATAAATTAATTATCACTTGCTCCGTGCCTCAGAAAGCACGTAAAGCCGTTGATCCTGTGCATGATCTCTCTCCGGTCGTGTCGGATTGCCGTCCCATCGGACTATGAGAGTGAGGGAATAGAGAGTGCACATGTAATGAGTTTATGCACACACTTACAGTGCACTATATGTCTCCTGTGTAGTTGGCTAATCTCCATTGAAATTGGCCGCAGTGACCGAAATTCGTTCAGGAGGACATTATTTTTACAACATTTTATTATTTTACTGCCTCGTTGGTCTAGTGGTAGCAAGCGCGACTGCTGAGCACGAGGTCCTGGGTTCGATCCCCGGGTTGGGCAAAGTGTTATTGGGTTTTTCCATTAGGAAATTCTCAGTAGCAGCACGGAGTCTGGAATTGTGCCCGGTTAATGGCAATAGGCTCGCCCCCTATTACATGGGACTTATTACATAGCCGGCGAAACGTGGGTATACTACACACCTCTGCCTACCCCCTCTGGGGAATACAGGCGTGAGTCTATAAATAAAAAATAAATAAATAAATTTATTATTTTTAAAGTTTTTAATTTCGCGATCCCTTTACAAGTAAAAAAAATCTGGTGATCCCCCTAAATCCATGAAAAACGTTTTGTTATTTACTTTCAACCTTGTTTGAGACCGCAACCCCCCGAGTAGGACTAGGTGACCCGCCTAAGGGTCGCGACCTATAGGTTGAAAAACACTGGTTTGAAAGATAAAACGATATCGCTATAATTATTATTGTTAAGCAGTCTGTTAATAGCACTGATAGCCTAGTGGTATGACCGTCGACTGACAAGTCAGAGGTCTCAAGTTCGATCTCAAGGCGCGCACCTCTGCCTTTTCGTTAGTTATGTGCGTATTATAAATTAACATGGTGATGAAACCAGCACACCTGAGATATTTTTCAATGGTGTGTAAAGCCATGTCAGAGGCCTACGAGCGGTTTAAACTCTGACACCAGGTTGTTTATCAAACATATGATAAGAAGAAGAAGAAGCAGTCTGTATGCAATGTGAAAAAGCTAAATTAACTTTTTTTTGTATAATTTATGTACGTTTTACATGTTTTCCTTATTAAATTAAATTATTTTAATTAGAAACTAGTAAAGCGATAGTACAGTACGCCAGAGATCGCGAGATCAAATCCTGCCCGAGTCAGTTGCTTTTGCGAGTTTCTTATTAAAACATTTTCATTTATCTTTTTATACATTTAACTTTTCTTTTTATTCGCAGGATTACTAACTCTTTAAATTAATCGCGTTACTTGAAGTAAACCACCTAATAAACTGGATTTTTAGTTACTAATATCCCCTATAATTTGTACTAAAATATACTTATTGATTGGTCGATATTATCCAGGTATTCAAAAATCTACAAGTCTACAACCTGCAATACTACAAATAATAAGCTCATACAATGGAAACGGAAAAGCAGTGATTTGTGTTACACCCAGGCATTCAGCAGGTAATAATTTTTAAAGAAAATCTCTCTAATTTTTACTCGTAAAAGAAAAAAGATATTTTATGTTAATGCGGAAGACAAATTCTTTCACGATTTTTACTCAGAGATGTTACCTTTCGTAAAAGTTCAGAAATTATTTATAACATAGCTAAGTTAATCGTGAATTGCTGACTTTTCTAATTGGAAACAAAGAAAACTGGTTACAAAAACGGTTTTAACAAATGCGTAAAAAAACGAATAATAGTACTTAATGATGAGTTGTGGTGAGTCGTGGTGGCGCATTGGTTACCCGCTTTGGAAACACATGGGTGTGAGTTCAAGCCTCGCATATACCAATGTGACTTTTTCAATGTCACCTAATCTAAGACAATCAATAAAAAATATAATCTAAGACACCACTGACTAATGGTAAAGGAAAACATCATAATTATGTAAATCTGGACTAAAATCGCGAACATTCAGAGGGCTAGCGTGGTGATTAATGCATCGAGCAAGCACAACTGTAGATACAGCACTAGAGTTTAGTTTAAAATACATTAATTTGTTTTTTTTTTGTATATTAGTGCGCTCGTTTTTTTACCGTGCTGATGTAAATAAATAAATAAACATACCAGTAGCGAGTGGTCAATTTTTTATTAGAGGTAAGCTAAAGCCAAGCCAGAGTAAAACTAATGGCTCAATCAGCTGATGCTTCAAACTGCCATTTGTCAATGGAAAGCCGGTAGAAATCGAGTTGTATGGAGCCTTCGCTACCGAAACATATAAATTATTTTACAGCTGGGAACAAACCCGCGACCCTTAAACGTGACAAGGCAATCACAACCTAATTTAATTATATTCTATCTAGAAAATATGCGTAATTCCAGTACTAAAATTAAAATTCAGCAAACCTTTTTGGAAAATTAAATTCAAAGTATTGGATAAATCGTGCGAACCTCTGGGAGGGTTCCAGATTTTGTAAAAATAAAACATAAATCTTATTCGCCATTACATCGTGAATACTAATCAGTGTAAGTGTAGTCTACATAATTATATTACAAGTCATTCATGACTAGCGAAATTGGTTTTTAAAAGCATAGCTATTACATAAATTATAAAATAATGTACTGCCAATAACAAAAGTTGAATTACATTGCAATAACGCCTTAGGTTTTCGTGAGAATACGCTATTACTTTCGTTGAAAATAGTTGTTTTTAGTAGACGTAAAGAATAAGAAAATTATTATTGAAAATAATTTTTCGTTGGTACGTTTTTCTACTCAACTGTTGTTTAACCCGTTCTTATCCTAAAACATACATCATTTGAAAATACTTGATATTAAATTTTAAAAAAAGTGTAACAGTTTACATAAATTGTAATTAAAGTTTGGCATAAACACCTATAACTGTTTATTTCTAGCGGTTTCACTCGCGTTATAGAAGAATACCTCAACTCAGATAAATTGCCACGTTCAATTGTTTTTCCGATGTTCATTTATTTAATTTCTTTATTTAGTACCACGGAACAATATAGAGATAATTTCCATGCAACTGGATTATGTCTATTCAACTAGGTAAGTCTTGTTTACACAATACTGTTACAATATAGCTGTTAGGCGAATGCAATTTAAAAAACTGTTCACGCACAAAAGTTCTGAGAAAACAATGTTGCAGTCTTGCAACTTACAAAATGACATTCTAGCTTAGACAGCTTTATTACATAGGACTTGTTGCAATTTTATAGCAAAAATGCCAATAAGAATCGAATGTTACAAGCTCATAAGAGTCCTTAGGGTTGTCGCACACCTGACGGAAAATGCGTCCGGCATATCGTCGGTTGCGTCGATTCGGTGGAATTTGAACGAATAGTTAGTTTGTTTAGCCTGAACAGGTGGAATGTGACGAGTTATTAAATTGATTATGAAACCCATCGAAGTAATTGATATTGAGGAGGATTAGTTTTATAGGATCGATATAAGAATCGAAAATATAGAAGAAGTAATTGCTAAAAGATCATAAAAGAAAAACATATTGGATTAATCCTTGAATACTAAAACAATACGGATATATTATCCGAAAACAAAATCGACGCTGCGTAACAGCGAACGTAGTCATTAGATCGCTGACGCACTAACGCATCATCGCATCAGTTATACGCTGCGTATCTTTCGTAATCCTTAGGGTCGACGTAGATCTTACGAAAGATATGCGTAATAATAGTAGATCTGTCGCCAGAACAGACAAATGCATAATAATACATTTAACATACGAGTGCGTCGGGCATACAAAATTTACTACGTCCGACGCATCTTCCGTCAGATCTACGTCGACCCTAAGAATGCCAATCGCAATGTGACTCAGTCGGAAATTAAAGTGCAACTCAATGAAGGAAAGTCGTTTCTTCGTATCTAGAGTGTTTTGCTGGTATTTACTTGGCGGAAAATACATTGGAGCATAATATCTAACTGTTTGTGCGTCTGTCTGTACCTCCGTAGTAGCTCTCAAACCAGTAGTCAAGACTTTGATGAGTTTTACTTGATTGCCAAAATTATTACAATTATGTATGTAATATTTTTGTGAATTTTTTACATGTCAACAGATTTTTGCACAGTTTTTTCAAATTTTCTTATTAAATAATTATATTATGTATGTAAGTTTGTATTTGAGCTAAAATCTTCCTTTGTTGCTTCCGAACTATTCAGTCGATTTTGAAAAAAAAAATTTTGTTAGAGGTCTTTTACGCAGGTATTTTTATTTCAGATTAGTCATCGGCGAATTTATAATAAGACTTCTAGAGTTGATGATTTAATGTGAACCCGGTTACTTCCATAACTTACATACTATTAAACACTTTTAATTACGAATATGCAGTTCTATTTCCCCTCGTGTATGGTGGTACGTGCACGCTGACGCAATGTCGTGTCATTTCATCCTGTCAGGCTGTCCGGTGGCTGCGATGCTTGCCGAGCGGAACAAAGCGAACCGGTATTATCACTGTATAGGCAACACAATTTGTATATCGATAGAGTCCATTGAAGAGGAATTTTTATTAACACTTAATATGTAAATTTTAAGTTTTGTTAGTTTGCCTGCGTAAAAAAGTCTGTAAGGTATTTTATTTGTGTATTAAATAATGTATCGATAACAATGTCCTCCTGACCGAATTTCCTTCACATCGGATCGACGCAGGAGATATTATAGTGCGCAAGTGTGTGCGCCAACTCGAGTACTCTCTCATTCTTATAGTCCGATGGGAATCAGATGCGGGACCAACTTGAGTTTACATGCTTGCCAAGGCACGGTGCAAGCAATATTTTTTGATAACTTACAAAAATTCAAAGGCCTTAGATTCGAAAATGAGACCTCTGACTTTTCAGACAACGGTCATACCTAACGGCTATCGCTATCACAGTGCTGTGTATTAAATAGTGTATCGATAGCCTATTAATAATACATAATAATAATAATGTGTTCTTCACCGAACTTACAAATACACAAATAAAATACCTACCTGAGTTATATATTTTTTGCTTAAATGGCTAATTTGCGTGGAGATTGGTCGCTGTGACCGAAATTCGGGAAAGACATTAGGTATAGTCTAGTCAAGGCGACTCGACACCAAACGGAAATTTCTATTGTCATGCCTGTCATGTCAAGCTTAGCACACATCGGTTTGTTTACCATCAAAAACGTTGTCTTGAAAATAGCAAAATAGCAGAAGAGATTATGCAATTATATTTGTTATATAGGAAGAGATATATATGTTAAAAATATTCCATAATTATTTAAAAAGAAACAAAGTCATATGAGTTTGAACATTCTTTAGTAGAAAGATACGGTACTACGAACAAATGACGTCATTGATTTTAATGAGGAAGTCAATGAATTGTCGCTCCATAAACATTTTTATTGTTCAGAACTAATAAGATAGCAATTAATCCCTCCAGAACTGGTTTAAATATCTTTTTTATACGTTGATTTTTTTTTCAAACTTTCTTCTCTACCCTACTACTATCCTATTATTTTTATTAGCTCAAAATCTACAACATATTTTCAATTCCAGATCTAACGAGCCCAGTTCAAGATACATGAAAGGTTTAGCAAAGGCAAAAGTGTGACCATATAGAATCTATATGATCTGTGATTTAAATATTTTACCTATTTATTCTCTTTAAGCAGCGTTTTATCCAAAAGACAGACCAACAGACGTTTTAGGAATAAATAGGGACTTAGACGCAAATAAAATTTTATTGAACGGCTTTTATGAGATCAAATTGATATTGTTATTGAAAAAGGTTTCGGTTTGTGTAGCTTTCTCGATATGAAATTGATATTTAACGAGAATTTACCGTTCAGGGGGTATACAATGTGTTTCAATATTTTCGAATGAATGATTTTTTGTAGTATCAAACTGTTATTGTTACTGGATACTTGGCATGACAAAAATAAAAATAATAAAGCAGTGAGCTAAAAAAACAGTTATTACTTATCTCTTATTTTTACTTTTGCAACTTTTTTTTATTTTATTCATTCATTTATTGCTTACATGTGGTATCTTAGGTGGTATTTATCT
This sequence comes from Protodeltote pygarga, assembly GCA_936450705.2. NCBI lineage: Eukaryota > Metazoa > Arthropoda > Insecta > Lepidoptera > Noctuidae > Protodeltote > Protodeltote pygarga. The sequence continues at coordinate 12,218,461 of OW388251.2, forward strand.
TAAAGTGCCGACCATCGACTCTGACATCTAGTCGCGCCGTGGCCACGGCTAAAGACGTCAAATAGTGAAGTTAATTACGCAGTGAGGTGATGTTTATTATAAATCAGCCTGTAAATAAATGTTTATTTATATTTTTTTCTGTTGGATATTTTTTCTCTCATGTTTATGTGTCATTTGTGTTCAAGATCATAACGTTAAAAAATTTCGACTGAACTATCACGACTCGCAGTTAGAGAGTTTATTATTTATCTACCCTCCCTGTGGCGGAACCAAGTTTTACAGATCGCGTGGGGTTTCGCCGCGTCCGGGGTCAAGTAGGAATTTTTACTCCTTACTTGATTTTGATATCTAAAGGGTAGCGTTATGATCACGGGGTAGGCCGACAACGAATATGGTGCAAATCACTTACTTGGTTTGCCGTATCTGCACTGCTTGCATGTAGATTCCACTGATTTGCCGGCCGGCGAAGTGGTGAGCTATTTTCGGCTGTGACTACTGATATCGGAACACACACACACTGAATTCCAGTCAATTAGATATATGCAAAGGTATTCACAATGCACTTATTATTGTTTGAAACGGTAAAGTTATTGAATTAATAGCAAGGCACGGATTGCACGCTTACTTCGTCCGGTTCTTTGTTCGCACGATCTCAACCGATGGCATGCGTTTGCGCGAGTGGCGCTAGTGCTACGGCTGCCGGCTCTAATTGGTAAGATTTGCATGCGAGTTGAATTCGCTTTCGCTATTGGCCGAGCCGTGCCGTAACGCTCTATGATTGAGATTTTGGAAGTGTTGCCATAAAAAACTGTGAGTTTCAATTCCAAGATAAAATTACTTATTCGTACTAATTTCCATCGGATACGATACACTCCCTTTAAACACTAAACTATCTAAATAAAACATCTCATCTAAATAATGAAAACTATTCTAAAAGTTATTTAGAATTCCCTGTAGATGTTGTCTATAAATAATTTATCCGCAGACCGTGACAGCGAACCAAAATTTCGTACACCTCTGATTAGCATTCAGTTTGAAACTATGGCTGGAGCAATAGTAATGAATGACATTAATATTCATAGATCATAATTTCCTAAATCGTATACTGTGTGAACTAAATCGTAATGTGATTACGTCCGTGCAAATTGTTTTGGACGCAATGATGTTTCGATGAGATTGTCAGATCCGCTGAGATTACCTTATATCTGTACAATTTCCATAATAATTATGTTAATCTTACTAATCTAAACTAATTAGGTACTGTGTGGTGTCAGTGTATGTTATTATTTTCAAACTTTGTTGGGGTTGGCTTCTAATCTAACCAGATGCAGCTGAATATTTAGTTTTCTACGAAGGCACTGCCTATCTGACCCCCGCAACCCAAAATGATACGACATTCTATGGTTTTTTTATGTATCGTCAAATATCGAGAAATGAAAACAATTGTTACGCGTCGCCGGTGACCTAGCGGTAGTTAAGCCTTAAAATTTTCCATAATTTCAACTTCTACAGAAGTTACAACCACTGCGCGTATACTAAAAAAACTCATCTGTCTTACTTTTTAAAGGGCTGTTATTCTAGGTCTAGTTTGGTCTAGGTATTTTTAGTTTAGGGTTTTGCCTGGAAAGGGATTAATTTAAATTGTTATTTAAAAAAAACAGCTTCAAAGTTAAATTAAAATATAATCAGAAAAAAGTGCACGAAAAGAAAACTTATGCTCGCGTTGTGTGTTCCACTCATCGGTTTTTTATTTAAAAACTTTCATCTCCCGCATACGAAGTTTGGTGTCCGGCCTTCTTAGTATGACACAGATTGACGACACTCCGAAGTTGGAGTAGCTTTAATACCGGTATTACTTAAGTTTGGCCGCGTCATTAGTATATGATTATCTGCAGGAAATGTGAGGGCGGAAAATGTTAGTAGTACAATGATATTAATGATGAAAGAAACGATTTAAGGAAAAGTTATAGTAACAGATTAGCTGCCCAGTTATAAGATTATTAAATCAATATAAAGGTGATCATTTTATGTGATTCTCGGGACAGGAAAAAGGTTAAGTTATATTGACACGAGCGGGGTAATACCGCCTCTCACAGAATATCAGTGCTATATTTCCAGGCAACTAAAACTACAGCACACTGAGTAGTTGAAACTGTGGCCATATGATTAACCTTATGACCGGGAACTCCAAATAAAATTACGGATCCAACTTTTAAAAATAAATATGATCCAATCGAGCACAACCAGATGAAACACCTATCCACATGGGAGGGCATAGACCAGTGGTTCCTAACCTTTTCAATATTGTTACCCAGTAGAGTGTAAAACCAGTTTTACCCTGACCTTAAAATGTTATCAAAACAATTAGATATTAGGTCTTAATTATTAGGTTCCTCGTTACCTCCACAAAAAAGCTAATTTACCCCTGCGGGGGTTATTACTCGCAGGTTTCGAACCACTGGCATAGACTCTTCTTATAGCCATTATTACCTCACCTACAAACCATGCCATGCACTATACTGCACGTGTTTTAGTATTTTATCTAATCGCAGATTTCAAATGGATTGCAAATTTCACCAGGTTTCAGTTACTGGGTATAGTAGGATCATCATTAAGTCTTTCAATTAGAAAGTTTTGCGCCAGATAAGGCTTTGAAGCTTCTGAAGGTGAGCGTACACTCGTAGTCTTATGAATACTGATGAAGATAACGTTTCAATTTACGAAACAATATCATCATTAAATACAACAACGTACACGTTATGTACAGTCATGAGCAAAATTATATACCGATATACGTGTAGAAGAATTCAATTGATTCTTATTTTTAATAGAGGTTGAGTTTATAAATAAATATATAACTCATAAATATTATAGGGTATAATGTCGTCTCTACACTTGCATGTTATTTTATAGGTTGATTGTTATGTTAAGAATAAAAGATGTCAGTTCACGTTAGCTGCGTTAATTGAACAATAGTAAATTACATGTTATAAAAGGCATCGCGCGCTGACCGCGATGTCAGCAAAACGTAATGTAAGGCTTGCTTGTACATATACAAATATCTAAGTATGTTGTTCCGCAAGAAAACGTATCTACATTGTAAATAGGAGTTTTTCTTAAGTTGGTTTTACAAAAATACATGTCCCCATATTTTTGCTTGTGACTGTACACGTAGGTACTCTGTAACATTTTGTGGATAGAGTTCTGTATTTTATCCCACACTTGTGAACGCGATGATACGGTAAACACTCACAAGTAAACATTGACGCCGCATTTTATAGTTCTAGTCGTAATTTCAGCGTTTTTACGACGCTAACATATGCTGGGTATACCTAACATAGAATATTACCACAGTATAATAATCATACAGTACGGTAACTACGTACAAACGCTCGAAAACGGCACACTCACACAAACATGCGCAACGCGACGCTTGGTTGATACTGCAGGAACCGCGGCGTTCGCTTAGGAGTCACGTCGTTACGCAATATTACGCGTGTTTGTCCTCCTGATCGAATTTCGGTCACAGCGGCCAATCTCAAAGGAGATTAGCCAATTACGCAGGAGATATTATAGTGCACAAGTGTGTGCGCAAACACAGGTGCACTCTCTATTCCCTCACTCTCATGGTCCGATGGGACGGCCTTCCGACACGATCGGAGAGAGATCAGGCGCAGGGCCAACGGCTGTACGAGCGTTTGTACGTAGTTACCGTACTGTATGATTATTATACTGTGATATTACTGTACTTATATGGCAAGTCTAGGTTGTTTTTTTAAATTTCATTTCAATCTAAGTAGTATGACCATTTACTGGCAAATTCTTCAGGCTTCAAGGGTCCAATCCACGTAGGTCTTACAATTCAAATGTGGTTTAAATTTGGACCAAAAAAGTTCAGATGTTCAAAATAAAGAAAGACATTAAGTATTTGATTTTGTCTAGCAATGCGAAATTAAGTAGTGTGCCTGACCTTTCTTCGGTCGCGTTTGATTGCTGTCCCGTGGGTCCCAAAGTTCAGTCAAAAAGAGAGAAGGAATAGCCCCTTGCACCTTTGTTTGCGCACATATGTGTATTATAATTACTCCTGCGTACTATAATATTAGCTAGTCTTAATTGAGATCGGCCCATGTAATTTTCTCGGGCAGCTATGACGGTTATTCTAAGCCTTTGCGAGAGAGAAATGGTGCTATATGTAATTTCTTCTCGCTTACTCAAGGTACAGAAGTGCGGTCACACGTCACCAAATAGATTCTAGTATACATTTCAATGTCTTTACATGTCACACTGCCTATCCTGGGCTAAAATCCTGTCCCATCGCCGATGCTGTATCAGAAAGTAAGTGGAGCAAATTGAGTCTATTTTGCTTTTTCACATTAAAATGGCATACTGAAGATAGGTATCCGAAGGATTAAAGTAACACGTGTTGTTGCTATGACGTCATAATTTTTATTAAAGTAAAGTACCAACATAAAAACAAAAAAAAGGTTAGTTATAAATTTCAACAAAAACTGTTTCTGCAAAGCCTTTTATTGAGAAAGACTCGCTCCGCTCAACTATTTCTCGCTCATTTTCAGTGATATACTAAACTACGGTCTGTAGAGACCAGCATTAGGGTGTGGTTTCGTTACGCCTCGTTACGTTTGTCCTTAGTTTTCACAGGGGACAGCGTGACGAGTAGGTATAGGGATTTTGTTTTTGTTTTTTTGCTAAAAAACTTTAATTTAGTCTTCTAGATCGTACTGTTTTGTCGAAAATCTACAAAAATAAAACTTTAAAATTGTTTTTTTTTTGTTGTGAATTTTTTTTCACGCATCGGTGTCTACTAAAACTGCAAAGTTTAGAGCACTGAGTCGGGATACGAAATGTATTCCGATAGATGTCGCCACACGCCCTAGGCGTGTAAAAGATATTTGAAATTTCGACTGGTGCTGGTGGGATACGGTGGCTCAGCGGTTAGAGCGACGACACGGTACGTCGAAGATCGTGGGTTCGAATCCCATCCGTATCAGTTGTTTTTTCAAATTTTCTTATTAAATATTAATACTTAAAATTGTTTTTGTCTTTTGGTGTTCAATTTAATGAGTAACTTAATATTTTTGTGAATTTACATGTTTATAGCACATGATAGCTTATTAAATATAATTATTTATACTTCATAAAATCTTCTATTTTACGGCATCTACCAACATGTTTGCTAAAAAAGTCTTTGTGAATCATTAGTTTTTGTTGTCCGAAAATTAGAGAGGTAGGTAAAAGTTGAGAGATATACCAAATATAGGTACGTATCGGTACATCACATATCTTCGACCTTAAAAAGTTGACTTGAATAAGGCTAACTTGGCCTTATTTTGTCGTCTCTTTATGGGTACCTCATTACCAAGTGTTGGTAGGGGGTCTGTCTGACCCGCACGGATTAAAAACCACAAGAGTTCCTCCACGAACCTTTCGGTTCATTTGCACATTTACTCTAGTCTAGAAAATAATATTTTAACCGTCTGATATTGGCAGATCCATTGGTAAATAATTTAACTATAAAAACAATAATAGTTATTCAAAATTGACTCACGCCTGTATTCCCCAGAGGGGGTAGGCAGAGGTGTGCAGTACCCACCTTTCGCCGGCTATGTTATAAGTCCCATGTAATAGGGGGCGAGCCTATTGCCATTAACCGGGCACAATTCTTGACTCCGTGCTGCTACTGAGAATTTCCTAATGGAAAAAACCAATAACACTTTGCCCGACCCGGGGATCGAACCCAGGACCTCGTGCTCAGCAGTCGCGCTACCACTAGACCAACGAGGCGATTCAAAATAGAGCGTAAAAAATATGAAGAGGGAACTATTTAGTTACATATCATGTCAACGTCATCTATTAATGTACATGAACTGAAAAACTCGTGTCTCTAGACTTCAATTTACGCGCGCACTCAATTCCCCCGATAAGGGTTCCAAATATATCTTACCACTTTGAAGATTGACACCTTTTTTTTAATATTGAGTTGGTATAAACATAAAAAAGTACTATATAACAAGTTTTTATTTAACTTGCAATTATCATAAGTATGTTATGTATCTATATTATTTTGTTCGGATGGAATCTTGAAAGCTGAATTAGAACCTCCTTTCTCTTGCCCTACGGAGTTGAACTTTTACATATTAGTTCAGTTCCGATGACAATGCATTTTTATGATAAGTATGACCTGAATCAACATTCAGAATTAGCTCCAGATAAAGGAACTCTACAACAGTCAATAGCATAGACACAAATTTTTGCATGTACGTTTAGTTTTGATATTCCGATATAAAAGCTAGGTTAAAATCGTTGTTTTAAAAAAAAAATGTTATTTCTTCGCATTTCGGTACTCTTACAAGATTCACGACAAACCAGTTTAACGGTATTTTATTCTTCTAAAGAATATTTATATTCACTTACATGAGAAATGAAAGTACTAATATGTAACGCACATTAAAAGGTGATGAACTTATTATTATTTTAAAATAATTCTCGGATGATATTAACAAAAATAAACACGTATGTATATTATTTTAAAGCTTTTGTGCCACCTATTTACTATCTATTAAATATAGTTTCATATTGGGGGGTTATTTCATATTACTCAAAAATACTAAAAAGTAAGTTTTTAAGTTAAACAGTTTTATTGAAAATAGACTTATTAATGATGTAAAAAATGTACTAAAAGCTAAAAAATTCGTGTCCTAGATACCAGTCATCACACCACTCTCTCCATCAATCTAGGGTATTTGATCAGACAAAAAAAAATATTTTTCAGACTATTAACGAAATGACTACTTCAAAACCAATACCTACAACATATCCTAAGATATGTCTCAGTTTTATGACAGAAAAAATACGTGAACATTTTACGGGGAGGATGATTGAGCGGAATCCCGCTGTGATCCAAATTAATGTCTCGCATAAATAGGCGTCTCGAGGATCGTGTGACTTGCAACTTTTTTATTACAACGACGAAAATTGCTAAGAAGATTTGGCCTAAAATTGTTTGACGACAGAACAAGATTTACTTTTAGGTTGTTGAGTAAATGTTAGACCTAAATCATCACTGGTTTTTGGTGCTGTTTTGCAGAAAAAAATAATTTCGTTTGAGGTCGTGTCTTATTTATCTTTATGTTGTATTCTATTTTTTAATTTCTGGCTGGTTTTTCTTTCAGTTAGTTTTAATAAACGTTTTTGCTAAGAGTACCAGTTTTATGAAACATTTTTGCTAAGTGTACTTAGTGTACTAAGTGTGCTTAGTGTACTACTGTACTGTGTAAGTGTATTTAGGTGTAGTACTAAGTGTACTAAGTGTGTAAGTAACTTAAGTTACATAATAAGAACTGTAAATTTTCACTTTCTTTAAATTTCAATTAAATTAAATTTAATTGTTCACTTTTTTAAATTTTTGACTCTCGCAAGGACTCCAGCGTCGAGTAACAATTGATTTTCATTTGTGTCTCATTTCTCGGTGTTTGAAGGTTTAATGATGCAGTTGAATAATATGGCCATTATTATTATTTTATTTTATTATTACACTCGACTGCCTCGTTGGTCTAGTGGTAGCAAGCGCGACTGCTGAGCACGAGGTCCTGGGTTCAATCCCCGGGTCGGGCAAAGTGTTATTGGGTTTTTCCATTAGGAAATTCTCAGTAGCAGCACGGAGTCTGGAATTGTGCCCGGTTAATGGCAATAGGCTCGCCCCCTATTACATGGGACTTATAACATACCCGGCGAAACGTGGGTGTACTGCACACCTCTGCCTACCCCCTCTGGGGAATACAGGCGTGAGTCTATTAATTATTACACAATACATTGTACAGTAACTACACATGGTCTCACAAAACCGTTTAATCCGTTTGACTGTGAGTATATCAATAAAGAAAAAAAAAAGTCAATGCCTGGAATAATATCCAAAAGATTATCAAAACTACACCTTCTGTACTGAGTCACGTAATAAAACTTTATGTTACGGCTACGTCGTAGCACGGTTACGGCGTAGCACGTCTACGAGAAGTCCGTTCACATAATCTTACGCGGCCATGACTGTACGTTATTGTGAAGCCGGTCTTGTTAGTGGCTTTAAAAATAGTTTCGGTACAAAGGTCTCACGTTTAAATTCTGAGGACCTTAGCAAACAATTTGGTTCGTAAGTTTATTCTGAGAAAACATTTACTTAGTGGCTTATTCGTAGAATACTAAAATTGTTGAATAATGTCCAGAGAAAACGCTGTTTTATATTTTTTATAACTTCTCTCTTTCGTATAGTTAATAATTAATTTAATATAACATACACTCACGCCTGTATTCCCCAAAGGGGTAGACAGAGGTATAAGCAGTACACCCACGTTCACCGGCTATTTTATAAGTCCCATGACTTATGACTTATTGTCATTAACCGGACACAATTCCAGACTCGGTGCTGCTACTGAGAATTTCCTATTGGAAAAACTCAATATCACTTTGCTCGACCCGGGGATCGAACCCAGGACCTCGTGCTCAGCAGTCGCGCATGCTACCACTAGACCAACGAGACAGTCAAGCTAAACACACTATCAAGAAAAAATTTAAGGAGTGCTGGTTTCCTCACATAAAAATTCACAAAAAAATCTAAATTTATTCAAATAATTGTTATTTTCCTTTTTTTTCAATTATTTTATAAATTACTGGCACTTAACCCTGCAGTCTAAATGAAGGTTTAGTCAAATGGCGTCATTATTGTTAACTGGACAAACTTTCTGTACTTAAACTCAAGAAGAAGGTTGTTCACAACATTAAACACATGACCACAGAGCAAATTCTAGAATAACTTGCATGTGGCTACCCAGTATTTGGACCCAAAAGTTGGGTAGTTATATCGCCATAGCTCAAAGGTCAGTTTCAACGAGCACAGGTACCAAATAAATCGTGCGAATGAGATTGAGTTTACATAGACTCACGCCTGTATTTCCCAGAAAGGACAGGCTAAGGTACATGCAGTACACCCACGTTTCGCTGGCTGTGTTATAAGTCTCATGTAAGAATTTCCTATTGGACCCTTTGGTCCATTAGGAAATTCTCAGTAGAAGCACGGAGACTGGAATTGTGCCCGGTTAATGGCAATAGGGTCGCCCCCTTTTACATGACACTTATAACATAGCCGGCGAAACGTAGGTGTACTGCATACACCTCTGCCTACCCCTTCTGGGGGAATACAGGCGTGAGTCTATGTTAGATATTTAAATATCCACAATGTTAATATATTACTCACATCAATAAAACGATGGTAATTGTCATTGATGTGGGGCCTCAAACAAATGAAAAATTCGCCCCACACCTTTCGCATTGTAGTTATTTATTGATGTGAACCTCGGTGTATTATTATGTATTAAGGTATGTGTGATTTTTCGCACGCTGTACGAATTTTTAATTCTATCTTTTTTTTTGTACGTGACAGATGGAGACACGTATATATTTCACGGTGCTAATTCTCGAGTCTTTTGAGCCTATAAATGTCCGTTGTTGCGGCAATAAGGGGAAAATGTTGTCATTGTGGGCTTTTGTACTGAATGTGTGGTTTATTTTGTGTGGAGACAGTTTTATCATGTGTATATTTCATCACAAGCATAGCTGCTTAAGACGCCTCTATCTCGCTCACACATTGAAAATATAAAACCACTGAAAATAGTTAAAAAAATAACAAAGGTTCAGCAAAAATATTAGTTTGACGTAAGTTTTCATACACAAAAATTGCTGAAAATGACTTTTTGTTTACTTTTTTGTTAAACTACATACAAAATACATTGCGTAATTTAAGCACCAAATTTTAACAATATTGCTGTCAAAAATATTAAATAAAAAACTATTTGCTCCTTTGTATCAGTGTTTGTTAACCGTCGACAAACGTTTTACCCGTAAAAAACTGAAAACAAAAAAAAATAACCACTTAATAAAAATTATATCAAACTTCATTTCAGGTCGGACCAGACGGTTAAATTTTACGCAGAAAAAATACGACTGTGAAAATATTTTGTTCAATAAAACATTGAGTAACACGCGGTTTCATTTTTACCCGACTACAAAAAAAAGGAGGGTTATGATTTTAGCAGTCTATGTATGTATGTATGTATGTATGTAAGTTTGTTCATCTGTTCCCTCGTAGCTCCTAAACTATTTGTTGTAATTCAATAAATAAGGTGTCTATCGATGCGTCTTAATGGTCTGCGGGTTATAGGATTTATGAAATTTCGTAAAATCAAATAAGGTGGATTTTAAAAATAAATTAGTCAGCTCAAAAAAAATAAAGTTAAGGTAAATTTATCGTGTTTGATATCAAATGGAAGGTCTTGATGAGCACATTCAGACTATGTATATATTATCTATATATTCTGGACCACTTCTTAGAATATCAGGCTTCTAACTACCCGTTACGACTATCATAAATATATGTGATTATAACACTGCATACAATGTGAAAACGTGATAACAATAAATATTTACTAATTAAATTAAAGTTTCTACACATCACTGCCTATTAAATTATGATTATATTTTAAAATAATGTTAATTAAATTGAGATTTCTTTTTCGTAACTAGATGGCGTTGGTTTGCGGTTTTGTGGAAGTAAGTAACATAGAGTTAAAAATACCTCCTCAAAAATCCCGGAATCGTAAACATAACAATTAAATCCCGGGATTTTATTAATATGGACTGGACTTTGACCTATAGTTTTTATTAGAATTTTGTATGTAAAATAAAACTCATTAATTTAACAGTTTTAGTACCGAACTACTTAAGTATTACATTATCTGTTACCGATATCTAAAAACATAATAAAGACTTTTTACTATAATAATTTAGTTCATATGTATTTAAAACGTAAAATTAATATTTTGGAGAATTTATTACATGTTTTAACACATGTTTGCTTATTAAATATAATAAATTATCTATCGGTGCCTTCTAAATACTGCAAAGTTTAGAACACTGAGTCGGATAATTAATGTATTCCGTTCGATATTACCACACGCCTAAGGCGTAGAAAGAGATTTGAAATTTCGACTGATTCTGATGGGATACGGTAGCTTAGCGGTTAGAGCGTCGGCACGGTACACCGGAGATCGTGGATTCGAATCCCATCCGTATCAGTTGTTTTTTCAAATTTCTTATTAAATAATTATACGTAAAATTAATTTCTTATTTCCCGGGATTAATTGTAATGTTTATGATTTCGGGATTTTAGAGCAGGTATTATCAACTCCATGTTACTTACTTCCTCGAACTTTAGGTAAATGTACTCTATCTATGATGATATCCCACAAAAAAGGTTTCATGTGTACTTATACAGCTTAGCAAAAAAGAGTCTGAAGCGGTGACAGCTGGAACTAAAAATAAAAATCTTAAATAACTACGTTTGTGAGTACTAAAATAACATAAAAATGATTCATTTGATTAGAATTAATGACAAAAAACTCGTCATAGAAATATGTAAGCACTTAATAACTCGTAATTTGAATTGTAGTGTGAAAAGTGCGACAGCGGCGCCCCCAATTTTTCCAGACTCTTTTTTGCCAAGCTGTACTTCTTACTACTTTTCATGTATACTTCTAAGAAATATAATTGAGGCCATGTTTTAATAGCTCGAAGTCGCGGACGACACCTTTGAAATAAATTTAATTTAAAAAATACATGACATTGACTAAAGGTTTGAACCGAAGTTGACAGTTAAAGAAATCTACCTATTTAAGAACTACCACATTCTAAAAAATTGTGATTAAAATGAATTTTATTGGTTTCTTTACCACTAAAAATCATTGAAAAAAAATATAGTATAAAAACTAAAACCCGACTACTTAAAATCTAAAAACAAGCTTCTTAGATTTGAAATAAAATTCTGTAGTCGGAGGCCTTAATGTATTATAGGTAAATAGGTACTAGATAATCTTCCAAGGGTACTTTGTAATTTGCTGGCCTCCGACTACAGAATTTTATTTCAAATCTAAGAAGCTTGTTTTTAGATTTTAAGTAGTCGGGTTTTAGTTTTTATACTATATTTTTTGGAGTTATAAAAACAAAATCAAAAAGCAATTTCTGATTTATTACAATCCCTATTCGAGTTTTACGGTTGTGTGTAATATTTTTCAAATTTTACGGCGAACGGGTGGTTGTGCTGTTCAAATTTTTAATACAAAAGTGCGTATTCATTGTAGATTTACACGGGATGTGCTTTTACCTAATTACTTTACCTTTTGTGACATTGATAAAGGTACATTGGAGTTTAGTTACTTTGTTTGGGTAGGTTAATGTGTTAATGATAAGGGATTTACGTTTAATATTAGTATGTTATATAGTTAATTCATATATTGCTTAATAAATCCCGTACAATCATTTGGTCGTTATGTAGGATACTTTTACCTTGTTGTGATAACCGTTCCTACACATCGATCAAAATGGCATGATATGACACTGGCGAGTTGCTATAGAGCTGGCTGTATGCCTGTTTGTTACTATGTAATATGAAAAAAAAAACTTTAAAAGAGTGGCAAAGTTATTTAAAATATTATCTACATGAATTTTCATTTCCGGCGAGTATCACCAACTCAGTTTGTATCAAAAATCAACAAAATCTCCGCAGTCATGTTGATAAAGTTTGATATTCAAACTTAGAGTACATAAGTTTGTGATTGCAACTTTGCCGTGACTAGAAAGTTACCAAAAGTTAGCGTCGTTACGAAGCAAGAAAAGTTTCACTTAATCTCCACTTAGCCACTGATTGCATCCGGATTTTTATGTAAACTACATGTAGTTTGGAACTTTTAGTTATTCCGTGGCATATAACTAGGTAGGATCCTTGTGTTTTTGAAGTGATACATTATGTTTCGAATAAAATATTCAAAACTGTTTATATATACCCGTCCGCAGATATATCTGTAATATCTGAAATATATCTGTGATGTTTGATAGGTATCACTGAAGGAATATTGGTTGGAATAGTGGTTGGAGCCCGTAAAGAAACTAGGATTCAGAACATTGATTGATCTGAAATTGATTGAAGACTGCATCGGCTTGAGGCACTTCTTTATTTTTTAAATCCTAATTATTTTATGGTACACGATTTTTTTTAAATTAATACTATTGGCGCTGTTTAACCTAAATGAATACCAAACTTGTTTAGTTTCCATTAAGATTGGCTGGTGTGACCGAAATTTGGTTGAGACGATTTCAATTTGTTAACAAAATCGTAATACCGAAATGCGAAATGCGAAACACTGATGTGTGGAGGGACGAAACGCGAAAGTGCTGACGCTAAAATCTGAATTGCGCCTGTTTGAGCGCCTTTATAGAATTTCTAATTATATCTTCCCTAGAGTAATGGCTGAAAAAGCCACTATTTGGAATACCGTATTTCAATTCAGACAAAATCGTTTTAGTTGGACAAATGAACGCCTTGATCCATTGTATTAACAAAAACAATTATTCAATAGTAGATACCATTTCTAAGAAAACCATCTGACTGAAACGATATTCTAAGCATTTATTTTAGAGCATCTAAAGTTTATTATTTTGTATCTAAATAAAAATCAATCATCAAAGGGTTTTTTTTAAATTTACCGATGTCGTATCATATTTCCATACGAAACATTTGCACACATGAATTTATTAACGAATAATCAAGTTTTTTTCAAAGTCATTTAAAACCGGTGATGTACCTTAACATGAAACGGAGTGTGCGATCGCCAACCCGCTTGCTCAGCGTGGCGATTATGAGCAAATACCTCCTATGAGCGCACAACGCAAATGGGTGGCGTGCATTGGGAGAGGCCTATGTAAAGCAGTGGACTAATACAGGCTGATAATGATGAATGAATGATGATGATGATGGAACTCAAAAATCAAGCTTTAGGTGAGTGCTCGGTCTCATAAACCTTTTAGAAAAAACAATGTTTGTTGAACTATATTTAAAACTTTGGATTTTCTTATCTAGAAAGGCCTTTAGGGTTTTTCACGTGTTCGCTTGTTACGCTATCTCGTCGGATTTAAACGGAATTTTATTGCTTCCACGTTTATAGGGGTGTAAAAGCTCTGAATATTTTTCGCGAAAACGCGTTTTGAAATAAAAAGTTTATTTTTGGGAAGTAGGTTTGTTATTCCTTTTTCTTTTGTTTAGAATATCGATGAAAATTATGGTTTGGAAAATAATTCTGTAGAGTTATTCAATAAAGACGTAATGTAACCCAACTGAATAATGATGGTTTCCTTTGCAAATTCGGGTAGAATCCTGTTACAAAATTGCAAGATGCAGCCTGTTAAGCTTGGTACTAGTGAGTTATATTGCCGTGTATATTTAAAGCTAAATAGATTATTGATAATTTCCAACAGTAGTTCTAAGCCAACATTGACTAGGCAACAATTGACGCGATTGAAACGTCATGCGCAACATCTGGCAACATTGCACTTTATTGTGCAACTTTGACAGACGTAGCGCACTGCTCCATAATTGTAGCCAGTGAATAATATATTGTTTTAAATGTTCAGAAATTTAGAACTCAACGAAACTCAACAAGAAAACCACTAAACACACTACTTAATAAGATGAATAAAAATCAAATTTCATTCTCTGGTGAATTTTAAAACTTAACATTAGCATTAACACATACAATCTACATTTTAACCCAATTACAACGTTCTACTACGTACCTATTCCACTTTAGCGTTTCAACTGAATTAAGTCATTACATATTCATAAGAAAGAACATCTAAACCAAAAAATTTTTGAAAAATTCAGCCGACAGAGCAAATATAGAACGTAGAAACTTCACAAAGGTTTAAACCTAAAACTTACCTCGCTAAGGTAATTACCCTTTTGTTTTGCGCGGCCTTGTAATTATGGAGTAGACGCTTGCGCACTTAATTTATGAATTACCCCAACAATATGGGCTTGTAAAGGTTTATTGTGCGCTTAATGAAGAGGTTTTGAGTATATACGTGCTTTTGGTTGATGAATGATGATTAGTAATGTAATGTTCAAATTATACTGTATGGCTTCATAAATGAAATAATACATTCTTTTTCTTCGTTGTCTGGTTGATGAACAACTTGGTGTCAGAGTTTAAACCGCCAGACCTCTGAAATGGCTTTACACACCGTTGAAAAATCCCTCAGATGTGCTGCTTTCCTCACGATGTTTTCTCTTATCGTTTTTGCAAGTGATAATTAATTCCTTATATGCACATGTATTCGAAAAGTCCAAGGTGCGTGTCTGGGGTTTGAACCACAACATACAATTTGTTAATATCTATAATATTATCATACATTTTAGGTATATTATATTTAAACCAAGACATAAGAGACAAGACTCAATATACTTTTTCTTTATACTGTGCACTCACTTTCGCAACCGGGCCGGGTTCAAACCTAAACTTTTCCAGTCAATGGTAAAAATACGCTATCTCAGCACAGCAACAACTAACGTCTAAAATATAATTAATGTATAAAATATTTAGAAACTTTAGAATCTTTGCGTACAATTTCACAATGTACTATTTATGTACCTACACAAATTTCGTACACGTCGCTCCAAGCGATAGTGAAGGATTTCAGGAGCAGAACATTTTACTGTGACCAAACATTTTGATGCAAAACCTTTGTAGTACTCAGGCTTCGTTCTGACAGGGCTAGTACAGCTGTACCGTGATTAGTGTATCTTGCGACAGTTGTGCGATCACCGGATCCGAAGGTAATGGCGTTGTTAGAAAAAAAAGAGAGGTTGTCCGTACTTTCCTTTAGAGGTGTGTACGGAAGCGCGTACATTGGTACGCGTAGTCAGTTACGCGTGTCCTGGAACGCTATGTCTATACTTAAGAGTGTACGCGTAGCTGCAACATGGCGTTCCAGCGTTTATAGGCATAGAAAATACATATTATACTTAAGTTAGAATGCATTCGAATGAATGGCGCATCGAATTTTTAGTTCTGAGCACAATAAACTTATAAAAAAAAACAAAACCACAAAGATCAAATATCTATTCTACTCTGCCCAATGCAGCCGGTCAATGTTAAAGTAGTCAAAGGTCCATAATATGACACAGTAGACATAATAGATACCTAATTATGTACCGCCGCCGGGTACATAAGACGCAGTAGGAAATCCATTATTATTATCGTTGGTAGGTTAGTTTAAGCGTAGATATAGGCTTCTACGCTACCAGTTTTCTTATTTATTTTAATAAATAATGTTGTAAAAAAAGTGATATAAAGTAACCTCCCTGAGGCTGTAAATTTATCTTAGCTAAGGGTTTAGGGTACGCCAACCGCAACTCGTCTGCAAGATACGTAATCACTTCGTATGAGCAAACAAGAGCTTTCACTATTTGTTATTTCACTGTCAACACTCATCATAACGGGTGAAATATTTTTCGCAATTTATATCAATTTGTTTTTATATGTTCATAAATATTATCTTTACTCTTAAAACTACTTTTATTTAGGCTAGCGGTGAGTTCGGATTAAAACCGCGACTTTTTTTAGTTTGAAGGATTGAATTTGGGTTCGTGATTCAAAAGTAATCCCTTGTTGTGAATAATGTTACAACTTTCTTTCTTTATTGTTGATGAACAACCTTTTTACGTGTGGAAATCCCTCTAAACCTTTGACAACTGACTCCCGCAAGGACGCCGGCGTCGAGTAACAACTGATTTCCTTTTTTGTATCATTTTTCGGTGTTCGAAGGTTTAAGTAACATAATTGACGTAACCACTAAGGCTAGATGATAAGATTATGTCCGACAGGCACTTATTAAAAGTTACACGGTGTTCCTCGACGAAACTCTTATTATGGGACTCACTTGCAAAATTACCGTGCTGATCTAGAGTTGATAAATAACCTAGTGTCTTAGTTTAAACCACCCGTAGGCCGTACACCGTAAATAGCTTGACACACCGTCGAAAAATCTCTCATGAGGTTTTCCTTCACCGTTTTAGGCCGGTGATAATTAATTATACATACATACATAACTTCGAGAAGCCAGTTGTGCGGGCGTGCCTTGAATTGATCCTACGATCTTTAACTTGGCAGTCTTTATGTTGCTATGAGGCTATCACTAAGTATTGCAAATGTTTTAATAAATCACAATTGACCATTAATTGAGTTATGTACCTACAATTAATAATATTTGATTATTTCACTGTATCATTGTACTAAACGATCTGTAAGTTGTTGAGTGCCGCACGCACTCGTGAATATTTGATATGGATAGGGTTAATTGAAACTCCATTAGTAACGTATCGTACAACATTATGTAGTGTTGATTATACACTTCTATTTGTGGTCATTGGACGATATAATGGTTTATGTATAAATGTATATGGATTTATGTAATTGTATCGATACTGTGCAGCATTAAAAATATGGATTGAAATCTGTCACATCACTAAACTCTCATCTGCCTAGCCTTTTCCCAACTATGTTGGGGTCGGCTTCCAGTCTTACCGGATGCAGCTGAATACCAGTGTTTTACATGGAGCGACTGCCTATCAGACCTCCACAACCCAGTTACTGGGTTACACGATACCCCTTGGCAAGACTGGTTGTCAGACTTTCGGGTTTCTGACTACCCGTAACGACTGTCAAAGATCTACAATTGACAGCCGGGGCCAACAGCTTAACGTGCTATCCGAGGCACGGAGAGTGATAATTAATTTATAAAACGCACATAACTCACGAAAAGTCATAGATGCGCGCCTTGGGTTCGAACCCGAGACCTCTGACTTGCCAGTCAACGGTCACCACCACTAGGCTATCACGACTCTCTATCACATCACTAAACTCTATTTTTTTTAAATATAAGGAATTTTGAGGCGTTATAATAATTATAATGAGCCTAAATTACTAGGCAAAGGCCTCCTTACCCTCTTTTCACTATCCTTGTTCAAGTACAATAGTGCAGGCCCAGGTAATTATTAATAACTTTAAACTAAAAATAAAATAAGAAGGCCACAAAAACTTATTTTTTTATAGCAAAGAACACTTAATCAAGTCACTTTTCAAATAAAATAAAAAATCAAAATCGATTCATCCGTTTGGTAGCTACGATGCTACAGACAGACTCACAGATACACACGCAAAACTTATAACATACCTCTGTTTTCGACGGGGGTTAGAAAAGATTTCGTAAGCATTTTACAGTTTATCTTTTAAACTTAAACACTTTCATACTACCTGCCAGCGACTTAGCATTATATTTAGCTCCCAATTAGCTACAAGATAGCACTTGAGCTATTCACGCTGAGAGCAACATTTTTATTTTAAAACACGAGATAGTTGATATAAAACATTATGATAAAACATTATGATATAAAACATTATATAAAACATTATGATGCTATGGTAAGTAGCCGTCGAATATATTATCCAACATGATTTTAAATGTCATCACCAATTGAGGTTAAAGTTTGTTTGCATTTAAGTTATATGTCTGTCTATGTGAATCAAGAAAGGTGAATGCACAAAAAAACAATTACGACAATTTTCGCCAAAAACAAAGTTGGCTATTTTGACATAAATACATATAAAAGTGAAACAACATCAGCCAGTTAAGTTTACGTTGAATATATTTCACCATTTCCAGAGAGGCTGATTTAAAGTCAGAAGTCCATCATAGCCTCAACAACGCCAACCAACGTGGGTTCGTTCAAACACCTACTTTTATAATTAAAAAAAAGAAAAACTGATTTCTTAAGCATAAACAAACAGATAAAAGATATCATGAATAAAGAAATCATAAATATTAAAGATGAATAAAATAAGATGGGTGAAAATTGAACATGTATTGCAAAAGGTACACTTTCAACCCTTTCCGATACGTTCATACGTGTGAAAACTTTTAAACGGCTTATAAGGGTCCCAAAATACCTTTTTTGTTGTGATATTGGTATCCTGTTAAAGGCTTTGAGGTTAAAATACGAAATGTAAATCCAGTAATTGTTGGGTGCCAATTAATGTTTAGGTAGGTATTGTTTTTGACATTCTTTTTGACACATTTTTAAACAGGCGTGACATCAAACTTTTAAGGTGGTCAAACTGAAATAGAAGAATAGGTTACCTAGACGGTGAGGCAAACGGACACGACGAACCTAAATGGTAAAAATGGTAATCAGGTCAACGCACAAACTAATTAATCAGGCAGTGAGGTCTGTGACGCCGCGGCCGCCGCGACTACACTCGCTCTGAGTCCGAAACTAGTCAGGCATTCCCGAAATCCATCCGTGAGTAAAGCCGTTATTATTTAATAATATATATATATTGTAATCAAAATAATTTCCTATTATAAAGCTACCTCTATATATCAGCGCTGTGGGCGTAGTACATTTTTACATTGCATTCGTTCGGAAACAGATAAAAGCAACAACCTTCAACCTACTGCATGAGCTTCATTAGTATGCCAGTTAATACCATAAAAAGTTAGTTGCCGTACAGCAGCAATTCTTCCTCGTAATATGACATTATGTAAAATGTTTTGTTCGGAAATTCTGGCAAAGACTTTAAGGTTCGTTAAGTAGCAAAGTTATTATTGAGATTGTCAGTCGTTTCGGAACGCGCGTTTTAATATATTCTGCTTTTCTTGCGCCAAGCTAAAACACAGAAAGTTCTTGCACAATAGAAATTTTCGCTTTTTGCTTTATTTCTTCTGGAATAGTTCCTTTCAATCTAGCGTTTTATTACATTTTACTTAAAGCAGTTATTTAAATTTTGAATGAACTAGTTTCGTATTTGCAAGAATTACTTTGTTGAGACTCTCCGTCTTTGAAATTTACTGATGGCCAGTTATGTTGGAGATATCTATTATATGTAATTATATAAAATAATTAACTATGATTGGGTATTCTAATAAGCACTTATTTCTTCTAACTTAGTTTTCATTATTTTTATTTCACCGATTTGGAGACCAACTTTATATGGCCTTTATATTTACATGGCCATCATTTTGCAGCTGGCTTTTTTTTTGTTATGACGTGTGAGTTATGTCATAGAATCGGTTATAAAAATCGGTGAAAAAATGAAAATATATCGCTGGGTTAAAGGCAAAAAACCAACTATCAGTATTTTTTTTTAAGAATATTGGTTTTAAATGATCATGTAACAGTTGCTTATTATAGTTAAATATATTTAATTTCAAGCTGTTATAATTCATAAAAAAGAAAGTCTGTTAGTCTATTCGCCACAAAGAGTTTAAAGATTTCATAATTTGCATAAGCTTTGTTTATGAAACGTTTTACCCGCCTGTCGCCGGCAAACCTTTTACACCTTTTAAAAGGAATTCTTATAATCTGATTATCTTTTCACTCACTTCCATGTTTCAAGTGGGAGTATAATCATAATAGACTTGGTTAATTTACGATAGCTTTTATAATTTTTTTCAATATGTATTCAGCGACTTGTAAGGTAACTAAAAACATTTTTAGTTTTTCAAATAACAATTGAAAGAAAAAATATTTTTATTAAATGACACAAAAAACACCACATGACAAAAAAGGAAATAAAATAAAATAAAAAAACAAAAAAATAATAATAATATAATACGTAACGCTAAAACAAAGAACAATTAATTTTAATGAACAACCAATTGGTTTAGAAGTTTAGAAGACTATGGTTTTTGTCAATGTTTTTTTTTGCTTACACTAAGAAATGTTATTCAATTATATTTAAAAAAACCTTTCCTTGATCGTAAGTACGAGTATTATAAATTAATTATCACTTGTTTATAACGTTGAAGGAAAACATCGTGAGGAAACCACCACTCTTGAGAGTATTTTTTGATGATGTGTCAAAGCTATGCTAGGCCTACGGGCGATTAAAACCAGGTTGTTCATTAACCGTACGAAAAAGAAAAAAAAAAGGTCTTAGTATTTTTTTTACAGACATGTAGTTCAATATTCAATGTAATTACGTTTACTATTATTCTTCTCGCAATTTCACTACGACACATTACCCTCAGAATCCGTATGGACATGATGATATAATCCCTAGCTATCAAACCAAGAATTTATCTACCCAATCTATCAAACTTAACGAGCCGTTAACATCTAAATAATAATCTAATAGTACAGAGATGACACTTGGTAAGTTATGACAGTAGGTATACCAGCAGATTCCAATTCTAAGCAACCACATGAATATCATTGGGCACACATGCTTCAATAAACCAATAGAAAGACGATTAAGAAGTATAAAACTTCTCTAGAAATATCTACAAGATGGTGAAAAGATTTAAGTGAAGTCGGAAGAGTGATTATTTGCTTCTTCTGCCTACAGGCAGGCACTGGACAGGGCTGCGATCGCTGTTGCAGTACCCGGCCCCGTCCGATATAGTATGAGGAACACGCAGGAGGAGATGTTTAGTGGGTGCGAGCCCCACATAATTTGCGGTATGCGGAAGGCATTTTTGACTCCCTAACGAACGACATGATTCTTGACTCTGAAGTGCTGAAAATTATCGTCAGTTTTTATTGGTATTTTTACTCCATCGTCTATACATTGTTGCTATCATATATATGTCTATATTGATAGATATCGTGACTACGTGATTTTGTTTACAATAATAAAATAATGATTTTTACTTTAAACAGCAATGTAGTTTTCGCCTTGTGGTTTCCGGTCTAAGAATAGAACCACCCCTACTCATCTCGCGGGTGTCGTAAGAAGCGAGCCCATCCACCGGATCTTTATCCGGAGGATGGGCAACAACATCCTACTTTGTAACAGTAATCATCTGCTACTGCGATCGCTAACCCAATGCTAACAATTATGGGCAAATACCTCTAATGAGCGCACAATTGTGTCGGGCATTGGGAGAGGCTTATGTTCAGCAGTGGACTGATGGCAGGCTGATGATGATGCAACAGAATGCAAATTTAGTTAAAAAGTGCTTCTGATCAGCGGTTTGGCTAATAAAGTATGCAGAAGGTTATCTCCGTACATCGGTCGCTCTACGACTCTACATTGCTCTTTCACTTACTTTAAGAAATGGACGGTCCCTTAAATCTTGTCTCCTAGCAACCACCAGACCGCTAGATACGGACTTGATTTAGGACTTGTTTTACTGATTTTTATTCACAATGCTAGTTCGCAATAAATATTGATATGTCCTGCCAGCACCGCACCGATCGATTCATGGGTATTTTATTGGCTTATATATGTATTAGGCTGGATATTGGATAGATCGTGCGTAACTATGTAACTATTGGTGCTACTTAATACATACGTGCCTTGATTTTGTTTGGAAAAAAACAAGCCTGTAACTATCCCACTAGCCTGCAGGGCAAGACCCCTTTTAATACAGAGAAGGATCAAGCATTAATTTCCACGCTGCGTGTCGGCGATTACAGACGATGTTTATGTATTTATTTGTAGAGATAACTTGAAATCGAGCTGTTTTGCCTACAGCTTTAAATAAAAAAACAATGGTCTTTGATGAAGAGCCCCAAACAAAGCCATAAAAAACGCCTTAAAAATATAAAGGCGTCACGAGTCATAACAGAGAACTTTTGGTCGCAATTGACTTACGAGCTGTAAAAGAACCTACCTTGCCTCATGAATACTGATAAGTAATCGTAGTAGGAGGTTCCTTAACACTTTGACTGCCACGCCGCAGACACAATCCAATTTTTATTGTTCGCGGTCACCGTTGACCGCGGTGGCGTTCAAAGGTTTAAAATAACTAAAAAAAGTGTATAATAAGACATTAGAAAAGTCACATTGATACTTGCTTGGTTGGAAGCCGTATTTGCAAAGCGGGGCCGATTTAGCATTATCTTTGTAAAATTTACGTTCGTTTTATGTAAACTGCACGTGACATCTGTGCTCAAAACACCGTTGTTTCATGTTGTTGACGTATGTGTCGATTTAGGGGTTAACCCTATTTTAGTTGCGGGTCAGCGCGGGTCAGGAACAAACGTTTGAATTTCTTTGGGTTTTGGTGTCCGGCTATTGAATATTAATGTGCATTTTACGTAAATATAAATGCAAGTGTGTTGGTGTGTTAGTTTGTTCTTTTTATTTCACTTCACGGATCGACGTTACTTTTTTTTTCTGAGAGCTAAAGTGCCGGAGAAAGACATGGGCTAATAAACGCTGCGGGCAAAACCTGGTAATAAGATCTGTGTTGCTACTAAAAAGTTTCAGATGGAATAGTTTAAGACATCATTGTGTTTGTTATCTTAAGGAAACAAAAAAACGTGAAAGAATATTTTATAACATTTCCAAAACGCATTAATAACCGCGTACTTTGGTCCCTGGCTACAGACCTATAGATGTAAGAGGAGCTAATAAATATTAATTGTACTACAATAATCCTAATTTACTAGAGTAGGTACGACGTATGATTATTACGATTTAGTAGAATAGAACGTGTAGTAGGCATTCGAAGGGGGGAGAGGGGAATTTGACCTTCAATTTTGTTCCAAAAAAAAATACAATAAACTAGTTACATAACCTTTTGTGCCAGTTCTAAATAATGGCCATGATCCGACCCTAACGAAATATTAATAAATAAATTTTGCTGTTTAGGGAGAAATTATGAGTCCTTATTTCTCCTTTGGTGTCATATATGGTCAATAAGAGAGACATAAAGATGTAACAATATTACTGCGGTACTGTTTCGACGCGTTTTTTTGGTATTATTTTCATATTTTACATAATATTATTATCGTTGTTTAGCTATGTCAATTTCGTATTCAACAGCGCCTAAAGATAAAAGTACTTTGAATTGTCTTATCGAATTTGTTTTTTTTATTATAAAAAAGACATGTGTGGGACCATGAACCCACTTGATGGCAGTGTTGTGATCTACATTGGAGCACAGCTACGGAAGCTGGATAGTTTTGGCCAAGCGTTCTCCTAATATCTACGACAGAATTGCTTGGCAGCTAGGTCGATTATCCGATGGGTGGTAACCAGACGCGGTCATAGCCTCCCACCAGAAGCAGCTTGCAACTAGCCGCACACGGATGATGCCAGTGATCGCTGATCCAGCCGAGTCAGTTGTTTTTGCGAGTTTCTTATTAAAATAATACTTTTTGCTACCCAATAAAGAGAAATCAATCTATCTTACTAATTATAATACCATGAAATCTTAAGAATACTTAAGCTTCACCCTACAACAAAGTCTGGCTATTAATTATAAATTGTTCTAAGATACAGATTTTAGTAATATTAGCGTTAATGTATCGGAAAATGAGATCCACTCAAGTGTCAAGAGAGCTATTCATCAGTGAAATTGGTTATTTATTTATTGGTTAATGCTCATCATGCTAGCAATCTCTAAATTTTTTAAAAGAATAGAACTTAATGAACGGACGAACGTCACCTGCCACTTGATGTTATCATCATGTGATCACCGTCACCCTTAGGCCCACAATATCAGGATCATAAACCAGACCTTAAAACGATAAAAATAATTATACAAATGTTTGTTTTAGTGTCTGTACCAAGTCAGGGTTTAATTAACCATCTAATCAACGCAATACTGTTAACTAAGTATAAATATCAATCCTCACAGGAGAAAAGTCAAAAAATCATTTTAAAGATAACGAAAAGCCGATTTTAAAACTATAAAAATCACAAAGAGTCAGCGCCAAGTCAGTAATTGATTAGCCTGCTCTTATAAATTCAGGGTAGTTTGTGTTTAGGCACAGAAAGCTCTGATCTATGAGGATAATATGGATATTTCACGTAGGTATCTTTTTCTGAGTAAATACTTACACTCAAAAAAAGAAAATAAATAATAACAACAGGTACACAATGATGCTTTCAATTAGTGTACGTGGCGTATTTAACATTGGGTGACCATATTTCGCCATTAGCATTATGCCTTGTGGAATATTGCCAATTAGTCATACTTAATGGATCATTTTGCGCAAACAATATGTGCGTAAAATATTTTATGACGCACAACGTACACAGCTTTTTGTTATTACAAAAACATGTTTTTTTAATATAAGTTTTTAAACTCGCTTGGTCACCTACACTAACTTTTACTTAACTTGATATTTATCATGTTTTTTATGTAGTTTATAGTAACACTAGCTGTTCCCCGCGACTTTGTCCGCGTTAAATTTTCCTGTAAACACACGTTTATAAAGCAACCAGATTGCCTGTTTTTTTTTTTACTATTAAAAAATAGCCTATAGCACTCAGGGATAAAGTAGCTTCCTATTGGTGAAAGAATTTTTAGGATCGCATCTGTAGTTCCAGAGATTACCCCTAACATACATACATTATCACATACATACAAACTTTACCTCTTTATAATATTAGTATAGATTACACCGCAGGTATCTCTATTGTCTATCTGTTTCTCCACTTCAGGGGCGTGCACAGACATTTTCAACAGGGTAGGCAGGCATAGGTAACTACATGATACAAAAACTTACTTTCATTGGGACAAAATTTGTCCACCACAAAATACCACTTTTTATGGTATAATACCTACTACCACTACGTCGCGTCGGCGTTGTACCCTTTAAATATAGTTGTGTAAGTAGGTACGTGCGCGCATATTTCCAGGCCGAAAACACACACAAACATCAGCGCATCATCTTACTGTACTATTGTACTGTAAAGTGTATTTCATTAATAAAGACATACCTGAGCAGATAGTTATAGTCTTCATAGAAAAATAAGGATATTGATTGCATAAACATATGACAATGATACAACAAATACCTACTGCGTGCGGCGCGACTCGCGCGCGGCATTGACCAGCCAAAAAATAATACAACAATAAAACTCCACCACTTATCTTCGTTCTGTACACTGTATGTTGTTTATAAATACTTTATCTAAGTCAACTATGTTGATCGAATTGACTTACCAATATTAACTTTTCTATAGTTTAGTTTTTAACGCAATTTAACAAACGACAAACACAGAAACACTGTAGATTTTAACCTCTGCAAACAAACAGCCAGCACTCCTCTCAGTATTTTGATATAATTTATTATTATCCATATATAAAGGTAAGTTAGCAGACTAATCAAGTAATTTAAAATCAATGAAAATTATAATAGATAAAACTTCAATTGAAAACTTTTGACATTACGCATTGTAAACAGCTGGTGTCACAGAAGCGATGTGATTGGTTCTCCGCGCACGAACTTGAAGTAATTCAACCAATCACATGTCAGTGTGGATACATCCAGCATGACATGTGATTGGTTGAATTGGTAGAAAGATCCACGTGACTTACTGCGCGCATGCGCGTTATAGGATTTGGTCTATGAGACGATAGGCAAAAGAAGTTGTGCCGGACTTGCAAGTAGCAACTTTCTTTGAAGGCGACTAGCGCGGGATTCGGTGTTTACGTGCGTAATGTGCCAACAGATGGCGTTAGGGTTCGAATTGATATTATTGAGCGTTATAATTGTGTAATTCTGTGTAATTATATTGCGATTTTAACAATTAGATACATTAAATAGAATATATTATAATAATATTAATTAGAATTTTATCAGGGTAGGCAGTGCCTTTTTGCCTATATGAAGTGCACGCCCCTGCTCCACTTACTTCTTCTAAAGCATGCAACGGATTTAATACAGATTCCACTATCTAAATAAATTTCTTTAAAAATCCGGGGTGGGTTGTTACTAGTTAGTTCATGTCGATATATCCTATGAGAGCGACTTCCTCATGTTACAACCAGGATGGCATCACCACTCCATAAAATTTACCAATCAAAGCGAAACAAGTTTGCAACGATATGTGAAATGAACGCGAGACTGATATTTTAATATGTGACTCCATCTTTGATTCATCAAAACAAATTGAATGGTCCCCTACAAACACATTCTGTATTTCAATTTTCAAGAGGAGTGAGCATCAAATTGGTGTGATTCCATTTAATTTTCTTAAATAATAGAGTCGTCACAGCGTCGCATACCTTCGTATCTTCGAAATAATTGTTGAGCATGCTCGATGGCTCCCGTTTATGCTCGATGGCTCCCCGTTTATTTGTGGGATTGCTTTATCTTTCTTCTTCAGTGGCTTCTAACTGCCGAGCGTGTATAATGTAAAACGTACGTGTCCCATGCTCAAACGCACACAACCACACATAAGTAATACTGATTGTGAGTAAATAGTACGAAGTTGGTGTTGCCAATTTAAATGTTGATAAAGTAGAATAGGCTTGGAAAATTATTTAAAGTTTGTAGATTTGTACTTTAGAATGTTTTTTTTTAATATATAAAGTAAAAGTCCGCTCACATTTACGATTGTGATTCACCAAAATAATTATTAGCACTAAGTATTACAATACTTCATATTTATTTTGTAGTACATTCAGCAACAAAATTAAGTTAACATTTAAAAGTTTCTGAATAACGGCAAGTTGTCTCAGTAAATTATTCAGTATATTTATTTTCCAGTAGTATTCAAACAAATTTTATTAAGTACAAAAAATCTAATAATTGTCAGGTTTTCATTCAAAAACACTTTGCAAACTTTGTGGAACGTTAACCTATTTACGTAGCTAACCGTACTAAGCTCCTGAATTTTTAAGTGGATCGGTAATGAGATTCCTCTTTCCTATTAACTTAGTACCTAAGTTAAGTGCAGCGATCGCTTTGATAACGCTACCTTAAATGAGTTAGTACAGCGTATTGAAAAGATATTAAATGCTGTAGCTAACTTTCCTGTTTGTAAACCCGCCGAAATCCCGCAAACGAGACACAATAGAAAATTGAGTACCCGGAGTCAATTTCGTTGATAAGCTATTAATAAATTTGGAGATGATTTTTAACGTTTCAAATACGGAGGACAATTGATTTTCTTTAGTGTTTCATTTTCCGGTATTTGACGGATTAAGCTTCGAACCCACACGCGTGAGCGAAGTGCTTCGAAGTAAGTTACGTTCCTATACTAACTAACTTAACTACTACTACTACTAACTTATAACCCCTTTCTCCTGATCTTTTTCTGATTGTGTTAGATCAAATCCCATCCGACTATGAGAGTGACGAAACCCTCTATTTCCTCCTGCACCTATATTGCACACAAAACAGTGCAATATAACACAACTATTTTTTATCTTAGCCAGGTTATAAAGTGACTTGAAATATATTATATAGTTTCTAATAAAATACCAATGTTAAAAAGTTGAAAAAAAAATGATAATAACTATGTTAAAAAGTAGAAAAAAATATACCTTTCATACTAAGAAGTTTTAAAAATAAATAGATAAGTAGTCGAAATTATATAGGTATATTTGTGTGTGTGTGCGATAATAATAAATAAAGCTTATAATGCTATTAAGCTATTATGCAATTTAAAAAATCTATGACTATGCGGATTTCGATGAAACTGATGACAATTTGGTACACACATGACAAGGATATTTTTATCCTGTAGCGAACAAAAGCTTATCATAAAAAAAATAATAAAAGCAGTTGTTGACAACCTTTATAAGGATATCGAGCTTACTCTTAACTCACTCGCTGAATGAAAACAGCGTTGTTCATCAGATTGATAGCTGGGTTAATTAACGAACCATGTTCCGTAATACAGACAAAGGGTGTCGTTGTTTTATTCAGAGGGTAGAATAAAAACCCTATTATTTGTAAAACCGTGAACCATAGCTGCTGCTTGTAGGGTTGGCAGACAACCTGGATTAACTACTTGTGGCTGGTTCAAGGACAACGGTACGCCTGACAGTTTTGTTGAGACATAATATACTTGTCTCATTTTTACTTTGTAAAAAAGACAGAGACAGGTAAACAATCAGCATTGAAAGCAATGGTGAAATCTTGAAGACGATGGGAACATGGTGAATGTGAAATATGACAGAGACAAACAAAAATAATAGTTATAAAATGTCTAAGATAAGTAGGCGCCATAGGATTCTATTAATTCTTAAAACGAGATAAATAGACGTTATTTACGTTACTTGGGCTTAGTGGTATCCTTGTCACTGACTGTCGCGCAACTAAATAATAATTTATTATTAATAAAATATTAGCAGTTAGCTAAATATTAGCTATTAGCTTTTATTGTTGTAAATAAGAATTCACACTTTACTGTTATGTAAACTATTTTTATTTATTCATGAGGACCTTTTAATGGCTGTCATCATTTTAATGGCTCGATTTTATGTCAAACGCTGTTGGTCTTCCATGTACAAATTATTAAATTTAATAAGAATATTGTTTTAGTACTTACATCATCATAAAATCATGCTTTTGTCGATGCAGCATCATCAAGAACAATTATCTATAAGTCAATAAAGGCGTTTTTTTAAACACAACCGATCTCAATTATTAAACAAAAAATATTTTTGTAATAATTAATCAAGACTCTCACAGCCCTAATAAATATACCTACAATAAACAAAGTCTATAGATTCTTAAAGAAATGACGCTGCGTTTTAACTTCAGTTATTAACATGTTCCTTCCTTATTGTGAATTCTGTTGTTTTCGTGGTTCATACCCCAGAATTAAACAAGGAGCGTCCATTACATAGACGGCAATCTGTATTGAGATTGCGGTCTACTAGTGTATGTTTAGAAGGTGTGCGCAACACATTAGATCTCAACGCCATTAAACATCACATAGGTTCGTGGTCAAAGTTTGGGTTTTTTTTCATTAAAAAAAAATCTCTCTTTATCGTATCGTTGATGAACAACCTGGTGTCAGAGTTTAAACCACCAGAAGGCCTCTGACATGGCTTGACACACCGTAGAAAAAAACCCGTTTTAGTAAGTGGTAGTTAATTTCTAAAACTCACATGAACTCTAAAAGTCAGAGGTGTGTGCCTG
This sequence comes from Protodeltote pygarga, assembly GCA_936450705.2. Lineage (NCBI taxonomy): Eukaryota > Metazoa > Arthropoda > Insecta > Lepidoptera > Noctuidae > Protodeltote > Protodeltote pygarga. The sequence goes on from OW388251.2 coordinate 12,248,255, forward strand.
GGTTTTGAACCTACGCCTTTGACGTGGTAGTCCAACGGTCACACCACTAGGCTATCACTGCTGCAAAAACAACAGATGTAGAGTATGGAAGATAAAAGAGCTAAGATGGTAGGCCACCTTTTACGCCACGACATATTTAAAAACTATAAAAATAAATACATTTATAAAAATAAATAACATGATACTGATAAAAATCGAAAAAAGGAAAGAGATAGACCGAAAATTCTAAAGCACAAATAAATAAAATTGCCGTCAAAATGCTTAGAAAAGTGCACTAATGATGCTATGTCGATCTTCGCTCGGCACAAATAATATCTGTGTTATCGACAGATTTTAAAACATCGTGGCAACGATACAAAAAGCCATTAGAAAAGTTCAAAGCATATTTTTCAAACTACGAGATCTTAAATAGTAAAACTGGCTTCATACAAAACTAACAAGTAAGTAACTAATAATAACAACAAAAAAAAACATGTTTTTACTTTACGCAATATTGGCAAGTTTCCAACGCCTTAACTGACTAGGTAGTTTCAGGAAAATAAATATATTCAACTTATTTTCGTGATTCGAATATTTATAACAACACGTTCTGAGACTTTTTCTAGAACCTATTTATTATTAAGTACCTATTTGTATTCTAACACGTATTTGCGAATAACAATAGTATCTTCACACATAATGAGTATGGGCAATAAGCTGTCAATTTATTTAAGTATAAATAAAATTGATGAGTTATAAATCTGTGACGGTAGTGCCGGTGGCTTAGCCCGGTATGTTGCTTTTAACATTGCAAGCCGAGCAAGTTTAAGCCATCATCTGCGCATGTGCGGTTCGCATGATTGCATGGACAAAAGCATGATTGTTACAAATAAAGACGGCGTGGCGGCTAGCCTCACTGGGTATAATTTAGACGGTCACCAAAAATATTTTTAAGACTCTAAGCTTAGGCACCAAATAAAATAAACAACTCCAAAAAAAATCAATTGACTTTATTAAAAGGGCCCTAAAGTATATAATATTATGATCGAAAATAAATGAAATAACATCAGAAAAATCGCAAACCTTGCACAAATATTATTTTTGGTTCCTAAAATGGATCAACGGTCACCAAATTCTATCCAATTCAAAGATTAATATTACTACCAAAAATCGTACTCCAAAATAGTAAGACGTCATCCAAAATACATTATTTGATCCCAGACTACTTTAATGTAAGACTAAAATTACAATTACTTCCCTTAATTACTTAACCCATCCAAATGTTACTAAATGCTAATAAAAACTCGCATCGAGTAACACCATTCACATACCAGTGTTTTGAGAATAAAAATTCACATCAAGTCACACTGCTACTCGATGAGATTGGTTTTTCCTATTCACGTATGTACCAGTATTACTAAGTGAGAAAAAAAAATTCGCATTCAGTCACACTAGTTCGCACTTGTTACTAGTTAATCGATTTTTCTCAACCAGTCACAGGGTGACAGGATTCAGTGTGACTCGTTGAGAAAATACTCCTTATACAACCCTTAACCCAGCCCCTCCTGTATGCTACTCTGTATAATATGCCTTTTTCACAAGTCCTTTTTTATCACATGAATTTAAAAATGTCTAATACCCATGGCGGTTATCATTCATCTTCCGAATTAAGTTCAGGATATTTCAAAAGCCGACGCATTCAAATTTAATATCTCGTGAACGCTCCAGCGTTCGTTACATGGTTCGTTGGGCCGAAGAAGCGAATTTAATAGACAATAAAAAATTTATAACACGTACTAAAGAGTTTTATGTATTGAGAAATATAGCGGATGGGTATATATGAATGAGATTTTTATTTTGCGTAAAATTTTTAGAACGATGAGTGAGATTGGGTAGGTTGAGAAAAATATGGAGTGTGAAATAATATATTCACTGCTTCATTGACGGCTTTCTTTTAACTAAGCCTTAGTTCCTCAGTTTTCTGTGTGCACATTTTTCTTTTAACCGACTTCCAAAAAGGAGGAGATTGTCATTTCGATGCAATTTTTTTTATAATAGACGCTGCGATTATTGGACCGATTTGAGTCATTTACATTTTTTTGTGAAAACTATACTTTGCGAAATTGCAAATGGTAACATTGAAATAGGTATTGTTATTATCTGATGATGAATTTCGGAGATACAGAACGAAATTCAATGATAGCAAACCTCTTGGTAAAACTAATTTAACTAATTTAAATTAGTTAAATATGTTTTACAAAAATTTAAAGGATGGTACCCATAAAGTTTATGTAGTATTCAATGGTACAATAAAAAGAAACCATCTGCAAAACAAAACGGCTTCAAACGACTTGGTATCGCCATTTCCTAATCGTATTTAGTCGTACGTAGCAACGTAGCTAAGTTCGTAGCAACGTAGCCAAGCGTAGACGTTCGTAGCATCCAAACATGCGTAGCAATTGTAACCGATTCATGCGTTAGATATTCTAATCGTTTGTGTGATTGTAATACGAATTCATTCATTCTCTTAAATTTGTTCGTTCAGTGTCAATATTTAATCGAAATTTGCTGTGAGACACCGAATAATTGGTCACAAAAGGAAATCAATTGTTACGCGTCGCCGGTGTCCTTGTGGTAGTTGAAAGGTTGAGTAGAGAATGTAGATTATGAACACAATTCCAGACTCAGTGCTGCTACTGGGAATGACTTCTAATGGAAAAACCCAATAACACTTTGCCCGACCCGGGGATCGAACCCAGGACCTCTTACTCAGCAGTCGCGCTTGCTACCACTAGACACACGAGGCGGTCAACCCGGAACTTTATCACTACATAGTATAAAACAAAGTCGCTTTCTCTGTCCCTATATCCCAATGTATGCTTAAATCTTTAAAACTACGCAACGGATTTTGATGCGTTTTTTTTACTAGATAGAGTGATTGAAGAGAAAGTTTTATATGTATATTGCACCCGTGCGAAGCCGAGATGGGTCGCTAGTAATCTATATTATTGGCAGCTATTATGCATAGACATAAAGCCAAACCTACTCCAAAGTATCTCATTTTCTATCTATGTGTAGTTTTGTAGTTCAATCGGAATGCCCTTACTGTTGTATAAATAGAATTTACATAGACTACACATTCGTAATCTCTTTACGGCGAGACAATCCTACGACACCGAGCCGCCTTAGTACTTACTATGTAAACTTAATTTAAAATCGACTATTCTTAGAAACAGATATTTGGAGAAATAGTATGAACTTGACATTTGTATATTTTGTCATTGCGACTTTAAGACCTCCTTTGTGTAAAAATCAATTTTATGAGAAAATCGTTAAAAACCGTCAAAATTATAGGCATCAGCCATATCATTGTCCTGCCTTTTCCTTGGCTATTTTACAGTTATAACGTCGAATACATAATTATATATGAGAGTTTTTGCATTCGATAGAGTTTCAAAATATGCATTCGGCTGGCGTAAAAAAATGATTTTGCCAAAAGTGATACATATTATAAGAGGTCTTAAAGTCGCAACGACGATTTATGAAATAATACTGAGACATAATACGTCATCATAAAATAAATTGATTAATACTTTGAATCTATCTCTTTTTTTTAACCCCAACCAAAAAAAATAAGTATTTTATAAGTTATACATGTGTATCTGTGTGTCATAGCTCGTCATAGCTCTCGAACAGATGAACCGATTTTGATTTAGTTTTTTGTTTACTAGAAATATGAATTAATCGAGAGTGTTCTCAGCTAAAAATTATTAAATTTTTAATTTATTCATTAGTACTTCTATTCTAAGGCAACCAACAAGCGTTCGGCCTTTCTAAAAAAAAAATTCAGATCCTTTTCATTTCGAAATTATATCTTGTGTACTTTAAAAGTTAATATATTGCAATTTTAAAATTGTTTTACAATTTTTGAAGGCCAATGTATTTTTAGAAACATTCACAAACTGTTATTATCGATCCCTAGCTTAATGTATCAGTACAACAAATACAGTTAATTGGTTATCCGTGTCGACAATACTGTTTGGTTAGCTGCGGGGCTAAAAGGACCGCAAACAGAAGTAGCTATCTGATCCAGTGTACGTTAGACGACGTAATGTGCTTTTATAGCTATTGTGATCGATGTTGTTTATTATTGAGGTTGAAATGAAGCATTTAATTGCCCCGCGTTGTAAAAAACTACATACAATAGGGGGGGAATCACTTGACCGATTTTGACGAAACAAAAAGTAAACTTTAAGATAAGCTTATGCCTGCTTAAATTTAAAATTTTATTGAAATCTGTTCAGCCGTTCTCATGTGATGAGGTAACAAACAGATAGACAGACGGAAAAATTCTAAAAAAGTCGAGTTTTGTTGTTGCTTATTCTTAGTCTATTAATGGTATCTATTTCGAGCGCTAGCCGTTGCAATTAAATATTTTTGTATCTTGATATATAATCAAAAACGAGACGAAGACGACTTTGAATTCTTCAAAGAGATACAAAGTCACAAGGAGACATTATCGGTGACAATAAACGTGTCTCTTTTAAAAGCAAAAGATCTTTGTTCGCTTTCTTGAACTTCAATAAGAGACTGAAATTAAAGCCGAAGTTCGGGCCAATGGTTTCAAATACAGAAGCCTTATTATGAAAACCGTCTTAATTTAACTGAAGGGATTCAGATGAAAGAAGTCTTCAAAAAGTTATGGAAAGAAAAACGAATTATTAGTGCGCCTCTTCGCGCTAATCTGCTATCTCGCTCGTACATTGAAGTTGATTGAAGATATAAAACGAATATCTTATGGCTAGCCTTTTCCCAACTATGTTGGGGTCGGCTTCCAGTCTAACAGGATGCAGCTGAACCAGTGTTTTACATGGAGCGACTGCCTATATGCGACTATGTTACACGATACCCCTTGGTAAGATTGGTTGTCAGACTTTTGGGCCTCTGACTATCTCCGTAACGACTGTCAAATAACTACAATTGACAGCTGGGGCCAACAGCTTAACGTGCTATCCGAGGCACGGAGAGTGACAATTAATTTAATAAAGTGATAAAAAATCAATGAATATAGTAATGAAAAATCGAACTAAACGATTTGAAAGAGAACAACATTACAAAGCTTGATCGAAACATGTTTTTAAATAAAAAATAGCTTTAAATGAATTTTTATTAAATACTACAGCTATAATCATGGATTGATTTCGGGAATGCTCGACTAGTTTGGAACTTAAACGGAGTCCATTTTCAAGAGCGAGTGTAGTTACGCGACGGCGTCGCAGACCTCACTGGTGAAGTTTGGCGGACTGGTGAGGTTAGGCATTCGTTATAGTAATTAATAAATACACAAATAACATCATCATCATCAGCCTGTATTAGTCCACTGCTGAACATAGGCCTTTCCCTATGCGCGCCACTTTTATGTACTCATTGGAGGTATTTGCCAATAATCGCCATGCTAAGCCAGCGGGTAGGCGATCGCAGTAGCAGATGCACAGAAGTTTGCTGCTGCCAATCCTCCGAATCTTTCCCTTCGTCGCTTCTTACAACACTCGTGGAACAAGTAGGGGTGGTTCTATTCTTAGGCCGGAAACCACACGGTACAAATAACAATAGCCAATAATTAAATTCCTTATCTTTGTATCTCCTTATCTTAGTACGAACAGAGATTAATATATTAATGTTTGTAGTATTTATTTAAACAAAGGCCTAGGGTCGATGAGATAACAGCGTAATACGTTGACCCTTGCTTAACGCCTTTAACTCCTTGGATCGCCTCCAATTGTGAATTTCCCGAGGGAACCCTGTAGTTTATTGAAGAAGATTTCTGTTAGTGGTGTTAATCTTAACCATAAGACGGATAGGTTATAAGTATTAATGTACTCATTATTAGGAAAAGAGGATATTTCGTATTAATTGACTGTCGGAATAATATCCTCCTGACCGAATTTCGGTCACAGAAGTCAATTTCAATGGAGATTTGCGAACTAGACAGGAGCTATTATTATAATGCACCAGTGTGAGCGCTAACACAGTTGCCCTTTATATTCCCTCACTTTCATAGTCCGATGGGACGGCAATTTGACACGACCGGAGAAAGACCAGTTGCAGGGCCAACGGCTTCACGTGCTTTCCGAGGCACGGAGTAAGTGCAAAAAGTCAGAGGTGGCCGTCAGTTGGAAGCTTCGTCGTTCGAATTTCAGAATACGTTCCGAGTTCCACGCTGGCGAAGCCACGGGAAAAAGCTAATTAAAATTAAGAAGGAGAAAAATATTATTTTCATTCATAAAACCATAACTTTTCCCCTTCGCTCATTGATATTTAATACCATGTTACGGGCAAATTACCACGCAAGATACGAACTTTGAAAGTAATAAATTATTGAACGGAGATAAAATTATAAAACAGTAATAAAGTCCCGCCCTCTACCTTATGAACAGCAAGACTGCAAGTAAAAGTAAGTATTCACATTAAAAACTTAGCCAACATAATTAATTTGAGATCGCCTCGTATATCGCTCCTAGGTTTAGCGCAACTTTTTACAAGTACGAAAGCACCTAGTTGTGTATAATTTAGTTAAATTGTAGCCGCGAAGGAGTTTAAAACTTAATTGGCGGTTGCAAAACAAGTGCATAGTTATTTAATAAATATTTAAATTAAGAAGCTGGTCAAGTGCGATTCGGACTCACACGAGGGGTTCCGTTATTATAGTAGAATTTTTATCACTTAATGACATTTTGTTCAAGTATGGGTCGGACTTGCATAATAAGGGTTCCAGGGAGAGTATTTTTTTCTACTTAGCGTGCCTTTCCAAATGTCTAATTAAACTCTAAACAAATTATTTCCATTTATTCTATGTAGGATACAAAAATTACTCCTAAAGGGATATTCAAAACGAGTAGTCAAAGAAGTTTAATGAAAAATCTTTAAAGACAATAATGGATTCATTTAATTGAGATCAAGAGATCTTCAATTCTCCTTTTTAATAGCATTGAATTATTATCTTTATTAACTTTAAAGGGAAGTAGACGCATTTATTATCAAATTTAATTTAACTTTGCCTTTGTATTACGGTGATTACACAAGCGTTATTTATTGTAACTAGTTGTACTATTTAGTTTGTAGTTAATTGTTTTAATATATCTCAATGTTTTAAATACTACATTTTGATCTGAGTCATTAAAGTTCGAATTTGGGAGCCGGACCCCAGTAAAAGTCACCATTACCGAAATCGGCCAGGGAATATATTATCTGTAGTGTAGGCAATAAATTCAAAATAATAACGGTTGTAGCAAAAACAAGAATGGAACAAAAACCTAATACGATTCTGGCCAAACTTCCTGAAGGCAACATTCGCCATTAATTTCCCGATATTGATTATGATAATTTTGACGTATTAATATTCGTGTTATCCAAGCTATATCAGGACATCGATCTTGGAGGTTTGACGGCCGATAAATTATATTTGACATCAGTTTGTATAGATAAAAACTTGGGGTAGGGATTCAATTCCCCGAGGAGATTTGCTAAAAGCAGCAGATTTATTTTTTCGCTCATTGCTCAAAAAGTAATAAACATCAATATTTAAAAAAGTATTTTATTCATTGAGATTTTTAAAATTAATATTACATATCAAAGTATAATACATTAGTAGTTAGTATATAGTTGGGTTGATATTTTTTATTCTACTATACATGTTTGAGTTTTTTAAATATTATTTAACAAGAAAAACACTTATTAATGATATTCTCTTTTGAGCATCTTCTTGCAACGTTTAGTTTAGAGGCCATAATTTTATTCTTGGGTTAAGTTCTACTAAATTAATAAGAACAAGGAGATAGTACAGGCCTTCCTTTATCTCTTAAGGTACGCAATAGATTTATCTAATCCGCAGAACCTTGTTTGTGGTCGGTGGTTTCGGTCAACACGTCATTGGTCTATACATATATACATATACATAGAATGTTAAGTACTGAATTTATAGCGTAACCTTAAGGCCAACAATTTGTAGTAAGGCAGAAACAAAATTATGGACTATACGCCAGTGGTGTCCATATATTAGTTTATTTACGCAATAATTTAAACAAAGACTTGAACGTGTGATTGTACGAGTATGTAGAGGGTAATCCATAGATTTAGTATTAGGTAATCTTAGAATTAGTATTAGCCAATTGGTAAGAGAAAGAACATAGTAAGTATACCCGTATGTTAGAGCGAGACAGACATGCAGGACCTTTCACGTACAAAAATATTAAAGATAACCCTTTTGAAGAGCCTTTTGAGGTTGACATTGATAATACATTTGGGAAAATCGAAAAATACCTCAAAAATAAATAAAAGTACAAGCTTCCATTTATTATTAAAATTTACAATAGGCAATACTATTGTACGTGTGTACAAAAACACCGAAAGCTTTGCACAATGGGTGGTCTTATCTCCACGATCTCTTCGGGACATCTTTAGGTAAATTATCATTAAAATTTTCCATTACCACAGATGAAAGCGTTTATTTGTCCAGCGAGACAGAACGACCCACTTTGCGAAAATCTTGTATTAATTTTTGTTCCGGGAACCATCAAATATTCTTTTATGATTATTTTTATCTTCTTATCTTGTAATTGTTCTTGTAAATTTATCTTTTAATATTAGAGAAAATGTCCTATGCCTTGGGGGAGACCTATGACCAGCAGTGGGCCATCTTCCCGCAATGACGATGTTTAGAGAAAATGTTTTATGGAAACTACGGAAATTTAAGCAGCCTTATATTTGTCTTAATTTTTGAATATTATTGTGAGGATGAGTGGATGGATGGTTGTTACTCTTTCATGCAAAAACTAGAAAACGGATTTTGATGAAACTTTATATTAAATAGCGTATACATCAGAATACATACCACGCGAAAGAAGTCACGAGCGGAAGCTAGTTTATTAAAATCCAGTAATACTAATAATAATTTGAATATTTTTATGTCAGATAAAAACAAATGAACAGATTTGTTTTGGATATTTGACCTCTATCTTGAAATTTGATAAATTAATTACCTATCCAAGTAATTTCTGGAATGGTACATAAATCTGTCAGTCCCTTGCCTGATCACTCTACAGTTGTGTCAGATTACTGTCCCATTGGACTACGAAAGAGAGGGAATAGAGTGCACTCTCTATTCCCTCACTCTCATAGTCGATCTGTACCTATAATATCTCAAGCGAAGGCTAATCTCAGTTGAGATTTTCCGCTGTGACTGTGACCTAAATTCACACAAAAGGGCCTTACTTAGAATTATTTTACGGTGTCATGGCAAGCAATAAACATGAAACGTTCATGACCTCTTGTTAAAACTTCAAAAGGTAAACAAATAAGTTACATAAACTCTCGACGTTTCTTCAAAAGTTTTTGGTTTTATGCCGAATATAAGTTAGCTAACTATAAATTAAACTGTCAGCTTGGAAACCACTTGGAAACTCGAGTAAAATGTTCTTTTGTTTCAAACGTAGCTATATTGAAAAGTGATGTCTATGAAATTTCACAATACAATGAAATCAGAAAATGGTCCCCATTTTGAGTGTTTTAAGTGCTCTCCATTTTCGTTAAATTGAACAATATGAATAGATATTGCAAATATTTCGTTCCTACTCGACTCCTTGACGCTAAAGTTCCTTTGATATCTGAAAACACCGTACGTGACAGTCACGTAACGATCAGTACGAATCCGCGACGTGGCTGTGGAAGGTCAAACACATATCTACAAATACTATTCGTGTTAGAAGCCATTCCTATATTAATTTAATACTTAACCTACATCTACCTTAAAAAGTATCTTTTTGTATTTATTAGGTTTAGTATATTTATAGTAAGTAGACTTAATTTGTAAACAATTTTAACGTAGTTTTAATTTTACTTTTAAATTTTGATTATTAATTCTTAAAAAGCAATGCAACATGTAACTTGCAACGCAACATGTAACATGTGTTACAGCAACGCAGTCTACCAAACTTACTGTATCGTTCATCAGTCTGGCTTCACTGTCCCTTAAGCACGGACAACTTTACATTGCTGTCCCACAGTGCCGCTTAACAACTAAACTTTAAGCAGGTATGTACTACACAAGCAGGTATGTACTACACAAGTAGGTATCACTAGACAGGGACAGAGATTGTCAACCTTGGGAAATCCTATTTTTTAAATAAATTTAAATTACCTTTGTTAAAATATTTCTAGACATTTTATGTTTTTACAAAGCCCTACGCCATTAAAGGAATTTTTGAGTATCGTAGGTGCAGTTCAGATAAAATATATATTTTCACAGCGTACAAAAACCCGTGCAAAAAATATCTTCATAAGGAAATCTGACTTGTGACGTCAAGCAAAGAAGGCGAATCGCTTAACCGTCAATGATTGGCGTAGCGTTCTTTCAAATCTCACAATCTCTTCAGCTTCTCGTTCACCCTCGTCATTATACATGACGAACAAAATTTGAACTTGCTTCTTCTGCTTACTTTTGGTTAATTTTACCATACGATCGCACGCCTACATGCAAAAAATATATTTCAACAGTATTTGCAGCAATATTTATTCCGAAACATTTTCGTAAAATTCCGTGTGTGTACGTCTATTTTTCTTATTATCTAAAAGAAACAGATTAAAGAAAATATACCACAGTTGCACAACCTCTGAGTTAGCTAATCTCTGGTAGACATAATAGAGGCGACTTGTTAATGTCTGGTTTAAAGAGTACAACGGTTGTATTTTGTATACAATCCCCACACCGATAATAAACTTGGTAGGCTTTGTTTATTTCCCAACAGTTTTTTGTTGGGATCTCCAACATTTTCGTAAGAAAAATTGTTACAGCAACAAACATTTGGTTAATGCAGTGCAATATCTGTATAATATTCTCTTGAGCGAATTTTGGTCACAACGGCCAATCCTAACGGAGATTACCAATAGAGCCAAGACATGGACACTGACGGTGACACTGATGTATCAACTTAAGGTCGCTCAGAGGGCTATCTAGAGAGCAATACTCGATGTCTCTTTGGCGGACAGACTTCGAAATGAGGTTATCCGCTGTAGAAACAGAGAAACTGACATAGGGTATTGAATTAGCAAGCTGAAGTGTCAATGGGCCAGTCATATCTGTCGCAGAACCGATAATAGCTGGAGTAAGCGTGTTCTGGAGTAGAGACCGCGTATGCGCAAGCATAGTATGGGGCGCTAGCCCGCGAGGTGGAGCGACGATCTACGAAAAATGGCTGGTAGCAGCTGTATGCTAGTAGCCGAAGATCGGGCTAAGTGGCACGCATTAGGGCTGGCTTATGTTCAGCAGTAGACCAATCATCATCTGCCTAGCCTTTTTCCTACTATGTTGGGGTCGGCTTCCAATAACAGCAGTGGACTAATACAGGTTGATAATGATAATGCTCTCAGTTACCGTAAGAAATACAACAGTACGAATAATTTTATTTCACGCTGATATTCTAAGAGAGGGTGGTACCCCGGTCGAGCCATTCTTAGTAAACGCTCTACCACCATAAAAACCAAATCAACTTTCAGTATTTCCCACTGCTTCGTTGATTTAATAGTCGTAAGTTTTACTGTTGGGCTGGTCCTGAGTTCTATTACGAGGTCAGGAAAAATGTTCAGATAAATCGTGATGTTATATTGTTTGTCTGATTTAAGAGTACAGTCAAAAGCATAAACATTAAACACAAAATTTTTTTTTTTTCAAATTTCTTATTAAATAATTATATTAAACACAAACTTTTAACAAAAATACCGGAACTATTTATCGTGCCTTAGTTACTAAGATAAATAAATAATAGAGATACTCGTAGTAGTACAATCCAGTGTAGACTGAGACAAACATTTTTAAATTCTATTCAAATCAGATATCAATTAATTTGCGATTTAAAAAAGGAAGTGTATACATATTTATGCGCGTGACTGTACAATGTTTTTATTTACGAAACAATTCCCGCGCCAGTGATAAACTTACCAAGCTTTGTGGCGAGCTTGTTTATTATCTTAACCATCTCTTGCTTATTTCTTTACTTACTTTCAGGATATATTTTCTTTTATTTATCCTACCGATAATATTCTCCTGACAAAATATCGGTCACAGCGGCCAATCTCAACGGAGATTAGCCAACTACGCAGGATATATTATAGTGCACACTGCACAAGTGTGTGCGCAAACACAGATGCACTCTCTATTCCTTCACTCTCATAGTCCGATAGGATGGCATTCCGACACGACCGGAGAGAGATCAGACGCAGGGCCAACGGCTTCACGTGCTTTCTGAGGCACAGAGTGAGTGATAATTAATTATAAAACGCACATAACTTACGAAAAGTCAGAGGGTTCGAACCCGAGACCACTGACTTGCCAGTGAACGGTCACCACCACTAGGCTATCACGACTCAAATTCCTACCGATATTACAAAATTCGAAAGTGTGTCTTGGTTTATCCTTTTTGTCATGCAACACCGGAAGCACGAAACATATAAAAAATGTTTAGAATGGAAATGTGAGTGTAATAGGCGCGCCGCTAGTATGATTAAAGAAACGTATTGTATTCAAATCACGCATTCTTGCTCTTTTATTCGTTTTCTGAGTGCGTTTGTATGAAGAACTTATCTAAATTTGCTTTAAAATGCCGTTTTATTTTATAGTTAAAAGTTAGTCATCAAATGTCAATCAAGGAGGAATTACTTTTCATCGGTTAGCCAAAAACATAATTTCTCTTCTGTCTTTTTTGTCAAAAAAATGTATTTCAAACGAATAAATTTCAAATAAACGTTAATATTCCAAACAAATAGCAACTATGCAATTCATCTACGCATAGCCAGTTGGATACTTAACATTGTCTCCGACTGTACATATCTTTGCATACCCCTACATTTAACCAAAAAACATTTTTTCTAGAAGTTTTTTCAAAAAGAAACATAATATTCAAATATCATATTTAAATTCCTTTATAAATAGCAAATGAGGCGAGGATAGCACATTCTCTTTACAGTCACGTAGTAGTCGTAATGATGAATGCATGAATATGAGTACTGTCGCGAACAGCTGTGCCTGAGCTCAGTGCTCTGCTCAAACAATTTAATGAATGCATTACAGCTGAAGGGGATTATAGCGTCTAAAGGTACGTGATACCTATCACGTACGTGAACATCATTGCAGTGATTAACTTAAGCGGTAGCTGAATTTTTAAGGTTTAGAGGCACTAACCGCAAGGATGGAGTATGGACTGTAGTAATGAATTTGTGATGCGCCGGCGCTGTTGGCTGCCACTTTTTTAACAGCTTTTTTTTACACAAAAGACTAGTGCGGGGGTTAAACCCGAGTTGCACGGACTAAAAACAATATGGTGTTCCTCCATGAAGCTAGGTGGACGAATAGGTTTCACTTGCGCTATCACCGTATTCCCACCACGTGCGGGCGGGTCCCACTAACGTCGACAGCCCCGGCCGGCCTGGCCGCTGCCAAATCCTTCGTGGCCTGTTTCTGACAAGCCGACGGACTGCTTCAGTAATCAGCATAGAAGGGTTTAATTGCTTATTGTTTATTTCAGTTTTCATTAACAGAGTTTTGATAGCACAATCAGGATAACGAATACCTAGCTTAATTGTCAGAGGTACTGGTGGCTCAAAGGCTTTCATCCATATTTTTTTGCTACCTTCTTTTACAGCATCCATTAGTTAAAAGCGTGTCATTATTTCAAAGCAAAACAGACTGCATTAAGAATCTTCTCGAAAAAATAATTTCTATTTGAATAAAATGTTTCTGTGACATCTTTTACGAAGCGCTATAATGCTCGCTCGTTTTTGTGTGAATGAATAAAATAAACTCACCCTTTGAAGCACCGTAAAGACAATTTCTACTTGAATAGTTGTTAAAATTGTACCTCTGTTGTGCGAGGAACTTACTAAAAATGACGTAATTTTAAATAAAAAGTATGAAAACGAGACGAAGTAAGTAAGAAATATAACACCAGTATTAATAATGACTGACTGACTGAATTTCGGTCATCGTCGGCAACCTCAACGGATATAAGCCAACTACGCAGGAGATGTTATGCAATAGTATGTTCTCAAACACAGGTGCAGCACTCGCTATTCTCTCAGATGCCGATGGGAATGCAATCTCACACCATCGGAGAGAGATCAGACGCAGGGCAACGGCTTTACATGCTTTCCAAGGCACGGAGCAAGTGACAATTAATTTATAATACGCACATAACTTACGATAAGTCAGAGGTGCGCGCCTTCGGTTTGAACTTAAGACCTCTGATTTGCCAATTCAGATCAAGATCACGACTCAACACCCGTTTTAAATTAAATATGAAGTATGAAATTGTAACTCAAATATTATAAAAACAAATAGAAGCAAACACAGCCACGATATTTTTTTAAAATATAGTGACTTCTACAGCAAACGGTACTCCCATACTTCACCGGGTTTCTTACAACAATAACGTTAATAAAAAGATTGCACAGACGAGATTTTCTCATTCCACAGCGACTTCAATTCTTATGTCTTAATCCTCGGATCGCTGGCACAAGGAATCCGAATGGCGAAGAATGAAATAATTGCTTTCTTCTGTGATTCTTATTCGATTGGAACACATTTGTAGTAGTAGTACCTACTCGTAGTGTAACATTGTCATTTAATTCGTATTGTATTGGTATGACTTTATGCCTTTTTTTGGAGGGTTCAGCATCAGACTTTTTTTAGTCATACCTTTTCAGAAAATAAGGAATAAAAGGAAATTATATTCACGACAAGCGGAAAAACTAATAAACTTAGTTATCGCCTCTTCCAAACTATACTCTCGCCTGCTGTACATCCTAAAAAAATAATACACAATTTAATTTATCCGGGATAAAAAGTAACCTGTGTAGCTTTCCAGCTCATTAACTATCTGCATGCAAAAAGTCATGTCAATCTGTTGCTTCGTTGCTGTGTAAAAGAAGGACAAACCAACAAGCATACTTTTGCATTTATAATACTTCCCATGCAGCCGGATTAATAATATTCTTTCTACATAATACGCAATAACTGTATTCAACTAGGATTTTCAATAAAATCCTCCAACACCTCTTTAAAGGTGCGCGTGCACCGGGTCGTCATCGCAGCGGTCGCAGCGGACGGATTTGTAAGCATGTACTGAATCCTATGGAACTGCGTGCACTGCATCAGCAAATCCGAATAGGGAGTGAACAAAAATGGCCCGTGACGTCACCCGGAATGAACGTGGGACTCAGAGTTGCCACTTTAACGATTTAGCTGCTAGATATGGTGTCTTTTTTTATTATTGTAATGAGTTGTAGTTTGTAGTACCTATCAAAAGTGCGCTAGTGGCGCCCTCAATTTTGCAAATTCTTTGTAGTCAAACTGTAAAATATTATTTTCTTTATTTAAAAACTATACTTTTACTTTAAAAAATTCATTGATGAATTCTTAAAAATATTTATGTAAATTTACATATTATTATTTGCTTTGTAAAATATTGAATTTAGGCTTATATATTAATTTATTCTAATACGGCAATTTTAAGCCATCCATTATTGGAGTTATCTACTGTATTCTTGGTCTTGGATGACAACACTTTTGTTAACGGTCATTCGTATTCAGATTGCTGCGACCGCGGTCGCCACGGTTTAGCTGGACTTTGTTTAAAAAGAGGTAAATTTAAAAAACTATAAATATATACATCTATAATATATATCCTTTAATAATAATAATAGACTTAACAATTAGGCGTATTGTACGGGGCTTAAAAAATGATTATTTAAGTTTTAGATTTTTTTTCTTGGAAGCAATAGGTTTGATGGTGCTACGACCGTTGGACTGCCAAGTCAAACCCAGGCACTTTCAAACTCTGATTTTTCTACGCTGTGTAAAGCCATATCAGAGACCTAAAGCCGATTTAAACTCTGTCTTCAACCATACGATAAAGAGAGAAGAAGAAAGAAAGAAGACCTGTAAAAGACCATAAGTACCAGCTTATTGGCTATAACAAAACGTAACTTGTATCGGGCAAGGAGAATAAACCTGGTCAAGCCTTGGAGGAAAGGTTTTGGCCTTCGTAATTTTATCAAGGGTCAAGCTCAGGGAAATAATTATAAACTTCTTGGTCAAATGTCACTTTAGACTTAATTAAAAAACCCGAGCATAATGCATTCTGAACTAATATTATCCATACTGTTCTAGACCTTCAGGGCTTCTTATTACATTTTATAAGCTGAGTAGGTATATGTTTTCTTATATTTTACTATTTTGTGGGTGACCTACAACCTGACCTACAATTTTTAGATAACTAAAGGTATATTTAAAAAAATTAAAGCCCGCGACAAAAGGTAAACCTCAATTTTGTTTTTAATTTTTTTGTAAAATCTGTTTATCGGTCGGTAGGTACTATCCGAAACATAAATTACGCACTTTGAAATATAAAAACGTTTAAAAATAATTATGTTACTTATATAAATCGCAATTATTTTACACAAATAGGTCGTGTAGGTACCATAAAGTGATGACATAAAAAAAGTAAAGAATGCAATGTCATAGTAACAAAATTAAACAAGTTGAAGAATTGGAATCAAACTGGAAGAATTTGTTGGTAAAATTATCATTTGCGAGTTTGAATATTAAGTAAATAACTACTATATCAAAAATGAGAAATATGTGGTGAAATGTCTTTAATAACTGGTATAAGCTACATCATTTTTGATACTCGCTAGAGCGAGTAGACCTTATAAGGTATAATTGTTTTTTCCAAGTTAGCTTCCTTATCGTATGGTTGGTGACCTGGTGTTCGAGTTTAAACCTACTAATAGTATGATTTATTTACAGGAGTGTCTAGTCGTAACTGAATAGGTACATGTGAACCACGGTTAATTTTTCGCGCCTGGTTAGAGAAGGAACTAGGATAAAAGAAAATCCATTTGGAGAGTTTTGTGATTTATTTGTGAAAATATGTGATTCGAAATACTATTACCTAAACCTCCTTTCTTCCTCCAATCCTCTTCATCCGATGAGGAGCAAGAAATAGAGGCAGAGTTTTTAGAATCATTTTCTAGCTTTGCATAATAAAATACATGACTGGTACATTATTGTTTTATTTTTATAATAGAAGCCACCAGCTGTAACTCTTTCAACTGGTACTTATTTTTATTATTAGAAGCCACCACCTTAAGCTGTGTGCACTCTTTCAACAGTAACTGTCTGAGTAAAAAAAATGAACAATGCGCAATTGGTCAATAACACAATTATGATTTTGAAGACAGTCTAAAACACTATTGCAAATGGTTATTTTAAGGTCGGTAGGTATGTAGAATTAGAATAAGTAAAGCGAAGTCGCAAACAGGTAAATAATAATCGTTTATTTATTTAATTCAGGTAACAAAATCATAATTATAAACATTATGCTAATTAATGATATAGCGTAACCTTTCACAAAATGGAAATCCTCCGGCTAGAACTCTTGGTTAAGGAGAGTTTTCAGATAGTACCTACATGAAACACAAACGACTGTTGCGGTTCTAGAAACATAATACAGCTGACCAGCTGTGTCACAAGTGTTGCAGGACACAGCAGCGTGTTGGGTGAATACGGCAAGGCTTCCTCTTCTTCTTGTGGTCTACTTTAACGAATCTCTTTGCATCGAGCTGTTCTAAGCGTGATGCCGCGGCCGTTGCGGTTGTAGGCATTGCGTTATGAACAGGTTTAGAGAACATTGGTCTTTTTTCGGAAATCATTATTCTTACTTGCTGTTGTTACACGATGGGAGACGGATAGATAGATGGAAGCTGCGTAAACACGATTTAGTTAATATCTATATTAGAAAAATCGGCAATCCACTTTGGAGCTGATTTATTATTTATCCAACACTGTCAATTTGACTATAATCATAGTCATCCCGTCATCTAAGTCTGTGATATAATTACACATAGTGGCAACACATAAGTACCAATCTCATTCACAGTTTACGCTGACATTCGTTTGTACCGCTCATACGTATAGCGCTATTTCACTTAACGTACTGTGGTTCCCAAATATAACATTCCGTTCAGCAAAATCACATTATTATTTTCATTTTTTTACGGCTAAGTTGAATTTTGGAACATAACATAAAACTTGAAGTTAATAATCTGAGTTATAAATCTAAGTCTAAACCGGTAACAATTGATGGTAGAATTGATTAAATTTTCGCTGAATATTTACTAATTTACAAATATAATGAATCAATGTCATAGCGAGGGTTCCACTCTTGCCTAGCATATTCGAGCACGCTACGTACGAATGTGCAGTAAAATATCTTCAAGCTTTTTTCTAATGAAAGACAAAATTTTTAAACCATTAAATAATAATAATTTTCTTGCCAGACACTGACTGTCAGTGACTGACAAATTCGTAATTAGAAAACCGTGGTAGCTTTGTGCATAGAGGTTATCAATGCAAATAAAAAAATAATAAAAGGTTAATTCGATATTTACATGACTTAATTTGAAAACTTTACTTTTCACCACTATTATTGAACTGACATTTTCGATCTTCTTGCAATTTGAACATTCGAACAAGATTTTATGCAAATGGGTCCCAAATTAAAGTTCATGACTGTACAATCTTATAAAATTTGGATTTCAATAGAATCAACTTTGCTTTTGTTTATTTAATAATAAACAAAAGCAAAGTTGCCTATTGGCTACATAAGTAATTATTACTAATTTACGATTTGTGAGCATTCCTGCATCTTCTTGCATCTTCTAAAATCCAGAGATGACAACTGCATCGTAGCGAATCTACTTTTATGTCTATCTGCTTTACAGTTAACTAAGTGAGACGAAAAATTGGTTGAAAAAATAGCACTGCCCGCTTTATGCTGAACATGAACTTAAAGTACAAAATTATTTCAGACCGTGCGTAAAGACAAAATACTATAAATGAATCAATATTTTTATTTTATAAGAATAATGTGTTTGCTTTGAACAACTGAGCAATTTTGAGAAACAACCAACCAAACCAACTTTGGCTTTGGTGCCTTACTAATGAAAAATAATAAATAAGAATATAAAAAATTATTTGTACATTTCTAGCTGATGGAATGTTTGGGAACCACAGTAGGGGAAGATGGGTGTCTTCGGACAATATTTACTCCTCATCCTTGTAAAATTAAAACTAACAGCACTTTATCAACTTTATTTTTTTCTTCTTGCTCTTGTTTCTTTATCTCTTCTGCTATTTTTAGATTTTTTTAAGTTTTGAATTTTTGGATATTATTTTTTAATTTTCAAGATTATAATTTCTTAAAACCTTATATAGGTTCTTTTAGAAATATTTTAAGGTGATATTTTTGAAGCCATCAAATCTGACAGGTTAGGTTAGAAGTGGTTATTTATTTACAAATCACCCAGAAGTAGGAGCGAGCGAAGTTTTTGGTGGTAATTTCGAATATTTTAATTGAAAAAAAAGGGGTTTTACAGTTAAAGTATTAAATACCACCCCAAAATAAAAGCTAATAATATCTAAGCTTCTGTATGAAAACCTGAAAACATCAATGAGATTTTATAGGTTTTTATGTTTTTATGATTTTTTTTTAGGTTTTAATGCCATGTCAGAGGCCTACGGGTGGTTTAAATTCTGACACCAGGTTGGTTATCAACCATACGATTAAGAAATAATGAAGAAGATGTAAGATAAGATCTAGGTATCTTAACTACACCGCCGCTTTATCTTAAAGTTACTTTCGTCATTTTTTTATCTATCTCTTCTGACCTAATCCCTTTTTATAATAAATACACGCGGAATTTCTCTGAAATAATATTACTATAGGTAAACCAACCATTACTTACAAGGGGTACATTCGTACACAGTACAAACATATTTTAACATAAGTATGTGTAAGAATAAGCCCTAATAACCCAAATAATTAACAATAGTCTAGAGCTGCGGGCGAGGAATATACTGGCCCGACGCGTCGGGAAGTTAGTGATTGTTGTCTTATTTTTTATTTTTCACATTTACACTTTATAATACAGACTACCTCTTGCATAAATTTTAGTAGCTCTTTCAATATAAAAATGTTATGAAAGAGCCTAAATTCTCATTTTTTTAAACTGACTATTTTGTTGATATTTTTATAGTGTTTGAGGTTTTTTATATATATATTTTTATTACCTCCTTTAAAATTAAAATAAAAAATAAATGAAGAGATAAAAACATCATTTCTTTCATTAAAAGTACCTAAATATATTTTTTTTGCTCCGTTTAGTAAACTGGCTCTTTCATGCCACCTCTCCCCTAATACCGATGTCAATTGAAAAAGCGAATAGGGACCCAAAGTGAATGAACCAAACCTATCCAAAACCGCATGCGGCCGGTGCGTCCGGTGCGATGCGACTGATGTGCACGCTAACCTTAACACTGAAAGCTCGTGCTTGGCTTCTATATAACGATAAAAACTTAAAGAGTAGTTACACACAGAATGGAATCATTACTGTCAGCAAAAACGATTGCCGAAACAAGAAATTCACTTCAGTATTTCACTTGACTTTGAGTTGTGGCTTTTGTGGTATGGTGTTCTTGAACAGGTAGCTATTCGCACCAATAGCAATATGTCAGAATAAAATTGATTGAAGCCGCTGCAGGTGAACTTTTGTCACACTGGTCTCAGGTCCTGCTGCTCTATGCTCTTTCATGCGCTAATATAGCCCATTTTAGTGGGGGACCTGAGACGTCAGATAGTCGCAAGTGGTCTGACTTTGAGCTCATTGCACTTGGTGTCTTGATTTGTCTTCACTTGACTTCGAAAGCTTAGGAATTGAGGCCGTTCTTAGCCAGCAGATTTCATATTAAAGAACCTAATAATATAAAAAAATATTTATTGTCACTATTGAAGATAAGGGCACAATTTTTTTTCCACGGATAACTTTAGTATATTTTCTAGAACACAAACAGTTCGGAAATGAAACCGTAAAAATATATATCTATTTTACGATTTTCTGAACGATATTTGTGTTGGCAAATGAAGCTGGTGAGAGAGGGAACGAAGTAACTTCCGTTGTGGTCACCATAAAAATAAATAAATACATGAGAAAATATATAGGATTTGTTTATTATTTAATCGAGAAAAAATTGGAGCCAAGAATCTATATAGGTTTGTATTTGGTAGTTTGGATCATGTGGTCGCTAACGAGTTTGTGATGAACACCCTAATGATTGGACACCAGGGGGTCGATTGTTCTAAATCGTAAAAGCGTATATAAATATTAGTTTCGCTATTTTGTAGTTCCGTTGCATGCTGCGATAAATTATGGGTATTACTGACGCGTCGCCTACCAGTTAGAGACAACAATGTTGGGATTCTGGTTATGTTAGTATTCCGTATCCCTGCACCAATAGTATGTCATAATAAAATTGGCGCCGTATACTCTATTGTATTCCATAGGTAACAAAAGGTAAACTTAAAATAATAAAGTTCACTGTGGACCCTATCTGACTTTACTTAATACAAACGTACAAAAAAGCAACTACCTTTTACTTTAAATAACTTACGTAACTATTCGTTTCATTTCAAGTCGGCACGAGTTGATTAAAAATCTTCACTATTAATTAAAAGTTCATTTCCATAATTAGAATTCAAAGAATGTCTGGAGTTGGGAGCCGAGCCTTGCTAGTTGCGGCCAAATATGCAGAAATGTCTGACAGTTTGTGACTGAAATAATATAATAAGGAAGGAGAACGAGAAGGGTTTTAAACCACAGAGATTTGGTGGTTCTAGACCAGGGATGGGGAAACATTTTCCTTCGCGTGCCCATATTTTCTAACGAAATATATGGCGGGACAAGAAATAATTTATTCTTAGCTTCATTATTGAAAACTCTTGTTCGCACAAATAGTACTTGATTTTTGTTTGATGGTGGCGGGCCGGATTTCAACGCTTCGCGGCCCGGAGATGACCCGCAGGCCGTAGTTTCTCCATTCCTGTTCTAGACGAAGGGACTGGCCCAACCAACCTCTTCCTCCACAAAATATCGATAATTCGTGAAATAACAGTATTCTTATGGTTGTGTTTTGTACGGTCAATGAAAGCACTGGAGCTCGGAGGCCCAATCTCCCTTTGCGAAATCCCCCTTCCTATATCTTTCCCCCATTTTCAATAAATGCGCAGATGATACCTACTCCTAGCGTTTACAGTAACCTCTTACCATCCAGCTGCCAAATGCTTGTTCGCTACCTTAGAAATAAAAAAAAACGAAAAGAAATGTAGATATTGCTTCCATTATTGCTCCTAGCCTCAGCTAAAGCATCTGAATATCAGTTTTCTATGGAGCAACCTAAAGGGATTTGATTTTGATTTTGAGATCTCTGACTTCCCAGTCAACGGTCATTACATACCACTGAACAATCTCAACTCAAGTCTGTAAAGCAAGTATATTCCAACTGTATATTATATTCTATAATGGCCTTAATGTGAATGCGGTATTATATAGAGGGTATGATTACGTTGATAGTCAATTCTGCCAGTAATTTGAGATTGTAAGGATAACAATAGACATTTATTTTTGCCTGAGGGAAGTAATGGTACCGAAATTGGTACTTATAACAATGTATTTGTTGATAACATCTTGGTAAAAAGGTTTTCTTATTTTATGCTGACTTTTGTAGTCGATTTTGGTTTTAAAACTCTTGACTTGACACTTTCATCTAATTCTCGTAATTTGAATTACCGTTTTAATTATGACTACTTAAGTAAATGTCAAACGAACTAATTGTTATTAGGCTGTCTGTCCCGACTACAGACACTATAAAAAGAACAAATACATGAATCATACTTGTGATTCACGGGTCAGGGAATGGGTTCATTTTAATTCAAATAATTTCGTTAATTCAAATAAAAAAAATGTTGATAGATGCGAAAATAATGACAAAAATTGCTAAACAAATTTTAATGAAATTTGACACTGAGTTGCAAAGGTTAGATACGACTCGGAGAAAGATATATGGCTTATAATTAATAAATAAAGTAGAGCCGAAGGTTTAGCTTGTTTTTAAAGTATGCTAACTACAAAAGCATAAATTAAAATAATTCTACAAATAAAATGTTGTTTTCTATTTTACTTAAACATGAAGGCAATAAATCTAATTTGACGAAGAGCACAATAATCCATATCGCAAAAGTACTAAATCCATTCAGGTTTATAAAATATCTACCATTTTTCAATAAAATATCAGTAGCCTAGAGGAAAGCCAGAAGCCAGGCAGCTTCCGATTCCAATAAGTTCTGAACACAAATTAGAAATTTTCCAGTTCAAAAGATGTCTTCATTGATTCCATTCGATTCCAAATCCAATCGCTAATATTCCAATTTTCCTCAACGACTTTAAGTAAAGCGGCTTTTAATCAAAATATTTTAGTTTGTAATGATGATAATAAGAAGTGGTAGCCTAGTGGTATGACCGTTGGACTGCCAAGTTAAAGGTCATAGGTTCGAAACCCAGATACGCATTACTGACTTTCGGATTTATGTGCGTATTAGAAACTAATTATCACTTTAAATAAAATAATATCATTTAATAAGCAAAACATGTGCATAAACATGTAAAAAACATACATTAAAAAAACAGACTCCTCGTTGTTCCTAAGGTACTGAACACCTCGATAGTACCACGGGGAATTTATTTTTGCTTGTAGTACTACTAGTACTAGTACTACTGGTAGTACTATGGGCAATAAAGAAGCATTTTATTGCATTTGCACTATCAATTAAATTTTTTTTATACTAACAAATAATTAATCAAAAAAGTTTTTATTGATAAATAGTAGCCATTTAGGTAAATATACGAGTATCTATCGATAAAACTTTAATATTCTCCTGACCGAATTTCGGTCACAGCGGCCAATCTCAACGGAGACTAGCCAATTACGCAGGAGATATTATAGTGCACAAGTGTGTGCGCAAACACAGGTGCACTCTCTATTCCCTCACTCTCATTGTCCGATGGGACGGCCTTCCGACACGATCGGAGAGAGATCAGGCGCAGGGCCAACAGCTTTACGTGCTTTCCGAGGCACGGAGTAAGTGATAATTAATTTATAAAAAACGCACATAACTTACGAAAAGTCAGAGGTCTGACTTGCCAGTCAACGGTCACCACCACTAGGCTATCACGACTCGCAAAAAAAAAAACTTTAATACTTATCCGATAAAAAAATTTCTAAACGACAAAGTTATGAAAAATGATAAACATTTTTACCAGTAGGCACAAAATTTACGCTTCCAGTACATATATCACAAGTTCATCGGATGAAACGTCCATATTTTATTCTAGGCGAATATTTTTTTGAGAAATACGGAGTCCAAATAAAAATGTAGTGTCACAAAAATCGTGTTTAACCCCCGACAAAAACCGAGGGATGTTATAACTTGATATAAATTTAATTTGATCTATGTGTTTGGCATCGTAGCTCCTAAACGGATGAACCAATTTTGATTCAGTCTTTTTTAAAACATTTTTTGAGTTTTTTGTATCAAAAGAAAAATGTTGAGGTTTTTAGGTCAAAGAGCTTTATAAATTTTAGATTTAAGTTACATATTACCAATTTTATTTACATGATTGTGCTCTTAGGAAAATTTCTAGCCCTTGTTAATACCCAGGGGTGGTAAACATTTCAACATGGTCGTTTAATACTTCGCTCTAGTGAATGCATCTGTCCGTTCGTTATTTATCGCTCCCCGAGCATCAAGTCAACTGCAGATGTAACTTAAAAATGTTTGCCATAAAAATATTGAAGTTGAAAAATATTTGATCTCGATTTTGTAGATTTTTTTTATTAAATTTATGAGGTTGAGTTTGAATGAATGGAAATACATTGATAGAATAAAATGTGGTTTTCATAAAAATACTGCAATTGCTAAAACAATTACTTTTTTCAGTAAGTAAAACATTGGGTTATAAAAATAGTAATGTAATAAAAACAGAGTTTATATAGCAAAAAATGCAAATTTCATCGTTGAAATAATACTTTTGTTCATGATTCTGTTGATAAATATTAACACAATAATTTTTAAGGTGGCTCATTATTAGTAAAGATTGTTTATTTCCAGTCTCCGTTTTCTTTCTAAGCTTGATAAGTTAAACCAATTAAAAAATTTCACAAGTCAGGGATGTGTGACGTCGTTTGATGTTAGTCGCCAAGATTGTGTTTGTGTGCGTGACCTGACAAATCAGCATGTCAGCTAAACGTAGTAGTTAGTATTAAAAATTAAGTAACATGTATTTATCGTGCTTTTTTATTTTACTCATCGTAGAAAATCTCACAAGTGTAGTTTTCTGGTTTCTTCACGATGTTTTTCCTACTTAGGTTAGGTTACTTAAACTTAGGTTTCGAAACAACGGCCTTTGACTTGGCAGTCCAACGGTTATACCACTAGGCTATCAAATCAATAATATTTAAAAATAATATTATCAAAATAATTAATACTTTCAAATTCTAATCATGGGGAACGAAACTGCCTGTATTCTACAAAAAGCGAGCATCAAAAACGATCGAAACTGTGACACATAAATTAGTGTTTACTACAATACGCATCGGGTTGCCGTTTAATTGGGTGGCGTAAACAAAAAATATTTACTGGTAGAGATCATTGACCCGCGGGTCGTTTGGCTAGCCGCCAACTGCTGAGAACCCGACGACAGATAAATTCGGTGCCCGCTTCTGTGCACGTGTTATAAATAGTAGCATTTGCGAAAATATACGAATGCTGTGACTTATGACATTTTAAAGTGTAGATGTATCGAGCCTTTTGAAGTTTATATTGAAGCAGATGTTTTATTTTTGGATTGCGATAAAATGTTTTGGATCACTGGCAATGTGCGCGATGATGTTGCAGATTGTACCTAGTTACTACTGAACGAGTTATGATAGATTGGAGGAATATTGGGATTCAGTTGCAAACTCGATTCAAAAGAGCGATTCACTATAAGAATTGATCGAATGAAAATGATGAAATATTAAACTCATGAGATGATTAAAACTAATTTGACGATGATTAAAGGCTGCTACATAGCGAAAAGGCCTACCCTTTTTTTGGCGACTTCTTGGGGTTCACCGTGCAGAATCAGACCACGGCTACTAAGCCTTCCCCCCGCCACGACAAGGCGAGATACCCTTTGGAGAGGGAAGCGGCCTATCATAGAGTTGACCGCGGGTTCATTTTTATCCTGGTCCAATTTAACTTACACGGTGTCTCAAACTGCACTTGTAAGCGGTTCTCAACGCGGAGCTCAGTGGTACCTGAGCAATTATTTTAATTATAAACACAAATTATATAGGTACTACTTATTCAATATTTTTTGTAGATTTCCATCACACACGTTAAATTGAGTTACAATATGAAACTTAAGATGCATAACAATCTCGACCATTTGAGTGATGAGTTTTTGTTCTGATTCTTAATTCATTAACCGCCAAATAATAGAATTTGCATTGTGTCTGCTGTCTGACATTTAGTGTTAAATCTAGTGGCATAAAATTGCACAATGCATAAACACACAGACTTATTTACCTCATTCGGAAATCAAACCCACGACATGGTGAATCACACTATCGTTACGTCAATCGCCCTGACCCAATAAATCCCAGTTTTTTCGTACTAAAACTATGACAAAGAATCTAAAAGTTTCTCATTCGTATCGGTGTCTTGAACTGTTCCAGTTTTTAGCCGTAACCTAATTCAATGGAAAATGTCTGGACAGCATCGGAAACACTTTCCGGACAAAATGTACAAGTATTGTCCGGAAATAAATTTAAGGCGTTCGATACAGAGCAGAGATGGGAATTGAGGTTTTTAAATTATTCTTTATCCAAGCTATGTTGGAATAATTTCGGGGTAGCGCATTGGTTACGGACTCGCTTTCCGATCATGTATGTGTAGATTTGAACCTGGCATTGAGCACACTTGAGCAGTATAAAATCTTCTGCATAGTTGGCTTATCTCTGTTGAGATTGGCCGCTGTGACCGAAATTCGGTCAAGAATACATTAATCCCATCTTACCTTGAATTGTAAAAGAAGGTAATTGCCCAACTATGCAACGGTATAAGCTACAAAGGTAATTTATCCTTTTATTTTATTTCTAACAACATAAAAGATTCAACGGAAACGTGGATGTTTCAAAGTAAATATATCTCAACAGTTAAAGAGATAAAGTTTAAGTGGAAAATGTATATTTCAGTAAAACCATACGATCCATCCTCGTCTTACTAAATTCTAAGCAAAATATTCTAGCAAAGTGAACCGTTGGTGCAAGCCAGTGTTTCTCAATCTGTGGACTCAAAATCCATAATTGTTGTGTTTTATTATTTTGTTATCATTGGGTAGGGACTACTAAGTTTATTTCCATATGAATCTGGAAAAGCAAAATTTAATATTCCTATACTTTTTTTTATTATGAAATAGACAAGTTTTTTAAGTCGAACGTATCTAGTGGTAAGCGGTGTATGGTCTAAGATGGAGTACACCTATTTTCAAATAAGAAGGAAGAAAGTTAGATGGTACGGTTTAAACCTATCCTTCATTGCCAAAACAGATAATTATTACCATCAAGATTGCGTATACATATATATATACATACTCGTTTAACGTTTGAGCTACGAAATACCTTAAAGTTACCAAAATATCATGAGTATAACCTGACTTTATGATAAAATGATATGTGTTAAACTTGTGTGTGAAAAGAATGTTGACAATCCCTGGCGTGAAGTAAAGACGAATTCGAATGTTAGCCGGCGAGTCTACGCTCGCGCTGTAGACAGCGTAGACGTAGCTACGCCGTAGTAGCTATGCTGCTACGCTGCTACGATTGATGTCTAGAGATACTACGGGCTGTAGCATCTTTGATGGAGGATTTATTTCATATAATCTAAGCATTTTATCTTTACTCTAAAAAAGGTTCTTGGAAGAGATGAATTCATGAAAAAATACTTAACCGCTATTGCATGTGTGCATTGAAAGGAATTTAAAATGGAATATTATTTTAAATAGAAAACTAGATTGTTTAGGAATAAACATCCGTTGCGAGTAGGATTTGAACCTGTGGCCGACTGATTAAACGCACTATCCTCTCTGCCACCAAGAATTTAATTAGTTTCCTCTGCATTACTCTGCAAGTATAACAGTATTTTAACCGACTTCAAAAAGGAGGAGCGCTTAGGGGCGGAATTTCCGAAAACCTTTCCTTAGAACACTTTAAATAGTTCAAGGAATATTTTCTTCAAATTTCAAGTAGTGTCAGTCAGTGTCAGTCACGATACCATTATAATTAAGTATAGATTATCAAGAGTGTTGCTCTTTAAAAAAATAAACTGATCAAATAACTATCTACATAAAAATCTGTCTGTTCTTGTATATCGGTTGCGGCAGATTGATGCATTAGCTCGTCCGATCGCTCGACCGCGCACATTCACTGACGGAGAACTAAACTATTCGTTAATCGAACATTTTTCAAGCGAACGTGTTTCGCTTGGGTAGAACTAGGATCGCTTCACTGTGTTTAGAGATTTAGCGGCATTACTTTAATAAAAAGGTAAGCGAAATTTATGCGCCATCAAATTAAGTTATAATATATTATTATATTATAAGTTAAGTTATATTTAATCGTGATGGTTTGACAATTCGGATGGATTGATGTCACCTGTGACATGTTTCCAAGTAAAGGGAAATTTGGACATAATGGGGCTGCGGATAGTAATAATAAAATAATAGCACTAATAAGATATACAGGGTTATTTGTAAAACACCTGCAACCTGAAAAGGGGTCATTAAACTCATCATTATGAACAACTTTTACTATGAGACCAACCCTGAAATCGCAAAAAAAACAGTTATTCCATACATTTTGTTGAGTTATGTGAACATAACGAATGAGTTATGTGAATAAATTGGTGTGTAAAGCCATGTCAGAGGCCTACGGGTGGTTTAAACTCTGACACCAGGTTGTACATCAACCATACGATGAAGAAAAGAACGCGCATTGACAACGTATGAAAAAGATGACTGATGCATACTATTTTCCACCACCACATTTTCATTTTTATATTCTGTTGTAATTAATTATAATAATTAAATATAATAATTTTATAATCGTGTTTGCATTTTTCTAGCCACACAGAGACACAGACACAGGTCCAACCTAGTTCAGGCAAATATAAAATTGTGACCTACACTATGTTAAGTATAAAAATACCATTGTAATCTATGTGACTTCATCTTTCTGAATAAATATTTTATTTATTTTTATTATAACTCCTTAAACTCCTTTATTTATTTATTTCCCTGTCAATCACTCATACAACTTGATTGTGCAGAGGACGCGTTCGTGTCGTTATAGGCAGTTTCTTCGAGCGAAACCTGTTTTACCATCACGGTAGAATATTTATTTATTTTTTAATTTTTTTTTTGCTTTGAGATGTAATTTGGTATATTTATATAAGTAATTTATTATAAAAATATTATTTTTAATGTTTATTTATTATAATTATGTATGTGTTTTATAAGGTATCTCACATGACACATGTAAGCTGACTGACATCCGTGAAGCACAAAGGGTTCCAGATGAAAATCAGCTTCGGGCATATAGGTAATATGTGCCCGACATGAAGCTGATCTGAACACCCATTTGGTCCAGCCGTGAGACACGTGCCCACGTATACTTTGCCACATATGTTAGCTTTAAGTTTAGATTTTTATTTTTTTATATTTTTTTTTTTATATGTTTATAGGTACTTAATTATTTGTTTGTGTCTCTATGTGATGTGTCCAAATAAACGTCTTTTCTTTCTTTCTTTCTAAAGCCGCTTCAATATCTCAACGATACTCGGCGAAACAACTTCTACATTGTTAGAATATTTAAACGATATACTTTTGCGCTGGCCTCTACCCGTTCCATACATCACCGGATCGCGAGTGCTATTTTAAGAAAGTTTGAGAAAATAGCTGCACAGAAGGAATTGAAATATTGCTGCATAAAATCTTATTACTGTGATTCTTGAAAAATGGCGCAGCACCGTACTACGCTATTTATAATACCTAAGTTTTATGAAGTTGAATTTTAAAACTACCTACATCTTATAACCTACTTACTGATCTCTGCCATAGAAATTTTCTTAATTTAACATCTCTCATAGATTCCAAGGGTTGGGCAGAGGTGTATAGTACATTCGTACACCCAGGACAGAACCGCCTAGTCAGAGGTTTCATGTTCGAACTCAAGGCATAGAGATTAAGATTTTTCTTAATAATAAACTCAACAACACTTTGCCTGACCCAGGTGTTAAACCTATTAGGTATCTCGTATTCAAAAGTCGCGATTGCAACCACTATTTTACTTTCTAAATAAATTATATAAATATAAATTGGGTATTTATCAAGCCAATAATTGATAAACTCTAACTTATTATTAGAAAAAAAGCATTTCGCAAACATTACTACTGACGTCATATATTATGCTAACCGTGTATCTGATGGTTAATAAGCCCGCGGGTTATAAGTACTACTACGTGAACCCCAACCTCAATGTTCGCTTCCCACACAAGTTCTACCAACATTCCGCCAAACTTCTCAAGCTTGCCAACTTTACCAACAAAATATCACGAACCCAATATTTGATGGAGGAAGTCTTGTAATTTTAATTTGAAGAAAATGTATTAAGATGAGAAAATTATACTGAATAATTAATTACGTTCCGAATAAAAATTATGATCAGAAGTACTTTCTAAATGATGAAAATTTATTCTCCCCAAGGTAAAAGCTAAGTGCAATTAAATTAAATTAAAATATGAAGAAAGACGTATTTAAACAGGAGTGACTTCTAAATTATGTATCCTTTGAACCGATGAAATTCGTGTATAATTTTTTTTATATATATTTGTTGGCGTATAGATCCGGTATATCCATATATACGAGTACCTATATAGAGCATAGATACGAGTAATATCCTATTTTATTAACCGACTTCCAAAAAGGAGGAGGTTCTCAATTCGACTGTATGTTTTTTTTTTTTTATTATTTTTTTTTTTTTGTATGTTTGTTTTGAACGTTTTGGAGTCGGTTCCAAGTCACGTTCTAGCCTCTTTAACCTTCTCATTAAGAACTTGACTTGGAACCGACTCCAAAACGTTTTAAAGTTATTTCAAGCTTTTTAGTTCCTTTTGAAGTCGGTTTTATTTTTTATTAAAAATTTTTTTTTGTTAAATAAAACACGGCTTCGGCTTCACATCAAGTCCAGTATAAGTCCACATTTCCAGTATAAGCTGACATCTTGTTTTACGAAGATCTTATACAATGCGAGGTCAGTTCACATTGGAGCTTGATGTGTAGCCGTGTGGACCACTTAAATTTGGTGTTGAAGACCTGCACGAAAGGCAATAGAACATTGGATGACAAACATTTCGTATGAATTAATTTCTGATAGAAAATAAAAAAAGATGAAGTCGGTTTTATAGTTTTTGTTAAAATGGTATTCAATCATTTTGCAATAGCAATTATCGTGCAAACAACTTTATATTATACTTTGTTATATTGCACTCGAAATAAAACTTACAGTAGTTCTAAATTAGACCTTAATACAGTAACTAAAGGTACTTTCCAGCTAAAATATTAATGTTAGCGATCTTGAAGTCTCGCTCCGTTGAGAAATGCGAATATTTTTACCTGATTTCTTGCGTTTGTTGCATAGTACTTTAATTAAGTTCTGTATTAATTTCACTGCGTAGTTCTTAATTAGGTTTTGTATATTATATATTATGTCGTGGCCGCAAACAAAACCAATTTATGAAATAATTAGAAATTCAAGATACTACCAAACGGGATACTAAGTTTTTCAATGATGTTCAGAAGAAAGCAACCAAACTTCATCCCCATTTGAACCTATCATATCTGATTTAGAATGCCTAAACGTTACACACACAGGACAGGAATTAGGCGGCCTCTTCAGATATGCATTCATAATGAGTATTCGGTAATGAGCGTTCATTAGCGAACATAAATTAGCAATAAATTATTCATAATGTAATAATTATTATTAATGATAATTCCATTGAATTTATTTCTGAATCATTTTATTTTAGCTAATAAAAAGCCGGCGGGTATAAAGTCGAAAACAAGACGAAAATTTCTATTTTATTAATATCTAAGAGAAGCGACTTCATCTCAGCGTAATTGATAAGGTAATTAAGTTTAATAAATGACGCAAATTTATGAAAATGTTATTATTGAACGCTTATTATGGTACAGGGTCGCTTTTAGAAGTAAGTTATTAATAAAATATTCTATAAAAAGTAAGATATTTTTTATTTTATGTCACTCATCACGTCAATTATTATACTATTAGATCACTTGAAAGAGAATGTAAATAGTGCAAAAAGTATTTATAAATATGCTTATTTGACGCTGTAACAAGATTTATTAAGTTATTAAGTTAGTAGTAACGACTTCAAAAGATTAAAAAAAAATATTTTCAATACAATTTTGTTGGCGAATCTTAAAGGACCAAGAACATTAATTCCAGTATTCTTAAGGGTCATCACTATTTATGACGTGGCATTAAAAATGTCGACGAAAACGATGTTGGCAGCTACACCCCTATATTTTGCCTCATTACCAAATCGTCTGCATCATAAACTTTCTGGAATGTAGCCAAATAATGTTACGCAATAGTAAAATTATTAATTTGTCATACTTGACACAGATTCCTATGATGTTTCGTGAACTCTGTTTTATCTGTCTTTAGTTTTCTCGAAAACAAGGTTATGTTTCTCTTCTGGTTGGTAGCCAATCTGAGGTCAAGGTAGTTTTGGCTTAACCTATGGTTAACTTTATGCACAATAGACAATCTAACTCGGGCTTTCTAGTTTCCTCACTATATTGTCATGTAAGATAAAAAATTCTATAGGTTTATTTGTATTTTGTTTTTTTTTATTTCACTTATTTCCGTCACTATCATTAATTTGCTGCAGGGTTGCCAACTTTTACAATACACAATTTGTATTTAATAAAATTATAACATTTTTTTTATATCAATTTATTTAAAAATAACAGTTGACTCTAAAATCTTTTTAATGCTCAAAAAAAACAATAAAACTACGCTCTTTCACCACATATAGCCCAGATCGCTATTAAAATGTTCAATTATTGTAGTACCACGCCCTATATATTATTGAATGTCTCCTTTAAAATTTATATTGGTTTTACACTGAAGGTCCTGAGTTTGACTCTGTATTTTCAGGCGACACAGGAAATTAATAACGAGCACGGGAGTCGCGAATTAGATTCTGTTTTCTTTGGAGCCTAACGTTTGCGTGTTAACAAATTAATGAAGCCAGCGCAAATTAATTCTGTATTAAATCTTGTTAATATTTCATGTGTTGATATTGGGTTTATAATTGCCAGCAAATTATGGCCTTGAAACTAATTTGAACGTTTAAAGGTAACTTCGCGCCAGTTCAGTAACTTTATATTATGGTAAATTTCTGTAAGAGCACTGGTACATATAACGCAAGTTAAATCTTACATTGGGTTCCAGATTTCAAACAACACTGATTATCTATGATTATCTATGAGTTTCTTGTCTCTGTTTAGTGTTAGTGTTGAACATTTTGGATGATAAAGAATTTTTTTTTTAGTTATAAAAAAATATCTCTAGCCAGCAGGGAAGTACAGTTCACAAATAGTTGTACATTTGCGAGCACAAAAATGATTAAGTTCAGGTTTCCTCACAATGATTTTCAAACTCTTTCATAAATTACAGCACCAATTTTTATGCTGTTTTTACCAATGGATAGAGGTTTTAGTATATAATTGTCAAGTTTTTGTATACATTACTTTCATATAAATCGCTTTTAATTATAAACTTATTGTAGTACATTCTATTTTGAAATTTTCCGCCTGTCATTTACAACGTCAATCTATCTGACACAAATTAATGTCTCCAAGACTCGGTAGACATTTAATCAGATAAACACCGGGTAGAAAATTTATTCAATACCAGTTATCTTGATATTAACAATAACATCGGAATATAAGACAGCGAGGCAACTGAATACACAATTTATTTGAAACAAAACTTGGAGATATCGAAGAGAGATTATTTTGTAATTTAACTTTCTGTTGCCACACGTAATATAGAATATAGAAGCTAAGTTTCCGTTGCAAATGTTATTTTATACTTAATTACTATTGCCCTTTTTACATGTATGACTTTGTGAATGTGATAACACTGCCTCTACGCCTATTCTACTCTACCCTACCTTACCCTAGAGGTATAATTAAATTAAATTTAAATTGCTATTCAAGGGGAAGACAAATCTAACAAATCAAAAACCATGAAAATCAGTCATGTAAGTAATTCTCAAGTTATACTCGTAAATGGTGGTAAGCTCGACTTTCTATTATGTATATTATACATAAAAGAAAGTCGAGTTATTTACACCATTTAACTATACCAAGAAGCCATTTATTTCTATTTTATGAAGATTTCGCTACCGAAAAAGTAAATGTAAAAAAGCGATGGTCGACCTGCAGCAAGTTGTGAAAAATTTAAGTAGTAAAATTAATTAATTAATATAAAACTATAATTATGTTTAGTAGTAGTTTTTTTTAAATGCTAACTATGCTAAAATTATTAGGTACCTGTTTACTGTTGAGTTTTGACCTTTAGTCAAAATCAAAATAAAATAAAAAAACATGTAGACCACTTTACACAATACTTACCACTTATGAATAGTCATAATTCCAATTGAGTGACTCTAGTTGCCAGTAATTATAAATTTTAAATATTTCAAAAACCATGCCTAAAACCTTTCAGAACTGTATTTAATTATTTATTACTAATTGTAATAAATAAATAACTATTGTTTGTTTTCCATAATTATAATTATCAAACCATAGACAACGAGTTAGACTGAGTTGTGGTTAGAACCCAGTTTACTTAATTAAACAAATAAAATATTTAATTAAGAACCGTAAATTACTTTTAGTTCAGGTACACTGCAACTCAAAAGCCTCGGCACGGTAGTCAAACAACTCATTAAAACTTTTGCTTATTATAATTTACTAAATAGAAACGGTTAGCTGAAAACGTTTTGTGGTACGATTAAAATAATATTTTTTTTTAATTAATTAAGTTATCAGAAAATTAACTGCTATGTATAACTAGTTGGGTAATTTAAAAAGTTGAGATGATTATAGAAACCGCAAAAAACTAAATATTAATCATAAATTAAAATAGAAAAATATTTAAAAGCTTGTTAGTACGAGTCCCATCGGACTATGACAGTGAGGGAATACAGTGCACCCACCTTTTCTTTACATGTCTGTGAGTGCGCTCTGTGCTCCACACTAGTGGGATTGACGTACCGTTGAGATTTGCCGCGGTAATCAAAATTCGGTCAGGAGGTCATTTTTCATTACCTACTGTTATAATTCCTCTTTCACGGTTTGTCAACCTAATGTCAAGCCTAATTATAGACCGATAGCGGAACGTCGTATTTTGACCGTAACTTATAATTTTATTAAAGTCATTTATTTTTGCACAGGAGATTAATTACGTATATTTAGAGCTTCTATTAAAAAGTTAGAAAATTTAGACCGTTGCTTTAAGTACAATTTAAGTTTTTGCAAAACTGCATGACAAACCGTGAATATAAAATTTAAGTCAAAAATTCTAGTCGTGTGAGATTAAGGACAATGTTATCTTATAGTTATTAAGTTATTAGAAAGATTGGATACATGGAACTGATAGAATCGATGTTTTATGTCCAAAAATTGTAAAACTAAATATTACAATTGTGTCCTCAATAAATTATTATAGTGTCTGGAAATAATTTTAATGAATTGGTATTGTATATTTTGACGTACTACAAAAAGTTTAGAAAATTATCTAAAGAACTTTCCGAATTATTTGAGTTTTCAGTTTCATAGTTTTATAGTCTGAGTAAGTGAGTAACATGAAATCTGAGTAAGTGAGTAACAGAAGTTGGTGGTTATTTGACCATACCAATATACTCTATCATCATTCAAAAGATTAGAAAGATTGGATACATGGAACCTATGTTATAAGGCCAAACATTGAAAAACTAAATATTACAATTGTGCCTTCAATAAATTATTCTAGTGTCTGGAAATAATTTTAATGAATTGGTATTGTATATTTTTACCTACTACAAAAAGTTTAGAAAATTATCTAAACAGCTTTCCAAATTATTTGAGTTTTCAGTTTCAAAGTTTTATGGTCTGAGTAAGTGAGTAATATAAAATTTGAGTTCAGAAGTTGGTGGCTATTTGACCATAACTATGTACTCTATCATTATACAAATGATTAGAAAAATTGGTCCATGGAATTGTCAGAAAACTTAAGATTTGTTAGCACGGCATACGAAAATAATACGAGGGGTTGTGCGGGGCGTAGGGGGTTTTATCGCGCTTACTTCGTAGCCGGCCGCCGTGTTTTCGAATCGCTGACAACAACATTATAAAAAAATGTAGTTTTACAAATTATAATATTAATGAGTTTATGTTCTTAGTCTGTGTAATATAAAAAAAATTGTTCCAGAGTTAGATGCTACTAAAGATAATAATATAATATACAAAATATATCGATATAAAAACCGGTTTTTTATTTTGTTCAACCAATACCGGTTTTATCAAAATCTTGTATACATTCAAACCTTTATTGAAATTTGAAACAAATATATAATTTAGGGGTAATATTCTTAGTTAAAAATGAGGTATATTTGAGTATTATTATAAATATTTGAATCCAGAATATTCTTGTGTAAAAAACAAAAGGAAAGAGTAATATAAAGAAAGACAAACAACAACAGATAAAAATCAAAAATATATTTTAAGAAATATTTATTTAAAAATTAAATATTTTTTTTATTAAGTTGTCTAATTACAATAGGATAAAATCTCCTTTAAGAAGAATTAGCGTAATTAATTAATTATTTAGAATTATTCAAAGAGAAAGAAGTCAAGAAGGAGGTGGTGGTAACAACGTGATTTTTTCTATGTCATATATGTAAATTCTTAGTTTATCTAAGACACCACTGACTAACAGTAAAGGAAAACATCGTGAGGAAACCTGGATTTAATAGTCTAAAATTGCCAACCCGCATTGAGCTAGCGTGGTGATAAATGCATTCAATTAATTCAGTGCATTCTCTGTATGAGAAGAGACATTTGCCCTGAAATGGGACAGTTACAGGCTAATAATAAATTAATTATGTCCGAAATTTTATAAACTTAATCCAAATGTGTCAGGCAGAAGTGCATTATATAACAATGCACTTCTGACAACATTTTCTATAAGATCAGTTAAAGATACATCATCCAGTACGGCCTATAAAATTACTTATAACTTAATGAAAATTAGTTTTTATTAAATCTGAATAATTTGATTTTGGTTAATTGGTATGGCCAATTAAAATGAATTAATTAACTAAGCTTAATCTTTTTTTATAAATGACGTAAATTTTAAATTATTTTCGTCTGAAAAATATTATTATTTGAGTTCAGAAATTAGAGGCTACTTAACAATTATAAAATGCTATACCGTCATACCTACAGAAGATTTTGTGTGGGTAAAGTTATTATAAAAACATGGTTTCTATAAGAAAAGCCACGCGGAGTTCAAGGATAGAGAATGAAAAACCGGTGCGATATAAAAAACCGGTTTTTATATTCAGTGTACTTTCAATTAAACCTTTAAAATGAAGCTCTGCCCGAATTAGATTTCTTTGTTCTATGGTTGATGAACAACCTGGTACCCAAATAGTAATAAATATTTACTATTAATTTTGAACAACTGTGTTTGGGATGAATTGTACGTTAGTTATATACGAATCACCTTGTTCATCACTTAGACCTTCTGATCAGGAGCAAAAATAAAACTCAAAAAAAATATTTTTGATAAATATAATATACAAACAAAACTTTAAACAAAACCGTAAAACTCTCACAGTATTGTACATAGAGTCTACAGAATTAGGTGATCGTCAATATTCGTCAAGAGAGCTGGTCGGACATTTGGCGTTGAAACATATTCGAAAACTTGTAAAGTCTATTGAATAAAAAAGCAATTGTAAAAATATATATACCTAGGTACAAGTCAAATTGAGAACCTCCTCCTATTTTCCGTCGTTGGTTAATAAAGAGATTTTATAGGTTTTATAATTTTATGTAGTTCACATGGAAATAAAAAACAAAAGAGCAATAAAGTATGTAGTTCTAAATTTAAATATTTAAAGAATTGAGTACAAATAAATATAAAAATTACTAGACATGGAGATAATACATTCGGGTAAATACGGAAACCCGAAGACTACCGATGTGTTCACCGTTTGTAATGGATTTTGCAGAAACCTAAATTATACCTAAAGCATTGGTCTAAATTTTCTAACTTTTTAAACGAAGCTTTAAATACACGTAACTAATCTCCTGTGCAAAAATAAATGACTTTAATGAAATTATAAGATAGAATCATACTTCTACTGGGCTATTAAGTTAGTGAGTACCTATTGTTATGTCAGCAAGCAATACTCGTGATAGCCTAGTGGTGTTGACCGTTGACTGGCAAGTCAGTAGTCTCAGGTTCGAACCCAAGGTGCGCACCTCTGGCTTTTCGTAAGTTATGTGCGTATTATAAATTAATTATCACTTACTCCGTGCCTCGGAAAGCACGTAAAGCTGTTGGCCCTGCGCCTAATCTCTATCCGGTCGTGTCGGATTGCCGTCCCATCGGACTATGAGAGTGAGGGAATAGAGAGTGCACCTGTGTTAGCGCACACACTTGTGCACTATGATATCTCCCGCGTCGATGGCTAATCTCCGTTGAGATTGGCCGCTGTGACCGAAATCCGGTCAGGAGGACATTATGTCAGCAAACATATTCATCTCAAAACTAACTTATTATACTTTTAATTTCCAAAACTCACTAATAAAAAAAAACAAGTATGAATGTACCCTTTTATAAGCTTTAGACAGCTGCCAAACCTTTCCAGTTCAATTCTCTTCAACATTTTGTTTTATGCTTGTTTAGTGAAGCCAATATCAGGTTTCAAAACAATAGTACGGACATGCGCATTGGTGCGGAAATAGATTTGTAAAAACTTATGCGACATGTGTATTAGAATTTAGAATTTGATTGTTGTTTATGGTATGGACTTTTACTGTTTTTTGTTATTGAAAGACAATTATTTGTTTTTTTAGTTCGCAATTTAAAATTTATTTACTTTTTTATTTCTTTGTTTTTTATTTATTTGTTTATTTTTTAACTATCACAAGGACTTTTGTGTTACATTTCTCGATGTTTCACGGATTAAAAGAAAGCTAACTCCATCAATCTGAGTGAACACTTATGCGCCAGCGCACATCAGCCGTCAATTTTAATCTATTGCTAATCTGTTTCCTGGCGATTAAAGGTTTGCAATTTTTGCATTGTAAAAATAGAATAAGAGTTGGGCTCGCTTTAAAAGTAAAACGCCCTTACCGCGAGAATATATGTATATACACGCGGATATAAGCCCTTACGGAAGATATTTAATTTATTTTTCAAAAAATGTCCATGCAACAAACGTGACATTTTAATTTTTATAATAAATGGTGCTATGATATATCGGACACACATTGTTTGTCACTGTATTTCAATACTGCAATAGGCAGTCGCCTAGAATATTATTTCACGCCCAAGTCCACTCCAAACTGCTGCCAGAATTAATTTCCTGCCAGTTTAATAACAAAAAAGGAGCGACAATTTAACGAAATAAACACTCATTCAATTCTACCTAAACCAATGCAAAATGTAAGCCAAAAACATTTTCATTTCCACTTTGGGCCAGTTTGCTATGTTTACATTGTCGGACCAATTACGACCGGTCCACGTCGAGGTCGATCGAGGCGGAATATATGGCGAAGCATTTTGGTCAGTCAGACCCGGAACCCTTCATTTAGGGTCTAATTCTAGTTCTCGCGACGAGTGCGAGACGGATGAGATTACAGGAAATGCCAAATTGACTTTTGAATTGCTCTTAAAACTTTAAATAGCTGTCAAATAAAACCTGCTGTAAAATAAGTTGTCAAAGAAATACCATAGAGTAAAAGCTGTATAACTGGTCATCGTTAGATAAACAGTGTTTTCTACGACCTGATTTTAGCTTTAATCATCTTCAATACGATGAAGCATTGTAACAATTTTTTTGAAAGATTTATGTAAGCAAAGCGAACACTATAGTTTAAAATTTTAGAAGAAAGAAAAAAACCATTAGAAGCTGGCTTTGAACCTGCATACCATGCATCACTTAGCTCTAAAGGTAGAGCATCGGGTGGCTTCATCTTAAACGTGACTATTCCAAATTACCCGCAACTAACTTCACAAGGACCCAAAATTAGAACGATAAAGGAACGATAAATTGACGGATCGCACGTTTGTTTGTTTTTTGCGTTCGTTATCATGTCTTTTTGTGTATGTTAATGTAATTGTTCTGTGTGTCATGTGTTAATTTTATTTATTATTTATTTATGAAGTACAATTAAACAGTAGTAATTTAGTGATAAACTGCATCGATTGAGGTAATTGATTTTGGGAATAGGACCCCAGACAAAGATCCGATGCGAAAGAAAGATATTATGTACAAATATGTAGTACCTATGTCGTTTCACTTTCGTTTTATTTTTCGCGAATAGAGCAGTTGCACCCAATTACGATAGCCATGACGCTTGATTAAAAATTTTATACCTTCGGATTGGACTGTTATTTATATAACCCTTTAACATGTTTTAAAGATTAAAATATGTTTGTTTGTTAGCTTTTACATCAGTGCAAAAGGATTTTTTAATTAGCCGGTTTATAAATTTATTTAGTGAAATCAAATCAAAGTAAAAATCATTTTTTGCGTCAAACATAGTGAAAAAAGATTGTTACAAAATATTAGTTGCTGTTGCTGTAAACAAACAATTCATCATTAAAAAAGACACAAAGAAAACAATGTTATCTTTTTAATTACTAAAAATGAGACTCCATGTTATAAATAGCTTTAGCATAATTAGAAGGCCCTGCTTATTAAAACTTTGTTTCTTTCTACAATTAGCTTGCGAACACAAAAATATTACAAAGTAAATTTTCGTTTGCGACAAAATCTTGTGCCAAACATAACATTTCTCAGACTCACAGTTAGAAATTAAGGTTTTACAAAAAGACAATATTACTATATTATAAATATTAATATACTATAATGAGAATGTAAAAAGTGTCGTGATAGCCTAGTGGTGTTGACCGTTGACTGACTGAGTCAGAGGTCTCGGGTTCGAACCCAAGGCGCGCAATTCTGACTTTTCGTAATTTATGTGCGTTTTATAAATTAATTATCACTCTCCGTGCCTCGGATAGCACGTTAAGCTGTTGGCCCCGGCTGTCAATTGTAGATCTTTGACAGTCGTTACGGGTAGTCAGAAGCCCGAAAGTCTGACAACCAGTCTGACAAAGGGGTATCGTGTAACCCAGTATCTGGGTTGTGGAGGTCTGATAGGCAGTCGCTCCATGTAAAACACTGGTATTCAGGTGCATCCGGTAAGACTGGAAGCCGACCCCAACATAGTTGGGAAAAGGCTAGGCAGATGATGATACTATAATGTGAATAATCTTCTATTAAAATTTTATGTAATTATGATTCGTGAATTCTTGATCAAGCGCAGGATCGACGGCTTACGTGCTTCTCTGAGGCGCAGTCCAAGTGATAATAAATTATTTTAGCACAAAACTTGCGAAAAGTCAGAGGTGCGTCCTTTGGGTTCGAATTTAAGAACTCTGACTTAGCTCCTTGCCATTCAATAGTGATGTCACTAAGGCTATCAGTACACATTCTAAAGCTTTTTTCATATTGAAACTTATAAGAGATAAAGAAAAGCCGACCTTGATCCCCGGAGTTAAGTCGATAAATCCCAAAAACTGTTTCCTACTAAACTCTCAATAAACTGAAAAACATTCAATTTTAGCCTTTATATCCTTATGCTTAAAAGCGTATTAAAAATAGACGAGGTTTTAGATAATATAATGGTAGTTGGTATTGGATACACAAAGTTGAAATCTTTGGAGAATCCGACATTGATCTTAAGGTCACTTACATATATATACCGTCAGGGTAAAGAAATGTTTGAGATTATTCGATATGAGATTTTCCCTTTTACAAGCATCATAGATCTTATAAATATTTAATAAGAATTTGAAAATTTGCCATGTAAAAATTTCACAAAAATATCATAAATCTTTTAAAGACTTTTTTATTATATTAGACACTTTGATAAACGTATACACCCTGATGTTTTAAAGACCTTTCAAATGAGTCCATGAAACTAAACAACTTCCTCAAGGAACATAGGTCAAATCTAAAAATAGTTTTTTCATACAAAGTGACTGATCACGTGATTCTTTTTTGTATGAGAAGTTAAATTTTCGTTTTCAGATTCATTATAACTTATACATAATATAGTGTATATTACTGTTTATTAACTTGTTCTATTTTTGCGAGAAGATATAAATATAATTATAATTAAATATTAAACATTTCTATTACAGTATCAATATCTAAGACAGTAAAAGGAATACATATACCTATTATGTATATTATTTTTTCATTAGTTACCCAGACAACGACATCATCTACAAAATAGATATCAACGCTTCGGCGAGCTTTAATTAAATCTATTAGACCTCCAAGGTTACCCCAAAACATTACAGAGTTTAAATTACGCAGTCGAAAGCGGTACTTCATTGAGTTGACGCCTAGATACGTGCCCAAATTGAAAATGATTGTACATACCTACAGCGCATACAGCGCTTTATTGAAAATGATTGTACATACCTACAGCGCAAATAGCGCTTTATTGTTCGCTTTTATCATGCAAATCATGATCTGCACTAATATTTATGCAGTACGTTTTACATGGAGTTTTAGATGAATTGGAATTCAGTTAAGGCTCATGTTAGAATACTAAGTCCTACCAATTCGTTTATTTAGTTTAGGATTTACATTGAGTTCGTTTACAAAAAAAATATTTTAACAAAAAAAAATATAAGTTTTTGAACTTTCTCGAATTGGAATTGTCTTGTCGTGACTACGGTTGTTGCAACTTGACTGAAACGTCGAAGTTAGTTCAATAATGATTATTTTGAATTTATAATATATTTTGACTCAAAATATTATTTAAAAAAAATACCTATTATTGAAATTTGTAAAAAGAAATTAAGTGGTAGTCCATTGCCACAGTATAGCAAGTGTCGCGGGTTCAAGCCCCGATCGTGTCCTATCTCTTTTTCAATTTCCTCATTATTTTTTAAATACTTACATATTACGGCCTTAAAAAAATTAGAGCAAATTAAAAAAGAGATAGGACACGAGCGGGGATGAACCCACGTCACTTGCTATACTCTGGCAATAAGGAGGCAATATGCTCTTACCGCTTAAAAAATTTATGACACAATCACAATTAGTTCTTTTTGACCGTATCCGGGACGGTCAGTCGGCCAATAATAACTTACTAATTATACGACAATAAAATAGGCAGACTCGACCGGGTATTACCACCCTCTTACAGAATGTCGGAGAGAAACAGTATTCACAATGCTTTGTACGTTCAGTGAGAGCTGGAGGTTCTCTCCATCCATTTTCCCCCTTCACAGTGACAGAGGTATACCGGGTAGCGGGTTACAGTAACCGTCTACTACTAGGCTTGCCGTATGCAAAAGTAGTATAAAAAAGTATGAAACAGCACATTACCCACACGTTTATAAGGTTATTCTTATATACTTAACTAGATGCCCCGCGCGACTTTGTACGCGTAATTATTTTACCTCTACGCTTTTTCTACCCTACCCTACACTACCCTACCCTACTTATACCCTCATCTACCCCTACCCTACCCAACCCCTACTCTACCTCTACCCTTCTCTACCTCTACCCTACTCTACCTCTACCCTACTCTACTCTACCTCTACCCTACCCCTCTATTCCTACCCTACCCTAATCTACCTCTACCCTACCCTACCCATACCATACCCTATTACCATACCCATTCTTCGATTCTTCTATTATAGGCAGAGACTAATCCAACTAATCAAATACCATGAAAATCGGTCCAGCTGTTCTCGTGTAGGTATACCTACTTATTTTAATGACTTCAGCTTTAAAAATGGCAGAATTTCATTTAAACTTTCATCTTCTATATTTTCTCCCCATAGTGATTGAATATCGAGATATACGTGCATAGTTATGCCACTTTGATGTTACTACGAATTTCTTACTCAAAATATTAACCCCCCCCCCTTCCCCCTAATGGGCAGAGTTATCAAAAAGCTAAAACGCGTCTTATTTGTTAACCGAAAAGCTAATTACCAAGTTAAATGACGGATTTTCATAACTACAAACTTTTGCCCCCTTTTATATCTCCTTAGGGGTAAAAAATACCCAATTTTTTGATACACGTCTTTCTTATTTTTATCGCATAAGCTTAATACTCATTTTTACACCTGTAACTTAAAAAATAACGAATCTTCCATACAAACTTTCACCCTCTTTTTTATCCACTCAGTGACAGATTTGAAAAAAATAATCTATGCTCGTCTTTTATCTAACCACCGTAAAGCTAAATACCAAGTTTCGTACATTTAACTTTAAAAACGACGGACTTTCATACAATCTCTTATCCCCTTTTTTACCTACTTAGGGGTGGAATTTCCAAAAATCCTTCCTTAGTGCACCTCTAGGGTACTTAAAAAATATTGTCTCAAAATTTCAAGTCTCTAGATCCACCGGTTTAGGCTGTGCGTTGTCTGTCAGTCAGTCAGTCACGGTACTGTTTTATAAGTATAGATAGAACCTATTCTATAATATCGCTCACAAAGGTCGACCTAAAAGGCATTTATCGGCAA
Source organism: Protodeltote pygarga (assembly GCA_936450705.2). Taxonomy (NCBI): domain Eukaryota; kingdom Metazoa; phylum Arthropoda; class Insecta; order Lepidoptera; family Noctuidae; genus Protodeltote; species Protodeltote pygarga. The sequence goes on from OW388251.2 coordinate 12,293,214, forward strand.
AACCTTTATCTTGCAAAGAATTGGGAATTTTTGTGACAAGAAACTCAATTACTGTTTTTGGCTGACCGATCTGACCAATGAAGTGTTCAAATACCTATTTGTTGGAGATTAGCTTTTGTCCGCCATGTTGTTGTAATCCGCTACTTTATTTTTCGTATATATAAAATATAAAGTAGAGAAAACTGATATCTTGTATAGAAAACAGAAGAGGCAAGATGGTAGGCCACCTTATACGTCACGACGCATTTATAAATAACAGTATACACATAAATACAATACAAACATGAATACAGTAACTAGTCACTCATATAATACCTAATATTAGAATTATGACTATTCATAAGTGCCTAAAATGGTCTACATGAATAAAAAATATTTTGATTTTGAGTATAGAAGGAAAAGTCAATGGAAAGAAGGGGCAGGAAGAGGCATTCTTTAGGTAATATTCTTCTGGGTTTAGAGAGAGAGAGAGAATGAATAGTTAATGCCTCCGACTGCGTTTGTGAACACTGTGTAAAGTATGATCTATCTATAACCAACTTGTTTCTATCTTTTTAGTTAGCAGTCGGGTTTTTTGTTTTTTAATAATATTTTTTTAGAAAAGAAATCTGTGCACTAGAGTAATTTCAAAGCTGACCGCATGATTCGCGTATATGCAGATTATGCAGTTCTATTTTCTTTACTTGAAATTTATGACCAGCTTGGATGATGAAGATGCATTGGGTTTTACCGCAGTGCACCACATTGAGGCAGAACAATGGAAGTAGGTGCAAAGTGAAATATATTATCCACGGAATATTATATGAAGTCATATCTTTAAAATGTTTAACCTAAACTTTATAGAGGGTAACCTTTAAAGTAAATATGAATAAGCTGTTTACCTACTTATTTATTTTTATAATTTAGTTTTAATTAACCAAAGCAAGCCGAAAATTAAGCCAACCCCAACATAGTTGGGAAAAGGCTAGGCAGATGATGGTTTTTAAGAAACCATATTTTTTTACTACTATTTCAACACATATAAAATCTCTATAATGATCGTCATTTTACAATCTGTGACGTAATAGGGCAATATCCCATTTAAAAATCGAGTTTAAATCCAATTTCTAAGCCAAGAAAATAAATCCTAGTAAAATAACTTGTCCGAACTAAAAGCCAACCTAAAAATACTGTCCAATGTGAACTGGCTTTATTTGCGGTCAATAATAGAGGGGCTGAAGACTATTTTTCTGATTGTAAGCAATTACCTCCGCCTACGAACATCCAGAACATCAAAGCACTCGCTTATACTTTTAGCAATATGTACCTATGAGTATTAGGCTGCCCGTCCACTGGAGCGGAGAGGAGCGGAGAAAATAGGTGTTTTGATACAAATGATAACTCGAGTGGCGCCGCTTGATCTGTGTTTTGTATGAAAACACCTATTTCAAGGGTTGTCACTTGATCTGTCATTTACATTGTATCAAAACACCTATTTTCTCCGCTCCTCTCCGCTCCAGTGAACAGGCAGCCTTATTATATACTCCTTCGTTCGTAAACGGAAAAACTGCTGATAGTAGCCAATTACACAAGTTGGTTGACCTGACTTTCTTGTCACATTGGGCAAGGTAATGCGTGAAACTAAATTTATCGAATGCCTCAAGAATGCGTTAGTTCATTACATATACCTACATAATTTAATTAAGTAATTTGTAGAACATACAAGAACGTATTTGTTGTAGCCGTAAGCAATAAATATGGGACCAATCATATTATGTTGTTTTCACGTAGGCTAATTAATATGGGTAAACATTTTTAGAAAAGCAAAATGTTTAATTTGAACACACATAATATTACCTATGTTTATTCGTTTAGAACCCGTATATTGATCTAAGATTTTTGGTGTATTGGAGAGTCGGATAGCCTAGTGGTATGACCGTCGACTCAGAGTCAGAGGTCTAAAGTTCGAAACCGACTTTTCATAAATTATATGCATATTATAAATTAGTTATCACTTACTCCGCGCCTTAGAAAGCACGTTAAGCTGTCGGCCTTGCGCCTGATCTCTCTTCGGTCGTGTCGGATTGCCGTCCATTTGGACTATAAGAGTGAGGGAACAGAGAGTGCACCTGTGTTTGCGCACACACTTGTGCACTATAATATCTCCTGTGTAGTTGGCTAATCTTGGCCGCTGTGTGTGACCAAATTCGGTCAGGAAGACATTATAGATGTAAATTGAAAGCTAAAGTGATGTCACAAATTACGGGCTTGTTTTTGCAGAATAAGGCAAAGTCACACTATGAAGCGATAGGTAACGATCCCTTTAGCGCTGTTTAACAAAATTAACTAAGCTAATAAACACACCCCACAGATAGCTAATTCTAGGTCATGTGAATGGAAAGCGAGCTAAAGGTCGGGCGCCTGTCAGTTGGAGCGATATCATGAAGAGAATGGTTGACGGCAACATACAACTAGACCTACATATATCTGCCCACAGAACTAAATGGAGGCACATTATATATAAGAGTTTAAACTAAACCGCCCGAAGACCTTTATACACCATTAAGCTCTTCGGGCGGTTTAAACTCTGACACCAGGTTGTTCATCAACCATACGAAAAAAAAGAAGAAGAAAGTTGTTTTTCTCATGGAGTTTTTTTTTTGTTCTCTTTCCTCTTGTTTAAAAATTCTTAGCGTGCAGCCAATCCTCTCAACTCCTCTGCAGCGCCACATGTCATAGCCGTTTTTCAGTCCAGTATTAATAACAAAACTGTACGATAAAAAATGCCATAAAACATAGAAAACCTACCCGAACAAGATTTAGTATTTCTCGTTATTGCTAAAGGACCATGAAAAAGTTATGTAAGCAGTAAGGAGACACCCTAAATCGAATATTTACGTCACGTCAGGAGTTGTCAAGTGATGAATGGTGTCACCTATATCCGTTGTAAAAGCTTGTGTAAATAAATTAAAGCCTTAGGCTTCGAGTACATTAGGTCGCAAGTTGCAGTGAGACTTGAAGAGCAAAATATCCAGCTATTTTCTCACTATGATCAGTCAAATAGCATTTTACTCATTGTGTCCAGTCAAGGCTGTACATTTCCTTTGAATTTACATCAAATAATCTCTTCTTGATTTCTTCCGTACACTTTATCAGAGAAAACATGATCACAAAGAACGAATTATACCCTACATTTACAACAAAGACGTCAGTTACCTTCGAATATTAAATAATGAATGGACAGAGATATGCAAAGAGGAACGAAACAAAAGCACCGTCACTCCAAAGAGTCTTAATAAGATCAGTGATGGCAAACCTTTTCAAATGATTCAATTTTAGATTTTTTTAGATCTCCATAACATAATAACGAGGCATCATGGAGTCTAGAGATTTTATTATCTAAACGTCAAAAATAGACTGCTAAAGTTCTATAATAGCACAAGTCTTCAAAATTAAAACGATGCTCACATTGTTTATTTCAATGAAATGAATGTTTTAAAATTAGTTTTAAAACATGGACACTACGGAATAGATTTAATAATTCGTAAATATTCTAAATTTTTCTATTCTATTTTTGTACAGCCTTGGAACGAATCTTTTCTTCTCTGCTCGTTCTGATAGACGAAAATATGACAAAAAAAAACAAAGGCCATCAGACTGAAATCGAAAAAAGCTTCTTTTGATATAAAATATTGTTTACAATTCAAGAAAAAAATTGAATACTATGTTTTTTTTATTGCACAAACTCAAAACAACTGTTGCCAACAATATTCTCTCATAAATTTACCTGTAACACACATACCGAAGGTTTGTTATCTCTATAATGGGCCATTTTCCAGGGTTACGTGTTTCCTACGGGACGGATGGCGTTTTAAATACAATTGTTACTTTGAATGGCCGAGGGACCGAGGAAACTGTTAAAAAGGAATTATGTGACGTTTTGTGAATGATTTAGAACACAAAAAAAATATTTAGTGACATTAACAGAACCAAGTCTTTTAGAAATAATTAGAGAAAATCGATCGTTTAGAAATGTTGATTTTGTCAAGTGATCCAAAATGAAAATTGTGTAATTATATTATACTCTCTATGAATATTTTGTTGTGCCTTTTTTTTCTTTATCTTATGGTTAACCGGCCATGTAGGCTTATTACACGGCTTTACACACCGTTGAAAAACCTTTCAGGTGTGCTGGTTTCCTCATGATTCCTCATGATCATTAATTAATTATTTCTAAAACGTTAAGTTAGAACGAAAAGTTAGAGGCGTGCCTGGATTTTGAACCTACGATTTTGTTTTGGCAGTCCTACGGTCATACCTCAAGTTATGTTAAGTTTATGGGTCTACCTTGTAAACAGTTTAACTTTATTCGAGTTTAACTAAGGGATATTTTAATGAGTCTCGCATGATCACTATGGTTAAGCCGAGCTTAACGCGGTCAGTTCGATGACCATTGGTGGTATTTTATGTCAAGCAAATTGCTTCGGAAAAAAAGTACCTATTAGTACCTACAAACCCACTTTCACCAACATGCTCTATGTGATTTCAGAGCATGGTCTATTCTCTCTCATTTCTATTTATAAAAAAGGCCCTTGTCCAACAGTGAGACAGTATTTACGGTCCCTCTTCTGCATACTTAACTCAAATAATATACCCTGTACAAAATGTTAATAGCGACCACACTTATATTTTAACCCTTCTCATAATTACATCATTTTATAACACGTCACATAATTTCTTTTGAAGGATTTCCTTCCGGACCTAACCCTCGAGTATTCAAAAGGGTACAATTATTGTATTCAGTACGAAATTTTAATACATGGCACTTTAAAATATGGTAAGTAGCTTGTTGAGATGATAATTTATTTATTGTCGCCTCTGACGGCTCTCATATAACGGTCTCATGTATGTGGCTTACTTTTAAACTATGAACCTAATTTTCTATCTTATTTTTACAAAATTGCAGGAAGCATTGCATGCATTCATATGCGAGTTTGAACCAGTTTTGAGTTTGTATATAAATTGGGATTGGGTTCGTAGTTTGTAGTGTTTTAGAGTTCTCGAGTTCGGTACTTTTCGTAAGTTATGTGCGTATTATAAATTAATTATCATTTGTTAAAACAGTAGATTTTTCAATGGTGTGTAAATCTATGTCAGAGACCTTAACAGGTGGTTTAAACTCTGACACCAGGTTGTTCATCAACCACACGATATTCTTACGAAGAAGTATTTTAAGTAGGTGTTGATCTAAAAATTAGGATTACAACGAAGAGTAAAGATAAAATCTTCTAAGGCCTTTCGTACTAGGAAACCTTATTGTATGAAACAGGGCATCCCAATACAATAGGTAGTTTTGTTCAAAGCACGGCTTTTCTCGCGGATTGAATCTATTTGCATGTGAATAGTACCCTGATTGAACTGCTCGCGGATCTTACCGTACTTGGTAACTCTAGGAAGATTTTATTCAAAAAGAAAATTAAAAATGTTGCGTTTTATAGTATCCTATAAATATGTATATCTATCTATCTATCCTATAAATAAACCTTTAAATTTGTTTTCTTTATTTGTTTCTTTTTTCAATACTTTTACGATTTTAATAAATCCAAATGTTTGTCCGCGCATCACTTCAAAGCGGCTGGACCGATTTTAATGAAGTTGTGTATGAGTGTAGTACACAATTTTCTTTTAGTAACTTTTATTTACTTTTAGTAGTGTATGAGGGGCCCTGGTTTATTTTTATAATTGGACTTGTCAGGTGGCGCTGTGATCGAACAACTCTGCTAGTAAATTTCCAGTATAAGCTGACAGCAGCCTATATGGTAGCCGTGAAGTAAGTACCAATATGACTTTTTTAATGTCATAATTATGTACTTTCTTAGTTAATCTAAGACGCTACTGACTAACAGTGAAGGAAAACCTCGTGCGGAAACCTGGGCTTAATAGTCTGAAATGCAGTTAATTACCACGCAGTGAGCTAGCGTGGTGATTAATACTCGATCCTCTTCTGTATGAGAAAAAGCGTTTCCCCTGCAGTGGGACAGTTACAGGCTAGTTTATTTATTTTAATTACTGTAACACAAACAACAACGTGAACGAACCACAAGATTCATTTTAGATAGCCCTTTGGTTTAAAATTACTCGACGCGAAATTCAGAATAGAATAGAATAGAATAGAATATTCTTTATTGTACACCATTGAAATTACATAAGGAGTCTTATCATTACGATTAGAGGTACAATGGGCGGTCTTATCGCTAAAAGCGATATCTTCCAGACAACCTTTGGATGGACAAGAGAGATTTGAAAAATTTAGGGTAGTCTGAGGTGCACATGATACAAATATATACAAAAAATAATACATATACCCATTACATAAACATACTTATATAACCTAAAAATACTTATATAACATAAACTAATACATATGTATAATTGTATACCCATTAAATAACTTAAATAGATACCATACTTAAACATATTTAATTTGGTAAAATATATGCATATTATAATAAAATACATAATGGCAATAATTATGAACATCAATATCTAGAAGTAACTTGTGCTGTTAAAAGAGAGAGATAATGATCTTTGACCATTTTTTTAAATATAGCTATTGATTGCGCGCGCCTTATTAGCACCGGCAAAGCATTCCACAGACGTACGGCCTGTACTGAAAAAGATTGATCATAAAATTTTGTAGAATGCTCTGGCACCCCGAGCCTCAAGTTCTCCGATGATCGTAGGCATCTTGAATGTGTGTCGTGGAGGAACATAAAGCGTTCTTTGAGGTAGGACGGAGTAGTGGGAATAAAAAGGATACTATAAAGCAGGGAAACAATATGCAAATTCCGGCGATGGCGTATTGGGAGCCACTTGAGCTTAGTGCGGAATTCTGTAATATGATCAAATTTTCGCAGGCCAAAAATAAATCTGATACAGAAATTTTGCAGCCGCTCAAGCTTATCCAGTTGTGCCTCGGTAAGGTCCAGGTAACTGGAATCAGCATAATCTAGGATAGGAAGGAGAAGGGTTTGAGCAAGCGCATTTTGGATTCGACGATTTTTGGATTCGTATGAAATTCAAAAATCTATTCCATCCTTGTTTCATGATTAGGCCACCCTGTGCAGCCAGTCATCACTTTTTATCATGATCATCTCTGACCTATTAAAAATAATTAATACCAACAATTCCCATGCCGGGAAACGGGTCTTATGTTTCTCAAATAGAAGATAATATAATAACAAATAACATTGACGGAGTAAAGAAATAATATGTTACAGATCAAACCCACCCATCAAACTTTTGTTGCTAACAATTCGAATACTAACAAATTCAGTGAGACATGTCTCTTGCTTCTACTCCCTAAATAATGGATATATTGCATCTCATTAAATCAGTCTGTCAGTATTTACGTGGTTTGCAACCAAAATTTGATGGGTGGAGACGTCTCTGTGTTCACCGACTATACCAGCCCCAAAACTTTACAACTAAATTATTCACGTTGGTATATCGATTTCGTTTAACGAAATTGTAATCGAAAACAGTTTTAAAACTCAATTTCTTTTTTTTGACTTGTGCTAACTTTTCCAGCGAGCGCTAAAATATATCCATAACATTTTTTCCAGTTAATAATAGGTATATGATAACTATACAAAAACGTATGAATTTGTGGTTGTATTGTATTATGTGTGAAAGAAAACGTTGTTGATTCTTGTTAACACCCAATATCACGTCATTTAAAAAAAATGGTTTTTAATAATATGTTAAATCATTGACATTCTAAATTTCGACGAAATACTTAAATTCGACGTGGTGTGAGTACGATAGAACACTGCTTTAAAAGAACACGGCCTAAAATATTACCTTTTACACACACCCATTTACACACACCCGTACACCCTACTTGTGTGACCTTTCTTTTGATCTCAAATCTATGTCTGTCTTCAAGTAATTATATGTATAGAAGATTTCTTAGATAAATTACTTCGTCAACAGGCAACAGTTCAAGAGTGTGTCAAAGTTTTGAAGTTACGTTACGTCGAAGTAATGTTCTGTCGAAGAAGCGTTCCATCGAAGTTGTGTTCCATCGAAGTAATGTTCTGTCGAAGAAGCGTTCCGTCGAAGTTGTGTTCTGTGAAAGTAGTGTTCTGTAGCAGAAGAGTTTTGTTAAAGCAGTATTGTCTGTGTATTGTGTTATTGTATTGTGTATTAATGTCGACTTCAGATATGCCTTGTCGATATTGCGTAGCATCGAACTAGTATTCATCGAAGCTTTTAAAGATAGATTAAAAACACCAACAAAAAGTAACTTTTAAAAGACTTTCACAAGAATAATACGCGTACTAATTTGTTTTATGACACTGCCATTTCAAAATGCAATTCCCCACGGTAGATAGAGTTCGTTTCAAGTGCCAAACTGATGCTCCATTTAACTCTGCACCGATAATAATAGACTTGCAACACTACTTGTTCCCCGCCTGAATAATTTGGTTACCAACTGTCGGCTAGATAGTTCCGAGCTTTGTAACTTTATTGACCTAGAACAGGTGTATATTACAACTTGTAAATTAATTTTGTACCCATTGTTTCTGAGGAATAAAATTCTGTTATGTAGTTTATTTTGTTAAAATTAGTTGGTAGTTAGAAGTTTTGATGGTGTAATAAATATTTAAAAAAAACATTATTATAATAAGTTGTGGTGGCGCATTAGCCAGTGACTTTTTCAATGTCATATCGACTTCCTTAGTTAATCAAGACACCACTGACTAACGGTGAAGGAAAATATCGTAAGGAAACCTGGACTTTAATAGTCTGAAATGGCCAATTCGCAGTGAGCCAGCGGGGTGATTAGTGCTCAATCCTTCTCTGTATGAGAAGAGGCCTTTGCCCTACACTGGGATAGTTACAGGCTGATTTATTTATTATTATAATTCTATCAAACCTTTGACTTTTCGTTTCGTGTTTCGTCTTTTTTCTAGTCATACGACTTGTGTTAAGCTGATAAATTTAAAGCAGTATAGCCCAGTGGTATGACTGTTGGACTGTCAATTCAAAGGTAGTAGGTTCGTATCCCAGGTACCTCTGACTTTTTGGATTCACGGCGTTTTTTTGACATTATTTATCACTGTTTTACAGTGAAGAAAAACATCGTGAGGAAACCGGCATATCTAAGATATTTTCAACGGTGTTTAAAGCTATGTCAGAGGCCTACAGCGGTTTACACTTTGACACCAGGTTGTTCATCAACCATATGATAAGAAGAAATAAAGAGCTGATAAATTCATTCTCCTTTTTTTCCATTCATACGTAACAGCATGCCAGTGTTAACAGTTTTACTGTAAATTCGCATTTATTTCTATTGCAATAAGGTTAATTATAGCTTCCACTATGTTTCCTTAGCCTTACAACAATTTTCTTTACCAAATATGTTCTGAGGGTAAGTTAACTAAGTATAAATAGATTGTAAGGGATGGAAGCTTAATATAAGACTCAATTCTTGGTACTTTGCCTGAGGCTTTCTAACATTTTTGTATTATATTGTATGAGGATATTGTTTCAGCTGAAGGAAATTAGTGTTTAAACATAGTGTTGTATGTTTTGAAATTTTATAAATGTCTTATTTATGATAGAATAATAATTTTAAGTAATTTTGAAGAGTGCCGTGGTGTCGTATTGGTTACGGACCCGCTTTTCAAGCACGTGGGTGTGGGTTCGAACCTGCCATATGTGCTTATTTAGTTAATATAATGACAACACTGACTAACGGTGAAGGAAAACATTGTAAGGAAACCTGGACTTATCTAATAGTCTGAAATCGCCAACACACAGTGAGCTAGCGTGGTGATTAATGCTCAATCCTTCTCTGTATGAGAAGAGGCCTTTGCCCTGCAATGGGACAGATACAGGCTGGTTTATTTTATTTTTATGGTCATATTTACCGTTTCCATGTTGTTAAAAATTAATCTAACTAGTAAGTAGGTTCACAATAATTTGTATAAATTTAGTAAATTTGTTTAAGTTGTTTTAAAGTGCTTTTACGCGACAGAAATCCGTTAAATAAGTTGTTTAATTATATTACACGTTACATATTTTTTGTCTGAAAAGACATAAAAGTAATTTTGCTCAATCTTTAAACACAGATATAATCCTTAATACCAACACCGCCTTGTATTTTATACCAGTACTTGCATTCAAGGATTTACGAGCACTTCTCACTTGGCCGTCGACGTCAGACGCCTCTATTAATCTGATCGTCCCGAAGATCCTACTCCTATATCAAGCTATATCGCGTCAAATTGCTCTATATTAATTCTGAAGGCATGTACTTCAAGAATAGACGCCTAAAGTAGGTCGAAGGTAGGTAAGTTTTAAAAAGTTCTAGAGATATTTTTGTGTTGCTTTATTGTTTTTCGGTGATATTAAGTGATGGTTTGGTTGTTATAGATAGATCCTAGTTTACACAGTGTTCACAAACGCAGTCGAAGGCATCTTTGTGTTTAGAGAGAGAGAGAGTGAATAGTTGATGCCTCCGACTGCGTTTGTGAACACTGTGTAAACTAGGATCTATCTATAACCAACTTGTTTCTATCTTTTTAGTTAGCAGTCGGGTTTTTTGTTTTTTAATATATTTTTTTTATAATTAACCTCCGACGAAAAAAGGGGGGTATTATAACTTATATATTATAAGTTTAACGTTGTCTGTTGTTATGTGAAATATGACTTGATTGAGGGTGTTTTATCATAAATAAGAAATTATGTATGTATCGGGGATTTAAAAAAAAAAATTCTACTTATTACTAACTGTAGCTATCATCTACATTCTAACCAAATCCTCCTTGCTAATTTAAAAATACCAATTCTATTAATAAATCAGCTATTTACGTTTATTTCGAATTGTAACGCGATTCGTTGGCACCAGGGCAAATGGGTGCCATTCAAAAGTTACTCAAACGGGAAATATCATTAGCAACGACATCTCAGTGTTTCCAATCATGAGGTTTCAGCAGTGCTTGACTAGATCAGTATGTGGATTTGTAACCATTTTGTGATACGCTGCTGTACAAATTATTGGCAAACACAGGCTGTTTCCAGGCCTTTCAGACGGCTAAATCATATTTCAGCGGTAACCGCAAACCTCAGCTAATTGTTGCAGCCTATCAAATTTCACTGATAGACATAATCTACTATACTTATATGGATATGGATGGTCAGGGCCAAATTTAGGGCAGGGCAACAAGGGCTCTTGCCCCTGGGCCTCCACGAGAATGGGGATTTTTCTTCAATCGCCTTAACAGGTTCACATACACTTTCGAATTTACTTGTACAGCAGCAGCACCTGCGCAGACACATCTGACAAAAAGACCGGAAAGAGTTTGGCATTAGAGTTGCACAGCCCAAAGCCCTGCTTTTTTTATTGTCAACTCGTTATTTGCGTATACTAATAACCTGCTGTATAAAAGTTTTTAAACTTTTTTTTTATTTACCGAAATGTCGATGTTAGTTTAATAATGATTATTTTGAATTATCTGTGCGCGAATAGCCCCCGTTATAATATTTAAAACATCATAACCTGGTATATACACTTAATAAGCAGTTCAAGAGAAACCATCAGGATTTAAAGACCGAAAAGCAATGCAGCATAAACAGAGCAAGCGAAGTTTTCATGTGTAATGTCTTAAACGAACTTTCTATGTGAAAATTATTCAAGTGGCGTAAGTCTCCGACCAAGTTTTAACTCGAGTTTAGTTGAAATATTAAAACTGAACAATTGCAACATTTGTTATTGTTCCAGTTACAGAGGCTAGAACGTGGATTTTCTTTATAAATTCCAATGTAGATTCCTGGTTTTGGTCGGTTGTATATGAGACAATTTGAAACATTTATTCGTTTAATTCTTTTTAACCTACTTCTAAAAGAAGGAAGAGATGTGTTTGTTTGTATATGTGATACTTAAGTATGTTTTTCGATTGGTTACATAAAAATATTATCTTAACTGATGATTCAATTCAGAGATTTTCGTATGCCTAATGCCACTCAAAATTTAAAATAAAATCTTTTTATAAATAATAAAATAAAATCGACTTCTGAACCTCGCCTCGCCTAACATCGACGAGAGTGAAGAGGTACCATTATTGTTCTTGCACTATTCTTAAACTTCTCTTCCCTCTGAAGTACGATACAAGCCTTTCGCCTGTCTCTATTGCTCATTATCGTTCATACATACTTCCGTCCAGCTCACCCATTGGAAAGCCTAACTTCAAGTAGGTAAAATTCACACTCTCCAGCTCCGACCAATTTTTTTACCGATTTTTTAACCGGATCAACGCACAAGGGTATTTTGCCGGTGCCGGGGAAGTGAATGTCATGTGTTTACAGAAGAAGATCGATTTACAGAAACTGACAGCTGTATGCGTTGATTTGATAACAAAATTGGTACTTAAAATTTGCAAAAAAATCGGTCGTGGCCAGAGAGCCTTAAATCTGTATCTGTGACAAAAAGTGTAGTCAATTAGAATTTAATTACAAAAAAACATTATAAATTTAATCTATCAGAACTGTTTCCTCTATATCCTATAATAGTTTATTCACTAGAATGTCCACAATAAATTGTGTTAGCTGGAAAGTTATTTTGTTGGAACCGGCGCGCGTTCCGTCCACATTTTGTTTTTACCGCACGTTCCGATGTGTAAACGAATTTAAATTTATTTTCAGAAATTTTATTTTAAATAGAATTTCATTTAACTATTTTGCATATTAATAAAATTGAATAACCTATATAAATATTACAATAAAATAGTTGAAACTATTTTTTTCTGCTGTAAAAAACAGTTCCTAAACTAGAGTAAAAAATAGTCTTAGGCCGAGATAAATAAACGTGCTTAAGCTTAGCGGTATCTCAACATAACACAAAAAAAATATTCAACAATTTTTTTTGTTGACTGTAACATAATATCCATATAAGTTTATTCATTACATCGTTACTTTAAATTTAATTAGCCAAATCAATAATCTTCCATTCAATAAAACAATCTCACGAAGCATTACCTTTATCAGTATCAAAAGCCTTTAATTGAACGTGATTTACCACCTCTCACATAAAAACAATTTAAATACCTAATTAAGCGTGAACAAATCTCAGTTCAAAGGCAATTTAAAGCTGAAAAACAACCTGATCTCTAAGACCGAGTCTCTTTTGAAGCCACCTTTTGTCTCCTCATTCCACTCATTAATCTTACATTCAGGATCTGTCTCCACAAAAGCCGAAAGAAATACTGTCTTGGCAGCTAAAACGTCGCATCGATACGACAGTGAGTATTTCATGACTAGTGAAAACGTTTTGGAATGAGCTGATATTGGCCGCAAATATTTCATGTCCTTTAGAAAAAAAAAAGTTGTATTTTGGAATTGGAATTTTGCCATTTTCTATTTTTGTTTGAATTTAGATATGAAGAGCGGGCTTTTCCTTGCTTAACTTGATGTTTTGAGTTTTGTTTTTATATTGAGAGTATTTTTAGGGATTTTATATTTCGGGGAAATTTAAAGATTTTGAATTTCGAACAGTCAATTTTCCAATACAAAGACAAAGGAAACATCTTAGTTTATTATTATTTATAACCAAAAAAAAAATTAAATTTAAGGGAAATTTCCCGTGATAAATCCCGTGTCTGCCAAACTAATTTGCCAAATATTATTTGTGTCAAAGTGTAGAATTGGAAGCCAGGAAAAAAGCGCTCTTGACTTAGGCACACTATAAAGATATAACTAACACGCACACTAATTAGGGTGTGTGTGTGTGTGCAAGTAAGCGCAAAGGAATATGAACATAACGTGCTAATGGATTTAGGTCTCTTACTATATACCTATAGATTGAACGAGAGGTAAACATGAGAGTCTACATCTACAAAAATAAAAATCCTTATGGTTTTTATACTTACCTATACACTATACAGGGCGAATTTTACGTCTATTTTATTACTTCTAGTTTTTCACGACTATTACAGTCTAGAGCGAACTTATGCGCGAATTTTATGGCAAATATGTCTGAAGCTTTCGGATGGCTTGACATACCAGGACACATGAATAAAACATAACGCCTAGTCCCCAAATGGAAAGCAGAACACTGCTTTTTTATAAAGATAACAATCTATGCAAAAAAAAAATTCTCTTCTTTTTAAGGCAAGAACAGATCATAACATAATGACAGTAATGACGTCACAAAATGGCGATCAGAGATGCACATTCTTATTTGAATCACAGAGTTCGTGGCATTTAGCAAGAAACTTTCTAGTCAGAGTAATTTATTCATCATCATCAATTTAAGAGCTCGCTCTTATCGAAGCAGTTTGTTCCAGCTCTCCCTATCAAGAGCCAATTCCTTCTTCTTCTGTGCGAATCAATGGCATTTTTTTAAATTTATTTTTTTAAATTTTCCACCCCAAAACTCCGCCACGCGGACCGCCAATTCCTTGAACTCCTTATACGTCGCGACCTTTACTTTCTCTTTAATCTGCGCTACATTTATCTTTATCTAGGCCTACCTCTTCCTCTCCTTCCATCGATTTTTCTTCTAATTTATTATCCATATCTAAATGTACTATAATTCCAAAAATGTTTGTTGCTGAACGGAGTCTGGAATTGTGCCCGGTTAATGGCAATAGGCTCGCCCCTATTACATGGGACTTATTACATAGCCGGCGAAACGTGGGTGTACTACACACCTCTGCCTACCCCCTCTGGGGAATACAGGCGTGAGTCTATAAATATGTTTGTTGCTTGATATTGATGCCAAATCAAAGATATCGTTGTTTCGTAGCGTCATTTTAAGCCAAACAAAACCGTTGCGTTCTCAAAGAAGAATAAAAGCCTCTTCTAACAAGTGGCCGCGTCTTTGCTGCGATTCTTTTTGTTTAAGGATCATTTGTGATTTAAGTTGTTGCGCTTTTGAATCAGTGTCATGTATTCACGTTATCACTACATAGTATAAAATAAAGTTGCTTTTTCTGTCCTTATATCCCTATGTATGTATCTTTAAAACTACGCAACTGATTTTGATGTGGTTTTTTTAATAGATAGAATGATTGAAGAGGAAGTTTTATATGTATATTGCACCCGTGCAAAGCCGGGGCGGGTCGCTAGTTTTTTTATAAAACAAATAGTTATAATTATATTTTAATAAGAAAATTTAAAAAAAGGCAACTGATACGGATGGGCTTTGAACCCACGATCTTCGACGTACCGTGCCAACGCTCTGACCGCTAAGCCACCGTACCTATCTCATCAGAATCAGCTGTAGTTTCAAATCTACGCCTAGGGCATCTGGTAATATTTATCGGAACATATATCGTATCCGACTCACATTATTTGTTACGTGTAAAAAAAATCACAAAAAAAAGAAAATAGCCTATTCTAACTTCCCATATCATATATTGCAGCTATATTATAATAAATTCCTAATATATAATCCTACTACTATTATAAAGGCGAAAGTTTGTAAGTATGGATGTATGGATGTATGGATGTTTGTTACTCTTTCACGTAAAAACTACTGAATGGATTTGAATGAAACTTCACCACAATATAGCTTATACATCAGAATAACACATAGGCTACAATTTATCAACATATCATGCGGGCGAAGCCGAGGGCGGAAGCTAGTAGCTATATAATAAATTCATAGTATCAAACTTCGTGATATAACCTTTTTCTAGAAAAAAGGTTATCAATAACTATTACAACAGCAAAACTTTTCACATAATAGGTAGATATCGTGAATAAAAGTTTTTATCAAATCTATAAGGTTTCTTGAAAACATCGCAGAATAATAACCATTACCGTTTAGTATTGAAGAATTGAAGAAATTAGGGTATATCACTACTGCCAAAATCTATGAAAAAAATTGCTTTTACTTTATAAAGCAACGGAGCAGAGCCTATTTGACCGCAATACAGTTCCAATGTAAATAAGGCTCTAACAAAGTAGGTGCTTAAATTTTTCAGTACGTTTTCCAGCATTCAATACGTCTACCTAAAATATTATAATATAAAAAACATTCTCCCCACTCCAGCTGTTGTGCCGTCATCTGAAACGTTTTTGAATAATTAAAAATGCAACAAAATCTGTGAAACTAAATAGCTCTGGCTCGGTGGTGGAATGGTCGTCTTAGGTGTAAAAAAATAGCTTTTTTTGGTCAGAAAACATAATTTGTTTTGTTTAGATATTGATTGAGGAAATTATAGCAGCTATTTTAGTAGGACCTTATACATACAGGGACTCGGGCTAAAGCTATTGTAATTTTTTTAAAGTTCTTATTTAAGCCTGCCTTGGGACAGTAAAAGCTGATAAAGCAGATTAAAGTATTACTTAGAGACATCATTAGCAAAGTTCAGAATTTTAAATAAGAAATAACTTCAAAGCTTCTTAAGGAACAAATTCAAGTAATTATAGGTTTGGGTGTTTAACATAAAATTTAATCTAAACTTTGTTCGCCTTAAAGACAAAATGGTCTGGATTATATAGGTAACGATAATACAAATATTAAATATAAACACAATTATATGTATAGTCAGTGACATTAAGCCTTTAGGCCATTAGGCCATTAGGCCACCTAGATTATGCTAAGCTATTGCACTTGCCACTTAACTTAAGAGAAAAACATCAGCCTTAATAAACACTGAAGAAGGCAGCGGCCGGTAGTGACGAGAGTAAGTTTAACTAAACAGCATTACAAATTTTACTTTTTAGCTAGCTTAGCTAAATTTAAATTGCTAGCAGTATTCGATCGGCAGATGACATCACGAGCTGTCTAGTAAAGTAGCGATTTCTAGCGACTTCTCTAGATAGCCGCTGGCATCCTCAGTGTGAATAGACCTTTACCCTTAGAGCAAAATAAATCCTGATTCTCTTTATCCCTTCCCAGAACCCCGGGCAATTATTACAACTTAACACTACGTCTTCCTGATCCCAAAGCCGTGCAATATTTTACACTGACAACACACACATACAGGTACTATTTTTCTTGCATGGGATCGCGTGTACGGGGATAATAAATGGGATCATTCATCAAGCTGTTTCTTGGCCTTTTATGATATTTTGTAGACATAAAGTTGCAAACATCAACATTTTTATCTATTTTATCAGAAGGGTACATTTTAGTTGCAAATACTTACCTTTTTCTTACCTTAATAAATTACCTCACTCAATTAAATATTATATCGATATACCCTGTTGCTTTCGGTTAGAATAAAATATGCTGCGATATATGCGATTTAAAATTCGCAAGTGATGCCCCCTGACAAAGAATAAGTAATATCTATTACTACGTAAAGAAGCGACACTGACCGCCTCCACTAATTCATCGTTCCCAGCATCGAAGTAGTAAGCGAGGTAGTAACGTAGTACGGACTATCATGTATCTCAGTGTTAAAAAACGTGTGAGGACAGGCCACGTGGGCTTGTATTATTATCGGCAACTATACAAGTTCATTACTAGGTATATAGTGCCGGGGGTGTGCTACTCATGTTGCAATCGTCTAGATTACCGTAGATAACCGTTTATCATCAAGCTGGTCGAATGCCCGAGTGCCAAAGAGGTGTTATAAGTTTGACGTGGTTGTGTGTCTGTGTATCTACGTGTCTGTGTGTGGCATCTCTCATCTCAAACGGATGAACTAATTTTGATTTAATTTTTTCAGCTAAAAAATAAGGCTTTTCTATGTCGGGGGTTTTATTATTTTTTAATTTATAGTTATTAAATAGTGTCAAACTGTCTACTGCAGCTTAGCCTACTAAACCACTGACCTGGTAAAAACCTATCAATTTTTGAAACAAAACTGTCTGGTATTCTTGAAGCCTGCCAAAAAAATAATGGAAAAGTGTCGAAGTAGTTCTTACTCAGATGAAACTATAAATTCTATTTGGAATAGCTCCAACGGCTTGCAATTTAGGAGGACAGTCCATTTTAAAACCATTAACAAAAGTGTGAAAGAAATTTAGTTTTTAAAATGCCATCATATTAATACTAATACGAAGATTACCGAGATACATTAATAAAATAGAACCTCGGTAAACATGTGTTTTTGGTTTGACCTACTCCACGCAACGATGAAGCAACGGATTGACGCAAATACTTGTATATAAAGATAGTTTATGGGCCGAAGATTTGTTTATTAATTTGTCCTTTTCACACGCAGGAACGGAACAACGTGAATTTTTTCATAGTCCTACATTTCATAGTCTTTGGGTCGGTTAACAGAAAAATTAAACCGCGGGTCAAAGCAAGTTTTTAATAAAACTGAATAAACAAGAAAACTTCAGAGAAAAATGGCTGTCAGATTTTTCAGTGATGATTGCAAAATTTTTAACTGCGTTGCTAACAAGAAGTTTATTCTTGCAGTCGATAGCATGTCAGTCGCATTTTATTGAAAATTCAGCCTTATTACTATTGAGGCAAAGTACTTATTAGTTATACTGCCAATATGCCTAGTTCTTGCAAGTTACTTTAATTCTGTCGGCATTTTTCGATAAAGTTTCCTTGCAGACGTATCTCATAACTGTTATAAAGTTAAACATTCTTCGATACACGATTTATTTAACATTCTAAAATTAAATTTCAAATTTAGAGCGTGCTCACAGATGATGATTAAAAAAAAACACATCGACCAAGTGCGAGTCTAGAGTGCGAAGAGTGTCTAATTAAAAAATATCCGATACAGTGTACCAACCACTTTAAATAAAAAATCGATTTGTCAGATTTTGAGCCATCCTATATAAATAAAACCGTAGTCCCTAATTAATTTACCAACATATTATCCAATTAGTATTTCAATTAAAACTTTTAGAATAATTTAACTAGTTTGGTTTTTCGGATGTAAAATAGTAAACTTCTAAATTAGTTGTTTCAGTAAAACCGTTGTACATTACTTGGGGACGCTTATAATTAATTACATAGCTACGTCACACTTCCATTTTATGTGATGGATGATGGGAAACATGGTGGCAAGATTAAATTTCTGAGAACAGTTCTGAGACATTTCTTGCTGATATAAGTAGTATAAGTTAGAGCTAAGGCCTTGGAATTTAATGTAAAGGTATCTACATACTAAATCTATCTGACCAGCGCGCAGCGGAAGATGGCGATTTAGAGCCGATTTCACCACTGACACTAAACGCGATCAATCGAGTTAAACTCGGTTCAAGCGTTTTACTGAGTTCAAAACTGCAATTTGTGTAAGGCTGAACTTAGTTTAATTAAACTCGGTTAGTAAAGTGAATGGTGAAATTGGGCCTTAGTGCGCGCGGGTTAGTCTATCGGTGGATACCTACTGGGCTCAAGTAAAGCTATGTTAACCCACCACAAGAACAAAAAACTACGAAAATAAGAAGTTGCAAGCCGGGCTTGCCAGTTTCGTCGGTGATACGAGAGCCGCATCATCTGCGACATGTGCAATTCCCAGTTAGTTATTACCATTATGAGTATTTGTCGAATAAGTAATCAAAGTAAACTTTTTAGTATTTAACATGTGAATTACATTAGTGATCAATCGCTATCAAGCTACTATAACTAGCCCAGAAGAAGTATAAGAATACTACTTGAGAAAAAAACAAGTTCCAACACTGCGGGCGCGTGCCTGGCGGCCTCAGTATATAGACACCCTAATGTACGAGTTTTAGGTTTTTCAGAAACATGTCAATAAAATATAAACCATTTTAATTCAATTAACATTCAAAGGAGAACGGTTTTAATTACGTTTGTTTCAGTGGGAAATAAACCAGTTACCACAATAAATGTTGTTGTACCTCCAAATTTAATGAATTTATTCAACTTTCGTAATTTACTGTTAACACTTTTAACTTTATTGCTGGAATCAAGACCGTCATTTACAATTAAAATTACACTTTTAGGTAAAATTAATTCATTAAAATATTCTGTTCTTTAACACGGTCTTTTTCTTGAGAACGACAGACGACATTTTGGCAAATGGGTAAATGGCTTTTGGCTTTGCAGAGAGGAATCAGAAATTTCTTTTTGATATATATTATAATTCCGTCTGAATGTGAAGCTCGGCCATTGGTAAAGGCCTTATCAAGATCCAATCTTGGATACAGACCTACTTTGACTGACTTTCTGTTCTATTCCTGACTGATGGACTGATGCTCAGCCCGACTCATCCAGTCTCTTTACGTCTCTTTACTTTACTCATCTAGACACTTTAAGTATATTGTCAGATATAGATACACACACAGTACAGTAACTGTGTAATATGTATATTTAACTACAACCAAAACTTAAAAAAATAAAAACATTATCAACAACAAAACAACCTAAAACCTGAGTAGCTATAAATAAAAGCCATTTCACCTTGTTAAGTAGCAAAGTCCATAAGTCCATAACTACGTCTTAGTCCGGCCACGTCTCGAATAATCTTCGTCTTAGCTTCGGAATGACAAAACTTAGCAAGTTAGGCGCGCGGTAAATACCCGAAAGGCAAAGTTTAGCCGCGGTCTTATTGTACCACATATTGAAGCTATGGAAAAGTTACTCTTTTAGTTTTGATGTATATGCTGGAGTTATATGAGTTTCTCGTAAAACGTTATTAGGCTAGGTAAATGTTTTAGTATAACAACGGGTGAAATTAAATTTTATATTATAGTTAGTCTTTCGTTCGAGTTCGATTTGGACCGTCGAAATTTTTTGTGCAGACCGTATTTTTTTTATTTATGTCAAAAAAAAAGAAGATTGAATAATCTGTGTCCCACTAATGAGGTCAGTGTATATCTTTCTTCGGAGGTTCCTTGTGCTTCCCCTAACATCCACCATAATTATAGATACTTTTTATTAATTGCCTTTCATCTTCTCGTCTCTTCTGCCACATCCAGTACATAAGTGTAAGTGTAACAAGTTATAATTTGATTTAAAAATATCTGGCCAGATTAAAAGCTACAAAATAAGCAACGTTAAAATTAGCAAGTTTTAAATAATTAAAATAGAAAACAGATAAATTTATTCGGCAAAGAATTACATCGGTTTTGACCCTATTTACCTTATAGGTACGCCCTCCGGACGCCATTTTGAATATTAAAACATTATTAAGATTATTTTTAAGAATGTAAATAAGCGACAATCTTAATGAAATATCATTTTCATTCGACATCAAACTTTCTAATAGTATAAAGATGTCAAAAGAAAAGTTGACATTTAATAAAATGGAAACAGAAAAATGAATCGTCAAAGAGCGACTTTTAAACTACTTCAGACTTCAAATGTTATTCTCAATATTAATCTTATTCAATTTCATACTTTTCTCGTTAATTATTCGCCGCTCGTTTGAATTCTTGAATAATGAATAATTTTTCAAAATTGAATGCCAAGTCTGAATCAAAAAGTTTAGGCTTTTTATTTTGTTGCTAGAATACAAAATTTAATTTCTACACAAAGTCAAAATTTTCTATATTGAATTTAGATTAGGTAATGAGTGCTTTTGAATATCTATTAATATAATAATTTTACATAGAGATACGCTCAATTCCCATCTGTCCTCGATTCCTAGTACTATTGCTGAAAGAAATAAAAAAATTTAGGTTAGGTTAAAAGGTTGTAATAATCGCTAACCATCAGGCGGGCTGTATGCTTGTTTGTCACTTTAATAAAAATAAACCATAAAGGCCATGAAGTCTGATAAAATAAAGAGATAAAAAAAATACCAATGACTTCTCCCAAAGTCAAGGTTCGTTCGCATTGAGAAAAGTATGATAATATAATAGACAAGCCCAATGACAGAGACGAAATGGAGCTCAATGCCTATCAGCTGTGTCTAGCCATAAAATAATTAGGTACAGAAACCAACTTTGAGCGTCCTTGAATGAAGTTGTTTTTTTTTATAGACTCACGCCTGTATTCCCCAGAGGGGGTAGGCAGAGGTGTGCAGTACACCCACGTTTCGCCGGCTATGTTTTTAAGTCCCATGTAATAGGGGGCGAGCCTATTGCCATTATCGGGGCACAATTCCAAACTCCGTGCTGCTACTGAGAATTTCGTAATGGAAAAACCCAATAACACTTTGCCCGACCCGGGAATCGAACCCAGGACCTCGTGCTCAGCAGTCGCGCTTGCTACCACTAGACCAACGCAACGAGGCAGTTACTTACCTAAAACTCTACGCTTGATTAGGCTCGCTAGAGATTGTAAATACAATATTTTTTGAAAAACTTGACAATTTTAATGTATTTCTGTGCTTAGTGTGTGTGAGAGCCGATTCTCGTAATTAAAACCGAAACGATATCGAAGCGACTAAGTCGTTTTTATTCATATCCGTCAATCGAACTGAAATAGCACAGATTTTAAAGTCGTTGATCCCACTGAGTTGAAGTCGATTCGAACCGCGATCGGTACACGTGAACACCAAATTTGGAGTTAGTCAGGAACAGCGCAGTTTGCCAGCGGGCCGCGCACCCTTGTGTCGTGGTTCATATCGTCCTCGTATGATCTTCGCTGATCTTGACCAGTGAAGATCATACGAGGTCAGATCATTTTTAGTCTATTGAAACCTCAAGTCAGAAAAACGGTACAGAATTTGAGAAGCTCATAAAAAAATTTTTTGTGAATTTTTTTACATGTTATAGCACATGATAGCTTATTAAATATAATTATTTTAATAAGAAAATTTGAAAAAACAACTGATACGGATGGGAAGCTCATAAAAATCATTTCAGATTACCGTAGTGGTCCATATATTATTTGAAATTCGGACCACAAATTGACCAAACGATAACTGAAAATGGAAAATACTAGAGGTAAATCGTCTTTAGAAGTGGTCGACAAAATGGCAGCGGGCCATAAAACTTTCAACAGCACAAAGCTAGTCGATTTGCTTCTCAAGAATATTGGTCTGACTACAATATTCTTGTGTGGCGCAAGTTGTGGTGTGCAGCGAATAAGCAGAGCTGTAATATTTACACATTACGCATTTACATATTTTGTTATGGTATATAATAAATATCGAACAAGACTCTGTGCTATCTATACATAAACATTTCTGTTAAGTATTTGTGCATCCTATGCGAACTACGTTTTACTACACTTAGTTTCTATCTACAAAAAAAAACTATTTGGAACTTTAAGACTCAGTGTGGCCTCTGAGAAAATGCTGTTGGAAAAAATAAATAATACCTACTGCCTGACATGAAAATTAAACGAAGCCTAGGGCTTTAAGTTACGCACGTTGTCACTTGCCGACGAAGTACTGAGTGATGTTGTCATAAATAATGTTGTAGTAACGAGTTTAAGTCAGTGATTTACTGTCGGCAGAGGAATTAGGGTAGCAGGGCCGCTAGTAAAGTCGGTGGTGTACTAGCGGCCGTGCCAACCTAACTCTTTTGCTGATCAATCATGAATCATGAAAAAAGATACATAGATTTCAAATAATGTCCTTTTCCATCTTTTCTAAACAAACTGCATGCATTAAATCCGATCCCGTTAGCAACCAAGATATCCCTGGTTATAAACATTAATAATGATATTTATCGACACAATAGCAGACGACCTCTACAAACATAATAACCTTGTAAGACAAACAGCGGTGTGCTAGCCCGGCTATTACCGTAGTATCCCTTAGCTTACATACATTCATTACGGCAATGGCCACCGAAATTAATAACTAAGACGTGGATACTCGTTTGTGCCTATGAAATAACAGAAGCAAAAGATATGTTAGAAGGTTTACTGATAAAGTTAAATTTACATTTGCAAAAATCATATGTTTACATTGACCCAGATGTTCAATGTACACATTTGATTTTTGCATAATTTTGGTAAGATGTTTTATGTTTGAGTATTTATGGCAAGTGATACACCGATTGTAACGGCCTATTCAAAAACAAGCAAGCGATTAGAAGTTATTACAATTTAAAAGCCATCACCCATCGTCATCCCTCCATAATTTTTGTGGTCAGCCGCGACGCGACGCCACATCATCTTGCTATATCAGGGCTCTACTTGATTTTTTTAAAGTTAACTTACAGCTCATCAGGCATGCGACAGATTTGGCCCACTCCCATTTTCAACTTCGCGGCTTCTTGATTTACGTTAGCGATGCGTTTTTGAGAGCAGTATAGTGTTTCGAACACGGTTTGTTAATTTAATACCAAAAGTTTTATTTAAATTAAATTTCTCTTTTGTGAAGCTGCCTTTATTTAGCGTCTAATTCGTAAACTATCCTGAGTGAAGTGGACTTTCTATTCTCATCTACAATGCGGCTGTAATGAACTTAAATAATACATTGTAATTAACGCGTACACCCTTTGACGATTCCCTTTTCTCTGATTACAGCAAATAAAACTTAATGAAATATCATGTTCCTAATTGCAAACATTTGAAGCGTGGAACATGTGAAGCGCATTTTCATTAGAGGATGATTATGGTCCCACACGCCGAAATAATTTGTAATACAATACAAGAAACATATATATAAACAACCTTATAAATACCTACAACCACTTTTATTTAATTTTTGTACTGTTTTTTATAAGCAAGTTATATTTAATTTATAAATATAGGTATGTAATTGAATAATAATGTAAATAAATTATTTGTCATCTTAATACAATATAAATGTTTATAAATATGAACGACTACAGATTGTCTTTTTAATTAAGGCATTTTTTAAAATTAAACCAACCAAGTACGAGTACGCCCGGTCACTTAGCTAGATATTTTACTTTACATTTTTAACTATACATAGAAAAGAAAAAGAAAGAAAACTATGTATTCTCTTTTGGGCAGTTATATAAAAAACAAAAACAACAACAATAATAATAAAAAAAAAACAAATCGAAAAATAAAATAAACAATATTAAGTGTGGCAACATTTCATATTCCCATTTTTAATTGGAGTGATTTAAGTATAATCGTAATGATATTTGCAAAGCAAAATATACGGTATGAAAGCATTGAACGGCAATGCGTGCGCGCCATGACAGCGCCCGACGCCATCTACGGGCCTGCGCCAATTCGAACCAAAAGCTGGCACCACATTTGGAGTAGGTATTTGTACAAACATTTGCGATATGAAGTCAATACAAAAAAAAACTTATCGCAATGGTGATATTGGTGATGTTGCATTGGTCCAATGACGGGAATATTTATACAAATAGGTACGCCAAGTGAGGTGCTAGCTTAAACAATTATCTGTGAATTACACAGCTTATCTATGGATAAGTATTATGTAGAAATAGTCAAAGAGTGTTTTCCTCTTAAGATTTATGGACTCCGTTTTTACAGTTCCATAGACTATCGCGGAACTTTTATTAGAAGTCTCGCTATCTCTTCCACCTTAAAGAACACAGTAACCAAACCATTAAGTCTAAAAGATAACAGCATCGAATGTCACCCACAATTTATCTACCATTGAACTTCACTGCTACTTTTATGAACAACTTTCTTAGAGATTCTACATAAAATAAACGTTGTACATCGCATGTTATGTTGGATAAGGACTAAAGTGCATTGGTTCGAAAGTAGCAATGGATACTTTATAGGATTGAAGTTTGAATGTTTGATATTCATATTTAAGTTTTATGATATTGTTCGAATGACTTTGTTGAGATTGGAACCGTTTGACGCGTTCTGAAACAGTTATTTCTTGCAATTACTAAGGTAAGCTGTGCTTGACGTCAATCCTTGGATATGTGATGAATTTACGCAAGATTTAGAATACCTACATTATAATACCGTATAGATCAGCTATGGAGCAGTAGCGATGGCTCCATATAACTCTATTCCTACCATTTTACTATTGAAGAATGTCCGTCAGTAGGGTCTACTGACTGCTGATTGGTCTAATTCGATGGTTTGTCTCCGGCTTACCTCTTACAAAAATTAACCCTTTGTCACTGCTAAGGAGTGCGAAACGCCTTAGTTACAGTTTCAGTTACAGATACATTAGTTACGGCAAACATCTTGACAAATGCGCAATAGTCGATTTTTGGTCGGTTTAGTAGACCGAACGAGGAGTGAACGAGGAGAAAATTTCTACCGCGCCTTCGCACGCGATTGGTTGATCGGTCGTGAACCGGTACGAACTTTCTCCCATCTGCGCGCTTTATGTTTAAGTTATTCGTACCCAGTATTTGCTTCTAGTATTTTGTATGGCAATCTATCGATAAATTTGATATCTGTGATCGTGTTAGGCCATTTAATGCTATTACCAAAACGTCTCCTCAAGATGATATAGAAAGAGAACTTGAAATTTGATAGGTGCGAGCAGCGATACGATAGCTCAATTGGTTAGAGCGCTGCCACGGTACGGCAAGACGTGTCGGTTCAAGACCCGGTCGTATCCTACCTTCTTTTTCAATTTCCTCTAATTTTTTACGATACCTGTGATTTTACCCCTGGGAACAAACTCGAGCTCTTTTTTCAGTTGAATTTGAAACCACTCGAACCAAAACCAACCAGGCGATCTAATGACCCTTCCAAATAATAAATTCACCGAGTGGGTTCTGACAATTTTCTCAGTTATAAACCTATTTACCGACCGCCAAGTATTTGACCTTTACAAGTACCCTCATAAACGGTACCACTTGAGACCCTGGTCTTGAATGTAGTACATGTACTTAAAGAGGTCGACGCCGATAAGGGACAATTTCGCATTGAATTTCTGTCAGATAATTAGGGTTGTACCTGACCTCCGCACTTAATACTTTTTAAAAATAAATGTAAGGGAGACTGAGTATTGTAGAAATCATGCGAGTACCCAAGAAATTTAATTATCATTTGTACTTTTAAAGGTAAATACATTTTTTTTGTATTTAGTTGTTATTAGTCTAAGAGTTGAACGTAATTTGCCTACCTATAGAATAAATGATATCTATTATTGGGATCCAATTTTGATACGAGCTTCAAAACCAGTGCCTGTATAATTGACTAAGTAATTAATTCACGATTGTGAATTCACAATCTACGCCAATTTAAAATTTGATATTTGACACCGACATTTTAGGTGAAATTAAGCAATTAACTGTGTAATATCGAATTTAATGACGTGAAATTATTGGGAGAGTGATTTGTATGAATTTGATAGGTATCTACTATTTTCCTTTTTATTATTTAGTACTAGCAGCTGCCTGGCGCGACTTCGTACGCGTGATTGTACTATCTCTACGCCTAGCCCACCCTACCTCTATCTCATCCTACCCTTATCCTGCCCCCTCCTTACCCTACCTCTACCCTATCCTACCTTTAACCTGCCCCTTCCCTACCCTACCCCTACTCTACACTTACCCTTATCGTATCGTAAATGAATAAATTGTAAATTAAAGTTATTTTTATTTTTCCAAATATTCTGCATCGATCGTAGTCTTAAAAGTAGCAGCAGACAGCAGTCGAGTCTACTATACACTCACGAGCATAATGATGTAGGTACCTATATGTAGTGATAATCAAGCTAAAACGGTGAGGAAAACATCGTGAGGAAATCATCACAACTTACAGATTTTTTAACGCCTATGTAAAGCCATTTTAAAGGCCCATAGGCAGTTTTAACTCTGACACCAGGTTGTCCATCAATCATGGTGATAAGAAAGACTAAGACATATATTATTATGACACACAAAGTCAATTGGTACATGACAGGTTCGAATCCACACCTACGTGCTTTTAAAAGCGGGCCCGTAACCAATGTGCCACCATGAATATTTAACTTTTTAAATAGGATTTTTAAAAACAATTTTAAGAGTATTTTTTAATTTTTTTTAAAACTAAATGCAACATAGGTATCCCATCTTGACTAGTCTTGCGAAGAAATGTCGATCCTGCAATCCATACACATTATATACAGCATTATATTTTATGCGCATAATATAAAGTTCTATCTACTTAACACTTACTAAACTCCGAAAGCGTCTGAAGATTTTACTATCGCCAGATTGAAGTGCTCTTACGCAATCTCGAAACTTCGTATCGTCATGAAATCTCAATCGTAAAACGAAGGTAGGTAGATTTTTATCGTATTAGCTTTTTAGGCGATTGGTAGCTTATAAGTACTTACGTGGTTTTAATTCAAAATAATAGCCCAGTAGAAGTAGGATTCTATCTTATAATTTCATTAAAGTCATTTATTTTTGCACAGGAGATTAGTTACGTGTATTTAAAGCTTCGTTTAAAAAGTTAGAAAATTTAGACCAATGCTTTAGGTATAATTTAGGTTTCTGCAAAATCCATTACAAACGGTGAACACATCGGTAGTCGTCGGGTTTCCGTATTCACCCGAATGTATTATCTCCATGTCTAGTAATTTTTATATTTATTTGTACTCAAATCTTTAATTATTTAAATTTAGAACTACATACTTTATTGTTCTTTTGTTTTTGATTTCCATGTGAACTACATAAAATTATAAAACCTATAAAATCTCTTTATTAACCAACGACGGAAAAAAAGAGGAGGTTCTCAATTTGACTTGTACCTATATTTTTACAATTGGATTTTTATTCAATAGACTTTACAAGTTTTCGAATATGTTTCAACGCAAATTGTCCGACCAGCCCTCTTGACGAATATTGACGATCACCTAATTTTGTAGACTCTATGTACAATACTGTGATAGTGT
Source organism: Protodeltote pygarga (assembly GCA_936450705.2). Classification (NCBI taxonomy): domain Eukaryota; kingdom Metazoa; phylum Arthropoda; class Insecta; order Lepidoptera; family Noctuidae; genus Protodeltote; species Protodeltote pygarga. Next base: position 12,321,794 of record OW388251.2, read on the forward strand.
TACGGTTTTGTTTATATGTAGGTATATTATATTTATAAAAAAAAAATTTTGTGAGTTTTATTTTGAAGATGAACAAGGTGATTCGTACATAACTAACGTACAATTAATCCCAAACACAGTTGTTCAAAATTAATAGTAAATATTTATTACTATTCGGGTAACAGGTTGTTCATCAACCATAGGACAAAGAAAGCTAATTCGGGCAGAGCTTAATTTTAAAGGTTTAATTGGAAGTACACTGAATATAAAAACCGGGTTTTTTTTATATCACACCGGTTTTTCATTCCCTATCCTTGAATTCCGCGTGGCTTTTCTTATAGAAACCATGTTTTATAATAACTTTACCCACACAAAATCTTCTAATCTTTTGTAGGTATGACGGTAAAGCATTTTATAATTATTTTTTTTGTGAAATTTTTACATGTTTTAGCACATATTAGTTTATTAAATATAAATATTTAATAAGAAATTTGAAAAAACAACTGATACGGATGGGATTCGAACCCTTCGAAAATTCAAGAATTCGAAGATTCTTATTAAGATTCTTATTAAATATTTACATTTTATAATTGTTAACTACCCTCTAATTTCGGAACTCAAATAATAATATTACTCAGACGAAAATAATTTAAAATTCACGTCATTTATAAAAAAGGATATAGCTTAGTTAATTAATTAATTTTAATTAGCCATACCAATAAACCAAAACTGCTAGTTACTTAGAAAAAATTACATTATTATTCAGATTTAAAAAAAACTAATTTTCATTAATTTATAAGTGATTTTATAGGCCGTACTGGATGATGTATCTTTAACTGATCTTATAGAAAATGTTGTCGTCATATGATAGTGTCACTGTCATGTTTTGATATTGTTATATTATGCACTTCTGCCTGACACATTTGGATTAAGTTGATAAAATTTCGGAAATAATTAATATATTATTAGCCTGTAACTGTCCCATTTCAAGGCAAAAGTCTCTTCTCATACAGAGAATACATTGAATTAATTGAATGCATTTATCACGACGCTAGCTCAATGCGGGTTGGCAATTTCAGACTATTAAATCCAGGTTTCCTCACGATGTTTTCCTTTATTGTTAGTCAGTGGTGTCTTAGATTAGCTAAGAATTTACATATATGACATTGAAAAAATCACGTTGTTACCACGACCTCTTTCTTGACTTCTTTCTCTTTGAATAATTATAAATAATTAATTAATTACGCAAATTCTTCTTGAAAGAGATCCTATCCTATTGTAATTAGAAAACTTTATAAAAAATTATTTAACTTCTAAATAAATATTTTTTTTTAAATTTATTTTTGATTTTTATCTGTTGTTGTTTGTCTTTCTTTATATTACTCGTTCCTTTTGTTTTTTACACAAGAATATTCTGGATTCAAATATCTATAATAATACTCAAATAGACCTAATTTTTATTAACTAAGAATATTACCCCTAAATTACAAATTTCAATAAAGGTTTGAATGTATTCAAGATTTTGATAAAAAACCGGTATTGGTTGAACAAAATAAAAAAACCGGTTTTATATCGATATATTTTGTATATTATATTATTATCTTTAGTAGCCTCTAACTTTGGAACAATTTTTTTTTATATTAAGAACATAATCTCATTAATATTATAATTTTTAAAACTACATTTTTTTATGATGTTGATGTCAGCGATTCGAAAGCACGGCGGTCGGCTACGAAGTGAGCGCGATAAAACCCCCTACGTCCCGCACAACCCCTCGTATTATTTTCGTATGCCGTGCTAACAAATCTTAAGTTTTCTGACAATTCCATGGACCAATTTTTCTAATCTTTTGTATGATGATAGAGTACATAGTTATGGTCAAATAGCCACCAACTTCTGAACTCAAATTTTATATTACTCACTTACTCAGACCATAAAACTTTGAAACTGAAAACTCAAACAATTTGGAAAGCTCTTTAGATAATTTTCTAAACTTTTTGTAATAGGTAAAAATATACAATACCAATTCATTAAAATTATTTCCAGACACTATAATAATTTATTGAAGACACAATTGTAATATTTAGTTTTTCAATGTTTGGCCTTATAACATAAGTTCCATGAATCGAATCTTTCTAATCTTTTGAATGATGATAGAGTATATTGTTATGGTCAAATAACCACCAACTTCTGAACTCAAATTTTATGTTACTCACTTACTCAGACTATAAAACTATGAAACTGAAAACTCAAATAACTCGGAAAGTTCTTTAGATAATTTTCTAAACTTTTTACAGTACGTAAAAATATACAATACCAATTCATTAAAATTATTTCCAGACACTATAATAATTTATTGAGGACACAATTGTAATATTTAGTTTTACAATTTTTGGACATAAAACATCGGTTACATCAGTTCCATGTATCCAATCTTTCTAATAACTTAATAACTATAAGATAACATTGTCCTTAATCACACAGGACTAGAATTTTTGACTTAAATTTTATATTCACGGTTTGTCATGCAGTTTTGCAAAAACCTAAATTGTACTTAAAGCAACGGTCTAAATTTTCTAACTTTTTAATAGAAGCTCTAAATATACGTAATTAATCTCCTGTGCAAAAATAAATGACTTTAATAAAATTATAAGTTACGGTCAAAATACGACGTTCCGCTATCGGTCTATAAGTACTTGTACGAAATGTGTTTAGAGGGTAGGTACTAGGTTAGGTAGTACGATTGAAATTTGAATTTGGAAAATTGGAGGTACAGTCAGCAAAAACTATCGTTTTAACTGATTTGATGTTTTCTTTCTACAATTTTTTTTTAAATTTAGAATTTGCATTAGTAGATACGCATAAATATTTTATATAGATATTATTTATATAATAAACTAGCTGCCCCGCGCGACTTCGTACGCGTGATTATCCTACTTCAAGGCCTATTCTACCCCTACCCTACTCTACCCACTACCCTACTCTACCCACTACCCTATTCTACCCCTAACCTACTCTACCCCTACTCTACTCTACCCCTACCCTATTTTACCCACTAACCCTACCTTTAACCTACCCTACACTACCCCTACCCTACCCTACACTACCCCTACCCTACCCTATACTACCCCTACCCTACCCTACCCGTACCCTACACTACCCCTACCCTACTATTCCGCTACCCTACCCTACTATACCGCTACCCTAGCCTACTCTACCCCTACCCTACCCTACTCTACCCCTTTTTCACACCTTTAAACCTTCCCTAGATCTCCACAAATAATTCAAGACCAAAATCAGCCAAATCGGTCAAGCCGTTTTCATGCTATGTCGTGACAACGGAAAACGGGTTTCATTTTTATATAGAAGATATTTATATCCGAAGCGCGCTACCCGAGGACAGCGATGCGGAGGAGTTTTTTGACGCGTTCAGTTCATTGTTTAAAGTTTTTTTTAAATTTTAGTTTATATGTATTTATATTACTTTATAATTAGGTAGGTATGTAAAGTAGTTTAATAAGTTTATATATAATTATTCTTAACTTAGTTTCTAATTTGGTTTACATAAATAATTTTGTAATTAAAAATTATAGTTGTAAAGAAGCATTAGGTACCTAAGTATTAAATATTTTCTTTCATTGTTCATTTATTTTGACTTAAGTGAGGACAAAGACCCAGCAGTACCTTTATGGTTGCAAACTTATCAGATACTTAGGTACCGTCACTCGGCGGCTTTTGTGAAACGTAATATTCCTGAATTCTGTCTCATTATTACTTCCCAGGAAGAACAGAGACAGAATCTACGTCTCATTAAAATTGAAAGTATTCGTATGATACTGGATACTGGGATCAGGATTATAGGTAATGAGATATTACTGATCTCTTTATTCTGTATTGTATTTTTTTGTGGATTAAAATAAAGAAACGTTTGCCTAGAAATGTAAACCTTTCTATCTGAGACTTATAGTAGTTTATTTTTAACATATTTGTTGTTTGTTTTTGTTGTTATTTATTTCCTTGCATTTATGATTTAAAAATGCCTGTGGCTCGGGCTTCGAATGTCTCTTCGATAATAATTACTTACTTTCCGCCCTCATAACACAATACGATTCGTTTTTCGATATTTATGTCCATGGCTGTACTTTAATGTTTTTTCTTCTTTAAAATACCAAATGTGCCATTAGCCTACTACTTTTTTCGCACGGTGCTCATTCGCACACAAATAAATTGACTTCGTGCCATTCGACTACTAAAATAATATTAATATTTGAAGGAGTTCATTCGCACCTTTCGTGCGATCGCATTTCGTGCGAATTGACCAATAACCCGTTTAGAATATCGTATCCCTTTGGGTGGTGGGGGTTAAGTAAGCAGTCGCTCTGTAGAAAACTGATATTCAGCTGCTTCGGTTAGATTAGAAGCCGATGCCAACAACGTTTAGGAATAATAAGGTAAGGAGTACTTGGTATCTTTAAACCTCCTTTTGCGAACCAAAAACAAATGTTTTTTTCTTTAAAGTCATAAATTCTTTCTCTGAAATTATTTTAAAAACTTAATTACAATATCAATAAAATAGTGTTAAAATTATATTATAATCAAGGGGTAAACTCTTCGACTAATAGGCTAGCCAACGAGTGGTACTTATCTCTCTTTACTTAAAGCTTAATATTCCAAGCTCTCAATGCTTAAGTGTTGATTTTAAGAACTTACGTATTTAATATTCCTCGCCGGTTGGAAGGTTAACATTGAATAGGTTCTTCAAAGTGAAATTAACCCTTTTGTAGCACTTGAGAGCTCTACTCAATAAGTGTTAAACCTCGGGTGGGTATGTTTAAGCCGAATACGACGATTATTGACGACCGTAGGACTGTTAGACCAGGGGGCTTAGCCAAGTTGACTATCTACAATCGCTAACGTTATAGAAAACGAAAGAAATGTATAGGATGACATTACCTTCGATCGATATGTCACGTGACAGGTAATGTCATCCTATACATTTCTTTCGTTTTCTATAGCGTTAGCGATTGTAGATAGTCAACTTGTCTAAGCCCCCAGGGTTGCCAACTATACTTTTAAAAACTGCATGACACTGTTTTTCACTCTATTATACCACAGTATAATAAATAATCATACAGAACGGAAACTATGTACAAACGCTTGAAACGGCACACTCACACAACGACGCGTATGCGATGCGTAACAATGAGATTCCTAAGCGGATGTCGCGATACTCGCAGTATCAACGACGCGTCGTCGCACATGATTGTGTGAGTGTTCTGTTTTCGACCGTTTGTACTTAGTTACCGTACTGTATGTGTATTATTCTGTGATTATACTTTTTACTGATGAACAAAAATAAAGTATACAAAATACTGTTTTCTCCTTCCTTCACTGTTTTAGCAAGTGATAATTAATTTCTAATACGCACATAAATCCGTAAAGCCAGAGGTGCGTGCCTGGTTTTTGAACCAACGACCTTTGAATTGGTAGTCCAACGACGGTCACATCACTAGGCTCCATCATCTGCCTAGCCTTTTCCCAAATATGTTGGGGTCGGCTTCCAGTCTTACCGGATGCAGCTGAATACCAGTGTTTTACATGGAGCTACTGCCTGTCAGACCTCCACAACCCAGATACTGGGTTACACGATACCCCTTGGTAAGACTAGTTGTCAGACTTTCGGGTTTCTGACTACCCGTAACGACTGTCAAAGATCTACAATTGACAGCCGGGGCCAACAGCTTAACGTGCTATCCGAGGCACGGGAGTGATAATTAATTTATAATACGCACATAACTTACGAAAAGTCAGAGTTTGAACCCGAGACCTCTGACTTGCCAGTCAACGGTCACCACCACAAGGCTATCACGACTCACTGCTATCACAGCAAATTAAAAATATAAAGCGTATTTACGTTTAGAACACCCAAATAAGTAAGTACCTAACCCAGGTTATTTTAAAAGTTATAGTAAATAAAGCTTCTAATGTAAAGAAACACGTTTACAACCTTTTTGGGTAAACCAAAAGTTTACCTATTTACTTAATTTAAAATTAAAGCTAACTGCAAAACTTTAAATAAGACTCTTCAAGACCTTTGCTGTTTCAAGTTTGATATTGTCAAGTTGCTAATGGCTTACAAACTGCTAAAGTAACTATATATTTCTGCAACTTGTGCAGTTTGGAAGCTGTTTAAAATGCATACTGCAATAGTATTTTTTTCTTAGATACTGTTACTTTACTTGTTTTCTTCTCTGTATGAGAAGAGGCGTTTGCCCTGCAGTGGGACAGTTACCATTTCTAAATAAAATCCATTTAATATTTCCTATAAATCCATTTTATTCTGGTTTTATTATATTTTGTTTATTAAGAAAAGACATCATTCGTAAAAGCAATGAAAAGTCTTTGAAAAAGCACATAGTGCTTTGGAATTAAAGTAATAGGTCTGTAACATGTCAGTTTTATCGCCTTTTTTGTAAATTGGTTTTATCGGGGATTTATTAAGCTACCTGGGAAAGTTCAAAATTAAAAATTAATAATTAGGATTTTATTATTTATCTTACTACATATATTTATGCTACTGCTTAAGTCGCCAATCCGTTAACCATATCACCGTGATATGGTGTATTTGAACACCATTGTACCTACACATGTGTGTATGTGATGGTGAAATGATGGGATTGCGTGACTGTATCATAAACCAATGTAGGAAGACACACAATCCCATCATGTCACCATCACATACACACAGTACCATGGTGTTCACACATGACAGTGTTCAGACATGATGGGATTGTGTGTCTTCCTACATAAACCACATCAGGAAAATTATCACTGTATTCAAAACGTAATAGCTTTTTGTCCAACCTGACAAGGGTTAATAAAAACGGCGGGTATTTAAATCTTTTATTTATTTGAATATTAATAAAGGGAAGGATTGTTCGTCTCCCCGCTAAGTGTTTGATCCTCTTAAGATCAAGACTAGAATATTAATTTTCAGAGAAGGTATCAAGCTTAAAGAAGAAATATACGGCATTTTAAAAATGCTGGCTGTCTAGTGAGTTAGACTTTGGAGAGCTAAATTAAAATCCGTAGGAAATCTGTAGGAAATTATTTTTGCTTTTAATAACATTAAGTAAAGGATTTCGTTATATTTAGCTGGGTCGATACCAAGTGACTAGTCACGTGACTCGCTTTTGTATGAGAAGTAAAATTTCCGTTTTCTAATTTCGACCTATGTTCCTTGGGGAAAGTTGTTCAGTTTCAAAAACCTACATTACCTCCTAATATTTGGCAGATCTTTAACAACCTGTATATTGGGCCCATCGTTTCAAAATCCGTTGCGTAGTTTTAAAGATCTAAGCATACATAGGGACAGACAGACGCGGGAACCGACTTTGTTTTATACTATGTAGTGATACAAAAATAATATAAGTACGCGAACTTTTTTGATATTGGTTATCAAAAAATGTCGCGTACATTCAATAAGGATTATCTAAATAGATTACTCGCTGGAGTGATTCGATTTTACGACAATTTTTTTTCCATATCAGCTTCATATAAGGAGATTTGGTATTTTCTGATGACTTTTTCGTACAACAGAGATAAGGCTTAAGATACATCGTAAACTTTTGTTTCCGACTATTCCGTGTTGTTAGATATTTGAAAGTATAATCTTCTATCAAATAAGACTTAAGTTTTAATCATAAATTATGAGAGGCGTAGGAATTTATCGCAACGTATTATAAAGCAAAGTCCTTCGCCGCATCTGTCTAACTGTCTGTTCGTGATAAACTCAAAAAGTACTGCAATGATTTTCATGCTGTTTTCACCAATGGATAGAGTGGTTCTCGAGGAAGATTTTAGTATATAATTTGTCAAGATTTCGTGTAATATTTGTTGGAGATGTCGAAAAAAAGAAACCGAGTGTGTGGAAGCGGGATCAGAGTCCTGATTACCTAGTAGCGACCGTTGACTGGCAAGTCAGAAGTTTCAGGTTCGAACCCAAAACTCGTACCTCTGACTTTCATAAGTTATGTGCGCATTATAAACTAATTAAAGACAATAAGGTTAAGCTATTGGCCCTGCGCCTGATCTAAGACTATGAGAGTCAGAGAATAGAGAGTACACTTATGTTTGCGCACACTTGTACACTATAATATCTCCTGCGCAGTTGGTTCCATTGAGATTGGCCGCCCTAACCGAAATTCGGTCAGGAGGACATTGTTATAATAGAAAACGTAACGTAGGTATCAAATATTTTCCTTTCCCGTTCCAACCATAGAGCGTCATAACCTCAAATAACACAATAAGGAAAATTCGGCAACAATGTCACGACTAAAACGACATCTTTCTGCAAGCTTTTACTTAACAATCTAAAACACTACTGCGGCAATCTAAAGGTTTTACGCAACAGTATCATATTTTTCCTTCCGTTTACTTTTGACGTCTAAAAAAAAGTAAAATAGATAGCATAAAATATAGCAGTAGACCCATTCAACTTGACTCCTGAAACTTGAGGCGTAAATTGCTGTAGGTAATAATAATATTCTCCTGACCGAATTTTGGTCACAGCGGCCAATCTCAACGGAGACTAGCCAATTACGCAGGAGATAGGTATTATAGTGCACAAGTGTGTGCGCAAACACAGGTGCACTCTCTATTCCCTCACTCTCATTGTTCGATGGGATGGCCTTTCGACACGATCGGAGAGAGATCAGGCGCAGGGCCAACAGCTTTAGGTCGAGGCACGGAGTAAGTGATAATTAATTTATAAAACGCACATAACTTACGAAAAGTCAGAGGTGCGCGCCTTGGGTTCGAACCCGAGACCACTGACTTGCCAGTCAACAGTCACCACCACTAGGCTATTACGACTCTATTTGCTGGAATTGCTGTAGGTACGTAGTTGTCGATTCATTTAATGTCTAAAGCGCCGCCAGTATTCAATAGATCGTTCATTCATAAGATCAGGAGTCGTGATAGCCTAGTGGTGGTGACCGTTGACTGGCAAGTCAGAGGTCTCGGGTTCGAACCCAAGGCGCGCACCTCTGACTTTTCGTAAGTTATGTGCGTTTTATAAATTAATTATCACTCTCCGTGCCTCGGATAGCACGTTAAGCTGTTGGCCCCGGCTGTCAATTGTAGATCTTTGACAGTTGTTACGGGTAGCCAGAAGCCCCAGTCTGACAACCAGTCTTACCAACGGGTATCGTGTAACCCAATATCTGGGTTGTGGAGGTCTGATAGGCAGTCGCTCCATGTAAAACACTGGTATTCAGCTGCATCCGGTAAGACTGGAAGCCGACCCCAACATAGTTGGGAAAAGGCTAGGCAGATGATGTTCATTCATTAGATGTATCTCTTGATTTGATCTTCTTTCAAGCAGCAACGAAGTAACTGATCAACGTGATTTTTTGTATAGAGATAGTTAAAAAAATTACCGTGTGGTTTCCGACTTAAGAAAAACCACCACAGTAAGACACTAAGAATAGAATCACTCCTTCTAGCTTCTGTGTAATAGGGATCATCAGCTACTGCGATCGCCAACCCGCTTGCCCAGCGTGGCGATTATGAGCAAATACCTCCAATGAGCGCACAATAGTGGCGCGCATTGGGAAAGCCTATATTCAGTAGTGGACAAATACAGGCTGAAAATAAGATGAGTTAAAAAAAAAACAGAACTACGGGAAAAATTCAAAAGCTATAAACTAAAACCATTGTGATCACAATTTTTGAAATTTGAACAGGACAACGTCTATCTGGTCAGCTTCCCAAACAATCATCTTGGTCAATGTGCAACGGTTTGTGTAGGAACAGTTACCCTTGTTGTGAAACTGTTGTTCCCACGCAGCGACCAAAATTATTGTATGGCTTGTTTAAACTAATTTTAACGTCAGACGCAATGAACCTTCTGTTCTCATTCTTTATTTGTCAACTCGAGAGCTTCACCGAACAAATCTAATAAAGTGACGTCACAAAAAAGAAATTGCATTTTCCTTGTTACATTGTATTGAATGGAATGTTATTTCGTCTGGGGTTACGTTTCAATTTGTTAAGGTGAAATCTAAAGACAGAATTGTCTTGAGGGAGTGCTAAGATTAACCCATTCGATCTCTCCAAGAATGTGCTGAAAAAGAAGATTCTTGTGATGTAGAAACTTCTTTCTCAATACTTTATTGCATTCCATAGGTAACAAAACGTAGATTGAAAATATTGAATTAAACGTCGGTCTTTATATTATGTAGCTGAATGTTTGTAGACAAATTTGCAAAGAAAAAAAGGATAGTTTATACATAATATACAGGGTGGGCGGAGAATAGAGGTTCAACAATTTTTTTTAGATGCCCCTTTCCAATAGCTTGGCCTTACATGGGGGTTATTCGATAAAGTTCATGGATGCATGGTATGGATCATAGAACATACTATAAGGACTTAATATAACAAAAAATATTTTCAAGAATTACAATGCAGAAGAAGAAAAAAAATATAATCTAAAATCAGGTGATACTTTCCCAAAAATTGATTAAAAAAATCTAGCTCTTAAACTATAAATAATCGTTGAACATACATGGGGGTTATTCGAATAGCTATTGAAGAGGGGCATCTAAAAAAAATTTTTGAACCTCTATTCTCCGCCCATCCTGTATGTAAATGTTCCTACTTTATGATATGTAACGTATGTGTTTTGATGCCACTTCTATATTTCTAGACGCAAGGTTATTTTTTAGGGAAATTATCAGACATGGACATGACTTTGACATGACATGGATTTATCTTTATATTCCACTTCAACTCACAATCTCTGCTCTCATATTTTTTATTGTCAAGCTCAAATTAGATTTATAGATAGCTCAAGATTAGATAAATGAAGTTATTTTTAATTTTTAAGGTCTTTTTGAAGACTAATAAAACCCCATCAAGGGTTTGTTAAGACCATTTAAAAAGGTTTTTTGGTTATATTATCCATTATATAATAAATATAGTATGTATATCAAAAATTTACCAAATTTGGGTTTAAAAAAATAAGATTGCGAACGTATGAGTCATGACTAAGTATAAATTATTATTTTTTATACTCCAAACACACAAAATAACTATTTTTTATAAATATTAAGAATCCGGGTCGTTAAAAATGAAAAAAGAATTTTTTAAATCGGTTCACAATTGACTGAGAAATCGGTGAACATACAAAAAAAAATACATACAGCCGAACATAGAACCTCCTCCTTTTTGAAGTCGTTTAAAAAATACGGTTAAACGAATCCAAAAGTTTGATGTCGTTGAGTTTTAATATTAGTCATTAAAAAAACATAACCATCCTGGCGCAGTCGGGTAAAAATAACAAAACGAAAATTATTATGCAAGTTCTTTTATTACAGTCATAACCCTTATTAAATTTTGTTTTTGTTACATTCATAATATCTTCAGTTTATTTCTACGAAAAAAATTCTATTCTCAGAGAAACAATTTCCTCAAAGTACCTGAAATAAACAATTCGATATTGTTCAGAGCTTTACCTTTGAAGATAAAAGCATCACGAACACACACGAACATGTCTCCCTCAATATTATTGAGAATTTACGAACCGAAAGGGAAAATCTGTAATCTTTTTACGATTTGATAAATCTACATAATACATAATATAGGAACTTTAAAGTGATTTATGTTAGAAGGCTGTATTTGTGAATCGCATTAAGCTTTGTAGCTAAAAAAAATAATAAAAATTAATGGCTAAATGTGTTGTTAAACGCTAAACTCGAGAACGACTGGGCCGATGTTGATGACATTTTTTGTGTTTGAGTCAAAAGTTTGCGATTGTGACTCTGAAAATCAATTGCTCTATAGCCGCAATTGCAAGAACAACAGGGAAGTAGAAACGTATTTCATGTATTTGACATCCCAAACACTTATCAGAGAAAGGGAAAATTTGTATCTGGTGTGATTTGTTTCTGTGTTTACTTTCACACTCCAATAAGCATGTCAACAAAGCATGTCAACATAATTGTGTCAATATTTACTATCACAAACAAACACGACAAGGATTTCCAGATTCCCATAAGAGACCCACTTGACAAATGCCGTCAGGAGCGATGCAAATTCTTGCATTGTTCGCGTATTCCGAGCGGCTTCGGCGTAATTAATGCAATTAAAATGTAGTGCGTCGTTTACGACACGCTAAGAACTCGACCCTTTTCTTAATTTAGCCGGGTTATAATGACTCTTGGGTTGCCTTCATAAAAAACATTAAATTACGCCGCCGGGGTCGTTTAATGAATTTGCGTACATGGAAGGGTGATTAATTTATTTCTGTCGGAACTGGTTTATGTTGGAAAAATGGAAACGGTAGAGAGATAGCAGAGGAATGTAATGGACTTGTTAGAAGTATAATATATAATGCTAATAAGTACCTATAAGTACTTCTAACAGGTAGTCACCGAAACTTATAAAAATACATGTATAATATGATGGTAATTTTTTAAAACTGTCTTTTAACTTTTATCTAGGCTCATTTTCGTATCTTCGAAGGTCAGTACGTAAACATTTATATTATATTTCTGTTGGTTTACATATGTTTTTGGTTTTTTATAAAAAAATACCCTATCTATCTAACGCAATTTCTCCGGCAGCTTAGTTCCATAAATATATCGCAAACCCTAACTCAAACCACAGTCAATATTTCAAAGCGACTTGGTACACGAGCCTTGTATTACTTTGATAAATGAAGTGTCTATCAAGCCATATAACTGACGGGTATTGGAAATATTTTCCGTAAATGGATTACATTTATATAAAAAAGTGATATTTCTTCTAAATTTATTTTCTTAACTGCCTGTGCTGCATTATATTATGATCACTTACTTGGGTTTACTTAAATCTGGCTTGTAAGATAGAGATTCTATGGTTATTCTTCGTAAGAGAAGCGAAACTCTAGTTGGTAAAGCGATGGCACGGCACGCCAGGGATCGCGGGTTCAAATTCCACCCGTCAGATGTTTTTGCGAGTTTCTTATTAAAAATTTCATTTAATAAGCAAAACATGTGCATAAACGTGTAAAAATATACATTGGTACTTTTAATAAAGTCCAACATACATGAAGTAACTATTTAAAGACATAAAAAAAATATAAGCAATGAATCCAATTGCCAACGCCACAGTAATAAAAACATATAGTACGAGAACTACGTACAAACGCTCGAAAACAGCACACTCACACAAACATGTGCAACGAAGCGTTCGTTGATGCTGCGAGTTCCGCGACGCCGACGCGACGTTTAGGAGTCTTGTCTTAAGCCCAATTTCACCATTCACTTTAATAACCGAGTTTAATAAAACTAAGTTAAGCCCAGCCATACACAAATTGCAATTCTGAACTCAGTTAAGCGCTTGAACTAAGAGCCGATTTCACCACTCACATTAAACGCGATCAATCGAGTTAAACTCGGTTCAAGCGTTTAACCGAGCTCAGAGCTGCAGTTTGTGTATGGGTGAACTTAGTTTAATTGAACTCGGTTACTACAGTGAATGGTGAAATCGGCTCTTAGTTTAACTTGATTAATCGCGTTTAATGTCAGTGGTGAAATCGGCTCTAAAGCGTTTCACTGAGTTCAGAACTGCAATTTGTGTATGGCTGAACGTAGTTTTATTAAGCTCGGTTATTAAAGTGAATGGTGAAATTGGGCCTTAGGCAATATTACGCATGTTTGTGTGAGTGGGGCATTTGTACGTGGTTTCCGTAGTGTATATTTATTATACTGTGCCAACGCTGTCGTCATAAAGCGCTTTTTCGCTTAAAAAGATAACGCATTCACCTACCCTGGTAAAATTGTTTCTGATATTCCCTGAAGTCTTCCAAACGAAATGAGATAGAATAAAATATAATGCGTCTTATTTAAATAATGTGAAAATTATGTTAATCTCATACTTTCTATTCGATTGTTATAGCGACATTTTATAAGGTAACGTATTTTTTTTTTCATTTTCTGTAGTTCTTGCTATCTTTGAGGCAATTGTAATTTGATTTCAATTTGACAAGGACTTTGATTTTATATCTTCATCCAAAAATACATTACCATAATGTAATAAAATTTAATTTTTACTCTGATTTTCACTGAATAGGTTATTTTTTTTTTTTTATTTATAGACTCACGCCTGTATTCCCCAGAGGGGGTAGGCAGAGGTGTGCAGTACACCCACGTTTCGCCGGCTATTTTATAAGTCCCATGTAATAGGGGGCGAGCCTATTGCCATTAACCGGGCACAATTCCAGACTCCGTGCTGCTACTGAGAATTTCCTAATGGAAAAACCCAATAACACTTTTGCCCGACCCGGGGATCGAACCCAGGACCTCGTGCTCAGCAGTCGCGCTTGCTACCACTAGACCAACGAGGCAGAATAGGTTAGTCTAAATTTTATCGTACTTTTTATATATTTAAATATGTGCTATTTAGAAATATATGTATAAAGAAGGAGCCAACTGGCATGGCATCGGAAACAGGGTTCAAGCTGCCGGTGGCTAACCACCCGGTAGCTTGAACCCTGTTTCCGATGCCTGGGTTAGAAAACCTCCTGACTCTCGTCGTGAACTCGTGACCAGTAGCACTGCTTTTTACGCCAGGCCCCCAATCCAGCTAGCTTGAAAAAGCTCGTCAATGGCAATTAAACAAAAAAATCGAATCACAGACGAGAAAATGGTAATAAATTACTATTTCGTTTTCGCCTCTTTATACCTTCTAGAGATCGTCTATTTAATTAGTCAAAATTCAACCCTATATATTTAATTTCTATCACCTAACCACGCTTGTCAATAGATTATTTAAATGTAAAACGTTGAACAAAAACCAAACCTTTGTAAGGGCGTGATGTGTTGATTAAATTTAATTAACTCCACCTCGTAATTCAAGTCATAATGCAACAAAAACATCCCATTTGCGAACAACGAAGTTTTGTTATACCCGCCATTTTGTTTGTGTAGTTAATAATCAATCTTCTTGTAAGGCGTTCCCGCGCTGTCTAAGGGCACAGATAATTATTCTTTCAATCTTTAGTAGAACCTTCACGGCGGTTGAACGGAAATAATACACTTTATAAATGTGGAAGCTTGTTCAGTAAATAAAAGAGGTTGGTTAAATAACTCTTGTTTTTTAGATTTTTGAACGATTACTTATTTTTTTTATATGTACCTAATTAAAAAAGAGATAGGATACGCTGCCTTTCCCCAACAGTAGACTGACAATTTGTCATCATCAAATCGAGAATAAAAAGACATCTTAAAGGCAGATGTGCTCAAATGTTGACCATAAACTGCACACCATCAGAGGGTTCACTTTTCCATAATAAAAAAATAGTGATTCCGTCGTAAGTTTAATAGGCTTCCTACACAACCATTTTGATCTTTGTGTAGAACTTGTAACTAGTTGTGGTAACAATTCCTACACAGCGACCAAAATGATTGCAGGGGGGTAATTCTGCTATTTTACCAAAAGTGTCCATTCTGACACCATGCTATTGCCATTGTTATAAATATGTCACTGGCCTTAAAAAAGTACTTGCGGAATACCATAAGACGTAAAATAATGCCATTGTCATTACACTGCCACTCTATTAAGACGTTTTGTCGTTACGTGAATCGAGCCCCTGGTATGGATTACACTACATGTCCTGGAGGATTGTGACACTTATCTACCTGAAATGCTGGCATCTCTCGGGAATAGCAAAACTAAAGCGAGTCTCCGAAGCTCTTGGAGGCATTGATTGAAAGATTAAACATCACGCCTTCGGAAAATGGCTGGCTTACAGGCCCGATAGGTTACGAAAACGACAAGATTGGCATGGCGGTTATTCGCCTTGTAGGTATGCTTATTTGGATTGGCGGGTTCTATTCCCGCTCGGAACAAATATTTGTGTGATACACAATTCGTTCTGGTCTGAATGTTTCTGCATTGTGAAATAATATGTAACTGCAGCCACGTACCTACGGTATTGAAAAAAAAAAGACAAATCAAAAATTGTTTGCGTGTTGAAATCACATTTATTTGATGCGTTTTTGCCCCCTCGGGATAAATAAAAATATAGAAATAACTAGCGCTTCTCTCACGACTTCGTCTGCGTGGACTTGAGGTGAAAAAAATCTCATTTTTACAAGTAAGTGAGTTTCTATTACCCTAAAACCTTACTTAACAGGAAATTTCATACATAGGTACTCTGTTTCATTTTTTAATTAACCCAATAGTTAGAGTTTATCCGAAGCTTGTGAAACTGAGCCTTATTGTTAATAATAACTTGGTTTTTGACTTCAATCATTCTGAACACGTCTTTTTTACGTTACGTTTAACTTAGAAGTTTGATTTTTTTTACTGTCATTATCATCATCAACATTATCAGCCGGTATTAGTCCACTACTGAACATAGCCCTCTTCAAATACGCGCCACTATTGTGCACTCATTTTTTTTACTATATATTATACTTTTTTTTTAATTTCAACCCAATACCTCCACGCGTTCCCGAGATAAAGAGTCAACAAAGTTCTCCTATAAGGTAGGTACCGTTTTTCCTTTTGAGTTACGGAACCCTAAAATGGTTTAAAATGACAACATTTAGTAAGTTGTCAACCTAGTATCAGAACCAGGCCGCCAGTAAGCGATAAAATTTACATGGTGTGCATACAAAGTATGTTCATTAAGCCAGTGCACAGCAATAGAATACATTAAACTAAACCCATACGACTTAATGATTTTCCGAATGCTCTAGTGGGTTATTAGAACTGGGAACAACTGGCCAAACCACGAATTGGGCCAAACTTTTGTTGTACAATAAGTATTCAATTCGACTGGATAGTTTCACCAAAGCTATCAGCTGTTCTGCGGGCGGGCAATTTGTTGTGTATCCTTGACAACTATTAGAATAGTTGAGTATGGCTATTTTATAAATATACCTACATGTACAGGGTTATTTGTAAAACACCAGCATCCTTTAAAGGGGTCATTAAACTCATCATTATGAACAACTTTTACTATGGGACCAACCTCGAAATTGCAAAAAATGTCAGCTGTTCCATACATTTTGTTGAGTCATGTGACCAGCTGATTATTTTTTTATCAACAGCCACCTGTACGATCAATATTTGGCTAGTATGTTTCCCCTATTAAATTACTTTTTTTTTGTTATTTCGAGTAAATTATTACATGATTAGAATCATATCATGATACCTTACAACCCCCTCTCGGATCGAACAGAGATTTTTTTCAGTCCTTATAAATGAAATTATTATATAGTATTTATACATGCGCAATAAAAGTTCCTAAATTATAGAAAGAAAACTAAAAAAAAGACGAGGTCGGAGGTCGGGGTCGGCAGGACTACGTGTAGCTCAGATGAGAGAGAGTTGGTCGCAGGCTAGAATTGTTTATTTTTTTTATGAATAAGTATATCAGGCTTTACTGTCCCATTAATGAGCAAAAGCGTCCTTACTCCTCTTGCACTTATCCTGGTCCAAGGCTATTAAGGAAAAATCACTTAAATATGCGTCAATCATTATTTAAAAAAAATGCAATCTGCAATATTATTTATTTAAATGACAAATTCGTATTATACCTACTTAATTTTCAATCAACTTGTGTAATTTGGCAGAAGCAACCTCGATAAACGGTTTGTTTGAGTAAGTATTCGGAAATAAACCGGGTTTTAAAATACTGCAACCGCTCCCACTGTGCGGTGCGTTTACTGACGCAATGAAAAGCCACGTAAAATTTTAATGCTTCCACTGGCGAATCACCGCGGTACTTTTATGTTGAAAATTATGCTTAGTACACACTACGCCAGGATATAATCCTAGAATTATACACTGTGCAGTATCGTGTATTTTTTTTTTTACACATTGCTCTACATTTGGATTTTCACCGTTAGGTGCAGTTTTATGGTAAAATTTACAATGCTTATTAAATACGCCCCGACTGGAAGAAATATCCGTCAATCACACATGTTTTTACCACAGTAATCTAAACAAGCGCAGAATCGTCTACCGTCAATAAAATATTACGGTTTTGTCAATGTGTCGCAGCAAAACCGTAAAATTTATTTATCTTTTTCGTTATTTTTATTTCATATCGTAACTATCCTAAATTATTATGTAATTATTGCTTATGGAACTTATTAATTATAAACCTTAACTTAATAATAATTATATTTAGTTTAGAAATGAATGGAACTGCAACTCATTTTTACCGAAAACCGGTTTTAAATAGGTCGTCCCAACAATATTTTACAGTTAATTTTATTATTTTGTTACAACATGGAATTATTAATTACCAAGTTTCAATGTTAAACACTACGTTTTATTAGTAACCCGGTCGTAAACTGGGCTTTACAATAGTAAGGCTTCTTCAACACGGATCGTGAACTGTATAGTTTAGTGGCACATTAAATTTTAATGCTCCCCACTGTCGAATCACCCCGTTGTCTTTAAGCTAGAGATACGCTTAGCCTGGCTATTAAAATTATGTGGTTTATTTTTCTTAGGGGTATTTTAATTTTGGGCTCTGGTCCAAAGATGTACTTTTTTCTTTCTGAATCTTATCTTACTAATCCTTCCAAACCATTTTTATTGGTTTGTCCTTTCATTCAGCAACAAATCATTGGATTGACATGATTTCTTGCATAGTTAAAACTATTTTCAGTGTAAATAGTTAGCAGGAATCAGTGTATATAATGATGAATACAATGTTGTTACTGTGTGAAAAATTAGAATAACTAAAAGAAATATCTGTATTTTATTCATAATATAAAAGCGAAAGTATGTTTAGGAACAGACGATGGACAGTTTGTCTGCAGACAGAAATGGCCGCTCCTCTCCATTGGTTGCCGCGGTCACGTTGACAGCAATTTGCGGTAGGCTTCTGTTAGTCCTTCATTCACGAAGCAACGGATCGAAAGGGTTTTTTTTTAATAAAACTACCGGCCAGAGTTACTTAACGTATTTTTTATTCCAGAAACATTTGAACTGCGGACGCGATGCTGCGGGTGAAATGTAGTAGGAATTTTATATTTGGAACAGTGGTCAAAACTTGTCATTAAAATGCTATAATTATGTCTATGTCTAGAGTAGCCAACAAATAGGTACTTCTTCTAGGAATCAAAATTCTCGGACAGAATTTTACGCACGCATTTTGTCATTCAGTATGGTACATTTGATAGACCGCCGGGCGACCGCGACGGTTGTTCGTCATGCCGATGTAAATTGGGATGAAGTAACATAACCTAAGTATGTTGACAGGGAAGTTACACATGAACATCATTGTACAGAATTATGTTCTAGGTAACATTAATTTGTGACAATGACTTTGCAAGTTAGATATTATGCGGAACAGATGTTTGTAACAACCATATAATTGTTACAACTTTGCTAATTACCTTGTTTCTTAAGCTAGTTTTGATTTAGGTTTATTTTTACCATTTAATTAACCCTCGACGAAAAGAGGGGTGTTATAGTTTAATGTTTGTATCTGTCTGTATGTTGTGACATCGTAGCTCCCAAACGGAAGAACCAATTTTATTTAGTTTTTTTATTTGAAAGTTGACTTGATCCGATAAAGTCTCCGAATTGAACACCGAAAAAATCTGTTAAAAACACTCTGGATTAACTTTATCGAGAGTATTTTTAGCTATTTTTTTTTATTTAGAGGATTTTTGTTTATTTTTATTTTTTCTGTAAATTTTAATACACCCTACAAATATTATAGATACCTTTTTAAATGACAATTTTATTAATTAAATCACCTGAATATGGTAAGATTAGAAAAGCCGACCCCAACAAAGTTTGAGAATAAGGGAAGGTTCATATCTGACGGAACATGCGTCGCGTATTATCGGTCGCGTAACGCCAGAACAGACAAATGTATAGAAAAACACTTGACCGTTCACATTCAACCGATGATACGTTAGTGCGACTGATGATACGCTCGGCGTATTTTACGTCAGATATGAACCTTCCCTTATAAGGCTAGGAGGATGACAACAGCTGCCATTGATTTCCGCAGATCGTGTGACTCAGCCCGCATAGTAACAAACACTGTTATCTGCTCGGCGGCCCATTTGGACGGGTGCCATGTAGTCCTGGTAGATTTCTTCGGTACGAACGCTTACGATCTCTGATGCTGTTATGATAATGATCCTATGGTAAGGATAGGAGTTCAAAACAAATGGTGTTAATTTCTGTAAAGATCAATAATTCAATTTGTTGGCGTATTTATAACCAGTAGATCGCGTTGACTGCCTCGTTCGTTTAGTGGTAGCAAGCGCGAGTACAGTACCGAGGTCCTGAGCTTTTCCATTAGGAAATTCTTAATAGCAGCTCGGAGTCTGGAATTGTGCCCAGTTAATGGCAATAAGTTCGTCCTCTATACATGGGACAATTGGGACATATATATCGCTGACTGAATTCAATATTGGCACAAGTCAAAAATAGCCGGCGAAACGAGGGTGTAGGTACTGGATACATCTCCGCCTACCCCCGCTGGGGAATAAAGGCGTGAGTCTATGTTATGTTATATTAGATCGCGTAATAGTTTTTTTCTATAAAATAATTAACTTTAGTATTTGCATTGCATGCATTAATGATTTATGTAAGTACTTCAAATGTTTATTTATCCATCAGGCTCACATTGAAATTGACTGTCTTTGACCTTTATCATACCACCACCCGTTATTTCGAAGTGCACAGTAAAGCATTACCTTCTTTTTCAGCAAGTTTTACTACTAAAGTTTGTTTTCTTCTATATTAGGGATATTCGTATTTTCACAATCTACAAACATCTGACTGTCAACACACAAATTATATTTGTTGAGGAATCGGCAATCGAATCTGCGACATCAAGCGCAGAAGATGAGTAGTTTTACCGCCGCGGCGCCAGCTAGATTCAAAATGGATTTTGGTAATAATATTTGTAACCCTATTTTATTAAATAAAGTAATAAAGAGTCACCATAAATTCTAAATCCAATAAAAATGCGAATGATCGCCGAAATTCGTAAAATAAAACAAAGACTGTCTCGGCAATAAATGAAGATTATTTGTCATGAAAAAGTAAAAAGTCGTTCTCTTTTCAATAATTTGATAGCCAGTCAGGTCAAAACGATTTGATTAAAAAAAGAATTTATCTCTAGAATCACTGGCTGTCAGGATAACGATTGATATTTAAAAAGTTTTGTTTTTAAAATCGTTTCCATTTTCAACGGTCAGAAACAAAGGCTTTTAAATTTGCGGCAATTCATTTGATTAATACCAAAATATTTACGGCCTTGTATTTTGGTTCAACGGTTCTGAATAAATAATTAGGCCATTAGCTTTTTCTCTGACTGCTTTGTCGTTTAATTAATCGTACATTACTTCTGTCATTTAATTTAACAAATACTTAACAAATTAAGAAAAACTGACTGACTGACATATCAACGCACAGATTAAACCGGGCCTATCATCCCATCAACTTTAAATTTTGAACGTAAGCGCCTTTCATAACCTAAGCATAAAGAAAGGATATTATACCATAAAACAGGGGTCAGATGAAAGTATAAAAATATTTTTTGAATCTGTGGTTTTGGTTAACAAGAAATAGGTAGATACGTAACTTTGTAAGGAAAATTGGTTTTGTTAGATTGAACTTATAGATTTTATGTTAACTTCTATACGCGCAACGCGGATACCCTTGATGATGCAAGCGTCTATAGGTTGCAATAATACTTATAAAATAGAAGTCCGGGTCCGATAAATGTCGCATTTCGAACGGTGGGCAAACGGTGGGCACTAGCTTCGCGCGGCCGCACCACAGAATAACCGATTATTTCGGTTATTTCGATTTCGGTTATTCTGTGGCCGCACTGCGCCTAACTACTACACCTAAACATCAACGTTGTATCAATGTGTATGCAATGAGTATATGAATAAAAATATTTCAATATCTTTGACATCGCTTCCAAGTGTTCGTCTAATCATAGATACCCTTTTTTTCTTCTTTTTTGTCGTGTGGAAAACTCTTTGTGAGTACCCCACCGCTAAGGGCTGGCGATGGGGTTATGTCTGACTCGCACGGACTAAAAACCACACGGTGTTCCTCCATGAGCCTCTAGGCGGAAATACGGCTTTCGCTTGCGCATTCACCGAGATTTCCAACTTGCGTAGTTGCTCTGACAACGACTAAAATAAAACTAGTGTGAAATAATTTCAACAATGAGCTTGATTGTTCAGAACAGATGAATATTTCGCAGCATTCACGAAGCTCGATGATTTGTACTGAGCGTGGTGTGTAATCCATCATTTGCACTTTAAATAATCTCCTTTATACGGCGAAATGGAATAAATTACTATTTTGAAAGAGTAAAACTCGATGCTTGGATAATCGGTATAACTTGTACTATCGTGGACAAAACCGGTGCACCACTTAAGGTTAGAATCGCTCGCACCTGGCGTCCGAACGTAGTGCTAACCCCCCCTACGCACGTAGCATCGTTCAAAGCATTTTGATCGCAAAGTGGTGCACCGTTCGTGTCCGAGATAGTATCTTTTAGTACAAGATATAGAGATCTGATGATCTCCAAAAGAAAACATCGTCAAAATCAAAGATGTCGATAGGCATATAAATGGTTCCGTATAATATTATTATTATACAAATAGCTAATAGCCTAGTGGAATGACCATCGACTGACAAGTCAGAGGTCTCGAGTTCTATCCCAAGGCGCGCACCTCTGATTTTCGTAAGTTATCTGCGTATTTATAAATTAATTATATCAGTAGCTTAAACGATGAGGGAAAACATTGTGATGAAACCAGCACACCTGACAGATTTTTCAATGGTGTGTAAAGCCATGTCAAAGGCCTACAGGCGGTTTAAACTCTGGTGTCAGAGTCTGGTGTCGGTTGTTCATCAACCATACGATAAGAAGAAGAACTGTTAGCTTATATCATCCCACTGCTGGGCACACGCAAAACCACCTCCCAAGATTTCGGAACTCTAAAAAAGCAAAATCTAAACCAAGTTTTTTCTTTAAAAAAATAATAATTAACTAGGAACGTAATACATAATTATGAAAGAAAAATGATATCCAAGATTAATTAGACACATTTTATTTAATTAATGTCCAGCCAAAGTAATTAATATCTTTTTACACAAAAAATGTAGGTAGGTACTCTTTTGTTTAATTAACGAATATTCTCCCTAATTAAATTTTAAAAATGTTTTATTTATTGAAGATTATTTTTGGAGTTTAATATTATGTTATTTTTACCCAACTATAAAAACGGAGGGTTATGATTTTTATAATTTCCGAAATTCCTTTTAACTTAAACGATGTACTTGTTATATAAATATAAAAAATCATAACCCTCCTTTTTGCTTCGCCGTAGTCGGGTAAATATAATATTTGCCTCTATAAAGCTAAGAAAAACATAGGCTTTTAGCCTCTTTCAAGGCAGCAGGTATGCCTGTACCTTTCTTATACCTATGGGTACTCTCTTTTTCTCTTTGAATACTAAATATATTTTACCCCTTTGGGCACTCGAACCCGAAAACGGAATCCAAAAAAGTGTCTCAATCAATATTATGAATACGTTTTTAGTCCAAACTTTGGAAATCCGACAGTATTTCATTAGTTTGTTTCTTAACTACTGAACTGATTTAAACAAAGTCTCAGAGTAATTATACGACACGATTTCACGCGATTGCGTTCCCCTTTTACGGTTGGCGTCGCAGGTACGATTTGCGCACGAATCGTTCGACCCTGGTGTTTGTGTATTGTGAAATTAAATATCCAATTACAGCACCCACGGCACAGGAGAAAATTTTGTGACGCTACATTAAAAAAGACATGTAATACAACCCGAAATTAGGACGTAAGATACTGTTACAATTACCTCGACTACCTGGATTATTATTTAAGACACAAACTCTTTGCTTCATTGGTACAACCAACGTCATTGACATAAATATATTTTTTTTAAATTATTTTTTTGTTTATGGCAATCTGCTGATGACTTCAGCAATTTCTGCCAGTGTCATTTGTATTCTTTTTATAAATTTTGGAACTGACAGATTGAAAATGTCATTCATTGTTTTTGGAGGGAATGTTGTGGAAGTTTTCTAAGTTTCATTGTATTTAAAAGGCGAGTCTTGACTGCTGAAGTTATATTTATTTTTATTATTGCGTCTACTTTCTGAACTCCGTTATAATACATTGTATCTTGAAATATAGCTTCTACAAACATCTATGAGCGTGAAGGTCAATACTAGTAAACCATAAACAATCAATAACTCAAACTGTCCATAGATAGAAGAAAAACATAGAAGTAAAACATTGTGGTGGATATTCGCTTGCGATTGACATTTTCGATTTAGTTGTTCGACAAAAGCTTCCAGTCGACAACGCTACATCATCAATCTTGCCTCCCTTCGCAAAAATAACGCGATAAAACGCTACTAAGAGAAATGGGCTTCTTCAGACATCATAATGAACAATTTCTGATGTAGAAACAATTGGAGTGAACCGAAAAATTATATAAATATGGAATCTTCTTTTTTTTAAGCTGCCTCTTCGCGCTAATCTACTATCTCGCTCGCACACTAAAGAGAAAAATCAAAATAAACCAATTGAAGAAGAACAACATTACAAAGTTTCAGCAAAAAAATTCAGCTTGATCAATCATGTTTTCAAATAAAAAAATGGCATGAAATAAAAATTCATTTAAAGCAATTTTTTTATTTAATTTGTAATGTTATTCTGCTTTATTGGTTTAGTTCGATTTTTCATATCTATTGATTTTATATCTTCAATGTGCAAACGAGATAGCAGAATAGCCAGTATCCGCGCCTTAATAAAAATGGCAGGTAATCTACAAACTCGCTTGAAGTTGATGGTAAGCAGTGTTGTGGTCTAAGTGTGCAGCTAAGCGTAAGACACTTCTTAATGAAGTGTTTCCCGAGCGCATGTAAAAGGCAGGATTAAGCAGTCTTCCCAGAGCGCATGGAGCGCTAAACGGAAACAAAGTTTGATCTTAATTTGAATATTACCTAATTAAAATCAAATTTTGTAAATAGGATCTAATATGTGTCTGTGGTTTGTCAGACTTCATTTATAATATGTATATTTTTTTGGCAAAATTCCATCAAAATATTATGTTTAGTTTTTATCCCAAACTAATGCGGCTGAAAACGTAGGCAGAAGCTGAGTAAGCAATAAATAATGACCCACTGTCACAATATGGAGTTATAAATGTAATTACGTAACACGTAATGATAATAACTCAATTAATTATTTATATCACGCGGTATGAGTTATCACATGATATCCTGCGAAGTTGCGTCGTATTGATCTAAGATCTAATTAATTAATTAATCCACTGTGAGCACATGAGTAAATAAAAGGTACAGAGGCAAAGCTTCTAAAGAGTTAGCAAAATTGTTACCTATTCTTGTAGGGTTGTCACAATAGTTTTAGGCAAAATGCAACCGTTGAATAATCTTTCAGGTGTGTTTTCCTTTACCATTTTAGCAACTGATAATTAATTTATAGGTACATAACATACGAAAAGTCAGAGGTGCGCGCCTTGGGATCGAATCGATCAGTTGACGGTCATACCACTAGACTATCAGTGCTTGAGGTATTAATAATAAATTTTCATTAAAAATGCTTTTTAAATGCATACCTATTCAAACTTTTATAATGCCACTACAGCCGTTGAGGACTTTCCTCGTGAGGAGACTATCCTGTCTGCAGCAGCAGTTTATGGTGAAGATTATGTTTAGCAAACAAAATTAAATATAAATACAAAGTTTCGAGACCATGCTACTAACCGTTAAAGAGTTCCCTGGAGCTGGCTGCAGCAGTACCTAGTTCATGATAAAAATCATGTTGAACTATCAAAATTAAACTAACATAGGTAGGTACAAAATTTCATGACCGTGCTTCTAACCGTTGAAGAGTTCCCTAGTGAGGAGACAATCCTGGCAGCAGCGTTAGGTTATATCTATGATATTATTGCATTGTCACCGAAGTTACGCAGGTATACAAAATTTCAGCTCAATCAGATATCGGGAAGTGGTTTAAATCTTACTTGTAATATTTGAACTTAACACACATACCTACCTACTTACAAGGTACGTAAACATATAAATGTTTAGTAAAAGCTTATAACAATATAATAATCCCTCTTCTTATTAAACAAAGGATCTTAAACTTACCTACTTGAAAAAGTAATAATCAAATTAATATTTACTTACCTATTGTACTCTTTGGGATAGTTAAAATACGATATATTACACATTACATTATTATATTATATATATTAGTACAATACACAACCATTATTACTATTACTACTTACAATAATAACGTTTTTACAATATAAATGCACAAACTTGCAACTAACAAAACAAAAAACGTGCGTTGCATTGCCCTGTGTCGGTCAACTGGCTGTGCCGGCGTAAACCAGTTAGGTCCCGTTTCGCCGCGTACGTGACAAGCGGCGAGTGGTCACCCACACAGGCCCCGCGTGCTTGTAGTGGTGCGATCGATTCGCGCGGTTGTTCGAAGCTTTGCCTCTGTACCTTTTATTTACTCATGTGCTGTGAGGGAGTGATTCTCCAGCTCGCAGCGTCTCGCTTATAAATTGATTTATTATTAAAATCACCAACAAACTTTACGTACTTTGACGTTATGCCCTCTAGAGAAAACGATTAATTTCACCAGACTCGTTTGGCATTGAAGTATCTACTTCATACTATATCTATAGTACGACACAAATGAGAAGGGTGTTAGTAAAATAGTATATTCTTTTATCCGATCGTTACAGAACTGAAAGTAGTAGAAGTAGGTTTTTATTAGGTACCTTTTTTGTGCCCGGGGAGATTACCTATTAAAGAACTAAAAAATTTAATATTACTCTTTTGATATCGACTCTTCGAATGTCACATCTTTGTATTTACGTTTTTATGCTTCGTTGGTCTAGTCTAGGGAATCACCATCAGCACATGAAGTGAGGTCCCGGGTCCTCTTAAAAGACCAACTCCGAAACCTAGCTCCTTTGTGCAGGACCCCTAAAAGCTCATCCCAGGGGAGACCGTTCAGAGGTCTCTTCTGAGCCTTGCTATGCATGACAGCACGAAACACCGTGTGTGCCCAGTGCCAACGTTGTCTAATTTATTAAAAAATAATCTCCAATTCAATCTAATCACCATCTAAGTCACAACAAAAAGTAGTGAACAATACACAAATGAACAACAAAAAAAACTTTACTTTTTTTTGCTAAAATCCTCAGATTTTTCCACGGTTTAACATCATAAGGGTTAATTAAGGAACTTCCCTTAATTGACCCTCAAAAGTTAAATAGCCTACTTCAAGCTCGGATGCCAGCTTCCCCTCGTCGACTTGTAATGTTTATTCTTGACAAGTTTAGTTACATCTCTATAAATTAGAGTTGGGACAGTTCAAACGTTTTGGTTTTAAAATTAATTGAAATTAATTAAAGCTAGTGATGTTACATTAACCAAATATCACCAAATACCTAATACTAAAATACTACTAAATATATAGTATATATACCATATATTATAATAAAATATAGTATATAAGTCTTAAATAAGCTACTGTGATCCAACAGACAAACTATGTATTAAGTTAGAAAAACTACAATGTACCTACCTATTATTATTAAATAAATAACAATAATAATATCCTCCTACTCGAATTTCGAACGGTGGTCAGCCATCGGCGCGGTGTTAAATAGTAGTGCACAAACGTTTGTGCAAACACAGGTGCACAGATAAAGGTAAAAAATTGCACCGTTGCTCTTTTATATTGATATGCATTGTAAAAATAGGATTGGATTGTGTTTTTCAAGAGTAGCCCCATCGTTAGGATTTTGTGACTAAGGACGCATGTCACAAACTTTTTAATATTTATAACTAACTATAATATGTAATGCTTCACTTTCTACGTTCTCAAAGCCTTTATCCATTATGCTGAAATCCTCGATAATCTACGAACCGCTTCACAATGAAGGCATCAGTTGTTCGCCAGTTAATCGGCTCACATCGGCACCGCGTGCCGTATATTGGAAATTGACAATGCAGCCGTGAATGCACGCTTTTCACACGACCTAGCTGATTATGCACGTGCGCGCGCCTCTATAACGTACAGATATGGGTTAGATTTAATATTCTATTGACAACACATATTTTAACAAGAGCTTCGCCTGCGACTTCGTCCGTGTAGATTTCGGACTCATAAGAAATACATCCAATAATTCTGTCTAATTTATGAGCTACATACCTACTCATTTTCACATCACTAACTTTAAAACAAATATCCCATACAAACTGTCAACCCCTTAAGAGCTGAAACTGGTCTCTCTTTTTTAAGCAAAAAGTTTCTAATACCTACCTACTTTTTTGTTTTTTTTTAAATAAAATATTTATCTATGAAATAACTACAAATGAGTACAATGACTCACAAATAGGGCAAATAGGTAATTAAAACCAACCGTTACATCAAATACCAAAGCGAACGTAGAAGACAATGAATTGGCAAATTTGTACAACGAATATAAGCGTATTTAATACAATGCAAACATACCCGAACTTCAGAACTGCTGAACAAATATGATAACGAATATTACTGAAATACTTCGCATATTCACATAATGAAAATAGTAGCTCTGATTTGGAATATCGCGTCTTTGAGCGCAACGCAGACCATAATAGAGAAATATATTCTGCTTCACTAGTACAGTCAACCGCACATCAGTGGTAACAATTTGACATTGACAGCACCCTTATTACGTAGCAGTAAAGGCTATTTTTGTAGTTCAGTGTCACTACTGTCATGCGGTTGGCTGTAGGTACCTAGGTATGGGTTACTAATGATATACTTACTTTCAATATTTAACATATATTTTTTATTTTGTTTTTTATAGTAATCTACAAAAAAAAAAGATTTGAGATTCCACCAAAAACATTTTATGCAAATATGTGGCCAAGCCTCGCATTTTTTTCATAAAAGCTCTTTGTTTTGATGAGATCTCATAGACAGATATTTGTTTCGGTCTATGTGTTAGTGCATTGTGAAATTATGTTTGTTACAGCACTCACCATACAAAAAAATATAGAGCGATTTCATAGGCATACCTATATAATTAAATAAATAACGTTCTACATATATGGAGTGGAGAACAATCAAAAAATTTAGAATTAAAAACCGTTCCGTAACTTCCATTGTATTCTACAAAAGTCTATTTGCCAAAAACTAAAGTTTAAATAACATTACATAGGAAAGTTGTGAACTAAACAAACTCAAGCTGAAATGTCAAACGCCCATACTAACAAAGGTTCTAACTTGTTCGTCTACATGTCAAAGGAAAATAAAGCGACCGGGCAAACTGCCGAACGAACTGATTCGACAAAATTGTGACACGGGATGCACTCTGTAGTTAGTGTCAATTGGAATAGTCGAGTACATTACTAGTATGCGTTGAAAGGGCTCAGGGATCTCAAATCTATTTATTGATTCCCTTTGAACTGGATCAATTAGGTATACCTAAATAATAAAAATAATGGTGGCACATTAGTTACGGAATCGCTTTGCAAGTCGGCGAGGGTTCGACTCTGACATGTATCATATGTGTACTTTCTTAGTTAATTTAAGACTCCATTGACAAACGGTGAAGGAAAACGTCGTGGGGAAACTGAGGGAATAGAGAGTGCACCTGTGTTTGCGCACAGATTTGTGCACTGTAATGTCTCCTGCGTTGATGCTAATCTCGGTTGATATTGGCCGCAGTGACCGAAATTCGATCTTTATTTACTGAAAATAATATTTCAAAGTGACACTCAACTCAACTCAGCCAATCGCAATTCACAATTGGACTAATACTCAACCAAATAAGCGAACAGAAACCGACTCAAGCTCATAACATTCTATAAATATCGAATGTTTGAAAAGTTTAAGGCAGCGACTCTTTGCAAAGCTCTTAACATTCCACTAAACACACACGAACGTAACATGAGTTACACGCGGTGAAACTCAAATGTTTTCTTTCAATTCCTCGGAGGCGGCCACAAAATTACATTCGTGTATATTTTAGATGGTGAAGTTTCAGCTGCATCGGTTCAGAGTTTCGCCATACGCTGCTAGTTACAATATTTTAATGGTCAAATCTTAATGCAAGGGTTACATAATTTTATTCATTGTATTCATTAGTGGACTGAATTCATAAACTAGCCTTCACTGTTCTAATGCTGGTGAAATGTTTGCTCTTTAATCATTTAAAACGTTATGGAAAACAGCATGAGGAAATCTGATACCTAAAGTATGTTCTCCATATCAGAGGCCTACGGGCTATTTACACTGTGACACCAGGGGATCGAACATTATGTTATGAAGAAGCCCAACATCATCAATCTTCTCCACCCTGAACTTAGGTTTTAGGCTTCTCAAGATACGTTATAATACCCGGTTAGGTTTATCTAGCTATTGAGAAGGATTGCCGACTGGGTTTCCTGAGTTTAACTTAGTTTGGAGGGCGTCCGGGGAGCGTCCAGCCCGGGTTTTGTCCTGTCCTCATGGTCCGGATTTTAAATCCCAGCAATATTTGGCATGACGCCCCGCGGCGTGCTCCCACACTCGTCCCTCCAACACTAAAATAATCGCCAGGTTTGTTCGGGTTGAAAGCTTAAAAATCCGGGTTAGTTTATTGATTTTATAAATGGCAAGACTGCCTGTACGTATATCGAAAACACGAAGCGTTTCGTCTCAAGGGTACAAACATAAGCCACTCACATCTTATAAGTATTTTTTGTTGCCGAAGACTTATTCGACGTGCTTTTAAAATTCTCTCTCGGTATTTTTTGGTCGGATACTTACCTTCACTTCCGTGTTTACTAGAAAAAAAGAATCGACAGATTTCCGATTGTATCTTCGATTATTCTATGTAGATGGCCGATAAAAAAAATTCAAGTGTAGGTACTTAATATAAAACTAATGCCAGTAATAATTAAGCTGGTTTTAAAGTTAAAACGTCATCATCCTTTTTTCCAAAGAGTTAAACAGATAGACACATTTTGAATTATATTTTAAGTCTAATAACTAATAAAAAAAAAATCAAACGTCAAATTGAAATTAGTAAAAAATTTGTCTTTTATTTTTCTTTCGCATACAAAGGCCTTGTTCCTCTTCTTTATTTATAAGATACATCAATATCTTTTAGCAAAACACATTTTCATATTCCTCATAACATGGTATGTTATGAGGGATATGAAAAGCAAAGTGTATATAGCAGAAAGATAAGAATAACATTAATAAAATATACAAAAAACCCTCTAAGCGAGTCGCAAACTGAGGGTTCTGTACCACCACTCAAAGCGCAAGCTTGGCTAGTTTTTTTATTATTTATTCTATCGTTCCGAGTTTAAATATTGTACGGATAGCTGATAGAGCGAGAGATTATACGATAGAGCAAAAACAAAAAAATATACGTAACTATCGACCCGCCCCGGCTTCGCACGGTTACGCTAATATGCATGTAACATCAAACATAAACATAAACATCATCAATTATACATCATTATACACAAACCTTCGTCTTGAATCACTATCTATTTAAAAAAAACCGCATCAAAATCCGTTGCGTAGTTTTAAAGATCTAAGCATACATAGGGACAGACAGACGCGGGAAGCGACTTTGTTTTATACTATGTAGTGATTATAATGTTTCTTGTAAAATAAAATATCCTCTCCGGTGGCGGGGCTAGATATATTTATAACTCGAGAACTACAGAACCGATTTTCATGGTTTTTGATTAGTTGGATTTGTCTCCTCCTAGCAGCATAATAGTCCAACGATGGATTACACATGGATGGGCACCGATAAACCACCGTCTATTATGGTATGAGACCAAACATAAAACGACGAAAAAAACATGTATGAGCAAACTTTTTGAAACATCCAAACACTCCGTTAACTAGTATTTTAGTACACAAACATTTTTATGTTCCCCGGAGACATTCCCAAGCAATCCATACTTTGATTAGCGTTCCTTATTTCTATAGACGAATCCTCTAGTTGTAAAAATGGAACCTACTTTAGTTCTTCTTCTTATCGTGTGATTGATGAACAACCTGGTGTCAGAGTTTAAACCACCGTAGGCCTCTAATATGGCTTTACATAACATTGAAAAAACTTTCAGGTATGCTGGTTTCATTACGAAGTTTTCCCTCACCATTTTAGCAACTGATAATTAATTTATAATACGCACATAACTTACGAAAAGCCAGAGCTTTGGGATCGAACTCGAGACCTCTGACTTGTCAGCCGACGGTCGTACCACTAGGCTATCAGTGATATATTTCAAGCACTTGAGGTCTATATCTAATACTATATCTAGTACCTACCTACTACTTCATATTACACGGAACCCCTCTAGCAAATGTTAACTTGGCTTTTTATCAATAAACCTTTGCAAGCACTTAGGTAAATTGAACTAGTTCGCTCTGGTGGTGGGAAAACGAGTAATGTTACTAACGTCCTGAAAACAAGCTCGTAGGTTCCAAGTCCAACTGTAAACAAGCTAAACTGGACTAATTGTTAATTAATCAAATAAATAAATCAGCCTGTAACTGACCCAATGTAGGGCAAAGGCCTCTTCTCATACAGAGAAGGATTGAGCATTAATCACCACGCTAGCTCACTGCGGGTTGACGATTTTAGACTATTAAAGTCCAGGTTTTCTTACGATGTTTTCCTACCTCAGTCAATTAATCAAAATATTTTTTATTCATGTAGACCATTTAAGGCACGTACGAATAGTTATTATTCTAATATTATTGTAAGAGTGACTCTAGTGGTCAGTTCCAAAAACAGACCCCTCATGGAAAAGAATCTGGCAAGGAACTTCATGCTCTTTTAAATGAATAGCTAACAATATTCTTGGTTGGTGTTTTGAAGTGTTATGTGAGAACAATCTGGCTATTCTTTGATTTAAAAAAGGTTTTAAACGAACTCGTTACCTTTATAGAAAACAAAGAAAATATTTTTTTTTTTAACATACAAAATTCCAGATGACAGGATCATAAAAAAAAGTAAAGATTCAAACGTTACTTACTTTCAAAATTAAACAAAATTAGAGACCGTTAATGGAACTGATTGTGTTCAAGCCACAGAGTAGGAATCAAATGAAGTGTGAGTATAAACGGGTACCACAAACTCTCTATTAACAACAGGCAGTCGTGACTGCCAGAAATTAAAAAATACTTAATAGTAATACAAAAAAATAAGTTAATAATAATTTGGAGCATTACACCATGTACTACTAAATTCTGTACTTACCACGTAGATTTTTGTCTAGTAAGAAAATGAAAGAAAAGATAAAATAGAATCAGAAACGTAATCATGATCACCTAATCGAATATCGGGTAAAGCGGCCATTCCTAATGGACTGCACAGTGCACTCTCTCTTCTCTCACTCTCATAATCCAGGGGGACAGCAATGGACCAGAGAGTGAACAGGTGCAGAACCAACACAACGGCTTTATTTGCTTTCCGAGACACGAAATACGCTCATAACTTGTAAAAAGACGGAAGTAGTATATTGGGATTAGGTTTAATACATATATTCATATACACCTAAAAATTAGCATTCCATTTGCTAACTTATCTACAAACCTGACTAATGAACGATGTCTTCAATCAAAGTTGCAATAATAGAAAACCTAGTCATCCCGCGATACAATTTCACAATCTAATAATACCAGTATTTATATTATGAATCAGAAGATTGACGAGGAACAATCTTGGGCTTTCTTAGAACTGAGCTCATTGTTAATTACTGGGACGTTTTGCCAGCCCGTGGGCTTTGTAGATAAGCAAGACAGGCTATTTATATTAATGTTGTTTAAAGGGTCTGATCTTCTATTATATCTTTAGTTTTGCCTTTTAAATAATATTTATTTAGCACCTGAGATTTTTTTTTTCTAAAAGTCCACTTACTTTTTATTAAGGCCATACCTACTTAAATCAGGAAGAGCTTTATCAAAGTAGGGCAAGTGACCCGGTTGTGGCCACCGACCCCTTTGTGGCCATTTAGAACTTTAAATCGTTATAACTAAGGCAAAGACAAATATATTACTAAACGGTTTACGGGAATAAAAATATCTAATATTGGCAAGACTGATAGCGTTGACAGCTTTGATGTGGCAAACTTCACTTCAATCCAACAAGTCATTATGTTTTGACGAGCGTAAATTGTTTTAAGTCTTAGCAAAAAGGCTAAGGCGAGCGGGTGAGTAATCAATCATTATTTTTTAAATCCTTCTTATTTTTTTAATGTTTATGTTAATCCTTCATAAAGAATACACTGTCTAAGTGGTACTAATGATATATTATCGCTATTTGTATATTAAGTGAGGATAGGAGAGGTGGCCACTAATGGAGCCAAAATGAATGAATTTTCCCATCTGTGGCCACATGACTGGCCAAAAGTGGTGCACGTAGAACCCCACTTTTGGCCATTTAGTTTTTATCGTGATTTTTCAACTTAATTACTTAGCTATTTTGATATAAGTAATCTATTAATTTTCAGAGTTACGATTATAATGCCTCCATCGAAACCAAATACTAAAAAAATCGGTGTCGTGAAAAGAAAATTGTTCCAGTACAGTTCCAGCTGAGATATTATATTTCATATTTGTCGTCAATATAATGTTAGCTATTTTTCTCTAAATAAAGACTATTGGTCGTAAAATATGCGATTTTCCAATAAACTTTTTATTTCTTGAATTATCTGCTTTTTATTTTTGATGAATTTTGATGGCCACAACTGGCACATGACTGTGGCCAGAAATGGGGTAAATCTGGCCAAAAATGGCACAAATTCCCATTTCTTTTTCTTTTTTACAGGATTATTTTTCCATTGAATCATTTTGAAAAAAAATGTATCCTTAGGCTAGATTTATATATATTTAATCACTATTTACAAGAAATATGTCCGTGATAACAAAAACTGTAAAATGATATAGCCTCAAAGTCTAAAAAAATCTTAAAATGGCCAAAACCGGGTCACCTGCCCTAATTTCCGTTTCCTTTTACAAAAAAATTTCAACCGGATTCTCAAAAAAGATTTTCAGGAAAATTAATTTCTACGAAATTAGAATCTTAAAATACATTTTCGCTTATCATTCTTGATAAAGTGAAAGAGTTAGGAAGGGAATGTTATCACGTTTTGATGCGATGAGCGGGCAACCTGTCACTTTTATCAAAGAATTATCATTGAGCAGGACAAATTACTGCCAGTCCGAGCCGTTATTACGCAGATTCAAGATTGCATCAAGAAATTTAGGGTTGTGTAATGACTTGAGAGGGAATTGCCAAAATTACAAGCTTACGATAGGAAGATTATTATAGGGTTGTGAATAGAATTCATAAGTACTTTTTTATATTTCTGAAAAAAGAATTGTTTTTGGAATTTGGAAATGTTAGGTACCTAGGTCCAAGCATCAGCAATGCCTGACTGGTCTTAATATCCTCTAGGTAAATTAGTCTAATGGATAATAAAAATTCCGGAACGGAACGATTCCAACCCGTTATCGGAAAAATAGTTTTTAGTCAAACTAGTCGTTTTGTAATAACCACAGGCGACATAGAAGTTTGAATGAATGAAAATTTAATTTAATGAAATTTTCAATTTTATTAGTCAATAAAATTTTACAACACACAAACATTCTTCCGTGCTTATTCGTAATAGGTGTTAAAGTGTAGGTGAAATATAGAAAAAATATCGTATCTACCTGATTTAATGGTTTATTAATATAATTATGTGACGATGATGGCCTGAAATAAACATAAAATTGCATGTTTCTTCTACTGTATTGTCCTGAAATATACCTAATTATGAATCATAAATCTAATTGCTTTCTCCAAGAATACTATAAATATTATTTAATTTTAGGACTACTATCGTCATCTAGCGTTCAGCTACTACACTAAAAACATTGAGAAAGGCAAGGCTACCCAATTAGTTCCTACAATTAAACATAGATGGCATTAACATAAAAATTACGAAGAGTCACTAACTAATACAACGACCGATACACGGATCCAAGTAAATTGTGCATAGCAGACAAAATTATGATTAGGGCCACGTGACAAAGTCACGGCAGCACCGAGATGCTAACGAGTATTGTTATATTATTTATGGATCATTCATTAACACACAAGGAACAGTCACAAGATGACGCGAACCGTGTTTATTAGTCTGTGTGTAATTTTTACAATTCATTCCACATGTAAGTTTTGTCTGTAATTACCTAATCTGTGACCAAACTTTTCAATGTTTTTTATAAGGACCTCTCTCTACTAAGTAGGGACACCTGTTGGTAAGCAGTTGTCGAAACCTATAGACGCTTGCAACACCCAGAGCCGTAAATAGAGCCAGCGGTCCTCAGGCAAAAGACCCAGACACTCGAAGGGCGAAGAAATGAGCAAACCAGGACCAAGGGACCAAAGGACCAATCATGCAAGAGTGCAGTTATAAACGCTTGCACCGGGCACATAAAAGACTAGTGCCAGCACTGACACCACCAAGGTTTTGCTGTTGCCGCGCACCACTTACGCGTTCCCGACTTATGCAGGAATAAGGAAGGGATAGAGAGATTAAGGAGAGAGAAGGATGTAGGCTTCGGCACCGAAGCCGTACGACCGTATTAATACAACAGTACGAATACTGCTGTTATTTTGTAACACAGATATTCCGTGATAGAGTGGTACTACAATACAAAAGTTCTTCTTCTTGCATCGATTTCTCACTGCTGAGGACCGTGGCTCCACGATAACAGCATTTTTCTATTGATGATGTCTCCCCAGGTCTCTAGATGGCGTAAAGAGCATCTTAGAGTGTGGCATCTCTTAGAAGAGCGGCCGCGAGGTCGTTTTCGATCTACCTTCTTATTTCTTATTTATTATTAACCTCTCGATATCTGACAAGTATTTTATGGTCGTTAATCGTTTTATTCTAAAAGCCATTTTGTGAATCCAATGATCATTATCACTCCTAATAGCGGCTTTAAACGAAAAAATGCTTATCAGTAGTTATGTGGTCAAATGCCTCTACTATATTGTAATAGAGATAGAGCTACGTAAATCTAAAACTTTGCTGTTTCCAGTTCAGCTGGAATGTGGTCCAGAAGAAGTAGAAGTTTACTGTCCATCAAATTGTGACGATAGCTGTCCTATCAGAGATCAACAGTACCGTGACTGCGTAACTCCTCAAGTTTGCGGACAGCCACAGTGTAGATGCAGCTTCAATACCCGACGAGCAATTAATGGAACTTGTATATCTACTGCAGAATGCCGTAAGTAAATTATTTCTAATGGTTAGTTAATGGCATTAGTGGTTATACATTAGGTATAGCGCTTATTAGCTGGAACCAATAAATAATACAATCGATTTCAACAGGTTAAGAGTCCGTCTACGCAATCAAATAAATTTTGTTAATTATGTTCTTTAATTATGAAAACACTGATTAAAAATTAAGTTATGTGTGATATTAAAAGTTATTATGTCGTGGTGGCTGGCGCATTGGTAACGGACCCGCTTAGGAAGCATGAAAGTACTTGCCACTCGAGAATACAAAAAATTTGAAACTATGTACTCTCCCGGACACGACCGGTGCACCACTTTGCCATCAAAATGCTTTGAACGATGGTTCGTGCGTAGGGGCGAGAATAGCTCTACGTTCGGACGCCAGGTGCAAGCGATTCTAACCTTAGAGTGGTGCACCAGCTTTTTCCACGATAGTGCGTGTCTATTACAGCTCAATAGTATAAGAAAATGTTCTTTGTATGTACTGAAGTCTACTTTGAAGTGCCAAATAGTATTTTTTTCAAAACCTAGGTTCTAAATTATTATTTATTATAGACAGACAGTGCAGAGTGTTTGTCGAAAAATATTAATTGCTACCTCAGAAAAAAATCAGTAGGTAATCAAAAAATTGCTTCAATAAAAATAGCAGTACCTCAAACAAAAACCAACATCGTATACACTCTACATACCATAGTTTCAGTTTTTTTTTTCGGTACTAATTTAGAGTATAATATAAAAAAAAACGAATTACTTACATTATTTAAAATAAAGGCCTTGCAGGCCTCACCTTAAATCCCTTCTCAAGTTCCAACCTCATAAATCTGATTTCTTCTCCTATTCCTTCACTATCCATGCAGTAAGACTATAGAACTCCCTGGCGCCTAATATACGAAACCTCACTACAATCTCTCTTTTTAAAAAGCGTGTAAAAGAGCACTAGACCTTGTTTTTTTACACACTTTTAATCGCCTCTCCCATCGCAGGTCTGCTGGCAGAAATTTCTTTAGAAATAAGCAGTACCATTGTACTTAATTTTCATGTTAAGATGTTTGTTATACCTGTTTGTGTGTGTATATAAAATAAATAAATAAATCCTTTCACAGCTCCCTTCAAATGTGAACGTCCAAACGAGGAGTACGTGTCCTGCCCCCCTTACTGTCCAACAGACCACTGTTCAGAAGCATCTGAAGATGGAGAATGTCATTCTCCTTTCTATATACTAATGGTGAGGGAATGTACCCCTGCATGCAGATGTAAAAAGGGATATTGGAGGAATAACGGAATGTGTGTTACTTATAATGATTGTCGTAAGTACCTACTTCTTCTTTTCATCGGATGGTTGATGAACAACCTGGTGTCAGAGTTTAAACAGCCCGTAGACCTCTAACATGGCTTTACACGCCGTTGAAAAATCTCTCAGGTATGCTGGTTTCCTCATGATGTTTTCCTTCACCTTTGTCTGAAATCGCCAACACACAGCTTACTAGCTTAGTGAGCTAGCGTGGTGATTAATGCTCGATCCTTGTCTGTATGTGAAGAGGCCTTTGCCCTGCAGAGGGACAGTTACAGGCTGATTTATTTATTTATGTTAAAATTCTCAAATCTTGAGATCGATATATAAAAACAGTTCCTTCATCATCATCAACTTATAAGAGTCCTCCTATTGCACCTCAGTGAGCACGATTCTAAAAAGTTCCTTATCTAACTTATTTTTTTAACTGTTATATTTTTTTAATCAGCTATTTGCCTTTTTTCAGCTCCACGTGAAACAATTTTACCTATTTTCGACGGGAAACGGTAAAAACTGAAAAGATTGAAGACAAACTATCCATTGTAATCATGTACCTAGTCAATAGAAAATCTTAATTATTTAAAGTAATCGTTATTCAAAATATCTTTCATTATTATTATTTTTCGGTATTTAAAATTACGAATATTTTAAGAGATTAAAAAAAGAACTAGGAACAGATTAACAATAAGAGAAGATTTTAAAACAATATTGTAAAAAGTGTTTAAAATAAAACGTCTATTAAAAGTAACTACAAACAATAAACTATCAGATAATAAAAATAACTTTCACCTATCTATCTTATTTCGTCTCAATATGAGTCCATAACCTATTCCTTCCATATCAGAAACATCTTCAAACATTATAACATTATTTTTAACAAACTTCAAAAAGGAGGAGGTTCTCAATTCGACTATATGTTGTTTTTGTAGGTA
Organism: Protodeltote pygarga; assembly: GCA_936450705.2. Lineage (NCBI taxonomy): Eukaryota > Metazoa > Arthropoda > Insecta > Lepidoptera > Noctuidae > Protodeltote > Protodeltote pygarga. The sequence continues at coordinate 12,361,385 of OW388251.2, forward strand.
TATGTTTGTTACGCGATTACTATGTGTTTAGAGGCCAATCTCCGATTAAAATATATATTCAAAAGCAAAACAAGCCTTTGCAAAGACATAGTGCTTACTTTTGAATCACAAATCCAATATTCCAATATTATTTACTTATTATTTTTTGATACAGAAAACAGAGTCTCGCATAATCCAGCGAAGACCCAGTAATTGCCCTCCCCGACCCATTGCTTAGCCTGTAGCCGTAAAAATGTCCCAAAATAATAAAAAGCAGATTCAGCCAATCCCTAGTATGTCCCCAAGTAACGCCCTAAGCTGAGGTCCTAGTCCCATTAGGGAATAGTGTTGCTGCCCTTAGCCAGTGTTGCTTTAGGTTTAGTTTAATCGCTTTAGCTGGAGGCCTTTAGGTCTCGCTAGAAGTCCGGTTAATCAGTCTGAGCTCCCTAGAGCTAAGTAGAGCTACAACTGAGAGACTACGTAGAAAATAAATCGATTCCTAAATCGAGTCATTGCAATATTCATTCATGGAGCGTACCAGAGCGCGCTGTTTCCTATCTGATTTAGCATAGTCAAAACGAAAATTGGAACTGGGTTCTTGATCCCAGAGTAAGCCCCTAGTTCAGTGACAAGAAAACGTAAATTTATGCGGTTGTTTTAAGAATTCAAATTAATATTCCCCTTGCCAGTCTAGTTTTTCTTAATAACAAATAACGGGGAAAATGCTCAATTAAAAACCCATTTTTTTAAATCGTGCTGTGAATCACGAAATGTCCATTCAATAGTAATGTATTTGTTAGTGTGTAGTAAGCAAAAGAATGTCGATGTATTTATTAATTTGTAAAAACCACTTTTTACACAAAATCAATTTATTTTTGAAGCCGATCTCTAGCTGACCAAGTGCTTAATAAAGTAATCTACCCTTATATTCTGATCAGAGTACCAGCGCTGCAGCATTTAATATTCTTGTTGCCTGTGTTCAAACTGCAACCTGTGCGCGTCCTTAATAAACAGTTTTTCTTCTTTCTTTCTTCTTTTATTTCTTCTATCACGGTTGGTTGGTGTAATGCATTAAGAAAGGATGATTACGGAGGCGTATTAGGCCTCCGGTTCTCTTCACGGGCCGTACGAAACAACAGTACAAACACTGTTATATTACGCCGATGGATGAAGGATGGTACTACCCCGGGTACTACTTAAGGATGGTAGTACTTTTCTAGCCAACCCTTGGCTCTACTATCTGTAAAATCCTTTTTTTCTTAAGGCCAGGTTATCCAAGACCTGTAGGCATCGATAACGCTACCTCAGGCCCCGCGTCGAGTAGCGCTACGTACGCGCCGCTCGTGCCTCCCCGCACACTGCACATATGTGTGGGTTGTGTGCAGCATTACCACACGCACACATTCGTGCGGTCAAGTCACGCCACAATAAAAATACACTAGTCTACAAGGATTTCGCAACAAAGTACAGATATATATTTTTTGCTTCGTTAAACATCGCTGATTACGAATATAAACACCAGAAATGTCCTACACGTCAAATTTTTGAATCATCTACATGTCAATGAGAGCATTCCGCTTACGGTCAAAATTAATACATTACCTGCATTTTCTTATTGTTTTTGAGGGTAGATACAAATTAAATGTTGGTAAACGTTTATGACGATGTAATTACTTGTCACGCTACTTGTTTACGTAGTTTTATATTGCTTTTTACTTAGTTTTCTTGGTATTTTAGTGGTTTTTTGAGTACAAAATGAGTAAAATTGCTAAACGTGGCTGTGTTAACTCTCCAGATTTTTTCTGTTTTATATGTGGCCCGTTTACAACTTCTAAGCAAAGGAGAATAATGAGTGAAAACGTTATTATGTTATACGAAGTTTATTTTGGTTTTAGTATCGGCCACCAAGATAAAGAATGGGCACCTCATCAATGTTGTATAACGTGTATCGCAAGTTTGAGTAATTGGAAGAACGGAAAGCGTTCATCGATGCCTTTTGCCGTGCCAATGATCTGGCGTGAGCCTACCAGCCATGATATAGACTGCTACTTTTGTTTAACGAAGGTTATGGGCTTCTCAAGAAGGAATAAAAGCAATATTGTTTACTCCGACAATTCTTCGCCAACGAGACCTGTGCCACACAGTGAAGGGTTGCCTATACCAGTTCCTCCGGTGGAAATTGACACCATTTCTGAATCAACATCTTTAGATGTAGCTTCAACGTTTATTCCAAGTATCGCAGATAAAAGCAGTGAGCCTCATTTAATTGATCAACATGAATTGAACGATTTAGTCCGCGATCTTAATCTTTCTAAACAGCATGCAGAACTTTTAGGATCAAGACTGCAACAATGGAATCTTTTAGCAAAAAGCACAAAGATAAGTGTGTTCAGAGACCGTAACAAACATTTATCAACATTTTTCAAGGCTGAAAACAAGTTGTGCTACTGTATAAATCCAAATGGGCTAATGGAGAGTTTAGACATTAAACATGAAACCAACGAGTGGAGATTGTTTGTGGATTCGTCGAAAACTAGTCTCAAAGCTGTATTGTTACACAATGGCAACACAAAACCTTCGATTCCTATGGCCTATGCCGTTGATATGAAAGAAAGTTACGAAAACATGTCTCTTATTCTGAAATCTATAAACTACGATCATTTTAAATGGCAAATTTGTGGAGATTTAAAAGTCATCGGGATTTTACTTGGACTTCAAGGAGGTTTTACAAAATTCTGTTGTTTTCTTTGTCTTTCGTAGGGCAACAAAGGATCATTAGTATTACGTTATTAAAGAATGGCCAGAAAGACGAACATTTACACCAGGAAAAGAAAATATCAAATTTGTCCCTCTTGTTGATCCGAAAAACATCCTTCTACCTCCTTTGCACATCAAGCTTGGACTCATAAAGAATTTTGTAAAGGCCCTTAATAAAGAAGGCGATGCTCTTCAATATTTAAAAACCATTTTTCCAAAATTAAGCGATGCCAAATTAAAGGAGGGTATTTTCGTCGGTCCGCAAATAAGAAAACTTATGAAAGACACAGATTTTGAAAAAAAAACTTAATGACGTCGAATTAAGCGCTTGGAAATCATTCAATAGCATAGTAAAGCAATTTTTGGGTAACAATAAATCAGAAAAATATGAAGACATTTTAGACATCCGAGTTACTTATAAACTACCAAAAAATGGGCTGTAGAATGTCATTGAAAATTCATTTTTTACACTCTCACTTGAATTTTTTCCCACAAAACTTAGGAGCTGTCAGTGATGAACAGGGCGAGAGGTTCCATCAGGATATCCTTAACATGGAACAACGTTACCAAGGTCGATGGGATCCAGGAATGTTGGGAGATTACTGTTGGTTCCTCATAAGGGAAACTGACCAAGATTTCAAAAGAAAATCACCATATGCAAAGAAAAAAACAAGTTAACTTTTTTGAATTCATTATTTTCTGTTAGTTTTAAGATCATTTATCTATAATAACATATAATTTTTTTTGAAGCAATAGTTTTATTAAAATATTTTTATCAACAAACAACAAAAATAGTGTAAAAATATATATTTCAAAAAAAAATTATATCTAAAAAGCCTGACGTGATGGCAAAATTCTATTTTCAGATTTGTGTTCAGCGATGGTTTAAAACCAAGGTTTACAGTATCTTGTTTTTGTTGCGAAAAAAAAATTTTTTTCTGTAGAGTAGTGATATTTGCAGTAGATCAACTGAATTGATTATAGATATTTATTGATTTTTGACATACATACTTTTGTAGTATTACAGAAGTATAGTTTAGTAACCGGGGAGTGTTTTTGTAGTATAGTACACCGTGTACATAAACCTTACGGGTAAACTGAGGTTACTTTATCCCAGGGTAAATCCATAAAACCCATAATCCATAAATCCATCCAATCCAATCCATAAATCCATAAAAACGCTATTTGGATATATTTATGTATTAGCGTAATGCGTCGCGTAATTAATTAATTATATTATTTATATTGCTAATATAAATAAATATTCGAAAAGTACGTTCCGTTACGATGCAAAATGTATTTCTGTACGATCAGTCAATGACAGCCAAAAATTCAGTAAAACTCCGGTTTACGGTACTTATATCGGTTTCAGGGGGGGGGGAGGGGTAATCAACCAATTTTACTAATGAAACAACAGTAGTTCATGGAAATATTATAATTATTTACGATTACAACCCATATAAGAAAAATAAAGCTTGTAACAAAGTTAAAAAAAAATTGATTTTTATAGCTGAATTTGAATAAATAGAATGAATCTAACGCTGACTGAGGACGAATCTGATTCCAGCAAAGAAGAAAGCGATAAGTAATTGTAAGAAGAAGTTCATATGGTAGGGATAGGGATAGGTACATCTACATAAAAAAAACTTTAATATTTTTCCTTTTTTTTTGTAAACGTATCCCCACACTAGGATTTTCTCCTGTGTTGTGGGTGCAGATACAAACATATAATTTCACTATGCACAAACACCCAGACCAAAACAAATATCTGTGGATCACACAAATATTTGTCCCGAACGGGAATCGAACCCGGGACAACGAGCGCAGAAGGCAAATCGCCTAACCGCTACGCCAATCGTGTCGTCAAAATATATATTATAGTATTACGTAATTAATTTTGCCTTGACAATATTGTGATAAAGCTGATTCAGCATTATAAAAACATTTTTTTACCAATACAAATAAAAAAAATCTGAAGTGCCTGTCTAGTATCTAGTGGTGCCTATTTTGAAGCATATATGATTATTTCCATGTTACTGAAACCGAAAGACCCGTTCATATAATAAAAATATTTAGTTAGATAATAGGGATGTTTCCTGGGTAAAAATAAATCGATTATATTTGGTCCGTCAATTAGTTTATCAAAAAATATTGACACGTATTTTTTGCTTTATCAAATAAAAAAAAATTGACGAAGATAAATTGCATCAAAGTCCGGGAGTGGGGGGTTGCAACGTCACTCCCCGGTAAAATTTGTAGCGGATTGTGACGTCACGCGAATTTTCAAAGCTTATCGTCGTAATTTTTTTTTGTCGGACAAAAGAAAAAATACGTAAGTACCTATCCAATATTTTTTAGTAATCTAACTGACGGAATAAACATTTTTTTAGTCAACATCCCTATTATAGGTATATTTCAAGGTAACATTTAGTTTTCATTTCATAAAAATCAGTTCGGTATATCATAAGTTATGCTAACGTAAAATTTACTACGATTCCACTTCACTAAAATGCACAAGATGACTAAATTACACGCGGACAAAGTCGCAGGCGACCGCTAGTGTCATATAAAATACTATTCTAAGTATTCTTACAGCTGTAGGTAATAATAATTTGTAGGTACTATTTATAATAAATTTTATACTATGTATAAAATATGTTCAACAACCAATCTAATTATTGTCGTCTTGACTGTACCGCGCTCGCAGCTAACATCCGCGTTGCCATAAAGTTAGCATCAAACAGTACGTAGTACCTATTTATCCCTATCACAGGATAGACTGACCTACCCATTGTGTTTAGCTAATTGACCTACTGAAAATATGTTTACTGGAGAAAGTAATAGTAGCCATCTTTGAACTTCACCAAGGGGGGAGCGCACTAAGAAAAACTGGCACAGGTCCGACCTCTACAACGTCCGGCTGGACACTGAAGCTCGATTGCGCCGCCGCGCGCGAGGCGATTTACTACATTAAATTGAAATTTAAAACTAAACTATTAATTATCAAGAAATTGACCATTAAAATCACTTTATAATACGAGTATCAATTAATACATATAATTTTGTTATAAATTTGTAATGTAATTAGAGTATAAAATGGAAAAATGTTTCCAAAATCGGCCCTGTTTCAGATTTTTTTTTGATCGAGTAAAGTGTAATTTATCGTGTTTTTAACCATTAATATCACTTAGGAAAAGATGTATCTGTAATATATATTTTTTTCTGGACTTAAATATCGTAATTTAACCATATAAAGTTGATTTTTCCAAGCGCAAAATTCGGATAACGGGCCCTTAATAAACACAGATATTTAGGTTAAGGTGTGCATCTCTGTGCCTTGTGGTTTCCCGCCTAAGAATAGAACCACCCCTACTCATCCCGCGGGTGTCGTAAGAAGCAACAAAGGGTAAGATCTGGAGGATGGGCAACAGCATTCTACAGTGTAATAGTAACCATCTGTTATTGCGATGGCCAACCCGCTTGCCCAGCGTGGCGATTAAGAGCAAGTAGGTATCTTCTATAAGCGCACAAAATAAGCGATAGGTTCATACCTATCACTTAAGTATTTTTAAATCACGGTATTAAAAATTAATACTTTGTGGCGACCACCGCCACCTATACGCTGCGACGAACATTACGCAGTCAATCAAGAGACGACTAACACCATCTAGTACACATCGACGAACAACTCAAGACAAGTCCTGAATCGCGCAAGCGAAGTTAACACAACATGTGAACCTAATATATCAGTACCCAACTACCACCGTTGGGCAAGTGCCCGCCAGGCAGAACACCCGCCTGGTCGGAGGATCCTCCCTTTTAAATGGAGGAACGCCTCACCCTGTTCCTCCATAGTGGTGACCCCGACGTGATCATCCTTAGTGGTGATCCGAGCAGAACAGCAGCGCAACCTTCAAGCAAACTTCAAGCTTCATCGTCATCGTCGTCTCTCTCCTTCACTCCCTAGCAGCAACCTCTCCAGCACTTGGATCGAGCAGCAGCAGCAGCAGCAACTCTCAGCGAGTTAATCGAGCCAGCCAGCACCTGGGCATCATGGGTTTCCTGTCCACCTGCCTGCAGCGAACGCGCAAGCCTGGACAAACCCGCAGCCACACACCAGCGATTTCGGCACCGCACACTGCACTTCGGCCGGTCACTAGCAGCGCACATCGCTCCTGGTCGACGCAGCAGCCAGCCGCTACGCACCACTGCACCACCTCGACTCACTGAGGCATCATGTGCAGCATCACCCTCGACGCACTGAGGACATCGCCGCTCACCGTCCCGACGCGTGGACTCCGCGGCACTCAAGCCTGGCCCTGGCAGACTCCTGAGAAAGCATCGCCCTCCGGTCTTCGGGGGGGAGTGATGTGGCGACCACCGCCACCTATACGCTGCGACGAACATTACGCAGTCAATCAAGAGACGACTAACACCATCTAGTACACATCGACGAACAACTCAAGACAAGTCCTGAATCGCGCAAGCGAAGTTAACACAACATGTGAACCTAATATATCAGTACCCAACTACCACCGTTGGGCAAGTGCCCGCCAGGCAGAACACCCGCCTGGTCGGAGGATCCTCCCTTTTAAATGGAGGAACGCCTCACCCTGTTCCTCCATAACTTTATATTTTAGAAGTAGTATTATCCACTCTATGTTACGTACTTCCTCGAAGTTTAGGTAAATATGCACTGGAATATCCGATCTCTGGTCATCAGTGTTGTTCAACCTTTGAAAAATAAATAATTCTATGGTGGTGTTATTGAAATTCAAATTGCTAAAATTCAATATTTTTTTTATTAATTAGTACCTACGATAAATTGTTCAAAAAGTGTTATCATACAACTGTTTCAAGTCACGGTATAATCATTATTGTTTTAAATATGACGTATGCAGTATAACAGGTGGTACAAAACTCGGTTTACTATATAAAATTAAGTTTTTTACTTGTTGTATCAGACGTTTGTTGGCCGCCATGATGTTTCGATTAATACTTGGTTTAGCTGTAGTGGCAAATATTGGTCTGATGCTATGTGAAGGTAAGTTGTATTTATACATATAATTACAATTACAATGAATTTACTCAAAAACCGAACCCGACTTAGAAATACAGCTTTATTTATATTCATTTACAATACATATAAAACCATAAAAATGTACATTTAAAAATATAAAATATAGTAGCCCACCGCTATCGGGAACAGGGTCAAAGCTTAACGGCGGCGGTGGTCAGGGCTCTACAGAGAGGGACCTCCTGACTATGCGATCCATGTCCAGAAGTACCGCCCTCTATTATTTTATTATTAACATCGTAAGAAAACCTGGACTTAATAGTCTGAAATAACCAAGACGCAGTGAGCTAGCGTGGTGATTAATGCTCGATTCGTCACCATATGAGAAGAGGCCTTTGCCCTGCAGTGGGACATTTAAGTGCTGCTATTTCCACTTATCCAACCTAGGTTGGATTCTATTTGAGTCTAATTGGAGTCTAGACTCCAATTTATCCCACTATCTTGGCCTACCACGATTTCATCTACCATTAATGGGGTTTATATATTATTTATTATATATATAGTTTTAATATATTAATGTAGCTTTAGAAGTAGAGTGGACACAATCACACCACTATTCAATTTATATTGTTTTAATTAAATAGCAAACTTAGAAACGTAATTTATGGATTTTTTAAATAAAATAAACTAGTATTGCTAACTGCAATGAAGCTAAGAACAATACCTAGACTCGAATCAAGATTCACGAAAGAAAACAGACTGATTGTATAAATATTTAATAAGAACTAAGACTGATTGTGCTTGTTAGCTTCAAAACTAGAATAACTACTTGAACAGGTACCTATATGTACCTATTTGTTTACTGTGTCTATCTTAAATGCTTGGAAAGGTACTATCGCGGACACGCACGGTGCACTACTTTGCTATCAAAATGCTTTGAACGATGCTAAGTGCGTAGGGGTGGGGCTAGCGTTAAGTTCGGATGCCGGGTGCAAACGATTCTAACCTTAAAAGTGGTGCACCGGCTTTGTCCACGATAGTACATAATTATACGACCATTAAATATTGCAACAATATTGAACTTCTCGACTTTTATTAGGCTTACTTCCTGTCTGTAGGTTAAACGTAGGTAGGTATACTGTATCTACGTGCACCGTCTTAATTTTAGTTAGTTTAGATTTACTGTACTTTCTTAGTTAATCTAAGACACCACTGACTAACGGTGAAGGAAAAAATCGTAAGGAAACCTTGCACTTTCGCCAACACGCAATGAGCTAGTGTAGTTATTAATACTCAATCCTTCTCTGTATGAGAAGAGGCCTTTGCCCTACATGGGATAGTTACAGGCTGATTTATTTACATAGAATTAAGTAAAATATTTTCGTTTGTATATTCCCAGCTCAAAACGACGAAGCTTCAGCCGAATCGTCAGCCACCGCGACCGCAGAAACATCAACATACGCCTCCAGTTACTCCAGATCCAAAATCATTAAGAAGAAATGCCGTAAAGGTTAGATTATATTATTTTCTAGTTTTAGTGCTTTTAACTTTAATACAAGTCTCAATTTGCCAACAATTAAAGATTTTTTTATGCACATGTTAGCTTATGAAATATAATTATTTAATAAGAAAATTTTAAAAAACAACTAATACGGATGGGATTCGAACCCACGATCTTCGGCATACCGTGCCGACGCTTCACAAAAATAATACGGGTCAATTTCGATCACTGACTGGACCACTAGTTCTTTTAGAAACCTGTGCTAGATTTTATTCCTACCAACTAGAATGGTGCAATGATTCTTCAAACCATTTGTGACGCTGGACACTTCTTTGGGGTTGGTATCCAACTATCCATAAAATCATTACCAATGTTTCCATTATCATTAATTTGTAAGGACAAACTAAGCTACTGGGTCCTGCCCGCTTCAGTTGAAATTACGAATCTATTTGCTTAACGCCATATAGGCGTGTGGTGACATCTACCAGAGCACTTACGCACTGCCGGTCCCATGTTCCAAACTTTTCAGCTTAGAAGGCATAGAAACGATATCACCATGTTTTAATATATTTTTATGTCTCTTTTTTTACTTGTTTATGCACATGTTTTCCTTATTACTTAAATGAAAATATTTAATAAGAAACTGCACTTCAATGCAATGGCTGCACTTTTTACGAGTTTCTTATTAATAAATTAAAATGAACATAACATGTAATAAATGATTTTTTTAATATACATATTATACTATAGTGTTCAATTAAGAATATTTTATTAATCTATGACTTTAATATACGGTGAAATTGTTTCTAATGTTTTTTTTTAAATATGGGACACTACAAACTGAAGAAAAATAAAAACAAAAGATAAATACTGTTTTAATTATGCACATAACCAGTTTTATTGTTTATTTAATTATCACACTTACAAACAAAGGTAATGTGACAAACGTGACTGTAAACTGTCGAAGTATGTATTTGTATGTTTTTTTACATGACATTAAAATTGCTGGTTAACGCGAGCCACCGCGAATTTAACAACTAGGTACTACCCGAGTGGAGAGTAATATTGAAAATGGCGCCAGAACTATTTGCTTTTCGCTCGCACCACTCTTTGATGTATCTAGTTCCTACTCGCATCTACAGGTTTTATGAAGCGGAGACGCCATCTTCAATCCCATTCTTTATCCGCATGAAAGTATGTATAAACATAAAACTTTAGGGAACATGTTACATGCCCTTGCGTTCTTCTATTGTCTCTGCCCAGTGCCACAGCAGTTCAATCTATTCAATGACAGACAAAAGTCCAGCTCATTGCACCATCCTTTTTCTGGGTCTACCGCTCTGCCATTCTGCTCTTATAAACTAAACTATTACATAAGGCTCACTTCACTAATTCTTAATTTGAATTATCGTCTTAAATATGATTAACAAATAACAATTTGTTCTGTTTCACAACTTTTTACAATCTTTATGATTGTATCTAGCCTTATGGTCACAAATGTAAGCTATACAATGATCTAACTTTCTGGTACCTTATTCCCCAAGGTATTTTATAAATAAATATATGTATAGTACCTATATATAGTTTTTAATACATAGACTCACTCATTTATTTTTCTTTGTTAATTCAAATTAAAAAAATTCGGTGAAAGTGGCCCCTAATCTATTATTCTGTTCTTAATTTCAATTAAGGTCACTACCAATAAAGCAATTAAACTTTTAATACAAAATGTATCTGAATACTAACAAACAAAAATATATTCTTTAATGTTCTAGTGACGTCATCACTATAGTTTTTACCCAACAAACAATAATTATGTCTTTCAAAACTCAACTAATATGGAAACTAATGATCTTCATCAAATAGTAATAATAAGTCCGGGACTTTACCTTCACCGAACGTAAATTCCGTCGATTAATAACAGCGTCAATTGTATAAACTAACCATTTTGGGTTAAGGGAATAAACAGTGATTTTTTTTTAAATATAGTTACGGGGGAAACGATCTTGCATATCATTTGACAGTAACTAATCACCTGAAGGATATGGAAGTCACCAAAGATATTGGAAAGAAGATATTTAATATTTCTATGGAAGTCATCAATGTCATAAGGCACAGCAATCATAATATGTAGAGCAGTCTAAGTACAAGCACATAATTATACCACTATAATTTTGAGGGTTGGCTTCTGGTAATCACACACCGCACAAACCACAGTATCATAATCTTGATACCCGTAAAAGTAACATAATATAAGACTCACGCATGTATTCCCCAAAGGGGGTAAGCAGAGGTGTATGCTGTACACCCACGTTTTGCCGGCTATGTTATAAGTCCCACGTAATAGGGGGGAGCTTATTGCTTTATAACTCGAGAATTACAAAACCGATTTTCATGGTTTAATTAATTATCACCTGCTCCGTGCCTCTAAAAGCACGTTGAGCTTTTCGCTCCGGTTGTCATGAAGATCTTTGACAGTCGATATAAGGAGGCACTACCCTCATAAAATCCTGGCAACTGATCTAACCATAGAATATCGTATTTGGGTTGCGGAGGTCAGATAGGCAGTCGCTCCGTGGAAAACTGATATTCAGCTACATCTGGTTAGAGCAGAAGCCGATCCCAACAAAATTTAGGAATAATAAGGCTAGGAGGATAAGGATCTCCTTCAAATTTTTCATGAAAAAAATGGCCTTGCTATAACTAAAACAGTTAGTAGTCACTAGTCAGTAGACGTCTATTTTTTCAGCAAAACACACACGGAGTACCTCTACCTATTGATAACAAATTATTATTATATTTGCACAAGTGTTATCCAATGTTAATTAACAGCTATAATGCTAATAAACTCGAATAACTTCGCATTATCTATAGCAATACATAGTACGTCACGGATTTCAGTTTACACAAAAAATAACAATCATATTAGGTACTTACACAAATTTGAATATTATAATTCAATAAGTAAATAAACTTATTCAAAAAAGATGGTGGTCATAACAAAATAATGGCTAGCTATTATTATAGAATTGAATCGAAATAAATTAATTCAATTTAATTTATTCCTATTTAGTTTATTTTGAGTTAAATCAAATTAAATTTCATTTCTATTCAATTTTATTTCAGTTAAATTTTATTTTCATGTAACTTCATACAATAATTATTCTCGTGCAATTGAATTAATTACTTTATAATTAATTCTCATTGATAGTAAATTTAATTTACATATTAATAGTAGTAAAATACATTCTCATTATGTCTCAATGCCCTAATTTCCATTAACTTCTATGTTATCCATTTAGTAAAACATTTGTATAATCAATTTCATTGCCATTTTCATTTACAGAGCCGAGATGCCCACGACACGAAGAATATTCCAGCTGTCCTAATTCAATAACCAGACCACTGCATTGTTCTGAGAAGGATCGACCCTATAGGGTTCCAGTAACCGATGAGACTTCCAAAGGAGCTTGCGTATGCAAACGTAATTATTTAAGAGCGCAAAATGGTACTTGTATACCTGAAGATCAATGTAAGTGGAATTTAATCATTCTTGCGCTTATGAAACCCTATGTAGATCTAGCAATATCCTACGTTATTTTTTACAAATATTAGGTAGGTACTAGCATAGAGTATTCAAGAAAATATAGAGTGATAACGTCAACCACATTGCCTTGTGCGGAGCGAAAGCAGGTCTCGCCATAGAAATGTTAAAATGTCATTTTTTCAAATTAAGTTTTCTAGACGTTTTTCAAAATTTTACTCAGCAGTTAACCATGATATAAGCTAAAATTTAACTTTTTCGCTCGTGGAGCCTAGTTGAACCGCAGTCGATCGAGGTATGATCGCAAACGGAGCTCGTGTCGCGGCCGCGTTGTTCATACCCGTGCTCACGGTTCATACTTCTATAGGGTTGCTCTATATTTTCTTATATATACTCTAAGGGTACTAGTCTGTAAATTAATACTTAGTAATAATTTCCTATGTCCTACTACTTCACGTCCCACTGTTAGGTACTTAAAAAAGTCGAAAAATATATATACTGTCCCTAGTCGAATCGTCCAATTTTTCATCAGTTTTTGTATTAAGTCCCTCGAGTATCTCAACATGCAACCCATATTTATTGGAGCGTGAGTTACATGTTGAGATATTTCGATATAAAGATGAATAATTCTTCATGGCCGCGCCCGAACCTTACAAGGTTTAGGTTACAATTTATAATAGGTGTTTTCTCATATATTCACCTATAATGTCCTCCTAACCGAATTTGATCACAACGGCCAATCTCAACGCAAATTAGCCATCGACGCGGGAGATATTATAGTGCACAAGTGTGTGCGCAGACACAGGTGCACTCTCTATTCCCTCACTCTCATAGTCCGATAGGACGGCAATCCGACACGACCGGAGAGAGACCAGGCGCAGGGCCAACGGCTTTACGTGCTTTCCGAGGCACGGAGTAAGTGATAATTAATTTATAAAACGCACATAACTTACGAAAAGTCAGAGGTACGCGCCTTGGGTTTGAACCTGAGACCTCTGACCTACCAGTCAACGGTCAACACCACTAGGCTATCACGACTCAATTTATATGGCCTTCACCTATATAATTTACATTAATTAATAACTTGTTCCGAAGGTGAACTCACATGCGGTCCAGACGAGGTATTGGACGACTGTCCCATGAATTGTGACTCCGAGTACTGTCCGACAAGCGATGAAGACATTGTGTGCACCATGCCGACCAATGAGGAATGTCCACCACCAGCTTGCAAGTGTGGCTTCAATAGACGACGAGCTCCCAACGGGTCTTGTATTCTAACTAGAGATTGTCGTAAGTGACTTCCCAACAAACAAAAACATCGTATTATTCCAGTCTTATACGACTCCATGTTAAATAATAGGTATACAGCGGCATTCAGATAACTATGACGTTATTTAGATGAAAGTCGCGTAATTGACTACCTCTACATGACTATTAAACGATAATATTGTCATGTATTTGGTTCAATTTCGCGTTTTATTTTATTTTTAACGTTTTAGTAACGTTTACTTAACTATTATAAAAAATAATTTGTTAGTTGGGTAACAATACTAATAAAGTAACAAATTCACGTGACAACTAGCATTTCTTCTATAATCCCAGAATTGATAATAACCAAAAAATCTTTAGGTGGATCTTCATTTTTTAAATCACTAATGCTTACAATAAAACCTCAACAGCTCCCTACGACTGTAGTGCTCTACCCAACCAAGAGTACAACGCATGTCCTCCGTTATGTCCTACCGATGACTGCAGCCAGGCCACGCCTACTGGGGAATGTCCACGGCAATTTGGAAATATTCTAATAATTCTGCCTTGCAACCCTAAGTGCAGATGCGTCGAAGGATTCTGGAGGCTTAATGGAACGTGTGTCCCTTATGGACAATGTCGTAAGTATAAGCTTAGTTATTAAAAAAAGACATGCAGAATATCCGGTCAAAATCATCGACCTCATAGCACCTAATGGAAAAACGCCCATCAATAGCAATGAATAAACCTATAATGTTTTAAATGATTCTACTAAAGTTCGTCAATAGCTACTAAACAAAAACATTAAAATATCTATTTGCAAATAGAAGAGAAAATGGTATTCAATTATATACTGGTACTGGAATAAAGATTTTAATGTTAGATCCCCTAGATAGATAGATAGGTACTTGATTACATTTACATTAGGTACTTTACTAGATGTACTCTTGTATTTAATAAACTTTGGGCAAGGGACATTATTGACATCAAATGACGAGGCTTTCCCCATTTTAGTCAGTACCGTTTTGGAATGCTGACACAAAATTGACAAAACAATAAAACGGTGATAGTCTAGGTATTGTCATTCTAAAATGTCCAAACGCTTTCCCGCAGCTGGAGTATGTCCTATTAACGAAAGATATTCAGGATGCCTTCAAGCTGCATGCAGACCTGTAAACTGCACTCAAAAGGGCAAACGAGTACCCTGTCCAAGGATCAACTCAAGAATGTGTAAAAAAGGATGCATGTGCAATACAAACTTTTTGCGAGCGAAAAATGGTACATGCGTACCCGAAGACCAATGTAAAAGTAAATACTTTTTGTGAAGTATTTATGCATTCGATGCAAACTCTAAAGTTCTAAATATTTTAATTTAAAAAAATCTTACACACAAAAAAATATTAAAGGGGGAACCCCCTACATACGAGAAACATGTTTTGTACGGAATCTACTCGCACTTGAACAGTTTTTTAAAATTGCTTTGATGTCCTTTATCCAATGTATAGATGTTTGAAAGCAAACACAAAATTGGCCAAAACATAAAAAAGTGAGAGTCTATAGGTATCTCCATACTAATATGTCCAAACGTTCTTTCACAGCCGGAGTATGTCCTGCCAACGAACGGTATTCAGAATGCAAGCAAGCTGAATGCAGAGCTCTAAACTGTACCCAAAAAGACAAACCAATAGCATGCCCGAGGATCGACCCAAGTTTTTGTGAAGAGGGATGCGTGTGCAATGAAGGCTATTTGCGAGCGAAAAATGGAACATGCGTACTGGAAGACCAATGTGACAGTAAATACTTTTTTATTTATATTTTTCGAAAATAGGTATATTAAAGTTTTTATAAACGATAAAAATAATCAGTTAAATATAATAACTAGGACTTGCATGAGAACAGCAATGTAATATTAGAATATCCAGGACACTAAACTCCATAGGTAGGATTTTTTAAATTTACACTTTATCCTCTAGTCTTTGGTATAATATTTGGATGGCTGATTGTCAGACAAAACATCAGGAGTTCCTCATGGATCTGTAATCTGTCCGCAATTGTATTCCTGCCGCAAAACAATAATGATTTAGGTACCCTAAGGTAGCCTGATGAAGTGATGACAGCACGTATTTCAGTAGGGTTTAATAAATAAACAGCAGAGTTGAATTGAATGCTTTCAAAACACTGGCTTGTCTATTCACCGCCAAATGGAGTCCAATCTACTTTATTCTTTTTCCGAAGCTTACTTATGCCCTTCAATATCTTGATTACCATATATTTTCATGTTTACGGCAAAGCCTGTCATCCAAGCTCAACTTCGGCAGCTTTATTGACTACATGACAGACACAATTGGTACAAAAAATACTTCTAGATTAAAAAGGTTTTAACGCATTCAATACCTGACTACTTAAAAACCTTTTTGCAGCAAATGGTTGTGGAAAAAATGAAGAGTTCTCGGATTGTACTCAAATATTATGCAGAGCACAAGAATGTACAGAGAAAGACCAACCAATAGCTTGTCCAAGCATCGTTGAAGGATCTTGCATAGAAGGATGCGTATGCAAAACAGGTTTTTTAAGAGATGAAGATGGAAATTGTATACCTGAAGAACAATGCACACGTAAAAAAACGATTTTATGCGTATTTTACTTTATTTTAGGCGACTTTTGCTTCTTTTTGGTGTCATCATCATCATCAACCTGTATTATTCCACTGCTGAACATAGGCCTCTCCTAATGCAAGCTACTATTGTGCGCTCATTGGAGGTAATTGGCCATAATCGCCACGCTGGGCAAGTGGGTTGGCGACCGCAGTAGCAGATGATTACATCTTCCGGTTTTTTTTCTTTGTGGCTTCTTACTACACCCGCGGGATGAGTAGGGGTGGTTCTATTCTTAGGCCGGAAACCACACAGCACTTTTCGGTGTAGTACAGATTAATAGAGATAAATTTATTGAATTAGTTGCATAATGTCTTATCAGTTGAATTTTATTTATTACACCGATATTTCTTTTAGCCAACCCTTGCCAACCTAACCAAGAATGGTCTGATTGCATTGAAGGTGTGTGTAGGCCACAACAATGTTCTGAAAGAGGAGAACCAATACCATGTCCAAATATCATTGGAGAATACTGCACAGCTGGTTGCGTTTGTAAAGAAGGGTACCTACGAAGTGAATATGATTATGAAGTCTGCATACCCGAAGATCAATGCCAATGTAAGATTTTTTTAGATACAAAAACACTTTGATCAGATAAAACTATTTTTGTTGAATGAAAACAAGAAATTTTGACAAAGGCCTTAGTGAACAATACGTTTTTTTAATGAGACAGTTAGATACGACAAATGGGGAATTGATTAAGATGCTCGAAGACTGTCAAAGTCAAAGTATTATTCTGAAATGAATTAATAAAGTCGGCATTTACCATCTGGAATTCTGAACAAGCCTTGAGGAGACACGCCGAAACCATCTCAAAGATTAAAGTACAGACAATAAATGTCCTCCTGATCGAATTTCGGTCACAGCAGTCAATCTTAACGGAGATTAACCAAATACGCAGGAGATATTATAGTGCACAAATGTGTGCGCAAACACACTGTACTTTCTTTTCCCTCATTCTCATAGTACGATGGGAGACGACTGGAGAGAGATTAGGCGCTGCTTGATCATTATTACTTTGCGTTCGGAAAACTGATAATGAGCTAACTCCAGGCGTCAATGCTTAATCTTGAACGAAATGATCGTCGCATAGATCTGCAAGATAAGTTTTTCAGAAGACAAAATTCGAATGTGACCAGATGCCTTCTTGCTGGACCCCCAAGACACTTTCTTAAAGAATATCCTGCTGCTGAAAGATACAAGATATATAAATATACCTAGAAAGAAAGCCTGGCAAAGATGAAGTTCAAATAGGATACGGCTCACAACACTGAATTTTAATTTACGTGCAACTCACACACGCATCGCACTCGAGTTTAGATTTAGCTATATTTAACTGCAAACTTTACTCCTCAGCTCTGCCTTGAAAGGGATAATTAAGGTATCAATAATACAATTGTTTTTAATTGACTTGCAGCTAACACCTGTCCACTGAACGAAGAATATGTTCCCTGCATAATAGGCGTTTGTAGAGCTATGAACTGTTCCCAAAGAGGACAAGATGTGCCTTGCGCGGATCTGATGCCAGGCCAAGAGTGTGACGGCGGATGTATTTGTAAAGAGAACTTCTTGAGAGCTAAAAATGGAACGTGCATACCAGAAAACCAATGCGAACGTAAGTATAGGCATTTTTTTATATATAAAATGAACGCTATGGCGGGTGTACTAATAAACAATGCGTTTAACAGCTATAACGCCATGGGGGACACATGGTGTCCGACAAACAATAGAATTTGCATTGTGTCTGCAGTCTGGCAGTCAGTGTTAAAAATAACTCACATTACAGTGGCAGAAAAATGCTTAAAAATACACTTAAAAATTTATCCTAAACCCCAAACATAATAACCAGTAAAAACATGAATAAAGAGCCAAAAAATCCTAATTCCAATCGTTGCTTTAACAATTTGAAAATTTACTCCGGTATGTGACGGTAACAAAATCTCAAATTGTGAATCTTCTGTCGAAGTATAGTTACAATCACAGTACTTCTACCAATAACAATATAATTGGTGTATGATTTTCCATATAATATATAGTACTTACAGAAAATCATATCAATATTTCAATCATAATAAGTAAGTATTTTTAAACGAATTTTCTTCTTTTTCGCGCACTTTCCAAAGTATTTTATGGTGGACGATCAACCTATTGCCAGAGCTTAAACCTACTATGACATGGTTTTGCACACAGCTGAAATATCTCTAAGCAAACGTAGCATGTCCAATCTATGTCTATTCTCTAAAACTCTTTCACAATATCTCTTTTCCCCGAGCATGAGCACCCGAAAACTCAAGCTTTGACTTAAATACACAGAATTTTCTCTTATTTAAATAACAAATTACACAGTACATTACACAATGTAAATGTAGTTCATAATATAAGTCCAAAATCTCGTAGTTACTTCTCCAACATAAATTGACTCTTAACACTCCCTTTTGTGAAAACACCAGACGCCATTTTGTCACATAATTTCTTTATTCTCTCCTTTTCTAGCTATGTATTTTTTTGCACAATCAACACTTTTATCGACCTTGACTTTTATCACACTCACACTTTTATCATCTTAACCAAGAGTTATGTCCTTCTTGTTATTGAGCACTATAATCAGCAGGCTCTTGAATCACGAACCCGATTCCAATCCTGTTGATTTTTCTAAGCAAAAATCTTAAATCAGCCAGAAAACGCACAGCAGCGCTCTATTTAGCAAGCGCCGCAGCACGAACGTTGGTCGAAAATAACTTCAATCCCTGGTTTAATCCCAAGCAACACCCTAAACTTAGGCTCGAATCCCATTAGGGGCGCCTTTAGCTGCTGTAGGTTATTTTAATTGCCTTAGCTTGGAGGTCTCGCTAGAAGTCCGATTAAGACTAAGTAGAAAAAAATCGATCCCAATTTTAGTTATTACAACGTTCGTGCTGCGGCGAGTACCAATTCGTGTGGCCGCGGCACAAGCCAGAAAGCGCTGTTTTCTGGCTGATTTAGTATTGAGTTCTGAGTTCGTGATTCAAGACTAAACTCCCGTAAATGTAATCAAGAACAAAACTTAATTTGCTTTTAAATATTTTAGCAACTTGCGGAGAAAACGAAGTGTTGGATACGTGTCCAGCGTCATGTTCCTCCGACTATTGTCCGACATCAGCTGACGAGAAGAAAAAGTGTGTTAAATCAGAATCTTGTCAACCAGCTTGTAAGTGCAGGTTCAATTACCGACGAGCTAAAAACGGTACTTGCATACCGACTAGACAATGCCGTAAGTATTTTTATAATAATTTATTAATTGTTACTAACTTTTTAACGCGGTTTTTCTCGCATGGTATAATTTTTCGGGATAAAAGCGAAGAATTGACGTGATTTTTTTGCATATACATACATAGTTTAATTTACAAAGAGTAGCTACTTTTTATGTCCGGAAAATTAGAACCACGGTAGCAAAGCCGCTGTAAGAGCTAGTATAAGTACTATAATTATGGTATATTTATAAAATAAACTAGTCTTAATAAAACTGTTTTTAATGCTTAATCTATATTGTAAATGTACATACATAAATAGCGCACTTTTTATCTATAAAAGGATTCGGTAGCGATGTTTAGTGCATTATAATTGATTATTATACTACCAGAGTATTGTGATATGAACCTATATCATAACATCTTTTTATAAACTGTCAGTTATCTAATCAACACAATAGGTATTGATATTATATAATGTTTATCTTAGTCGTTATCAAATTATATGTATGGTAATCTTTAGGGGAGGCCTTTGCCCAGCAGTGGGCATCTTCCGTTGGTTGTAAGCCATTATTTAAAAGAGCAACTATGGAGATTGTTGCCAGATTCTTCTCCTTATGGGGTAGGCTGCCCTTGGAACTGGCCTTTAGGGTCACTCTTATAATAATATTAGAATGATAACTAATCATAAGTGCCTAAAATGGTCTACATGAATAAAAATATTTTGATTTGGAAATGATGATGATGATGATGAAATAAGTAACGTCTTAAAACAATTGGTTATAGTGCATTGAACATTGGGGAGGTATAATCTAATGTAGCCGTGTGTAGTCATCATTATAAATAAATATACAATAAATATAATTATAAACAAATAAGTCGCGATAAAAAATCTGCTGTTCCATACAAAAAAGTTAATGATGATGTATCGTATAGAACAGCCATGTTACGTAAAAAAAAAATACTAAGTAATATAAGTTTTTTTTTTATTACTTATGTATTTTATAATACTAAGTAATATAAGTATTTTTTTTTACGTAAAATGGCTGTTCTATGGTTTCTTGGTTCTGGGTTTATACCCAGGGTTTTACAAAATATTTAACTCTTCATTTCTTTCAGCGCCCTTCGATTGCTCTGATCGACCCAATGAAGAATACGTATCTTGTCCTGCTCTATGCCCTACTGACGGATGCAGCTTACCCTGGGTCAGGAAGAGGTGTCCTTTCAGGATAGGCATCATCCTGGAATGTAATCCAAAATGCCAGTGCAAAGATGGCTATGGTCGTGTTAATGGAATCTGTACACCATTCGAATTATGTCGTAAGTAATACCTACTTATACAAGTACAATCTGACACTGCCACATTAGTAAGCTTGACTGCTGAGCAACAATCCTAGGTTCGATCCCCAGATGGGCAAAGTGTTACAAAACTAATGTAGTGAAAGTAATTTTATGCCACTATTCTTTTAATTATTATTTCATTAATTGTAACTTCGGCTTTACCGAATTGGAAAAAGCTATTACTAAAACAATTATTAGTACTTACGCATGTCATTACGTAATTTAAATAAATATCTAATTAATGATTGATTCCATCGATAAATAATATTTATAATTATGGATAGGCGAATTATTATAGATTATTAGTATAAAAATACTACACCAAGTATCTGTGTGATTACGGCAGATAATATTCTAGATAGGCACAAGCCGAGCACTGCTGTTTATTTTTTTTAAAGACAGAAACCGGTAGCAGGAATAAGCTTGGTTATAGGAATTGCTCTACCTACCTAGGTTTCTTTTTTAAACGGTTTTAATTAGCTTGCAATATACAGGGTTATTTGTAAAACACCAGCATCCATAAAAGGGGTCATTGAACTCAAAAAAAAATAAGCTGTTCAATACATTTATGTTCACATGACTCAACAAAATCTATGGAACAGATTTTTTTGCGATTTCAGGGTTGGTCCCATAGTAAAAGTTGAATGTAAAAGTTAAACGAGTTTAATGACCCCTTTTAAGGAGGCTAGTGTTAGACAAATAACCCTGTATATTATGTATTTCGAATAGAATGTATGAATGTACCTATAGTATGATTTTGAATAGAAGATAACCATGTTATGCATTATTCCTGCGTCCCAATTTTTCCTTCCCAGTAAGTCTGTTTTTATTTTCATTTAAGTCCCGGTTTATTAAAAAAAAAGGGATCAGGCAATACTACTGACACAGCTGTAATTCCAACATTAATTCCACAGCCAATCTTTGTCCTAAAAACGAGAAATATTCCCCTTGCATCCAAGACGAATGCCAGCCTGAGAAATGCGAAGATCGAGATGTTATTGTGGAATCATATCCTGAAGTCGACGAGGCGACATGTAAAAAAGGCTGCGTCTGCCAGAACGACTACTTTAGGAATGGGACCGGACAATGCATTTCTTATGACGAGTGCGGAGGTAAGATTAAAATTGAATCAAGCTATGCGGAGCTTTATCTTATCCGAGCAATCCAAATGTAGTGTTCTATTTTTGAAATTGGCATAATTTTTCTAAGAAAGGAACTTTACATTTGGATAGCATTTGGATCGCTCAGATAAGAGAAGAGCTCCGCTCAGCCTTCCAGGCGTTACTTTGCGGTAATCCATTATATATTTAGAATTCTGAAAAAATATTAATTCTGCTAAATTAATCATTTCTAAATTCTGCTAATTAATCAGTAAATAATAACCTCCTCCGGACCGAATTTCGATCACAGCGACCAACCTCAACGAAGATTGTTCGATGTGCATTCTCTATTTCAGGTTTTCCATGCTTTCTTTTTTTTATTATTACTCCATATTTTAAATACATACCTATAAACATATAATATAAAAACACACATATTTTAGAATTATTTATATTTATTATTTATATATTTTCTGCACACAGGACCACTATGTCCAAACTGGAATGAATACTACACGAAGACAATGGTGGATTGTCCTCCAAACACATGCGAGTCTCTAGTATCGAAGTACAATTGCGGAGTCCAAGAGGAGAAACCAGGGTGTATGTGTGACCCTGGATACCTGAGACTTGACTCAAAACCAGATTCACCCTGTGTTCCTATCTGCGACTGCCCGCAAATGAAGGATTCTCCTGATTGTTAATAATCAGCTCTAGGAATAAAAGTAACGATCGAATATTAATTATGTTTTTTTATTTTTACTACTTATTCCAAAATTATCATCGTCAGCCGGAAGGCGTCCACTGTTGAACAAAGGCCTCCCCCATTGAAGGCCACAACGTACTGCAACTATTACATTTATACTAATATTATAAAGAGGTAAAGTTTGTATGTATGTGATAATGTATGTATGTTAGGGGTAATAATCTCTGGAACTACCGATCCGATCCTAAAAATTCTTTCACCAATAGGAAGCTTCTTTATCCCTGAGTGCTATAGGCTATTTTTTATTCTAAAAAAAAATTTCAGTTAAAAATAACAATATCTGTGATTCAAGTAAGAAAAAAAAACAGGCAATCTGGCTGCTTTATAAACGTGTTTACGGGAAAATTTATTTTAACGCGGACAAAGTCGCGAGGAACAGCTAGTATTATATAACTATTAAAAACAAATAATATATATTACTTTAAGATATGATAATAATTTTATAATCATGTATGCGTTTTCTAGCCTAAGACACACGGTCCAACCTAGTTCAGGCAAATATAAAATTGTGATCTACACTATGTTAAGTATAAGAAAACCATTGTAATTTAGGTATGTGACTATCTTTCTGAATAAATATTTTATTATTATTATTTTATTATTACTATACGTACGTACTTGTCTCTACTACTTCATCATCTTCATCATCATTTCAGCCGTAAGTCGTCCATTACTTATATCTCAGTAAATATGTCGAATTCTATTTTAGTTAAGTACATTGCTAATGAATGGATTCAATGCAAATCCTTTATTCCTTGTATCCCTTCCCTTCGAGAAATTCACATTCCTGCTCTTTACATCTGAACATTACATTTAAAAATTTTAAATTCCAAACAGCAACAAGACTCGAAAACGAGTTTAGGAGTATAAATTACAAGACGAGCCTATATTTGCATCAAAACAAGTTAAACCGTCGCCATGTTAAGAAGTTTTGTGTTATTTTCCTGTTGTGTGGCTCTGTGTGCCGGCTATCATACAGGCAAGTGTTTTTATAAAACAAAATTGGAGTGTCGTAACAAAATGCAAATTTAATTATCACGTTCGGGTCAATTTTCATTTTTCTACGAAGTCGTTCTCTTTAGATTAGAGTACCTACTTTACAGCCAGTCACAATTCGCTTTGTGTCGTATCAAAATGCAAATTTTGACATTTGGGCTAATTTTCAGTTTTCTACGAATTTGTTCTTCATAGATTATAGTAATTTACTGTCAATAAACACATTTCGATTTGTGTCGCATGTCGTAACAAAATGCAAATTGTCTCATTTGGGTTAATTTTCAGTATTCTACGAATTCATATCCATAGTTGTTACTAAGGAGACGAATTCGTAGAGTTAAAACGCTTGTAGCCCTTAGAAAAATTCGACTAAAAATTAAATTGATTATAAAACGGGAAATAAAATAAGTATTCAGAATATTAAATAATCGTATATAATATTCAGTATAATATATATAATATTCAGTATAATATATATAATATTCAGTATAATATATATAATATTCAGTATATTATTTTTTTTTTTATTATATTAAATAATCAGATCGTATTTAAAAAACAACTAATATTTTAAAGTTAAATGAATGTTTTGTAAATTACTTAGTTTAATTTTTTAATATACTCGATGGATGATAACTTTGCTATAATGATGGTCTTCTGTAATTGCGGAAATATAGTGATTTTTGCTTACTGTTAGTTAATTTGTTCCATAACATATAAAACAAGAAAACCATAATAACCGAATCCAAATAAAGTAGGTACCGGCTGATTTTTAAATTATTTTTTTAATACCTACGTAGTTTGGGCACATACAATACACCATGCAATAAACTACAATTTTTTTTTCTTACGTATGAGCATAATAATTAAAATGTAATCAACTAGAGGAAAACGATATGATAATTTGTCTTGGTATTTCCGTGCTCTCTAGGAATAACCTCAACACAAAATGACGTCATAATGTTATGTTATTATTGTTTATTTATCATCAATCATTCTCATTCACACGCAACGACATTGACACTGAACTTTGTTGTGAAGGTCAGTTTACGGTAGCAATGGGACTACAATCAGCCTAATTTATTATTAAAGCCTAAGTATTTAGTTATTGAGGATCACAGTCAAATCTAAAATTTTAAACAGTTTAAGCAATTTTAAATAAAAATCACTACTTACTATAAAACAAAGTCGCATTCTCTGTCCCTATATCCCTATGTATGCTTAAATCTTTAAAACTACGCAACGAATTTTGATGCGGTTTTTTTTTAATAGATAGAGTGATTGAAGAAGAAGGTTTATATGTGTATTGCACCCGTGCGAAGCCGGGGCGGGTCGCTAGTTATATAATAAGAGACTCGCAAAAACAACTGACTCTGGCGGGACTTGATCCCTCCTGGCGTGCTGCGCCATCGTTTAACAACTAAGCTACCGAGTCCTGCCTACTTCAGTTTAAATTACTAGTCTCTTCATCTACGGGACTACTTACGCACTGCCGGTCCCATGTTTCAAACTTTTCAGCTTAGAAGGCACAGAAACTGTATTACCTACCAATTTTTTAATATATTTTGTGTATGTTTTTTACATGTTTTGCTTATTAAATGATTGAATGTTTTAAATAGTCTAACAAAATGTATTCCCGGTTTTAAAATAATTTATAGGTAGGTACTTTTTAATTTCAATTCGAACCAAAATGGCACAATACCATGTCGGATACTCACGTCACTAAATAAATCGAAAAAACTTCACGAAAAAATATCTTTTTTGACTCCTACTCGCAAAAGTAATTACAAAACTTTTGTTATTGTAGTCGGCCGTGGCTGAAATTTTTGATCAAAATATTCATCATCTTCATCATCATCTGCCTGTATAAGTCCACTACTGAGCATAGGCCTCTACCAATACGCGCCACTATTGTGCGCTCATAGGAGGTTTTTTTAGTATCAAAAGATTAATCAAAGACAAATCAAAATTTTAATAATATTTGATCTTTTAAGGATGTGGGCCTAACCAAGTTAAACGGTGCGAATTCCCGTGCCCGCCAGAAAAGACATGCAGAAATCGCGACATACAATTTAATTGCCTAGAAAGTATCGTGCCTTGTGAAGAAAAATGTGTGTGCAAGGAAGGTTACTTAAGAAACGCCGTGGGTGACTGCATAACCGTCGAACAATGCGGTAAGTACCGATACCATCTGCATTCATATTAATCAATTGATTTACGAAGACCTATCTGGGCGTCTGGTCGAGGCAACTCGTGACCGAAATGCTGGTCTGTACCTGGCCCAAAGGCTGAGTATAGCTATTCAGCGAGGCAATGCAGCCAGCATTTTGGGAACGTTGCCTACTGGTAGCGGTCTTTTAGATTAAGGGTTTTGTATATTTTTATTTATTTTTAAGGTTTTAGTTTATAGGTTTGTATATATAGATAATTTTAATTAGATAATAATTGATATTTAATATTGTAGTGTACCGTTATTCTTTAAATAAAACATCAATTGATCAAGATCAATCAATTAACATGTTTTGATCAAGCTGAATTTTTTTCTGAAACTTAGTAATGTTGTTCTCTTTCATATGGTGTACTTAGTTCGATTTTTCATAACTATATTCATTGATTTTATATCTTCAATGTGCGAGCGAGATAGCGGATTAGCGGTAAGAGGAGCCTTAAATGAATACCTAGTATTTGACACCTATTAAAAAGCTTATCGAATGTCCAAAGCGGGTAGGATCACTAAATAATTACTGAGGTATTGTAAGGCAATATTATGTCCGCGATATCGATAGCCAAGAAGTGTAATAAGTCTATGCCAAACGGGCCGACTACTCAGCATAATGTTGGATGGCTGTACACTGACATATACTAGTCACCCAACGCTGATTTTCAACTGTAACCCGCGTGTGTAGATCGCTAAATACAAAAAGTTCAACTTCAACCAATGAAAGTAGAAATTAGGGTGCATGTGATTGGTTGTTCAGCCGTAAACTTTATCTCTCTTCGCCACTTTATGTTCAAGATGTTTCAACATCATCAGCATCAGCCTGTAATATTCCACTGCTGAACACAGACCTCTCTCAATGTGCACCACTATTGTGCGCTCATAGGAGGTATTTGATCAAATAAAATAAAAAATAAAAACTGATAAACAGAAGTGTTTCAGGTATCGAATGCCAATTATATTTCAGCGTAACCTTTAATCTTTGAAATAAACTATAGCAATCAATTATTAATAAATTTCTTACTGTACATGCAATAGTTAGGTACTTCCTTATCTAAAGAAAATGCTATAGTTAGGAACAATGTTTGTAGAAAGAAAAAATCGATTACCACCATGAATTCAACCTGTGAACTTTTGTTAAAATACGAGGATCACGAGTAACTTAGCAGAGCGGTTGGTGAATATAATCAGACGATTGTTAGTACAAATCCCGAAACTAATCAATTTTTTCTTTCAAATGTACAAAATTACTTGGCGGCAATATCTAGCTACCACTAATGCCTCCCCAACAATAGCAGTTGGGTGTTGATTGACATGTCGTTTAATCTTCAGACAATCAAATTGTACCTTACCTTTAGATTTTCACCTCTTAATTAAAATTTTAGAAAAAAGAGCACGTTTGAAAATAACTATTTATCGGGATTACGACACAATAATTATTTTAAACGGATTTATGATATTTCGACTAAAATTCTCGTTGATATCATGCAAATGGACAAATTTGACAAGTTTGAGGCCTCAAATGCAGAGGCCGAGGCCGAGGCAGAGGCCTCAAATAAGAGATTATTTTATCATCGATAAAACAAACTTTTATACCCATGCTTTGATTTTATTACTTAACAAATTCTTTTAACTGAAGGATTTGTGGAACTTTTTACACCTATTAGTTTAGTTACCAACCTCTTAACCACAAGTTTTTATTTTCAGATAAATGTACGGGTGCCAATGAGTACTTTGCATGTGATAGCGCATGCGATAATGTTTGTTCTACCCTCCAAAAACAAAACAGGACGAACTGTCCCATAGTAAATATCGTGTGCAACCCCCAATGTTACTGTGAAGATGGATTCGCAAGAGATGCTAAAGGAATCTGTGTACCTGTTGAGAAATGTCGTAAGTTCATTACGCTATAAAGACAATGTTTATGCAGACAGCATATTGAGAACGTTGCTTGCAGATAGCGGTCTTTTAGATTAAGTTTAGTTTTTTTCTTTCGTAAATTAGGTTAGGTTATATTGACTTTCTTCATTTTTACGGACCCAAATTATTGCCGATTATTTAAAGAATTAGTACAGTGTATTATATTTCATATATTACAGTGTATATGTATATACAAGCTTATTTTGAGTATAACCGAAAACCGAAACACGTGTCAAATA
This sequence comes from Protodeltote pygarga, assembly GCA_936450705.2. Taxonomy (NCBI): domain Eukaryota; kingdom Metazoa; phylum Arthropoda; class Insecta; order Lepidoptera; family Noctuidae; genus Protodeltote; species Protodeltote pygarga. The sequence continues at coordinate 12,389,892 of OW388251.2, forward strand.
TTTTCATATATAGAATCTTTATAAGTAAAATTAAAAAATGTATAAGTAATAAAAACTTACAATTTATAAATATGTTGTGTTGCATCATTGTCCTCGCGTAAACATGGTCACTGCGAGCGCGCAGGCGCGGGTGGCCCGGCCTAAAGGTAATCACTGTACACTAATTACACTTACACAAATTATACTTAAACATAACGTAACATTTGTTCAAAGTGTCTGCCTCTTTGTCAAATGCACAGACGGGCGCGCTTTCGTAAATTCCTACTTAGTTTTAATTAGAAAATTAAAACGCCATTTTCACTCCCAAAAGAAACAAAACAATAATCGACACTCAATCGAAACACGTGATTTGGCTGGAACGCGGGCGCAAGCGACACATGCGCAGTACTGTCTAGCTTTCGGGCGACTGACGCAGACGCGCGGGCCGCGGGCAGCGCGGGGCGACGCACGCTCTGTCGGCTCGCTTTATCGAATACCGCCGCCGCGTCCAGCTGGTAGCGCGCGTTTTTTGGACAAAATATAACATAGTGTAAAAATTATTGCGATCGATTCAGTTACTGATTCTGAACAAACTACTTTCAGGTTTAGGTCATACTTAAAATAAGCAGTATGTAACATTTCTTTATATTAAAAAAAACTCAACAAATTTGAACACCTAACTATACCTATATATGTATGTATATACCTAAACCTAGAAATAAAATAATTAAAAAGAGAAATTTAATCTAAAAGACCGCTACCTATAGGCAACGTTTCAAAAATGCTAGCTGCATTGCCTCGCTGGATGGCTATACTTATACTTGCTTTATAAATACCATAATATTTAAATTTCAGCGCCTACCTGCAGCGGCAAAAATGAAGAGTATTCAGACTGCAAAAGAACTTGCCCACCAGAACTTTGTTTTTCACTAGTAGCCAGGTTCAAATGTGACAGCAAAGAAGTTTGTAAGCCAGGATGTGGTTGCAAGTCAGGATATTTGAGAGTAAACGAAACATCGCCCTGTGTTCCAATATGTCAATGCCCTGAGATGAGGAGTTCTCCCGATTGTGCCAGCAAGAACTAGTTTATTAGTTTTAAATACTATGTAGACCAAATGAATAATATATGGCCCAAATATTGAATAGAAAAGCTTAGTACAAATAAACACTACAATAATATAAAAAAATATAATATAATATATCTCGTAGCCCAGCTCTGGGCTGACACAATTTAGATTGTCATCGACACGCTAAGAAGAAGAATATAAAAAAATATTATATTTCTCAGTTGTTTAATTTAAAAATGTATCCTGGTATTGATGCTACAAATGAAATAATAAATTCACAAAAAATCGCAAAAAGTATAATAGGTATCCATGTTTTTTCGTAGCGCCAATAAACACCATATCTTTCTGTATAAGTATAATAAATATTTTTTGAAAAACGTTATACGAGCAATAAAAAAAGTTACTTATAGACGATTTTGTGGTGAAGGGTGGTACTTTGATCGAAATTATGATCACTAAATATATCAATGGTTTTGAATCATATTATAACACACCACACAGATAATTTAGATAACGCATTGTGATACGTTTAATAATATTGTTATAAGTTATAAATTCTGGCTTATAAAATCCAGTCTTAATCAATATCGAAATCAAGATCCCAATCGTCTTTTAAATGGACGATGCATTTTCTTAATCAACACTTATATATAAATGACATGATTTATATCTACAATTTTTTTAAATTTCTTTTTTAGTTATAGAAGGTTTTAAATGTTATGCCACCCTCATCGACAAACATGAACAAAATGTTGAAAAATATACATAATATAGAAGGATCAGGAATAAAACTCATCAATCAAATGGCCGAAATTTGATAATAATAATTATTATAAATCATCCAAAATTATAATTTAATTCGAAATATAGAAAAAAGTTTCAAAGTGGCCAATTTTAATTTCAAATAGTGCCACAAAATCATTTACCTTCAATTTCTACGACCGTTTTTGAAGATCTCTAATCTAAAATGTGTACTATTGTTGATCGAAGCGTATTTATTGGACATAAACCATGTATGTAAACACGGAAATTAGGACCAAGGAAATAGATATTAGTGATACCATAACAGAAAATACAAAAAATTTAGAGACTAAATCAAGGTTCTTGTCTAAGTACTATTATAAGTAGGGAAAAATGTTAGAAGTGCGACTATAGAAATTATGATATCGCCAAACCAAAGACCAAGGAGGTACCTAACTACGTAATTGTATTTTATTCTGTTCAGTTTCAGTACTGATTCTGACTGTAGTCTCTCTGGGCCGATGAGCCATTTATAATTATAATTATAATATTTATACTTTTTATGTCAATTATTCATTTATTTATTTATAGTTTTAAAAGATTAAGACAATTTAAGTTTTCATCTTTTACCCAACACATTTACAATTAGCCAAAAACACCCCATATATTTTATAATTAAAAAAAATTGCAAATTAAAACAATGATTAAGTAAATAAGAACAATTTCAGAATATTTTTCTTAGTAGTTTTTATCAAATAAATTATTTTTCAGCACGTAAATGTACGGGTATAAATGAAATCTACACAGACTGCAAACGCACTTGCCCACCAGAATTATGCTTTTCAATTGTGGCCTCATTCCGATGTGACAGGGAAGAAGTTTGCAAGCCGGGTTGTGCTTGCAAGCCTGGATATTTGAGGAAAGAAAACAATACATCCTGTATACCGACATGCCAATGTCCTGAGATGGAGAATTCACCTGATTGTGCTGGCAGGGGCAGTACTTATTAAAAAAAATGGGCAGTGCTTATTAGGATTAAGTTGGTACTGCGTAGTATTATGGCAATAAAGTAAATGTAATTTGCATTTGATATACAGTAAATGATTAATAAAGCTTATATTTAATTTTAATTAGTTTTTTTTTCATTATTTGCAGTATTGGTTTTTCTATTTTGTCCTGATCTCTCTCTTATCGTATGGTTGATGTACAACCTGGTCGCCCGTAGGCCTCTGACATGGCTTTACACACCATTGAGAAATCTCTCAGGTATGCTGGATTCATCACGATGTTTTCCCTCACCGTTTTAACAACTGATAATTAATTCATAATACGCACATAATTTACGAAAAGTCAGAGGTGCGCGCCTTGGGATCGAACTTGAGACCTCTGACTTGTCAGTCGACGGTCATACCACTAGGCTATCAGTGCTATATACAAAATGTGCTATGTCCTGATGATACAAAATAAGGAATATTTATTATTGTACATTTTTTTACCTAATGCCAACAAAAACACAAAACACCAAAACACCGTGCTGGGCTCAAAAGACCGCTCAGCTTAAATGAGAATAGGTGGAAAACGTCTGCCGCATGCCACTTGATTTTTGGGCCCTCAAATTTCAGAGCTGGTGCCCTGAGATAGTGACACGTAGTCGCGGAGAAATTGATTAAATTTCCTTTGGTCTCATAAACGTGGAAATTACAAAGTATCAAGGAAATCTAAACCCTCTCGTATTATTCTTATTTTCGAAGAATAATACTAATATATATGATAATAATACGGGAGGGTTTAAATTTCCTTAGTACCTTATAATTTCCATGTTAATTAGAACATGTTATTGTCCATGTTACATTCCATGTTAATTAAATGATAAAAACAACATAGCAACCAAAACTTTCACTCGAATAACAAATAAATTTATTTTCAGCGCCTAAATGTACGGGCAACAATGAAATCTATACTGACTGCAAACCCACTTGCCCACCACAATTATGCGTTTCAATTGTGGCCTTCTTCAGATGTGACAGCGAAGAAGTTTGCAAGCCAGGTTGTGCTTGCAAGCCTGGATATTTGAGAAAAGGAAATGATTCACCCTGTGTACCGACATGCCAATGCCCTGAGATGATGAATTCACCTGATTGTGCTAGCAGGGGCAGTATTTATTAGAATTAAGTACTTCGTAGTCTTAAAATGCATCAATGTATGTAATTAATTAAGACCAATAAATAATTTAAAATAAAAATTATTAATGAGCTTAATTTGATTTTTATTCATATTTTTAATTTCTTCTACATTCTTGGGGGTAAACTTTTTAATACTTGTCTCGATAGATTAAGACAGCCAGCTAGATTTTAGACAGTCTTCTTTTATTTTATTATTTTAGAAAAACTTTCAGCTAAACAATTTGATATTTAATTAATTAGAATGTTCATTAGACGGCCAATTATTGGTATCTACAATCCAATATCTAAGAAATAATAACCTCCAACAACAACAATTGTGGTATAAAGAGATAATATTGTAAATAAGAACACTTGGAGTTATATTCTGCTTAGTAGCTAATACTCATCACATTTTTTTTTCAGCACCCAAATGTACGCGCAAAAATGAAATCTACACAGACTGCAAAAGCACGTGCCCACCAGAAATATGTTTTTCAATTGTTGCCTTTTACGATTGTGACAACGAAGAAGTTTGCAAGCCGGGCTGTGCTTGCAAGCCTGGATATTTGAGGAAAGAAAGCAACACAACCTGTATACCGCTGTGCCAATGTCCTGAGATGCAGAATTCACCTGACTGTGCTAGCAGTACAGAATAAAGTATACTACCGTAAATGTACGAGTAGGTACTTTTATTGCATTTTGTTTTTATTAAAACTGATTCATAAAGAATACTTCATGTTTTATAAGCAGCCAGTAGCTTAACTAGAGCTATTTTCGATAGTACTGAGTCTAATTCTCATTATCTGTCTTTGGGACTCCTTTCACTCGTAGTACAGAGTGATATTCTCGTTGTCCTTCTTTGGTCATGGTCAATTGGGGTGACACGTCTAAAAAACGCCTGATAGTGCAGGCAAGGCACCGTAGGGAACTGTACGACTGATATCCAGTACGCCGGACGCACCAAATTAGAGCAGCTTTAGATACGAGGGGCGTTCAATGTATTCTCGGTATCGGGGTGATTTGATATTATTGTGGGTAATTAAAATATATCATTAGCTAACAACATTATCTGTGGGTATTCATATAAAATTTCATGTTGATTAGTTGATTAGTTTGTTTGCGACATCTAGTCAAAGACTACGAAAGTGACTGACGCGACAATGTTGAAGAAAATCGAGCATCGTGCGGTGATTAAATTCCTCACTAAACAAGGAAAATCTCAAAAAAGTGTCCATAAAGAAATGGTAACCGTTTATCAAGACTCTGTTCCTTTATTATTGACCATACAGAAGTGGTCAAGTGAATTCAAAAGAGGCAGGGGAAGTATCGAAGATGACCCCCGCCCAGGTGGGCCAATCACGGCGGCTACCGAAGAAAATGTGAAAATTATCGAAAAACTTGTATCAGAAGATGCACATATAAAAATCAAGATGTTGGCAGAAATAACTAAGCTATCCGTTGGTACTATACACACTATTCTACATGATTATCTTAACCTTACAAAAGTCAGTGCAAGTTGGGTGCCGCGCATGCTCACTGCACTTCAAAAGCAAGCGCGGGTTTACACTTGTAAGGAGTTTTTAGAGCTGTGTGGCGACGATCCAGCAAATGTTTTCGAAAGGATAGCTACGGGTGATGAAACGTGGGTTCACCACTATGATCCTGAGAGTAAACAGGAGTTTATGCAGTGGCATAAAAAGGGATCAGACCCTCCGAAGAAGTTCAAAGTCACTCCATCGGCTGGCAAAATCATGGCCACAGTTTTCTGGGATTGTAAAGGAATACTATTAATCGAGTACAATAAAAAAGGTGAAACTATCAACGCAGAAAAATACTCAACCACTTTACACCGTTTGAGAGAAGTAATAAAAGAAAAAAGAAGAGGAAAGCTGGCAAAGAAAGTGCTGCTTTTTCACGGCAACGCACCGGTTCACACTGCGCGGCTCTCCAAGGCTGCTATACGAGAGTGCGGGTTCGAGGAAATTAACCACCCACCCCACAGTCCAGACTTAGCCCCCAGTGACTATTTCCTATTCCCAAATTTTAAAAAAGACCTCCGGGGTAAGCGATTTTCTGACGATAATGAGCTCAAGTCGGCTGTAAATGAGCATTTTTCGGGTCAAGAAGAAAATTATTTTTTTAAGGGAATAGAAAAACTTATTTCGCGATCAAACAAATAAATTGATATCATGGGAGACTATATTGAAAAATAAAAAAATTTCAAGGTTTTATCTTTTTTCTAACATACCCATACCGAGAATACATTGAACGCCCCTCGTAGCTATACACGTGTGCACCAAAAAAATAGCTGGCAGAGGGAAAAGGCACCAGCTGAAGCAAACCATCAATAAATAACAACTAAGACCACTGTGCCAAGAGTATTGCAACCGAGAAGCAGATTTAAAACAAAAAACTGAGACATATATCGACATTTATGTATAATGTTTCTTTCTTCAGAGAATTAAATTAACTCACTCTACCAATCATTGTTTATTTTTTTATCCATTTACCTCACCTGCGCCAACAGCATAATTACCACTTCTTAGGATCACAGATAATTATAATTTAACAGATAAATATAAATCTCATGGCGGTAGCGAAATAGCAGCACGTTATCTAAACATACATATATATCTGCACCTAATATTGCTCATGTCTTACTTTTATTCGATTGTGTCTTTCTATAGAAACAGGAAAGACAGACCCGATCGCAATGTAAGACAAAGACTTAGTTACATAGTGGAGCTCAATGTTGTCTAAATTATTATTATTATAAAGAGGTGGCCTGAGACTTAGAAAATGACATGAACTAATTTACAGTAACTTATACGGGAAAATCCAATTTCATGCGGACAACGTCGCGGCTGACAGCTAGTATCAAAATAAATACGAAATACGAATGAGAGATTATTAAATTAAAATAGCCATAGTAAAAATCAATAGGTAGTATAAGTTGTTCATTTATTTTAAATGCCAATTTTAAGGAATACATTAAGAATCGTACATTTTATGAATTTTGCAGAATCCAATTGGTGAAACGAGACACGCGAGCGTTGACACCAGGATGACGAGGCCTACCGCACCCTATACCGAAGGAGCTTACACCAACAACAATCCCGTTGTGTAGGAGAGGACCGCCAGAGTCTTGATTGCACTGGTCACGACCACCGACGTCCAGCCAGCCTGAACATAACATGTTGTCGGTTATATAACCATTGCGCTCTCGGCAGACTGCCTGATTGACTGTCCATATCTGCACGTGACGAAGTTGCTCAGAAGGCGATCCCCATTCCTGAAAAATATTTTTTTTTATTATAGCGCTCCACACTATCATTTTAATGCCACAATGCAGAAACACCAAACTGGAGCAAATATCTGTCGACCACAGGAATATTTATTCCGTATGGGATTCGAATAAGCGATACAAGCGCAGAAGATACGACAAAGTCGTTTATTTGTAAAAGAATGTAAAATCATTTAGCCGCTAAACCAATCTCATCATCACAACTATATAGTCAAGTATATTATAATAATACATGGATTGGGATGTAATGATAAATAATTAATGACACTCACAGAAGTTAAACCCCAGCCAGCAGCCCAGACGACCTGATTGTCAGCAAGGTGATAATTCGTGCCGGGGATAGGAACGGCGCGGACATTGTTGTTATAAACGATGTTTTGACCAGTGCGTATGACGGCAACATCATTGTTAAAAGTATTACTGTTATATTGTGGGTGGTTGACGATAGCGTTAAGGGTATGAACAACCCCACCGCTGCTAGCCATTGAAGAACCAACACGGAAACGCCATCTATTGTTGGCCGTATTACTGCAAACAAAACATCAATAATATTGAACCTTATCGATCTATGAACTTAGCAGCAAGTTAAGACATGGTCAGCTTACATGGTGCAATGAGCTGCAGTGAGAACGGCTCTATTGTTGATGACAGAGCCTCCACACTGCTGCCTGAAGTTCACCCCGTCATCAGTCCTCAGAAGAGCAGCCATCATTGGGTACTGCGAGATAGTAGTGAGAGATCCACCTACTATCCTTTGTGGATTTGCAGGGCCGGCTGGAACAAAATGAACATACTTGGTTAAAAAAACTCGCTATTTTCATTTGATGGTAGCGTCCAGCTACCGTCAAATGGACACCTAAACTGTTGTTTTTCAGGACCTGCCCGACACCTCCGCACCGCAGGTCCAGAGACCGGACGATTAAGCCTTAAAACACATGTTACTTGAACTTTGGGCTTTTATTAGATAAGTTTAAGGTTATAATTATATCCCTAGTATTATTATATAGTATATAGTATTATATCAATAACGATTGGTTTACGTATTTTTTTTATTGGTTATGATCAATCTACATTGATCATAACATTTATACCTAATCTTTTAGACGATTGCTTAAAAAAACACGATTATTTTTTACATTTTTTTCAATCACAATTTTAACATCTACAACACGTTTTTATTAACTTGCCTAACCAGTTACGAAAGGCTAGCGCGCTGTATTACACGCGAGCATCTCACAAAGGATTCAACCCGCCGGACTCCTAACGGGCAAGTCGAAATCTATACTTCCACCCAACAGTTCGTGGAGGAACACCGTGTAGGTTTTTAGCCCGTACGAGTCGGACATAACCCCCTTGTCAGCCACACGACAAAGAAAGAAGTGTTGCTATCGCGAAAGTGCTGCTGTTATGTCCAATTGCAGAAGCAAGATTGAACTTTACTTAATTATCATTAATGCAAAAGTAGGTAGTACATACCGGCGACGGCCGCCAAACATAGGGCCAATGCAACGATCACAGTCACACGCATTTTTCCTTGCACCACTGACAAGTGTTTTTATTAATTAGTGAACTGATATATATAGACAGCACACCAATCTAGCTTATCAATTTATTTCCTGTCTTAATACTCCGATAGTAGACATAATCAATGAGACAACAATAAAAATAAAATTATCCTTATTTTTCAATCGAAGACGTCAGTAATATAGATTGTCCGTCAACCACGAGATAAGAAAAATCCTGTACCACTGATAGGCAAAGACCGAGATCGAGCAATAACTCAAAATTCAATGGAAGAAAGATTACGTCCATATTATGACATAGGTACGGCCAAAGATTTAAGTCTTTGCATATGACTACGCTGACCGTATCTGGTAACGAAAGTCGGAACGAGGAGTTGGGTCAAAACGATTTTATTGGAGTCCTATAAACTCAATGGCAATACCCAAAAAGTATCTTACATTTTTCATTCGATTTCATGTATTCATGACGTATTCTTCTTATCGTGTGGTTGATGAACAACTTGGTGATAGAGTTAAAACCGCCCGTAGGCCTCTGATATGGCTTTACACTTCATTGAAAATTCTCTCAGGCGTGCTGGTTTCATCACGATGTTTTCCCTCACCGTTTTAGGTACATAACTTACGAAAATTTATAATACGCACCGTAATTTATAATACGCACATAACTTACGAAAAGTCAGAGGTGCGCCTCTGACTTGTTAGTCAACGGTCATACCATTACGCTATTAGTGCTTAAAGTTAACTGCAGCGGAAAAATGGCGCGATGCCTGAATTTTTACCGAAAATTCTTTATTATTATTTTTATTTATTATTATAGACTCACGCCTATATTCCCCAGAGGGGGTAGGCAGAGGTGTGCAGTACACCCACGTTTCGCCGGCTATATTATAAGTCCCATGTAATAGGGGGCGAGCCTATTGCCATTAACCGGGCACAATCCCAGACTCCGTGCTCATCATCTCCCTGCCCTTTTCCCAATTTATTTGGGGTCGGCGCAGTATGTCTTCTTTTTCCATACATCTCTATCACCCGTCATCTCAGTATTTACTTCCTTTCTCGCCATATCACCCTTCACACAATCCATCCATCTCTTCCTAGGTCTGCCTCTTTTCTTGTATCCATCCACATCCAATCCTAATACTCTTCGCACTACATGATTTTCCTCTCTTCTCATCACATGCCCATACCAGGACAGCCGGTTACCTTCCAATTTCTCGGTAACCGGTGCCACTTTCAGACTCCCTCTTATATACTCATTTCTAATCTTCCCAGACTCCGTGCTGCTACTGAGAATTTCCCAATGGAAAAACCCAATAACACTTTGCCCGACCCGGGGATCGAACCCAGGACCTCGTGCTCAGCAGTCGCGCTTGCTACCACTAGACCAACGAGGCAGCGAAAATTCTTTATTGCTCTTTTAAATTCTTCTCTTGTACGCGCCATATCACCAACACCATATACCACTCAAAAGGTGGTCTGATGACATTAGGAAGGCAGCAAGAACACTCTGGCCCAGGGTGGCAGGGAACAGGTCCGAATGGAAGAAGCTGGAGGAGGCCTATGTGTCAGCAGGACACGCTGATGCGGTTACTGATGTGTTTTAACTTTAAGTATTTCAAAATGTAACTAACTATAAGTACCTATCAGCAATAAAAGGCTTTTGAATTTGAACGCTCCATATAAGCACCACCACCACCACCACCTTGACGTATTTATTCAAGTGTTTGCACAAATACAGTTTTGTCGTCACTAATTTCGGGCATACGTAAACGCGGAGGATATTGTTCATCGTCTCTGAGGCTCCGAACATATATAAAAGACGAGCCGCATTTAATATCAGAATACGTGAAGTCTTCAACATGCTTACAACATTATTTATTCTGTTTTCCTGTTCGGTGTTTTTTAATGTCGGCGCTGTACCGAGTAAGTTTTTTCACACCACTGGCTATTATTTCTTTAGGAATTAATTGCGATTCATCGCATCGGTTGGGTTTGCGAGCCATTTTAAAATAATAAGTCGGGGATCACCCTATATTATGTCTTCGAATAAATTTCGTGTTGCTTTTTCCACAATAAAAATACGGGGCAAGTGCGAGTCGGACTCATGCACGTAATGTGTACGAGATATAAAATCTGAATATATAATTGTATAAATACAATTTTTTTTTTGTTTTTTTACGAAAAGTGTGTAGGGTCCTATCTGAAACTTCGTTTTAATTTTCCTTAAAAGTTTAGCAAGCCAGCTATTATTGAGAATTATTTCAGATTTTCAGATAGAAGTTTTTTCTTACACATCAACACACAAAACATTTAATTTAATTTCAGTTGAAGTAAGACGCACATAAGACGCACACGGAAAATATACATACATATATTCCGACGTTTAAAATTGCAAATTAAACTTATTTTAAAATTAAATATAAGTTAACTATATTAGAAAAAACTATACTCAGCAATAAAAAAGCGGTTTAATTGTTAGACGTTAATTAAAAAACTATTTCATTAAGTTTGATAGATTATGCCTATTACAATGAAAATATTCTTTCTATGTTCCGTAACAAATAGGAACGTACTTACCTATGTACCTACGTATAAATAGGCTAAGAACATCATTATATATGTAGAAAGGTTATTTTATCAATAAAAAAAATTAAAGGAGATACCCGCGGGCCGGGACTTCCCAGCACTCGCTTTTCCCTACAATCAACAGCAACGATAATCACGATAAATAATCAACTTACTATAGGTACACGCTAAGTACGTAATATCGAAATGTAAATAATCTATTAACAATATTAAAATAGTAATTATTTCAAGTTCAAATATACGTAAATTGAAAAAAGGTAGGCCTATTTACATTATTTTTACTTTCGTTGCAGCCTGTGATGGTCCTCATGAGTACCTAAAGTGCGTCCAATCGTGCCCACCTCAGCCAACCTGTCAGATTCGTGACCCCGGCCGTAACTATGCTTGCCTAGCTGTCATTACTCCTTGCGAATCAATGTGTGTCTGCGAATCAGGTTACTTCAGGAACTCTGATAACCAATGCGTCACCGCTGAAGATTGTAGTAAGTATTACCTATCTAAGATATAAGGTATAGTCGGCAAAATAGTTAAGTTGGCAGGGCCGCTAGATAAGAATGAAGTTTTTGCAGAAGTTTCTATTACTAGCTACATAGTATAAAACAAAGTCGCTTTCTCTGTCCCTACATCCCTATGTATGCTTAAATCTTTGAAACTACGCAACGGATTTTGATGCGGTTTTTTTTAATACTTAGAGTGATTGAAGAGGAAGGTTTTTATGTATATTGCACCCGTGCGAAGCCGGGGCGGGTCGCTAGTGTGATTATAAAAATTGTTTAGTTTTGTATAAGTTTCAGTCTTACCTTTTCAGAACTTTTTACCATATGTAAAAAGTAATTATATTGATGATATCTGGAAAAGTTTACAGCCTTAACTAGCGCCCCTGTCAACCTAACTCCGTTGCCGACTGTACCTATAATACCTTTTTTTTCGTGTGGAAATCTCTTTACGAGTACCCCATCACTAAGGGCTGGCGATGGGGTTACATCCGACTCGCACGGACAAAAAACCACACGATATTCTTCCACGAACCCCTAGGAGGAAAATACGGTTTTCGCTTGCGCATGCGCATTCACCGTACCCCCGCCATACCTATAATACCTATTGTTTCTTCCACTTATATCTGCACGGTCCTTACAATTATTATCCTATATTATGTAGATGGGTCCTATTCCTATAAGCCGGCCTTTTACTACAATTAATAATATGCACTAAAAAATACAGATTTATCGGTAGAAACAGTAATTTTTATTGAGGTAAAACGCGCTTCTATGTATATGTAAATAACATTCTTATACATAGCCAAAAAATAATTTAAGACACACAATAACTAAAAAACTAAAATATTATAATATAATATATAAGTCTGTCCTGTCTTAAGTAAATATAGGTAAGTACCTATAAGTCTTATATTTTTATCACGTCAAGTTTTTTCAATACCTACACCCTCATTAACTTATTTTGCTAACTTGTTACAGGTGCTGAGTTAAAATTTGCTTTTGTTGTATTAATCTTATACCTAATTAAACATTTTGATTGTTTTTAGATTGGCCTCAAAACACTACATATTAAATCTAAATAAGTTTTGCTATGTTTGTGATCAAATTATCCTATAAAAAATCAAGTGATATGTATTACTGAAGCCGTAAAACGAGCCTATCCAAAATTTCCAAATCTCCAAATCCAAATCTCTTCCAAAGTTCCTCAAATAGTACCTATGTGAAAACTGTAGAAGTGTTTTATTGAACTGGCCTGCAGGAAAAAGAAAATACTTGCAATTTAGCGTCCCAATGTTATGGAGGGAACCAACAAAGATTTTCATCAAGATTTGAACATTTATGAAGAGAGATTATAAGTACCAAGGAAGGTTTTTGGGATAAAAATATGTTACGTGATTACTGCTGGTGTTTATTAAGAGAAACTGATGCGAATTAGTTTTAAAAGAAGAATCATTGAATAATTTGATTTTTTTATAGGTTACACCATAGAGTATATAAGAAAATATAGAGCAACCCTATAGAAGTATGAACTGTGAGCACGGGTATAAACAACGCGGCCGCGACACGAGCTCCGTTTGCGATCATACCTCGATCAACTGCGGTTCAACTAGGCTCCATGAGCTAAAAAGTTACATTTTAGCTTATATCATGGTTAACTGCTGAGTTAAATTTTGAAAAACGTCTAGAAAACCTAATTTGAAAAAATGACTTTTTAACATTTGTATGGTGAGACCTGCTTTCGCTCCGCACAAGGCAATGTGGTTGACGTTATCACTCTATATTTTCTTGAATACTCTATGGGTTACACATAAAACATTGTTCAAAACAAATATAGTAAATATTTAAAAAACTTGACGTCCTATTTTTTTTCCACTTCAGTATCAGAAGAGATTATTACTCTACCGATTCACATTAGTTTCATCTATGAGCAAAAAACCTTGTAAAGTAGTGTAATTAGTTCATATATAAGTAGGTATAACTTAAGAAAACACATACCTTAAGATACACATAACTTAAGAAAAGTCAGAGGTACCATTTCATTGCAATCAACGGTTATACGACTGGCCAGTGGCGGAGGCTCCATACAAGTTCGATTCCTACCGGCAGTCAATAATGCCTACTGACTGTGCCATTGGTTGTCTCCGGCCTACCTCTTGGAAATATTCACCCTCCGCCACTGCCACAATCTTCAAATCTCCAAATAATTCAGTACCGTCGCTTTCATTTTTTTATCAGACAAATGCGACAGCGGCAATGAATATTTCGCATGCGGCGACCCTTGCGACAACGTCTGTGGACTTAAATACGGGAACAAAACTCACTGTCCTATTAAATATTTTGACGAGTGCACCCCAAGGTGTTACTGTGAAGACGGTTACGCAAGATCTGGTAAAAAACAAAGATGCATACCCATTGAGGATTGCCGTAAGTATCTAATATAAATTATTGAACATTATGTTAATCAACATTTTTTATTAACATATAATAAAAGCCAACCCAATCCAATGAGCAAATCTTCAATTGCGACTCGAACTGACGGTTGTACTACCTATATTATGTTATGCTGTGTTATACAAGAATGTTACAACGTTTTCAATACCTAATGTGGGAGTATATTAAAAACATTTAATGATTCGTAACAAACTCGTACATAATGCTAGTAAATCTTCTTCAGCTTCTTATCGTATGGTTGATGAAGAACCTGGTGTCAGAGTTTAAACCGCATGTACTTAGGCCTCTGACATGGCTTTACACACCGTTGAAAAATTTCTCAGGTGTGCTGGTTTCATCACGATGTTTTCCGTTTTCTTCGGATGTTAGTAAATGTTATAGTATTAGTAATGTTGTTAAACTGAAGTGCGGCAGCGCCATTAGTCGAAGTCGCTACGACGTCTTGAGTTGATCCCCAGGTTGGGCAAAGGTTTAGGAAATTTTCAGTAGCAGCACGAAGACTGGAATTATGTTTGATTAATGACAAAAGACTCTCGTCTCCCATCCCATACACTTACCTTACCCCTTTTAATCGTTACCTTTGGGAAACGGGAGAGACAATAATGGTATCTATATGTATGGTATGTGAAACTCCCCTGTGTGATGTTGGATAAGAATAATACCTCTCCAGAGGAAGAGGTAGTAGAGTATACATACCTACAGGCAAAGGCCTGTCGTAAAAGTTGAATAATGATAAGACAAACTTTAAAAACCAGCAGCGATGATCAACACCCAAGCGCCTTTTGGAGGGAAGCTACGGCCTTACGGTACGGCTGGTTACCACCTACCGGTGACGTCTTACCGACAAGCAACTTTACCGTGTTCCGGCATTCTGCTCGGTAAAACCTATAGAGGAAAGGGTCTTGTGAACCTACTCAAACGTAGACCACACCAACCACACCATCAAGTGGAATCGTAGACAAACGCATGCCATTTTCATTAAGTAAATCAGCCTGTAACTGTCTCACAAAGGCGTCTTCTCATACAGAGAAGGATCACCATCCTCTAGCTCACTGCATGTAGGCACCTATTTCTTACAAAAAGTTGAAAGACTGATTCGAAGCTGATTGATTAGCTTTGATAAAAAACAATAGACAAATTGTATTAGTAAACTAATTTCCTTTTTTATTATTTCAGCCAAATAATATAATTAAAGAAGAGCCCATAATTATACAATATGCCAATATAAGACTCCTTCCATTATCAAATTTTTTGTTTGTTATGGAGTGAATTCTACAACAATCAAAAGAACTTGGACACTCGAATCATATTCTGAATGGGGGTTACTATTGAACTAAGAACTCAATTTTACTAGGTTTACAAGTCGCATCAGCCAGGAAACTACAAGCGAAGCCAACGTTGTAATTAGTTCGTACCTACATAAATTGGAATTTAGATTATGTTCGTAGTACAAAAGTAGCCCCAACAATATTATTTTTTATATTTTTGATTTTCATCGAACATGTGTAGGTACCTATTGTTAAATTAATACATTGAGAATAAATTACATCACCTACATTTGTATTTGCTTTTTATTTTTACGGTTTGTATAACTAAGTATAGGTACCAGCTAAGTATATTTACAATGACCATTGTAGATATAGTTGGTAGACTACGCGTAATGTCAAAATAAACATAGGTAGGGTAGGTACCATTTATTTTAATTGTAGATATAAAATAAATACTCACGCATGAAGGGTTTTTATCAATTAGCAGTAGGTATTTTGTATGAATAGAAGTGAGGCAGAGATACTAAATTTATTTTTAATAGTATAAGCAATAAAAATCTTACGAATATCTTTTACATAAATACCTACGATTTCGATCAAAAATGCTTTTAGAATCGTTCATCCTTCATGGAGTAGGCACTAAAAGTACCTAAGTATACCTACTTGAAAAAAAATATCCATGTATGGTAGGCCCTATCAAATTAATCTTTTTATTACATTTTATTTCATAAATTTGTGTGACAGACGTGACGTGACGTGACGAAACTATGTTTTTGCCATTTGGCTCCGGAACCTTAAAAACTTCACAATGAAGTACCTAACTACTATAAATTTATCTACCTGAGCCTATTTGTTTACGACTCAAGGTGAACATCTTTTTGATTCGATCTTCGCAAAATACTATAATTTTGTTGCTTCAACGCGACGCTATAATATCTATAAAACATTACTAAGTTTCAACTTCAACTTTCAGTTTTTTTTTTGTAATATTGAACCGCATTGCCGAGCAATACAGTTCAATATTATATGAACAAATATTTTTATTCATCACGTACATTTCGCTATTATTAGGCAGATGAAAATTATTTAAGAACGAGAGCCTATTAACTAGGTACGATAAGACATTATCACACACATTATTACATAAAAACTTATTTACGATTGATGCAGCGATTAAAAAATTCTGCGCTTAGTGCCGTGGCGGGTTCGATTCCCGACCGGGACAAATATTAGTATGACCGACGCGACAGGTAAATGTTCCGGTCAGTGTGTTTGTGCAGTTTGAAATATGTCTGCAACTGCACTCATGATACAGGAGAAAATCCTAGTGAAGGGCTACATTTCTTTCAAAAAAATATATAGGTACTACCTACCTAGATTTGCAGTAAAAAATTGTTTTACCTTAACTAGGTAAAAAAATTTTTTCACTTTCAATAAAAACCTTTCAAATAATAAATCAAAATCGGTTCATCCGTTTGTGAGCTACAAAGTCACAGCCACACAGATATACTTCAAACCTATAACACCCCTGTTTTCGTCAGGGTACCTATATTATATATTATCTGTGGTCAGGGGTTAAAAGACACTGACTACAATAAAAGTATTGTCTGCAAATAAACAAAATCTTATAAAACATAACACTTATATTTTATAAAAATATATAAAAACTATTCTACAGTTACAATATGATAATACTTTTTATCTTCATCACTTATACTATTGGGGGCACCAGATAACGGGTCTCTTCCATCATGTGACTTAGGGAAAGCAATCACTTCACGTATTGACTCCGCATTACAAGCTAAAGTGACAAGCCTATCCATTCCCAACGCAATACCTGCATGAGGCGGACATCCACATTTTAAAGCGTTCATAAAATGAGACAACTTTACTGGATCAATGTTTAAAATTCTCATTAATTTTTCTTGCAGAACCGCATTGTGTACTCTAACCGACCCCCCTCCTATTTCATTACCATTTATAACTATATCATAAGCTAAAGACCTTACTTTTAATGGGTCCGTGTTTAATAAATGCATGTCATCCGGATGTGGTGCGGTGAAAGGATGATGACAGGTTTCTAAACCGTTTTCACCTTTTACGAACAAAGGAAAATCAACTACCCACAGCGGTTCAATGTCTCCTTTGACTTTTAACATGTTATTTGATTTTAATAATGAAGCTACCATTTCTCTTATTTCTCCTAGACATAAGCAAGAGTTTTCATCGTCACCTAAAGCTATTATTACTGCATCTGACTCCCCAACAACACTTTGGATCCTTCCACTCAATTCGGCTCCGAATTCTTTTGTTTTATTTTCATTTAACACAACTTTGCATTTATACTTTTTGGCATATTCTCTGATTTTTTCCTTGTATTTAGCGCTCAACTTTCCAATTTCTTTTGGGTAAGGCAACGCATACGCTCCAAAGTTACTCTCAGAGGACTTTTCTAAGAAAAATTGATTCAAATTTATAAATTTCAAGTCGTAAGTTAAATTAGGTTTATCAGTACCATAATTCATTAAAGCATCTCTGTATGTCATTCTCTTAAAAGGAGGTTTAGGTAGTGGTTTGATAAATGAATCGTAGAGTAATTCTTCAATCATGGTTAAGACTCCATCTAAATTTGTAAATGACAGTTCTATATCAAGCTGTGTGAATTCTGGCTGTCTATCTGGTCTTGTGGTCTCATCTCTATAGCATCTTGCCACTTGGAAGTATCTGTCAACACCACCAGACATAAGCATCTGTTTAAATTGCTGAGGACTTTGCACCAAAGAGTAAAACAAGCCAGTGTGATGAGTAGGCACAACAAACTCTCTTGCACCACCAGGAGTCCGACAAAATAGTGTAGGAGTCTCAACTTCAACAAACCCATGTTTTTCAATTAGGAATCTTCTCATTTTATGCAGTATATGTGAGCGTACTCTCAAATTGTTCTGCATCTCAGGAAATCTTAAATCTATGTACCTATGTTGCAACCTCAACTGTTCTTTAGGCTTTTGGTAATCTCTTAGATTGAAAGGAAGCTTATCTGCTGTGTTAAGTACTTCTAACTTATTAATAATGACTTCCACTTCACCCGTAGCCATAGTTCTGTTGACCATGTCTTTAGGTCTCAAAGCTACAGTTCCTTCGATTTTAACGATTGTTTCTAAGGGAATGTCGGATAAGTTAACGCTGTCGTTGCTTACAACGCATTGTGTAAGGCCATAGGCGTCCCTGACGAGAAGAAACTTCGATAATCTTGAAAATTGAACCCACCCACATAGTGTTACCTTCTCTCCTTCATGATCTCGTAGTAATTCACCACAAGTATGTGTTCTATACGTAAATGTATTACAATTCTCTTCTTCAAAAAATTTGCTTACTTTTTCTTTGGTATGCAATTGAGTCTTAGAAACCAAACGATTATAGGTTATGTTTCGATATGTGACTCGACGGGCTAGGCTTGAATAAGTTCGTGATGATGATAAATACTTGGTTGATACGAAGCACGATAGAATTGGATAATATTCAATAGAACGTTTGTAAAAAGTTAGATTTCTTGACAACATTTTTGCTTTGTTCCTATCACATAAATTAGAATAACATGCTTATAAAAATAAAGCAAATATTATAATTATATTATATTTCACATTGCTTCGTTGTAAGACATTAAATTATTAGAACTTTAATGTTTGTTTTGTTTATTTTTTGTGTTTTTAAGGTTAGATGTCAATGTCAACCTTTGATTATAGAAATGTCTATAATCAAAGATGTCAACTACGGTAACTAATGTCAAGTGTTTACTTTTTTCTTGCGTTGGACAGGCAAAAGTCATAGACCATACTGCCCCGTCTTTAAACTTCATCTAACCATGACGGCCCTGATGGATGATGATTGACGATAATAATGATGATAATTAATGTCAAAGTAAAGCGGTGGCTAATTTTTTAATAAATGAACTTTAGTCAATCCATTCCATTCCACACTCCACCAAAATTATGAAAATTTTGGTCGAAATAACATAATTTCTGCGAATAAAAATCTCAGCACTAGACGTCTTAGCGAATTCCCGCCAAAAAGCCCTCAATTGCTTACGCTATTGAGCTGAAAATACATATTTAAGTTTCTTAGGTCATTGGCTAACTCATTCAACTTCATTCATCGTCATTGGAAACTTTTTTTAAAAATTTGTCAGCTAAAAATATAATAGGGGTACAATATTTTTATTTAGTTAGTTAGTTTGTACAATTTGGCAAAAAAGAGAGGTGGCGACAGCTGGAACTAAATATGTACGCGGGGTAATCCATCATGGCTATGGTTTCCACCAAAACCACTCCGGTGATCCGATCCCACATACGGCCGAGGGTTGCGGGTCCAGTTGGGAAACATCCCGTAAGTTCACAACCCTTGACCGCCTTGACCTTGGGGTTGGTCCGCATTTGCCAACGAGATCCCTCGCTCGGCGCCTTCATGAGGCGCGCTTCGAACACTACGCGCCGCCACCTCGGTTCTAGAATCCCCGATGTAGATCGAGACTTCCCAACCACACGTGCGATGTGTAATGGAGACGCATTAAAATTATACAAGTAGTTAGGTTTAAAGCTGTGTATCCACCATGTTCGCTATCCTCGTGCCCCACAAAGTGACAAACATGAGCAGTTGCAGGAGCGCGGAGTGCAAAAGGTTCGCGAGCATAGTGGATAGCCTTATACTGGAGTCGCCAGTATGGTCACCTGGCTGTCAAGTTATGGACTGGGATAGTGAAACAAATCAGGGGCGACAAAAACAAAAAATATTTTAAATAGCTTTTATTCAGTCTGAAGTAGGTAAATACATAGAAATCTATAACAAAGTCAATTACAGGGCGTTCTCTCTGAATATATTAAGATATAAGCACAAGGAAGCACTGAATAGGCAGCTTTACAACCGTAAATATCGCCTAATAAAAAACATCGAAACCTACATTACTTAATTGAAAATCAAACAAACTTATGTGCAATCCAAGTTTAAATAAAATTTAAATCTTAACAATTGCTCTCTAAACAAAACAAATTGCTGCTATTAAAACAATCTAATGTAATAATTAAGAAACATTAAAATAAAGTAGTCAAAAGAAAACTGCGATTGTGCGTCCGATATATGCAGTCAAGAATGTAAACAAGTTCAGTCAAAATAAAGGAGTCACTGTTTCAATACCTGTTACAAAGTCGCTTAACCTAAAATTAATGCTTTTTCACCAACAAAAACAAATGTAACAACATGAATATCCAAACTGCACAATCGTAAGATTGCCGTTTCGATATCATAAGGAACTAAGAGGTTAAGAATAGGAATTCCAACTTTATTTCATTAAAAATAAAGTCGAGAATTCCGAGAATCAAATACCAAGTTATTTCAATTTCCGAATCAGACGCTTCGCCATAAGGGCATAGTGACAGGAAGTACCGGTGGCCTGGCTTGGTGGTATAGTGTTGTGGGTGCGTTCATGTAGTCGTAGGGTAGGTTGACGCAGTTCGGCATTGGAGACATGATGGTAGGGTAGACTGGAGGCAGTGGCGGCGGCATAGACTGCTGAATGAGGTCTGCTTTCAGAATCTGCAATATAATAAAATTATAATGAATACAAATGGATACAATAAACAAATTTATCTAATTAGGATCCTGGATTCGTAAAAATTGTACATTTTGGTAGTGTACATTTCATAAGAAAAGGGTACTATCCTCAGGGAATGGGGGGGGGGATAGATAGATAGAGATATGGAGATTGGGAGCCTATGGTTCATGTAAAGTGAGCAATGTACTGCAACATAGTCCAATGTGTGGAGATTAAAGCAGTTGCTGCAGGTGCAGAGACCGAAAAAGAACCTTCATGTAACAGGCTTCACAAAAATGTCTATAGAAGCAAGAATTAGTGTAGGTAATAGGCTATTCTGCAGGTTGCACATCGAAGCGCATATTCTGCATGATAGGAGCAAGTAGTAAAAAAAAATACCTTTATAGCTTGCAGAGCGCTTTCAGCAGCTTCAATGTGTGCCTGTTGCATGGTCATACATGGTCTTGTACACAATGGCCCAAGACGTCGTGGGGCACTGAGCAAAGGACGCCCTATGTGTGGCAATTCCACTCTTCCCACCCACACTTCGGAGTTGGTATGGTCCAAGTACTTCTGGTAGTCGTAGACCGGTGGCGCCCACATGTATCTGCAGATAAGAAAATAAAACAATTAGAACTTGTTATTAAATATTTTAAAGAAAAACAGGGGTTCACAATTATGAATTCTTGCCACAATAGAAAAAGAAATGCAGAAGAGATCGAACATTTAATTCGCATAATAACAGCAGGAACATTTAATTATTGCACTCTACATTTGCATAGCAAAAAAAGGAAAGAAACCAACATACCTCTTACACATTGAATCAAGCTTAGCTGGAGCCAATGAGTATTGTTCTGTGGTGCCATATGGGTAGTTAGCAGAACTGGCATCCGTTGGTGACCCACAAGTGGACTCCCCAGCACAAGCAGACCCAATACCTTCATCTTCTTTAGGGGAAGACATGTATTCTTTCTTCTCTAATTGCTGCTTATATAATAAGAGGGTCTGAGATATATTAAAGCTGTTATTAAACTTTGCATTGCCTCTATTCATTTTTTGGATTCGGTATATTTCACGAACTACCGGTTTTGCCCATCTAATTTCCACAACACTGCCATCAATTTCTGCATTCTGCAACTTTCTCATGGCTATCTCTGCATGGTCACGGTGGTAGAAATGCACAAAGGCATAGTCATAGATTTTTTTAACCCGTTCAATTTGGTTATTGATAGCCGCTTCAAATACAGACTGGATGGTCTCTGGTGTGGTTTTTATTTGAAAATTTCGTACATAGAGCACCTTCACCTGCAAAGAGATGCAGGTATTTTCAAATTCAACTGTTTACATAATGCTAGTGCTATTAGGTACAGTAAATAAACAGAGGGAATATGAGACTGATAAACTTTGAACACCTGATCAATGTTTAGTTGAAATATTACGCTCGTTCGCAAGAGCGAAGAGTTGCTAGGGCGCATTTTTAGTAGAAAATAGCGATTGCAGAAGATAATGGACATAATTAAATACAAATAAAACAAAATGAAAAATCGCCATATTGAGTAGGTACGATAAAAAAAGCGAAACTCGACTGCAATCAAGCTCGCACATCCGAATTTTTACTCTGACGAAGGCAAAGTTTTATGTTTATAAACTTAAGATACGTTTAGGTATAGGTACCTATACAAAAATTAAACGCAAAGCAACATAATTGGATCCACTCACCCTTTGCATCTGCTCATCGTCGATATCAGGCTCGGGTTCGGCCCAGTCCACCATCACTTCCTGGTCCCAGATCTTCACGCACCCAGGAACAAGTGCTCGTCGCGCCATCGCAGCGGCCCGGTGCGACGTAAATTCCACGAATGCAAATCCACGATTCAATCTCTTGTCGTAGCAGTTCTTGTAGAGAATAACGTCCACGATACCAGCCACGCGCTTCGACAACTCTTCTAACACTTCCTCCTTGAGTTTGGTCTTCGGAATATTGCCAACGAATAGCCTACAGTTATCGACAGACTTCACGACGCCTATGTGTCGGCGAAGGCGTATCTCAAAGCCGTTCAGCTCCCTTACGGCCCTGGAGGCATCAGCTTTCGTCGTGTAAGTAACGAAAGCGTAGCCCCGGTTGGACCCAGAAAAGTCCATCATCAATCGCATTTCGTATATTTTACCCATTTTCGAGAATACGGGTACCAGTTCATCTTCAAATATCTCTCTAGGGAGCTTACCGACGAAGACTTCGCAGCCTTTCTGCGGCGGAGGGCCGGTCCAGTCCGGGGGCGGGCCAAACTTCCTTTGTCCATTATGCTGCTCCAGCGGGTATCCCGTATCCTGCATCAGGTCCAACAGTTTCCTCGTCATACTCTTGCCAGGGTCGACCATTTTGATTACTGATACCAAGAAAATCAACCTGATTCGTCGCGTGCTTCTAATCAAATGACCGGTGAAAAAGCGGCAAATCAAAGTGGCGGCTCCCTTTATACTTTGCCGACAAACATCGGCGGTGGATGTGACGTCGAGTGAACGATTCAAACTTGCCGCTGATTTTGAGTCCTTTTTCATTCTAAATTATGTACATGTAATGTTAAAATAATATTTGTTACGTAATTTAGTTTAAACTATTTAATTAAATCTGTTTATTTAAAAAAAAAATAGTATTTTATGCTTTTATAATTAAATAAGTAAGAAAATAGTTAGTGCGTCGGTATTTCAAAGGGAAAGAAGAAAGGGAAAATACAAAGAAAGTTGTTTCATTACGTTAATAATGAAATTGAAATAAATGATATATCTCACACGTGAATAATATTTTATTTATTTATTTTAATATAACAAAAAGAGAATAACTAAATTAAATACGCTATTTAGTGTACTACTTGAAAACAAAGGAACATTGTTAAATTGATTTTTTACTTTTTATTATGATTAAAAATATCAGAAAGTAATATTATTAATTATATTTTATTATTTTTAATACTTAATTTTTGTCATATTTAATGAAAATATCATTAGTAGATTTTCGAGTGAGAGATTTGATTTATTTTAGTAATAATAAAGATTGCGTATTTATCAGGCACAGTAACATAATTTTGAAATGATTTAATAGAATTCTAATATCAAACTATTAGGGTTTACTTATACATAAGAATAATATTGGAAATCAATAATAAATCTCTCTTTTGTTTCTTATGTAGTGCTTTTTTCTTCCCATAGATGGCGCTGTTTTCAATTTGAGAACATCGGGATTTTCCCGGTTTTATTTGGATTTTCTATTGGGTTTTGATAAACTACCACTATATCTAATGTTAAAATAAATAAGTAGATGATACTTTGGCAAATAATGAAATTATTATTTGAAAAAAGGCGAGAAATATGGAAGATTTTTATTTTTTTTTACATATTATCATAATCATCCCTGCGCCTTTGTTTCCCCGGCGGATTAGTTTTGTTGGTGGCACGTTATCGGAAGTATCTACTCTATTAGTAATAAAGTGGGTTACCTACCGTAGCGCCAGTATCATCATCATCTTATGGCAACAGTGGACCTGTTGAACAAAGGCCACCCCCATCGCCGACGTCAAAATGCAAGTATTGAGATCCCTTAAGATTCTCCAGGACGTTGCTATGCCTCTGGATTATAGATTGCAAGACTTGCATATAAGCCATGTGAACTATTAAAACCCCCTACGCAAAAAGAGGGGTGTTATAAGTTTGACGTGTCCAATCTGTCTCTGGCATCGTAGCTCCCAAACGGATGAACCGATTTTGATTTAGTTTTTTTTTTATTTGAAAGGTAATTTGATATGAGTGTTTTTAGCCAAAAAAAATCAAGGTACTTTGGTACTGTCGGGGGTTTCTAATTTTTTTAATTTATGAATATCCCTTATTGAATAATTCAGAATGACAGGTAAAATAACCACACAGAAAAATTCCATAATTTTGATGTAATCTCATTAGACAACACGTAGAAAATAATTATAACTCTATAATAGATAGGCATACAGCAACATTCATAGCAACAGCGACATTACAATACGCCTGGTCATAGATAGCTCATACACGACACCCTACGTCACAGCTAAATGATGAACATTCAAAATTAAATATGAGATTAAAGTCGTCCTCTTTAGGTACAATACAATACAAGGCGCGGCAAGCTACCTTGCGGGGCCTTACTAGGCTTTTTTTTCCTGCAAAATGTACCTATAGAGGACGACTTTAAACTCATATTTGATTGTTCATTCTTTTGCTGTACCGTAGCAGTGTCGTGTAAGTGTCTGTGAAGTTATCTGTGGGTGGCTTCGATCAGCTATACCATGGTATTGTGTATAGTTGATCGAAGGTGGGACGCATTTGGCATATGATGTAGAATGGTTATCGAGCTCTGAAATTGATCTCGTTCTCTGCGGACTAATATTTAAATTTATTTATTTTAGTATACAAATAGATTCCCAGCATATACTGATAGTAACTAAAAATTAACAAGGTGGCATAGTAAACTGTAATTCCAAAAGTATAAATATATTTTAAACCCTATTCTAAATATTTCATGACAAACATCGTCCCGCATCTAACTTCACAGACTTAGAGATCGGTGGCGCGTACTGTACATACCAACAATATTTGAATTAATGCAATCCATAAAGTATTTTATTACCTCTTAATATTACGATTGAAATTCGATTGGCACGTTTAAATATAATAATCAAAATACTCAATCATTTTTTTTGTAAATATTTCCTCTTAAAATCTAAAAGAAATTCCGAGGCCGATCGGCCACGAAAATATCAGAATCTGAAATTCCGATCTCTCCAGATTTAAACGGGCTACAATATTAGCCGACGTCAGTTTTATTCGGACATTATTTTATTTCAGATTATTTCCAAACAAATTAATCTCTTATAATTATATTGATTATTAATACATTTAACGGCCATTAAAGCCTAAAAAAAATAGAGGAAACTGATAGATCTCTATTAGCACTGCGAGACCCTGGATGGGCGCGGCAATGGCCACCCCAGGACCACAGTATAATAAACATTCAGTATGAAAACTACGTACTCTCACTCACACAAATATGCTTAATATTGTGTAACAACGAGACTCCTAAGTAAATGTCGCGGTGCTCGCAGTGTCAACGACCGCGTCGTTGAGCATGTTTGTGTGAGTGTGCCATCAAAGGTTGTAAGTCAATAAATATGTACCTTGGAATTGAATTAAAAAATAATATTACATAATATATAATAATATTATATATTATGTAATATTATTTTTTGTTGTTTAATTATGTATATTATACATAATGAAACAACTTTTCAACGGATATAACTCGCGTTTTTATTTTGATAATACAATCCTGACGTTTTGAGTGCTTTGCAGCACTCGTGGTCGCAGGCACACTGAGGTTGACAAGCGTCTCAAACGTCAGGATTGTATTATCAAAATAAAAAACGCGAGTTATATCCGTTAAAAAGTTGTTTCATTATGTTGAGTGTTCGCGAAAGTTTGAGACTATATTATATAATATACATTTTGATAGGACACTTAAAACTAAAAATTATCACAATTAATTAATACATACAAGCAGATCTTTTTCGTAATGATACATTAATTTCGGCACTTCACTGAAAGATGTGTATTTGTTTAGAGGTATCGCTGTATTTGACCAAATATTTGATGTATGCGCAAATATCGCAAACATGTCAATACTGTAGATCCCTTCTGGTCGATATAGTTCCGCTCGATTTTAGATCAGAAATATTTAATAAGAAATTTGAAAAAACAACTGATACGGATGGGATTCGAACCCACGATCTCCGGCATACCGTGCCGACGCTCTAACCGCTGAGCCACCGTATTCCATCAATTAGAAATTTCGACTGATTCTGATGGAATACGGTGGCTCAGCGGTTAGTGCGTCGGCACGGTACGCCAATTTTTTCAAATTTCTTATTAAATATTTACATTTAATAAGCTAACATGTGCTAACAAAAAATATCTTAGTACGAGTTTGCATACTCCATACTGACTATGAATTGGATAGTACACGAATATACTACGCTAAGTGAAGTGCTTACGGCACCCAATTGCCCTATTACAGAAATACTGCTGTTTACTGTTGCATAGGGTAGCGTACTGAAGTTAGCCACATATGGGTATAGTATCAGGTGAAAAAAAAGTATTTAGTCCGATCACGCTAACTCTGTTCTATTGTGGCAACACAATTTTTTTTCGCTATAATGTCATTTTTAAGAATAATGTAAATCTCGTCAGGGCTAGTTATTTAGGTAGGTATGTATGATTTTGATGGCAACGCTAAATCTGTTTAGAATATTGATGACACTATAAATAGTTTTATAGTAGTTATTTGTTAGTGGTGCCAATTCTCTTGCACACGCTCTAAACTAATAAAGACTCACTATCTCTCTTTCTATCTGAGATCATTAGAGAAGGATAGAAGATTTTTAGAGCTGTCAAACTAGTCCATTTGGGTGATATCAACGAGCGAGAATTAGTCAGCATGTCATAGAGGTCTCGTCTATTTTTACGCCAATTGCAAGGACGTAGACTAATTTGACAGCTCTAATTTTATATTTCAATTTGCTGTTCTTTTTTTATGGTGTTATTAGAAAGAGATATAGTTAGACTAAAATTAGTTTAGCGGGATGTGCAAGAGACTCAGCACCAGTGTTGCCATTTCGTAATACCTCTGCAGAGTTGGCGTGGTAGGACTATGCCTAAAAGTTATCTATTCAGTTGAGAGTGTCGCTAATGGTGAGTATAGTATTGTCATTTTAGGAAATTTATTATCATCGACATCGGCTAGTTCCAATTTTGACCGACTGAATAGATAAGTTGGTGAAAAACATATTAGATGTCATTATAAATATTATACACATTTGTTTGCGAGGCATAATAATATATTTTAAAATTATACATCATTGGCAAGGAACGGAATAGGTAGTTTTTAAGTACGTAATCTTTATATGGATATGCCTTTTCAAAAAGTCGTGACCACAGGATTAAATTATAAATACGCATCAGGTCGAATTTTGCATTAGAATATAGAATAAAATAATAGCGGGATTTGAACCTACGGATTTAAAAGGTAAAGCTCCCAGTCGCTCTTCCACTTAGCTATTCGTAATCCTTCGATTGAATTTTAGAAACCCCTTTTTTTCTACAAAACAACCCGGATAACAAGGCATGTCCAAATTAAGACTTCGTAGTGAATTTGACGTCATTATTGGTACTTAAAAACTTCCTATCCCGTCCTCCAATTAATAAAACTAAAAATTAAAAATGTCACACTTAAAGTTTTCATAGTTAAGAACCATCCCTAATACACCATCTTTCAGAAATCAGACTATCCTTTTAAGAGCTATGGTGCCCCATAGACAAACAGATGAACAAAATTATTTACAAACTTTATGCAGTTACGTTTGGAAAAAAAAATCAATTTTGACCAGGACGGAAACAAAATTAAAGCTTATAATTACTTATAAATCTAGTTGGAATGTGATAGTAAAATACAGTATGAGATATCTATGTTTGAAGTCATACAGCGATAAAGTTTATACACACAATTAAATCTAAATAAATGACTCCAAATAACGTGAGAACTTTTATCAAAAAAAAAACCTTTATATACAAAAAACATACAAATCTACGGTCAATTTACCCTTTATTTATAGTTTTCCTAATCTTCCTTATCGTATGGTTGATGAACAACCTGGTGTCAGAGTTTAAACCGCCCGTAGGCCTCAAAAAAGAAGAAAGAAGATAGTTTTTTGGTGCTGAAGCGTGTTTTCTTTAGTTCCAAGGTTTTATAGAAAAAAAAAAACGATTATTAGCAGCATTTGAATCTGCGACCTATGGTTCTGCCACCAACCGTTCAATCAATTTGGTAATCGAGTTGTGCGGGGCCTCCGCCACTGTTATACACTTTGTCTGACATTATGTTGTAGGAAAAAGCTCACTGGGTTTACAATAAAATATTTTTTAGACACGATGTAGCTGCAATGTATTTACAATAATCTCACATACACAGTTCTCTTAGTAAGAGATAGCAATTGCGCGAATGACGAGTTGTCTTCGAGACGTTGCCAGCGCAAACGTAAGACATCGCAGTATTTAAATTGTTCAATGTATTTTAAATATTATTTAATTAAGTTAGATTTTACCAGTGGACAAAAAAGTGACGCAGTATACAGTTAGAATGCAAAATCAAATTACGCACTTTCAATTGTTTTTTTAATAAAAAATAAATAAAAAATGAAACTGCGTAATTTCTATAATTGAAGTCTATAAGCATCGGGTGTGTGAAGTACGCTAGAGGCGCTCTCAATTTTCTTTTTTGTCTGTATTTTGATGCATGAGCCCGCATAAGCAGCGAAGCACTGAGGTCGTTTTTCGAGCCTTGAAATATATACTTTAATTCGACGAG
Source organism: Protodeltote pygarga (assembly GCA_936450705.2). Lineage (NCBI taxonomy): Eukaryota > Metazoa > Arthropoda > Insecta > Lepidoptera > Noctuidae > Protodeltote > Protodeltote pygarga. The sequence continues at coordinate 12,419,494 of OW388251.2, forward strand.
ATAAGTATAAAATTACATTGAAACATTTAAAATAATTTGCCATGCCGCATAACTAGCAGTCGTTGCCGACACGTCTTGGTTCACATACTCATTCTAGGGCTATACAGTACACAAATTTTAATATTTGTGCGGCTTAAAACGAAACTTATACGAACAAATATTTCGCGCGTCCGCCATTAGGTACTAAAAATAAAAATATCACATTTATATTTACATTACATTTCAGAATTCTGGTCTAAAGCCTTATTATCGTATCCCCTAGCTGTGGTGACTGAAGCGCCATCTGTATCGAAGCTGGCGTCGGAGTCAACCTCCACCACCCACGGCTGCAGCTCAGCGGACGCGAATATACCGTACACTATCGCTCCAATGAGATAGATGGCGCTGGATATGAAGAATACAATGCGCCATTGTTCTGCCGTCTGAAACAGTTTAGAATTAATAAGATGGGATGCTAGTAAATAACAGGTGTACAGAAACGGAAATAGGGCCTTTCACCTATAAAAAAAGTACTGTTCCCGAGGAAAACAATAATAACGTTCTTGTAATAGATGGCGCTACGTACCTATTGGCTACAATTTATCAACATATCACGCGGACGAAGCCGCGGTCGGAAGCTAGAGCGTCATAAATTTTAATTTAAGATGCACGAAAACTCATACTAGAATAAATAACTGGGCCGAATCATCATCATCATTATCAGCCTGTATTTAAGTCTATTGCTGAACATAGGCCTCTCTCCCAATGCGCGCCACATATTGAGCGCTCATTGGAGTCAAATACGCGCCGAAAAACAAAAGCTAAGCTAAGCTACGTAAGCTAAGCTAGTAGCTACTAATATGAAGAATTCAAAGAGGAAGAGAGGGGAGAAAGGAAGAAAAGATTATTATTTAGATTATTGCAGAATAAAGCCCCTTTTTTTCTCAATTTTGTCCAATAATAGATCATTCCCAGGCCTTCAGGCCTTCCAGGACTTCCAGGCTATACATTTATATTATAATACAAAAGTGTTTGTTGGTATGTCATTCTTTTACGCAGCAACTGAGCTACGGATCGAATAAATATATGGTGCTTAGAACGACGTTTTGGAAAATTATATAACTACAAAAAGTTTATATATAAATACCTTATCAGTAACAATAGATCCAGCTAACGGCAAACTTATTATCCCCGGTAGTGTAGCGATGGTGTTGGAGAGGCCCATTAGAACGCTGGCGTGAGGTGGCGCGATGTCCAAATGGTTTACACTGAAGTTTTATAATAATTCATATTAAATAATGTCTTAGATTTACGTCACTACACATAATGAAACAACTTTTTAACGGATATTTATACGACTACATTAATTTTTTAAATCCTTACGTTCCGAAAGCTTATCGAACGAAAATCCATTAAAAAGTTCTTTATTATGTGTAGTGCTCATGACTCATAAATTATTTCACTTGTCATAGGTATTTAGATTGGTATCTGACGAACTATATAATATGATTACAGGCATGGAATACATTACATAGACGATTAAATAAATAGCGACTCTTGCTGGATGGTTGAACTTGCTTATTTACTTAACCAGCGTCAGGCACTAGCTGTCTGGCATTAATGCTGAACTGAACCAATTTGGCGCAGCCGCCGGACACACATAAATAATAAGTATATCTTAGGTATTTTTTTTATACATATAATTTTTGTTTTTATTATTTTTTTGTAATTACCTTTAATCTTTAAGTATGTCCGAGCGTCTTGTGCCAAATAAATGTTTTTCTTTCTTTCTTATTTACCGCGTATTTCCGCCAGAAGTTACGTTCGCTAGGTTTACTATAGGTGAAAAATTGCCCCAAGCCTGCTATAGGTGAAAAGAAAATATATTACCTGAATCCCGACCAAGCGAATCCTCCCAGCCCAACGGCGATGGTTAAACACACGATACATCCTGTGACCGTCGATGAATACGCGGCCGCCACCATAAATATTGTCTGAAAAGTTTAAAGTTAATCTACATTTTAAAAGAGAATAGATTAGTTTTTTTGTCGGTTCGGTTGTAGTAGATTAACTAAAGAACTACTTAACCGATATAAAAAAATAATTAAGTCTCGCTCCGTCGAGACTCTATCTCTACTCTATCGATGTCATCTCCTTATCCTCGTTTTAACAAGATAATGTATCCAAGGGAGTGCAGTTCTTATAGACAAAAAGGCACTGCCTATGTGCCTACCCTGAAGACGAACTAAGTAGGATTTGTATGTAATGCTTACCCAGTCGAAAATGTCTATACACGCCCCTAAATATATCCCTTCTAACGGAATCTGTCGTCCACCGCGCATTTTCAAAACTTGTACTAGACCATACATACAATTATATTTACCTGAGACACAAAAGCCCCACAATTGAACAGTTTTCTAATATTAGTTCTTGACATAAAGCCTCTTCGTAGCATCCAGTCGGCGATGTGGCCAGCCACTTGCAGTACTATCGCCATCGCCAAATACGGCACCGCTGAGAACCATCCCGTCTCTGATGTCTCGAATTTGAATACATCTGAAAAAAGAATAGTTTTTTTTTAGAATAATAACTGTCGTGAGTCATACTTACAGTTTATTAAATATTATTACTTGATTTCGGAAATGCTCGACTAGTTTCGAACTCAAACGGAGTCCATTTTCAAGAGCAAGTGTAGTTACGCGGCGGCTTAGTTAGATTTTAATTCTCAGTCAAATGATAGTGACACAGTATAATAATCATACAGTATGGTAACTACGTACAAACGCTCGAAAACGACAAACTTGCGATCTGTCAGTCGAAGCTTCATCGTTCGAATTTCAAAATAAGGCTCTACAGTCCTGGCCATTATACTCGTATTATATATAATAAAAAATGCTAAATTCTCACCTTGCATAAAAGTGGGCAGGAAAGTGAGCAGAGTGTAGAATCCCCAGTTTTCACTGAAGTGTGCCATAACTATCGCCCACACCGGAGCAGAGCGCAGCATCGCCATCCACGGGTGACGGAGCTTCGAACCTTCCACCGCTTGAGTGCCACGGGAGTCCTGGAAAAATAGAATGATAAAATCTATTCAAGTATAATATGATAGCCTAGTGATATATTATGATAGTCTTCTGGTAGTGACCGTAGACTGGCAAGGCAACGGTCAAAATAATATCATACCATCAAATATTATTTAAATGATTATTTTTTACTATTTTTTGTGGTTTTTTTACATGTTTTAGCACATTTTAGCTTAAATAATTATCGTTATTTTTTTAAGTAGGTATCCATAACGCCAAATTGACTTTGGGCGTCCCGCTCAGGGGGCTGCCGGGTCATAATTATGTCCAGAGCGATATGAAAAGCGGGACAATCTACTGTGTGCGAGCCATTATGTTTACCTGAATATATTTGAGTTCAGCTGGTGTGATGTGCGGATCTTTTTCAGGTGATTCCTTCACAACAAGCCACCATATCGTCGTCCATACGAGACCCATGATACCTGCAGAATAAACATTCAATTAATATGAAGTTACAGACTTCATTTACTAAGGATGAATTTGGGATTTCTAGACTAATTCTGAACTTGAACGGTTCAAAGAAAGATTTTAGATTTGCTTTCTCACTTGACAAAATTAAGCGTCTTCAAAAAGAAGCTGTTATCGTGCATGCGTTGGCATCACCATAAAAAAAAACGTGTGGCACTCGGGGACTGCCGCGGTAGGTACCTAAAGCTATTGCATAGCATTTTTTATCGACTTATGCAATTATATTTATTTATTAATTTTTTTATTTATGCAGTCAATAAGCTTAAAAACTTAATACATACATAATCACGTCTTGAAAAATCTAAGCAAATAAGTCGTTTTCGAAATTCGAATATTTATATTTCTAAATGTTTTGTCTTTTAATGTGTCAACATAAAATATACCTTATTAGTTAGTTATAAGGTTTTAAATAGATTATTCTGCAATAAAGGGTGTTAGTTTTTTATTTTCGTTACGGAATTTCTTGATTCGGTCGCCGCGCTCAAAGTCCGCGGCAAAATCTATGCAATAGCTTAAAATAACAGGTCATTAACAAATAAATAAATAAAGGCCTGTGTGTATGGGCAATATTGGGCATAGATTTAGTTTGTTTTTTAGTTCTTTTTTTTTGTGTATTTATTTTATTTCTTGTAAACATATATTAAGTAACGCCTTGCGCAATATTGCGTGTAAATAAATGATTTCTTTCTTTCTTTCTAAATAACACTTACCAAAGACGTAAAATATCCCGGGCCAGCCCGTGTATTTGGCCAGCAGCGAGCAGATGGGCATGGACACCACGGTGCCGGCGTAGCTGCCGCTGAACGCGAACGTGGCCAGCCGCGCGCGCTCCGGGCCCGGCGCCCAGCGCGACCACACCGCGTGGATGCACGGGTACGTCACGCCCTGGGGGGGGGGGGGTGGAAGTCTTTATTGTGGGAATTTATCATTAAATATGACTGTCACCCCGAAAAGTAAGTAAAGAAAATTATAGTACCTATGCCTTAATTTACTCACTTATCTACATAGGTAATAAATAAATACATCAGCCTATAACTGTCCCAATGTAGGGAAAAGGCCTCTTCTCATACAGAGAAGGATTGTGCATTAATCTACAACAAATTAAAAAGACATAATAATATATTTATAATTATTTAATAAGAAATTTGACAAAACCACAGATACGGATGGGATTCTAACCCACGATCTTCGACGTACCGTGTCGTCGCTCTGACCGCTTAACCACCGTAGCCACAAGCATCAGTCAAAATTTCAAATCTCTATCTACGCCTAGGGCGTCATAAGCTAACAATCAGGTGCAACATGACGTATATTTTAACATGTAAAAAATTCACAAAAATTAAAGGCATATAGGTATTTATATAAACAATTTACATTCCTTTGACCCAGGTTTAGCCAAGATAGTGAGTATTGAGTAAGTATTTATTTTGCAAAAATGTTTATTCACCTCAAAAAGTCCTTCGATAACCCGCACGGCAATGAGCAGCCCTGTGCTGGTATGCGCAAGCGGCGGCGTGAACAACGTCAATAATGATGTGGCACCAATACCTATTGCGAACACCCTGGAAAATACAAAAATATCTCTTTACAGACCACTCTTTGACTGCCACGCAGCAGACACAATGCAATTATATCATAAATTTAAAAATACAGTCAATAGTAACTATTGCCAGTGCAGCAGTCCTCCTAAACAATTTTTACAAACTACCTATCTGAATTATAATATTATGTGCGTTTTATAAATTAATTATCACTCTCCGTGCCTCGGATAGCACTTCAATTCGTCAATTGTACATCTTTGACAGTCGTTACGGGTAGTCAGAAGCCCGAAAGTGTGACGAGCCTTACCAAGGGGTATCGTGTAACCCAGTATCTGGGATGTGGAGGTCTGATAGGCAGTAGCTCCATGTAAAACACTGGTATTCAGCTGCATCCGATAAGACTGGAAGCCGACCCCAACATAGTTAAGAAGGGTAGGCAGATGATGACCTACCTATCTGAATTATTACTATCTTAATTTTTTTAAACTAGAAAACTTCTAGACATAATCTACAAACTGTCCGAATTCAATCCTGAGTACCTACTTCTACTGATCTATTTAGTTACTCTTTGAGCTGGAAATTTGCAGACACAGTAAAAATCTATATCTATTGTTTTCTTGGCCGATCGGACGTTATGTGAGTCACTAGTTAAATATATGGCGTTAGTTGTTCTATAAAACAGAACGAACCTGTTACCTCCTATTTTAGCTGCGAGCCAGCCGCCGGGGAGCTGCGTTATCAGGTAGCCGTAGAAAAACGAACTCAGCACCAGGCCTTTCGTTTGAGAGCTCCAGTCGAATTCTGGGATCTGGAAATATTACATGAAAAATTATTATTTTACTGTTTTTTTAATGACAGTATGAGGGACTCTAAAACCATAGGAGAGACCGGGAAACCGTTTTAAAAACCATTAGGTTTTTTTTGGTAAAAAATGCCGAAGCAATAGAAAAAAAAATTGACACATACAAAAGTGAGTCACGTGACGACGACGTGACGAGTTTTAAGAACACAAAATCAAGTTTCTTGTATGAGGGACCTTTTAATTATTTTTATTATGTGTAGTACACACTCCGTATAATATTAGAAGTGTATACCTATTATGATTTAAAAGATACAAACCTGAGACAAACGGACGGACAGCGGTGGCTTAGTATTAGGGTCTCTTGGACACCCTTTGGATACGGAACTCTATATAAACTATGTATTGAATGTGACTTTTAGGTACTAAATAACAGCAAAGGTCATATTCAAGTAATTATTTTAACACCTGTTGCTATTTATCATTGTTATGTAAATCATTATGATAATATTATGTTATGTTCTATTGTTACGTACCACACATTATGTTCTATTACCACACTGGTTCAGCGCGACGGGTCCACCCAATAATTATTAAAGTGGAGGCCATATTATGACATTCATTGAGTGGCATAATGTCCTCAAGAGCGAATTTCGGTCACAGCGGCCAATCTCAACGAAGATTGATCATCGACGCAAGAGATATTATAGTGCACAAGTGTGTACAAAAACACAGGTGCACTCTCTATTCCCTCACTCTCATAATCCGATGGGATGGCAATCCGACACGAGCGGAGAGAGATCAGGCGCAAGGCAAACGGCTTTACGTGCTTTCCGAGGCACGGAGTAAGTGATAATTAATTTATAATACGCACATAACTTACGAAAAGTCAGAGGTGCCTTGGGTTCGAACCTTAGTTCTCTGACTTGCCAGTAAACGGCCATTACCACTAGGATATCACAAATCATATTGTATACATATATAATTATGTATATATACATACAGGAATATTCGTAAAACACCAGCATCCTTAAGATGGGTCACCCTCACATAACTCAACAAAACCGCTGATTTTTTTTTGCGATTTCATGGTTGGTCCCATTGTAAAAGTTGTTCATAATGATGAGTTTAATGACCCCTTTTAAGGATGCTGGTGTTTTACAAATAACCCTGTATAACAGGGTTTTTGATACTCAATGAAAGTATAGTTAAGCGTGTTAATTAATAACAAAATAACTTACAAACACAATAGTCCCATTCTCCAGTTTTGTCTTTACAGGCTCTGTCATGGCGACCACGGCTACTGACAGGTTCACTCGAAGCGCATACACGTTGAAGAACCCGAAGAAAGCCAACAGCGCCACCACCAGCCGTCTCCGTCGCCAGAAACACCATGTCATTTGATGATCTTTGGGCTGTTCTCTGAAAAAAATAAAAAAATCGTTTAAAAAGTGGTATTTTTGACTCCCGCCAAAAAATAGGGGTTTTTATAAGCCCTAACGTGTGTGTCTGTATATCTGCTTGTCTCCTAAAAAGATGAACTCATTTTAAGATTTTTTTATTTCAAAGTTGACTGGCTCGAGTGTTCTTAGCGAAAAGTCAGGTCTTGAGTAAGCTTCGCATGAAGTGAAACCCGTACTTCCGTCTAGAGATTTGAGAAAGAACACCGTGTGATTTTTAGTCTGTCTTCGATCATCGGGCATAATCCCCTCACCAGCCGTTTCCTCACGATAAAATAAAAAAGAGTCTTGAGATGAGACTATGATTTTTTGATTTTGAAGTTGCCAATCACATAATCACCAAGTGATTAAACCCCGGGCTAATAAAATAAAAGATTTAAAAAAACAAAGTTGCCAGTCAACGGTCGTACAGTCAACCGCACATCAGTGGTAACAATTTGACATTGACAGCACCCTTATTACGTAGCAATAAAGGCTATTTTTGTAGTTCAGTGTCAGTACTGTCATGCGGTTGACTGTACCACCCAAGTTACAAGTTAGATTAATATAGCTCTCTTAGTTATTTAATAAGTTATAACTGCACAAATACGAACACCGAAAAATCACAAATGACCATATGACCAAATTTAGGGTTCGAAGTTATGAAATATCTTTAGTACCTACCTACATGTCTATAATTAAATTCATAAAATTTGAATCGTACAAACCTAATCCTGTATAATCAATATTTTTAGAACAATTAGAAAATGACCGTGCATTAATTATACGGTAATTAAGTTTTAAATGAAATACGCATGTACTTTAAGTATTATTCTTTGTTACTTATGAATTATGAATATAATGCCCTAGAACAAGCTATTTTGTAAACTAGCAAATGTTTTTGCAAGCATATGTGGTTTCTGGCCTAAGAATAGAACCACCCCTACTCGTCCTATGGGTGTCGTAAGAAGCGACAAAGAGAAAGATCCTGAGGATGGGCAGCAGCATCCTTCTGTGTAACAGCAATCATCTGCTACTGCGATCGCCAACCCGCTTGCCCAGTGTGGCGATTATGGGCAAATACCACGAGCGCACATAAGTGGCGCGCAATGGGAGAGGCCTATGTTCAGCAGTTGACTAATACAGGCTGATGATGATGATGAAGCATACTGTAGGTAATTCGAGGCTTAAGGTAGGTAAGGTTAGGCTTATTTCTCAAGCCGCCGCTTCCTTCTACGAAAAGATGATGTTCGCAAAAGGGTGGCAGAGCAATTGTCCCAATGGCAAAAAAGAAAGTATTAGGAAACTACGTATGTACTCGTATGTTACTAAAGGCATTGACATTAAAGTCACGTTGGTTTACAAGAGGCTTTGACCGACTGTAAAGCAACAGCGTGGAAACATTCCAGTGTAGAACATTAGCAATTCAAAGTACTCGCTTTAAAAAATTTAATAATTGTGATATATGTATACATATAATTATTTAATAAGAAAATTTGAAAAAACAACTGATACGGATGGGATTCGAACCCACGATCTTCGACATACCGTGTCGACGCTCAGCGGTTAGAGCGTCGACACGGTATGTGCTTAATACTGTGCTGTACTGTGCTTAATACGGTATATGTTTAATAAGCTATCATGTAACATGTAAAAAATTCACGAAAATATATGTATACATTTTTACATAGCAGTAAAAATGTTTGGTACTGTCCGGTCATTACTGCAATTTTTTTTTACTGCAGATTATAGTCAATTGTCAGAGAACTTCAAATAACAACACGCCTTCAGCGTGGCTGTCGATTATCGCGTAAAAAAGTAGCCTTTGTCCCTTCTTATATTCCAGGCTATGTACGAGTATATCCCTGCCCAGTTACGTTCAAATCGGTTCGGTAGTTTAGACGCTATGAAGTAACAAACAGACAGAGTTACTTTCGCATTTATAATAATATTAAGTATAGATTGAAGGAGGATAAATTAAAATTGTAACAAAATTATAGACTAAATTATTTTTAAATTGTTATGTCCAAATTGTTGTGTCCTGAGTTCCTGACTCCTGTTTAGACTACTCAGACAAACCACAATAGGCATGAATGTAAACATTAGATGTGCAATATTGTAAACAGTATACAATAATGCCTACTGAAGGTATTCAGGTCGCGGTGAACTGTTTCACAACCCACTGTTGTACAACAGGAAAATCTGTAGCGTTGTAGATATTTTATTCGAACGATAGTAATAGTACCTGTGGTTAGGTAAAGTTAAGGTAGTTAGAACCTGTTTAGATTAACGATTTTGTACTTATTGCTTTGTGGTTTAGAATGTTGTCTAGGATCGAAGACCTATTTGTTGAGTTATGTGAACATTATAAATGTATGGAACAACAGTTTTTTTTGGCATTTCAGGGTTGGTCTTATAGTAAAAGGTGTTCATAATGATGAGTTTAATTACCCCCTTTCAGGTTGCCGGTGTTTTAAAAGTAACCCTGTATAAAAAATCTTATACCGTTTTTGTATTATATCAATTCATACTGATCATTTACTATTTCTAGCATTTAACAAAGAATAATGACTATTAACTACGACCTATATTGCCATGCTACAGTGTAATAGCGTCCCCTCACCTTTTTCGAGTCATCGCCATTTAGTCGAGGAGTCGAGCTCATCTCGCCATTTTTAGATCTAACGCTATGACTTTAAGTATTAAGCGGAATCCAATTGATGACATTTAGCCCAAGAGGAAAGACGTTTAGGTTTAGAGGGGAGATTTAGGAAGAGGGATTTTGGAAGACGGGCTCTGGGCTTCCGGTTCTCTTCAAGGTACGTTTGAAGCAGTACAAATACTGCTTGTATTATGAATACTATTATTTCACGCCGATTTTCTGTGAACCCCTTTCACTGGCTCTGACTGTGAAAGGATGGCTCTATAAAAAAAGGAAAGAAAGAAAGAAAACTGTTTATTAGGGTCTCGCACAGTCTCTATAAACATTTTAGTGCTTTAAAGATTCTTAAAGGCGAATTAAGTGAACCAAATCAAAAGGTTTTCTGTCAGGTTACCTTATTCAACATCTCTATTTCATATTTATTTTCCTCACATTTTCTACTATTACGTACAAAAACATCAATACTCTTCTGAAGGTCATTAACTTATGATACTCACTGTTCTTCTTGGCTACGCATACGCATAGGATTCACAGATTTTCCACACATATCCTTAAGATGTCACTGTTTTGTCCGATTGTATTAATCAACACTTTCTTTCAACTTGTATAATAGTACCACTTTGGTCCCCAACCTTCCGTGAGGCTACGAAACCTCGACTGTTATTTTAATGGCGTCAGAACGTTAGTCTATTTTTAGTTTAGCGTTTGAAGTTGGAACTGAATTAGGGTAAGCACACACCGAGACGCAACACGACTTATTCCAACTTTTTAAGATGCAACTCATGCGGTACAGTAGGTATCTATGGCTATGTATAAGGACCAAAGTCATAATTTGGTCGCTTACAACTTGTGTGTACTTTACTGTAATCAATAACATACATTTAAAAAAATACATTTTTATTGGGAGAAACAGTGATTTTTGTTGCGGTAAAAGGGCTTATGTAGCCTATTTATAAACGCACAACAATAACAACTTTGAGACATACAATAACTAAAAAACTAAAATGTCATACTTTATTCATATTGTATACATAAATGTATGTACATCATACGGCATAGACATCGAACATAGCTTTAGTTTTATCATGTTAAAAATAATTATGTATATTTAAATTTTAACTTTGAAAGCCTCTACGGAAAAGTTATGATTTTGTACTTTGGATCTTATTTATCGATGTAGAACTTACTAGTTACTATACAAAAAGGTTTCCTCGCGCTTGCTTTACATAATTATGTGGATGAAAATATGTGAATTACCCTTTTATGTAGTAAATAAAACTTAAAACGTTCGCAATGCGCGCGTCGTGTCTTAGTGTGAGCTGACCCTTAAGTTCGCGTTTTTTGTTATATCAACCACTTATAATTTACATAACATTACGCCTGTATTCTCCAAAGGGTTAGACGGTGTTGTATGTATATTACCTACTTGTAAGGAAAGAAAATAATTAAAATATAATTATTTTGTTCCCGCACAACTGGACAGAAAAAACAATTTTAACAAAGGAATGCCAAATAAACAAACAGGATAAAAAACTTATATTAATACTACTTAGGTATACCTATAGGTACATTAGATTATCTCTCAGGCAGGCGTGTAAGAAGCCTAGTAGCCTAGTGAACTTTACGAAATACGCAGACGAAGTCGCGGGAGACAGCTAGTAATAAAACCATTAGTAAGTAAAGATATTTTAATCAATCCCTTTAATTGGACCATTTATACAACCTGTTGTTTTAAAACGAGCCAAACTAAAAAAAAAATTCCCAAAGAACATTAATATTACATCGACTGAAAATCGAAAATTGACTTTTTATACAAAGTGACAGGTCAAGTGACTCACATTTGTATGAGAAACTTCGTTTCAGATTTCAACCTATGTTCTTTGAGGAAAGTTGTTCAGTTTCATGGACCTTATTACCTCCTAAAATTTAGCTGGTCTTTAAAACAACAGGTTGTAAATATAACTATTGGTACAGATATTTTAATCCGTCCCTTTAATCAGCCCACTTATATTAATTATCGGTGATTTGACGTCACCAATTGGAGACTACAACAAACAATACCCTTTTGTTAAAAGCAATTTGTGTGCTTAAATAAGATAAGAGTTTATTTAATATAGATAACGGAAGAGGCAAAACTTTGTTGGTGTGTGTAAACAATTAGATATTTCAAAATTGTGTAATGTTTGTGTTGGTTACCACCGAAACCATTTCAAAGTTCAATTAATTTATATGAAGACTCCATAATATATTTAATTAATTTACTAAATTAATGTACAAATAAATCAGTAAACAGAAATGCGGTTTTCGTATGAATGTGGATGGCAATAAAGGTAGGGGTAGACCAAAGAAAAGATGGATGGATTGTATTAAAAACGACATGGATTGAAATCCCAGCAAGCTGACATGACGGCTAATAGAGATGAATGGAAGAAAAAAACCTATTGCGCCAACCCTAAATAAAATTAGGACAAGGGCAGGAAGATGATGAAATAGATAGATAGATAGATAGAATATGCTTTATTGCACACCAAAGAAACAACAAAAAAGTATTACATCAGCAAACACAAAATTGTTCAGTACCATGTTTTCTTGTTTGTGAATCGAATTTTTTTATTTAGTTAGAAGCTGCTAAGAAACTATTGAGGAGCTTTGGGTGACATGTAAATACTTCGAATTTTGATTTAGCTAGAAGTTTTAGCTAAGAAGCTACTGAGGAGCTTTAGCTGACATGTAAATACTTCGAATTTTGACCAATAGGTTACCTCTAACTACATTGCTATGAACCGACCACAAAAACCTAACCAAATCTGGGGATCGACCCAGGATTTAGCATTTAGCAGTCTGTGTACCAATCTCAAAAAAGTTTAACTTAGGTATAGTTAAATAACGGACTGATTTCGTGTTTAAATATAATTTTGCTAGACTAACGAAATTGTAAGTGAAAGTAAAAGTAGTGATTAAATAAAAAGTAATGTAGGTATATAGAAATACAAGACTGTATAAAAAATATGTACCTAGACTAAAACAAAAATACTGTTTGGAACAATTTTTGCTTGGCACCTGCAAGCAAAAATTGCACCAAGACAGCACCTGATTGGTTAAAAAAATTGGAAATAGCAATAAGTGATTCGGAGAACAGTTCATTTGATACTTATCAATTAATTATTACAAGTAAGTTATAATAATAAAAACGTTTGGTAAGAACAAGAAACATCCGATTTGGAGGCACGACCGTGACGATAGCAATGAATACGGTGGAAGCTGTGTTTTTTAATGAACAAACTGTAAATAATAATTATGTGGCCGGCTCGCTTACGGTCCGATTTGTCAGTGCAACAATTGATTTGAATTCTGTCTGCAAATTGAGGGCTAGCAGAAACTGATTCCCTTTAAGATCGGAAAAACATCGGTAAAGTTCGAAAGTTTGAATAAAGAAAAAAAACGATTACTATTTCTCGATTTCTTTTTCTGTGTTCGCATAGTATGCATAAATAAATAAAATACTAAATGCATAAATACTTTATAAAAAAGTTCATGAAGGTATTTGTTGTTACATCTAGGATTCTAGGCGATAATTATATCGATGCCTTGAAATGCCAACAGATCAATGCAATCTATGTAGTATCCAATTCCCGGGGCAATCGTATGTGACAAGAAGGAAGAAAAACAAAACAAAAAGCAACTGACAAAAAAGAAAAACACGAGAATTTTTTAAAGAACATAGATCGTAAAATATCTTTCTTGTAAACAAACTTTCAAAGAACACTCTCATCAGAAATTCCCATTCATGGTGTACGTCGTTAAGAAAATTCCCTGTGGTAAAATTAATTCGATGGCAACCATAAGATGTTCGACACGGGTGTCGAATTGGCGAACGACCTAATTAGGTTGTGACCCAATTACTATTTTAAAGGCTCTGTTACGATGTCGACAAATCGTTTGATTCCATAGATTAATGTGACGTGACATTATAGAAATCGATCTTGTACTGTGAACTGTGATTTGTAGCGTAGTCGTGTATAGCAAGTCTTGGCCGGCGCACTAGGGGAAACGTTGTACAGGCTTTCTTACGGTTGCAATAACATTAGGTAAACTGTATATTATGAAGCCTTATAACTTGTAATATATTGGAATATTTAAAGAATTTTCTCTACAATTACAAAATTGTTTTGAGAAGATATAATAAAAAAATAATATAATTTATTGTAGCTACTCAGAACTAGGAGCTATTAAGAACTCAATTCAAATTACTTATACAAAAAGAAGGAAGTTGTCAATGTGACATGTATATTTTTTTTTCTATACAATATGTAGTTTCAGTTTCCTTAATTAGCTGCAGGCTTAGTACGTTCCTTTGCACCAACGCGAACGTTGCAATGAGTTCGCAACTTCTCACACAAGGTATAATTGTATAATTTAATTAACTGAAAACCCAAAAAGGGGTCACTGAACTCGTCATTATAAACAACTTTTACTATGGGACCATGTTGACTTATCTCGACATAGTTTATGGAACAGCTGTGGCGTGGCGTGCCTATCATACCTACATTCAAGCCTAAAAGACCGGCTTGCATAAGTAAATAATCAATGCCACTTATAGGTAATATTGTTACTTCTACTTTTAAAAAGGTTTATTAGGCTTGCCATGTTTACATGCTAGGTAATAGGAAAAGCTGATTTTTTTCGCGATTTTAGGGTTGGTATTTTATAATAAAAACCCCTTTCCGGGTTTTAATTCAATGCCTTCCCTTCACCTTGTTTTATCTTTCTTTTTTCTTCTTTCTTGTAAGTATAAATTGTGTTCGTACTTCGTAATTTAAAAGTAAACTCCTATAAATTTTTAATCTTTAGAATAAATACAGGTAACACTTAAAATATTTCGCAGTTCAATAGAATTGCAATAATTTTCCGATAGTTAAAATGAATAAATCAATTTAAACGTCATGCTATTACCAAATTATACGCATTGGCAATACCTTTCACGTTCGAGGTTGAAACACACACACACACACCCTCGCACAAAAAACTCGATACTTTATAGTATTCCCGTTATGCGGAAACGGGAAAATCTTTGATTCCCATTGTGGCATCACGTAAAAGAGTTCGTATACTGTGGTGGCAGAAAACAATTACAAATATTGTCGAACCAACCTATAGTCAGACTTTAAAGTTTAACCTTTTTCTGAGTTCGATATAGCTTTATACACCAGAATATTTCTCAGGTATTTTTTTTTCACCGTTTTAATCCTTATGGATACTACGTTTCTACGCCTCGTCCTCGCGCTACATCTCATCTGTGTGGCTTGTGTTTTAGGGTTAGTTGTTCTCTCCTCTTTTTAGGATTGGGAGATTAAGCAAGTAATTAATTTCTATTGTATTTACCCACATGATTTTGAAAAATCAATGGTGCGTGATTAAAGTTTGAAACTGTGGCTTGGTGGTTCAACAGTCCTCTAGGCGATAAAGGGCTATTTTTTTTTGCCTTTGTAACTAAATTCACAGAATCCCTCGTTGTTAATACTCTTTTATATTACTCGGATTACATAAAGAATAACATTTTGGAAGATTATAATCGGCCTCGGTTTTGTGGACGAATAAAAGTCTTGATCTTAATATTTTTTCCGCCTATTACGCAAGAATGCGTTTTCCTCAAAAGTCTCTCTTTATAAGATAAATGAATACAAAAGTGCTAAAAGGACACAAACAAAACAAAATAGTAGTCTACAATTAAAAGCGCAAAATCGGAGATGTTCTACGACGCGTGATGATCCCAAAAATGACCATAAATGAATCTTGAATGTATCATCACGTTATTCCCACGAGTATAGGGTGAAAATAACCAATAATAAATAGGCTTTGATTTACGAACCCGAGATTTCAGCGATCATCATTTGTTTTATAAAAACGTTTTGAAGTTCTGATGATGTCTTATTTCCCCATCCTTGGGTTAAATCTGGTTACCCCACTACAAAGGCGTCGAACATACTCGGTTTAATGTACTTAATATAAATAAAATATTTAAGTCGGAATAGTACAGAAGTGTCTACATACAGGTACATGAATGTGTGTAATGTAAAGTATGTACAGTTCCGCATTTTTTAAGAATTGATTTAGTCATGGATATAAAATAAGTAACGCAAATACCGAACAAGTTATGATTTTAAATACGTGGAACGAGATAATTATTCGAACCTTATCTAAAACTTCAGTAATTTTGAATGAGTTTTAATTGATTGGAGTTATAATAAGTAGATTTAACGGCCTCTTGTCCACGGTGAGAATTTTATAATCTGTGTACGAAATCAACACAGGTTGAAATTAAAAATATGCGACAAATCGAAATAGGTGTTATAAATTCATTTTACAAATCAAAATAGTAAGGAAAAAAACGGCTGGCTTAGCTCAGTTGAAGTTGCCGTACAATAATGACGGACACACACAAAAGGCATGCGGACAGGCTCTCAGTCAGGCCTCTTTGCAGTCAGACCTCTGTCAATGTAGCTGTCTCTGGTCCCTACCAGATACCAGTTCGGTATTTTAGAAGAAATTTCATCGGGACTTCTACTAAGGGTAGTAGAAGTCCCGATGAAATTTCTTCTAAAATACCGAACCGAATGTGCTAAATCGACTATGTGTGTAGCTACCATGAGTAGCTAGTGCTACCCTCAGGCTTCTGCATCTGTTGAGAGTATGTAATGGAATCAAAATTTGTATACAGTGTGGCGAGTGTGGTTAAAATTAATATCAGTACTAGATCTATCACAAATGTTTAACTACCCACAACAGCTATGAAAATGGATGGCAGTGGCAGACGATCGTAAAACGTCAAAACGACAACTAATCAGGCGTTAGGATCTTGATCGTTTAGTGAACGATCGCATGAAACTTACGTTTGATGCCTGGGGAAAGATGGTGCGATAGAAGTTAGAGCCACAATTTATAGAGAACTAGCTGATGCCCATGGCTTCGCCTGCATGGATGTCGGATATGTCAAAATTTTGAACCTGTTCCGGCAACCCGGCTTTTTCCCGATACCTCCAATTTGTTGGAGGTACTTACATTGCCTAAAATATAATGATATTTTATCCAATGTATACAAATTATATACTAAAACCTTCCTCGAGAACCACTTCATTCATTGATGAATCAGCATGAAAATAGGTACAGTAGTTTTTGTGTTTATCGCGAGCAGACAAACAGACGCGGCGGAGGACTTTGTTTTATAATATGTAGTGATAGTCATTTTTATATTGATCAAGAAAAGAAAGTACGCAGTAGTCACAAAATAGAGGACATTAGACTGAGTTATTGATAAAATCTTTTTTCGGAACAACCGGTTGATAGACAAGAGCTAAGAAATTCTAGTTATTAGTGACACAGCTCCCGCGGTTTGTATGTGTGTTATTGTATCAGCCTGTAACTGTTCCACTGCAGGACAACGGGCTCTTCTCAAACAGAAGGATTCACCACTAGTACTGCGCGTTAGCGATATAAATTGTAATGTCCTGAAGAAGGTCTAGATTAAACTCTGCTAAATTTAATTGAAATCGGTTCTATAGTTATGGGGCAAGAAGTTACACAGAGAAACACACTTATGTATTGGCATGATATCACAGTATGCAACAAGACACCTAAAATACTGTACTTAAATGTATACATACATTTAGGTATACAATAATGTACAATGTTACATTTATTGAATTGTATCTAATTCTTGTTTGGTGGAATATTTACGCATTCAAATCAAAATAATCATGGATCCTTAAAAGCTTAGTTTTACCAATGTAAACCAATATAAAATCAAAAGCAAATTTACACAAGTTTCTATTAAAGTTGTCGATTTCTTTTATTCCCATGACAAATCTAGAACTTGTCTTAGTATCTTTTGTTTTGTTCAAAGAAAACTTAACTATTTAAAAGTTAAAGTAAAAAAGAAGTAATCAAATATTTTTTCAAACTTTGGACTAATTTAACAAACAATGAAACAAGACGCTTAGATACAGTATCATGCTCCCTTGTCATGATGCCCTTTCCGACGGTTTACTAACGGTTATAAACCCGTGCCTATGTCCACCAGTCGTCAGTTATGTAAGTGACACTATGGGGTTTGTTAACGACGCTGGCGCGTGAAAAGCTACCGGCACCGATCTCACAGTGACGTAAGATTGCATAAACCGGGAAGTAAACGGGAGTCTAAAAATATGCCAGTTGGCAAATTCATCTGGCATAATTTCATGGCTACATAAGTATGTAGCCTTAAAATCAGTCCCGCTTACAGGATTCTCATCGGAGTCCTAAAAAGAATAAACGACTGATTTTTTTTGGGGAGCTGACTAATCTTGATCAGACTTTTAGACAAAATTACTTGAAATCAAGAACAATGAATCATCGTCTTTTTGGTAAAAATATAGGATATAATATGTAAACTAAGGTTAAACCATGCTTACGTGTCTGACCGCTTGACACTGGCATTTATTTCCAAAAAGAAAAATACTGATTCTTTCTATTTTATGGCATCCTAAGCTGATCGTTTAGTTGCGTTAAACTGTAACGGTTAAAGCAACCCAAATTCCTATAGCAACGATAGGGTTCAGTAGAATTATAGGTGGTTTCTACGATAGCCAAGCTATAAATGAAATTAGCAGTTAAACGGATCATTGGTTTTGAATAGTTTTATATCTTCGGTATAAACATTAAAACCATTGCTACGTTTAATTTAATTTAAATTTAATTAAGTACTTTAAAGCTCAGGATAACGTTAATTTTCGATTTAATAGTACGTAGCTAATTGTTTTTAGACCTCGATTAGTGAAAGATGAATTTTATTTGACCCTTTCCTTTTCCGTGAGCAGACACAATAGATTAAACAATAGAATGTATCATGTATGTTTTCTTGGACAGGTAATCTGTTAGGACGACAATCCCAATAATTCTTTTTCGTTTCTTACAAGTAAAAAAAAATTGTTGGCGTAATTTAATAGCCCGTTGTACCAGTTGCTGCGTTATCGGAATCACAATAGATACGTAACAAAACAACTTATTTAGGAAAACTCGTAATAATAAAAAAACTAAATCATGATAATTTATTGTAAACAAAAGTATAATAGAACCACCTCTGCAAATATTCTCCACGGGCCGTGAGAGAGAGAGAGAGCACGTTGATTCAAACGTGCAGCAAGCACAGCTACAAACTATTGGACCCCTAGTACGAGTTAAATCATGTAGATACCGACAGTTTTAGTGAAACGTAATATTATACCTGTCTGTCTCTGTCCTTCTGGATGATTAATAACGAGACGATACATATTACTTCTTACTAAAATTCATCGGAATTTACAATGTACTAAACCACCTGTTTACCTACACGATCCTGACTATGAGTAATAATAAGCGACTGCGTATGTTTTTTATAAACTATATTTTCATAAATGGTTTGCCTATTGAATATGTATACGTACGTCGTATGTATTATACGTCCCTTCAAGAATGAACAAGGTTTTGTGACTTACTGTATAAATCTTGCAGGCTATGAAAAAGTTATACCTACTATACATACCTCTTGAAATAATGCGTAATAATAAATTGGATATTTACAGGGATGTTATTATGACGTAAATAGTATAAATTAATGTTTTTTTATTCGCCTCTCCCATCTCAGGTCTGCTGGCATAAATTAGCAGTACCATTGTACTTAATTTTCATGTACTTAACGATGTTTGTCATGTTTGTGAGTGTACATAAATAAATAAATGTTTAGGCTAGCCTGAATGTTATGCCTCTATGGCCTACGCCATTGGTATCACATTAAAAACCAACCATCATAAACATTTCATTAAAATATGGAAGTAATAGTAATACTCCAACCGTAAACACGATAAACATTCTTTGTTCCACAAACAAGATTTATCGCTAAATAAATCTCCATAGAAAACAGAAGTCGTGAAAAACATTTCTCCAGGCATAATCTAACCAATACCAACGGACTATTCGGAACTTTATCGTCAATAAAACCTACATCAATCTAAATTCGCTAAGGTTTTCATGTCAAGTATGTATTTATTGATAGATTTCTTTTCGCTTATCAATTTTAATATTCGTTGTCGCTTTAGATTTCTAAGTACTTATATCGGTTTACAATTTTTTTTTACGCAGTTTTAACTGATTTTTTTTACTGCTGAACAAAGTCCTCTGTAGTCCTTTTAAGGAAACATCCCTCGCGCCACATTTTTCTGGGCCGGCTATCATGCTACTGGTACGGTTTGATACTACTTATGGTACTGGAAAATTCAACTACTGCGAAAAAAGCAGTAGTGCCATCATGGACCTTATCAATGAAACTACTGCGAATGATCCTTATTTTTCTACGAAGGAAGTATTTTTTGTTTTTTTTTATTATTTGCTGTTGTAGTTAGGTATAATTTACAATTAATTGTACAAAGAATAATTTGAAATTGTTAAAATATTTGATGACGAAATCCACTTGTACTGTGATAATATTCTTAACGACCCATTTTTTGATACTTACCTTATAATTTTATTTTACAAAATTTTAAGTTATTCGAAGGTACCTTATTAAGGAAAGATAACCCAAAAGAGTAGACTGGCTAAGAAGTTACACAAATTGCTGTAAGTAAAGTTAAACATTTTATAACTTCCACTTAGACACGTCAAATATTGAGAATATTAAATTGGAAGATCTCGATTTCTCCTTGATGTCTCATTAACAGTTCTTAATGATGCACGATTTAAATCTAGACATAAATAAATATTCTCAAACATTATGTTTGTCAGGTACTTGTTGCATGTACTTATTATTAAATTGAATCTTTAGCTTTATAAAATCTTTCTCCTTCACTTCTTTTCTGTTACTAATATTATTCTTTGTTTTTTTCTTTTGGTCAAAGTTTCGATAGTCATCGGGTAACTTGTTGCTAAGGACTTAATAGTATATTTTTTGTCAATATTGTCTAATGTCTAATAAATTATATTCAATGAGGAAGTGACGTTGCGCTGTACTTTAATAATACCGGATATGCAAAAGTTTATTTGATAGACAGATTTGTTTTATATTGAACTTAAAATATCGCACTGCAGCCTTGGATCCTTGACGCTCGTTATTTTATCTTAACACAAATTCTGACTCTCAATTACAACCACAGATTGGTATTTAGAACACAAGAAGGTTTTTAGTTCTACATTAAGTAGGCAAATTCTTACACGTATACATGTAAGAACTGATATTTTATCGTATCTATCTTAGTTATGTGACCTTAAGCAAAGTAAAGGGCTCGATGAAAACATACAATCATACTCATTTGATTTCATTTGTTAGATCCAAAGTTAGTATTACTTTTGGGTGTTCTCATATCTACAATAGTGAGAATCTTCCAAGTATTTACGCATACATGATTAGTTTTTCTGGCTGAATAGAAGCAATTTAAAAGTTTACGACTAGGGTCTCTCCTATAAAAAAACTGGTACAACTTCCAGTTTATAGCGGCCTTGGGTGTAATCTTGTCCTCTTGTTACAAGTTCCGTGAATGTTAAGAGTATATTATTACGATATGGACGAACAAAAGGTCTTTACCTACATATGAAATTGTTTTAATAATTGACAACATTTCATATTTTTAAGATGCATGTACGTTACATAAATTTTAAATAAAGACACCAGTATTTTACAGTTTGTCAAAAATATGTATTTTTCATTCGTAATTTCAACTTTGAAATTAGATTTTTTTTAAAAAGACGTTAGCGCCAAATGACGTCATATGTACGGTGGAATGGCGACTTAATCTTTCTTTTCTAGTTTCCTAAGACCCGGCAAAAAAAATATTTTTATTGTACCTACTTATTGCAAACTGAAGGTACTTTTGCTTTTAAAATCATCATTCATATTACCAATTCAAATAAATTTTAAGTTTCTAATTTTGAATTTTTGAGGTACCATAATAGGATTTTTTTGCACTTAATTTACAGGAAATATCTTACAAAATTATTTATATTATAATTTAAACATTATTTATCGTTGGCCTTGATTGAACCGCCTTTCGAAATGTTTGGATCTTGGTTGCCAGGGTAACAGCAATTTTTGGAACCTAAACTCTTATCTTGTTCGACCTTGGTCAAGTCTGGATCTGTCGTCCATATTACGTATAATAACAACATACACTACTACTAAAATCATAACCTTACGTTTGTGAACGGAAAAATATGCACAAATTCGTAGCAATCATTGTTTACTACTTTCAAGTACCTACTTTATTACCTAAGATCTAACAAGAATAATTAAGTAACTAAATAAAAATAACGGAAAATTTACCTACTGTTTGAAAATTTTACAAAGACAATTTAGATGAAACACGCTACGTAATCCTAAGATAAAAGTAAATATTCAGAATTTTAATTTCGCAGCCCATTGCACGGGAATGAAAATGCAGCATATCGTGCCTAAATAACAGAAGAAGTTTCCTTTTTCATGAAGAATATAAAGTTAATAAAAGGCCTAATATAAAGGGTTGCCCCCTGGGATTGGCGACGTCACGTTCTCCATTACGATCTAATGGAAAATTAATAGTGCCAATTAAGGCGTGTATATGATCATTCTTTGCAGGGAACATTTTTAATAGCAAACCCGACGACTAATATGTGCCTGAACATGTCTTCAACATCAGCAAAATATTTACAATCTTTCCTGTATTTGTATTGTGTTCATATTCGCATGACCTGAGATTTATGTGAAAATCTATTGTTACAGTAATTTAAATGCGGATTCTTATTTAGTTTTGACGATTCCGTGACCACAACGATTACTTACTTAGTTCTTAGAACAAGGTTGACAGTTTTTTTTAAAATTAGGACTCTTTTTTTCTTTTGCAAACTAATGAAAAACAATTTTAACTATTCAAAAGAATACTAAAATATTTTAATAAGATTACGGAGGACAATATTTAGCTAATGATATGGCATTTAGCTAAGACTGCTCTCAGAATTTTTGCCTAAGCTATGTTAAGCTTCATTTTGCGCTAAAAATTCAAGTTTTTATCTAGAACTAAGATCCAGTTTTATCTTGAAAAATGTCTAGATTTAGACAGATTTTCTTTAAGAATTTATTATGGGAACAGACAACATAATATCATACAGCTTATTAAAAAAACCTACTTCTACCCGCGACTAAATCTATTTCGGGATAAAAAGTATCCTCTGTCCTTTTTCGGGTCATGGTTAAGCTCTGTACCTAATTTAGTTAAAATTTGTTCAGTAATTTTTTGCTTTATTAAGTAATCAACATCTGTCCGTCTTCATGGACTTTTGTGTTTATATTATGCCTAATAGGAAGTATGATGAGACATAATATTAGCTTTAAGACGATAAACGGTGCTTTGTACTTGTTTATCTATATATATTTTTTTATGTTTATTAAAAAAAGGACAGAAATATCACGTTTAGTCACTGGTCAGACCGGATAAAATATAATTGTATTTGTTATCATTATACATCTTGAATTTTTCCCTCCAAAACAATGTCAGCTTTTAGATAACTAATGAAGTATAAAACTTTACTCTACGATGAATCACGGCTGGTAATGTAAGTGCCTAATAATCTTATCTAACTTACAACATGTACATTTTAGTTACTAATATGGGTACATAGAAAAACCGGCTAAGTGCGAGTTGAATAACGCACCATCACCTTAATATATTTCGTTATTTATTTTTCATGAAAACGACACTGTTTCACGTATTCTGCATATTATATGTGTGTTTTGTCTGGCTACCTTTTGTGATTAAAAGATACAGCACCGTGACAGACAGACTGACGGGCAGATAGAAGGACAGTGTAAGCTTAGTGGTAAAATTTCTATTAGATTGTTGGGTACGGAATCCTAAAAACTAAGGTCATTTGGGAACCCGTATTTGAAATAAATAAATATTAATGAGATCCAAACACGTGCAGCCTAATAATATTAAACAAGTTCAATAGATAAGTAGTATTTTTTGCTTGCCAATACAACTTGAATTTTGTTTTGCAGACAAGTCTGGTTGGTAGGTTATGTAATGTCTACAGATGATCTGAGTTGTACGCTCGAGCACGTTCGTGTATTGTTAGGCAGTTACATCAAAGATAGTGTTTTTTTATTTTATTACTTTGTAGGAGACAGGTAGAGTCTAGTAAAGGCAACCACTGAGAACTGTGATGAGTCATCTCTGATGTCTTGATATCGATAAGGTAAAGAGATATTGAGAATTGAGATATACAAGAAAGATATTGCTCTTTGAATATTGTTTTCTTGCATAACTAAACAAAAATTGGCAGACAAATAAATAATCTATCGTAGGAAATATCCGGTTTAAATAAAAATTATTTCAAAAGATCTGTCAATATAATATTTCGTAAAATACATTCGAGAAACTACCTGCCCTATAAGTCTGAAAAAATAAATATTTTAATTAAATCCGTTAACTTAAAAAAAACTCAGTAGGAAATATCCACCAAATTATAAATGCTAAATAATATTGGCCTTTATATTTTGTAATTACATATTTTTGTACTTAACGTTGAAACACGTTGGACGTTAACGGTACCTAATCATAGTGTACTTGGTGTTTTTGTGCACACAATTATGAACAAACAACGTAATATATTTGGTTGATGGATACTGTTAACTGTTACAGCACTAATATAATCAGTGTGTAACTAGTTTTAATATACTGTATATTTCCGTAATTGCTTTCTTTTTGAATCTTGGTATTTTGTGGTCTATCCAACTTTTTTGGGTTATATCTTTAGGATTAAGATATATGCAAACACCTGGTCATACAGAATTACAGGATATACAGGTTTACTTTATGATGGAGTGCGTAAAATATATTGACTTTTATCATAGGTTTAGTAGGTCAGTAAATGCCATGAAAACCGTGATCTTTGTTTGTATCATTGATATTGGTGATCCACCTAGTGGCAGAGATGAACAAAGATTAAGATGATTAAACTGAACACCGGAATCATTGGAATCGGCTTACCTTAAAGATATAAATATAACACGAGATGACGAGATGATATACATAAAAAGTAAAAAAAAATGTATGAGCTCAGCAGTATGATTCAGAAAAGATACATAAAATAAAATCTATCTATAACTCAGACAATATTGCAAAGATTTTTAAACCTAACCTCGAAGTCAAGCACCCAAGACGCTCCAAGCGATTTTTTATTTAATATTATGCCATTAAAAAAAGGCTAGACACAAAAAACTCGATCCCAATATTTTACACCACATCGCACAATTTCTATAGCCCAATTCAGAATATTGTTTGTGGAAATAAAAATAAAGGGCAATGGAATGCAAAATAATATTGTTCCACCGTCTACGCTTGAATGTTTTGTCTTTGATATGCAGACAGACGTTACAATAAATGCATTGAATTACATCAATGTATACATATAGTTGCGACTGCGTCAGCAGGGCGGAGGCAAATTGTGAGTGATTATATCATTGGTGACAATTTAATCGGAATTAAATTCTTAGGAGATGGATTCTAGGCTAAGTTTTCTATAATGTACCTATGATAAACAAACAATTGATAACTACATGAGTTGACGAGATAGTGGATTTCCAATACATTCAAGTTGTTTGATCGGGATTGATTAACAAGACAATAGAAATTTATTTTGATGTCAGCTCAATTATTTAGATTACTAATCACTCTATCAACGATATTGTGTACTGTGTGTATGTCTAGGATCTCTGCATTCTGATTCCGTGCCTTTTCTGGATTAAATACTTTTTGACCTGTGTTAGCATAACAAACTTTTTGTTGATAACCCATATGGAGGCAAAGGACCTCTAAATTAGTTCTGATGCTAATCTCAGGAGGCGGCTTCGAGGGTTAATTTTTTTCATACTGACTGATAAACAGAGAGTGTTTTATTTATACGCGATTCGTATCGAGAATTCAATTTAACATAACATCAAACAGACCACTTTACATTATGTAAGTATGGTCGGAAAACTTTTCATGTGATATATATATTCCACAACGAATAGCGCCCAAAATAATATAAACCTTATACCATTGTAATAAAAACCACCAAATTTGAACTAAGTAAGGCAGTATTTACTTTGTAAAATAGAAAATGACCATGTCATTGTAATGAGGTTGATTGGTATACTTACAACGGTATGCTACTTCCTGCCATTGCATGTCGAGGTCGGAACAGAAAGATACTTGATGTAAATATTATTATTATGTAATTGTTATTGCCTGGCCGTATATTCTCATTCTCCATCAGATTGTGAGTATTAAGGCCCAAAAGACTTGTTTTGATACTACTTATTACTATTTCTAATCGTGGGTATGGTTGATCGCCCGTAGGCTTTTGACATGGCTTTACATACCATCGATAAACATCGGTCAGTAAGCTGGTTTCCTCTCGATGTTTTCTAATACCGTTGGTAATTTATTTATTTTGATCTAATACGCACATAATTTCGAAAACTCAGTGGAGCATGCCTGGGTGAAAATCTGCTATCTTCAACGGTCGAACTAGTAAAATAACACTAGCGGTAATTATTATCTTTTGTTAGAATACGGCCATGTTTAAAGATCTCAGTAATATTGTTGACAAATACAAAGGAAATGATGCAGATGCTAAATTTCACAAGTCTAAAGCCACTTAACAATTACTTATAGAAACCATTTACATAACCTCATCTCATGTCAAAGTAATCTTCGTTTTAGATACTCATGACTTGCCAATGTAATATCATTCTAAATACTTTTGAATGATGTCATCAAGTATCGATCCTGTGCCGTTGACCCCAAGGACAAGGCCAATCTAAAGAAGCCTTTAGATGATCTGAAATTAAGTCGTGAATGTCGTGATCTAGGTGCTAACTGATGTCTGTGCTCGGCTCGTAACCTCGCCGCTTGGACGGATTGTTTCAATTACTCGTTAGAGATTTTTTTCTTTTTTATCCGACTGTGCGAAGCTACAAGAATGGTATTGAGTTGAACGATCTATATACCTACGAATGTTGTATGAAATTTGTATGTGATTAACTAAAAATGAAAATTATTCGATCGATATTGATAAAGCATCTATTTGCTTTATCAGATGCTGTATTAGAATTATAGGGGTGCGTTACATTGGGTCGTAATACAGAATCTAACTTAGGACTCAAATATTACTTAAAACTAGTTTTGGTTCAACTAACTAACTAACTAACTAATTGTTAAAATATTACTGTAGTCCTGAGCTAGGTTTTGTAATACGATCCATTAAAGTGCCAGGTGGGTTTTATATTTACGAATAGTTATAAATTAGGGGTTTAGCAGACGAAGGACAATTTTGACCACGGGCAGAAATGACCGCTCCACTCCTGACTCTCCATTATTCTCTGTCACAATGACCGCGAATAGTTTCAACGAGACCGCAGCAGCCAATAAAGCGGAGCGGTCGTTTCTGTCCGCGAAAAATTCTCCTACATCTGCTCAGCCTGTTAGTGATCCTGGAAGATCTGAGAGAGTAGATAGATTATAGCCTACAGGTAATTAGATTCATAAGATAATTGATTAAATAGAAGAACAGGAAATACGGGTAACACCGTCTATATTAAACATAGAAAAAGAATGTGAACTTGATAAAAAGGCTTCAACAATAAGTGCTTTATACAGCCTGCTTAATTATTCCGTTCATGTTTAATTAAAATTGTCACGGTCATGGTCGGTAATTGAATAAAAGCACTGTGATTAAGTCGGCGAAGAAACGGTAGGACTGTTACTGTTCATTTCCGTATGAAGGATTCAGAGATGTGACCAATTTCTATGGTAAATTCCGCCACGTTAACCCATGACGAAATAGCTTCGTGTTAATTTTTGAGTTATGTAGGTTGAAATTCAAAACATGCGACGATAATCAGCAAGAACTTAGGACCTACATAATTGTTTAAAAGCAACATTCTGACTTATTCTGATTTTAAAAATGCTATGTCCAAAACGTCACAAATACCCTATGTGTGAAAGTGAAGGACCTATTTTCCAATATCGCCCAAATATTATCTTACTTTTTTTGTTTTATTGATATACCGATAATTATATTTTTCTACCTGAAGGCAATAACTTATTGAATCATAATAATATATTAACTCAATATTTGTTTCCCCGTTTAGATTTGCAAAAATATGTAACAGTTGCTGAATCTTCCATTTGTGTTTGTTGGTTCAGCCTGTATTTATTATCACCGCGTCGAAATGATATTGACAACATAAATTAAATTTAAGTTTTAATAATTCAGCGTTAGTTTGTACAATTTCTACAGTTTTAGTATTTATTTAAAATGCACATGATGATATAATTATGTGCTGTTCTCATTTTTGAAATTGATTAGCAGAAACCGTAATGCATGCAAATTAAAACGGCTGAAATATGCACCAAAACCGTCAAAATATGCAACATCCAATTTATATTAATTCTACAGAATAATCTTTTTATTTGCATATGCATGCAAATGCAAATAATCCGGTTACTACTGATTAGAATCCACACTCCCGCGAAATACAAATGAACAATTACCTAATATCTATAAAACTAAAATTGGTACTATGCATTTTACTTTCTGTGGTTCTGGCATCACGGAAACTGTTATTGGTTAGACCATGTTCAATATGAAATATTGAATCTCACATTACAGTATTCTCCAATGACAGCGTTGGTCACTTTTAAATCAGGTTATAAGGAAGTGGTTATGAAAAGTATATTATATGCTTTATGTATTCGGTTTGGTTTCATATTATTCAAACTGAATCTAATTAAAACGAGCATTAAATGTGTTAATCAGTTTGTTATAAAAAGGATAAAATTAAGGGAAGTGACTATATAAGCAATCGATTTTAATCAAATCGTGCAGACAATTCGTTTAAAATGCCAACGAGCAAAAACGCATTTTTAAAAAAAAAAAAGGAAAAATAAAATGTTTTTTTAGTCAGGGGTTACCCCAATCGATACCATGTATCTAATCACAGATCAAATAACACAACATAAAAATCATACGTCAATGGCGCGTGAAAAAGTTGTCGTGGGCCCTATTGTACTTACTATTGCATTCGATTTTCACAATATATTGTGTTTAACATTTTTTGGAACATTCCAGATCGAGATTGTTACTGGACTGACAATTTATTACTTTATCACATACAATGACATACTCGTACTGTACTTATGCTTCATTATTTTTAATTTATGGTGCTAATTTTGTAAAGTTCACATTTTAGAATTTTTGTCGCTGACATTATGGAACATCATCATTATTATCTGTCCGACTATTTTTGTAGATTTGTTGCCATTTAATTGCCTGTAATCTATTTTATATTTATGTAAAAATATATATTTTTCATTTTGTTATAAGTATTATATTATCGGCCACCTTGAATTTCGTCCACCAGCAAGCGTAACATTTTATGAATATCTAATGTCTAGCTTGAAATTGGTCTCAAATAGTTTGTGTTTTATTTATATATCTTTTTTTTTTCATTTCGAGAGAAAGAAAGCCTACAGAGAGCATTGAGGTCACATTGATTTTCCTAAGCTCAAACTTTCAATATTCCTAACGTTATATCATTTCTCTCGAGCGGAGCACGTCTCTTTGGACCTCAATATTGTATGCTGAGCATTCATAGCGTGTGCAAACACAATATTCTCGACCAACCGTTGGATGATCTTTATTGCCAAGTGTAAGTGGCGCTTACAAGATTACAGAGAAAAATAAGATTGTTTAGAATTTTCTAAGACATACATTACAAAGAAAGAATGTTTATCAGACATCTGATTTGACAGTTTACGGGTGAACATAAAAAGCAATGTGCTTTGTACAAAAATAATGAACGGGTAAATCTGGAATTTTTTAGGCGTTCTACGACTGGCAAAATGTTCTTGATCGCCAAATCCGCCAGAAAGAGGATGGAACGTGCATGAGTGGTTTGTGGAATACGTGGAACTTTTTATATAATTTGGGATATTGGGAACCTGATTTTCATATCAACTTGTGATAACCTAGTGTACCTTATAAATGCATGTGTTGTTGTTTACATAGCATGTGTTTTTAGAACAAAGAAAATGTTAAAGTTTAATTCCATTTCGTAATATTGATTACTAGACTGGAACTATAATGAAGGTTGTGTGTGTTTAAATTTTATAAAGAACTTATTTTATAAAATGTTTTATATTGAATTATTTGCTGCTTGGCTGTTTATTTGTGGCTTCTTTTCGACTACTCTTTTTAAGTAGTTCATTGATGAAATATCAATGAAGTTAGATTATCAAAACAATGATTTACTTACATCAAAACAATAATTTAAATGAAGAATATACTATTCCAAAACTAGTTTTTGTACGACATGCGACATAGAGATTCAAAATAGAATTTAGCTAGCTAAATAATAACGCACTAATGCGTTAAAGGCACTAAGCGATGCTCGCAAATTGTATGGACACATAATGAGCAGCGTGTGTGGAACTTCTGAAAATGCTTATACGCGTCGGCGGCAGTGAATACGGAGTATGTAACTGTAGACATACAAAGCCATGATTCACTTCGCATAGGCTAAAAGCCAGGTGTTCTGGTGCGACTTGGGAAAGGTCTATGTCTAGCAGCAGTCTGTGTGTTGAGTTCATTGTTTTCTTTTTGTTTCTACTCCTCCTGACCGAATTTCGGTCACAGCGGCCAATCTCAACGGAGATTAGCCAATTACGCAGGAGATATTATAGTGCACAAGTGTGTGCGCAAACACAGGTGCACTCTCTATTCCCTCACTCTCATGGTCCGATGGGACGGCCTTCCGACACGATCGGAGAGAGATCAGGCGCAGGGCCAACGGCTTTACGTGCTTTCCGAGGCACGGAGTTAGTGATAATTAATTTATAAAACGCACGTAACTTACGAAAAGTCAGAGGTGCGCGCCTTGGGTTCGAACCCGATACCTCTGACTTGCCAGTCAACGGTCACAACCACTAGGCTATCACGACTCTAAATGATGATTTAGATTTGTTTCTACTACTAAGGTGGCAAACATGTATACGGCCCACCTGATGGTAAGCGGTTACCGTACGTAACCTACAGATGCATGCTACACCAGAGATAATTTGCGAGTTATCGACTCTGTGCGTAATTATGGAAGGAGAGGGGAGATTAAGGAAGGAGGGACCTCCGGTCCTCTTCACTGATCGAACGACAAAAACAGTGTTAACAAAAAGCATTTTAAAATTAAAGAACTTAGAATTCAGTCCGCATCCCAACTTAAACTTACTTTACTTTGAAGAACTAAATAAAGAAAAAAACAATTGATAACTGAATGAAGAGCCTCTTTGTTTTTTTTTCTTTGCAGCGCTTCTTCTTAACAGAATTTAGCTCGGTTAGTGGAATAATAATATAAAAATAATAAGGCATTCGGACAACTGGTATCGAAGATTTTTTTAACTGGAAAATGATATCGGATAATATTTATTTTGTATTAAGCCTAAGTTCAAGATTATTGTCTTTGATAAATTATGAACCTCTTTGAATATAATTATAGCTTTTAAAATCTGAACAGATACTTTTGCTTCTTCTTCTTTTTTTATACATCTTTATGCAATCTGTAGCTTTGCAATTTGTAGTTCCAAGAACTAGTGTTTGTGCGAGAGATGTTGCTATTATGCAAGCAGCCTTATAATCTTATAAGTCTAGTCCTAATATGCTGTTAGACCGCCAACTCTTCAGAGAATTCGAATAGCCGGTTTACATATTCATGTACCTACAAATTATAATCTACACTAGTAATAAAATGAGGTAGTGTGGTGAATGCAGATTCTGCAATGCGGGGGGATAACTTCTGCATGAATCTACTTAACCAATCCCGAAAAAATAATCTACCTCTAATTAAATTTCACGGGTTTATCGATAAAACCGAAATCCAGTCTTAAGAATCAAAAGATGAAGATTAACATTATTTTTATTCTAATTTAAATAATTATTTAATTATGTATCTGAATCAAATATTGACATTACGAATTTTGACAGCTGTCAAATCTGTTTAATTAGGTTGCGGGGACTTTTAAACGGGAAATAATTTAATTTAATGAGATTATACCTACGTAGGTACCTATATCTAAGTATTTATGAGGGATCGGATGAGAACGATTTTAATAGGTATACTTAACAAGATAATTGCATTGGTTTCCAAGATTGTATTCGCAACTACGTTTTAAATTCGAACGGAATTCCTTAGCGTAAAATGATGACATAAATTAAATTAATTATGTAGATAAATCATTAACAGACATTAATTAACCAGATGGAATATTAGATTCGTTCATTTGTTTATTCAACTATCAAATGTCACATCGTGTCGTCTTTGTAGAATGTTTTGAAAATATAGAATCAGATTTGGAATAAAAACGTTTTTCTGTTCTAAATAATGCCGCATAATCCAACTTGACTTTGTTAACTAAGGTAAATTAAATAATTAATAAGTACAAATATCATAAAGCTGAACAGTTTGTATGTTTGATTACACTAATCTAAGGAATTTTGTGTATGTTTTTTACATTGCACATGTATTCTTATTAAATAATTTCATTTAATCTAAGGAACTTATTCTACAAAACCGATTTCAAAACACCAAAAAGGGTTGGAAAAACACAAAAACATTCGTTTTGGAGTCGACGCCATATTGCCAAACCAAACGGTTTCCCGATTTCATTAAACCATCCAATCCTTGGCTAAGCCTTGGCAGAGGACGGAAGTGTGACCGGTATCGTCCAAACCAGTCCTCCAGTTTCACCGAACTTCAAGCCGGAACACGACAAAATTGCTTAGTTGCAAGGCTTTCAGGTAACCACTCTACCTCTCACCAGAAGCAGGTTATTAATTGCTGCTAATTAGGGACCTTTGTCTCATCATTCGAATTTAAGTCACACAGATTGAGAGGCATTGATGCTATCCTTACCTACACATCAGAGGTCTCTCAGGTCCGAAACCAAGGCGCGCACTTTGACTTTTCGTAAGCTATGTGTTTATTATAAATTAATGAACACGAACTTCGTGCCTCGGAAAACACGTAAAGCCGTTGGCCCAGCGTCTGATCAGTCTTCGGTCGTGTCGGATTGCCATCCCATGCTTTTGCGCCAACTTTTGCACTATAATATCTCCTGCATAGTTGACGAATGTCCAAGAAATTCGGTAAGCAGGACATTATGAGTGTCGACTTCTTCTGTCTACAAAACGACTTTTTTTATTGAGTTTTATAACTTGAAGGAGATCCGGGATAGGTATGTGGCCTAGCCACCCATTGCTGGTATTTAAAAAAAGGCCTCCAAGGTCAACTTGCTAAAGTTTGACCTTTTCTTTCTCTGTAGTTTTGTGAGAAGAGGCCTTGAACTAACAGTGGGTTACTTGATATGATATTGCTTATGGTTATTCCACTCGATACACAAAGTCATAGGTCATCTGTCTCGATGTAATAACACCTAGGTATGTCTGTTTAAGTGTTTACCAAGTTATTTTGCGAGACACATGTGTTTAGAGGTATTATAAAAACCCATCAATGCTGTTTGAAAATGTCGGCAATAAATGTGTATTAATTAACACTTTTTATAGGCATGTATTGGTACATTATGAAGAGATAGGTGGGTACCTATTCGTGTCGTGAACTCGTGACTAACAAACTGATTCATCAAGGTAGACACTAACTAAATCGCTGGACATATACCTACTGCTTGATATTTTGAATGTGCCTTTTAAAACATAGGGATCCACTAAAAAGGATTTTTGGTTACCTACTCCAACCCTAAAAGGATAAAACTGGGAATGAATTATATGAAATCCGCCTTTGTTGTAGAAACTTGGTATAGGTAGGTATTAAGTTTTTTGGTTAAACCATAAGAAAGATCGTAGTAGAAGTATCTGAGCTTTATAAATGGTATCACTAAAATCGGCTGACAAATCAGTGAGCCTGTCTAGGGACCTAGACCAATAAACATTAAAAAGCATCGAATTGGTAACTTCTCCCATTTTGGTTGCTGGTCAAAATTAGTCAAGAATATTTCTGTAACAACTAACCTAACTTTCTTTTAAGATCAAGTTGTTTTTTTTACATTTTGCTTTTTATTGATAATTTATTATTTATGTCAAAATCATAAAGTGGTGGTGTAAAGTAAAGAGTTAACAAAAGTGCCCAACAATAATTAATATATTGTACCTGCCTAATTTATACTTAAGTTAGCCCATATGTTAGGCCGGTTATACAAAAGTTAATAATATGGAACTATCGGTCATCCAAATCAGCTAACGTACCGGAACATTTTTTCACGGCATGTTAAATGCAAGCAATATGCTGGACAAAATTTTTCTTCCATCCAATTTCTAACAAACCAAAATAGACCTTAATTAAATGAAATAAGGCATTACAGAATTTTCACTCCACGTTACTTGCTCACGCAGAAATGCGACATCCGTTGGTAGTTCAAACAATTGCATGTTTTCGCAACAAACATCATAAACTAACCTTTGTGTGCTGTTATAGAACATCGCTGCTTGCCTTTTCAAGTCGTCCGTTACAGAATTGTCTTCCATTTTCACTCACTGAAAACACTGGTTTTTTGGAGAGAGATCACTTTTACACATCAGCTTGGTACGGAGAATTAGGTTTTAGTAATTGGGTGTAAGGTCCAAATTTGTTTGGAAGTTCAAAGGTTGGAATGTTGGAGGCCGGCAAGTCAGCGTTCGACGCCCGCGCCTCTCACTGCGAACTGACACGACAATCGAGTTATATCGCCCACTCACGCGGTGTGCACCCCCCACTTGTTTGATATCCACTGTTGCGGACGGTACGACGCGGTTTCACGATTTTGTTTTGATGACGGGACAAGTTGATTAGTAGAATGTTTTCACTTGAGCGAGCTATTAAGTGCCTACTGCCTAGGTAGGTATTAGGGTGGGATTTTACGACTCATACATCATCACACTTCTCGCTAGTTTTCCCTGAAGGGTCAGTGGTTTTCACACCTAGGTACATTTGGCTAATTACATATTATATAACAAAAGGCCCATGTAACTATGTAGGTCAGTTATGATTTCTTGCCAATCCCATCCATCCCGACCCGGGATAATATGGTCAATGGTGAACCATACCTGCTTTTAAGCTGCCTATTCCCAAATTATAGTGTACTATAATACTAATACTAAACAAATTAATAATGTTTCATTAAAATTTGCTACACAATGGACACAAACATTAATCAGAAAACCAAGTAGGTAGTAATTTTGTTAGATATTATTAACCTTAAGTTACATTTGTGCACACACTTACTCCGTGCCTCGGAAAGCACGTAAAGCCGTTGGCCTTGCGCTTTATCTCTCTCCGGTCGTGTCGGATTGCCGTCCCATCGGATTATAAGAGTGAGGGAATAGAGAGTGCACCTGTTTGTGCACACACTTGTGCACTATAATATCTCCCATGTAGTTGACTGAAATTCAGTCAGGAGGACATTGTGGTTAAAGAACTTTATTTTCTCAAAAAAAATTTTAACATTAAGTATTATTAAGTTACATTTAAAACAATATTTTGGAAACACTTCACCTTAATCTTAGAAGTAGTTTTAGTTAGTAGCTAAAGTTGACTGTCGCGTTACAAGTCAGAGGGTCACAGTCTAATGATTTTGTCAGTACTAGCTTCTGCGAGCAACTTTGCCCGGGTGGTATGTTGGTAAATTGTAGCTTATGTGTTATTCTGATTTGAAATAATAGGTACTGTAAAAATTTAATAAAATTCATTCAGTAGCTTTTGTATAAATAATTAAACAAACATCCATAGGTACATCCAGATCTCCTTACTAACTTTTACATTTATAATAAACTAACTTCTGTCCGTGGCTTCGCTCACATTTATTTAGAATTTTCGTTGTTTTTTTTCTCTTGGGAACAGTACTTTTTATACCTGACAACGTATATGCAAAATTGCAGGACAGTTCAGTAGTTTAGGCATGAAAAGTTCGGAATGGTAAAATAATGCAAGTATAATTAAAATCATATTCTATAAATTGTATTAAGGAGTTTATAGCATAGAGACATATTAACAGGCTGCTAAAATTAATATAATCAGGGCGGAATGGCCAATGCAGGTAAATATATTTTATGATAATTATTATTTCAAATTTAATGGACCTATTCAGCACAGCTGTAGGGCAACATTTGCTGATTTTATTTTTATAGCTTAACCTACCTACATAGTTTCTTTTTATTAAATCATGTGTGTCTGTGTACTTAGTAAATAAATGTTTTTTTCTTTTAAAATTCTACATGGAATAAGTTTTTTTTTACTATATAAGATGCATACTTAATTGATCACGAACGTTGCGATTGAAACCGTGTTCTAAGGTGGAACTCACCTTACTATTTAATCCTAAAACGACAGCAATCTCGGTTTAAATATTCAGGAATTCAATTTCGAATACATAATAGTTATAATGTCAACCTAATAGCGACGTACGTAAATAAACGTGTATATCCAGTTTCTCACCAGTATGTTTAGAAAATTTAAAGAAATAGGTAATTTACTCACTCTTTCCCGCTCCATAATGGGGTGTAAACGTAATCGTATTCTTGTTTACTGGCCATATTTCCGGCAAGCCTCTATCACTTTAATATTTATTGATAACTATAATACACTAATTATCATATTTGCATAAAAAATTACAATTATTTAAACAACAACAAACAGCCATTTGACATGTTAGAAGAAGTTAATCGACGACATTTTGACATTGACGTATTGAGATTGACGTACGTGTTGTGTTGCCACACTCCAAATTTCAATACACTTTTTTTAAATAAATGATAGGCTCGCGTTTGATTGATAAAATGCTATATCACCTGATGATAAAAGCGATTGATGATTGATGTACTATTATTTATACTTTTCAGTTAATTGTGTCGATCGTGGCCTCTAATTTATTATTGGTTTTTATAAAACTACGAAACTATCCAATACAACTCTTTAAAAACGCCTATAGAAAACATTCCCTCTACAATTCCATACTTTGCTCGCATAATTTTTATAGGCACTTAATACTTCCTCGATATACTTCCTTTGTATATGATTGCTAATGGCAAAATGGCGAGAAGTCAGAGGTGCCTTAAGTTTGAAATAGAGACCTCTGACTCGCCAGCAGTTTAGTAACTAGCCTTGCGCGTGGTGCAGCGTATAACACAAAACTTGGTCCTGATCTGGTCATTTCTGCGCCCCTCCAGGCTCTGCGTCTTAGATTATAAGAAAGTAAAAAGTGAAGTTCCCAGTCATCGGACCACTACATTTTCTTTACCTAACCCTACTTTTTAACGGGGGATGAGTTTGACGTGTCTGTCTGTGTAGGTATCTGTGTGTCTGTCTATGGCATCTAAGCTCCTAAACGAATAAACAGATTTTGATTTAGTTTTTTTTTTTACTTGATCGAATGTCCTTATCTAAAAAAATTGAAGGATTTTTTGAGTCGAGGTTTTAAAAATATTTATATTTACTAATTTATTATCGTTGTCATCGTCAATAAACTGGTTTAAAATAAGCTTACAAAAAATGTGTGACCTCGTAATCTTATTGATAACCCTACAAACAGTTGTCGGGGTAGAAAGTATCTTGGCGGAAAAAATGGCAGAATCAACAATATGTCCCTTACGTGCCACGTCCTCAAAGCATTTCGTATATGGGTGACCTAATTTTTTCACAAGTTATTACCCAACTTATTATGGGGAGTCATGGCGTTGCATTCTACAGGGATTTGGTTAAGCCGAATGGGTATGGGTCGGCACATTTTGGGTAAGGGAATCAATTCACTTGTTTGAAGAATAACTATTCATGTCCGTACATCGCAATTTTTTTATATAGCATGTGTTGCATTAAAAAAAAAATGATTGAGTTCTGGTGTGAATTAATTTTTGATTAAATAAACAATAGTCTGCGTTCCGTCTTCAAGCAAATCAGTGCTTTTATTTTTATAGTATAAAAGAAGAGGGGGAACCTCCGGGCTTCTCAGAGGTCCAGGTTTCCACAATACCTAATACTAAATCTATAGAAGTATAGAGCATACTTTCATACATAATAGCAGTCGAAAAGCCATTACATAATTATTTATCTAACAACTACATAAACAACTGCTTCGTTGATCTAATGGTAAGTAGTAAGCGCGACTGCTGAGTAAAGGTCCTGGGTTCGATCCTCGGGTTAGGCAAAATGTTTTAGGGATTTTCTATAAACAAATTCTCGGTAACAGCGTGGAGTCTCAAATTATGCCCGGTTAACGCCAATAGGCTCGCTTACTAGCACATGGGACTTATAACATAGCCGGCAAAACGTGGGTGTAGTGCATACGCCTCTGTCCACCCCCTCTGGGGAATACAAGCGTGAGTCTATGTTATGTATGTTTATAAACAATTAATAGGCTTCCCTCAGGCACGAAATAGGCACGTAGTACCGTCATACCATGCAGTTGTTTAAGTATTTTGTAGCGTCAAGAGTGGTTGACAACACTTCAAGGGCTATTAATGTACGTACACTAATTAATTGGTATCCTCTTGAGCGCAAAATGACCACGGAACGTGATTGCTGTCTCAGTAAATGAGGAGGAAATAATATAGTACGCACATACGGCACATAACTTTTATAATACGCACATTATAACTTACGAAAAGTTAGAGGGTGCGTGCCTTGGGTTCGAACTTTCGAACCAGACCTCTGACTTGCTAGTCAACGGTATACCTCTAGGTTTTAACTGCTGTACTAGAAGGTTTTCTTACATGAATAAAATATTTTGAGTTAGTACAAAAACGTAAAATTGACCTAGGATAACAATTAATTACAATCTAAACAACTTAAACGCCATTTAAGTAAAGCACGTACACGACTTATTACAAATTAAACGTAGATAAATTAAAACTAGAATTGTGTTTGAAATTTACTACAATCTGCAACCATTTAACGAAACAAATAGCTTCTTTTGTAAGCGAAAAGTTTAGCTGCTCCTAATTAATTCGGCAGTTGTTTGACTTTCATTGTACGGCCTCTCTGTAGAAAGGTCACACCTACACCGTCACAGTTAACAATTTATAGAAATTAGTTTACAAAATTGTATTTTATTATTCTCTACTATATACCGATGTTATTGCAGCAATGATTATAAAACGCACATAACTTACGAAAAGTCAGGCGCGCACCTCCGACTTTTCGTAAGTTAGGTGCGTTTTATAAATTAATTATCACTCTCCGTGCCTCGGATAGCACGTTAAGCTGTTGGCCCCGGCTGTCAATTGTAGAACTTTGACAGTCGTTATAGTCAAAAGCCCGAAAGTCTTACAATCAGTCTTACCAAGGGGTATCGTGTAACCCAGTATCTGGGTTGTGGGGGTCTGATAGGCAGTCGCTCTATGTAAAACACTGGTATTCAGCTGCATCCGGTAAGACTGGAAGCCGACCCTAACATAGTTGGGAAAAGGCTAGGCAGATGATTGCAGCAATGATAGCCTATTGGTATGACCGTTGACTGGCAAGTCAGAGGTCTCGGGTTCAAACACGACACACACGATGACAATAAGGAATAAGGTACCTATTTAGATTGAAGGTACAAAAATCGTCTCGCCAGCCATAAATAAAATATCTAGGTATTGCGTAGTTCAGTCTGTTGAGTTTGGTTGCTGTGACCATAATTCAGTTATAAGAATAGGTACTTACTAGATATAAGTATTTTACTCCGTCCATTATCGCACATTGTTCATGAGTACCTCCATACCTACCTCTCTTTAGTATTAGATTACTGTCCACCATAATTACGATGTCATCTATCTTGCGGCTATTCAACAGTGATGAGCAGTGTCGTATGTCCATTTGTTTTTCTGGCCATCAATCTCCTACACTATTATTATATCTTATATTTTTCGACATCATGGACTACCTACCTACTATGTAAATTATTTGCATTAACTAGTAACCTAAAGCCATAAATTAATAACGTATTTTTGCCTAATTTTGGTGGCACTTTTATTGATAATAAAATTCTTTTGGTGTCTTTTGTTAATTTTGGTGGCGCGTGGGAACAAGCCACCTCAATCCTGAATTTCAGTAGTTGTAATAGCAGTAGGTGATGTGTAGGAAATCAGTTCGTTTTGTGTGTCCGGGAGGAGAATGTAAGTGGTAATTGGTAACAAAGAAAGAAAGAAAATACATTTATTTGGACTCAGCATTTAGAGCTACAAACAAATATAAAAAACTATAAAATAATATTAAAAAATAAAACTAAAAATCTAAACTTAAAATTAAGGAATTTGACAACATGTAGGTATTTGTGTCTCACGGCTGGACCAAATGGGTGTCCAGATCAGCTTCATGTCGGGCACATACGCCTGACACTGATTTTCATCTGGTACACACCGTACCTACCTAATAAAAATTTAAAATTGTCCATTTGGGGTAATTTATCACACAACCAAATGTTATGCAACTGTTTCACTCTAACAAGGAATGAAGGGAACCTTTTTCTCGTTTTTCAAATGCAGACATTATGGCCACAGTAACATTTACACAATCATATAAGAGAATTTACTGCAACAAAAATAGATTTGACAGGAACACACACTCCCCAATGATTTATTCCTCTTGTGAGCAAGGCAGGCTTTACCAAGATGAATCTTTTCGAAGATAAAACACAAATCACGCGGGAAACGTTCATTTATCAAAATAAATTCAATGCAATTTGTTACAGTGACTTGCGAATACCTTATTGCTTTACCGTGTATGAAATTATCGGTGCTTTTATTATTATATTATTACATATTGCATATTACGTGATTTACACGTTATTTTTGGTCATGCGGACAATTTCGGATTATATTTCTTACCGTGCTGTAGGTACGTCAACGTCAAACGTCGTTTCGGGTTCGAAACTTCGAACCCAAGGCGGCGCACCTCTGACTTTTCGTTAGTTATGTGCGTTTTATAAATTAATTTCACTCTCCGTGCCTCGGATAGCACGTTAAGCTGTTGGCCCCGGCTGTCAATTGTAGATCTTTGACAGTCGTTACGGGAAAGAAAAAGCCCGAAAGTCCGAGATCGAGTCTTACCAAGGTCTAGAGACGTCTAATGCGCCGCGCTGGAGTGATGGGCTAGTTTTTATCCCAAAATATGCGGACTTCGTCATGAGTGGAAGCTAGTAAGAGATAAATACTTATAAAAAAAACCATTAAATTCTTTAAATTAAACGTTTAAAAATTCATGGCAGTAATGTCAATACAAGTACCTAAATTAAAGAGATGAAAAAAATTAACTTAACTACTTTATAAAAATTCGATTCGATACAATATCCGGCTCTTTTCGTTGTCAAGCAAAAATATTTTCTTTTCAAAATAATTGTCGCTAAGGTAGAAATTTAGTTAACGCACTGCATCCGACCCGAGAAAACTCGATCCAATGTGCCTGTGTCTTGATATAAGTACCTAATTACTATCTAACATATTTTAAGAATTTTGGTAGATTCTATAGAACTTCCTCGCGAAGTTTTACTTTACAGTACTTAGCTAATAGTAATGTTTTATCTTGAATTAGCTTTTGATGACAAAACGGTTTACTTATATTATTAAACGGTTTTATTTAGCTTGTTTGTTTGGTTCAAATTTAGTAATTGAAACTTTATCATGACAGAACTTATCTGTTGACAGATTGATGTGATATTTGGTACATACCTTGAGTTCCGACGACAAAACCGTTTTACGTAAAAAAAATGAATACTTACTTATATTATTTTATATATTTTATTTGGCTATATTATCCTTTAAGGGAGTTGTCGCGAAATGGAACCCAGCAATTGTGAGATAAAAGCATTCTGTAATTCATTGGTAATAAACCTAAATCTTCTACCGTGACCACATTGCTATGCAGGAATCCAGGCGTAGACAATAGGCACTTTCAAGAAGAAACAATTTACCCTAATTGCTATGTTGGGGGACCGATATTGAATCTTGACGCGCCGTTGTTCGCCTTCATTTAATTACGGTAAAAGCCTACAGAATTGACTTTATGATGTAGGTATTTTTCGAGAATTTTCGTGAATGAATAAATAGGTAATGTGTCTAGATAATGATACAATCAAAGCCGACTTTAAGTGGTGGTATATGAGATCGTTAGGTTATTATAAAGGTGAATCTAGGACGGAAAAGTGTTGTCATGTATCCTGTATCCACAAAATATCTTTGGTAAATATATAGTATTTCAAGTACTAAGTACCTATATAATTAGACTATACAGGTAGGTACAGGTGGCAGCGGCGAAGGCTCCATAAAACTTAATTTCTACCGGCTTTCCATTGAAAAATGGCATAATCAGTAGTCTAATATTGCCTAATGATTATTTAGTCCTTTTGGTTCCTATGATTCCGGTTTGCATACGTATTCTTGAATGATTCCACAGGGCGTGCACAGACATTTTCAACAGCGTAGGCAGTACATACAAATCCTACTTAGTAGGTATCACTAATTCGTCGTTTGCGTGGTATTTGTCAGGATAGGCATTGCCTTTTTGCCTAAATGAACTGCACGCCTCTATTCTGGATAAGGCATAACACTATTTAAAGAAGAGCATACAATATCTCAAACATCCCAAGAAAACCCATCAAAATATGGAATAAGGCCAAAACTTCCGGTACACGTCCATCCACAGTTTATCAGATCTGAACTTAGTTGGTACATGTTGGGATGTTGCGAGCCAACAAAAGGAGATAAGACAAGCCCCTGCAATATTTAACTGAACGAAAAATTGTATTCGCGAATAATTTTATTTTTCATATTTGGCATTTTACCTACCTATACAATTAGTATTTGTCAGTTATACCCTTAGGAGGAAAGCTGGCATCTAAGGCTATTGTCTAGTAGTATAACTACACCAGCGAATGCCAAACCAATAGTTTTAATCGCGGCAAAAACATCTATGAAATATATCTATAATCTATAA
The DNA here is from genome assembly GCA_936450705.2 of Protodeltote pygarga. Taxonomy (NCBI): domain Eukaryota; kingdom Metazoa; phylum Arthropoda; class Insecta; order Lepidoptera; family Noctuidae; genus Protodeltote; species Protodeltote pygarga. The sequence goes on from OW388251.2 coordinate 12,462,487, forward strand.
TCTTCTCTCCCCTTCCATAATCCTTTATCTTGAATATCCTCTCCTCTTTTATAAGCCTTTGTCTTTAATCTACTCTCCTCTTCGACGATCTTTTGTCATTAATCTCTTTATATCTCTCTCTTATCTCTTTTATAATTCCTCACAGGTCCCATGGCTGTATGATTGTTTATCATCTTAGTAGAATAATAAAAAAAGCACCACAGAAAAAATAAGACTAGGATTATAAGTAGGTAGATTAAAAATAAAAGCAATATTAAAAAGAATCTCTTTAAGATTTTACTTCATCGGGGTTTTATCTTGGGAATACTCGTGAAGGCTAATTCAGATGAGGATGCGGTTGTATGAAGCTGCCTCTTCAATTAATAAAAGTTTCCTGCTAAACCATTTAAGACCATCTCTTGAGATAAATAACTTTAACAAATTTTGCAGGTTCAAATTTTATAATACTTTTTTCCTTCTAAAACCATTTGTAAAAATACTTAGGTAAGTACTTACTTGATTTATCGTCAAATACTTATCATTTTCTGATTTCATACAAAAGCCAAATTGATTACATAGTTTACATACATATTTTGTGGTATATAATATAGATTAGGTATTATCTTGGTACATAATAATTTATTACGGAAATTTATCTCATGTAAGTATAATTTTCTTAAACTCTAAAAGCATCACGTCCAGTGAAACCGTGCAAAGTTAGAATAATCATCTAACTTACAAGTTTTAAGATCCCGAAGGAAGTTGAATAAATGTTTCAAGTGATGTGGAGTTGAACACTGAACAGTCGAAAGTATCGCTACTTTGGACGATCCCGAAATGTTTTAATAATCGAAACAATTGAAATCGTCATTATTTTCAATCGAGGAACAATCGACTTGGGCATTAAAGTTGATTGAATCAAATACCTATTTATAAAATCAATGAGTATAGTTACTGGTTATGAAAAATCACTATGTAGGTATATTATTTTTCTTTATTTATTCATAGATTTTAAAATCAAAAAAGTTAATCTTTCAATTATTCCAATAGTTGAACTCGCGGGCAACGTTGTTGGTCGAATGGCGTTTCTTTTCGTTTCTGCTCGCTGCATTCTTAGTTAGTTGAACTCAAGTCAGGAATACTTCAAGTCGAACTAGGCAATGCTCGAAAGCGAGCAGAAAAGTCTATTGTCTTCCGACTGATCTAGGTATGTATGTAATCAAGTCTGAGAGAAAACCATCGAGCGACATCGACATGTTCAAACGACTCGATCGTTTCGATGTCGCTGGATTCGATGATCATCGACAATCGACTTCGCTTGACATGCACGTCAGTGGAAACATTTTAGGAAAAAGTATAGTGCCGCCACCTTATCTGTTCTGGTGGACAAAATTGGAACTAACCAATTTCCTTAGTGAATTTCCTAAGTAGTGAAGACACTAGCGACACTTTTAGCAGAATAGATAAGATGGTGGTACTGCTTACTGCTATTGGGTCAAGGTGCCTTGTAGCTAATTTACTCCTGTGGTTAGTACTGGCCTTCAGGAACCGGAATAAATGAATTGAAATTTAATTATGGATATATTCGCGTGTGGACTCTGTGGAATACCTATTTGCAAGAGAAAATATCGGGGCAGTATATCGCCTTGAGAGTAGAAAACGGTACCAGGAGATGTAGAAATTTTAAGTAAGTATTAAGTTGTATTCGCTAAGATAAAAATGAACTGTGATATAATAGTTTGTAAAAAATTGGAAAAATAAGTAAGTATGGCTATTTTTATAGGTATGTATCTTATCACGTTTTTATTAATTTAGTTTGGTTTGCTTAGTATTATTTAGGGACTTATACAGTGTTAAATTAAATACACCGACAACCTGAAAAGGGGTCATTAAACTCATTATTATGAACAACTTTTACTGTGGGATCAACTCTGAAATCGCGAAAAAGTCAACTGTGTCATAGGTACATTTTTAATTACGTTATTATCTCAATATGGGACAGCAAAATTTTTTTTCGCGATATCAGGGTTGGTCCTATAGCAAAAGTTGTTTATAATGATGAGTTTAATGACCCCTTTTCAGGTTGTCGGTGTATTTTATTCAACCCTGTATATTGTATTACTTGTATATGGTCAAGCCTGTCTATGTCGATAACGAAAAGTTTTCACACGAAAAATCAGTTAATCCACATAAAATTCCATGATTCAGCTAAATCTAACCTTCTCAGTTACGTTAACATAATACGCCAACATAAACCCCATTATGATTGTTCATTTTCCATGTATCGCCTATTTTCTATCGAGGTCAAACACATTTCGACCCTTATTAGGTCCGCGAAGAAAGATTTCGACGTTCTTATGGCGTTAGATTTGGACACTCATGGGGAAAAACTACTACTTCTGATATTACTTAGAGAAAGGATGGGAAAATGTTCGCGAGAAATGTGTTTGTGAGTTTGGCAATTTTGTCGCGAAGTGTCACTTTATTGTTTTTCTTTTTGTGACGTAGCTTCTGAGATGAGAATGAGAAGTATGGAGCGACAGTTTTTTGTTTCAAATTTCGGATTTGTTCCCATTTTCGTTTTACATACCTTTTCTGAACGCAAAGCTGAAAGGCGCTAAATTAAAGGTGATGTTTATTTTCTATTAGTAATATTTACTACATTGGCCTTCAAAAATTAGTGTCTCACTTTTAAAAATTTATGTTGTCCTTCCCTGTTAGTCAGTGGTGTCTTATAATAAAGTAGTCCCATTGGTACATGCCAAGTTCGAACCCACACCCACGTGCTTGCAAAGCGGGTCCGTGACCAATTGGCCACCGCGACGTATTTTTATTCCAAGTAAATCATTTTTATGAAGACGCGCATTTAATTTTGTGAAAAACAAAATCAACCATTTTTTAGAGTTTCGTAGTAAAGCAGGAACCCATAAAGTTTCGTCATATCCGCCTGTCTGTCTGTCATAGCCAAAGCAAAAGAGTCTAACTAAAGTTGAATATTCATAGTAAAAAAATAATTCATGAAAATGATTTTTACTTGTTTTGTTTTGTAAAAGTCAATTGTGTAATGTCATTTAAACTCTGAAACTATCTGAAATATGTAGATCACATCTATTATTATTAACTCACAGATTAATCATTGCTAGACAGCCAATTATGCCTTGACTATATAATACAAATCAGAACAGACTAAGTTATGAAAAAAGCTTTAATAAAAAAAAACAAGTTAATTAATGATTAGAAACAAGAAATTTGTATAGTGGGGATGTTATTTTTAGTTGTGGCGATCAATGGGGAGGCCTTTGTTTAACAGTGTACGCCTTCAGGCTGATGTTTTTTTAACGTTCTGGACATTAAAAGAACTCTAAAGATTAAGAAAACATATTATTATTATATATTTTTTGGATGCAGTATCATTTTTTGAATGATAATAAAAATGTGCAAAAGAAAAACGTCCACCCCTATTTCCGAAGTGTGTGTGTCAAGACTACGGAACCCTATAACACGCGACTCTTACTTGTTCTTGGCCAGTTTTTTGGAACGTGATTTTTGGAAGAATATATTTCTGCGTTTCTGTTAACAATAAATTCATACTAAAATGAAAATCGTGTTTTAATTCACCTTCGCCCCCGATTCTTTCCGCAATTTTGGTACGTGACACATCCTCTGACAAAGGGAGTATGTTTTTATACTTGTAACTGTATATATTACATACTTACGTAGGAGGTTGTCACAGAATAGTAGGGACAGCTAGTCAATTTATTTATCAGGAATGGGTCTGGACTTTGACTGGCGTTTCCAAGGAGAGGAAAAAAATAGTATTTACTAAAATTAGGCCGTTTCTATAGCTAATTTCGGCTATAGACTATTGAAGACTATTGTACTGTATTACTGTATTAGGCAGCAAACTTTTCAACGTGCCATAAGTTGTCACCAATCCACGGACTCTTCATAGTTCCAAACCAAGCGCTGGGTGAGACTCAACGCTACACAAAACATGTGCCTCTAATCTTATGAATTATTATATTTCAGCATATATTTAGGATTTTCTCTGGATAGAAATTCAAATAAATGAATCAGCCAGTATTACTTTCACTGCTAAACAAGACCGTCTATAACAATCCAAGGTAAAAGCCAAAAATTAATTGTCACAAATGGCAACCCAACACGGATTGACCGGTCCAGGATTGCTTAAGCTCAGTGATCGTGACAATCCCCGCGGTACCACAGGGGCACGAATTATAGAATAATAGATTTTTCGAAATGTCCTAGCTTTGTCCCTACAGGCTGTGATCTACGTATATGTGCTAAGGGTTTTTATGAGCGTCTACCGTGACTGTATGAGCGTTCTTTGTAATGAAATAAATTCACCCAAGTAGGTAATATAAAGGCTGATCAAATGGACTAAGTTTGATGTTTTCTGGAATCCTGTAATCTATCACAAAATGTTTACTGAACGATATTGGGATCAATAGCGGGAGCCTTAATACCGTCTGAAATAAAAAAGATTTTCAAAAGTAGTCACATAGAGCCAGCTAGCAATTACTTCTGAAGGCCGTCTAGGCCGCACCATACCATATTACTTAAGTACTTTATGCCCTCAAGCTTTGTTGACAGTGCTTTCCAGTGCAAGCGTAGTCCTAATAACAAAGCAAAACGAAGGCACGAACGAAAAACGAGTACCTAAATATAGATATAATCAACACACACTATCATATAACTGAGCCTTGTCTCATAAATCAAGAGATTAAAAATCTATTTAAATAAAAATCAATTGTAAATTTTATCCGCACATCTCTTCAAAGCGGCTGGACTAATTTTGATGATGATTTCTTGTGGGTTTGAGTGTTTTAAGTACCCATCCCTGGATGGTTTATATTATAGGATTAGGGGGTTTATGTTATTAAGGTGAAGGGTCAGCTAGTCAAAAAATAAAAACAAAAAATGACAGATTAGATAAAGAGTAAAAAATTTAATTAATCGAAATTGTGACAAATGGGATTCTAACTCACAATTAGGTACAACATTTTGGCGTTGAACTGTATTAGCATTAGAGGCCTTACATTTGACAAGTCTTAAATTAAATAGGGTGAAGGAGTCACAAGGACCCTCAGTGACTTCAGCCAGTGGCTTATTCAAATATGGATCCCGCAAATGTCCACAGATTTACATATTCACTTAACTTTTTATATGGTGGCGATTTTACGGAGGTTTTAATGGCGTCGTAGAGACGACGTTTATGCTTGATGTTTTTATGTTAATATTTAATGAAGGAGATTATACGAGGTCCATGGATGTCGCGTCGAGGCATAGCTTAATGATTCATTTGTAGATTCGTTTTTATTGTTGGAGTTGTATCCTTAAGTGTTAGCAGTAATACCAAAGAATGATCGCCAAGTCAAAGATCGAAATTATGTGCGTGTCTGTAACTTGCTTAACGATGAAGGAAGACATTGTGAGGAAACCAGCTGACTTGAGGGATATTCTCAAAGGTGTATGTGAAAACTAGTGTCTGACCGAACCTTCGCTTTGGCTTCACGCATCTTCGGCCAAAAAATTCCCTTAGACCAAACCTTTGAAGTGGAAATTAATGGTTACAAGCGCTGAAATTGAAATAACCTTAAATTACTTTTAACGAAATAAATATTACTTAAAAAAAATCATAGTTTTATTATTTTTGACAAGTTGATAGTAATTTTTTGCCATCTCGTTAAGTTGTTTAATTAGTCTACATAAAGTTTAAAAAAAAAAATTTTTAACACTTACGTCAATCTTGCACTGTCTTAGGGTAGGCGATAGCCGAATACCTACGCGTCTTCGGCTTCGGGCCAGAAATCGACCTTCGTTTGGACTCTAGTTCAAAATTATTTAGATAGTAGATACCATAGGTACTATGCGAATAATGTTTTTTTTTTGTTACAAAACTGCACTAATTAGTTCTACATTTAAGTTCAAGATGTGGGAGCCATATGTGTAGTTATTTGATCTCGGTAATTCTGCTCGAGTATTTACATAGAAGTATATCCTAATAAGTGTTGTCAGCGTCTGAAAATTATTTATCTCACTTTTGCTATAAAATATGACGTCTTATTTTTCATATCACTCCTTTTTGATTTTGATTATTAGGTATAGTAAAATAAGGAAGGTTAGATTTTTAGTGTTTTTATAAAATATCCCAGATTCTGTGATCTTTGCCAAAGTTTTAATCATTTTTGAAGTTTTAATTATTAACAAAGATCTGCTACGGCATCAACTATGATAATAACTTAAATTTCAGTACAGTCGTGCCGTGAATATTTTTAAATTGGATTCAAATGATTTATTCTGAGATTTTTCATAAAAACACTAAATATCTAACTAACTCAAAAATTACTGAAATTCGGTAGAACATTTGGTGACTTAATTTGTTGCAATTTAACCCTTCTATGACGTCCTGTCTATACGTCGAGTTACAAGTAACTCTAAATAAACCTAAAAACGTAAATATCCATGCAAGTTTTTATTTATTTATTTATAGACTCACGCCTGTATTCCCCAGAGGGGGTAGGCAGAGCTGCAGTACACCCACGTTTCGCCGGCTATGTTATAAGTCCCATGTAATAGGGGGCGAGCCTATTGCCATTAACCGGGCACAATTCCAGACTCCGTGCTGCTACTGAGAATTTCTTAATGGAAAAACCCAATAACACTTTGCCCGACCCGGGGATCGAACCCAGGACCTCGTGCTCAGCAGTCGCGCTTGCTACCACTAGACCAACGAGGCAGTCCATGCAAGTGATCGGTGAATTAACACATAAAATTATTAGTTTTTCGATTGACAAAACTAAATCAAAGAAACTGAAAATATCAAAAACAGTGCTAGATAATATCTAAGCAAGCAATTTAAATTGGAAAACTCAATAAATAAACCCTCTTATCTATTCTGGGAATTCATTACAAGGGGTTAGTCGCATTGAAATATCACTTGCATCCTTAGACGTCAAAACAACTCGAGAATGGCCTCTCTTGAACCCAATATCAACAGTCTTATAGGGTATTGATCTGAGTAATACTATTGGCAGACAGGTAAAGTCATTTTACAAAAACAATCTTACCTTTTGAAGGGCTTTGTAGAACCTGTAAATTAAATAGCTTTAAAGGGAAAAATATTGAATTTTCTTTTTCATAATGTAGATGAACAATCTGATGTCAGGGTTTCAACCCAACCAAACGTAGAGGCGTCTGACACACCGTTGACAAATCTCTCACTGTTTTCCTTTGATTAGAGAGTGCACCATATAGAGTGTTTGCGTGTTTGTACTATAATATCTCCTGCGTAGATGGCTAATCTCTGTTGGGATTGGCTGTCTAAAATTCAGTCAGGAGCATTCGAGGGGTAATTTTTTTAATGTTCGAAATGGTATAATATTACGTTCGCTCCAATTGATCTCTAAATATTGTCATGATCTGCGATTAACTATAGAGAAACAGAATGGAACTCCTCATCGGACGATAGCAAACCTCCAAGTGGGTGCCAAGCTAACCTTTTTCTAGATTAAACCACCTCACCTTCAATCTTGTAACCGAATCCAAAACGAGTGTATTTGTGTTTTTTAAATTTTGATTAAAGCAAAATATTATATATTAAAATATAATAGGTATATCAAACTGTCGTCTGGCAATACTTTTTATTCTACGAATAAATAAGGATGCACCAAGAAGTTTCCGCAATCCGATACATGCAGAGACATAATGCGTATGAGATTTTCCTCTGAAACATAACGCGCTCATGACGTCACAAGAATTATTTTACCACAGATTCTGTATATCTATATTTTACAAGCTTTTATTTAACTTGCAATGTATGAAACTATGTTTCCTTAGGTAGAATTTTGCAAGCTGAATTAGAACTAATTCTTATCCTACGGAGTTGAATTTTTGCATATGAGTTCAGTTCCGATGATTTTTATGGTAAGCACGACTTGAATCGACTTCCAGGTTTAGCTACCGATAAAGGAACTCTTCAACGGTCAACAGCACAGATACAAATCTTTGCATAATATAGTTTTGATATTCTAATACAAAGGCTTAGTTAAACACGTTGTTTTTATAAAAACTTATTTGCGGATGTTTTTCAAGAGTCAAAACAGATGATCGTAAAGCTATTGTGAAGAGTTTATGTTATTATGTAATGTGTATAAAATGGATATTTTGGGATGCGTGGGTTTCGGCAGAATAATGCGAAGTGTTATTTATCTGTTTGCACTCCTATCTCACCAAGGAGGAAGTGGGTGAAGTATTTTTAGTAAACATATAAAGAGATTTTGTGGCTGTCTGAAGCTGTATTCCCTTTGCCCTTTATGCTGTCAATTTATAAGTACAACTCGCTTTTTTTCGCGCCTTAACTTCCGTTGTTCTTTTTTCGAAATAAAAAGTACTTAAGTAAGTAAGAACTTTTTTTTGCATACCTAATGCTAATTATTTATGAAAGAAATTACGTCGATCCGTTGTTCCATTGCTGCGTGAAAAAGGATAAACCAAAAACACGCATTCACATTTATTAGTATGGATATACATAGCTATCTTAGTATTTTTTTTGTAAAAAAAAAAAATCCCTTCTTGTTAAAGCCACCAGTCGTACTATCACTATTGGTTACTGTTGCTTTTTAAAATAACATTATGATTCATTTTTTACAACCATTTTTCGTATAAAGGTTATGCTAAGATTGATTACAATTTAAGACAAGTACAAAAAAATCAGGTGTATACCTAAATTTTCTCGAAGCGCTTCGTTTCTTTAAGCTAGAGGTTGCCTAGTATTCGAAAATAAAACGTATTTTTTTTGATATCACTAAAGCTGGCCAATAGCTACAAAACAAAAAAAAAATCACAAACCGAAAAGAATAACTATTTTGAGTTATCCTATTTATTTATCGAAATACACATTATCCATTATAAAGTCACTAACAGACTTTAACTTAGTACATTACTTAATGTAGATATGTATTATACAAATAGCCAAGTTTATGGTAGAATCGAGCAATAATTTCATGAAATATTGACGACAGTAATGCCTGTAAACGCGTGTATTGGATGCATGATTATTTAAAAGCAATCAAACCATAGATTAAAGACTATTGAGAATGACTATTAAATGTTTATTAAATAATAACGCATGGTTTGATACCCAACATGTGAACGTAGTTTGAATTCCATAACTATAGCACTTGAGTCTAAAATAAAAAATGAACTCTACCTACTGTGAATTATTATTGATTGATAAAATTAATGTTTCTTTCTTTATCGTATAAACAATCTGGTGTCAGAGTTTAAACCGCCTGTAGGCCTTTGACAAAGCTGCAGAAGGGTGCTATAAGTTTCCTCACGCAGTTTTCCCTCAATCTCTCATGTATGCTGGTCTCACGAAGTTAATCCTTAACGTTTTAGCAAGTGATAGTTTATTACGCACATCAATTCGAAAAGACAAAGGTTTCGAACCACGAATACCTTACAAATACTACAAGAACGCCGGCGACGCGAAACAACTGATTTGACGAAGTTTGTCGACGAATTAAGAATTGTAGATACTAAAAAACAGGGCTACTAAATAAGTTATTGACCTAAGAAAACTAATAAGAGAACAACTAAGTTTAATAGAGTGTCGCAACTTTTATAGGAATTTTGGTACCTCCCTACATAGTTATTCACATAGACAAATTAGTTTCTCGTTCGAAGTCGCAAAAGATTGTTACGTTGTTTATACTATCTTGGGCTTTATTTCGTTAAAAAAACTTGTAAGTAGTTAAGATCTTCGCGGTTAAAATTATCTCTGACATTTTCATTGTAGGCAGAATAGAAAAGTACTTACTTAATTAATTAACTAGCGTAGATTGTAACTCCAGAAGTTTAAAAAAAAATACTGGCACAAATAAAAAAAACAAAAAAAATTGCTCTTCAAAAGTCAAGAACGGTCAAGCATTCTAAATTTAAACTTTCGCTTCACATCTCTCATTCAAACTCGAAGTTCCATACTTATCAGTCCACTCAAATGGTTCAATTTCTGGCAAAGTATCTTCAAACTATTCAAGTCACAGAGTAGTGAAGATTTCAGTCTTTCAAACTAAGAGCCACTTTGTGGTTCATGCGAATTGTAGGATGGATGAGTGAGTATTACTTCCATTGTTCAGCTTCAGGGATAAATCTTTTTATTCTGTTGCTGTTTGGAAATTATTAGTGACACAGTTGATGTATTTGTGGCGTGTTATTTTCGAATTAACCCACTTATTTTTTTTTATAAATTTTGTTAATAGTAATTATTTTTAAATTTAATAACTAAAAAATAGCTTGACCGCAAACCTGTATTTGAATGTTATTGTGGAATACCTACGGTGTAAAAAACCTTCCTAAAATATCACGACTCACTGATATCTCGCACGTGATTTGACATGTCTAAAAATCTCTCATCCTTTTCTCATGATTATTTACTAGAAATTTATTGAGTTTAAATTAAATAAGGGGAAATTTTAATTTCGACTCTTGATCTGCGAGTCCAGCTCGCTTTGGCACACGTTGCAAAGAGTTCGTAATCTAAATAGGTAGGGATTGCATTCGCTGTTCAAGAGTAACCCCCTGAGCATGCGCAATAGATATTGCAAGTTTATTATACTAAATGGAAGTTTTGATAATATCGATTGATATTGGGGTAATTGCAGATCAATGACATTATCCACATTATGAGCCTAATATATTATTTCTGATTAATTAATTACTTACCAATCTACAGTTATTGATGGTACAATCTGTCTTAGTTCTGACGTTAAGTTGTATCAATATTGGAATTTGTAAATTAAACTTGTGTCAAGATGAATACAGATTAGTCTTTGGGGAGTCTTTAATAGTGTTTGATGAACATTCCTATATTTATTCCACATATACCTACGCCTACGTGATTGTCCTTTGATTTACGCCCACTTTTCCCAAGCTGTATAACTTACGCTGTATGACTGACTTCCTTTTTTTTCTATACAGAAAGATTTTCACCAGAATCGTGTACCTACGGATATTATTTCATGATGCACTTTAATATCATTTACAGAATCATTCCCGCGTGACCGAACCCGCGACTTTCAGCAGGACTGCGACTTTTTGCCAGGTTAATCAGTTAACCACAGGGCCAATCACATCACATAGTTGGCTGAGCTGTGGTTAGCGCCATAAATATAAAAGGTTGTAACGAAACTAAATCTTCATAATAATAAGGTAACCATGACGCAAAAATGTCCTTTCAGCTAAAAAACATGTATTTTTAGCTAACAAAAAAAATCTAAAATGTTGTTATTGTCGCGTGGTTACATCACATTTTTTATGCTGCCATTTTGAGGGTAGATAGAATTAATATAGTTGAACCACGTACCTTTATAGAAAGACTGATAAATTTCTGAGATTATCTACAAAATGACGCCCACTTATTTTTTGTCTCTACTTGGGGCATATTTGCTTTACCAACACGAAGGGATCTAGTCTATGTGGCTACATTCTGGGGGGTTACTCCTGGACTACGAAGCCAACAGCAGCGAAGGGTCAATTTTTGTAAGAGATAAGGTCAAGCATAAGTAGAGAAAAAGCAATGGCAGAGTCAGGCGTGCTGTTTTTCAATGAGAAACTTGTAGAAATCGAGTTCGATGGAGCCTTCGCCACTGGAAACCAATCCTAATTTTTATATGAACTTATTTATTGCGACGTTATTGTTTATTTTTTCTTATTTATACTAATGTCCTCCTGACCGAATATGGGTCACAGCGGTCAATCTCAACCATTACCCTTAATTAAATACGGGAGAGGCACAATTTTTTTTAACTTGACGCCTATTTTTCACTGTCAGCATTCATTAGACAGACGGTACCTACAAACGTGTGCAATTGATTTATAAGTCAATTCTGCTTATTCCCACACTATTCACCTGTCCGCTACACAAATGTTCAGGCAGTAAAATACAAATCCTTTGTCTGTTTATGTGTACAAACATATCGTAAATTCCATATCAATGGCTGGTACTTGGTTCTTCACAAGAAGGTACAGATGGCAAAGATGATTGAATATTTTTTTTATGTGGTCGTTAGAGGTTTTATGTCATTTACACATTAATTTAATTTGTCAAAGATCTAGAAATGAGACACAATAGAAATCCATTGTTATAGGTTGAAAAAGCTCAAATATCGTTAACGTCAATGCAATATCGTCAAAAGTAAAAAATAAGTAATTCGCGTAGGCGTCCAAGAATTCGTCACCATCAGCGTCGCGGGGCTGCGAGGCGCGTTTGCGGTACCCGGACCCGTCCGATGCAGTGCGAGGAACACGCAGGGGGGAGACGTTTTTAGTGGGTGCGAGCCCCACATAACCGTATGTCCTCGGACGTGCGGTATACGGAAGGCATTTTTTACTCCCCCCGGTCACAAAAAAAAGGTAGTGTGCAGTTAGCATAGCCATCCAGTGTAGCAATGCTGATTCTTTTAGCAAAGAAAGAGCCGGTCTTCTGGTCACGCATGCGTGCTGTCGACTAGTCTCCGAATAATTTCCAAGTTCTAATTGTAAAAATCTCAAGTGTTAGCATTATAATCTTTTCTGCTGACTATTCTGAATCATAAGTGATCTACTGGTGCATTTCGGAGCAAGTTATTTATCGTTGAAAGTACTATGGAAATAGCTCGCAGATAAGTGGGTGTATTGGTCTGCTGACTCAATCTGCCAGTAGTGCTTGTAGGTACTTCTTTGTAGAGTCAACTGCTTTGTTGTGAAAGGATTCTAAACTGAATATATATTATTGTTATCATCAAAAGCGAGAATTAGTCCACTGCTCAACATTGGGGAGCCCAATGCGCACAATAGTGGTGCTATTGTGCGCTCATTGAAGGAACTTGTCCATAATCGCCACGCTGGGCAAGCGGGTTGGCGATCGCAGTAGCAGATGATTGCTGTTACTCAGAAGGATGCTGCTGCTCACTCAGCCTCCGGATTTTTCCCTTTGTTGCTTCTTACGACACCCGGAGGACGAGTAGGGGTGGTTCTGTTCTTAGGCCGGAAACCACACGGCTCTAATATCTGCCTGTCTGAGTGTGTAATATCTGTCACGATATGTGTGTGTCACAGATTACGAGGTAATCTGTGGTCTGTGTGTAATGATGTTGTGATGAGGCCAGGCTTTACGATGTTTTCTTTCACCATTTAAGCAAGTTATAATTATTAATTTTTAATCGCACATAATTTCAAAAAGTCAGAGGTGCGAGCCTGGGTTTCGAACCTACGAACTTTGACTTGGTAGTTCAACGGCCACACCACTAGGGTTTCACTGCTTCAATGCTTGCCTTATACATATAGAAGACTACAAAAGGCACTTAATACGTGAGGGCGTTACTTGATCTTCGAGTCATAAAATAAGCGATTTTTTTAGCAACCATTAAGAGGTTCGCACCTAAAATGGTTACCTCTGATTACCATTATTAGGTTATCACTGCACTTTAAACATCAAAAAATACTGATAAAGATTATCCTTTGTGATGTTAACACAACGAAACTTCGGTTAGTACATAATGAATACTTTATTCGACTCTTGAGAATTCACACGTGAAACCAAATGGAAACTAACATCATACATTCTGACATTGAATCTTCACTCTGCAAATCGATTCTTCGAGCTATGTAGTTGTTTGAGATGAGAAATGTGGGTAGACTAAGAAATTTCGGTTTAGAATACCAGAATTCAATTTTTAAGAGGATTATCACTACATAGTATAAAACAAAGTCGCTTTCTCTGTCTGTCCCTATGTATGCTTAAATCTTTAAAACTACGCAACGGATTTTGATTTTTTTATAGATAGAGTGATTCAAGAGGAAGGTTTTTATGTATAATACATGCTTAATTGCGTGACCGTGCAAAGCCGGGGCGGGTCGATAGCTTGAAAATAAAACTTAAAACAAACTATCTACGAAGTTTACATTTTTTGTAAAACTAAAAAATTGATTACGGTATTTGAACCCGCGACCTACTGGTTAAAGCTACCAGCTGCTCTGCGAACTGAGCTATTCCAGCTTCGACGGTTCTAATTTTCTTACATCATAAGTCATTCTCTAGCAGTAGCGAAGGGTCAATTTTCAGTTGGTAACTTGGTGGACACTACTGACTGTGCCATTTTTCGAAGGGTAAAAACAAGATCCTATTACTTAGACTCCGCTGTCCATCTATCTCTCACCAAGCTGTATCTCATGAACCGTGATAGCTAGATAGTTTTTTACTCGATATTAATAACAGCAGACGCTTGAGTGTCTAATGTTGTATCTATAGATAATGGTACAGAACCCTTTGTGCGCGAGTTCGGCTCGCACTTGGCCGGTTTTATGTGTAGTCCAAAACGTAATTCAGTATTCTATTCTAATCTGCCTAAAGTCCATAATCTATCTTTTTGCAAAAAATCAAATTGATCTGTTACTCTCCTAGCAGCGTAAAAAAAAATTACAAACCAACAAACATACATCCGCATTTCTAAATTAGCATGATTTAAAATGTTGCCCTTTTATAAAATCTCTAATTTAATAGGATGAATTTCCGCAAGGCTAATCTTGGTTGAACTTTAACCTCATAATGTCATAATCCTTTTAGTCTAATCTCACATGGGTGGACTTTTATTTTCATTTCTACTAAATATAAAATAATTCTATGTTTATAAACTGCACAGATATTCGCGGCACGTAGTGGGTATAATCTCCGGAACGCTTTTACACATAGTAGCAGAAAAAAGCAGAAGGTCAAGTTTATATAATTATTTAATAAGAAAAATTGAAAAAAATCTGATACAGATGGGGTTCGAATCTTAAATACAAAAATCACAAAAAAGGTCAAGTGTATTTTTATGTTTTAAAATCCATTGAAATACTTGCGCTCCATCGATTATTAGGCGCTTATCTTAATAATACTGCGGCGATCAAACTGGTCCGCAGAGAGATCAGCGCTAGACTGTTAGATTTACGTGCTCCTCCGTGGCATGGAGCGAGTGACCATTAATTTATAATACACACATAACGCACGAAAATTTGGAGATGCGTTTTAGGTTTAAAATTGAGAACTTAACTTGCTTGTTAACGGTCATATCATTAAGGCTGTAATTAATTAATATTATTTCAGATTTTAAAAAACGATAAGATATTATTAAAGCCATCTATACTTTCATTGCCATCATAGTCTTTCATGCCATCTCTCTATCGCTCCAAGGTTTGAAAATTCAGCTTTGAGTTGAGCTCGCCTCTGTACATGTACTGTAATTTAATAGTGTGTATCTCTATGTGTTTTTCTGTGTACAATAAAGAATTAAGATACAGCTAAATGCCTAGTTATAAATATGGTAATTTTAGTAGGTATATCATCGAAAATAATCCAATTTAAAAAATCACTAACCTAGATAATACACAACGTTTATATGTATATGTACTTTTGGAATGTTCAATCCCAAAAGTAGGTATACAATTACAAATAAAGTGAAAATGTAATGTAGTTATACCAAAATCATTCTCATCATTCAAGACTACTGATACTATTTTATGCGCTATCTAAAGTGAACCTTCTGTCCATACATTTTGAGTAGGTTTATCCGTGCAACCCGAGGCGCCATGTACGCACGTGTAGAAAATCATACCAAAGACAAGTCTGTTTGAATTCTAACAGCATAAAATTACTAGATATTTATGAGTCATTCGATTCCTGATGCATCTTCGACATACATCAGTGTGAGAAATCTGGGTAGCGGAAAGGTTTTCCGTCAATTTGCATGGCAAAGTTACAATGATATCTTTGTAGGGCTGTGAATTTAGTTGGAGTAGGTAACAGCTGGTTTTCGTTCGTTGTTCGCGGAAGTATGCGAATAGGGTTCCCGCATTCCCGTTGCTTTGCGAATGAGAATGAAGGAAGATAGTTTTAGTCGGTATCTCTAGAACGGAGAGTCGTCTACAATTTTACCGGCCGCAGCTTGATTTTCGCTATGTCTTTACGAGAAATACAGTTTGATATAATGATTATGATGCCGCGCCGATAATATTAATTTGTGCATGCGTAAATATTTTGTTGCTACGCGCAGTATAATAATCATACCAACAGTACAGAAACAAATGCTCAAAATGGTACACTCACATGCGTAATATTGCGTAACGACGAGACACTTAAGCGAACGTCGCGCTACTCGCAGTATCATCGCAGTATCAACAAGACGCGTCGTTGCGCATGTTTGTGTGAGTGTGCCTTTTTCGAGCGTTTGTACGTAGTTTCCGTACTGTATGTATATTATACTGTGACGGAGATCCCAATACTGCAGCAATAACTTGGCTTTTCGCTATCTCTATAAGAGAAATACATAAAATACAAACTCGTTTTTGATGCCGATAAAAATTAATATTGTGCATGCGTAAATATTTTGTTGCTACGCGCAGGGTTACTGGAACAGTAGCATGCTTACCATAAATGGTATGCAAATGACAAGGATAGGTAAAAATTAATCAGTGATTAGAAGTGACATGTTTTTATAAATAAGGCTCTTAGGGTATAGCCATTGGGGAACAAAAACTTCTTTATTTCACCCCGTAATAAGTTTGAAACCTTGTCACCCTTGTATTTTCGTCGCTGTGACACCTACGCACACCTCTAATGCATGACAATGACACTCCTATAGATTCCTACACAACAAAAGTCGAAGAAAAAAGAAACACATTACATTATTTCTAAGAAAGGGAAACAATAGCACGGAAAAAGCTTTGAGTTTAAACAATTCTTTCGCCCATTTCCAAGGGAAATCGTGGGACTTTAATACGCCATGGGCCTTAAGTATGATGGTGTCCCTAAGAAGCCTTTGGCCCCATTACCGCCCACTTGTTCTATAACGGGAATGCTGGTACATTCCAACTTTAATATGAAAGGGAGGAACATAGACTTGTTGACGACTTTTTGTGTTTTATAGAATTTATTATCTGTATCATTTTTTCTGCAAGATACAAAAAAAAAGTTTTGGACTTAAGCCTTTTGCAGGACTGACTGTTAAAATATTTTGTAAAATAATATTATCGGCACTCTTTCATATTGCCGCATAAAACCGAAAAACAAAATAAGCAAAAAAGAAAAATGCTGACTGCATAAAAATACCATCAACACTTTAAATAAAAATATAAAGCGGCAATGGCGGCAATATTAATACTAAATGCCAGATTTTTAAAAAATAATCTATTTTGAAATGTCAAATTCATAAATAGAATCAGAACAGCATTCCGTGACCCCTGCTCTCTGCTGTACCGAGACACGTGGTATAGGTCGTTTAATTTTTTCGACCTTATTATAATATCAGGATAAAAATTAGACGAATCTGTCCTATTTTATGCAGAGATAGTAGTTGTATTTTTTTAGTAGTTTTTTATAGAGTACATTTTTTAACATCGATAAATCCAGAGATTCCTCTTTACATAACTTCATTATTCTACTTATATATTATTAAAGTATCTATGGTAAATCTCTTATAATTATTGCATCTTGCTTAAATGTAAACAAAAAGCAACAATACATTACCCACAACAAACCATTACCCTTATTCTCATCTCAAATACACTGGCCGCCAAAACTAAGTAGTACACTTTTAAAATTGCAATTTCTCCTAAACTATAGAAGTTAGAGTATTACAATAATAGAACGTTTTATAGCAAATTTTATCAGCTTTCTTTGAAGCTATAGTTTACTATACATTAATAACGTTATTATCTTAAAAAAAGAAAAAAACCAAAAATATAGCAATTGTTTACTTACTGGCAAAAAACTTAAACAACATTTATAAGTATGTTTAACACCTTATTTACATTTTAATACATGATATTGCCTCTTCGGGCTCTGGTGTCAGCTTCAAGCCGGTTTGACATACTGAATACTAGGTTTTGGAGGCGATATTGGAGAATATTCTCCCATTTTTCCAATAGGGCTTGTTTTAAGGTCCTGAGGGTGATAAGAGGTGGCTTGCTGCTTTTGACTATCCTCCTGAGTTCCTCTTAGGTATGCTCCATCGGGTTGAGATCAGGACTTCTTAATGGCCAAGTCATAAAGCTGATAACAACCTCATAAATGCATGTCTTGTACGATCCGAGCGATGTGTGGCGGGGCTTTATCCTGCATCAGCATCGATCCATCAACCATTTTTATTAAATACTACTACATACTCATTTAAGGACCTCTTGAGCATATCTCTCTCCAATCAGGGTGCCATTATCTATAGCCACTAACTCTGTGCGACCATCTGAAAAGTTGTCAGCCCATACGTGTACAGAGCTTTCATCGTATTGGGCTCTTTCTGTAAAGAAGGCTTAAATGTATTGCTCACCAGGTCACCTGTAGACTGTTCATCTTTAATTGGAAGTGAATAGTGAGAATTAAGACTCATCAGTGAACAAAAATCTTGCCTTTTCTTAGTCACACCCCTGTATGTTTTACGTGCGTAGCGTAGTCTTGCTACTCGATGCCCCCTGTGGAGTTTGGGGCAACCTGCTGGCCTTTTGGGTTTCAGGTTTTCTTTAGCAAGTCTTCTTCTCACTGCACTGTCACTGATGTAGTCTCTTCGCGTCTGAAGAACCTGTTGCCGAACTTTAACTGCATTGAGGTGGCGATTTCTCAACACAGTGGAAACCATATAGCGGTTTTCTCGAGTACTAGTGTACCTGCGTCTGCCATTACAAGATCTTTTCAGATGGTTTTCAGTTTCTTCGAACCTTTCCTTTACCTCTCGGACCGTTTTTAATGTTACACCCACCATTTTTACACTCCGACATACTGATGCCTAGTTTTAGAAAAGTTTCATGATTTTTGCACATCCTTAAGGTCAAAGAGGCATGAGAAATAAAGTTTAAGTGCTGTAGTTACCTAGGCTTTTGAATCCAAATTCATAGATCAAGAAATAAATGTAAAAAAAAATCACAAAACAAAAAGTTAAAAGTAAGAGAGCAATTTGAAAAGGAGTGTTTTTGTTTTGTAAAGTTTTTTTTAGCCATTCCTTAATTTTTTTTATCAACTATGAACTTTATAAATAAAAAAAAGAATTCTTTTTCTAATCCTTTTTATTTCGAAAATATATCTTGTGTATTTTTAAAGTTATTGCAATTTTAAAAGTGTACTACTTAGTTTTGGCGGCCAGTGTAGTTAAATTATGACTATTGCAAAATTATTGCAAGAAATCCTTTTAGCGATACCGCAATACATTTGAAGGAATGAAAATTTCACCGGAACTATATTCTTATCTTTATTAGCATTGCAACGCTGCATCCAATTTCTTAGATATTTTTAGAACGTAAACAGAATACGGTTCTACGCAGGCGCACAAAATAGCAGTCAGCGTCAGTGGAACAGTGAGTGTTATTGGAAAAAAATAGAGACTGATCACTGATTTTCAGTTCACAGTATATAAATGCATGTTTAGCAGATTGAAGAGCAGTGCAGGTGGTACCTAAGCAATTATAACCGACTTCCAAAAAGGAAGAAGTTATGAGTGTAAAATATGAAGGAATTTTAATATAAAATCTTTTAGGTACTCTAAAACTGTATCATGACTGTCTGAGAAACAAAGTATAGCCTAAACTGGTAGATACGAAAATTAAAATCCGGAGGAAAATATTCCTAGAGTACCATAGAGGTGCATTAACGTCCGCTTTTGGAAATTAGAGGATAAAGTAGGGTATGGCCAATCCAAAATCTTGGTACACAAAGGGGGCGCGGACAAACAGCTAGTTTAAATATAAGTAATATTTAATTTATTGCACTTACTATTGTAATTCAATGCACCACCACGACTTTTTTTTACGTGAAAGAGTAACAAACATACATCCATACATTCTCACAAACTTTCACATTTATAATATTACTAGGATATAAACAGAACTATTTAAATAACACAAAATAAACGATGTTGCCAGTAACACTCCTGCTTTACATTCCCTACGTTCAACGTTCAAGTGGGATGTAAATATTGCCTTCATACTTTCAACGTTATCCAACATACAATTCAGAAACTAGGTTTATTTTGAATTGCGACAGTCTGCATTTTCGTAGCTAAGTTATTTTTAAATAACTGCAAATATTATTGTGGATTTCAAGTGATATTTAATTTAAATTTTAGAAATTCTCAGTAGCAACGCTGATATGGATGGAATAATAGATACAAAGTCTTAAAAGGTGGTAAACCTAACATTACTCCTTACCACGTCTTCTTAAAAGGCAGGATGTCAGAATTTAAAAAACTTTGGCAGACTCGAGTTCCAATCCAGGTCTGGACTGGACCACTGGATCAACGTGGTATTCATACAAATGTATATACTTTAATGATCGTCGTGATAGCTTAGTGGTAGTGACCGTTGACTGGCAAGTCAGTGGTCTCAGGTTCGAAACCAAGGCGCGCACCTCTGACTTTTCGTAAGTTATGTGCGTTTTATAAATTAATTATCACTCTCCGTGCCTCGGATAGCACGTTAAGCTGTTGGCCCTGACTGTCAATTGTAGATCTTTGACAATCGTTACGGGTAGTCAGAAGCCCGAAAGTCTGACAACCAGTCTTACCAAGTGGTATCGTGTAACCATGGAGCATAGGTATGCTCCATGCGTGTAACCCAGTATCTGGGTTGTGGAGGTCTGATAGGCAGTCGCTCCATGTAAAACACTGGTATTCAGCTGCATCCGGTAAGACTGGGAGCCGACCCCAACATAGTTGAAAAAAAGCTAAAGATGATTTTTTTTAAAAATAGGCAAAGTTGGCAAAAATAAATTTTGGTGAACAATTTTGCCTTTTCCTTTGCGAAATTAAAAGCATCATGTTATTTTATTACTATAATAATGACATAGCAATGTTGAAAGAGCAGTGCGCTAGTTGCACCTTTAGTATAAGTCAAGTTATATTTAAAAATACTTATAATAATTAGAGACAAAATAACTGAAAGATAAAAAAAAATATATGAAAATAAAATAATTACTTGTTCTGAACGCTTTGTGCTTTGATCAAAGAAAATCTTGAGACTTGATACTCTTGCAAAATAATATAGAAAGACTTTATAAGATTAAGACCCGAATTTCTTTGCAATTAAGAGTACTACTTTGTGCGTAATTTCTAATAAACACAACATAAAGAAATAAAGGTATTAAGAGATGCTGATAACCCTAAACTACCACCAGGACGCCGGTGACGCGTATCAATTGATTTCCTTTGGTGTCTCATTTCTCGGTGTTTGATTAATTAAATTATGGTGTACTAGCGACCCGCCCCGGTTCCGCACCGGTGCAATATACATATAAACCTTCCTCTTCAATCACTCTATCTATTAAAAACAACCGCATCAAAATCCGTTGCGTAGTTTTAAAGATTTAAGCATATGTACATGGGATATAGGGGCAGAATAAGCGACTTTGTTTCATACTATGTAGTGATTTATGAGTACACTTAGTAATTTTTCCAAGTCTAAACATCCACTCGCCCACTTGTGTAAATACTTTTTAAGCCAAAAGAAAGCTTCATGAAAATTTGACAGGCCATGTCGACGTTGTTAGTCTTAATAACGCTCCGACAATTTGGAGAATGTAATTTCAAAGAAATTGTCTTAAGCTAAAAGCCAATAAAGACGGTAAATGATTTAGGTTATAATAATATAGGCGGAGTAGAAAACAAAACGAAGAACAGTACATAAAGTAGAAGTAGCTTTACAAATTTGTAATAAATATACATAATTAATTATCATCTATCTATCTATCTGTATAATATATAATAATGAATTGCTGTTCGTTAGTTTCGCTAAAACTCGAGAACGGCTTGACCGATTTGGATAATTTTGGTTTTGAATTATGTGTGAAAGTCCAGGGAAGGTTTAAAAAGTGAGAAAAAGGGGTAGGAGTAGAGTGGGTAGGGGTAGAGTAGGGTAGGGGTAGACTAGGGTAGCGGTTGAGCAGGGTAGTGTAGGATAGGGTAGGGTAGAATAGACGTTAAAGTAGGATAAACACGCGTACGAAGTCGCGCCGGGAAGCTAGTATATTCATAAACGAGGGCTGGCTGTTTTAAACAAAGAAGTTATTTGAAAATCCACAAATAATAAAATTACATTACCAGAAAATGTTTGGAACATTACTTAGGTACCTATCTACTTATCGCGTTTTGATGGAAAGACCCGCAAATAATTTTGTCAGAAAAGTTAAACTTATTTGAATGACTACAGCTGAGGTGCCGTATAATGTACCTAAGCCATCTAAATCTGTAAGGATATAACAACAGTAATCAAAGACTATAAAAAAAAATTAAGCTGGTCAAACTTTTAAAATAGGTGCGTTGCTAATCTGGTTATCTTTGAGCTTGTTAATCTGTGCATTATTGGAGCAATGAGCATCGCGTTATAACTTAGGTGTTGCCAGACTGAAATTTTAACAAAAAAATATTTTTAAGGTTAAACGAAATTTATGTAAAAAAAATATAGTATAAAAACTAAAACCCGACTACTTAAAATCTAAAAACAAGCTTCTTAGATTTGAAATAAAATTCTGTAGTCGGAGGCCACCAAATTACAAAGTATTTACCATTGGAAGATTATCTAGTACCTATTTACCTATAATACATTAAGGCCTCCGACTACAGAATTTTATTTCAAATCTAAGAAGCTTGTTTTTAGATTTTAAGTAGTCGGGTTTTAGTTTTTATACTATATTTTTTTTCAATGATTTTTAGTGGTAAAGAAACCAATAACATTCATTTAAATCACAATTTTTGAAGAATGTGGTAGTTCTTAAATAGGTAGATTTCTTTAACTGTCAACTTCGGTTCAAACCTTTAGTCAATGTCATGTATTTTTTCAATTAAATTTATTTCAAAGGTGTCGTCCGCGACTTTGAGCTATTAAAACATGGCCTCATATATTTCTTAGAAGTATACATGAAAAGTAGTAAGAAGTACAGCTTGGCAAAAAAGAGTCTGGAAAAATTGGGGGTGCCGCTGTCGCACTTTTCACACTACAATTCAAAATTACAAGTTATTAAGTGCTTACATATTTCTATGACGAGTTTTTTGTCATTAATTATAATCAAATGAATCATTTTTATGTTATTTTAGTACTCACAAACGTAGTTATTTAAGATTTTTATTTTTAGTTCCAGCTGTCACCGCATCAGACTCTTTTTTGCCAAGCTGTATAAGTACACATGAAACCTTTTTTGTGGGATATCATCATAGATAGAGTACATTTACCTAAAGTTCGAGGAAGTAAGTAATATGGAGTTGATAATACCTGATCTAAAATCCCGAAATCATAAACATTACAATTAATTCCCGGGAAATAAGAAATTAATTTTACGTATAATTATTTAATAAGAAATTTGAAAAACAACTGATACGGATGGGATTCGAATCCACGATCTCCGGTGTACCGTGCCGACGCTCTAACCACTAAGCTACCGTATCCCATCAGAATCAGTCGAAATTTCAAATCTCTTTCTACGCCTTAGGCGTGTGGTAATATCGATCGGAATACATTAATTATCCGACTCAGTGTTCTAAACTTTGCAGTTTTTAGAAGGCACCGATAGATATTACCACACGCCCTAGGCGTAGAAAGAGATTTGAAATTTCGACTGATTTTGATGGGATACGGTGGCTCAGCGGTTAGAGCGTCGGCACGGTACGTCGGAGATCGTGGGTTCGAATCCCTTCCGTATCAGTTGTTTTTCAAATTTCTAATTAAATAATTTATTATATTTAATAAGCAAACATCGTTGAAACATGTAATAAATTCTCCAAAATATTAATTTAACGTTTTAAATACATATGAACTAAATTATTATAATAAAAAGTCTTTATTATGTTTTTAGACATCGGTAACAGATAATGTAATACTTAAGTAGTTCGGTACTAAAACTGTTAAATTAATGAGTTTTATTTTACATACAAAATTAATTCTAATAAAAACTATAGGTCAAAATCTAGTCCATATTAATAAAATCCCGGGATTTAATTGTTATGTTTACGATTCCGGGATTTTTGAGGAGGTATTTTTAACTCTATGTTACTTACTTCCACAAAACCGCAAACCAACGCCATCTAGTGACGAAAAAGAAATCTCAATTTAATTAACATTATTTTAAAATATAATCATAATTTAATAGGCAGTGATGTGTAGAAACTTTAATTTAATTAGTAAATATTTATTGTTATCACGTTTTCACATTGTATGCAGTGTTATAATCACATATATTTATGATAGTCGTAACGGGTAGCTAGAAGCCTGATATTCTAAGAAGTGGTCCAGAATATATAGATAATATATACATATTCTGAATGTGCTCATCAAGACCTTCCATTTGATATCAAACACGATAAATTTACCTTAACTTTATTTTTTTCGAGCTGACTAATTTATTTTTAAAATCCACCTTATTTGATTTTACGAAATTTCATAAATCCTATAACCCGCAGACCATTAAGACGCATCGATAGACACCTTATTTATTGAATTACAACAAATAGTTTAGGAGCTACGAGGGTACAGATGAACAAACTTACATACATACATACATACATACATACATACATAGACTGCTAAAATCATAACCCTCCTTTTTTTTGTAGTCGGGTAAAAATATTGTCCAACTTTACACTTTTTCTATTACTTCAATTACTCACTTACCTTAAACACATCGATACAACAACTTTCAATCAATCTTGTCAAACTTTTCTTTTATTATAGTTTACAGTGTCCAACTTGACCTGGAAATAAAATGGCTGTCCAAAGTTTCTGGGCCCACTTTTTTCGTTCATCTTTGTTGATGTTGATAACCACCGAGGTCATGTTCTGAATATGTATGAATCTTTGTTTGTTCTAAAAACAAAACGTTTGTTACCATGACCTAGAAATTGTCTATTACAAGAAAAAACCTCTTGAGTTTATTTTTCGTATTTTTACCTCACAGGATAAGGTGAAAGGAAATCCGAGAGAAGGAAACTGTCGAGGAAAAGGCGTGGAAACTAATTCAAACCTAAGACGTTGTTGTTCGCACTAATATTAACAACTATTTTGATCCCAAGAATGGAAGTAGTCTTCCAACGGCCTAGTAACCTATTTAAGTTTGGTTATTTTACAAAGTAAGTATGAGAGAACTAATTGGTACAGTTTTCGTGAAACGGAACGATTTCTTAGGTACGTATTCTCAAAGTTATACAATGTAGAACTTGTGAATAATAGTTACTAGCTAATATAAGTTAACAAGTATGCCAGTGGCTTGTGAGGCTGTAACTTAAATTAAGTAATTAAGTACCTAAGTACTCAATACTGCTGCTAAAAGGTGGATGGTATTTAGATTGTACACCATCATCTGCCTAGCCTTTTCCCAACTATGTTGGGGTCGGCTTACAGTCTTACCGGATGCAGCTGAATACCAGTGTTTTACATGGAGCGACTGCCTATCAGACCTCCACAACCCAGGTACTGGGTTACACGATACCCCTTGGTAAGACTGGTTGTCTGACTTTCGGGCTTCTGACTACCCGTAACGACTGTCAAAGATCTACAATTGACAGCCGGGGCCAACAGCTTAACGTACTATCCGAGGCACGGAGAGTGATAATTAATTTATAAAACGCACATAACTTACGAAAAGTCAGAGGTGCGCGCCTTGGGTTCGAACCCGAGACCACTGACTTGCCAGTCAACGGTCACCACCACTAGGCTATCACGACTCTTCACGATATAACCACGAGACGACGAGACTGTACACCAAAAGTAACAATTGTAAAGCAAATTTTAACAGATAACTTGTGAATGAACAGGTTACCTCCATTTTAAATCAAGTAAAAGGTCCGTAGATATTGTAACTTTGACATTGCCACTGCATTGTAGTATGAGTATTCTAGTATATTGTCGAATATTCTCGTATAGTATCTAGTATATTGTAGAATATTAAATGTGAACTCGCATGTTACTATACTGTTATTTATTCTGTGATGTTACGCGGTTTAATTTCGGGCTGAATGATACGGAGTCTCAAAGATATTGCGAAGCTAACACTAATTGCATTCAAACTACGAGTATAGCTCTACCATTATTTTTGCATTTTGCATAATGTTGTTAATACTCATCCTAACTAATAATATAAATGCAAAAGTAAATTTGTTTGATACATTTCACACCTAAACCACTGAATCGATCAACCTGAAATTTTGCATTACGTTGTCAGGTATATACCTCCTATATATCCTATATATATATCTCCTTGCCGGTTTCGGCTACGGCGATTTGCTTCTAATTTCTAAGAGTGCCGGATTACAGTCCAATCAGACTATCAGAGTGAAAGAATAGAGATTGCACCTACATTTATGCATACTTACTTGTACACTATAATATCTCCTGCGTAGTCGGCTATTCTCCGTGATAGAAATTCGGTCAGGAAGACTAGACTAGGTCGGGTGGATTTGTACATATTTGACACAGATTTATCTCTTGCCTATTAATTATCACACAAAACAAGATTAGAATTAAGGCGATTTACAAGTTCTAAACTGTCCGGAGCCACTTAAATTAGTAAAATATTAGTTTAGGAAAACTTTGCCGGATAACACAGCTTCCGAATACGCAAACTAACTCCAAACTTTTAAGAAGGCTTAAAAAGTACCTAATCATCTCTCTATTGTACATTTAAGCGTTTACCGACTGATGATTGATTTAACCACTATTTCACTCTTCGGCCCATACTTAAACTATCTCAATGCAAAATAACTCTGCGAAAGCTGCACGAAAGACAAAAATGCTTTCGCATTTATAATACCTACTTTGAGTTTAAATCCAAAAGATTTTCTGTTTGTTAGCTTTTGACACATCAAATTACTGAACTGATTTTAAAGAAATTTGGCACTGAAAGAAAGAAAAAGTAATCATTTGTTTTGAATAATAAAGCCATTCAAAATAATAAGACAATAAAGGGATTTTAACCAGTTTTCTTTTGGTATCTAAATTAAATACTTAGTGTACCTACTAAGTACACTCCGTCTCAATTTATTAAGAAAAAAAGCTAATTTGAAGGAAAGAAAGAAAACAAAAAAGAATGTGAAACACCTATGTTTTTTTTGCCACAAAAACTAAATGGTTATAACATGCCTGCACAACTCAAATACGTCCGAAAAACACTGTAAATAAAAGCGAGTTAATGATTATAAGTCGAGTAATACATTAAGTAAGTTATTTAATGAAACTATACATATGTGATGGTTACATTACCCCAACTAAAATATGACCGGGAGAAGAACACGGGATACCATGTTCCAAATATAGCTCAAAGGTAATCCACGAGGCTGGAGCTACGTAAATTATTAATTTATAAGTCAGTTTTATGTACGTATTTGATACTAAAAGTGACCCGAATATTAAGAAACTTTACAGACAGATAAAGGCACTATACATGAAACATAGATGTTCAATTTACCACATAACAAGAAAGGGTCAATGTTCTACCCAATTAACGCAAGAACTTATTACATTATTAACTAGAAGATATTTATTTAGGATACAACTTGAGACCCCTTTTGATTGCATGTTCTAAATAACTTATGTTAAAGTAAATAAATGATTGGTAATAAACTAATAACTAATTTAATCCGTCCATGTCTCGTCATTTCGACTTTGAAAACTTGAGTTAAATGTCCGATTGTCGCGACAATCCAACATACAGTGATTTATCCACCAAGACAATTTTTATGAAACAGAAAAATTTTAGAATTGTTTTGTCTTAGAATTGTCCCTTCTTGACATATGTCGACTTTTCAAATTGTCAATAGAGCCCCGGGCCCAATTTATTACAAAAAAAACTGAAAATATTGTTCACATTCCATTAATACAATGCGTTTGCCAGCAACTGTCGATTAGCAAATTATATTTTTGACAACTTAACCAAAACTTAACTTTGCTCATTAAGCAAATTAACATTACGTTTATCAGCTTTTCAAATTAATCACTCGTTCAAGTAATTTATTATCACATAATTTTCCATTTTATTGTATTACAATTTCACACGAAATTATGAAATTAGAAATAAAAATATGGTCATGTTTGTTTTTATAGAAAAAATAAATAATCGTGGAATATAATGAAACAACTTTTCAACGGATATAATTCGCGTTTTTATTTTGATAATACACTCCTGACGTTTCGAGTACTTTGCAGCACTCGTGGTCGCAGGCGTATTATTAAATTACAGGTGTATTATCAAAATATATATCCGTTAAAAAGTTGTTTCATTATGTTGAGTATTCGCGAAAGTTTGAGACTATATTAATCGTAGAATAATTGAAACTACCATTGCTCGCAGTCTCGATTATTTAAAATAAAATGCGATTATAAAGAAGGAAAAAATTATAAACTGTATTATTTTATCATACCAATCAAACGTCAATGTAAATTTTAAAGGCCATTATTTTTGATAAAAAAATAAATTCTTTGAATATAATTCCAGCGACAAAATACGCCCGCATATTTTTATCTTCGGAATATCCTCATGAATAAAATTAATTTTATTTCATTCCAATAAAGAGGAATATCCGTATCCTGTTCTTTACTCGGAAACCGATTAATAATACAAGATAACAGACGCACACTAAGAATATTTCTATTTAGAGATTTAATTTTTATATAGGCGAGAAATAATACAAATACGTTCGTTTTGGAGTCGGTGCCAAGGCTAAGGCTAAGATTGCAAAAATCTGACTTTGACTCTAAAACTACTGAAGACTATAATAGAAAAATTAGAGTGGCCAGTGTTCACGCACGGAATTCAATGCATGAGTCCAGAATTGCCCTTTTAAATATTACTACTAACAATCTATGTATGTACCAAGTGTGCTCTGATACATAAGTTTAAAGTAAAATAAATAAAACTAACGTTTATGTATTATTTCTAGTGTTTTTAGTTGGTTTTATTTTTATACAATGTTTATTTAGGGTCGCTAGGATTTTCTCCTGTATCGTGGGTATCAGTGCACAAACACTTAGACCGGAGCAAATATCAGCGCTTAAAATTCATCTGTTGCTTTAAATCACGAGTTCTGATAAATAAATACTCAGTATTTATCAGAACTTGTGATTTAAAGCAAAATATTATAAAAAGCGTACCTAAAAATAAATTTAAATCACATTCTATTTTATTCTTAGCAAACAATACAGCTAAAAATATATAATCTACAAAAGATTTTCTACGTGAAATCCCTTTTTGAATGTAAGTGATTTTCTCAAAGATTCCTTGCACGGTGATGCGAAGGTTGGCATATTCTTTGCAAAATAAAGAGAAAAAATTCTAGAAAGGATTCTACCGTCCTTTTGCAATAATAAAATACTAAGAAAGCGACTTATTATCAAAAGGGTGGGATTGTTCAAGTGCAGAGAAATGTGAATACATTGTCTGTAGAAATATAGTTAGTTTACACCTAGAGTCTTCTATCAAAACTACCATTATACGGACAACCCAAAGATTGTGCAGCTGGGTTGCAACTGCTTTCTGTCTAACAGAAGCATAAAAGCCGTTGTTGACGGCAGTTGCTCCAATTTTATGGACTAATATTAACCCTGGCATACCACAAGGCTTCATGCTCATCCCCACTTAGTATTTTCTCTATTGGGGGCGCATATTATATGGGCTGTGCTAACATCCGTCGTCATGTGGTGTAGGAAAGTTGCAGACATCTTGTGTCTGAAACCGAGAGCTCTCTAACTAGAGACGATTGAAGACGACTTAACTTATCAATCTCGCGACACCAAGTGCAAAATGCGAATCGTGCCGAGTATATACCTACTAACAACAACACTATGGAATGAATCATCCTCCTAGCCTTATTATTCCCAAACTTTGTTGGGGTCAGCTTTAATCCAACCAGATGCAGCTGAATATCAGTTTTCTACGGAGCGTCTGCCTAACGGACTTCCGCAACCCAAAGGGTTCAAATATTCTGAAGTTAGATTAGTTGTCAGGATTTTATGAGGGCACTGACTTTCAACACTGTCAAAAATCTTCTTGATAGCCAGGACCAACGGCTTGACGTGCTTTCCGAGGCACGGAGTAGGTGATAGTTTATAATACAATTAGTTTATAATAGTTTATAGTATATAACTTACGAAAAGTCAAAGGTGCGTGCCTTGGGTTTCAATCTGAGACCTCGGACTTGCCAGTCAAACGGTCATTTACTAGGCTATTGATGCACTGCACTATGGAAGGAATAAAATACTTGTTTATAGCCTGAGGCTTATAAAGTATTTTCTCAAAAAAGCGTGCAACTGTCTCTAAGGGACGAATCTATGCTTTAGTTCTTTGTTTTTTAATTTAAAAAGTATAGCATGAAATTTAATATTTTATGTCAAAATATAGTAAATGTATTAGATATCACTAAAACTATTAAAATATAGCATGATAAAATAAATCCAATGTCTTGCGTTCCCTAGGGTTTGAGGTTGATAAACCCGTGTTAGACATCTTATTTTATTAGCGAATAAGCGAAGAATAGGTTTTATTCTCGTTTAAATGTTCTTACATGCATAAAAGCGTGTGGGTAATCGGGCTGGGTGTCGTCTTCGTTCGCATTATATTGATTGTCTTAATTTCATATTCACATAGATAATTCATATAGATTGTCATAAAGTGTTCGGCAGTTTTTTTCGCATAACAATTAGTAGGAATAATATTATGTAGTCATATCGGTTTAATTGTCATACATATTGTACTTGTCATAATTTTTTTTCACATAATTTCAGTAAATATAAATATAACAGTCATCAAAACAGTACGTATAAAATCTTTGTTTTTATGATTGGAAATTTGAATGCGTAGATATCGTTATTATAAACATTATATGCGTAAAAATTATAGATTATAGATATAGATTATGACAACAAAAATTATGATGGATAAAGTTATGCCTAATTAATTATGTAATATAAACGTTATGCCAAAAAATAGCCAAATTAGAGCTTCGATTTTATTATGAAACCCAATATGAAACCCTCGGGCTGTATATTTGATCTCGGTTAGTAAAAAAATGTATTTTAAACGCGACTTCGTGAAACGAACCAATTTGCAGCTAATTCCAGAGACAGAGAGATCTGTGGTATAATGAGTACATATCTCTTACCTATCATAGTACTAAAGTTATCGACCCAGACGGCAAACTAAGCTTCATTTTTCCTTAATTTATTCTCATATTCTCGGTAACAGGAAGCTAACAGCCACGATGGGTGCTAATAGCTTGTAATAAGGGAAGTAGCTTGCACGTTGTCTGCTGCGAAATACTGCGAGCCATGTAAAGCGTCCTTTGTTATTACTAAGGAGTAGTGAATACATTTTAAGACGCGCATACTCGCTAATCTACTACCTCGCTCACATATTGAAGATATAAAATCAATGGATAGGTACAGTTATGAAAAATTGAACTAGACCAATTGAAGAACAAGATTACAAATTTTCAGCAAAAATTTCAGCTTAAAAAAAACGTATTGTTAATACATTTTTTAAACTCACGACAACAGCATTTACCTATACTAGAGGTTGTTAACCTCTATTATAAATATTTAATATTAATGCGCTCAAGTTTTTAATTAAAAAAAAAATGTGTTTGACAGTTTGTTTTTCTTTTATGAAGCAACAGATCGACGTGATTTTTTTCATTAGGTATTATGGCTTAGCTTATGGGCCGGAAAGTGACGGCTACTTTTTATCCCAAAATCCCGGGAAAGAGCCAATATATTATAACATAAAAGATAGTCGGTAAGGTATTTTTGGTGCAATATGGCGACCAACAAGCTACCGTAATTTAACACAATATAATATAAGTAAAAAAATTTGTAAGTTTTGTCATCAAAACTAAAGCTGTGTACCAAATATCAGATCTATCTGCCAACAGGAAGGGAGTGAAATATCGATTACTAAATTTGAACCAAATAATAAACAGCTAAAGTAAAACCGTTTATAAAGGAGATTCATATAATTCTATCGCAATGTTTTTAAAGCTTAAGGATTTGTATAGGCATTATCTTTAAGGTAACTTAATTGGAACTTGCCTTAAAGTGATAAACAGGCTACAAAGTATATAAAATATCAGCAAGCGGACTTCAAATTTTACTAAATACATGTGAAAAATAAAAATGCTGTCGCCCGGACCGACACGCGTCATTCTCTGCCTACATAATTCGCGCGCGCATGGCGCACTGGCTTAATTAAATTGTGAGTTCAGCTACACAGGCTTCTAAATTGAGAAAATGTTTATGTTATATTTAAAAATATTTTTGTTGAAAATATCGTTTGATAGCAAACCTCTCGTAACCACTAACTTCACTTGATATAATAGGTACCTATGGGTTGGTTAATTTTAAAACGGTTTTATTTACCTTGCCCTGTTTATTATTTGGTTCAAATTTAGTAATCGATATTTTACCCCCTTCCTGTTGACAGATTGATCTGATATTTGGTACACAGCTTTAGTTTTGGTGACAAAAAAAAATAATCTTATATTATTTTATTTTCAAACGGTTTTATTTAGCTTGCCCTGTTTATTATTTGGTTCAAATTTACTAATCGATATTTTACCCCCTTCCTGTTGACAGATTGATCTGATATTTGGTACTCAGCTTTAGTTTTAATGACAAAACAGTTTTACGTGAAAAAAAAATGTTTACTTATATTATTTAAACCTCCTTTACAAAAAAATAAAACCGACTTCAAAATACGGTTCGTAACCAAGCTGACTTTTTATGTTCTTTGAGTAAGTAGGTATTACAAATAAGTTATCACATGCTCCGTGCCCCGCAGAGCACTCCTGCGTAGGTATAATCTCTCTCTAGTCGTTTCGAATTGATGTCCCATCGGCCTATTCTCAGTAAAGAATAAAGATTGCACCTTTGTTGCACACTTGTGCATTATATTATTTCCTGCGTAGTTGGCTAATACTCCGAGATTGGTCACTGTGACCGAAATTCAAGATGACATTATAATTTCGTACAATCATTTTTGAAGTAAATGTAGTAATGCTATATGCTGCAGGGTATCATTGCATTCGCGAGGCCAGACTTTATAATAGCACCGTAAGAAAATAAAACAACAAGCAATAAATCTAGTTATTATTTTATATCCTAAGGAATTTAATTAACTTGTCTTGAATCCATTGAAAAAATAATGTTATCATAGAAAACAAGTATAAATGAAAATAATTTAAAAACCCTCCATTACAATAAAACCTCTTTTTATCTAGGAACACTTTCGATCGTTACCTTTCAAATAAAAGAAAACTAAATTAAAATCATTTAAATTAGGTTCATCCGTTTCGGAAATAAGATGCCACAGACACACAGTTAATAAAAAAAAGACAGAAGAATGTGGTAGTTATATTGTCTTGTTTAAAAAAAATGGTTTCATGTTTTTGATTTCAGATTTTTGTCCCCGATTTTACCCACTTAGAGAAGGAATACTTTACGTCCACCAGTTTAGGTTGTGCGTTGTAGGTGCCAGTCTAAGTTACAGCAGGTAATAGGAGTAGCTACTAACCTAATATCTAAGAGTTTACAGGCATATTTTGCCTCTTAATAACCTTTTATATTGAAGGCCTCTTTTCCAATTCAATTCATGATTTATGTAATAGTCTTTATGTGAGTTTTATGAATTATCGCTTATTATTTACGAGTTCAGTACACAAAAATGAGATCGAAAATCGTAAATTTTTATGCTTCTTACTATAAAGCTTAGTCACTAGAGGTCAAGACTTGTTTGTATTATTTTCAATTTACGACTTTTTTGCAGCTACAATAGAATTATAGATAGGGTCATAAAATAACGCCTATAATAAGTAGTAGGTAATAGCCTAGTGGTATGGCCGTTATCTCGCAAGTCAGAGGTCTCAGGATCGAACCCAAGGCACGCACCTTTGACTTTTCGGAAGTTAGTAAGTAATAATTATGTCAATCGTACCATCAAATCCTGACAACTGATCTAGCTTTAAAATATCGAACCTCTTTGAGTTGTAGGGGTTAGATAGGAAGTCTCCGTAGAAAACAGGTAGGTATTTATCTGCTTCTGGTTAAATTTGAAGCCGACTCCAACAAAATTTGGGAATTGTAGGTATCTAAGGCTAGGAGGAGGATGATATTAAAATATCACCCATATATTGTCGAAGGGTTATTAGTACCACATTTGGGCAATGTAAATTCCATGTAACATAACAAAGCACGTTTCCAATTATTGCAGTCCTACTAAGCTCAGGCGGTTTACTTTTGAACTACGAAGTAAATTAACTAACTAAAAAAATGATTTTCATGTCAGCCGGGGCTAAAGCTTAACATGTTTTACAAGGTATGGAGCAGGTGATAATTAATTTAGGGCGGTACACAAGTAAACCCCGTTCTCCCGTCCGTTGAGGAACCGTGTGGTTTTTAGACCGCGCGAGTCCCAATTAACTGTAATAATGTTACTCCTATCCTATACTAAGTTTTCCTTTCCTAGAGTCGTGATGGCCTAGTGGTATAACCGTTGACTGGTAAGTCAGAGGTCACAGGTTCGAACCCAAGAGGTGCGCCACCTCTGACTTGTCGTAAGTAACGTGCAAAGTTCGAAAGCACGTTAAGCTGTTAGCCCTGCGCCTAATCTCTCTCCGGTCGTGTCGTATTGCCCTCCCAACAGACTATGAGAGTGAGGGAATAGAGAGTGCACCTGTGTTTGCGTACACACTTGTGCACTATAATATTTCCTGCGCCGCCGCGCCGTTGGCTTATCTCCGTTGAGATTGGCGCTATGACCGAAATTTGGAAGACATTATTACACTACGTTTTTCTAAAAGAGCAGTTAATGTAAAGACGAAATTAAATTCGTTTTCGTAGTCAATGATACCCCTTGTGGACATGCACTTTGATTTTTCCAGCTATTTGCGACCACAACAAAATGACAAAAAGATTCGTAACCATAAATAAAATCTATTTCGAGAACAAAACCCGAGACATACCACATTGAAAAGGATTCTTCTCATTGACATTCAGTAAGAAACGGATGCAATAAAATAAAAATATTTTGTAAAGGAAACTTGTTAACGGAAGGGTGAATAACTTAGAATATAAAAAAGTGTATTTTCAATTTGTTTTTGCGATTTGATATGTTTTTTTTTTAATTTTATTTTTGTAGTCAAGTAGGGATATTCTATTTTTTTTCAACAAAATTTTCTGTTCCTATAGTATGCATAAATTTATATATAAATCTAATATATATTATAAATATCTCGTGTCACGGTATTTGTGGTCGCACACTTCTGAAACGGCTCGATCGATTTTAGCATTTTTCTTTGAACAATATCCAAATACCGATATCCACGCAAACAGACTCGCGAACAGCTGTTTTCCCACTGCAGGGCAAAAACAGCTAGTACTTAAAAAAATATTTATTTTATGCATTTCGGTACTTCCTTTTTGTTCTCTTTGGTCGCTTCATGATTTCCAATGCGTTGTTCCAATTTTATTATAATGCGTTGTAAACGCAACTATATCATGAGGAAAACTAAGCCACAGCTAACTTCAGAGACACTCTCTCTCACTTCACAAACACTCGTGGCCAATGATATTTGCACGTGGCGCGTTGGAAAAATACTCAAAGCGCGCACGGTACAAAAGACTAAGTAAAGCTTTGTGTCCATCGATTGTGTTAAAAAAATAAAGTGAAACTAAAGTAATTTAAATCCATTAAACGTCATAATAAAAAATAGAATTTGCATTGTATCTACTGTTGGTAGTCAAAGTGTTAATATCTTCCTAGACCGAATTTCGGTTACACCAGCCAATCTCAAGATTAGCCAAATACGCAGGAGATATTATAGTGTGCGTAAACACAGGCGCACTCTCTATTTCTTCACTCTCATGGTCCAATGAGATGGCAATCCGACACGACCAGAGAGAGACAGGCGCAGGACCAACGGCTTTACGTATTTTCTGAGGCACAGCGTAAGTAATAATTAATTTATAATACGCACGAACTTATGAAAAGTCAGTCTTTTCGTAAGCGCCCCTTGGGTTTGAACCTGAGGCCTCTGACTAAGTCAACGTCATACCACTAGGCTATCACGACTCTCAAAGTAAGTTTAGATAATATGTAATAGAAACACACCATTATTCAAAATATGTGCGAGAGCGATGCAAAAATAATATTTTGCCGAAAACTACAATTGCAAGTTTTAATAGAGTTTTCGAAGACGAATGTTTATTGAGAGCGGGAATATAAAAAAAGTCTCAATTTTCCATCTCATAGGTCCATAAATGTCTACATGATTTGCAATCGAGAAACTTCAGATTCCGATCTCATGTCGGTTTTTTCCTGTAATTATATTAATTTATTGGCTTTTTCTTAAGATTTTCATCTAACTTGATTCATTATTTGTTTTGCTCTTTATCGAATTAAAGCATTATTTCAAGCATTTTCCTCAAACTAACTTAATATTATAAATGCGAAAGTAAGTTTGTTTGTTACCATTTCACGCCTAAACCACTGAAACGATCATCCTGAAATTTTGCATAAACGTTGTCAGGTGTACAGAAACAGACATAGGGTACCTTTCATCCCAAAAAAGTATTGTTAAAGGAAAAAAACAATAACGTTCTTATGAAAATAGATGGCGCCACGTGTCTTTTAAATCGTGATTGAATTTGTCGAATTCTAAGCTAACGCGAGCAAAAGCTAGTAATATAATATAGTCTTAAACTTTCGCGAACACTCAACATAATGAAACAACTTTTTAACGGATATAATTCGCGTTTTAATTTTGATATTACAATCCTGACGTTTCGAGTACTTTGCAGCACTGTTAAAAAGTTGTTTCATTAAGCTAGTAATATTCAGGTTGAAATTAAAATTATGAGTATTCCTAAAAGAGGTTATAGAACTCATCATTATGAACAACTTTTGCTATGGGACAAACTATGAAATCGCTTTCGCATGTTTCGTACACTTATATTCACATACCTACTCGTAACTCAACAAAATGTATGGAACAGCTGAATTTTTTTTTGCGATTTCAGTGTTGGTCTCATGATACATTGTTCATAATGATGACATCAATAACCTGTTTTAGGGATGGTCATAATTTAAAATTCACCCTGTATAATTTATTTATCTTTACAATAGTGATTAGATTATGGACACAAAACACCAAATTAATATGGTCCGATAACGTTTTCCTATAAATTGTACAAAAACATTTGACGGTAGGATAGGACGATACTCTAAATACGCCTATGTCATTGAACTGTCAGTTTCTTACTTTAAATACTTACAATCTTGAATAGGCCTCTAATGAATGTAATTCATTAAGTTGATTGTTGATGTCGCTAACGGCACTTATATGCCTATTAAGTTAACAAAAAATCCGCTAAGTGCTTATTTATTTCAACGCACTAATCTAAAGAAACTAACATCGTGGTGGCGCATTGGTTACGGACCCGTTTTGCAAGCGCGGGGGTGTGGATTCAAACCTGGCATGTACCAATGTGATTTTTTCAATGTCATATGTACTTTCTTAGTTAATCTAAGACACCACTGACTAACGGTGAAGGAAAACATCTTAAGGAAACCTGGACACGCAGGGAGCTAGCGTGGTGATTAATGCTCAATCCTTCTCTGTATGACAAGAGGCCTTTACCCTACATTGGGAAAGTTACAGGCTAATTTATTATTTATTTATTTATAATCTAAAGAAAATATTAAATTCGATATGAATTTTGCGTTAGGTAGACTATTTATTTAGGAAGATAATAATGGGCTATATGCGCGATAATGCGATATACGAGAAAGTCAAAGTTATGGGTGGTCGCGTTATTCACGTCTGTTATAAGTTACTTATCTGCAAGATAATTAATCGCCCCGTAGTTCCGTCCCACATGGTTTTGTCTGCTAATGTGTTTATTGAACCGAAAAGTTCATCACTTTTGTGCGTTTGTTTTTGTGTAGTTCCGCAATATTTTTGCAGAAAAAAAACTACCATAGTCAATGGCGAGTATAGTAAGGTTTTTAGGAGAAATAAATTAGTTTATTCAGCCTTTAAGTGTAGTCTTTAGTATTAGTAGGTATTTACTTATTTTTAACCTCCACGCACGCAAAAAGAGGCAAAAACGAAAAAGAGGTCTATAATAAGTTTGACCTGTCTGTGTATCTGTGTGTACTGAACGTATCTAAACGGATAAAGCGATTTTGATTTAGATTTTTTTAAAAATTGAACCGTTACTAAATCGAGAGTGTTCTAACCTAATAAAAATTGGAGGATTTTCTGTGTCGGGGGTTTCTAAAATTTTTAATTTACACTCGTTATAAGACAAAGTGCACCTTCACTACATAGTATAAAACAAAGTCGCTTTCTCTGTCCCTATATCCCTATCTATGCTAAATCTTTAAAACTATGCAACGGATTTTGATGCGATCATTTTTAATAGATAGAGTGATTGAAGAGGAAGGTTTATATGTATATTGCACCCGTGCGAAGCCGAGGCGGGCCGCTTGTATTATATAAAAGTCAAATTCATCAAGTATTTTATAGACTCACGCCTGTATTCCCCAGAGGGGGTAGACAGTGGTGTCCAGTACACCCACGTTTCGCCGGCTTTATTATAAGTCCCATGTAATAGGGGGCGAGCCTATTGCCATTAACCGGGCACAATGCCAGACTCCGTGCTGCTACTGAGAATTTCCTAATGAAAAAACCCAATAACACTTTGCCCGACCCGGGGATCGAACCCAGGACCTCGTGCTCAGCAGTCGCGCTTGTTACCATTACATCATCAAGTATTATATTCAGCCATTCGTCAGCTATGTTAATTTGACAGGCACCTACGTAAATATCGATAAGATAGTGATGTCCGCTACACTGTCATATTTGAGATAGGTTTCATGGGGAGTTCCATTAGTCTAGTGACAATACGCCTTGTTGGTCAAAGTAAGGATCACTTAAATGCGAGATTAGGTAAAGCGAGCCTTACTGAGTTCATGTCTGTTTCTTATAGAAACGTAAAGGTCGTTGTTTAGGCTCAAAACGTCTTTTTTAAAAATAGTATACTTTAAATGCTCGTTTTATCCCTTGCTTAAAATCATTTAAGGTCAAATATCTCTTTCCTAAAATAGTACAGGCTCAAAACATTCCTTTCCTAAAATCATTTCGACATTTCGGCTTAAAATACTCTTCTTTTTTAAGTTTAAGGTAATTAATTAATTATCCTAAAATCGTTTAGGTTTAAAATATTCCTTTCGTAAAATAATTTAGGTTTAAATAATCCTTTCCTAAAATCATTTGGGCTAAAAGTATCCTATCCCTAAAATTAGTTTAGATTCCAAATATCTTCCAAAGCAGACCATTTACGGTCATTTACAGTATTTTATGGGTTAAAAGTTACTAAAATCAATGATTTTTTTAAGGACATTATACTAATATTACGAAAGGTATAATTATTTAATAAGCTGTCATGTGCACATGTAAAAAATTCACAAAAAATATTACGATAAGTCTTTCTATAAACATTGCAGACACATATCAGTTGCAGAGTATTCAATTAATCCTATCTTATCGCATCTTCCTTTGTTAGTAAACAGACAATTCAAATAAGTTTTCCAATTAAAATTATTTAGACATCTTTTAATTTGGGAATCACCTAAATTGATTATATAGAAACAGCTTGTCAATAAGGGTAAATAACTAATACAACAATAGTTCATTTAATTTACAAACTTTTAGCCTCTTCAGAATCTGAAGAACACTTTACTATTTCATCCAAATACACGAGCCCGCGGCGGCGCGGCGTCGGAGTGCAAAGAACCGTACCTTTCACATTTTTAAGCGTTCGTTTATTATTAACTAGCGACCCGCCCCGGCTTCGCACGGTTACGCTAATATGCATGTATTATACATATAAACCTTCCTCTTGAATTACTCTATCTATTTAAAAAAACCGCATTAAAATCCGTTGCGTAGTTTTAAAGATCTAAGCATACATAGGGACAGACAGACGCGGGAAGCGACTTTGTTTTATACTATGTAGTGACTAGCTTCCCGGTGCGACTTCGTACGCGTGATTATCCTACATCAACGCCTATAATTCTACCCTACACTATCCTACTACTTTACCCCTACCCTACTCTACCCCTACCCTACTCTACCCCTACCCTACCCCTCTTTTTTACCTTTTAAACTTTCCCTTGACTTTTACACATATTTCAAAACCAAAATTATCCAAGCCGTTCTCGAGTTTTAGCGAGACTAACGAACAGCAATTCATTTTTATATTATATATAGATAATTCCCAAACCGCATTAGAAATATATACAGTATTTTTATAACTCACAATCTCTGCGTAGCGAACTCTTAAGTAACAAATTCAAATAAACACCGACTGAGATGGGTCCTTGATAAGATAATTTTAACAGCATAAATGAGATGATTTCACGACAGTGAAAATCTGAGAAAGCGACATTTTGAAAAAGGGTTTAACAAAGGGGCATTCTGGGAAAAGGATATTCTAAGAAATAAATATTCAGATTAGTACCAAAAGTTTTTGTGTGTTAGAGCCATGTTAACTTTAGTAAATAGGGGTCAGCTTGACCAGAATAGTAGTACCCTCTTATAGAATCCTTTCATAATCACCCTCTCCCTTTCCATAATCACCCGCCCCCTTCCATAATAACTCCACCCCCTTCTATAATCACCCCCTCTCACCATGCATAATCCCTACATGGTAGGCATTGCGTAAGAACTTGCTGGTGGTATTACAATAATCACTATACTATCAGACAAGACATATTCCAGCCAGTTTACCAGCTAAGTCAAATAAAAAGTATACATTTTAGTATGTATTATATTAGCTTAGTTCCAAATGTTAGTGTTTAGATACAATTTATCTTTACAACGTATAAAAAAATCCTTCTATCTTTATGTACGGCCACTACATTTTGTAAGGTTTTATGTCCTAGCTTACATATTAAACGTTACTCCAACATATTTTTATGACTTTTACTTAAACTTCGTTCATTTTCTGAATGCAGTTAACAAGTTTCATATCAAGAAAATGGGCCCTAAAATATAAAATTGTTCGAAATTGCAATGCCTTTCGCAGAATGATCTGAGATGAAATCGAGATGAAAATCTGTTGTTTTTTTGAGCATAAAGAAGAGTTAGATGCAAATTGAAAGTTTATTAGACATAGCTCTCGTCCAAAATAGAAATTGGTCACCTCTGTGAAAAATAAACATAAATTGTAAATAGAAGAGAACATTAAATATTTTGTAATTTTTTTACCTCTTTTAATTTTATTTAACAACGACCCAGTGAATGTTGGTGAATGTTTGTAATAACAAATAGAGGTGTAAGAGTATAAGTCATACTTACTCTACCACGCTGACCAAATAAATGTTGGTGGATGCGTTTGTAATAGAAAATTGAGGTAAGAGCGTATAAGTCATATTAACTCTACCATGCTGACCTAGTGAATGTTGGGTGGAGTAAGAGTATAAGTCATACTTACTCTACCACGCTGACCAAATAAATGTTGGTGGATGCGTTTGTAATAGAAAATTGAGGTAAGAGCGTATAAGTCATATTAACTCTACCATGCTGACCTAGTGAATGTTGGGTGGAGTAAGAGTATAAGTCATACTTACTCTACCACGCTGACCAAATAAATGTTGGTGGATGCGTTTGTAATAGAAAATTGAGGTAAGAGCGTATAAGTCATATTAACTCTACCATGCTGACCTAGTGAATGTTGGGTGGAGTAAGAGTATAAGTCATACTTACTCTACCACGCTGACCAAATAAATGTTGGTGGATGCGTTTGTAATAGAAAATTGAGGTAAGAGCGTATAAGTCATATTAACTCTACCATGCTGACCTAGTGAATGTTGGGTGGAAGCTTTTATTATTACAAATCGAGGTGAAAAAGTATAAGTCACACTTACTTTGCCACGCTGCCTCAGTGAATGTAGGTGAATGCGTTCGTAATAACAAATAGAGGTATAGAGTAATCATACTTACTCTACCAGTTACCACGCTGACCCAGTGAATGTTGGTGGATG
The DNA here is from genome assembly GCA_936450705.2 of Protodeltote pygarga. NCBI lineage: Eukaryota > Metazoa > Arthropoda > Insecta > Lepidoptera > Noctuidae > Protodeltote > Protodeltote pygarga. Next base: position 12,504,566 of record OW388251.2, read on the forward strand.
TGTTTGTTACAATAATAAATAGAGGTAAGAGTATAAGAGTATAAGTCATATTTACTCGACCACGCTGACCAAGTGAATGTTGTTAAAGGTGTTTGTCGCCATAAGCTATTGCAATTTATCCAACTTAGATAACGACTACTTGCCATTACTGTCTTCACGGTGATACTTTAGATAAAATGCCACAAATGGGCACCCATCTACAAACTGACCACGTCAAACACTGCTGAACCACCACGAAACATATTCATGAAAATAAATCGATACTGTAAATGGAAATCACAATTGACGTAAAGGAGATATAACGTGATGCTGATGTCCTTTGTGTCAATTGAGTTTTCCTCGATTGAAATGTAATTTCTAAAAGCCTGACAATGAACTTGTCTCGAATTCACGAGTCGCCAAATTACTTTACATTTAACGGAATTCCTGTTTCCGTTGGGTAATGGGTAAGTTGGGACACGGGGAAACATCGTCCTGACTCAGGGTTATGGAAATTATCCGTTTAGTGCTTTTCTGCGATATTGGTTTTTTATTCCCATATGAATTTGTGTGTCTTGCAGTATAAGGCTCGACATATTTGCAAAATTAAGTAAGGTCTTATTAAATTCACCAGTTATGTAAGAAGTTTAATTTTAAAGAAACTCAGCATGAAGCCGTATTACTAGGTTATTAAGCTCAGTTGTAAATTGCAATACTCAGTGTTGCTACTAAGAATTTCTAGGTGTAAATGCTATAGAAGCGTTAAAAGAAAAACCTAGCTTTTAAGGTATGTCTGTAGGTAATCCGTCGACTCTTCACATACGGCCACCGAGCGGAGCGGCGGTAAATTATGAGCCGCTAAGCTGAGCAACACCGTGGCATACTGCGCTCTGCTCCGTTCCGTGTATTAAGGTGGTTTTAGACCGGCGTGGCGCGGCACGCTGGCCCGAGAGTGAAATCATATTTGTACGGCAAAATTTCAATCCACGCCCTGCCCATCTTTGGTGTAAAAGGTGCGTGAGGATGTGCGTAGCGAGAATTGAAATATTTGTTAGTACCTACTATACTATTGAACTCTATTACTTTAAGAATAGAGTATTTATTTACTTTGTGCCATAGTTAGCCGGCACGAGCCAGCGCTGGTCATCGAGTGTCGACGTCGTATAGCGGAGCGATGGACACATTTCAGTGTAAAAGGGTGAAGCGTGATTACAATAAGCACTCGCAACTCCAAGGGAAATGGAAGCACAGACTGGGTTGAACTGATCCATTCGTACTACACCTGCATTGATGTCTCTGTCTAGCACTTACAAAATAGATATTCATCTCTCTTACTGTAATTTCCACGGAAATAATACAATTCTCATGAGACAATAAATTACCAGCATACCAAAATTGCCTCAATTCAACAAGATGATCATCTTTGTAACCAAAAACGTGGTAAGTCAAAATTACATTACGTAAACTTAAGTAGACTGCAATAAACACTGATTAATGTAAGTATTAAAGTAAGTTTTAATAAATTTCAACAGTTGGAGACAGGAACTTTGGACTGCTATGTCACAGAATAACTTAATTCAAGATATACAGTGGGTTAACGTGAGCGTCATTTATTTTTCTGAGCTGAAAATCACGATAAACTTATCTAATGTGACTTTGATGATCATGACATTGTCATTGGATTTGGATAACTTCTTTTATTCGTTATTTATTTACTTATTTAAAAAAAAATGTTGTCTTCAACTGGAGATCAAACATAATTTAATAGTGAGAAAATGGTATGAATATATCTCTCAGATATCTTGATAAACACTATCCTAGTTGGTTTGTATACCCACTGTTTTAATAATAATATGAGGTGTTTAATATTACTTAGTTTCAATTCAATTTTCTCACAACATTCTTCAGGTTCAGGATTCAGGATTCAAAGTTCAGCATAAAATGCTAACTCATTCATTAAATAATTATTAGTATCTACTCAAGTTTTGCCCATAGAAAATGATTCAATGGAAAAGAGGGCCAGTACATAACATTGCCATAACCTGGGCTTAGCTCCGAGAGTAATAAACAACAACGTCAACAGTTAGATAATCGTTAACAATGAAGGCGGGATTTTATTAAATAATAAAATTAATATCTGTTTATATCTGTTTATACTTTATTTTTTATACTGTGGTTACCACGTGTCACCATTTTCAGGGAAATTCATCTCCTAAATTCTCGAGTTAGATATACTTGGATGCCGCTAGTTGAACTAAGGGGTATTCTAAGCCAGATGCGATGGTCATATTGAAATATATATCTTTAATTTTAGATAACAATACCTACTGTAAACTTTGGGGTTATTATATAGATGTAAATTTAATCGATGATGATTGGCCAAAGCTGTATAAAATATCTGTGATTTGAATTCTGCAATATTGTTAGTGAGAGACTTGAAGTAAATAATTATTATCTGACTAAAAATTGTTTGCATTAAACGTAAAATTGAGGTTGCGAAATTGAGAGAGGTTTTCATACTTTTTGGATTCATGGAAAAGTCAGAGGTGCGTGTCTGGGTTTCGAACCTACGATCTTTGATTTGGCAGTCCAATGGTCATACCACTAGTCTATCACTGGTACTACACTCTAATTATTTCAGATTGTCGAACTTCGGAAGTAAAGAGGAAAGACATTTTTTTATAATTCAAGAACTATGTGGCATAAAGAAAAATAGAAACCCTATTTTAGTTGTCCTAATAAAGCTATTTCAGATAGCCAGACTTGTTTTTCACAAACTTATACCAATATTTGCTTAATAGTCCGACGATCTCCCAGGGACAATTAAACCGATTTATGAAGATGCTGAACTTTTTCAGACCCATTTCAGACTCTAACAGTTTCCTGTAAGTAGTCAAAGATTTATTAAGTCTCAGAGATAGGCGATAAACGACAGGTAAACGTATCTACAGAACCCTTGAAGTAACGTTGAGCGTTTATTTGCAAAAAGATAGTAAAGAAATATGGCGGATATTGTTGTACCCACAAGTTTATAGGTAGGTACCATCGCGGACACGAACCGTGCTCTACTTTACGATCAAAATGGTTTGAACGATGCTACGTGCGTAGGGGTGAAGCTACCGCTACGTTTGGACGCCGGGTGCAAGCGATTCTAGCCTTAAGAGTAGTGCACCGGCTTTGTCCACAATAGTACAGGATAGTATTGTTGTGCTTTTAGGATCTTGTCTTCTTTTTGTGACTTAATTTCTTTGAAAAGCTGATCTTCATAGCATTATTATAGTTGAGTCGTGATAGCCTAGTGGTACGACCGTTGACTGGCAAGTCAGACGTTTCAGGTTCAAACCCAAGCCACCTCTGACTTTTCGTATATTATGCACCGGTCAGAGGTATTAAAGCTTGTAAAAAAACTGTTATTTACCATCATTACTGTTGTTATTTTAACCCGATAGATCGCTTGGGTCAAAACTTTCAGCATTTTCTTAACAAAGAGTCCGCCGATGCTCATGAATAACGTTGTGAATAAATCTAAGATTATTTTTTTAGGCTTTCATTTGTTTTTTATTTTTCCTGTGGTTAAATTTCCTAGTTTTACTCTACTTCATATGTGCACTTGACGGAGACTTTTACTAGGTATATAGGTAATTATGAGTGAGATTTGCTTAAAAAGAAATCCTGAATTTGTAAAATATAGAAAATTTTAAGAAAATTGAAAAAGAAATACGAGCGCTCTATCCAACTGAGCTATCGCTGCCCACAGTCGTATTAATTGCCCCATTATATCTTATTTCCAATTTCCTTTATTTTTTGTAAGGCATAGGTACCTAATAGCATGTATTAAAAAACTTAATAATATTGATTGTAAAACATATTAAAGCTGTTAAAATAAACGGTTTTATTCCTGCAACAAAAGTATAGTATGGTACCTATATCACACGCAAAAAAGCGTCCATTTTCATCTCGTGTCTACCATGTCAACGTCTTGTTGTTTGAGTGTGAGAAACGAGGAGTGAAGACAGCTGTCGTTGTGACGTATTATAAAAGTTATCGGAGAAATCAATATTCTCTGATAACTTTTATAATACGTTCAACTTTTGTGTAGGAAGTGCTGAATGTTACGAGAATTTATCGAAAATTTGTCATTAAATCGAAACCATTTAATACAGAACTAGGTATAGTGTGATTTGAGTCATGATAGCTTAGTGGTGGTGACCGTTGACTAGCAAATCTCTGACTTTTCGTAAGTTATGTGTTTCGTAAGTTAATTATCACTTACTCCGTGCTTCAGAAAGCACGTAAAGCTGTTAGCCTTGCGCCTGATCTCTCTCCAGTAGTGTCGGATTGCCGTTCCATCGGACTATGAGAGTGAGGGAATAGAGAGTGCACCTATGTTTGTGCACACACTTGTGCACTATAATATCTCCTGTGTATTATTCCATCATTATTCCATTAAGTCATTATTTCCATCTAAAACAGGAAAAAAATAAAAATGTTAGCATCCGTTTCTTTTATTTTTAATACAGATGCATCGGGGAACGAATGGGCGAGATTAAATCCTGGATTAAGGTCGGCTAAGTGAGTTATATAAAACCTTTTAACTTAAAAAATACTTTTCTTGTGTTCTAAATCTTAATAGAATCCCAACAGACGTTGTCCTATCAAAATTTTAATAAATATGTGAAAAAAGCACATTCAACCTTAATTTCGTTCATTCGTATTATTTAACTGCCCATGGAACTGTTAACCTAGAGTCACTCTTACAACAAACAATATGAATAATAAATTATAAATAATTCATAAGTGCCTAATGGTCTACATGAATAAAAATATTTTGATTTTGATTTTTGAACAGTAGACCTTTTTTTAAACTGAAAATAACAAAAAAAGTACCACCAACATCAAAACGTTTACCATCTCAGAATATGCAGGGCGTCGTACCTCTGACAGTGACTCACAAAAGAAAGATCGACGGAATGATCGCGAGAAAGGATCGATTACCTTTAGTGAACCTAATAACTAAAGCGGTATAATCTCGCCACGAGTGCTTTTAGAATAGAATAGAATAGAATCATTTATTTCAGATACTTATAAATCCATATCTTGTTAGTATGTTAGATACAATACCTTATAATTATGTTAGTATTGTTAGTAGGTACTTATCTGTGTAGTAATTATAAATATCTATTAAATACAGCCTTTTACTACCCTCACCCAGTGAATTTGAATGGGGCAATCAAACCGTGCAGCAATGACTTTCAGAATGCTATTGTTAGCATTCCGCAGACGCTGCATCAATGAAGCCGATTTTTTGCGAATTATGGCTTTGAAGCCGTCCGTGCGGGCTTCCGCAAACATCTCGGAGGCACTGCAGCGCCACGGTAGCCTTAACAACACTCTGAAAGCATTGTTATATTGCACCCGCAGGGTGTCATAGGATCGTCGCGTATATCTCACCCACAGGCCGCTCGAGTAGAACGATTGGCAATAAGCTTTAAAAAGCGTTATCTTTACTTGATTTGTACATCGAGCGAACCTGCGAGCAAGCATATTGCTTCTCACCGCCAACGCCCTACGTTCTCGCTCTATATCCTCATCATCTTTGAGGTCACTCGTCACAATATGCCCCAGATATTTAAATTTGTCAACCAGCTTCAGTGCAACGCCATTGAGGTATACTGCAGGCACATGGGTAGGTCGGTGTTTGCCTGCTTGGAAAACCAACAACTCGCTCTTTTTGGAGTTGTATTTTAGCCCATGTGCTTCAGCATATTGTTCGCAGATATTGAGTAATTTCCTCAATGCGTTTATCGAGGGACCCAGCAGCACCATGTCATCTGCATAACTAATGTTGTTGACACATGTACCGTCGATGAAGCATCCAACATGTGTGCTGCTGAGTCTCTCAAGAAGCTGATTGACGTACAAATTAAACAGAAGAGGTGAACTTAACCCACCCTGTCTGACGCCACACTCTGACCTGTATTCATCAGACAACGTACCAGCCCATCTCACCTGGTTTTTCTGGTTCGAGTACCAGTATCTGAGTAGGGAGATGGTATCCGCCGGCACACCCGCACCTTCTAGCTTATCCCACAGAAGTTCATATACTACAAGATCAAACGCTTTCGATAAGTCAAGGAAGCACGCGTATACCGGCGTCTTCCTCTCAGTATAGTACCTGACAGTATGCTTTAAGCTTAAAATGGCACTTTCAGTGGATAATCCTGACCTAAACCCAAACTGAGCATCATGTAAGTAATATGTCGATAATATCATTTATAATTAATTGAATTAATACCAGATGAAAAATAAACAAAATGCAAATTGTGCGCAATTGCCCACGCACGTGCCATATCAATGCATTAATTATGACGTCATTTAAGTGTGCGTCCGATCAGATGGGTTTCGCGTGGCGAATCTACACCTTATTAGGACCTTTACAGACGTCACAAGTTCACAACTCTTATAACGACTTTTAAGGCGGGTATACTCGCCAATCTTTAGCAGATTAACGAGTATCCGCCGTTAAAAGTCTCGCCCGTTCGCACATCTATATAAAAGTGGTTTTGTGAACTTTTAACATGTCATTGCACAAGTAAGCTTATTAAATATAATTATTTAATATGAAAATTTGAAAAAACAACTGATAAGGATGGGATTCGAACTCACGATCTTCGACGTACCGTGTGGACGCTCAGACCGCTAATCCACCGTATCCCACCAGAATCAGTTGAAATTTCAAACCTCTTTCTACGCCAAGGGCGTGTGAATATATCTGTCGGAACACATAATACGTATCTGACTCAGTGCTCCAAACTTTGCAGTTTCGTTGCGATAATTTTAATTTTTCTTAAATTAATATACACAGTTATGAAAAATCGAATCAAACCAATTGAAGGAGAACAACATTACAAAGTTTAGCAAAAATTTCAGCTTGATCGAAACATGTTTTCGTACATAAAAATGGCATAAAATTAAAGCTATATTTAAAAACATATTTACTAAATAAAGATAAATATAATATAACATAAAACCAATTCGTTTGGAGGTCGTAAAGGAGACAATTTAGAAAAAAAAGTAACTTTTACTCGTGTCGCTTCTGTTCCTTTGAGATGAAAGGAACTGTAATATCGTATCGTATTTCCTTCGAAGGTAACATAAGAATACTTGAGCTCTTACGCGTCATAATTATGTGCAGTTTACACGGAGATGACGACACGTGGAGATGAAATGCTAGGAGAAATGAATGGATGATTTTTTATTTGACACCGCACATAAAGACATTAACAGAAATGATGTGTCTTTTCCAAAGATATTGGAAGGAATTTAATGTTGCTATGGTCTTTTCTTTACTATATAGACTTAGCAATAGATAATTACAAGCATTTTATTAAATTAAAATATTTAATAAGTAAAATATATTTTTGCGTGAAGCAGTGATAGCTTCTATTATTTTTTTAGGTACTACAAATTTTACCTAATAAGAGAATGGTGCTAAATCAATCAGTAATATTAGGCCGGCTCGATTGGGGTAGTACTTTATCCCTTTATAGGACAGCTCATACAAAGTGGCCAGTAAACTGGACAGTCACCTTAAGGTCGTTATCTCATATATTTTTATTCGAAGGTTGAACCTTACGAACGTTTACAACCCACGTTAAAGCACACTGGCTCGTCAACTAGCCAGCGTTCAAGATCGTCGCACGCAATAACAATTTCGCGCCTTTTTTCAAGACGGCCTGTGAACTAGCCACCGTGCCCCCACGATCACTCCTTTGCTGTGATCGCGAGTATCAGATATGTGTTTGCAAGTGTAATAGTAATAAAAAATCATGTTTTCCAGGAAACGGTAAGTAAAACTATTATTTTATAGTATATTCTTTGACTTTATGAGCAAATGTAATCGAGAATAATAATAAAAACATTTCCTTTATACGATTGAATACAAACCGGTTGTCGAAAAAATATAATCTAAAAATTGCCGACCTAACTTTGAGGTACTGTAATGACTTTTTATTTCCGAGTAATACCTATGAACCATATCGTTTTACAAAAGGTATATAAGTATTTGTTCTGATATAATAATATATTTACCATAAATAGTCTTGTTCGGTAGTTATAACCTATTGTTACGAATGTTTTGGTTTTTTTTTGCCGTTTTTATGAAGATGTGAAGGTACGTATAAAAATCGTAATTTATTAATTTTGCATTGTAACTTTTTTATTGTTATAGACAAAATTACACGTATCGGGAGTTAGGGTTACTGAATGAGGACCAATCGAATGATTTCGTGGGTATAACTGATCACACACCTATCTCACAATTGCCACCTCCACCACCAGCGCCGCTGTCACCCAACCCGATCTGGTATCATGAGATAACATATCCCGAAGTTGTTAGTCCCCGAGAATTTAGTAAATGAAGACCTAAATAAGTGGATTGACTAGTAAAAAATCATAATTTGTAGTTTTATTGCGATACGACTAATTATAAATAAAAAATAGCGTTTTAGAAAAAAAATTTGTTCATTCTGTTGGTAATTAAAACTGATTGTCCTATGTTATATATGTGTTGTGTAATTAAAGACTGATTAGAAAATATATAATTAAAGTATTTGTTTTTATTCCTTTACCTTCATTCATTCGATTTTGTTAGTGTCCAGTTTACAGGCCAGTGATCTTACCGTGATGGTTAGTGACGCAGAACGTACACTGGCCAGTTTACTGGCCACATCATTTTTGAGATTTTCTCGAAAAATAATAATTTTTCGGATTTTTTTCCAAGACATGTAATTAAGATTTACGTCACAGAATATATATGCATCACAAAATAATAGGATTTAATAAAAACGTTAGGGTGTGCGTTAAAGGGTTAAAATATAACAGTATTCATAATATAAATATTTTAATAAGAAAATTGAAAAAATAATTAATAAGCTAACATGTATTGTATTATATAGCATGTATATTATATTCATAATGTTGTGTTTTATAAAGTTATTGAGAGCACTAAAGGTCCAATCCTCCCATAATCCATATCTGACTCCCCCTTCCTCAATATCCTTTACTTTATAATACCGCACCTACACTGGCCGCCAAAACTAAGTAGTACACTTTTAAAATTACAATTTCTCCTAAACTATAGAAGTTAGAGTATTAAAATAATAGAACGTTTTATAGCAAATTTTATCAGCTTTCTTTGAAGCTATAGTTTATTATACATTAATAACGTTATTATCTTAAAAAAAGAAAAAAACCAAAAATATAGCAATTGTTTACTTACTGGCAAAAAACTTAAACAACATTTATAAGTATGTTTTACACCTTATTTACATTTTAATACATGATATTGCCTCTTCGGGCTCTGGTGTCAGCTTCAAGCCGGTTTGACATACTGAATACTAGGTTTTGGAGGCGATATTGGAGAATATTCTCCCATTTTTCCAATAGGGCTTGTTTTAGGGTCCTGAGGGTGATAAGAAGTGGCTTGCTGCTTTTGACTATCCTCCTGAGTTCCTCTTAGGTATGCTCAATCGGGTTGAGATCTGGACTTCTTAATGGCCAAGTCATAAAGCTGATAACAACCTCATAAATGCATGTCTTGTACGATCCGAGCGATGTGTGGCGGGGCTTTATCCTGCATCAGCATCGATCCATCAACCATTTTTATTAAATACTACTACATACTCATTTAAGGACCTCTTGAGCATATCTCTCTCCAGTCAGGGTGCCATTATCTATAGCCACTAACTCTGTGCGACCATCTGAAAAGTTGTCAGCCCATACGTTTACAGAGCTGCCATCGTATTGGGCTCTTTCTGTAAAGAAGGCTTAAATGTATTGCTCACCAGGTCACCTGTAGACTCTTCACCTTTAATTGGAAGTGAATAGTGAGAATTAAGACTCATCAGTGAACAAAAATCTTGCCTTTTCTTAGTCACACCCCTGTATGTTTTACGTATGTAGCGTAGTCTTGCTACTCGATGTCCCCTGTGGAGTTTGGGGCCACCTGCTGGCCTTTTGGGTTTCAGGTTTGCTTTAGCAAGTCTTCTTCTCACAGCACTATCACTGATGTAGTCTCTTCGCGTCTGAAGAACCTGTTGCCGGACTTTAACTGCATTGAGGCGGCGATTTCTCAACACAGTGGAAACAATATAGCGGTTTTCTCGAGTACTAGTGTAAATGCGTCTGCCATTACAAGATCTTTTCAGATGGTTTTCAGTTTCTTCAAACCTTTCCTTTACCTCTCGGACCGTTTTTAATGTTACACCCACCATTTTTACACTTCGACATACTGATGCCTAGTTTTTAAAAAGTTTCATGATTTTTGCACATCCTTAAGGTCAAAGACGCATGAGAAATAAAGTTTAAGTGCTGTAGTTACCTAGGCTTTTGAATCCAAATTCATAGATCAAGAAATAAATGTAAAAAAAAATCACAAAACAAAAAGTTAAAAGTAAGAGAGCAATTTGAAAAGGAGTGTTTTTGTTTTGTAAAGTTTTTTTTAGCCATTCCTTAATTTTTTTTATCAACTATGAACTTTATAAATAAAAAAAAGAATTCTTTTTCTAATCCTTTTTATTTCGAAAATATATCTTGTGTACTTTTAAAGTTATTGCAATTTTAAAAGTGTACTACTTAGTTTTGGCGGCCAGTGTAGTTAGGTTCCTGCAAATGATACCCGATGCAACTTGCAAGCGTCTATAGATTGGTGACCACTTACCATTAGGAAGGCTACTCGTTTATTACCTTAGTAGTACAAAAACGGTTAAATATTCAATAAGATTTTTTTTTTTTAATAATATCTTCTCCATCAAGTTACTGGAACTACTTACAAGAAACCATACGATTATGTCTTACCGCCAGGAACATTCTGTCCAATTCACAATACATAACAATAAACTCTCACAGTTATTTCTGTTTTTACATATTAAACAGAAATGAAAGTGTATTTATTTGTACCATTATTGACAGGTAAAATTGATTGAATACTAAAAGTTTTATAGCACTCACTTTTACTTCTTCAGTAGTGTTATAAGAGTAAAGGCAATAAAAATAACTACGGATTTTTTATCAACACCAATTTTACTTAAGCTTTCGATCATAGTTATTGTGGTGATCTTAATGGCAAAAAGTCATTGGATTACTGTTGTTGGGTCATATATCATAATATAATATTCTTTTTTTAGAGTTCCGTAGTTAAGGAAGAGTCGTCGTATACCTACTCTTGATCTTTATATGAAGTTTTTTTTTATTTTCCGATTGTGATTTTTTTTCTAAGTTTTTTTAAAATAGCATCTCTACAAACTATAAATTATTAATCTTTTAAAATATAGTATTTAATAATTAAAACTATAGGCTATCTATTCTTCATCTAATATTAGGTTCGTGAAGTGAAGACTAAACTTTATTTATCTATCTTTTTATAAAGCATATTCCGTGAGATTTGGCATATAAAGTTTATCTAGAAATAGAGTGTAGAAAGCTAAATTTATATATTATTGTAATATTTTTTTATTTATATTTAATAAATACAGTGGAATTTCTACTAATGGACCACTAGTAAATATAAATAGGCAATTGTTTCCGTTGTGTATTTGACAGCCTAACTAAAGGAGTAATCTGGGAACAGACCAGAAGGTAATACGGTTGATTTATGGTTGGTTGGTTGGTTTACGCTTCAATGAATATAGTTTAGTAATTAATAACAACATTGTTAGTTGTATCTGATTTCCCTCCAAATTGAACATCCTACCTTGACTTGTGCTTAAAGGACCACTATCATTTTGTTATTGGTTGAGGTGGTTGGTAATATTATTATAATAGTTTTTTGCTTTTGTGAATTTTTTACATGTTAGCTTATTTTTTTTTGTGTTTATGTATTAGTTATTTTTTCAAATTTCTTATTAAATAATTATACTATTATAATAGGTTTTAAATAATAATATTATTTATTTATTGTTATTATCAGTAATATTTATATCAAAACAAATTGATTGAATGCTACTGATTAAAAATAGAAAAAGAAAAAAATACATTGAGTAGGTACACGCTACCGCATCAGAATCAGACCCGAGACCGTAACAAGGAATTTATGTAGGACGCGAAGATTTCCCCCGTATGGTTTACTGCAAGAACAGCAGCAACGTCTCTCCCTCTGCGTGTCATAAAAGTCTGCTAAAGATGGGATAAAAGTCACAAAATAGAAGCTACTCTGGTCGGAGGCTTCGATTCTACAGCCTTGACGCCAAGCGAAGTCGTGCATTTCAGTCGAAACGTAATCAAACAAACCCCTCTTCCTAACCCTTTGCGCAAATAGGCTTTATAGGTATATGTCATTTACATTTTAGCACGAGTTAATTAACACATGCATGCTAAATGCTTGACTAATTCTGAGTGAAACTGAGCCCTTATGAACTACCAGGCTAATTATACGCGTAAAGTAATGTATGTGACGTTGGTATATTGTACAGTAATTTCATATTTTACAAGGCGGCGCGGGCGACGACGTCAGTTTCTAAATTCGAACCGTTTAGCGAAATGTCGTAGCTATATAATCTTTATAAATAATATTATTAGTGATGGCGCATTGGTGATAGACCCGCTTTGCAACCATATGATTGTGAGTTCGAACCTGGCATGTACAAATGTAACTTTTCCAATGTCATATGTATTTTCTTAGTTAATCTAAAACACCGCTGACTAACGGTGAAAGAAAACATCGTAAAAGAAAACTTAGACTTAATAGGCTAAAATCGCCAACCCTTTGAGATAGCGTGGTGATTATTGCTCGATGCTTCTCTGTACGAGAAGAGGCCTTTGCTCTGCAGTGGTACAGTTACAAGCTGATTTATTTATTTATTTCTATATAATCTTTGAGTTGAAATCTATCTTTTCAGCATTCAATCACTTAAAGCCCTGTGTTAGATCCAGATCTCTGTCCGGTCGTTACGGATTACCGTCCCATCGGACTATGAGAGTGACGGAATAGACAGTGTACCTGTGTTTGCCCACACACTTGTGCACTTAAACCCTGCGCAGTTGGTTAATTTTCGTTGAGACTAGTCGTTGTGACGTTGTGGCTGGAATTCGGTCAGGAGTACCTACATTATTATGGTATCAAAGTAAAAATACAAAATTATCGGTCGGACTGCAAAGTTATAGATACTAGAGGTTTATACCGTAGACAAGGTTACATAATAAGTGCAATTTTGGTTTGTTTAGTTAAGAATGATTAAATGGAGATATGTTAAGTAGTTACCGCTAAGAGAATTCATTATAGAATCGTTTGATGGTAACTCATCATGCAGTCATTTGTTAACACCACTTCGAATGCCGGAGTATAGATGCATATTCGTCGAGTCGTGATAGCCTAGTGGTTTTGACCGACCCAAAGCCACCTTTGACTTTTCGTAAGTTATGTGCGCATATATATTTTAAATATAATATACTTTTTATAAATTAATTATCACTTACTCCGTGCCTCGGAAAGCACGTAAAGCCGTTGGCCCTGCGCCTGATCTCTCTCCGATCGTGTCGGAAGGCCGTCCCATCGGACTATGAGAGTGAGGGAATAGAGAGTGCACCTGTGTTTGCGCACACACTTGTGCACTATAATATATCCTGCGTATTTGGCTAATCTCCGTTGAGATTGGCCGCTGTGACCGAAATTCGGTCAGGAGGATATTATTTCTGTTCACTATTTGGAGGTTAGATAGATAAATAAGCGTGCTTAGAAAGTACCTAACAAAGCTAGAAAAAAGAATTACGTTAATTTTTTTTTCTATCCCATCCGTACTTTTTTATTGTTTTTCAAATTTTCAAATCTATGACTGCTCAGTTGATCCAAACTTTTTCTGATCGCAGCAGCGTCGAGACTCTGGATGACATGCCATGCCCCAAGATCGTGCTCGGTGCACGCCGATACGACAATATCATGACAGAAACGTGTATTATCAAATACACGTCATAGAGTCACTCTTATAATAAACAATATTAGAATTATGACTATTCATAAGTGCCTACATGAATAAAAATATTTTGATTTTGACATTGTTAAAACACCATAAAATAGATTTTTAAATATAAAATGTTGGCTGACGGAAATTAAACGAACTAAAGTAATGAGTTTCTATTTAATAAATAAATTTAATATGCTAACATGTGTTAAATTGTTTTATTACTATATTTGTATTACGGGCTTCAGAAAAGTATGGCGGCATGCCCCTTAATAAGGAATATGGTATAAGCGTTGATTAGTAAGGATTGCTGTGCCAGTGGGACTCCCAGTTTCCCAATGGGACAGCAATTCTCACTAAAGTGTGTGGCACTATAATATCTCCTGCGATAACCTATGTCAGGAGATATTACTTTTATGTTGAAATAGGCCAATCTTAATAATTAATGTTTTGAAAAGATAGTTTATAAAGGTGTTAGGTTGTTTGCTACAATTGCTATTCAATCACACCTCCTTAAGGGCTGAACGAATTTGAATGAAACTTAGCAAACGGATAGAGAGATATCCTGGATACATACACACATCAAAAGTGTCTAGGGATCAACATATATTTTTGCAATAACTTTTCTCCTGATTGATATTAATTAAAATTTTCTTTAAGGATTCATCAAATAAAGTGTTTTCGTTTGTCACAGTAACGATAAACCAAGTCACCTTTGCATTAATAAAGAAATTTGCCATTTTCCTAATAAAGGGATTTTTGACATTTGAACCACTAACATTAAAGTTCAAAAAAAAGACTGAAATAACAGTTTTCTTTAAAATTTTATTGGGTAACTTAAACAATTAATAATCCGTGTTTCTACCGCGAACACTAACAACACAAGAACATCGGTTTGGCATACTCAAAATGAGTTCATCCAAATCACGCTGTGGAATGGCCGCCCATGTTCGTTGCAACAACAAAAAAAGGTCTTCTTGCGACGGGATACCCTCCATATTCGGCAGAGCTCTTCTCTGTAGCATATCCCATGCATGCTCAATCGGGTTCAAGTCTGGCGACTGAGCAGGCCAGGGCAGGACATTGATGTTAGCTGCGGCGAGAGTATGTCTTACAACTCTTGCGGTGTGCGGTCGTGCATTATCATGCATTAACTGAAATAAGGGACCGATTTGCACTTGTAGAGGAACGATGACGTCTGATACAATCGTTTCAGCATAAATTTGAGCGTTGAGGTTGCCTCTGATCCAAATCAACTCAGTTCTTCCGCCGATCCAAATACCCGCCCATACCATGATGGTCCCACCACTATAAGGATGGACTTCCTGGCAGGATTTTAATCGCTGTTGGCGTCCAGGGGTTCTCCAGTGTCGTATACGTCTTGTATCCGGTCTCATACCAAAACGAGACTCATCAGAAAAGCACACGAAACGCCATTGTTCTTCTGCCCAATTTCTGTGTTCAAGAGCCCATTGATATCGAATCCTACGATTGTGCATTGCTATAGGTGGTACCCGTAGCGGTCTTCGGGAATGAAGATTCACTTCATGCAAGCGGTTTCTGACTGTTTGGTCGCTAATTAAGTTCCCTGAAGAGTGATGAAGCCTCACGGCTAACATCATGGCGGTTATTGTTGGAGCTCTTCGAGTTAAGATTTGAATGTATCGGTCTTGTCTCCGTGTGGTGCAGCGATACCGTCCTCCATGGCGCTCAGCCACGGTACCAGTGCTTCGGTAACGTGTCCAAAGTCGACTGATAACACTCTGACTTGTATTCAGAGCTAAAGCCACAGTACGTTGCCGGGAACCAGCTTCTATCATTCCCACGGCTCTGAGCATTTTTTCCCTGCTTAAATGACGTCGCCGCTCCATAATAACGTTGGTTTTAATCAGTAGTAGGGAAACAGTAGCACTAATAATGTCTTCAATGCGTTGTATGTTTTTATAGGGAAAATATTGACAGCTGATTTTCATCTTTTACTCGAATTTGATTCACAGTTCCTGATTCAAATTATGAAATGCACCAAAAAGGATCCATATAAATTTATAAAATCATAAATTTATTACAAAGCCACATCTCAATCTCAAGAAATCCGCATAAAAATGCTTGATCCCTAGACACTTTTGATGTGTGTATATTACTTACTAGCGACCCGCCCCGGCTTCGCACGAGTGCAATATACATAATAAACCTTCCTTAAGAATCACTCTATCTATTAAAAAAACCGCATCCGTTGCGTAGTATTAAAGATCTAAGCATACATAGGGACAGACAGACGGCGGATAGCGACCTTGTTTTATATTATGTAGTGATACTTTTATCCTGGTTCGAGTGTTCGACAACCACGTGGACGAAGCTGCGGGCAAAACTCAGTTAGAAATAATGTTTAGGCTAGGTGGATAGATTATGTACCTATCTAGGTATACGGGTATACCTACCTATAGTACCTATTAATTTCATTGGCTATAATTTTTTAGTGTCAAAGTCGTTATGAAGTAGTTTGATTAAGTATTTATCGTTACTTTCATACATAATTTATATTATTATTGGTTTAGGAAGTTAATAATAAGCTCTCGATATTATAACATTATTAAAACAACGTACTAGTTATCGATACTTCAGGAAGTTGTCAATTTAAAATAATTATGTGTTAACGATACTTGTATACAGGGTGATGTTGAATGCATGTCATCAATCTCTTGATGATTTATAGAATACCAAGGCTGCAACTCTATCAGCGTGATTTTTTTTTTCAGCAAATCTTGTACATAATGTAATTAGTGGCCTACGTCCTTCCAAGTCTCAGGCTACCTCGTTATCAAATTTTATTACGATCGGTTCAGCGGTTTAAAGGTAAGAAACTGACAAGATCTTTTCTGTCTTTTTAGATACAGGTTACCCTAATGTATTATAAACAGATTTCCGCATCGACCTATTTATCTGTTATCTGTAATTTTTATTCAAGAAATACTTTTTATTTTACTTTTTTTAGAGTTCGCAATAGGGAAGATGCACTATTTTTATTTTTGTTTTCATTTTAAAGAATTCCATGTAGAATAGACCACAAATATATTAAAACAATTAAAATATTATAATTTATCGGAAAAAATGCTGTTTTAAATTGACAGTTTGACAGTTCGCGCGAAAACGGACCTATGGTACTGATGACGTCACTCTTGTCTGTCAACAACTTTCAATTTACATTTACTTTTCATTTTAACTTTTGCTTTTTCGAGATTATTTGTAAAAAATTAAAATGGACTATCCATCGACGTCAGGTGATTGTAACAATACCATTAATATTCAGATAAAAAGCCGTGTTGACTCATGTTTTGTGCCAATGTGTCCATCTACCTCAACAAAGTTTGCTTATTTTTGAGTGGACCTTCTGACCCAAAGCTGAGAAAAAAGTGGTTTCAAGCTGTGAAGACAAATGGTGCACACCCTTTGCTACACTCCGACCAAGCTTTGCGTTTCATTAATAATGGCTGTAACCCGATAACCTTCTTTACGTACTTTGTGCTCCGGAGTAACTCTACTTTTTATTGTACATAATTCTCCTCCATCTCTTTTAATTTGGACATGGCCGATTGCGTTATCGCCGTAAGATTCTCTTGTCGAGCTGAAATAACTGCTATATGTAGAAGCCGCTGAATAAAATACAAAGTTTAACAACTATGAATGACTATGATGTATACATACCGTAGTAATTTAGCCCCTTTCATTTCTACACCTGAAAACTCTGCACTTTCGATAAAAAAAGTTACAACCATGTCAACACTAACTTTCGGTAAATTCCTGGAGTCTGCTTTTATAAATCCAACTTCCATTTTTATATAAAAAACGCAATTAATATTCTCCTAAAAAAGTAATCACTTTACAACCATAACCTCAAATAAGTTGTCATAACAAGAGTGACGTCACTAAACGCTGATTGGTGTTTTGAAATTCGTTTTGTTGCAAGTCATTTTTAATTCGTAATTATTGTTTAAAAACAACATTATGTAAAATAAAAACGTTGCAGTAGCATTTCTTTTATATGTTTTTAACATTTTAACCATGAAAATTTCATAAATATTTGCATCTTCCCTATTTCAAATTCCGCGAGAATATTTTTTTTGCTTTTTACTTTAACAAAGCAACCAACATAGCAATAGATTAACGTTTTTTTTAAATAGTATCCTTTACTCTGCTCCGTGTTCGTGTTCGTACGCGCAATGTCTCCGACACATCCGTCCATGCTGGTTGCCGCGAGTATACTGCACAGAGCGTGCGCGTGCGACTTTGTTCGTCACAAATACCGACAATTAATGTATTGCCGAATAATTGAAATGCTCATTGTATGCTCGAGTGAGGCGTAGTGCTCGAAGTAAAGATGAAATATAACATAATTATTTAATAATTCGGAGATGTGATAATTCTGTGAGGCCTGTCATGAGCTTTTTTTTTTCTACGTGGTCTCTCTAAGATGTAGCTCTAGGGAGCTCAGGCTGATTAACCGGACTTCGAGACCTAAAAGCCTAAAAGCTAAAGCAATAAAACTAAACCTAAAACAACAGCAGCTAAGGGCGCCCACTAATGGGACTTGGGCCTCGGCTTAGGGCGTTGCTTGGGGACATGCTAGGGACTAGCTGGATCTGATTTTGATTATTTACGGACATGTTTATGGCTACAGGCTCAGCCATGGGCCTATCATCAGCTTGGTCTTTGACATATTTATACGTAGCCCCACCTCAAGACTTGCTTAGCGAATGGAGAAGAGCGGGATAGAAACACCCTGTATACAGTCTGTCTCTATTTAATCAGGCATTCATACTCTTGTAAACTTATTAAAGGTGCTATAAATAATCTCGATGAGTCATTGGATCGGTTACAATTTTGGCGCCGCTGGCATTGCCAAACAAAATAACTTTATTATATTCAAACTATATAATGATTTAAAGATGACCATAAGATTGATGTCGTGGGTTTGATTCCCGCTCGGAAAAAATATCTTAGTAGGTATATTAAAGAAAAAATTGTCCGACCTGGGAATCTAGGATACAGGCGAGAATAATACATTATTTTTTTTTGAAAATATTGAACTAAAAATAGGCATGTCATTCCCCGTCACTCAGTGACTGTGGCTTAGTACCTAACAACAGTGCAAGCCTAACAACCTTATTAAAGGTTATTGAAGTAAACAAAAATTACGTAATGTTGTTTTATTACTACATTTATATTACATAGGGCTTCGGCCGGGCTCCGGAAAAAAATATGCTAGACACGCTCGTGCCTATAACGTTACTTAAAGCGTTAGGAGTGTGGATAGAGATCGAGCAGGAGCATAAGAGATTAAACTCTTTCCAAGTAAACAAAAAAGACCTAAGTATATTTTCAGACAAAGTCAAAAATTTAATTTTTATTATTATTATTTCATATTTAAAACATAGGTATATACATTATGTATATTATTATCGTTCATATAACAGATATACGATATGTACCTATATTATTATAATAAAATTAGGTCAGTATACTAGCAATCACAAAATCCTAAGAATTCTATTAGAATTAATGAATGAAAATAAAAGCCGTGTTAAAAGCCCACCCCTGTTTAATTAAAACCTGCAGCAAATTTCCTCGCTTGTATGTGAGAGTGAAAATAAAAAAAGAAAAGTCATTGCGGGTAAAAGGAAATGCAATCTCATTTTTAAGAATTTTGACGCTTAAAAGGAGATAGGGTCGTTGCAGATCTGACGGAAGATTTCAGTGCGCATTTTTTTTTTCTACGATCTTGTTGTAAAGGTTAAACCTTACAACTTTAGATTATAATTATTAATAAAAACAAGATACAAACCCAACTAGCAAAATTTTAACTTACAAGTGTCCTAAGACCAATAATTTTTACTCTTTTAGCATACTTACAGACAACTGTAAGTGTCGATTTAGGCGCACTTTATAAGAGAATTCTCACTTACAGTCAACTAATAACGCTCTTATTGAAGATTACTTTACACTAACAATAATCTTGTTACTGTTGTTGTAAGACCAAAATAACTTATGATGGTCTTATAACAGCATGGTTTGAGGGAAAATAGACTTAGAGCACTCTTAGGACTGCACTTGCAAGTGTAATTTCCCTTATATTGCTCTCTGGTAGCTCAATAACGGAATATTTATCACAACAACCGAAAGTGTGTGCGCGAGTGCTGTTGAAATAAAAAAAAAAACAAGTTTAACTGTCAACTTGTGTAAGTATTATTTGTATTAGTAGTATTTTTATTTCTTGTAACCATTTAGTTCATTTGCTTGATAATTATGTGTCTATGAACTTAAATGACTTGCGGTGTACATTTCTTCGAATGTTTTGTGGAATAAAGTAGAATTTTTTCACGGGCCCACTTAATTATGTATTTAGAATATTAGTAAAAACATATTAACTTATTATAAAAATAAAAACTGACGCCATTAGAGATTTATAAGACCAATTACTCTTCTCTAAGATAACTTTAATACTAAAATGTCTTATTTCACACTACTTAAGTTAATTTTAAGCCTTTTGAACTTATTGAGCTCTTACATAAAAGAACTACTTGCAGCCATTTAATAAATTTAGGGTTCCTTTTAAAACCATGGCTTACAAATTACCATTTTGTGGTAGGTGTAATATTAGATGAGACAAATATGCATCAGTATATTATATGTAGGTACCTAACTGTTGGGTAAGTTGTGACTTTTAAGTGAGTTTGTTTTAAAATATTTTTATTAACTCTTTTTGTAGTGAATATTGACCCGGCTGTGTCACGATCGATAGTAGTAAATAAAATAATCTCAGAAAGTTCATTGAACGCCGAGTGTGGTATATTATTCTGTACAGCCCACATTTTCATTTCTTCACTGTATTTTGTTTTTTTTAATCATCCGTTCCATCTGTTTCACATTCACTTTCATCGCTATCAACAGAACTAGAATTAAGATTGGAATCTGCCAGTTCAAAATCTTCAGAGCTGCTATCTTCTTGTTTTTCTACGGAACCATCGACCGATTTACTAGCTCCATCGTTTTTTATCGTAGTTGTAAGTAGTATTATTTGTGATTTTGTGTATTTTTGTTTTATTTTATTTCTATATGCTCCGCTTCTTTTAAATTTTTTCCATTTTTCAAACTCCATAGTTAACTGTTAGTGTTACAAACACTTAGCGTTGTTTACATGAATATAATGGCCGACATTCTTAATAAAGTGTTCACAAGTCTTCCATAAGACCAAATAGTCTGATAGAGCTCTACTATTATTCGCTTTCTCTTTAATTTGACTCAGAGAAGACAATTTACACTTAGAACGAGTTGGTTTCATAGTAGTTTTATGCAAAAGTTTATTAAGATCATAAGTGTTATAAACCACTCAATGCAGACTCTACTAAGAAAGAATGTACTTTTAAGATGCTTTTTTAAGTGTAAATAATATTCAAGAGCAATTGCTCTGTAAAAATGCGCTTGTAAGACAACTGTACTGATAGATGTGTTACAACGATTCTTTATATACATCTATAAGAGCACGTACTAAGTGTTAGTACTCTTTAAGTACAAAACGTCTTGAATCATGCTTTTATAAGATGTTCTGTCATAGTCAAGACACATGTAAGTCAGTTGTAACACCTTAGTTCTTAAATCAGCACATCTACAAGAGAAAATTGCTAGTTGGGAAAAATATTAAATTTAAATTTCGAACTCTTAAACAAAAGGATCATAAAGTGTAAAGGGCAATAGTTTTTTTTTTAATTGATAGCCGGCTTGATTTTTTTGATTTCAACGCAGTTTTTTTTTCCAGAACATTAGTACCTATAGAGAGTTAATATACGATTATGAAATAA
Organism: Protodeltote pygarga; assembly: GCA_936450705.2. Taxonomy (NCBI): domain Eukaryota; kingdom Metazoa; phylum Arthropoda; class Insecta; order Lepidoptera; family Noctuidae; genus Protodeltote; species Protodeltote pygarga. Next base: position 12,526,353 of record OW388251.2, read on the forward strand.
GTAAAATATGAAAAAATCTATTTATGTTGATTAATTTTTAAATAATACATTTAGAAATATAAACTAAATATAAGTTAATCGAACAATAATTTATTTCGATTTTACAAGTATATTTTTTTTAATCTATTGTACAACTACAAACAAAATATTAGGAGCAGGGACACCCGGAATCGAAATTCGAATGCAGAATTCACACGACCGTTACAGTTCCTTTAATTTTAAAACGGCCAGCATTCAATCTAAACAGTGTAATCTTCCTTAATTGACTGACACGCAACGGTTGCAAAAAAGATGGGATAGTGTTTGATGGAGTGACGAACCGGGAGCGTTCCTCGTTCATTTCACTTGTCGACTAACTGCGGTTGCGAGCGAACGCGCCCGAGCCCTAGCAATTTCCCGCGTTCGGAAACTTTGAAAAATATTTTCAAATATCGAAAATGTTTCTAAGTGACGTGACTTAAAATTTCGTGTAAACTTTATGGATGTTTAGTATTTTTAAAGTTTTTTTTTTACTTTTTAATAAAGTTTTTTTTTTGCTGGTGTAAAGTTTATTAGTAATTTGTTTGTTTCATGTGAGAATAAACTGACAATGTTTCTAGAGTGAACTTATAGTTAATAGTGTAGAAGTCAAGGCGGCAAGTGTAAGTAATTATAATTAAGTATTTAATCTCTTTAGAGCGCAGTAATTTAAATATTTATGATCAGTTTATGTTACCTGAACTCCTTGGATTATAAAATTGTTGTTTTAAGCGCAACTATTAAAAAAAAAGTTAAAAATTATTAGAAATAAATGTTTATTTTTTAATATATAATTGAACATCTTTGAATAACTTATATGAGAATGGATTCATATTTTTATTATTTTTATAATATAAACAGTAGTTATTGGAACTAATCTTGCTTCATGAATTAAATATTTTCATTAAAATACTTAGATCTTAAATTTTATTTTTAAAATGCAAAATGTATTAGAAGGATTATTGCAAAGAGGTTTTGTAAGTATTTTTTTTTAAATATATTTTTCAAAAAGACTCAATTTTGTTATCGTCAACCGTTTGGTACGTATTAGAAATAAAGATAAACAAAGCAATTAAAATTAATCACCACATACAAGAAAACAAAACTTAAATTAAAAATATTCGACAGATATAAGTATTAGAAGAAAATAAAAACTATATATAATAATTAATTTGAAAATTAAATAAAAAATTATAATAAAATCAAAATTATTAGAATTTATTTACAATTTGATAAATACCTACCAAATATTTGTTTTGGATTATGTTTATTTGATAGTTTAATTTTTTTCATTTAGTCGAGAAACTGATATCGGCCAAGTGGCCGCCGCACACTGGGGCAGATACCCTCAAAAACTGGCATTAATTCAAAAAAATAAATGTAATATCAGGACACCCTCTTATATTATTTAATTAAACTACTATATAAGGTACTATTTGACATTAGTTATATGATTCGATACCCATCCAGTTTATCACTACCGTACACTAAACATACGTATTAAGCTTAAGCATATTCTCGTTTGTGATTTACTTAATTATTCAAAGCAGTTTTTCAATATAGTTTACTAACTTTTAGTGTTATTTAACTATGGAACCTTCATGTTTAGGTATGTAATTATATTTTAACTTTTTTTAGTTTTAAATTATGTAAACAGATTTAGGTCGGTAAGTGAAACTATATGGAGTAGTAAAATTTTGAGAAATCAATTATATATTAGATATTTTGTTTATGTTCTAAGCATTATTAAGCAATAGTTGTCATTTTCATATATTGGGTACAGTACTGGCTTTAAGAAACAACAAAAAAAATCTGCTACTTTTTGCTACTTTGATATTTACATCGAATTTAGTACTTGGCTAAAAATAAAATGTTTCATTCCGCACTGTTCACGTAAGTATGTAAAACTTTTTATTTTGAATTAGGAACGGCTTCCAATACACTTTTTATTACGAGACAAGAACTCTTAAATATAATGCATAGTAGTGGACAAGATAATTTTGAAAAAAAATACGATTTTTTGTTAAAAGAGCTGGAAAAGCGGACTAATTGTAGTCTTGAGGAATTAAAAATTAAATTATCGAATTTTAAGTTTCAATATAGGTCTAAATGGGTAAAAGCGTGTAGAATAGAGGATAAGTTCAAAAAATGTAATAAAGATTGGCTTGAAACATCGATTTCCTTACCATGTGAGACGTCAAAGAAACGTGGCCGACAAGTTACTCCTTTCGAAGTTTCTTGTGAAAGAAGCAAACGCTCTAAGACTAAACAGTTGCGTGATTCAACTTCTACCTCGACATTAGTTTACGCTACTTGTATGAGTTCAATCAAAACTAAATATAAAAATATTCCCAAAGAAGCCATGTCTTTATTAAAAGCTCCATCACTCAATATGTCAGGTGATGACGATGATGATGATGATGAAGATGATGGTACTTCGAGTTAATTCGTTTTTTTATATGTAGTATCTAGTTTTTTTTAAAGGGTAAAGTAAAAGCCGTATCAAAATAATCAGTGGTTTTCGATCAAATATGTTAATTATTTTTTTTATTAATAAAAGTAATGTTTTGTATCAAAAATGTATTTTACATATTAATATATATATTATTGAACACATTAAATGCACATAACAGGTTCCCAAAGCATTAGTTTATTTGATGCCAGTTATTAGGGTATCCTGCCCCACTGTGCGCCGCCAGAATTAATGACCATACAGGCCCGATTCATAGAAAAGTTCATCACTTTTGCCAGAATTTTCGGCGATAGATTCTCGCATTTTTGACGGATATTTTATTTGAAGGCTTTAGGAGTCTGAGGCTTATAAACATAAACTCGTGACTCAAAATACCGCACAAAAAGAAGTCTGGAATGGTTAAATTAATTAATTAAACAGAACAACATACGAACAATTCTGCATAAAAAACGAAAAAATTATGAATTATTCCGCGTTCTTGAGGAGTATAGCGATCCATGTCTTGTGGGTGCGTATTTTGTATGTGTTAATTTCACATAATTATGTCAAAGCAGAATCGCCATTTGCAAAATTTATAGCATCTTCCGATATCACTCTAAAATAAAATTAATATAAATCTAATAAGTCTCAAACTTTCGCGAATATTCAACATAATGAAACAACTTTTTAACGGATATAATTCGCGTTTTTATTTTGATAATACAATTCTGACGTTTCGAGTACTTTGCAGCACTCGTGGTCGCAGGCAGACTGACCACGAGTGCAAAGTTGTTTCACTAATATAAGTCCTTAATATCACTCTATCTTTTGCGCCATCTTGTAATGGCGCAATTTAAGATAGAGTGATGTATTTATTTTTAAATATTAAAGGAGTAATATATGATCATAATATATGTATGTAGTAAGGATAATTTTTCTATGTGTTACATACCTAATCATCATAGTAATTCAAACTAGAGATATTATCGATAAGTTTCTAAAAGTTTGTGTTTGTGACAGTACCTACACAATGCACAAACAGCCAAACCGAAACAAATTAATATCTGTCAAACGCACAAATGTTTGTCCCGTGTAGGAATCAAACGACAACAAGCGCAGAAGGCGTACCTGTATCACTTAAAGCGAGTCTTCGTGGTTATCTTCTATTTCGCTCGCACATTGAAGTTGATGGAAGATATAAAATCAATGAATATAGTTATGATAAATCGAACTAAATCATTTGAAAGAGAACAACATTACATTTCAGTTTCAGCAAATTTCAGCTTGATCGAAACATGTTTTCAAATAAAAAATATATTTATTTGAAAACATTTTTGTTTTTTTTATTTTATGTTATTATTTTTTTTTTTCGGATATACGAGCGAGATAGCAAATTAGCGCGAAGAGGCACCTTAACCGCTACGCCAATCATGTTGGCAAAGTTTGCAACCAATAATTTTATATGGACTACATTGCCAATTAGCGTCGAGATTTGCCATCTTGCTTTTTTTTGTGAATTTGTTCGACCGTATACCTACGCTCATTTGCTCTTATTTTCATTGGTATTTCAGCTGAGCTTCAGTTATAATTAAGCTTGTATCGAATATTTGCAGAAGTTTCGGAATTTCACTCTTCGGCATTTTTTTTGCTGGCGATATTGACTTGCGTTTTATTAGACAGAATATTTAATATCGTTATTTATTTATTATTACTGTAGGTTATTAAAACAATATTGATTGTTTTGTTATCTCTTCGGCAAAAATTAATTTGAGTGAAAATATAGAGTAAGATGTTACAAAATTAAATTAGGTTTAATTAAAATCAAATCGTTTTATCGAGAGACCTTTTTACGTATAAAAGGTTACTTATTTATTCGTTTTAAAAAGTTAGCATTTCAAATTCGTTCCAAATTGGATTCGATTCGAATTAATGTGTAGAGATCCCGCTTAAATCTTGTTTAAATTTTCTGTTACCTACTGTCAAAAGATTTTTTTTTTTTTATAATTTTAAAACCTGCTTTAGTAAAATAATTAACATGATTCGTTTAATCGAGAGACGATTGGTCTCGATCAGCCTTAAGCTCTATTTATAATTATGTGCTCTATAGAGTTGATCTGTTTCTTCGATTTTAAAAGTAAACATTTCTTAATCGTTTTAAAACTAAATTTGATTCATGATTAAATAAATGTAAAAGTGGTGAAGGGTCAATTTTTGTAAGAGTTAACCCGAAAAATAACAAATAACTTCTGACTATGCCATTTTTAATGAGAAGTCGGTAGGAATCGTAGTGTATGTAGCCTTCGCTACTGACATATTATATTATACCTAGATCCTTTTTTTGTTTGGAAAATTCCTTACCCCTATAACTCCTATAAGGGCGAGTGATGGGGTTATGTCCGACTCACACGGACTAAAAACCACACGGTGGTCCTCGACGAACCTCTGGACGGGAGAACGGGTTCACTTGTGTATTCACCGCACTCCCGCTAGGTCTTGACTCGCCAGTGGTAGGCAGGTCCCGCCGTTGACGGCGACTTGGTCGCCGCCGAATACTCTTGAGAGGCGCGCGTGGAACACGATGGATGCGCCGCCCTCTCGGGCCTGTTACTGGTAGTAGGGCGTCAGACTGCCCTTATGTCCGATGACCTCAGGCTGGCAACTGGCCGGAGGTCGTTGGTCACCGATAATATACCTATATATATATATATATTAAATATACAGACCCCCTGCTATAATCTAATTTAAATATTATCTGTAACACGTACCTATTTAAAATAGTACCACAGTCCCTTTTAATAGGTCAGTCTGCCCTACAATTCACGTAACCTTATAGATGTTATTTTTTAATAGCGCTGTAGAATGACAGCTTTAAATAGAGCAATCAAAGTTATTAAAAACAAATTAACTAAGAGTTAATTGTATCATCAAGTTAATAAGTTATTTTTAAATTGTTTTGATGATTTATGATGATGAAGATGTTTCTTAAATTTTATATGAGTTATATCACATTTTACGTACGTTTTTTTTTAAATTTAATGAAATTAAATTTTGTTTTAATTTTAAATCTATATCATAAATCTATCGATGCAAGATAAAGAATTTTGCATCGATAGATTTATGATATAGATTTGGCTCATGACATTAGGAAAAGACTATAAACTCTAGTGTTGGAACTTTAGATTTTAGTAGTTTTTGTAAATTTTCATTTTCATTGTAAAGGTTTATTTTTACTGTTCTCTTAAATAGTCCATTTTTTACGTAGGTACAGTATTAATTTATCTTCTGAATTTTATTTAATATTTCTATGGACAGAATGTTGCGTAGGAAAATAAAAAAGGAACAAAAAGATAGCTATTTCCAAAGAAATTTCTTCCTGCACACGCAAAAGAAAAATGTTAAATTAATTTAAGTCATTATAAGAAGTTTAAAAAAATTGTACACAAAGAAAATTTCAACGACGATTTTGATGCAGGGTTTTATATTACTAATGAAACAACTTTTTAACGGATATAATTCGCGTTTTTATTTTGATAATACAATCCTGACGTTTCGAGTACTTTGCAGCACTCGTGGTCGGAGCAGACTGAGGTTGACAAGCGTCTGAACAGTTATTTCGTCAGGATTTCGTCGAAACGTCAGGATTGTATTATCAAAATAAAAACGCGAATTATATCCGTTAAAAAGTTGTTTCATTATGTTGAGTATTCGCGAAAGTTTGAGACTTTATATTACTAGTTAATTACCCACTCGCTCTACCAACTGATCTATTCAGAAATCTTTCTCGTGCTAACGCATGCGCAATGCGTTTTAAAAATCGCATCGTTCGTACATCGTACATCGCAACTTGCATTGTTCCAACAACGAATATTAATTTGTCTATCAAATAATATGTATGTAATAATTACTGACGTAGTACCGAAAATATGAATCTCGATGACCCTTGCCAGTTCAACTGATAAATTATATTGTGTTAATTATGTAATAAGTAATCGATAAAGCGATATCTTTGTACCTACTGGATAATAAACATAAAATTAAAACGGCAGTCGATTTATTTTTATAATTTTTACGGCAACAAGTGCGGGCTCATTAATTTATGACATAAAAATTTAGATTTGTTTAATCGTCTTGAAACAAATGATATTTAAAAAAGAATCTCACAAATTAATTGTTTGTGCATGGGAATCTAATTGTAGAAATAATCATAAAAATAAAAAGTTAGGCATAATTAGGTATACAAAAGTTATCCTTGGCGTCAAAAAACTCCTTTCTTATCACCGTCATCTGCAGGAAGCCTGCCCAGGAAGCTGCCAGCATTACCACAGATTAAAATAATAAATAGAAATAGTTCATTACCACGTTGGATGTCAATGATGATGTCAATCTTGATTCTATGCATTCTTTTTTTTATTATTCCAAATTTAACTTCTAAAGGTTGTTGCCAAGTATATTAAAATTACTCTACAAAATACATGGTAAAGGGAAGTAATTCAAAATGTTTATAATGACAACAATCTCGCTTTTGTCCATTACGCTCATGATAATATTACTTGGTACATTAGGTAATCTGGTCAGGGTGAAGTAGTCGGTACAACATTATCCTTAAGCTTTTGCACGCACTGCGATTAAACGCTGGCAGTTTTGGAATAAAAAGAAGAAAGAAAAAAAAAAAAAAAGTTATATTCCCTCTGGGCAGAGGTATTGTGTAGGTACCTCTGCCCAGAGGGAATATAACTTTTTACATTACATTCAGATACATAAACAAAAAAAATTATGATAAATAAAATAAAACATAAAAAAAGAATAAATAAAAAAGAAGAATAGCTAAACCGTGTACGGACGACGGATTTTTGTAGTAAGTTATGATATCGTTTTACGATTAACGTTTTCAAATACCTAGCTATTTAAAAAAAAATCGATTTTAAAATCAGTTAGTAAGAAAATGCTAGTGCGTGCGCTCTGGTCTAAAACAGCTGAAACTAAAAATAAAAATCTTAAAATCCAAGTTTGTGAGTAGAAAATAACTTAAAAGTGATTCATTTAATTTTATTTGATGACAATAAATTCGTCATAGAAATAAGTAAGTACCAAATAATTTGTAGTTTTAAATTGTAGTATGAGAAGTGCGGCAGTGGCGTTCCCAATTTCTGCAGACTCTTTTTTGCCAAACTGTACGCCATACGTAAGTTTTCGGCGGTTCGAAAGCGAAACCGCCTGCGTTTAATTGTTGTGCGTACTAAACCTGTATTCATAAATATTATTTATATCCTTAACTTTGAAATTATTTTGTGGAATGGCCACTTCACGCTGTATTTTGTTAAAAGAACCGGTGTCAGGTTTGTTTGCAAAAATAAAAAGAATAAGGATTTTAACACAGTTAATGCAACGAGTCATCATCTGTCACAGATTCTTGAATTAATTTTATAACCGCATCTTTTTGGGTGTGACGTATCTCACAGATAATTTACAACTACCCACAATTGCATGATCACTGATGTCAATCTTGCTTTATCAGTTTGTGAATTACTTAGGTAGGTATTGTACAGGCCGCTATGGCGGAACTGTTTTAAAAAACAAAAAATATTGTTAAGTACTTTTCAGGCTATGTTTTATTGCTATCTTTTTCTTGCAGCTATCGCTATATCACTTTTCTATAAACTTTGTTTTAGAAAAAAACACAATGTTGATCTTAAGTCTGCCTTTACTACAACCATCCGAAATTTCACTACATAATATTATGAACCAAATGACTCCGCCGCGTTTGCCTGTCTGTCTATTCGCGATAAACTCAAAAACTACTTCAACGATTTTTATGTTGTCTTCACTAATGGATAGAGTGGTTCTCAAGGAAGGTTTTGGATACATTACCTAAAATATAATGATATTTGTTGGAGGTGTCGGACAAAACCACGGACAAAACTAAACTGGGTTGTGGGAATGGGATCAAAATGTCATGATTACTTTTGGTCACGCGGGCAAAACCACGGGCATCAGTTAGTCTGTTATAAAAAAGAAATTGACATTGATAGGCCTCAAGCTAAGATTTATTTACTTAATGTTTATAGTGGGAGTAGTAATCACGCTGGTATCAGCCGACTCGACCGAGATAACACCGAATCATTAAGGAAGGAAGGAACATTACATGTTAACTAGGTACGAGAACGACACTAATGTAGCATAATGTAACATAACCTTAAACCTATTTAAACGGGTCCAAAGCTTTAATGTGGCCTACGAACCTGCTCTGCAGAATGACAAGTTTGTTTGGTCATGTAGCTCCCAATCCATTTATGTCAGCTGCCGCCTGCCGGCAGGTCAACCCGAACTACTTTACATCAAAGAGCCTATGCAAACTTTGTTACAATGTTCTTGCATTAATTTTGTATTAAATAAATTGGGTGAACTTAAAAGAGAGTTTGGTCCCGAAGTTTGTTATAGTATTACTAGGCTTTCCGTTACGTAATAGGTTTGTGAAAAAACTGAGACTACATAATTGACTGCCTCTGAAGCAACCAAGTGATCTAATCTACTTTGTGTGATGTGCCACTATACTTTTGTTGTTAAAATAAGTTATTATAATTTATTTTTTTATTATTAGGTATAGTGCATGCTTCTTCTATACCTACAAGAAAAAACACAGGGACTATTACCACACTTTTACTATAATTGTTATTTTTTAAATCGAGTGTGTAGTGTAGAATACACTAATAATATGTGCGACCCGACTGTTTGCAAAAACCCTATCTTTTTTTAATAAGATGAAAAAATGTTCCCACCATTACCATTTAATATCCGAGTTTTTGCAATATCCCTAGGGTTATCGCGAAAATCAAATTATCCTACGACATGACGCACGACCTAAGCGCAGAAAACCAATTCAATCTTTATACAAAAGATTGAGAAAGCATGTAAAAAGAATTTACGTCGAAGTAACTTAAGACTCATTATTACTTCAAGTGAGCATCAAGTAGAAATAAAAATGGTGTACAAGTCAAAACCAGTTCGTAAAACAATCAACACGGATGGAAGGCAAACATAAATTCGATATCAATACTTTTGCATCTCAACTCCGACAACCGAAGCCGGTATTATCTCAAAATGTCCTATAATAAAAACGAGTATGGTACAATCAACCGCATGACAGTGGTAACACTTGCGCTTCAAAAAGCACCTTTACTGCTACGCAAGAAGGGTGCTGTCAATGTCAATTTTTTACCATTGACACGCAGTCGACTGTACGAGTATCTTGATCGCACGCGACAATTTTACACGCAAGCAAATAAAGAATCCTTACTGTACTTCAATTCTTATTTAAATGCTAAAGTATGTATGTTGGGTTGTCCTTCTTTTATTTATTTATTTACTTGATACAAAACCAACAGCTATATTTAGGTGAAAAAACAGTAGGATAACAACATCAAGCCAATTCAATTAAATCATTAATTTAATCCAATTCATGCAGCAACAAATCAATGCTGACATGACAAAACATTGTATCTTTAGATACAGTGTTTTATGCTGACGCTAATAAATTAGATATTTATTCGCACATTGTTACATAAGATGGCATAAAATAAAAACAATAAAATAAAATACAAAACAATTCAATATTTCAGCGTTTTGGGGACACTGCCCTCTGGAAGCGGTCTTTTAGATTAAGTTTTTAGTTTTAGTTTTAATTGTATTTTAATCATTTTAATGTTTATATCTGAATAAAATAACACGTGAGCACACAAATGTAATATTCAATATTATTGTTATTTGTTAGTAAAGTAAACTTTATAATAAACATTATTACCTTCAAGTTCATAAGACAATGAGAAGTAAGGAATGTAGTGGCTTCTCATTCCTTTGTTTTCTTATATTTTTTAAAACAAAAAACACACTATTTATCTACTCAGTAAGTTGTAAAGTCCCGCACGAGTCAGTTGTTTTTGCGAGTTTCTTATTAAATAATTTCATTTATTTCTATTTCTATCCAAGGGTTAGTCCCATCACATGACTGTTACAAAATTGTTTTAGATTTGTTTAAATTGATCATAAAACTGTATCTATGAAGAACAAGGAAGTATCTCAATGGAACGTAATTGGCGTTATCTCACTCGGCGATACCACAGTATAATAAACATACAGTATGGTAGCTACGTACAAACGCTCGAAACGGCAGACTCACACACAGGCGTATTAATTGCGTAACGATAAGACTCCTAAGCAAACGTCGTGGTATCAATGATGCGTTGATGCGAATGTTTGTCTGAGTCTGCGGTTTTCGAGCGTTTGTACGTAGTTTCCGTACCGTATGTGTCTTATACTGTGGCGATACTGACTTGTACTTGTGAAGCATTGGTAATGATTTTTATCTGTGAACTTATATTAGTGTACTAGCTTTTGTCCTCGGCTTCGCCCGCGTATAGAACTGATCAAGATAAATAGTTTCCATGTTGTTAAGTCAAGTTTTATCCAAATCTGTTCAACGGTTTTTACGTGATTGAGTAATAAACATCCATACACGTTCAGGTTGGACTTGAATTTAGCCAAATAAAGTGACCTAAAAATAAATTACGACCCGGTTTCCACATAAATTTAAATAAAAATTAAAAATCAAAGATTAATTCACAAAAAAAGAATCCGTCATTGAGATAGCCCGTTTCTGCACCCACATTGTTGTTAGTGGAAGTTCAATTTGGATCAAAAAGTTTTTTTTCCCGACACAGCAAACGTTGAAGTGTTATTCACGATCCGAGTGACCAAATACTCCAAAAAACTTTTGCGCTGTTCGAGACCAATGGTTGACATGACATACTATTTCTCCCAGCAAAGAAACGCAGAAATGTTATCCATCTATCTCACGAGTTGCTTCTATAAACGTATTTTTTTACTTAAACCTTTAGGCCTCGCCTGAAGTATAGCAAACTCATCTAATTCCGTGACACTCTTAATTTGGTAGCATTAACTTTTTTACTACCTGAATTACACTTACAGAAATTTATAGTAGGTCTCAAAATTAATACTACCAACTTACGAAAGTCACAGAATTTGATGAGCCTACTAATAAAAATAAGTTGGACCTACTTGTAACAAGAATTTGGTTGCGGGAAGCCCGGTTTAACCAGCACCTTTTATTAAGAAATCTTTATTATGAGTTAGATTTTTGGCTTTGCATCCCGGGGTGGACCAAAAATATCCCAAAATAAATTCGTTCATAAAATATTATGAGCATAAATTTCGCTGTTTATAATTTCTCAACGATGTAATCACGGTAAGAGATCCTGTGAAGTTCCTCTGGGATAAACATTTAACAGCTTTTTAATTTATTAATTTGAGATCAAGATAGATGTCGAGAATTTAGTTTATATAGATATTTTAATTTCGATATTCGTCTCCATTTCTTGCCCCGATTTTCGATATTATTAACGCTTTTTCGATTAAAAGTTCTTCAAATCGGAACTTGGTGCTTACATAAAATTTCGATAAACGATTTATTAGAGGGTTCAGAGCTTTCTTATTAAGTTAGCACAAGCTGTTTCAATAATTTCAACTTGAAAAACTCATTGTTTCACTCGGTTATTCAAAAGTTCTGTGTTCGATTATACTTGAGTTATAATATAAGCAAAGAATAGCAACTATTATTACGAACAGAAGCGACATTAACTTCCCTAATTTATAATTACCAAATCGAAATAGTAACCGAAGTAGTAACGTTTTGTCGGATGTCTCTCAAAAATTTGTGCGTATAGAAAAACTGTTATATGGAGTATGTTGTTCTATGGAGTGTCGGGGATGTGATATAAGAACGTAACTATATCGTAACTGTACATTATTCACGATCATTTACCTGATAAATAATAATGATTTCAAACAAAATAAATGCAGTACTAATGCAGTATAGAATTTACTAGCGACCCGCCCCGGCTTCGCACGGTTGCAATATGCATATAAACCTTACTCTTCTATCTTAAAAAAAAACCGCATCAAAATCCGTTGCTTAGTTTAGAGATATAGAGACAGAGAAAGCGACTTTGTTTTATACTATGTAGTGATGTAACAATTTATCGCCAGGAGTAGTACTAGCAGTCTACGTATAGTTAGTACCTATATATAACGCAGTTTTGTTCCTTTCGACTTTGCTGGCTAAGTTCGCGATGTTCACTGGGTTTTTATAATTTGTCTGGTCTATGCAACCACCAACGTGGTCGATGTCACGCAGTGCGCCCCCAGTAGTACGTTTTTCCATTACAAACTGATCTCACCACAGACCAATACTGGATCAGCGAGGCAAAATACGTCTGATACACTTTCGCCTCGATAATTCTATATGACATAAATATAAGAAGACTTTTGCCAACTACGAGATAGTATAATTAAGCTGATTTATTTATTCTACTAGCTACACAAGTATCACTCAACGGTTACTCCAAGAAAACTTTGTACGTAATTTACTAACTTCCCTTAATTAATGTTCGAATTAATAATTTCATGTTATTGGTTAACGTCTTGCTGAAGTTAAATTCGGCAAGGCAACTCATAATTATAACATAGTTTGATTCGAATTAATTGGTTTGAGAAACGTGAACTTTACATCAAACGGCCTGATATAGGAAAGTCGGTTAAGTGAAAAGTAAAAAGTAGCCATAGTATCTAAGTTTTTAAGAAAATATTCAAGTGTTTAATATCAGAATTGTTAAAGAATATTACCTAAGTGATTCGAAGAGTTTATGTCTTAAGATCCCGTTTTCTGTTATTAAGTATGTACCAATTTATTATTTATATTTATAGGTATTTTTTTCTCATTTTACTTTTCCTCCTAAACTGTTTCATCTTTTTTCACACTCTAAACATAACATTGTAGATCAAGATGTTTGTCTGCCAAGAGATATTATCAAAAGGCTCATTGTTTTCGTTACGTCAGTTATCTGATGACTGAACGCGTTCCAATAAGATTAGCTGATACTTATTCTTGGCACCACATAGAAAATTATTTTGGTTAATATCCTCTTATACTGTTGTGGGATTTAGAATGACGCAGGCCACGGCGGAGGTAGTGGGGGGGCTTACAGGGTATATAACTCACAGGCATCATAAGTTAGCATTGACCCAGTAATTGTCCTCCCCGACCATTGCTTATGCCAGCCCGGGCTGAGCCTGTAGCCATAAACATGTCCCTAAATAATCAAAATCAGATCCAGCTAGTCCCTAGCATGTCCCCAAGCAACGCCCTAAGCCGAGGCCCGAGTCCCATTAGGGGGCGCCCTTAGCTGCAGTTGCTTTAGGTTTAGTTTAATTGCTTTAGCTGGAGGCCCTTAGGTCTCGCTAGAAGTCCGGTTAATCAGTCTGAGCTCCCTAGAGCTATAACTGAGAGAGACCACGTAGAAAAAAAAAAATGTTAGCATTAGCACACGTATAAGATGGTTCTTACATCTACCGTCGACTATAATATAGGTATCTATACAAGCTTTCTTCAATAATTTATTTAATTTTTCCGGGATATATTTTTTTATGTATGACCCGGTCTTCGGTCCATAACCTGGCAGTTTGCAAAAATTTATGCAAAAATTCACGTTGATCAGTACCTACATAAAACGAATTTCCTGATAAATTGTGAAAAAGGCCTGTATCTAAATTATATAGAAAATATTTTTTTAGAGCTAGGTTTCATAAAATTATTAGTTCAAGTTCATAATAAATCATCCTTCCAACCATATTGTTGTTCCCAAACATTGTTGGGGTTAGCTTCTGATCTAACCAGATGCAGCTGAATATCAGTTTTCTAAGAAACAAATATTATCTTTCTGTACTGACTTCTTATACCTATCAAATGTAAAAGATTTTCATAACAGCTTATCGATCTTTCCGATACATAGAGTAAGTGATACATTGATAATAAAATTTATAATACGCATATAACTTCCGCAAAGTCAGCCGGCTTGCCAGTCAACGCCACCGGCCATACCACTACCCTATCACTGCTCAAGTTCATGACGAATATATAAATAAACTTGAAAAAACACTCAAAGTAAGTGTCTTTCAAGTTATTTGATATTTGACGAAGATAAGGTCAAACTGTCACACCTATAGGTGTTATGATAAACACTTACTGTAATTAAAAAGTTAAAATATTGCCATAGCCACACTTCGAGGTAAGATGTTCTTAATCGAGTGTCTCTTTATATGGTGAACTCGAGAACTCTTAATACTCGATTATTCATATGTTGAGTAATATCGCAGGATAAACCTTCTTATAAATAATAATAATAATGTCATTCTGACCGAATTTCAGTCACAGCGGCCAATCTCAACGGAGATGAGCCTTCGATGCGGGAGAAATTATAGTGCACAAGTGTCTGCACAAACACAGGTGCACTCTCTATTCCCTCATTCTCATAGTCCGATGGGACGGCAATCCGACACGACTGGAGAGAGATCAGGCACAGGGCCAATGGCTTTACGTGCTTCCCGAGGCACGGAGTAAGTAATAATGAATTTATAAATTATCATAAATATAGAAAAGTCAGAGGTGCGCGCGCCTTGGGTTTGAACCTGAGACCTCTGCCAGTCAAGGGTCAACACCACTAGGCTATCATGACTCAAATGAAATTCTTAAAAATTCTCGAATTCTTATAAATACAACACAAATGTCAGAAAATTCAGTTGTAGTACTTTTTTCAAGTATCAAAACGTACATGTGTATGTATCAAATATGGTAGTATGTACAGCTTGGCAAAAAAGATTCTGAGGCGGTGACAGCTGGAACTAAAAATAAAAATCTTAAAACCTTAGTTAGTGAGTACTAAAAAAGCTTACAAGTGATTCATTAGATTATATTTGATGACAAAAGTTCGTTAAAGAAATATGTAAGCACCAAATAACTTGTAATTTTGAATTTTAGTATGAAAAGTGTGCCAGTGGCGCCCCCAATTTTTCCAGACTCTTTTTTGCCAAACTGAAACGTACGTTTTTGTGTTATTACCACCTGTTTAGTGTTCGGATTTTTTTTGTTTTTACGCGATAAACCACTTGGGTTCACAGAGCACCGTCTCGGGTTTAAATCCTGCTCATAATCGTTTTTTTTTTCTTTCAATAAAAATTTGGATCAGTGTTCACATCGCATGCATAAATGGATTTAGTTTTCTAATGACCAGAAATGAAACACAATAGGAAATTGTTAAGAACTTTGTTTATAATTATAGACGACGATTTATTTATAAATATAGATATAATTATACATAGGTTGTAGACTTTTAGCTACAATAAATCTTTTAATTCTTTAGCAAGAGAATGGCTAGCGTTGACCAAGCCTGCGTTGACAACATTTTTTGGGATGCTCACTCCTTTATTTTCAGGATTAAATCCATTCGCTCCCTCTGCCCACATTATAAATTGTAGCTTCTTTTTAAGCTCTTCCTCCTCCGAATCATGCTTTTGCCACTTCTGATTTTTAAGACCCTTTCGCCGAATGTAATTGTTGACACCTCTTTTCACTTTTTCCATCTCAATGAAATCCTTTCTATCAATTTTATCTTCTCCAAGGTCAGTGAAAGTGGGTACATTCTGGTCGTTGGACATAAAGTTTATTGACCGGCGTTTAATATATCCCATATCTTTCAATTTTTTTATCTGTTCAGGAGTTAATTCCGACATATTCGTATCTTTCATAAACTTCGAGACGGATGGGTCTTCCGTTCCAGGCTTCGTAAGTCTTTCATAAGCTTCGTAATACAAATCTTTTTCTAATCGCAAGTCAAAGTAATAGGTTTCTGTAATAACAAATAACAATAAATTAAAAATTTATAAAATCCCCGATACAGGAAACTGCAAATTTTTTATTACCCGACCGCAAGGAAAGGGTTATGTTTTTCGCGCCTATCTTTCTCATATCTTCCAACCTACTCGATGGGTTTCTTTAATTAAGGTATCGATATTAGATTTTAATAATATTTTTTCATTTAGCTAATAACACTCAATCAAATTAATATCCTCCTGAGCGAATTTCTGTCACAGCGGCCAATCTCAACGTTTACGCTTTTTACGTGCTTTACGTGCTTTCCGAGGCACGGAGTAAGAGATAATTAATTTATAAAACGCACATAACTTACGAAAAGTCAGAGGTGCACGCCTTCGGTTCGATCTCGAGACCTCTGACTTGCCAGTCAACGGTCACAACCACTTCAAATAAAAAAGCTAACCAATCAAATCAAAATCGTTCTTCCGTTTGGGAGCTTTGCCACAGTCAGACATACAGACACACAGATACACAGACACGTCAAACTAATAACATCCCTCTTTTGTCGTTGGAGTTTACTGTGATTGTTACATTTATAAGTGCTATCACGAGTCGTAATGGGACTAAATTCGCGCAGGTTCACGATTGAACAACCAATGGCGTGCACCTGCGCAGTAGAAATAAAAAGTCGAGTATTGCGCGAACAAGGTAACTTGCAAAGATGTTTATCGGTTTTACCGCCATGGCTAGAGATGTAGGAACTTAAATGACCGGTACTGTCAAATTCAATCAATTTGACTCGAAATCTTAATTACCATATTGGAGTACTGGAATTGGTACCTACAACAATTTATTATTTACTTGCTTCCCGGCGCGACTTCGTACGCGCGATTACCCTACTCTACCCCCACTCTAATCTACCCCTAACCTACTCTACCCCTACCCTATTCTACCCCCACCCAACTCTACGCCTTCCCTACTCTACCACTACCCTACTCTACCCCTACCCTACTTTACCCCTACCCTACTCTACCCCTACCCTACCCTACCCCTTCCCTACTCTACCCCTACCCTACCCCACCCTACTCTACCCTACCCAACTCTACCCCTTCCCTACTCTACCCCTACCCTACTCTACCCCTTCCCTTCTCTACCCCTACCCTACTCTACCCCTACCTTACTCTACCCCTACCCTACTCTACCCCTTTTTCTCGCCTTTCAAACCTTCCCTGGACTTCCACACATATTTCATAACCAAAATTATCCAAATCGGTCAAGCCGTTCGTTTATTGTCAGATTACAGAAGCTATTAAACAAGTTTTATTTTAATGTGTGTCTTAACAAAAAGTTAATGGAATTTTAGTTATTAAAATATCCCTTGACCATGTTGATATGTGTATATTGATTTACAAGTAGCTTCTGGCCGCGGCTTCAATCGCTTTATTTGAGGGTCTACTCGCAAAATCTACAACGAATAACGATACATTCGAAACGATACGAAAGATCGCATCTACCCTACTCTAGCTAATGTTTGTATTCCATATCGTTTATCGTAATTATTGACTACTACTAAATATTTGTTTTTTTTTACGATGTTCGGAGTGAATGATACGTGCAAAGCTTGTAAAAAACTAATTATTCTCTATGGCCTCGCTGTCAAGACTTGTAGATAGCGCTAGTGTTGCCAATTTAGTGACTTTTTAAATTACTACTTTACTACGATTTTTTTTAAATTACGACTTTTTAATATGTTCAAACTTAAAATTTATTAAGATAATTTTATTTATTAAATGACGACGATGAATAATAACTTGGTTAATTGGTATTTTCTATTGTTATTTGAATTCTTTTAGTAGATATTTTTGGCAACTGTGACTGGAACAACGGTTTACAATAATGTGATTTTCATAATGATGAAAATATATAATTAAACGTTAGCGTTTTTTGTATGTAGATATGTTATTGCACGTGATGTGGTATTTCATTACTTACTAACAAATTTTATTAAGCATTTATTGGAAAAATAGAGGCTGATACGGTGACACCTGAAATTAAAAATTGAAATCTTAAAAACTAGGTTTGGAAGAACTAAAATATCTTGAAAGTGAATCATTTGATTATATTTCTTGACAGTAAATTTGTCATAGAAATAAATAAGTACCAAATAACTAGTTATTTTGAGTTGTAGTATTTGAAGGGCGCTAGTGGCGCCCTCAATTTTTTCAGATTTTTTTGCCAAACTGTGACACTTAAAATATATAGCGGCATTATTTTGATCATTGATTTAAGAAATAATAATGTTAGCACAGGAACTAAAACCGTTGTGTAGTGATATATATATAATAAAATAGAATAACAATAGGTATAATAAATAAACATTATATAAATAGAAACTATGATTGTATACGTAACCTTGAATGAATAATGCAACTGCTTAAATTCATTTGATTACTTACTGAACACATATGTCGAATAAATTATGAATAATTAAATCGATAATTACGACGACATCATATGATATGTCGTTGAGATTATCGTAAAAGTGACGATTATGTCGTGTTCAAATTTGAATATTCGTTAATGACATTTACAACTAAGAGGGTTATTGAAGATATTGTCGAATAATTCATCAATCATTCATTCATCGATACGACAGTGAAAACGATGTTAACTAAGAGTAGGATTCGACACGACAAATGTCACGATATATCTATTATCGATTTTGCGAGTAGACCCCCAGATCATGGTTCGAACAAACACACGTGGCGCTCATCTATTAACATTATTATTGTTTTCTTCGGTAACATTTTTTTTCAAGATGAAAAGTACCCTATGTACCTATATCCGTTTATGTACAACTGACAATGTATGTATATATATAAACTTTTAGGACGATTGTTTCAGTAGTTTAGGCGTGAAAAGCAAGCAAACAAACACACTTACTTTCGCATTTATAATATTATGGATAGTATTATGCAAGTTTAAATGAAACAACGTTATATATTTTGTTTGTATTTGTAGCTAAAATCATGAGAGAGCGCACGAATAATGAGAGAATAAGACGGCATCAAAGTTCGCGCGTGGCAATGCTATGTTGCCATTTCACCTATACGGCTATTAATGGCGGACGCGCGCGGTGTAAAATCATTAAGGTGTGTACGGACAGCCCGTACATTTACGCGCGCGTTCCGCGTGTCCTGGAACGCCATGTCTATACTTGCAGCTACGCTTACACTTTTAAATATGGACATGGCGTTCCAGGACACGCGTAACTAACCACGCGACTAACATTAGTCGCGTACATACGCGCTGTCCGTACAGACCTTTACAAACCACATTTTGTTTCAATTTAGAAGTTGTAACTTTTATTAATCACAAAAACTAAGAAAAAACTTAAAAACCTACTAAAATAATACTGAAATCAAAGTGACTGAAAACTACCATTTTCGACACATTTAGTGACCATTATTTGACTGATTTTGACCCATTTGACCGCAAAAAAGGTCAGTCAAAGTTTCTATGCGGACGCTTTTCGGGCGTATCTGTAGTGTTTGCTGACGCCTCAAAGGTGTTGCGTTGCTGTTTGCTGAGCGCTCACAGGCGTTGTGGTGATGTCTGCTAATGCCTTATGAGCGTATTGTGCTGTTTGCTGACGCCTCAAAGGCGTTGCGTTGCTGTTTGCTGAGCGCTTACGGGCGTTGTGGTGATGTCTGCTAATGCCTTATGAGCGTATTGTGCTGTTTGCTGACGCCTCAAAGGCGTTGCGTTGCTGTTTGCTGAGCGCTCACGGGAGTTGCAGTGATGTCTGCTAATGCCTTACGGGCATTGCCGTCGTGCTGTCGTACCTGTATCTGTGAAGTTTTTATGGTATCAAGGAAAAACCCGGTGAGAGTTAACCATCTCTTTGCTTATGAAGTATGTAGGTGCTTATTTAAGGCCTACTGTTTATTGTAATCTGTGCCGCGGTATTAATATTATGTGTGTCTATCTAACGGAGTACGGCTGAGTTTAAGTATAGCGGTTTTGAACTAATCGATTGTTTGAGCTTAGATTTTTCAGAATAATAACATCGAAAGTTATTTTTGGCCTCATTAGTCTAGCAGTTACAAGTTTGACTGTTGAGTGCGATATGGTCTTGGGTTCGATACCCGGGTCGGACAAAGTGTTATTCGGTTTTCCATAAGAAAATTCTCAGTAGCAAGCACGGGGTCTGAAATTATCCACTGTAAGTGTTAATAGATTCGTCCCTTGTTGAAGCAGACGTGAGTCTAAGAAAGTTATTGTGTTAGTTTGTAATTTTTCTTCATATACCTACCTCGTCAATATTATCTATAATGCTTTGTGCATCAGGCCGTAGACTTGTTGGTAATGAGTTCGTGTTGCTTAGTTTTATTTTGTAGCGGTACCTGCCTATTGGTATCAGGTTTACTAAGAAGAGACCTGTGTAAAACCAAAATATTACTGGGTGTCGTGCCTCATGTTTTTGGGTCCCTGTAAGGCCTTGAGTACCAAGTGATGGGTTTATTTTGGGATCTGTCTTTAAGAAGGCTTCACAGACAAGGCATTGTTGTATGAACAACAATCGTAGTTGATGAGTTTGCTGTAATACTTTATAACCATTATTGTATGTATTATAGGGTACCTATTGTAGTCGTCTGTAGGGTTTAGGTGTATTGTACGAATCTGTACAAAAAATACTCTGACTAGCAATTTCTTTATTTTTCTCAATCGTTTGTACTCTGCCATAATAACTTGGTACACTATGCTACAAGCTAGTGCTACAAGTCGAAATTCAAGTAAATTCGAGAGTTACCTACCTATAGGTCAATGCATATAGTACAACGTAGCTTGTTGAGCGATAGCGTAGCTTGTTTAGCAATAGCGTAGTTAGTTAAGCGATAGCGTAACTACATAGTTAACCGTTAGCGTCAATAACAATAGTCAAACAATAGTGATGTTTTATAGTCTGAGTATATACAAAGGTTGCCATTTTTAAGAATAGTCAAGTGTTAGTAAAATAAACAAAAATACTTTCTTTATTTCAACAAGTTAGTCCTAGCTAGAACATAGAACTAATTTAAATTGTAGAAGTTTTTTTACCTGGCAACAGAATGTACAAGTAAGCCCATGTTAGCATGGGTAGGGTACCACAAGGTCATGTTACCAGCGAATTAGACGTGATCAGCAAAGAAGTATAGATGCGGGTGAAGGCCCATCTATCCGTTCTGACTAATGTTAATGCACAATGTATTTGTTTTGGGCTATCAGTGAGAAGGACTGATACTGCCCTCCTGTTATTGGACTTGTCAGAGAGAAGGACTGTCTCATGTGTATAGGGCTAAGCAGCGAGAAGCGCTGTTACTGTCCATTTGTGTTGTGTATGTGTGTGTCCCAACGTTCTTCATATTGTCATTGCTTGGTGCATTAATATTGCGATTTAGTTACTTTATACCTTTTGACCTTTATGGAACCTGTGGTATTCTTTCTAATGCTAGAAGTAGTTCATTTTATCAGGAAAGTCGAGCTAATAAAATTGTCATATGATGTATTTTGTATTGTTACACACGAGGACGTGTGACTTGTCAGTATGGCCGTGTCGGCGATTACGATAATAAGACACTAATTTGATTTCATGACATTTGATTCGGTGAACGCTGTGACGTTGTCAACGTCACTTGAGTGTAATCGTTTGGAGGGGCGACAGTAATGTTTTAAATTGACTTAGAAATTACAGTCAGTCTTGATACAGGTCTTGATATCGAGCCAGTCTTGATCAAAGACTTAACCTAGTGGCCACGACTTCGGTCTAAGGCGGCGGCGACGGGCTAGGTCTGAGAGCGGCGCGATGGCCGTGCCACGTATTTAGACATATTTAGACGTATTTAGGCATATATTTTCTAATAATATTTTTAAATTCGACGGATGGAGTGCACGAAATCAATACAAATTATTTTAAGTATGGAAAATGGAGAAACCGCTGCCGCCGCCGCTGAGAGCGGCGAGTCGTGGCGTCGTTGAACATTTTAGTACATTTTAGTGAGTTCGTGGCCAGGCCGTAATACGGATAGTCTTGATATAGCTCTGAAAATGTCGGGCTCTCCAGACGGGACCACTGGTTCGCTCGTGCATCGTATTTAGTGCCTACTAATAACTCTGCTTAGAATCTGTGTTCAGTGTATCAAAGTTTATAAGTGTTGTGAAATAAATTGATTGTGGGAAGTGTATTGCTGTTATTTGAAACTAAACATCATGAACCCTCTACCAAATAACCCTACTGATGAAGGCAGTGCCGTTAACTTATCGCATTCGCCGTTGTAAAAAAAAATTGTTTTGTTTAGGTTTTGATGTTTCAAAAATAAAGTTAAGATTGAAATTTTGTCTGAGTTTTGCCTCTTCATCTAAATAAATAAATCAGCCTGTAACTGTCCCAATATAGGGTAAAGGCCTCTTCTCATACAGAGAAGGATTGAGCATTAATCACCACGCTAGCTCACTGCGGGTTGGCGATTTCAGGCTATTAAAGTCCAGGTTTCCTTACGATGTTTTCCTTCACCGTTAGTCAGTGGTGACTTAGATTAACTAAGAAAGTACATATGACATTGAAAAAGTCACATTGGTACATGCTAGGTTCGAACCCACACCCACGCGCTTGCAAAGCGGGTCCGTAACCAATGCGCCACCACGACATCTTCTTCTAAGCATTTTAAAATTTAACTTTATCTAAAAGATTATTATCAAATTAGATAGGCTATTAATATTAAACAAGTTTTATTTAAATGTGTTGGTGTCTTAACAAAAAGTCAATAGAATTTTAGTTATTGAAATATCCCTTGACCATGTTGAAGTGTGTATATTGATTTTCAAGTAGCTTCTGCCCGCGGCTTCAATCGCTTTCATTCAAATCATGATTCGAACAAACACACGTGGCGCTCATCAATTAACATTATTATTGTTTTCTTCGTAAACATTTTTTTTTCAAGATGTAAAGTACGCTATGTACCTATATCCGTTTATGTACAACTGACAACGTATATAATATGTAAACTTTTACGACGATTATTTCAGTAGTTTAGGCGTGAAAAGCAAGCAAACAAACACACTTACTTTTGCATTTATAATATTATGGTTAGTATTATGCAAGTTTAAATGAAGCAACGTTATATATTTTGTATTTGTAGCTAAAATCATGAGAGAGCGCACGAATAATGAGAGAATAAGACGGCATCAAAGTTCGCGCGTGGCAATGCAATGTTGCCATTTTACCTATACGGCTATTAATGGCGCACGCGCGCGGTGTAAAATCATTAAGGTGT
Organism: Protodeltote pygarga; assembly: GCA_936450705.2. Lineage (NCBI taxonomy): Eukaryota > Metazoa > Arthropoda > Insecta > Lepidoptera > Noctuidae > Protodeltote > Protodeltote pygarga. Next base: position 12,549,856 of record OW388251.2, read on the forward strand.
GTACGGACAGCGCGTACCTACATTTACGCGCGCGTTCCGCGTGTTCTGGAACGCCATGTCCATACTTGCAGCTACGCTTACACTTCTAAGTATGGACATGGCGTTACAGGACACGCGTAACTAACTTCGCGACTAACATTAGTCGCGTACATACTCGCTGTCCGTACAGACCTTTACAAACCACTTTTTGTTTCAATTTAGAAGTTGTAACTTTTATTAATCACAAAAACTAAGAAAAAACTTAAAAACCTACTAAAATAATACTGAAATCAAAGTGACTGAAAACTGCCATTTTCGACTGTTAATGACCATTATTTGACTGATTTTGACCCATTTGACCGTAAAAAAGGTCAGTCAAAGTCACTAAGTCATTTTTAACACTAGCCATAGCAATTTTATCTAAATAATTAAATTCTGTTAATTTCTAATGCGGTTTAAATACTATTTCATGAGAATAACCCACTCGCAGACTTAACTTTATGGAGACAAAGACCCGTCAGTGGTAGGTACCTACTGTATACGCATTCAGTACTAACTGAACCACACATCTTCATATTAATATACTCTAAGATTTCATCAAGTAAAAAAAATTACCGCGCGACAAACTCGACGAAGTGGGTACGAATCAATCAATATAAAAAAATAAAATTAAAGAAAAACCGACTTCAATAGGAAAATTCTAGTGTTGACTAAATATTTCTAGTTTAGAAAAAACCGACTTCAAAAGGAACTAAAAAGCTTGAAATAAGTAACTTTAAGACGTTTTAGAGTCGGTTTAAAGTCGCTATTTCGCCCTTAGGCCTCGGACATGGCTTTACACACCATTGAAAAATGTCTCAGGTGTGCTGGTGTCCTCACGATGTTTCCTTCATCGTTTTTAGCAAGTGATAGTTAATTTCTAAAACGCACATGAATTCGAAATGCCTGAATTTCGAAATTATGACCTTTGACTTGGCAGTCCAACGGATAATACTACTACGAGAATTGGTTGAGCGACGAGGATGATACTTACGCATTACGTGATACACAGCAATATATTCTCTAACTGTCCACACCTGCCGTTTAAAATCCCTAAGGTTTGAAGACCGTCTGTAAAGTTTTATTATCTCTTTATATTTATCCATGATTCCTGCCGCTAAATTTCCGAGTTCGTAAGATACGCTGTGTTTGAATTGTTCTTGAGCACCTTTTGCCGCTCGTAACTTCACTTCAATATCTTAAATGGTTAACAGTAATTAAAATTAAAAAAATTGTACAACTCACTATGTTAAATAAAACTTAAAAAATATTATATGTAAAGTCGAGTTTGAAAAAAGAGATTCATTACCCCGCACCACTCACATGCAACTTAAAATGAAAATGGCCGACTCCAACTCGAATGAATTAAATGACAGCATTAAACGTGGCTAATGCGGAGTAGATCAAGGAGACATGTCATGGAAATTATCAGATTATTACATGTAATCACTCTAAAACAGCCACCCTTCTTCTTCTTTATCGTATGGTAGAAGAAAAACCTGGTGTGAGAGTTTAAACCGTAGGCCTCTGACATGGCTTTACACACAGTTGACAAATCTGTCAGATGTGCTGGTTTCCTCACCATGTTTTTCTTCACCGTTTTATAAAGTGATTATTATTTAAACCACTAGGCTGTTAACCACCCTATCGTGGTTACTCGGAATCGCGTGTTTTTCTATCCAACCTAGATGGGGTGGATAATCCAAATTCGTATATTATTAATAGTATATAGTAGGTACCTAGTAGTAGTAGTAAGCAGGTATCTTGGGCCAGTTTCTATCATGTTTCTATAAATGACTACTCAACCGGGAAAAAATTGAATATAATAATAATAATCATGTCGAATTTTAGATTTTTAACATTGATAATCTCCGAGTAAACGACTGTGACAGACAGACGGACATGATGAAACTACATTACCGCATTTACACATTCGTGTTTTCCATTCCAATCCCTTCGTCATTCGACAAAATAGTCGTTCGTATACGAATGCCGTCGCGAACTATTGTTCACACATTCGCGGGTTAAAAGTTACGACCACGGAGGATGTGAATATAATAGCGGCATGCGCGCTACATTATTGTTAAGTTTATACAATTATTAAAAAATCCTGCGTAAAAAGTAAAAAAGAACCATCGATGCTAAGACGTCGAAGTTTGCAATTCACTGCACTCCATTTTGTTTACACGCCCTGTTGGGACGAGCGGTAGCTGTCAACTGATTGCAGGCGATAAATGCGGCATTACACATACACACCATGTTGGGTCGGGCGCTAGCTGTCAACTGAATGCAAGCCAATGTGTAAGCAGTAAGTTCGTGTTCGCATTTCGTGCCCTTTGATTCGCGTCCGAAAAACTGCTCCCACCGCAAGCGCGCGAATTGTGAAGCGAATCGTGAGGCAAATAGCGAACGCATTTATTTAATAGGAAAATTTTCTTATTAAATAATTATATTTAATAACATGTGCAAACAAAACATGAAAAAAAATAGCGAACGCATTGTTTACTTACGCGCTTGGCTATTCGCCTCCTGATTCGCACGAATGTGTAAATGCAGCATAAGGGTTCCTCGTTTTACTACGGAACCCTACAAATGTATGACTATATAATATATAACACACACACATTTTTATATAATATATAATACACACACACATTTTTATATAATATTTAATATCAAGGGGGTCCTGCCGTTTGGCAAAATATGTTTTGTCAAATTTCACTTCCCAAAAAACTTATCGCGTAGTTTCATTTCCCAAAAGAATGCATAGCAAATTTACATTTCGCATTTTATTCACTTGGTCAAATATTCATTTGGCAAATTTTTACTTGCTCAAATTTTATTTAGTCAAATATACATTAAGCAAATGCTTTATTTTGTAAAAAAATATATTCCAAAAGGAAGTTCGTTCACATTTTAATTTTAATAAGGATGAAAAATTATTAATTAAAGTCTGATGTTTGGGTTGGGTTTAGAAATAAGCATCCAGAATTTGAGTAATCTAAAGGTGTGGTCAAGGAAGTTATTCTTACTACCTTACTTATCTCAATCTTTTTTTTTTGCCGTAGACGCGCCGAATTTTTTTTCAAAATCGCGTCTATAATACACTCGCAAATTCGTGAAATAAAACGTAATTTTGCACCCCGAGAACGGAGAACCCCGACTTGGTTAGGTTAGGTCAGAAGATGATGTCGGGGGCTGGTGAGCGAGCGCAGCGAGCGAACTGCCCCCGTCATCATCTTCGTGGGTTTTTTTTAAACCACCCAGAAGTAATGATATAGAGATAAAACATAACCATTCCTTAACTTAGAGAAAAAAGTGAGGTTATGTTGGAATGGGAAAAGTATATTTTTTAAACCATATTTGACTACCTAATATTTGGTAAAATGAAACATTGCCATGTAATTATTTGCTAAACAATAAATTGCTAAAAATAGTTTTGCTAACTGTAAAATTGCGAAAAGATGGTTTTGCCAAATGTTTTTTTGCCAAATGAAAATTTGGGAAACATACTTTGGCAAGTGTCACTTTGGGAAATGTTTTTTGCCAAACGTCGTTTGTTGCATAACCCAATATCAAGAGCCGCTGGATCGATTTTGATGAAATATTTTATGTTTGAGTGGCTTGTATTCACAATTGAACCATGGGGGCTACGCCGGGTGAAAAGGCTAGTTAAAAATAAAATTACCTTTCAAAAGCAATAATGTCAAGTTGCGAATTGTTCTGTGGGTAATTCCATACCCCCAATTCTCCCCGTAATGCCGCTCTCCTGGGTTGTCTCCGGCATACAGGCCCGTCACCATCACTGAAATAATAAATTCATTATCAATAATTGTATACTCATTTCTTACTTTGTCTCTTTATGTCACTCCACGCATCTACCTCAACATTCTCATCTCTGTTACATGCAATCTTCTTTCATCCGTCTTTTTCACGGTCCAGCATTCTGATTCATATAGCACGACAGGTCAAAAACATAATACCAAAAAAATTTAGTAAAAACTTACTTAGAAAAACCATAAATATTAATAATATTCTCATTTTGATATACTATACGTGCCGCGCTGTAACGATTGACTAGTATTTAATGTAGTGTTAGGCACATTAATGTTCTTTTTCATAATTAATTTTAAAATAATTATTGGATTACGGTTACGTATTTTACAACATTTTAATTAACTTGCATTGTATGTAACTAAGTATGTTTGTTCGGGTGGAATCTTGCAGCTGAATTAGAACCACTTCATCACATATGAAGTTGAATTTTGCATGTTAGTTCAGTTCCGATGACATTTTTATTATTTAATTACTGAAAGATAGGCTGATGAAGTTAGGTGGTAGCGTAGGTTGGTCCTCAGGTCCCGTTTCATATCCCGGAAATTGAACGGAACTGGAAACGAACCTTTGGATGGAAGTAAAGGTTTCGCTTGCGCATTCAGCGAACTCCCGCCTGGTACCAGACCATGGCCCATCCCGGGGTTAAAAACTTAATTTGCGCATTTATTATATGAAGCGTCCATGCTGGTCCATGCTGCGTCCAAGGGCGTCGCCCCCCCCCCCTAGAGAATCGAAAAAATGTAATCTTAAATTTGTTTCTCCTAAAATATATGTTGAAAGTTCTTATTAATTACTCTTTACAAGTTTTATTTATTGTAAAGTCAAGAGCACGCGTTAAAATTTTCACTTGCTCTTTATAAGCTCTCGACTGTACAATGTAGGTACATACTTTCCCATCCTCTATACTTCTACTAGATTAGACTAGACTACGATATCCTGATATTAGTTGTCAGGATTTTATGAAAGTACTGACTCCCTTTAACGACTGTCAAAGATCTTCATAACAGCCGGGGCCAACGGCTTAACATGCTTTTCGAGACATGGTGCAGGTGATAATTAGTTTATGATACGTACTATCGTCGACAAAGCTGGTGCACCACTCTTAAGATTAGAATCGCTTGCACTCGGCGTTCAAACTTAGCGTTAACCTCGACTCTACGCACGTAGCATCGTTCAAAGCATTTTGATTGCAAAGTGGTGCACTGTTCGTGTCCGCGATAGTACATAACTTACAAAAAGGTGGATATTTTTCCCCTAAGGAAATATAAGAGGGGATGAAAGTTTGTATGAAAATCCGTAATTTCTTAAGTTAAATCAGTTTAACTTCGTGTTTAGCTTTTCGGTTAACAAATAAGACGTGTTTCAGCTTTTTGAATACTCTACCCATTAGGGGGGAAAGAGGGGGAAATATAAAAGTTTGAATGAAATTCTGCCATTTTTTAAGTTGAAGTCATGATTCATGACGTCATATGAAGTCATTGTCGGATTTGTCTCCACCTAGAATAGAAGAAACAATATGGAATTATACCCCAAGGGTATGGGTAGGGTAGGGTAGGGTAAGAATAAAAGGGTAGGGGTAGAGTAGGGTAGGGGTAGAGTAGGGTAGGGTTGGATAGGGTAGGGGTAGAGAAAGGTAGTGTAGTGTAGGGTAGGGTAGAGTAGTGTAGGGTAGAAAAAGGGTAGATGTAGAAGAATGATCACGCGTACAAAGTCGCGCGGGTCAGCTAGTGTACTTATATAATGAATTGCTTTTTAATTAATGAAAGCCATAATTTATATTAGCTATTAATAAAATAATTAATTGCCTACATCATTAAGTTTTAATTTCCATCGTTTAAACTTTTTATCAAATTTCAAGATGGCTTCTTGGAAGAATGTTTTTACGAATATTTTTGTGAATTTTTTACATGTAATGTAATGTTTTATTAAATATAATTATTTAATAAGAAAATTTGAAAAACAACCCACGATCTGTGACGTTTCGATTCTGGGCTGTACTTTCATGATGATTTTTACTGCCAGTCACAAAACCTTTATTGTCACTTTATATCACTTTATGTCAATACACTTAATCCTTTCACACGACCTGGGAATTGGGACCAAGTGCTTAGTCACACGAACTTCATGACTTATTAAGTAGTTTCAAAACTGGCCCAGTTGTCATCTATAGACGGCGGCCATATTGTCGTTTGTATGAGCGTACGTGCAGCAAAGTTGCTAAAACTTTTGCGCCGTGTCAAGAGTCCCAAATCAATGGCTTGTCAGCTCTATCAAATTTGGATGTGTCGGGATGTTTGTACCGAATGTTTCTTATTGTAGCTGAACGGCTGTTGTTTTCGGGTTATCCGCGAAAGGGTTAGAATATTTACACACGTACGTACATACTTTTTTTAGAACTTATGTTGTTGATTTATAATAATTTTAATTTGCTGCAAAGCAATTAAAATTTTTGCAGCAAAATAATCATGAATATAGAAAAAATATATACCTTACAAAGTATGTGAGGTATAAAGGAATTGAAATAAGACACCATTTTTCATTTGAAAGAAGATGTACTTAGAGAAAAAAATCAAAAATATTTCAAACCATTTCTTGGCGACTGTAGCGACATTTATCCAGTATCTGAGCCTTTTCCAAAATGAATAATTTGTTTTTTCTGAGAATAAGGTCATTAGTTCAAGTTCACAAGTTCACCAGCAGTTAAAAGTTATAAAATAATCCAGAATTCCAATTTATTTATGAAACTAAGAGGTTCTGATAAACCACTTGGGTTCATGTAGCACCGTCACGGGTTTAAATCCTGCTCATAATCGTTTTTTTGTTTCAATAAAAATTTGGATCAGTGTTCACATCGCATGCATAAATGGATTTAGTTTTCTAATGAAACACAATAGGAAATTGTTAAGAACTTTGTTTATAATTATAGACGACGATTTATTTATAAATATAGATATAATTATAGGTTGTAGACTTTTAGCTACAATAAATCTTTTAATTCTTTAGCAAGAGAATGGCTAGCGTTGACCAAGCCTGCGTTAACAACATTTTTTGGGATGCTCACTCCTTTATTTTCAGGATTAAATCCATTCGCTCCCTCTGCCCACATTATAAATTGTAGCTTCTTTTTAAGCTCTTCCTCCTCCGAATCATGCTTTTGCCACTTCTGATTTTTAAGACCCTTTCGCCCAATGTAATTTTTGACACCTCTTTTCACTTTTTCCATCTCAATGAAATCCTTTCTATCAATTTTATCTTCTCCAAGGTCAGTGAAAGTAGGTACATTCTGGTCGTTGGACATTAAGTTCATTGACCGGCGTTTAATATATCCCATATCTTTCAATTTTTTTATCTGTTCAGGAGTTAAGTCCGACATATTCGAATCTTTCATAAACTTCGAGACGGATGGGTCTTCCGTTCCAGGCTTCGTAAGTCTTTCATAAGCTTCGTAATACAAATCTTTTTCTAATCGCAAGTCAAAGTAATAGGTTTCTGTAATAACAAATAACAATAAATTAAAAATTTATAAAATCCCCGATACAGGAAACTGCAAATTTTTTATTACCCGACCGCAAGGAAAGGGTTATGTTTTTCGCGCCTATCTTTCTCATATCTTCCAACCTACTCGATGGGTTTCTTTAATTAAGGTATCGATATTAGATTTTAATAATATTTTTTCATTTAGCTAATAACACTCAATCAAATTAATATCCTCCTGCCTGAGCGAATTTCGGTCACAGCGACCAATCTCAACGTTTACGCTTTTTACGTGCTTTCCGAGCTGTCCCCGATAGTTGAATAGACGTATCTCACAGTTTTTCCAAAATTGAGTTATATATGTATATACTGCCAGAATCAGGAAAAAAGGCGCATCTGCTGGTATTTTTAATATTTCGATATCTCGTTCCGTTAATGATTTAACATAACGAAAATTGGCGCAACTGCAATTTTTTTCTACTAGTCAGAAGAAGAAAAGACGGATTTCATTTATATTAATTGAAAAGGCACATTTACTTAGAAATGCCATTTAGTGTTATAATATTGATAATCTATTAGTGTTATAAATGCTTAAATGAAAAGACGTATATAGCCATATGCGCCTTATTTTCTTAAAAGTGGAAGGCAGCAAATAAATTTGAGAATAAGTATAAAAGTACATAAATAATCACACGTTGTTGAAAGTTGAAGGGCGCTAATGGTTATTTGCGTCCTTTTAATTAAGCATAAGACATTTTAATCTTTTTCTTTTGCTAAGATGAAAAGGTTTTTTAATAATAGTAACTAAATGAAAGGTGCAATGTTGTTTTAAACTAATGGGAATCAAAGATGGTTACTTCGGCCATCATTCAGCATTCATTTTTTAAAGTTTTAAGGCTTTTTTTAGAGACAGCAATAAATTTCCCGATTTTGACATTCAAACATTTTTTTCTCCATTTTACCTTTTTGTTAGATCCGTCTATTTAACTAACGGGGGCAGCGAGGCAAGTAAGAGATAATTAATTTATAAAACGCACATAACTTACGAAAAGTCAGCGGTGCACGCCTTGGGTTCGAACTCGAGACCTCTGACTTGCCAGTCAACGGTCACAACCACTAGGCAACCACTTAATTATATTTATCACTATGAATAAAAAAGCTAACCAATCAAATCGTTCTTTCGTTTGGGAGCTATGATGCCACAGTCAGACATCCAGACACACAGATACAAAGACACGACAAACTAATAACATCCCTGTTTTGTCGTCGGAGTTTACTGTGATCGTTACATTTATAAGTGCTATCACGAGTCGTAATGGGACAAAATTCGCGCAGGTTCACGATTGAACAACCACTGCCGTGCACCTGCGCAGTAGAAATAAAAAGTCGAGTATTGCGCGAACAAGGTAACTTGCAAAGATGTTTATCGGTTTCTGTATCCGCCTAGAATTACCGCCATGGCTAGAGATATACTTAAATGACCGGTACTGTCAAATTCAGTCAATTTGACTCGAATGTTACTGTTTAGTCTTAATTACCATATTGGAGTACTGGAATTGGTACAACAATTATTTATTATTTACTTGCTTCCCGGCGCGACTTCATACGCGCGATTACCCTACTCTACCCCATGCCTACTCTACCCCCTACTCTTCTACCCTTACCCTACTCTACCTCTACCCTACTCTACCCCTACCCTACTATACCCTACCCTACTCTACCCCTACCTTACTCTACCCCTTTTTCTCAGCTTTTAAACCTTCCCTGGACTTCCACACATATTTCAAAACTAAAATTATCCAAATCGGTCAAGCCGTTATAGAGTTTTAGCGAGACTAACGAACAGCAATTCCTTTTTATAATATACACACAACAACATGGTCTAGGGATATATAAAACTTTTTTTAAATAACTTAAAAAGTACTGGCCTAACAAAAAAAATATTGAGGACAGATCATAAAAACATTATTAAGTTCCTTTTTAAAATTCAAATTTGTGGATTTAAAACTAAAAAACTTGATGAATCCAGGTTTGGATTTCACCCTGATTCGCGAAGAGTACGCGTTTGGAGAGAACCTAGACGTTAGAATCGACTGCAGCACCCACAAAAAGTTCATGCATATCAAGGTGGCACGATTATGGTTTGGGCAGGAATTCGTCTCGGCGGCAGAACGGACCTCGTTTGGATACAAGACAATATGACTGCTCTAAAATACCGAGATGAGGTGCTAAAGCCCACAGACAGCAAATGGGACAAAATTTCCAGCTAATGCACGACAATGCCCGTCTACATACGGCGCGTATCGTTACAAGTTGGTTACAACAGCATGATATCCAAGCTTTAGACTGGCCTGCACAAACCCCTGACTTAAATCCTATTGAGCCTGCCTGGGATATGCTTCAGAGAAGAGCTCTTAGGAATTTCCCTGAAGATATTGTGCATGAAAACCAGCTTTTCTTGCATCTTAGCAGGACTTGGGACAGTATTCCACAAAATAACACAATATTGACAGCCTTGGTTTGAGTATGCAGAACCGCTGCAGATGTATCAGGAGAATCTTAGGTGGATCCACGGATTATTCATTTTAAGTTTTCAATAATTTTTATATATGTCGGCAATTACGACAATTAACGATAGTAAGACACTAATTTGATTTCATGACATTTGATTCGGTGAACGCTGTGACGTTGTCAACGTCACTTGAGTGTAGTCGTTTGGAGGGGCGACAGTAATGTTTTAGATCGACTTAGAAATTACAGTCAGTCTTGATACAGGTCTTGATATCGAGCCAGTCTTGATCAAAGACTTAATACGAATAGTCTTGATATAGCTCTGGAGAACGTCGGACGCTCCAGACGGGACCACGCACTGGTTCGCTCTATTAAACAAGTTTTATAGTGTAGGTGTCTTAACAAAAAGTTAATAGAATTTTTAGTTATTGAAATATCCCTTGACCATGTTGATGTGTGTGTGTATATTGATTTACAAGTAGCTTCTGCCCGCGGCTTCAATCGCTTTAATTCAGATCATGGTTCGAACAAACACATGTGGCGCTCATCTATTAACATTATTATTGTTTTCTTCGGAAACATTTTTTTTTTCAAGATGAAAAGTACCCTATGTACCTATATCCGTTTATGTACAACTGACAACGTATATATGTAAACTTTTAGGACGATTGTTTCAGTAGTTTAGGCGTGAAAAGCAAGCAAACAAACACACTTACTTTCGCATTTATAATATTATGGATAGTATTATGCAAGTTTAAATGAAACAACGTTACATATTTTGTATTTGTAGCTAAAATCATGAGAGAGCGCACGAATAATGAGAGAATAAGACGGCATCAAAGTTTGCGCGTGGCGATGCAATGTTGCTATTTCACCTATAACTCTATTAATGGCGCACGCGCGCGGTGTAAAATCATTAAGGTGTGTACGGACAGCGCGTACATTACGCGCGCGTTACGCGTGTCCTGGAACGCCATGTCCATACTTGCAGCTACGCGTACACTTTTAAGTATGGACATGGCGTTCCAGGACACGCCTAACTAACTACGCGACTAATGTACGCGCTGTCCGTACAGACCTTTAAAAACCACTTTTTTCTTTCAATTTAGAAGTTGTAACTTTTAATTACAAAAACTAAGAAAAAACTTTAAAACGTACTAAAATAATACTGAAATCAAAGTGACTGAAAACTGCCATTTTCGACAGTTAATGACCATTATTTGACTGATTTTGACCCATTTGACCGTAAAAAAGGTCAGTCAAAGTCACTAAGTCATTTTCAACACTAGCCATAGCAATTTTATCTAAATAATTAAATTATTTTAATTTGTAATGCGGTTTAAATACTATTTCATGAGAATAACCCACTCGCAGACTTAACTTTATGGAGACAAAGACCCGTCAGTGGTAGGTACTGTATACGCATTCAGTACTAACTGAACCACACATCTTCATATTAACTATACTCTAAGATTTCATCACAAGTAAAAAAAATTACCGCCCGACAAACTCGACGAAGTGGGCACGAATCAATCAATATAAAAAAATAAAATTAAAGAAAATTAAAGAAAAACCGACTTCAAAAGGAAAAATCTAGTGTTGACTAAATATTTCTAGTTTAAAAAAAACCGACTTCAAAAGGAACTAAAAAGCTTGAAATAAGTAACTTTAAGACGTTTTAGAGTCGGTTTCAAGTCGCTATTTCGCCCTTAGGCCTCTGACATGGCTTTACACACCATTGAAAAATCTCTCAGGTGTGCTGGTGTCCTCACGATGTTTCCTTCATCGTTTTTAGCAAGTGATAGTTAATTTCTAAAACGCACATGAATTCGAAATGCCTGAATTTCGAAATGACTTGGCAGTCCAACGGTTATACTACTACGAGAATTGGTTGAGCGACGAGGATGATACTTACGCATTACGTGATACACAGCAATATATTCTCTAACTGTCCACACCTGCTGTTTAAAATCCCTAAGGTTTGAAGCCCGTCTGTAAAGTTTTATTATCTCTTTATATTTATCCATGATTCCTGCCGCTAAATTTCCGAGTTCGTAAGCTATGCTGTGTTTGAATTGTTCTTGAGCAATGTTTGCCGCTCGTAACTTCACTTCAACATCTTAAATGGTTAACAGTAATTAAAATTAAAAAAATTGTACAACTCACTATGTTAAATAAAACTTAAGAACTATAATATAAAGTAAAAATATTCTATATCAAACTTTTAATGTATAAAAAATAAACCTAGAAATAAAGTATCGATATATATATGAACTAATTAAAAAGATAAACTTAATCTTAGATTTATATAAAGTCGAGTTTGAGAAAAGAGATTCATTACCCCGCACCACTCAACTTAAAATGAAAATGGCCGAGTCCAACCTGAATGAATTAAATTACAGCATTAATCGTGGCTAATGCGGAGTAGATCAAGGAGACATGTCATGGAAATTATCAGATTATTACATTTAATCACCCTAAAACAGCCACCCTTCTTCTTCTTTATCGTATGGTAGAAGAAAAACCTGGTATCAGAGTTTAAACCGTAGGCCTCTGACATGGCTTTACACACAGTTGACAAATCTGTCAGGTGTGCTGGTTTCCTCACCATGTTTTTCTTCACCGTTTCATAAAGTGATTATTATTAAACCACTAGGCTGTTAACCACCCTATCGTGGTTACTCGGAAACGCTTTTTTTCTATCCAACCTAGATGGGGTGGATAATCCGAATTCGTACACAAATGTTAAACCTATGCGACCTATTTTCCAAACATCTATGACACACTTTATTCTTTTTTATGAAGCCATCTTTCATTCACTGACAATGCCAAAAATTTGTCACATTTGTTGACATTATGCAATTTTGAACAAAAAATACATTACCTAATAATTATTTAGTTTTAATTACCGAATTGAAAGGCTTTTCGTTGGGTAGGTTTTGATCTGAATGCGTGCCCCCTTCGATAGGTAATTGAACCGATGCCGATGTCTTATAGGAATAAAAATCTTGAATTCCAAACTTTGTTTGAAGCTCAATCTCACGAGATAGGAAGTCAGATAGCATCTCCAACTTGCTTATACGTTTGCCAGTATGGCTAACCGCAAACTCGTACTTTCGCACTATTATTGGGGATAGTTTGGTTATTAAAGAATTGAAAATTTCGGGAGAATGCAGATAGTCGAACTGATCTAATAGTTTTATTATGCCAATGCAGTTTTTGACACGACAAGTAAAATCGATGAAATCGTTACCTTCTGCGCTAACTTTTGATAAAGCTCGCACAGCGTTGATTTCCTACATTACAATTTTTTCGGGATGACCAAATCGCATCTCCAGGGCGTCTATGACCTCCATAGGGTCGTTTGCTGTACTAGTAGATTATATACAGCTTCACGAGCGGCGCCACGTAAGGATGAACTAATGCAGGCTAAGTTTTTCACTGTAGTAAATGATGCCTGTGAATCTATAAATCCGTGGCAGATTTTCCGTCAAATACTGTCAGTTTGATGTTCGGCTTCTTGAGTTTATTAGTTAGTGCTTCAAAAGTGTCGATACAATCGTTATGTCCGCAGCTAGTGGTAGCTTCATCGGGTGGCTGGAAATTATTACACATTTTAGTAAGGAAAACATTAGTTGTATATAGGTACGTAGGTCTGACGGTGTGTAGCATTCAATAATGGGGGGTGTACACATCGACCTGGGCCTGAACCAGAAGGAACGTTGAGCATTTGTTTGTATGCCTTTGTGTGTGCTGTTGCTGCGAGAGGTGTTCTACCTGGGGTTCTATTTCCTGGGATGATGTTTGGTTGTATATTAAACCAATTAAATATATTATAAATTAAACCAATTGATGTTGTCTGCTCGCGCACTAGCGCGGTCGCTACAATGATCATCGCTTCTTACGCTTTCTATGTCGATAGCAGCCAGTTCGGCCTGAAGGTGTAGGTGAGCTGCTTTGCGTTCGAGTTTGGCTTGTCGGGCTGTGATGTCACAGAGCTGACGTGCATGTAGTGCTTCAGCGGCGAGATTTTTAGCTTTTATAGTGTACGAGGATCGTGTAGACCCTTGCAATTGTGTGATGATCGACGACTTAGATGTGTTGTGTGAGAGTTGTGGAGGGGAATCACGGCTACCTGAAGGCACACTGCTGTCGTCGTGGACATGTGGTGCTTGTTGGGCCTCTAAAAGGCGGGGAAAGTATACAGACTTTGAGTTTGGTTCATCAGCTGTCGGGGGCGCGCTGCTATTAATATTGACGGGCGGCGCTTGTTGGGCCTCTGACGGGTGGGCTGTGCATCCACTGTCATTTCCGCTTGGGCCGGCGACTCCTTTTGAAGCTCCTGGTTGTGGTTCACAATTTTGATGTTTCGATCGAGTATTATAAAACATGGCTCCTAATCACGCGGGAGAAGGACCATATATTACTGATCGAAATTAACGAATGAAACAAACAGGTGCTGGAATTGATTAAAAGCCACAGTTTATTTTAAAATACTATTATAACAAAGGTGAACCCGAATGAACTTACTAGTTTTACAACTGTCAGTACCTTTTGAATTTAGAATACAAAATATAAATCCAAAAAGGTAATCCAAAAAGGTGATGTTTAATGAGTTCGTAACAGCGCTTGTTACATCTCTTCGGACTGCTGGAGGAGCAATGCCAGCTAGAGGATACAGCATTCGTAATAATCCGGCACGTTTCATTTAGAGCGATATCCACTAGCTTGGCGTGAGCTGAACGATTCCATACTGGGCTAGCATATTCGCCAGCTGAAAAGCAGAGCGCAATCCCAGTCGTACGCAGAACTCGAGGAGCAGCCCCCCATCTAGTAGTTGTGAGACGATGGAGTAGATTATTTGTCGAATGAACTTTTGATTTCAGGTTTTCACAGTTTTTACTGTAGGTGAGTGAGCGGTCTAAAGTAATTCCTAGATATTTTGGATTGCTATTGTGGGTAATTGACACCCCATCCCATGAGATCTTAAGGTCCCGGTTTGCTTGACGATTGCGGAGGTGAAATGCGCACGATAAAGTTTTTGATGGGTTTGGTTTGAGGGCGTTTTCTGAGTGCTCTCAATACTCTGTGAGGTTCTCTGAATACTCACTGAGGTCATTAAGGACTGAGAAAAGCTTGATCTCAATTTTTCTCAAAACTACTTGCTTGACAGGTCAGTGCCAGATCGTCAGCATATAAGAAGCGGCTAGTGTGGGCTAACTGGTTGGTCGTTAGTGTAAATGTTAAAGAGGATAGGTGCCAAAACGTTCTTTTGTGATCTCCACCTGCTTTTATCCTCAAGAAGGTGGAATTGGAACCGTCGATTATTGAGCAGCTCTCTCAGGGTTTTTGTGAATTTTGCGTCCCCTGTCAAGGTGTCTACCTTCCACAATAAGCGTTTGATATTGACCGTGTCGTAGGCTGCTGATAGGTCTACGAATACTGCTCCTGTTATTTTTCCTTTCTCATATTTGTCCTCAATATGTTGGGTAAGCTTCAAGGTCTGGCTACAACAGGATTTTCCAGGTCTAAATCCTGCTTGTTCAGGGATTAATTTGGCGTCCACAATGTTAGTAAGGCGAGTTAACAGCATTTTTTCAAAGAGTTTGTAGGTATGGCAAAGGAGTGATATAGAGCGAAAGTTTTTAGGGTCATCCACCGGTTTATCCGGTTTTGGTATGGCGATAACCTTTGATTTTCTCCAAAGGCGAGGAATTTTTGACGATTTTAGGCAGTTGTTGTAAAGTTCCAGCAGCCATGAAACAGCCACTGGTCCAAGATACTCTATTTGTTCAACCGAGATTAACATCTCTCTAGATAACTCTACTCCAGACGCTTTACCATATTTTAAGAACCTAATTGATTCTATTATATATATGTCGGCTAGTTGAAATGGTTTGGATACATGTTCACAGTCGACTGTAGGATTATTATTTTTAGGAACTCTACTAAGGCATTTTGGTGGTTTACCGTTTAAAAGAAGCTGATGAGCTATTTGATTAGATGTCACTGAACTGGGCGAAGTTGGTGTAGGTGGTTCAATGGTTAGTTTGCGGATAGTATTCCACGCCTTTTTGCTGTTGTGTGTAAAGCATAAACAGTATACTTACTGTTTACTAGACAATAAGTTAATGTTCGCCAATCTCGTGTTTTTTTATTCAAGTCCGAAAAACCGCTTTCAACGCAACCGCTCAAATCGCGAGGCGAACAGCGAACGGCATTAAGGTGTCTCCAAATACAACGCGGTATTCGAGCAACATTCGGCAGTAATTGTGTTTGGACGTATTGTACCAATTACCCCAAATACCTGGATTATTATTTAATATACAAACTCTTTGCTTCATTGGTACAACCAACGTCATTGGCATAAATAATTATAACTTGTATTCTTTTTATACATTTTGGAACTGACCGCTTTCATTTTAGTTCTGATGCCAACTGAAGCGCGCGGCATATCTTGGTTGTGCCGCGCAGTACTGCCGCGCAAACATTAGTTAGCTTTGTCCAAACTAGAGCGCGGCAGAAAAGTGTCCTACATATGCCGCGTGTTGCTGCCGCGCTCTTGCTGCTCAATGTTTGGACACACCTTAAACTAGTCGCGCGGCAGAAATGTGTCCTGCAAACGCCGCGTGTTGCTGTCGCGCTCTTGCCGCTTAATGTTTGGACACACCTTTCACATACACACCATGTTGGGTCGGGCGCTAGCTGTCAACTGAATGCAGGCCAATGTGTAAACATTAAGTTCGTGTTCGCCATTCGTGCCCTTTGCGTGCGCCAACGCAAGCGCGCGAATTGTGAAGCGAATCGTGAGGCGAATAGCGAACGCATTTATATAATAAGAAAATTTTCTTATTAAATAATTATATTTAATAACATGTGCTAAAACATGAAAAAAAATAGCGAACGCATTGTTTACTTACGCGCTTAGCTATTCGCCTCGCGATTCGCACGAATGTGTAAATGCAGCATAAGGGTTCCTGGTTTTAATACGGAACCCTAAAAATGTATGACTAAAAATGTGTTGCTACGCGCAAATATCAAGAGCCGCTGGATCGATTTTGATGAAATATTTTATGTTTGAGTGGCTTGTATTCACAATTGGACCATGGGGGCTAAGCCGGGTGAAAAGGCTAGTTAAAAATAAAATTACCTTTCAAAAGCAATAATGTCAAGTTGCGAATTGTTCTGTGGGTAATTCCATACCCCCAATTCTCCCCGTAATGCCGCTCTCCTGGGTTGTCTCCGGCATACAGGCCCGTCACCATCACTGAAATATTAAATTCATTATCAATAATATGTAAACTGCAGGTGCTGTACACAATACCAGTATTTTGATGCCTATTGCCTAAAGCGGTCAAACAGTTAATTTTGTTGTTTAGGAGCTACGATCAGAGTCACTCAATTCTCAATCTGAGACACAGACATTATAGATTCGGTAAAATTATAACATCCTTCTTTTCGCATCAGGGGTTAAAAGTAAATAAGTAAGTAGGTAAATTAAATGAAAGTTAAATAACATTATTAGCTTCAATTTTGGAACATGGGACCCGCAGTACGGCAGTACTCCGGTAGATGTCACCACACGCCTTAAGGCGTTAAGCAAGAGATTCGTAATTTCGACTGAAGTGGGTAGGACTCGGTAGTTTAGTTGGTAAAGCGATGGCACGGCACGCCTAGATCGCTGGTTTAAGTCCCGGCCGATTCAATTGTTTATGCGAGTTTCTTGCCCTGGTCTGCCCTGGTCCCATGTTACTCAGGGTCGGCGCATAAATATCTTCTTCTTCCATTTCTCTCTATCAGCCGTCATCTGAGCATTTACTCCTTTTTAGGGTTTCGTACCTCAAAAGGAAAAAAAAGGGAACCCTTATACGATCAATTCGTTGTCCGTCTGTCTGTCAAGACCCTTTACTCAGGAAAGCGTAGAGTTGAAATTAAAACCTTAAACTCAAGTCTGCGGTCCCTTGAAGCTAAAAAAAGCTTGAAGAAAAATGGAATCTTTATGCAAGGAACGGGAGTCCAAATTTTGAAGTGTGTGTCACCGTGACTCGTGGGGTATCGTATGAATGGGCTTCATTGGCACAAGCTTAAACAGATTGGTTCCCCATACAAATTGGTACGACACCCTCGGTGGGCGAGTCCGACTCGCACTTGTCCAGTTTTTTCATTAATATCAGGCTTACACACTCCATCTATCCTTTCTTTGGTCTCCTTCCATCAACACTTATATTCATCTCCCTTTTAGACACATACGTTTCATCCTTCCTCATCACATGCCCATACCAAGACAAACGATTTCCTTTCAACTTATCTGTCACTGGCACCACTTTTAAACTTCCCCTAATATACTCATTTCTTACTTTGTCTCTTTTACTTTTACTTTGACTCAACTCCACAATCTTCTTTCATCCGTCTTTTTCACGGTCCAGCATTCTGATTCATATAGCACGACAGGTCAAAAACATAATACCAAAAAAATTTAGTAAAAACTTACTTAGAAAAACCATAAATATTAATAATATTCTCATTTTGATATACTATACGTGCCGCGCTGTAAAGATTGACTAGTATTTAATGTAGTGTTAGGCACATTAATGTTCTTTTAATTATTGGATTACGGTTACGTATTTTACAACATTTTAATTAACTTGCATTGTATGTAACTAAGTATGTTTGTTCGGGTGGAATCTTGCAGCTGAATTAGAACCACTTCATCACATATGGAGTTGAATTTTGCATGTTAGTTCAGTCCCGATGACATTTTTATTATTTAATTACTGAAAGATAGGCTGATGAAGTTAGGTGGTAGCGTAGGTTGGTCCTCAGGTCCCGTTTCATATCCCGGAAATTGAACGGAACTGGAAACGAACCTTTGGATGGAAGTAAAGGTTTCGCTTGCGCATTCAGCGAACTCCCGCCTGGTACCAGATCATGGCCCATCCCGGGGTTAAAAACTTAATTTGCGCATTTATTATATGAAGCGTCCGTGCTGGTCCATGCTGCATCCAAGGGCGGCGCTCCCCCCCCCCTAGAGAATCGAAAAAATGTAGGTAATCTTAAAATTATTTCTCCTAAAATATATGTTGAAAGTTCTTATTAATTACTGTTTACAAGTTTTATTTATTGTAAAGTCAAGAGCACGCGTTAAAATTTTCACTTGCTCTTTATAAGCTCTCGACTGTACAATGTAGGTACATACTTTCCCATCCTCTATACTTCTACTAGATTAGACTAGACTACGATATCCTGATATTAGATTAGTTGTCAGGATTTTATTAAAGTACTGACTCCCTTTAACCACTGTCAAAGATCTTCATAACAGCCGGGGCCAACGGCTTAACATGCTTTTCGAGACATGGTGCAGGTGATAATTAGTTTATGATACGTACTATCGTGGACAAAGCTGGTGCACCACTCTTAAGATTAGAATCGCTTGCACTCGGCGTCCGAACTTAGTGTTAACCTAGACTCTACGCACGTAGCATCGTTCAAAGCATTTTGATTGCAAAGTGGTGCACTGTTCGTGTCCGCGATAGTACATAACTTACAAAAAGCTGGATTTTTTTCCCCTAAGGAAATATAAGAGGGGATGAAAGTTTGTATGAAAATCCGTAATTTCTTAAGTTAAATTAGTTTAACTTCGTGTTTAGCTTTTCGGTTAACAAATAAGACGTGTTTCAGCTTTTTGAATACTCTACCCATTAGGGGGGAAAGAGGGGGAAATATAAAAGTTTGAATGAAATTCTGCCATTTATTAAGTTGAAGTCATGATACATGACGTCATGTGAAGTCATTGTCGGATTTGTCTCCACCTAGAATAGAAGAAACAATATGGAATTATACCCCAAGGGTATGGGTAGGGTAGGGTAGGGTAAGAATAAAAGGGTAGGGGTAGAGTAGGGTAGGGGTAGAGTAGGGTAGGGTTGGATAGGGTAGGGGTAGAGAAAGGTAGGGTAGTGTAGGGTAGGGTAGTGTAGGGTAGGGTAGAGTAGCGTAGAGTAGTGTAGGGTAGAAAAAGGGTAGATGAAGAAGAATGATCACGCGTACAAAGTCGCGCGGGTCAGCTAGTGTACTTATATAATGAATTGCTTTTTAATTAATGAAAGCCATAATTTACATTAGCTATTAATAAAATAATTAATTGCCTACATCATTAAGTTTTAATTTCCATCGTTTAAACTTTTTATCAAATTTCAAGATGACTTCTTGGAAGAATGTTTTTACGAATATTTTTGTGATTTTTTTACATGTAATGTACTTAATAATGTAATGTTTTATTAAATATAATTATTTTATAAGAAAAATTGAAAAACAACCCACGATCTGTGACGTTTCGATTCTGGGCTGTACTTTCATGATGATTTTTATTGCCAGTCACAAAATCTTTATTGTCACTTTAGGGTTTTTTCCCACTTCTGACACCATGTTGTGTTGGTATTCTTCATAAATGATAAGTCCAGTCTTAAGTACATAATGTTTATTAGTAGTCACAATACAGGGATAAGACGGATAGGCAGTGGCCTACCTTGGTCGTGTCTCAGGCTAAAGTGCTGCCGGATATACGTTTGACACATAGAGGTGACCATTGACAAACTATAGGTACTAAATAGTGATGTAACAGGGTTAAAAATTGTAAGAAAAAATTAATAATAATACTAGGCACTAGCAGGCACTAGCTGTCTGGCATTAATGCGGAACTGAACCTATTTGGCGCCGGACACACATTATAAATAATATATGTTAGGTATTTTTTGTTTTTTATACATATTTATACGTTTTGTTTTTATTTTTATTTTTTTGTTATTACCTTTAAAGATTTAATGGTATGGTAAGGTATGTCCGGGCAATTTGTGCCAAAGAAATGTTTTTCTTTCTTTCTTTCTAATAATGTCTTCCTGACTAAATTTCGGTCACAGCGGCAAATCTCAACAGAGATTAGCCAATGACTAATGAATAAGTTATTTAATTACTCGTATAATTCAAAAGTGGCGTTCCTTGGGCTTGTTCCCTTAGATTACTAATTTGCCGGCCTACAACTTTATCACTAGGATATCACTGCATACTTCTTCTTTCTTTATCTTATGATTGATGGACAATCTGGTGTGAGAGTTTAAGCCGCTCTTAGGTCTCTGACATGGTTTTACTCACCGTTGAAAAATCTCTCAGTTGTGCTGGTTTCCTCACGGTGTTTGTTTTTTGTAAGTCAGAGTCACGAGTAAGACCTAAGGTACATCTTGGGTACGAACCTGACTCGCCAGTCAGCGGTCATAGTCTAGGCTATCACGCTCTATACTGTACTGTACCGTTCAGGCTCAGAATGTCCATTTCCCAAAATGGCCTTTTCCCAAAATGTCCCTTGGTTTCTAAAGGTTCCTTTACAGAAATGTCACTTTTTATACATTTCTTCAATTTCTATATCTGTGGAAACTGTCACAATGTAGATAAATATTATGTGTCAAGCTCTTTAAAAGACATTCGATTTAAACGTGTCTCCAACATTTCATTTGCTTTCAAGAGTAATAGGAACGTTAAATTCTGTACTTTATATAATGGTGTGAAATTCAGGTGTAGTTAGATAATGAAGTTAAAATGACGTCTTTTGACGTACTTTTCGAAATTAATCCAAAAACGTTGTTGCTGTCAATTGTTTTATTACTTCGTACAAAACCTTAGAGTGTCTCAGGTGGAAGTTTTGATAGAACGAACAGGTTTATTAGCTTATTTAGAGCGGCTGGTGGCTTAAATGAGCCAGTCTTAGGTTCCAATCCTATTTTTTATACTAAGTTTTTAAATTTAAATGCGTTTTAAAAATGTCGACCAAAATATTATATTTATTTAACGCCCTAAAAACATGAGAAAAACAAAGAAAGACACTATTTTCAATTATAAAGACATGACATTCAGAGGTCTATGGTAGTTTTAAACACTAGATTGATCTATGTGTCAAGTCAGAAGTAAAACTTACGTTACGTACCTACGTTTTAAAAACAAGACAAAATGAATAGAATGAAAGAATGAAAAGTAAACAACAGCAGAGAGGGTTAACGAATTAACCCGGCCAATGGCACGTGAAACGCGAATGTGACGCCGAATCGAAATGATGGGCGACGGGCGTACGTGCGTTGTCGCTGCGAAATCTGACGGCTGTCACACGGTTGAGCTGCGTTTATTTATTTTATGTACGACTGGTACAGTGGAACAACGTTACAAATGATGTTTGCAGCTGTTTGTCATCAAATTCCTACCGGAACAGGAAATTTTTTCGTTTATATTGAAAAAAATACCTTTTTTTTTAAAGAAAACGTAGGCCTACTCGTATTTTTCCTGTATCGTAAAAGTATCGTAACAAAAATCTAAACAAATATTTGTGAGATCAACAGCTTTTTGTTAACGCTGCAACGAAGCAACGGATTGACATGATTGTTGGCATTGATATAATTTACGAGACGGAGAGTGACTTATGGTACTTTTTATCTCAAGGAATTAAAACTACGGGAGCGAAACCGCGGGAGAAACTAGTTACTACTCTATTATTATGGACTTAGTAATATAAACAAATAAAAGCTGGCCCAGTGCTATGACCATTGACTGCATTTTATTATCACGCTAGCAATTCTCCTAATGGTTAGCCAGATCAATAGCCATATTTTACGAATTACGTTTTTATGAGTCCCTTGAGACAAGGAAAGTGTTATTCTGCTCAGTTCTCGTCTCCACTGCAGCAGGATATTCAGAAGAATACACTTAATCCTTTCACACGATCTGGGAATTGGAACCAAGTGCTTAGTCACACGAACTTCATGACTTATTGAGTAGTTCCAAAACTAGTCCCGTTGTCATCTATAGACGGCGGCCATATTGTCGTTTCGATGAGCGTACGTGCAGCGAAGTTGCTAAAACTTTTGCGCCGTGTCAAGAGTTCCAAATCAATGACTTGTCAGCTCTATCAAATTTGGATGTTTCGGGATGTTTGTACCGAGTGTTTCTTATTGTAGCTGAACGGCTGTTACTTTCGGGTTATCCGTGAAAGGGTTAGAATATTTACACACGTACGTACATACTTTTTTTAGAACTTATGTTGTTGATTTATAATAATATTAATTTGCTGCAAAGCAATTAAAATTTTTGCAGCAAAATAATCATGAATGTAGAAAAAATACATACCTTACGAAGTATGTGAGGTGTAAAGGAATTGAAATAAGACACCTTTTTGTCATTTGAAACAAGATGTAGAGACAAAAATCAAAAATATTTCAAACCATTTCTTGGCGACTGTAGCGACATTTATCCAGTATCTGAGCCTTTTTCAAAATAAATAATTTGTTTTTTTCTGAGAATAAGGACATAATATAAGCAGTTTAAGGTTAAGTACAAAATAATCCAGAATTCCAATTGATTTATGGAACTAAGAAATTCTGAAATAAGACGTCTTAAATCCACTTAATTACCCAAAACAAAGTGTTAGAAAAGTCGTGTTTGGAATCTTAAATGTTTCACTTAACTAAATATCGAGCAATTGTGGTCGCTTCTTACCCTGGGGTCAATTTAATTGATAAGGTCAAATTACAAAAAGATGGTAATTTAAGGAGTATTATTCTACCTAACCTAATCTAACCTTTATAAAATGCATTAGCTCGTGCAACAAACTCTAAAATTTTTTGCCTAACTTTTTAGTGTGAAAAAGTTAAATTAATGAAATTAAAACTAATTTCAACAAGGCCACTATGTACGGTCAGCGACATTGATCCATTTGCACGCCATGTTTACATTCTTTTACGCTATTCACATGCACACTAATTAGTGTGTGTTAGAATCTGAGTTTGTGTTTGTCAGATTTCCTAAAAATAATATTTTAATGAAATTTTAACAGAAAAACAGAAATCGGACGGAAATGAACTCCGTTTAATTTTGAAACTAGTCGGGCTATTCAGAAATCAACCTATGAGTAAATCAGTTATCTATTATAATGTGTAGGTATGACTCAAGAAGTTATTATTCTTTTTTCTTTTTTTATTTGCGAAAAATAACAATCGTACTAGGAATAAAATGGAATAGAAAACTCTAGTAGCTAGATATCAACAACGCCCAACACCCTACTCTTGCTTGATTTTCTTTGTTCTAAAAATTTCTGCAGATTCTATTGTACGTTGTCCAAATCATAATAATTGTGTATAAGTAATGATAGTATGTCCCATCGCACGCGATGCGAGGTCAAGTGACCCATTTCGCTTTACTGGCTTTTATTACTTCAGGGATCATACGCTAGTGTTTTGTTTTTGTTTCATTCATCCATTCTTTTGTTTGTCTAGTTTACGACAACAAATAAAGCTAGCACGGTGAATTTTGACGATAAGAATTTTGGCATTTTCAAATAATTTATTCAGTAATACACAATAATCTAACGTCTAATTATTATTCAAAGGTTTATCTTACAGTTTTATTTTTTCGGGATAAAAAATGCTCTATGTTACTTTTCGGTCTATAAGCTATCTCTATGCAAAAACTCGCCATAATCCGTTGCTCTATCGATGCGTGAAGGAAGGACAGACAAACTAATTAACATGCATTTATAATATTAGTATAGATTACTATGTTTGAAGACTAGAGAAAGCATATTTTAGTAATCCTGTTTCTGAAACTACGTTTAAACCTGTATCAGCGCAAAAAAAAATGAAAACCAAAAAATATTTGAAACACACCCAGAAGTTACACAACTAAAAGCGTTTTAAAAAAACACGTAAACATAAGGTGTGTACGTATATAAACATCCTAACTTCGAGTGAAATTTAACAAATTGCAATCGTTTCGAAACATCGTTCCTAAAATTCAGAGTGTAAATAAATTTATGTAATTATTATGAGAATCTTATACTGAGATAAAATTTGAAACCTGGTCAAGTACGAGTTGGACTCGTGCTCTAAAGGTTCCGTGTAGGAGGTTTGCAGTCGTTTCAAAATTTATAACATAAAATATTATGAGCATTATGGTTTTATTTTAACTCGTCTAATCTTCAGCAAGATCCGTCCAACGTTGTTCGCACTGGTATTTGTGACTGAATATCCAACTTTTTGAGGGTTCAGTCCATACGAGGGGTTTTTAACGCTACTAGTCTGAGTAACAGGTTAAAAATATCGGGTTTCCTTAAGGGTCAATTTTGAGCCCAGAGGTTTTTAACATAGTTTTATACACCACCGAAAACTATAATAATAGCGTCTGGTAAATTGGTAAGAAAATACAGTACAGATACTGATATGAATGGTTCTTAAACTAAAAGCTAAAATAGAAAACTCAGTGACAAATGAACAAATGAATTAATTAAATAGCATGAAGGTGTATCTAGTAGTGATGGGTATGTACAGTGTACACTAAATTAAATTATGTTATGAATTTTATATCTTTCTTTTAATATGGGGTAGATACATCTTTTTGAGACACTTAGCAACTCACTTTTATCGTTTGGCTTCTCGAATATTAATTACGAAGATAAGAGCACTCAATTTATGTGAATCCAGAACCGACATTTTGAAAATTGAAGCAATTAGAGAAGGAAAATAGTCAACCATTTCTTTCAATTAAAAATCTTTCCTGATTGCTTCTAATGAGGGAACTAAGATTAGATTTTTTGGGTTTATTGCAATTTTTTGTTGCTTTTTTCTTTGTTCATTCATCAGTGCAATAATAAAAGTTTAATTGTTTAATAAAGCTCTTTTGATAGTTTAATTTGGTTTTCTTTAGTATAATGATCAAAAGTTTACGCTAGTTGGAATAGGAATAGCTGGAAATTAGATCAAGATTCCTAATGCTGAAAATATATTTTTTTAGTAGATTAGCAGTCCAGTTTTTTCCAATACATTGGTTTTACATTAGAATATTCCTGTATTGTGGGTTAATGTTCCTGTATTCACAGATAGATAATTTCATATTGCACAAACACCCAAACCGAAACAAATATCTGTGGTTGCACAAATAATTGATGAGACACGAACCTGCAATACCAAGTCCAGAAGGCTTACCGCTACGTCAATTGCGTGGTCAGAAACAATTGTTAATAATAATTCTTGAAATCTCTTAATTTGTAGACACAATTAAAATGTATTATTATTATGGCCGATAGGACCTTAAATTTGTATCAGCCTTTTGTGTCTGAAAGTCAAAAGCGCGGCTACAAAGTCATTGTTTATTTTATCTTAATGTTTTACCGAAAATTTTCATTCTACAAAACTGAAAAAAAAAGGATAGTAGATTGCTTTTTACAATCAGGCTAGAAAAGAGATAGCCTAGGTATTTCTTGTCAAGAATACGGAACTTACTTTTATTTATCAATCCATTGAATTTAGAAAAGGGACCTGAAGATTTGAGACAAATCGACCCCAGTGATTTCTCTGAAGAATTTAAGGCAGACGGATATTACGGGGCAACCGCCATAACTGTGTTTGGAAAGTAAATTGAGTTTCTACACTAACCGCAGAAACTGAGTGACACTGAGTAACATAGAAGAACATATAAAACAAAACAAACACTTTATTATTATTATCTTTCTATTCATTTTTAAACATATAAAATACATTTTTAAATATATATAAAAAATAAAAATATACATTTAAAAATATAAAATATCGGTACCACCGGAACAGGGTCCAAGCTACCGGTGGTCGGGGCTCCAGGCATAATATTATTATTATAATAATTGTTATAAGGTTCCTCTCTGGTACTCTACCCACCGGTAGCTTGGACACTGCTCCAGATGCCCAAATACTTTTTTATATTTTTTAATATGTGTATGTATGAAACAAATAGCAACTGGACCACACTGGCTCTGAATCGAAAGACGTGGCAATCAGAGGGAGAGGCCTTTGCCCAGCAGTGGGATGATATGGGCTGACAGTAACAGTACCTAACAGTATGTGTGCTTTTTTATAAAACGTGTAAAAATATATGAATGGGAATTAAATGAGATAATAATGTCATCCTGATATCCTGAGATCAGCCGTCTACGCAGGAGATAATGTGCACAAGTGTATGCGTAAGCACAGGTGTACTCTATATTCTCTCACACTAACAGTCCGATGGGGCAGTAATCCGACATCATCGAAAAGAAATCAGGCGCAGAACAACGGCTTTAAGTGTTTTTAGGGTCGAAAATGCCAATATTTTTTTTAATACTACTTACTAATTATTTTTTTTACCAGATCCGGGAATCCAAGCCAAGATATAAGGATATAAGACATAAGATAGAAGATATTATGAGTTATCATCATCTGCCTAGCCTTTTCCCAACTATGTTGGGGTCGGATTCCAGTCTTACCGGATGCAGCTAAATACCAGTGTTTTACATGGAGCGACTGCCATCAGACCTCCACAACCCAGATACTGGGTTACACGATACCCGTTGGTAAGACTGGTTGTCAGACTGGGGCTTCTGACTACCCGTAACGACTGTCAAAGATCTACAATTGATAGCCGGGGCCAACAGCTTAACGTGCTATCCGAGGCACGGAGAGTGATAATTAATTTACAAAACGCACATAACTTACGAAAAGTCAGAGGTGCGTGCCTTGGGTTCGAACCCGAGACCACTGACTTGCCAGTCAACGGTCACCACCACTAGGCTATCACGACTCTCACTCACGATAAACTACTTAAGTCTAAATACCAATGACAAAGACTTCTGGATGTAACTTTTTTATACTTCCAATACTTCTTCTAAGCTTCCAACTCACGTATTGTTCTAATAGAAGGCTGTCATACTCCAGTGGTTTGATACAAAAAAAAGGTCTAAACCAAGCAGGTCAACACTAACAGGTGCGGATTTTTGCGGATGTTTGCGGATGATATTTGAATCTTCTTCTTATCGTATGGTTGATTAACAACCTGATGTGAGAGTTTAAACCGCCCGTAGGCCTCTAGGCTTTACACACCATTGAAAAATCTCTCAGGTGTGCTGGTTTCATCACGATGTTTTCCCTCACCGTTTTAGCAACTGATCATTAATTTATAATACGCACATAACTTATGAAAAGTCAGAGGTGCGTGCTTTGTTACTTATTTGAATTGAACCCAGTATTCGCATCTTCATAGTAAACAAAAGTCGAAACGACGAACCTTGTTCGGTTCAATTGATTTTATTCTACAGAGATTTGGTCGTCCTTCAATCAAGGCTCAGACCTTGACTTTTCGGTATGCAACCAAGACTGGTGGCAAGATATATGGGGGTACGGAATTGTACAATTATGTACCGTGTAACAACCTGACCTTTGTAGTACACGGAATTCGTATTAGCAAGAATTCACAAACGTTTTTGCATGTCCTTGGGCGCGTTATAGGAGCCGTTGGGGTTATTTTCAATGGTTGGGTAAATGGTATGATTGTAAATTTAATTTGAAATTGTTGCTGTTTATGGCAAAGAGAATATTCGTTTTAGTTTTACTTAAAAAAAATGACTTCCTCTGTTTGATATTTGTAGAATTGTTAAAAATGCGCCCTAAGCTTATTTGGGACATGTTTTTTTCTGTAAGGATTTTAGCATGTAGAAGTGTTTGCTTGGATCTTTTATTAGAATCGCCTAATTAACCATTTCGGTTACAAGAACATGATGTTTGGTTGAATATTCTATAACAACATTATATTATAAAAGATGTTTGTCTGTTTACATGTAATTTCTGAATCACTTATCTCATTCTAAAAAACATAGGTACATAGAAAGCTACAGTATTCCTAAGTAATATGCAATATTAAGATATCCACGCGGATAGTGAAAGGTCAGGAATTTTCTAAACTTCAAAATAAACAGTTACATAATATCTTTCCAAAACGTGGAATTATATTCGCTTTACAATAAATTTCTTAGCTAAAGCACAGACTACTAAATAGTATACCTACCTACACATAACTATACCTACTATTACCAACTATACATATATACATAACTACTACACATATGCTACTATACTTATACTATACATAACTATTACCTTCTCAATTATACTAACATGATAACGAAGTGTGTTACTTACACTACTTACTTATACAAACTTGACACACAACTTTAGAGGAACTTTCTATTATTTTTCCGCAATCCCCAAAAAAAATGTACAAGAAAATAAATGCATTAAATAGTACAATAAAACTGTTACCTATATTCAGGTACGGGTCTGTCTCCTAGCACAGGTTGATTGCAAAATAATAATACAATAATAATTGTCATATTGATTTGATACCTGTAATAAACTTATTTTATTTTTATTTCTTTACAGGTGGTAAGTGTTTACCTGTAAGTTAGTATAATACCTACATTGTAGAAGTGTTTTAAAGTAAGTATACATTATTATCAACGTAGGATATGACGGAAAAATATTTGAAATTAATTTTTCCAACAATCCTTGAGATCATTACGATCGCTTTCCTGTGTGACTTTACATTTGCAGTAATACCAACATCTGTTGCTCCAATATGTCATTAATATGTTGATCCAGTCATACGACATTGTATAAACAAATGCGATCGGATGTCCGGCGAAACGCTGGCGCTGATTCAAAGAAAACGTTTTATTGGTGTTATGATTTCAACATCGCTATTGAGATTTCCTTTAATTTTAAAATTACAAGAATGGAATTATTCAGATGCTATTTTTGGGTTCATTTAAACGGTAGAGCGAATTGTGACTTTTTTACACACCACTGTATGGTCTTAAGGCCCACTATGCCGTTCCGTAACCAGATATTAGCGTTCCGTCTTTGTCACAAAAACCTCCGTGTATGTGCATAGACTCATACGCGTTTGGCCACCATTGAAACGCGTACTAAACGCGGTTGTGCAACGGTTTGATTAATTATTTGATTAATAAAATAATTGGTTCTGTGATCACAGCGGGCTTTATTCACAATTATGAAAAACAATATTGTATATTCAGTTTCAAGTGGTAATTTAACTACTTTTAAAGAGCAATATGCGTATTGAAAATTTTAATATAGAGCATTTTACTACCTGAAGATTAAATAGGATTGATGTGGTATCATCGAGCTTTATAACAGTTGTTTTATGGATCAGAGCACTATATTATTTCCAATAACATACCAAAGAGACCCAACGGTTTAGAATTATGGTTATACTTAAAACTGATAAATACTCAGCAGTGATGAAGTACTACTAGGTACATAATATAATAGGCTTTGCGCAGGGAAGGTTCTGGAGCTGGTCTCTTAAGAGGACCCGGGACCTCCTTCCATGCGCTGATGGTGATCACCGTGGTGGTTTTAGTGAGGTAAGAATCCCACACTATCCTGTCTCTTCCCCGGAGGCAGGGTGCCTTTTGAAGGTTTCCCCCCGAAAAAAAAGGTACCTACATAATATAATTTTCATGAAATATGAGGCGTATTTTTATATGAAGTTTTTAAGATTTTATGAGGATACTGATTCCTTATCGAATATTAAAGATCTTCATAACAGCCGAAGCCAACGGCTTAACATGCTTTCAAGCGAGCAAGCAAGGTTTTAATAGATATTATTAATTAATATTCCGCACATAACTTACGAAAAGTCAAAGGTGTTTAAAATTTCCTCGGGAAAGTTTGGTATTATTTTTCGAGATAAAATGTACCCTTCTGTACACCTGACAACCTAACAACGTGACAACGCTAAACTTCAGGATGATGGTTCAGTGGTTGAGACGTGAAAAGGAAACAAACTCATTTTTGCATTTATAAATTACTAATCCTACTCTGCCATACTCTAGGGGTATAATTCCATATTTTTTTCTTCTATTCTTCTATTCTAGACGGCGACAAATCCAACAAATCAAAAGCCATGAAAATCGGTCTAGCAGTTCTCGAGTATACCTACTAATTTTCATGACTTCAACTTTAAAAATAGCAAAATTTCATTCAATCTTTTATCTCCTATATTTTTTCCCCATAGCGATTGAATATCGAGATATCCATTAATTAATTATGCGACTTCGATGTCTCTTACTAATATTGAATTTCCTATACAAACTTTCACTTTCGAAAACGACGGATTTTCTGAAACTCTTATCCCCTTTTTTACGTACTTAGGGATTGAATTTCCAAAAATCCTTCCTTAGTGCACCCCTAGGGTACCACTTAAAGAATATTGTCTCAAAATTTCAAGTCTCTAGGTCCACCGGTTTAGGCTGTGCGTTGTCTGTCAGTCAATCAGTCACGGTACTGTTTTATAAGTATAGATTAAGTGGCTTGTTCCCAAAGGTCCACGTTAAGTGAGAATAGGATACAATAATAAATATTTATTTTTAGAAGAGAAATCACTTAGATTCCGGTAACTGCTAATAATAATTAGTACTAAATAATTTATTTTAATTTTACTCGAGAGACAATAAAGTTCCATTAAATATCTATTTCCCAGTTAACTTCAATCTTGAGAATGGTCCAAAAACTTAGGGTCAGCCCCGCTATTTGCGAGATATTTTCCTTACATCCCTTTTAGAAATAAAACCTCTTAAGGAGGCTACTTGATTATATTAATGAGGCGGGTGTATTAAGCTAGATTAAGAAGATTAATTATGTCGATTTGGCCTTGTACCTTGTAGGCCTTTAAGGAAAATGGCCTATGTGCATATGTTTCGTTGTTTAAAAGAGTGCCGCGATTCAGAAAGGTTTTCTTTAGTACTTTGTTGCTTTATTCTGTTGCTTGAGCTCTTTAGCTGAGGCAAGTATAAAAGCTCTGTGTTCTTTATAGCAGCTGAATTGGTAAATAGCTCCTGACGACCGTAGGTACTGAACGCACGTCAGGTCTTTGAGTTTGTGAAATTAGCAGCAAATAAAATAAATTACAAGCTTTCATATTACTTGCAAATATATGTACGGATCAAATCTTGCAATTGAATTTTAAAAGCAGATATCCTTAACCGATTAAGATGTATTTTCACATAGACGTTTAGTTTGGATGACTGTACACTAAAATCATAAAAATAACCTGATACTGCAGCCGGGATAGTCTCCTCACAAGACCACCTTTCAACGGTTATTAGTAAGGATACAAAATTTTGCATATACCTATACCTACCAACGTTTAATTTTGATATACCTAGGTACCAATTTAAAAGCTTGAATTCAAAAACGTTGCAAATAACTACTGGTTTGTTACAAATAATAGGTACATTCATCGTTCGTTCCTTTTTTGTTTTTTGTAAAAAGAAAATATTAGCTTAAAGGGAAACACATTTTTTAACGAGCCAGTATCATTATCAAATGAAATTTTCAAACAGATAGGTATTTATTCCTTTGTTTATTTTTTCTTGAACAAAGTATTTTTTTGACGACTCCAAATATCTAATTTAGTTCATGTCTGTCTTACGCGCGGAAGCAGGATAAGTATTGAAATATAATGAGGTCGCGCATGTCACAATGATTTCATTTATGGATGAATTTAATATATTGTATACTTTTTTAAATATATATAAATTAATTGAGTTGTCCTTCTTTCACGCAGCAACAGAGTAACGAATTATTATGAATAAGAATGATTAAATAGAAAGAAACATTTGTTGTATTAGCACAAATGGACACAACTGAAAAATACGGCAATGAAAAGATATGACATCCAGATAGCTATATTGTCCCACTGCTGGGCAAAGGTTTCGCGGTCTCCCCTAGTCCTTCCACTTCTTTCTTTCTTTGGCAGTTTTCCACCAGTCCATCTTGAAGGTATAAAAAATGTCACGCTAGCGTTTTCACGGTTGACCCCGTCGGCCGCTTGCCATCCTTACGCACCCAGGATATGGTCATGTTTGCCCGTCTTTCAGGTTTCAAAACAGTTTGTACATATTAAACAGTGCGTACCCGGTAGAGGTGCTGAGGAAGGATCACCCCTAAACGGGTAAAACTAGGGGTGAAAACCCTGTAATCCACGCGGACAAAGCCGCGGGCAAAGCGCTAGTATAAAATAATTACATTGGGTAGGTACCTAAAGTTACGTGAAATATAAATTTGTTTGTATAATTGTATCGTTTTATTCGTTATTCGGTTTATTACATTTCTAGCCTGATAAATTATAACAATTCAGTAATATTCGCTACACTAGGTCTTAATTGATTTGCCGGTGACAATTAAGCTTCGCTCAGTTAGGTAATTGCTTAATTGGAGTTGTGGGGGATCATAAAAATTATTTGGTTAGATCATCCTTATTATACCTACTTATAAAGTCAGTGGACTGCGAAAGCAAATGAACGGTTTTACACATCTTTTTATTTTTCAATAATCGTATAATTAAACCCTTCCATTTAAAAAAAATATAATGTTTTAATTTTGCAACTCATCTCTATTTATTAAAACCAAAACCTTAATCAACTAAAAAAGTACAATAGTTTAATTTTGCAAAAAAAATATTATACTAACTATTTTTACTTTTAACTAACTTCTAAAAATGATAATGTTCTCAATTCGATTAGTTTTTTTTTATTTGTTCCGGCGTTGTTTGTTTATTTTAGGTACCGTGTTACTTAAACGATAATTAAAGAACATTGTAAGGTAACCTTAACCTGATCAGCTGTTTGAAGATGATCAGTTCTTTAATAGTAATTGAGGGTGTCGGGGGTTTTTAAAATTTTTAATTTTTATCTTGAATTTTTTTACTAAAAGCTGTTTTAATATTGTCAAAGAGGATATTGTTCATTAAACATAAATACGTAATCTTGATGGTAACAAGCTTAAGGGATGAAGTTGAACAAATTCCCTAAGCCCTCATTTGGAGAGGCCATTTATTTAGACGGTATGCAACACTAAGCTTGTGCCGCTAATTTTAGAAAATATTAAATGTTCATATTGACTTATCAACGGAAAAGATACTTTTATAAAAAGGTCTTCAGATTATTATTAATAATAACAAATCAAGAATCAAGGGATTGATGTAGCCGGGCTATGTTTTTGGACCGGGGGGCTAAGCCAAGTTGACTATCTACAATCGCTAACGAATAGAAAACGAAAGAAATGTATAGTATGAAATTACTTTTATCGATATGTCACGTGGTCAGACAAACGAATAGAATCTAATCCTATACATTTCTTTCGTTTTCTATTCGTTAGCGATTGTAGATAGTCAACTTGGCTAAGCCTCCTGGCTCGCAAAGTCAGGACTAGGACGTTTCTCTCTCTGGAGCCTTGACCACCCGGTAGTTTGGACCTTGTTTCTGATACTGGTGGGATACTATTTTATTTCTTTTAATAATAATAATTGTTTATGTATACATAAATAATATTTTTATACACTTATAGTATTTTATTATGTGTTTTAAATAAATAAATGAAATGATAAATTATATTACTATTTACACCACCACTGCGTTTTAAATCAGTCATAGTTTCTTTTTGGGTACTTCGATTGTAAACACATAGTGTTTTTGATCATAATTATAAACATTTTTTACAGCATTGTGCACTAGAATAAAAATGTATCTATTCGTTTTATTCTATCTATCTTATTATTGTGATAGAATTTAACGCTCAAAACCCGAACAAACATAAAATAGCACTTGACGCGTCGCTCGTCGCCAGTTGCCACTATTACCAACTATGTACATATGTGTCACCAATGTTGGCAAAACGGTACACAATTTGATTGCCACAAGGGAGTCCTCATTCGTTTACAATTTGTGTATTTGTAGATTCTCTGTTTTGTTTATGTATGTTTTGTTTGTGTTCAGAGGTTAGTTTATTAATTATGTTGGCTATATTTTTAATGTATGTGTGCATTGTTATTATTAGGACCTTCTATACAAAGGTACATACGGTATTAAGGATTGAAGTTACCTCGGAAAACTTCGACTATTTTTATAAATAAAACGATAATGGTCCAAAATGTATAAAAAAGTGAATAATATAGGATTTAAATAAGTAAAAGATATTCAAGTCAGTATTCAAGTAAAGGATAGTCACAGACATCATTGAAAATTTCTGCAAATTTAAAAAAAAAAATCCTTTTTTAAATGTATAAGATAATGTCCTCCTGACTGAATTTCGGAAAATCCGACCAGAGAGAGATCAGGCGCAGGGCTTTATGTGCTTTCCGAGGCACGGAGTCAGTGATAATGAATGTAATAATAATACGCACATAACTTAGGAAAAGTCAGGGGTGCGTGCCTTGGGTTCGCACCTAAGACCTCTAACTGGCCAGTCAACGGTCGTACCACTAGGCTATCATCACTCAATGATGATGACGTACCTATAGGATAATCCTAGCCTAAAGGCTAACAAAGTCCACAAAGAAATAAATCAAACTGACCGTCATTTGCACTTTATGAAACAATTTTGTCCATATCATACCATCAGAAGGACATTCCCACATCAGCACATTTGAAGTACGTTTCTTCCTTTTTCCTTTCCCCATTGTATAATACATACATTTGTGACCCGAACGCGTCGAGCTGTGCCACTTGATGCTTATATACCATTTATCAA
The DNA here is from genome assembly GCA_936450705.2 of Protodeltote pygarga. Classification (NCBI taxonomy): domain Eukaryota; kingdom Metazoa; phylum Arthropoda; class Insecta; order Lepidoptera; family Noctuidae; genus Protodeltote; species Protodeltote pygarga. The sequence goes on from OW388251.2 coordinate 12,585,120, forward strand.
AAGCGATCCAGCTTATAACAGGGAACATGTCTCGGAGCAGTGCGTCAGGATTAGATAATTTTGCACTAACGTTTGTGAATAATATTGGCTTATTCAAAAAACAATTATTATTTTACTATGCTATGTATGTACTTTATGTATTCTATTGTAAGTAAAATTGTACTATGTATTCTATATGTACCTATTATGTTTTGAAAAAAGAATATTTACGATTGTGAACTGAAAAGATTATTTTGTTTTGGCCGCGACACGAGCTCCGTCCGCGATCATCAGACCTCGATCGACTGCAGTTCAACTAGGCTCCACGAGCGAAAAATTTACATTTTAGATTATAACTGCTTTGTTAAATTTAGCAAAAATTACTAGAAAACATATTTAAAAAAATGATATTTTAATATATTTTCATTTGCGACCTGCGTGAGTGCGTTAGCAGTAGCTAACGCACCGCACAAGGCAATATTGTTGACGTTATCAATCTATATACTCTAAAAGATTGACCACATCTTCTTCTTATCGTGAAGTTGATGAACAACCTAGTGTCAGAGTTTAAACCGCCCGTAGGCCTCTGACACAACGTTGAATAATCTCTTGGGTGTGCTGGTTTCCTCACGATGTATTCCATCACCGTTTTAGCAAGTGATATTTAATTTCTACGCACACAAATAATTTCTAAAAGACAGAAGTGCGTACCTGGGTTCGAACCAGGACCTTTGACTAGTTGGACAGCCAAATCCGGTCTTACTTGGCTATCACTGATCAATATTTACTTTACATTTATTTATTTGATCCCATTATTTATGGTACAAGAGTAAAATAAAGACAAACATAACTCACAATAACTTTGTATTGTTGCAGAGAGAACAGCTGTTATGAAGAACCTTTGCACATGAAGTTGCATTCACAAATTGTAAGTTTTAATTAAGATTCTTTGTAAAGGCAGCTGTATTAAACTTGTTTGTTGTAAACTTTTCTCTGTTTTTATTTTAACACATTTAGAAATAATAAAATAGGCTATGGAAATAAAAAAAATGTTGAGTTTGCTTCAAAATATTTAAACTTATTTGATGTTGTGAGTTTGTTATACTCGTAGGTGTTACAGCACATGTTAGCTTATTCAAAACGATAGATTTGGATGGGATTCAAACCCACAATCTTCGACGTACCGATCGACGCTTTGACTGCTGAATTTCACCGCGTCGCCCGCGCGCCCTCTCTAAATTAAAAATTAAAAACAAATATAAATTGTTTTCAAGCTTTTCAGTGGAAACATATCTACAAATGGAACCACAAATCTATGACATCTAAATACATAAAAGAAAGGGCTATTTAACACCATAACTTGAGAACTGCTGGACCGATTTTCCTAATTTTTGATTTGTTGAATTTGTCTCTGCCTCGAATAGCGGAATAGAAAAAAAAAATGGAATTATATCTCTAGGGTATGACAGGTAGGGAAGGAGTAGTTTATTAATACGAATAAGATTTTAATTAAGGTTAATATACTTTTTTCACATGTTAATTAAAATGTTGACCGGACAGTCTGTCGGTTCAGCTAATAAAAAAATGAATACTAAAATTCCATGTCTCTCTGACGGTTGAACAAACATTTTAATAATAAAATATTACTGTAATCGTTACACATAAGTATTTTGGTATTAATATCAAAGACTTTTAGCATTTCCTGGTTCACGATGTTTCCGTTTGATGATGTAATGCTTCTCAGACGTAATATTTTTATGTAATGTTAAAAATAAATTGACAAGTTCAAACATATGATAGTGATGTCATTATATGATTCGTTATAATTTGATCAGTGACTCAAAACTGTGTATTGACTTTTACATGACTATTAAACGATAATATTGTCTTTAGCTGCCTTTTACCTGACTATCTATTAGATAAACGATGTGTTATGTAATTTAGGTTTAATTCGCGTTTTATAAACGTTTACTTGACTTTTATAAAGCATTAATTTAATTTGTTAATTGGGATTGCTGGATTGCTACATACTACAAACCTATAGCTGTGCTATAGGTTCGAATCTACACCCGCGTGTTTGCAAAGCGGGTATGTAACCAATATGCCACCATAACGTACTTTCATTATAAACAAAAAAACATACAATCGAACTGAGAACCTCATCTTTTTTTGGAGTCAGTTAAAAAAAGGTTAATGTTGTAATTTTATAAAGAGTTGCCTTCTTATCGTGTGGATGATGAATGGTAGTGCGTGTTTTAAGTTCGAACGTATGACCTTTGATTTAACAGTTCAACGGCCATGCTACTAGGCTATTACTGCTATAAATAGTATAAGAGCTAGAGGTAGATTTAGGAGATAGATATGAAGCTTTGTGGTTAAAAAAATGTTTACTCGATTAGGTATTACTGATGGGGATCTCGATTATATCAACTCGATTATCAAGTGAAGTACCTATGTCCGAAACAGATCCCAATTGAGTTCCTGTCAATTGTCCCTTGTTGTTTGTGAAATCACGGTTTTATTTTACGTTTATTTTATTTTAGTTAGTAATTTCGAGATCGCCGTAACTAGATTACTGTGGGAACCCCTAAGTCATAATTACCTAGTAGTATGACTGTTGACTGGCAAGTTGGAGGTCTCAAGTTCGAAATTAAAGCGTACACTTTTTTGTAAGCTAGTGCCTATTATAAATGAATTATCACTTGCTCCGTGCCTTGGAAAGCACGTAAAGCCATTGGTGCTGCGTTTGATTTCTCTCCGGTCGTGTCGGATTGCCGTATCATCGGATTTTGAGAGTCAGGGTATAGGGAGTGCACCTGTGTTTGCGCATACACTTGTGCACTATAATATCTCCAGCAACGTTAGTTAGTTAAGTTAAAGTCGCCGTTGAGATTGGCCACTGTGATCGAAATTCGGTCAAAAGAACATTCATATTTATTATGCGCCCAGTGCAAGTTTCTATAACACGCCATGTATGAACTAATACCTAGTCCTGGTTTAGTCAGCTCTGCGCCCTTCCAGGGTGTGCTAGACATTCAAAAATTAAATATTAAAAGGGGAGACGGAAGCTTCGGTAGGCAAGGCCGACTCGCACTTAGCTGGATTTTTTTTCTAAACACAATCAACATACAAAATTGACAATTTAATTAAATTGATTTACACCTCACCTCTGCCGACAAAAAACCCGCCATAGAAGTGGTCCCAGAGTAATTGGGGTACTAATATGAGGTCCCAGGTGCACATAAATCCTTTTTACAACTTGCAATAATCCCCATTTGTAATAACTGGCCATCTCATGTCGGGTCCACATTTTTTCAATAATTTATTCGAACAATTTAAATTTTTGCGCCCACCGAAAAAGGGCTCGAGTGAAATTTTCACAGGTTAGAGGAAATTAAAGGAAAACACACGTTGTATTCTATTAAATTAAGGTTTGTTAGTCTATGGAATGGTATAAAAACTCCACCTCTTAAATAAATATCACTATATCTAAGAGAAACAGTGTAGACGTGTAAGATATTTCTCATAACACGTCTGGTAAAAAAAAAAGATTAAACCCAGCCAAGAGAATAAGATGATTCATCATCCTCCTAGCCTTATTATTACCAAACTTTGTTAGGGTCGGTTTCTTATCTAACTAGACGCAGTTGATTATCAGTTTTCTACGAGCAACTGTCTATCTTACCCCCGCAACCTAAAGGGATTCGACATTCTAAAGCTAGATCAGTGTTGTCGTGTGTGATTTTACGGAGCAAATGATAATTAATTACCTACACGAAAAGTTAGACGTGCGAGTCTTGGGTTCGAAACTGAGAACTCTGACTTCTCAGTCAACGGTCAATGGTTCTAATTCAGCTTTTAAGATTGGATCTTAACATACTAACACAAACAATACAAATTTGATAAAACCTTTTTTAAAAAATGCCTACCAAACCGTCCCTCATGACCGATTAACTATACATAGCCTGATATTTTCAGTGCACGGTCATCAATAATTAATTACTGTAATTAATTATAATAATTAACTATCTGTTAATTTTACTAATTTCAACATTGTACGCCGTTTATTAAGCCGGTTGCAGTAGCACTCAGATTAAAACCATGACATGACGTAATGAATTAACAAAACAGATGTAATTCACAATTAAAATTTTAATGAAATTTTATTATATAATTTAATTTTTATAATTTTAGTTCGCGAAAGTTTGAGACTAAATTAAAATTTTGATTGATTGATGATTGATACGGTAAGTATACAAAGGAGGCAATACATTCACGTAAAAATGTTACGTGAATTATTATCTAGTAGTGCTACATGTGTAATCGAAATGTCCGTCCTTTTAAAAGCACAATAGGTTTTTGATTTTTCTTTTGTGCAAATCCTCAGACCAGAATTAATCATACAAAATGTGGTTGCCTTTTTTTTATAATCCACCAAATAGGCAAAAGAATTCTACGAATCAAAACAAACGTAACTGACACTTTGATTCGAATCAGGCGAAAACAAATGTAACTATTTGCCACTATTACAAATTCCGCCGAGCCGACGTTACATGCTGCATTTTTCAGCGTCACACAAACATTCTCGTTTTTATCTTACAGATAAACAAAAAGAGGGCTATGTATTACAGACGTGCTCGCCAAATGTTTTAGAACAGACGGTGACGGAAACGTTCTCATATTGTGCCCATAAATTTGCGAAGATAACGGAAATGTTCTCCCAACTTGCAGTTTTTTATTAAATCAGTTATTGAGAGAGGACCTTATTAATAAAGATTGGTTGGACTGGTGTTATTATGGTTATTTCTATGACTAACTTTTAAAATAACATTATATACAAGATAAGTTAATATAACGCTATGATCATAATCCTAAAAATATTATAAATGCGAAAGTTTGTGAGGATGGATCCGATGGATGTTTGTTACTCTTTCATGCAAAAACTACTGAACGGATATTGTTGAAACTTTACAGTAATATAGCTTATACATCAAAATAACACAAAGGCTACAATTTATCAATATACGACGTAGGCGAAGCCACGGGCGGAAGCTAGTAGACCATAAAGGTAGGTAAGGTAATGATAAAATTATTAAATTGTTATCAATATTTTAAAGCATAGATAACTCTTGTAAATTTATTTTTGTAATGAAAGTATTAGAAAGATAATACCTTGTATTATTACTTTGTATTGATCTAGATATATTGTTTTTACTTTAAATATTTAGTTAGTATCAAATTTTTACTTAGGTACGAAAATCAGAGATCTTTGGATTGAACCAACAACCTCTGACTGCCAGTCAACGGTAGTGCCACTAGGCTATCACTGTGAGTAAATACACACAACATGACAAACATTAGTAGGATTTACTAATATTGATATATGGATTGAATAAACACGTGCCACGACAATAATTAAATTCTGAAAGTAATTACTTTGGGTGTTCTCGAAACATGGTCTAGCATTTATTGATTAAAATATATGGCTTTACTCCAATAATTGTCGGATAGTACGATTTTTTTATGCGCTTGTCTACTTCGACCGACAAGGCTCGCCTCTATTACATGGGACTTATAACATAGGTAGCTGGCGAAACGTGGGTGTATTGCATACACCTCTGCCTACCCCCTCTGGGGAACGCAGGCGTGAGTCTGTTATATATGAGTCTATAGAAGCAAACGAATTGTACCGACTAGAAATTACTTACAATAAAGTTAGAAATAAACGTTTGTTTCAAAGTCGGTTCATGTTGTACTTCTAATCGGAAAGAAACACTCTCGCTTAGGCATGGTATTTAATAATTCAGAAAAGTAATTGAGCGTTTGAGAAACTTCTTTTTACGACTTTTTGCAAGTGTTAATAAGGCTCAAATTAGGTTAAATAATAATACTTACGAGAGACTTACGAAGTATCTGGTACTTTGAGTTATAATTTTACTGAGTACCTAGTTGATTAAGAAATACAATCCACTTTACTTTATTAATGTATTACTCTGTTATAATGATGTTAAAGCCCTGTTTTACCTCAGAACAATGTAACCTAAGATATTGTAAGCCATTATATTTAAAAGAGCAACCATGGAGTTTCTTGCCAGATTCTTCTCCATGAAGGGTAGGCTGCCCTTGGAACTGGCAACTAGGGTCACTCTTACAACAAACAATATTAGAAACGTATAATTATGACTATTCATAAGTGCCTAATGGTCTACATGAATAAAAATATTTTGATTTAGATTTTGACCGCTAACTGGAAAAGTGTCATTAAGTAACTTACATATTACATACCAAATTCTGTTCTATTTTTGAATTTACTTAGTAGATAATGACAGAAAGAAAATAGGCCCTAAGCCCAAATTAAAATTATTTACGCTAGAACTGATATTATTTATAAGCTAGAAATAACACAAAAACGTTCGACTCAAAAAGGGGATTAAGATTTCCCTACATTTTCGGAAGTTAGTTAACAACACACATAAAAACTGTAATTAGTTGAATTGAGAACCTCCTTTTTGGAATTCGGTTAAAATACGAAGGTATAAAATAAATACTAATAGCTGCCGTAATGCTCCTACGATAGGCTGGTGACAGGTGACATATATGACATTCTAAATGGATGAATAATAAATACATAAAGATTTTTATCATTTTTTTTTCTAATATTTGAACTATTGGCCTTGCCTAGATGAAATATTACATGACCTTGACGCTCTATAATTTCTGGACTCTTATTTAATTCACCTAAGTAACATACTTAGACTCACACCTACTTTGAAGAGGGGTAGGCAGTGGCATATTTGTAGAATTAATACCACCCACATTTTACCAGCTATTTTAAGCCCTATGTGATAGGATGTGAGCCTTCGTGTTGCTACAGTGAATTTGCCGATGATAGAAAAACCAAACAGCACTTGACTAACCCTGGGATAGAGTCCAGGATCTCAGGTTGTAGCAGTCACACTTGCAACCGCTAGACTAACACATAAATGTCAATAGTCTAAAATAACTTAAATAAAATTCTAAATTTAAATTCAAAATAAAACAAAACGTGCGAATTAAGAATATTATGATATTCTAAATTTAATTTAAATAGGTACGTGTTTGAAATTACGAAAAGACTAGATAAAATATTATTTATTACCGTGCTCGAGCAGTCGCTCCGAGTCTTTCCGCACGGATCCCAAAAATCCTAAGTCGGAATTCGGAAAGCCGTTGCCGTTGGCGGACTGACGTAGTTTTCAATTACGATTACTACGCGATAAAGATTTCGCTTTCACGGCCAATGTTACGTTAGGATCGGTATACATGGTTATGCTTTCAGATTGTTGGAATGTTTTCGGTAACGTTTTATAGTGGTAGTGGACTTAGCTTAATTTATTGTTTTTTTGGGTTTAAAAAGGTATTTTGTGATTTAATACGCCTCATTAGACGCGGTCAGCGGCGACTATTAAAAAGTATTATCAGCAATTTCTTACTAGCAGTGAGAACAAAAGTAATTTACGTACCTAATATGCGTTTGCGTCTCTCAACGGAGAGTGAAATATGTTTTCTTATTCTGAATTAGTAAAGCGTCTAACAAGAAAAAATGGTAAAACGAAGAAAAAACAGCAAGATCAATCGGGATCCTTAAATTCACATTTATTTTACCAAATGACATCAACAATGTTGTATTTAAGGAGACAAACTCCACTCCAAGGAATTACGACATTAAACAAGATGAGTTCCATTTTTTAATGTAAATCGGAAACCCGAATGGGCGATAACTTTATTCGTAAGCTTTCGTGACACAAAATAATGTGAACATGTCCTTATAAAATGTTTATTTTTATTTCAATGTCTTATCACCGGACAAATATATGAACGGAACCACTCAACACATTTCTGTAATCTTCGTGTTATTTTTTTATACGATACGCTTTATATTTATCAATGATTGAGAACAAAGAAGATGATGGAATTGTCTTAAAATGACAGTAATGTAATTTTATTTTATTCAACTTCATGTGAGCCCAATTATTTATCTTCTGTGTACTGTAAAACAGAAGTAAACAGAGTGGTCTACATTCTAAAATATTTTACATTATTATTGTTACATCTTATATTCTTCTACGTCACACAGAGAGAGCCATTGGTGTTATAGCACCTCACATATTAATCCCCGAAACACACAAGGACTCAGTGTTAGGTACCAACCCATTAAAAAAAATATTTACTTAATTTACTAACATACATTTATTTACCCAAATAGCCAGTCTGTCATAGCCGTAAATATTGATCGTTGGTATATTGTAAACCTATATTTCATGATGTCAAGACGTGGTGTCACATTATGAGTTATAAAAATAAAAGTGCTTCGATCATTAATAAAAGACTAGATTAAAGATTATGTAGGTAGGTACTTAGTCATTTTGTTGCTAATATGTCAATATAAAACCTTGAAATTTATATATATTTATTTATAATTTAGGGTAATAAAACATTTTATTAGATTATTCTTCAAAAAAAAAAATATCCTGCCTTAACAAATTACGAGTACATTTTGGTTTGTGACATGAATTAATAAAATTAGTATCGGATTTAAGGCTCTAACTTAAATAAAAAATAAAATAAATATTGTCTATTTCCTCTAGTAAATAAATATAATTATTTAAAGTTAGTAATAGGAATAAAAATAAAAAATATTTAAAATCGCATATTATGTTTATTGTTTAAAGCACGTGTAATTTTATAAATTAATATCATTGTTACACCCATAACTGGCTCACAAGCATTGCCAACAAATAAATTAGTGCAAACGTCTGTTTTCCCTGTGACGTATCATGGAATTCAGACGCCGGCGCCGGCGATCGGCACGTCGAGTGATTTCATGTGATTGGTCGGCGAGAATAATGTATTTTTTCAGACGGTAATAAAGACGTGTTAAAAAGATAAGCACCGGAACAAGCCTCTTGTAGTTAATAAAGAATAATCTTAAAATGAATAATGAGCTTTGATTAATAAATTATTGAATTTTATGCAAATAGGATTTCTATTCTTTTTTACTGACGTGGTTTTACTTCTTTTAATTTATAATCATGTTGGTATCAGAATTTAAACCACATTCATCAATGAGCAAGTGAAACCTGTACTTTTACACAAAAGTTTATGACGGAACACCGTGTGGTTTTTAGGGTTCCTTACCAAAAGGGTAAAAATGGAACCCTATTACTAAGACTTCGCTGTCCATCCGACTTCTGTCCGTCTGTCACCAGGCTTTATCTCATGAACCGTGATAGCTAGACAATTGAAATTTTCACAGATGAAATGAGTCATGTATTTCTGTTGCCACTATAACTACAAATTCTAAAAACAGAATAAAACAAAAAAAATTAAGTCAAAAGTCCCATACAACAAACGTGATTTTTTTGCCGTTTTTTGCTCGATATTAATAACGGCAACAGGTAGACGCTTGAGTGTCTAATGTTGTATAGATAATGGTACGGAACCTTACGTACGCGAGAGTTACCAGAGCATATCCTGAATAGATCTAGCAGGCAATTAATTATTCCCACTCTTTCACCTAGATTGCCTCTGCGACATAGTCCAGTCAACGAATGTCTAAAAAGGGGGTATAGAGTGCGTGAGAGGGAACCTAAGTAATTTCTTCAGGAATGTATTTGGGGTGCTTAGGCGGAAAAAATACTAAAAGTCCTGACGTCTAGGAGGGGAGCCGGAGGGGGGAGGGGGGGACAAAGGTCCCAATTTTAGGTTTTTCGCAAATATCTCAAAAATGGTGCGTTGTAGCGAAAAATGTTCTTAGATGAAATGAAAGCTTATAAAATTCTCTACAACTTTGATCCTATACACTTTTTCCATACTCCAACCGTTTTTGAACTACATGCTCCAGAAATGTTGAAATTTTAGTTATTCAGCGTGATGACCATTACCTGATGCGAAAATTATCTTTAAAAAATATTGTAACAAAAACTGGGAGTACCTCCACGTGGTAAAGGCGGTAACAGTAAGAAATAATAATATTTTAATAATAATTATTATTATTCCTATCCATATTCGAACTACACGCTCTGAAAAAGTGATTTTTAACCAAAAAATTTTTCTTATTCTAATCATATTTTACCCTCTTAGATCGTGAGGGTCCCGGCAAAAATTCGAACTCTGTGGTTGGACCTTTTTCCTCGCCCTTCTCAGGGGTAGGTGGTTCTTGCTGAAAGGGCTCTAAATCATCCTCACTGTCTTTCTCGATGTAGGTAAGTCATGCTGTTAAAACATTTTCCTTGGCAATGAAGGCATGCAACAGAACATTTTAGCATTACTTTTCAGCATCCACATTTGCCACTGCTACAATCCTTGGTCCAGCGACAAAATATTGTTTTTAGTAAAACTTCGGGTGCTGGTAAATCGTCTGTTGTTGTTGGCGCTCAAGATATCGCCTTCATTCTTCCACCCCGCTACACTAACTACACGCTCTGAAAAAGTGATTTTTAACCAAAGTTAAAAATCACTTTTTCAGAGCGTGTAGTTCGAATATGGATAGGAATAATAATTATTATTATTAAAATATTATTATTTCTTACTGTTACCGCCTTTACCACGTGGAGGTACTCCCAGTTTATGTTACAATATTTTTTTAAGATAATTATCGCATCAGGTAATGGTCATCACGCTGACTAACTAAAATTTCAACATTTCTGGAGCATGTAGTTCAAAAACGGTTGGAGTATGGAAAAAGTGTAAAGGATCAAAGTTGTAGAGAATTTTATAAGCTTTCATTTCATCTCAGAACATTTTTCGCTACAACGCACCATTTTTGAGATATTTGCGAAAAACCTAAAATTGGGACCTTTGTCCCCCCCTCCCCCCTCCGGCTCCCCTCCTAGACGTCAGGACTTTTAGTATTTTTTCCGCCTAAGCACCCCAAATACATTCCTGAAGAAATTACTTAGGTTCCCTCTCACGCACTCTATAACTATGTACTTTATTGACTGGACTAACAGGCGTGGAGTAGTCTTTGTTTTCTTTGAAAACAGTGATGAGAATAATTTTTCACTATTTGAAATATTACTAATGTAGTTTTTACATGGAAAACAACTTGTCATCGTGTACCAAAACATTTGTTGCAACTTTCATCACTTTCAAAAAATGTTTTACATTATTTTAAGATTGGCCTTGTAAATATGACAGGCTATATTTATTTGATCTCAATTTTATTACATAATAATATTATTACTCGATGACGTATAAATATTCGTGAATAACGTGTTGACTGCACATTCTGTCACATCAAAGACTAAAATTGTAAATTTGACGTGCAATTTGTACCTACAACATACAACACAAGACGTTAAGTACCTTCATAAAACTGTAACTTCGCAAAAAATGACCTTTGATACGCAAATAATTTAAATGTTTCGTGTAGACGTGCGTTATGAAATATTACATTTTTCGCAATTACTTTAATAAAAGCCATATTTAAATACGCGACCTCTACACGTAATCATTTTGAGTGATATAATGTGCACTTTATATTTCTTGATTGTGTACAATAACTCGGTCATTGAGTGAAGTTTCGTTGCAGTTATTTTGACATTGACATTTTGATCAATTTCATAACTTTAAGGGCAATGTCAGTTCTGTCGCTCTGTGTAATTTATTCTCGATTAATATTTTGTCGAGACGTTTTTTGATTAAGTATTTTTGGACTACTTACCCTAAGAGTTTACGGAGGTACCTTTAGTATATTTATTTAAATGTAATTATGATTGCTGATTGCTTTAGTGATTTGTGGTTGTCAAGATGAAGGTTGTAACTACTTACCTCGTTTTTATTAAATGTATATTTTACAAACCTTCATCACTCTGATGTAACACAGAAAATATTTAATCTTTTTTATATTCTTTACTCAAGTTAAAACTTCACCTTTAAAAAAAAATCTTGTTATATCCTTAGCACAAGAACTCTTAAAAAATATCTGCATGTCAATTATTAGTAAAAATAGGCTGATAGTGATGACCCTAGGTCTATTAAGGATATTGACCCTGCGTGCCGACAAATATTAACACATAAAAGGCAATTAAGGGTCATCCCCAACCCTATACTACACTCTAGATTGCCCCTGCGGCAGGCGCGTGAGTAGCCGGCGTAAGCTATCACAGAGGTCAAGTTTGCAGTTAATATAAAGTTCGTAACCATCAATACAATACTATATAGTATCTATTTATTTTCAAAATACATAGTAGAGATTAACACTAATAGTATATAGGTCACCGCTATTAGAAATAAACACAAAAGTATTCATCATACATTCTTCTAGTGGATCTATTTATACAGTGTGTATTTATTTTTGAGTCATAGTAATGGATATTACGACCGCCCTATATCAAAATACTACAACAGCTACTACGTCTTAACGTATGTTTAAAAATAATATTTATGTATGTTTTAATAGTTTAACGGTTTTTATGATACACGTCACTTTAAATTTTCACAGTTCTGGCAATTAATCTGTGGTTCTGGTAAGTTTCGAATGGTTCAGAAGATTGTATTTTTTTTCAAACGGTTCTGAAATGGAAATTTTGGCTTGATCTTTTAGAAGGTTTCAAGTCAAATGGAAAGATGACATAGTCAAAATGGTGGACAATTGGATAAAGACAGCCCATACTGATCGGAATGAAGATTGTAGGAGGTTGCCTATAATAACTAGTAAAAAGGATGATTGTGACGATAATTTTTTTATACGTAGCTCCATCGATTATCTTTTGTATGACTGATACAGTAACAATGAAAAAACAAGTAGACTCTAGACAAATATCTATGAACCACCATTTTTTTCTTTTTTTACAATCGTTTCGACCAGCTAAGTCAGTCATATTGTCATTAAAATTTCAAGGGATTAAAAGTAAAAATAATTCCATAATAATCAATTTCCTGCTTCACCATACCGATATTTTATAACGTCAGATAACACAAATTCAAATTTCCGATTTCTGATAGATATCGGAAGTACGAACCGTACTTAAACAGCTGTGGACAAAGATTGTAGACTCGGGCGGACCCTTTTGGACATCGATATCCATTAAAGGATTATGTTTGTCGACATCTTATGCCAAAAAGGGGTAGCTAAGTACCAAAATCATATTTTTGCTGTCAGTCAAGATCTTTCATTAATTAGCATAATTATGAAGTATTTTTTAACGCCTCTATTTTACTGATAAAAGGAGACGGAAACGCTTTTGTACAATTTTGGGCCTTGGGTATAAAAACAATAAAGTGGTTTCAATAAATGTAGGACGATATTAGATTTTTGAATATAGGTACCACACTGAAACCGCTCTACGCTCGATTTTATTAATTAATTAACATTAACATAATTATATTATTATTGCAATTATGAACAACGAAAATATTAGCTAATATTTTTTTGTGAATTTTTTCACATGATAGCTTATTAAATTTCTAATTAATTTCTTATTAAATAATTATATATTAGCTAATGTCAAAATCAATATATTCATGTAGACCATTTTAGGCACTTATAAATATTCATAATATTATTACTATATATTATGTAATCAAAAAATCATAAATCGTATCATAATATGTACCTATTGTATACGCAATTATACTTTCCTCATTGTGCATCCCAAATGCCTTTTGCCTTTTTCGAAACCAAATAATGTTTTCGTCAATAATAAATATTGCGTTTTTCAGTCAGTAAGTTAATCAACTAGTGCTGTATATTTATCTATTAGTTAGAACTCATTTTCATAAATAAACTCGTTAGTTTAATCGAAAAAACTATTATGTATTCGTGAGCGTGACCTACTTCAATGTTTTTTTAGTTCTCGTTTGTTTTTCACGTTGAAATAGAATATTTTTTTAAATTTTACTTCAACTTACTTATTGTAATCAGATTCAACAGTCACTAATCAGACTCATTCACTTTATCTTCTTTACTTTATAATTATTTATAACTAAATATCTATCTCAGTATGAAGCTTGACTAAAACAATGTGATATGTGTATCATGTATTATGTTTGTATTTTCAAATAAAATAATTAAAAAAGAAACAATCAAACAAACTAAATGTTACATTTCATATTTATTATTCTTACAAATTGACCTGGGAGTAAAGCAACCAATTACTCGGGCGCAAAGGAAAAAAATCCGTACCTACACCACGGAATTTCGCCGCTCAGAAATTCGCAATGATTGTTTACATTTGCCGAGATTTTCTCTTTGAGTAGGTATATAATTTTCTCCATTAACTGGTCTTGTACGTTCAAGGGTCAAAGGATACTTCACCTTAAATTAATATTAAGGCTCATTGTGTTCGAAGTAGGGCTGCCGCTTAAGGGAAATTTCTTTTTCTTTACAATGTTATATTTGGCTTGTATAAATGATTTGAGACTTTGGTTTTGTGTGTGTAGGGAAGGTCAAGAGTAGAAGACAAACGGCGCTACTTGTTTCAATACAAATCAAGGACAATTTCGTGGTATTTGTTTTGTGGTATTGATAAAGTAACACAGTCACAGTAATACCGCTTAGGCTTAGTAGTATCCTTGTCACTGTCACGCAACTGTCAAACTTCAACTGAGAGACAGAGACGGTAAAATGTTTTAGCCTAAGCTCGTGAGTTATGTTTATTTAGTGTCTTACAGCCAGCCATCAAAGCCGTCTAGACGTAGCAACTGTGCAGTGCAGGTGGGTGGGGCACACCCGACTAGCCTTATGACTGTCCCGTATTACCCCACAGTCGATGTTTCTGCGTCGCACCGCACATTGTAAGAACGTAAACTGTAGTCCTGTGGTAACCCTAAAAATGTAATAACCTATCCTGTGGAGTGCATAGATTAGTTTGCTTCATATTGAGGTTAAGAACAGAGAGACGATTTGATATTATGTGTATTATTTTTTCCTGTATATTTTTCTCTTATACGGGGTAAATTAGGACTGGGGCTATCTAATGATATTGTAACTAATATCCTTGAAGCTACTTCAGCTGGTGTCTTCTGTTTAACCAGTTTGACTGGGTACTTTAGTGAGAATTTAAGGTAGGTAAGTACTTTGACACTAAAGTGACGAAACAATCGAATTTGTTTTTATATACGTCGTATATAAAAAGGATACACACTAGGATATAGACTAGGATGATCCTGAATCATAGGTTCGATTACTATATATTAATTAAAATACATAATAATTATGTATGTATAATTTCGAGTGTCGTGGTGGCGCATTGGCTACGGACCCACTTTGCAAGCGCGTGGGTGTGGGTTCGAACCTGGCATGTACCAATGTGACTTTTTCAATGTCATATGTACTTTTTTAGTTAATCTAAGACACCACTGACTAACGGTGAAGGAAAACATCGTAAGGAAACCTGGACTTTAATAGTCTGAAATCGCCAACCCGCAGTGAGCAAGCGTGGTGGCTCAATCCTTCTCTGTATGAGAAGAGGCCTTTGCCCTATATTGGGACAGTTACAGGCTGATTTATTTATTTATGTATAATTTCACAAAACACCCAAACCGAAACAAATATTCTTTGTATCACACAGATATTTTTTCACGTGTGGGAATTTAACCCGCAATATACCTAAAGCGTAGAAGGCGAATCGCTTAACAACGAAGTCAAGTTTTTAAAATGTGGAGGACAATATAAGTAGAGAGGAAATCACCGAGATATATTGTTTTGTAGTACAATTAATCAAGTCAGCCTATTTAATTGCAGTCTACTGTCCACTGCTAAATATCGGCTTTTCACAAATTGGAATTCCAACCATAATAGGTATATACTTAGTGTTCTAAGACAGTGTTGCTAATTTCATTGTCTATCAACGTCCTTAAGGCGCTTCTTCGATCTGCTATTTCGCTCGCACATTGAAGATATAAAATCATTAAATATAATAAACCAATTGTATGAGAACAACATTACAAAATTTCAGCAAAAATTTCAGCTTGATCGAAAGATGTTTTTAAATAAAAAAATAGCTTTAAATTAATTTTTATTCCATGCCATTTTTTTATTTGAAAACATGTTTCGATCAAGATTAAGTTTTGCTGAAACTTTCTAATGTTGTCCTCTTGCCTTAAATAATTATATTTGTTTCAAACAAACACTATGCAAATGTATGACTATTCAAATAGAATTTGCATTGTTTTCAGTGCTCAAATACGAACACAAATAATAGAATTGCACAAAACATTGGAATATCGCTAATGTAAACGTGTACCTAAATAATTAAGCATTTAATTGCTATTTTATGCAAACGAGCAGAGTCTACGTATTTCTACGTCATGATAGCCGTTGACTGGCAAAATAGAGGACTCAGGTCCGAACCCAAAGCGCGCACCTCTTTTTGTAAGTTATGTTCGTATTTTAAATTAATTATTACTACTTACTTCGTGCCTCGGAAAACACGTAAAGCCGTTGGACCTGCGCCTGATCTCTCTCCGGTAGTGTCGGATTGCCGTTCCATCGGACTATGAAAGTGAGGGAATAGAGACTGCACCTGTGTTTGCGCACACACTTGTGCACTATAATTTCTCCAATCTTCTTTGAGATTTATCCGAAATTCGACCGAAATTCGTTTATTAATATTATGTTTCTGATAAGAATGTTGTTCTCAACTTACGAAAATTTTAATTAACATTAAATCTTAAACTATCTTTTAATTGTTGTATGTTTAATTATTTCTCACAAAT
This sequence comes from Protodeltote pygarga, assembly GCA_936450705.2. Lineage (NCBI taxonomy): Eukaryota > Metazoa > Arthropoda > Insecta > Lepidoptera > Noctuidae > Protodeltote > Protodeltote pygarga. The sequence continues at coordinate 12,601,800 of OW388251.2, forward strand.
TAAGGTGTGAGTGTGAGACCTTTTCAGGGTTTCAGTACAGCGTTGATTAATTAATTGCGGTATGTTTATTTCCTGTTTCGTAATTATTATTGTTGCAGTTTAATGTTTGCCTTTTTACTTTTAGGAATTTCCGTGACTCAGTTTCCGTTAAAGTTTTCTTGTCTTTTCCGATATTGTGTTATTATTTCAGAAATTTTGACATTATTGTGGCGAATTAAAGTTTGTATTTTAAATACGTAGCACATTGGTGTTCTTCTTTCCCTATGTCGCATCTTACGACACCCGCGGGACGAGTAGGGGTGGTTCTATTCGTAGGCCGGAAACCACACGGCACATAATAAAATGATCGTGAAATAATAATAAAATAAATAAATAAAAATGTTCATTGTCACAAAAAACTTTTACATAAGGTGAGCTTAAAATAGGGTATCAAATATCTACAAAAAATACTGGTACTGGTTCCCAAACTAGGCTGGAGCCTGTATTTTGGGAGACAGTGCTAATATATATTAGGTATAAAATGTAATAAGAAAACAACCGGTGCTATTTTTCCATGTTTGTATGTATCCGTACAAGCTCATTAAGACTAATTTGACTGAATGAAAACATGTTTCTATTTATAAAGAGTTTAATTACCTAACAATGTGCTAAATATAATTATATCCCAGTAGGCGGTTCTTTAAGAGCCTTACAAAGGTTGCTGATGTAATTTTCTATAAATACTCCGTACATTTATAGTGTACGGATTTATTTTTAAATCACGTACGTTGTACGGTATTTATATTTTTTTAACCTTAATGCAAAAAGAGGGGTATTATAAGTTCACGCTGCTGTATATCAGTACATCTGTCTGTGGCATCGTAGTCGTAGCTCCCAAACAGTTGAACCAATTTTGAATTAGTTTTTTTTATTTGTAAGGCAACTTAATCGTGAGTGTTCTTACATAAAATATTTAAAAAAATATTTTAGTATCTTCTGTGTCGGGGTTTTTTTAATTTATAGTTATTAATAAAACAACGTTTTTAATCATGCTTTTACATTGGAATATTAAAGCTAAAAGTATACAAAGTCCATTTTCAAGAGCGAGTGTAGGTATCCGCACCTTAAATAAGAGCTTGTAAAATAAATCCTATCGTACGAAATAGACGCCGCCGTTAGTCTGTGAGAGACTAGTTCTACCCTTGTCTAACCGGCCCATTATTGCTGATAACTCTACCATCTAAAAGACCCCTTATAAGGACTAAATGAAATAGATTATATAGAATAGTAATAATAAAGTTAACGACAGGTCAAATGGTCCTTGATGCTCTAAAACGTTAGCACATTCGTATTCAAACTTTGAAATTGAATTAAATTTCCAGTCTGAACGGCCATAACGTATCGAACTTCTATTAGGATTATAGACGAAGATTTGGGACGCAATTTACCTTCGAAGAGGGTATACTTATAGATCGTTTCATATGCATGAAGATTATCCCGTTTTAGACTTAGAGCACCTGGGCAAGCGAGCTCTGCTTAGGACAGAGAAAACATAGAGAAAATGATTTTTTTCAGAAATGGACCTCGCTAGATCGATTTATTATCCCCGAAAACACTATATTGTAAACTAGCGTCCTTCCCCGGGTTTAACCGCATTGTTATATTTATTGTAAAAATAAATAAAAAATATGTATTTCATCGAAATCTTTAGAGTTGTTTCTGAGAACGTGATAGGTACAAAGTAAATATAAATATTGCTCATTTTATCATCGTAAAGTATTAAGTTTACACCGTGGAATTTTAGTAGTGTTAAAAACTTTTAGAAATACTCATAAACGTTAACTATACGACCAACTCTGTGATTCTAAATTTTAAAAAACTCATGGGGTTCTATGCTATATATGGGGTGCTATGTTAATATGGTTTTTAAGTATTAAATAATTAAATATCACTTGCTTAAAAAGGTGAAGGAAAACAATGTGAGAAAACCTGCACACCTAAGAAATATTTTCAATAGATTGAAAAGCCATTTAGAAGCTTTAAACTTTGAAACCAGGTTGTTCATCAACCATAATTACGATATGAAGTAGTACCAACTAGCACAAAAAAGTTTTGTATTATATTTGAAGTACTAAAATATACAGCTAGGGGTAATATCGACCTCATAAAAACGAAAAATAAAACGAATTCGCTAGACACGAGAAAGTGAGCGCTCAATTATTTTGTGGACAAAAACTGGCCGGCTCAAATTAACTTTGAAACAATTGAAATACTTCGAACCGCATGCATATTGACTGGCCACACGTAGAACGAAATAAAAAAGAAAAAATATTTTTCACCGTTTCAGTGAACACAATAGTCTAGTTGCCTACTGTCAAAATGTTTTTGACAGTTAATTTTTTTTTATACCACAAAGGTGCTAGATATTCATACAGCCAGTAAGTGGTTAGACAGCTTATATTTATTTTTTTGTAATAGCTAAAAACATTGAGTAGAAATTAACTCTTGAATTTCCACATAATCTCCGCTCATGGCATTTAAACTAACGAGCTCCAATGATAATAGCAACAAATACCTCATCACAGCTAAGTGTATTGGAATGGAATTTAGTTAGATTGTAGTGGAATTTAGTTTAAGTGCTTATTCCAAGCAAAAAAAAAAAGAGAAACGGTGAAGGATCGCTATTTACCCGCTTTTAACTGTGAAAAGCTTTCAGTGTACACAAACGGGTACGAAACTACGAACTATTTTATTTTGATGCCCCATTCAAAAAGTTTGTGTGAAACTCTGCGGCTGGTCTTTATACAAAGGTTAGGGAATGTTGTTTGTTTATAGATTAATAGGGCAGTTGTTTTTTTATCAAAACTGCATACTTGTCATAAGTAGAAAAGTTGAAATAATATAGTCAATAACGTCATTAAACTTTTACCTGTCACAAAGACGCTGGCCGGCGTCAATATGTAAATGAAAATAAATTGATATGTGCCACCCGCGTCGTGGCGTCGCGTCGATATCAATTGATAATGTTTTATCTGTTGTGTAATTTTATTCATAGTTGTAATTTTTTGTGTAGAAACTATGTATCACCGGTTCCGTGCCTCAGAAAGCACGTTAAGCACTAGCAACTGATCTAACTCTAGAATATCGAATCCCTTTGGGTGGGGGGGTCAGATAGACAGTAATTCCATGGAAAATTTATATTCAGCTGCATCTGGGTAGGTTAGAAGCGATCCCAACAAAGTTTAGGAATAATAAGGCTAGGAGGTTGATAAGGATGATGTCACACACTTTCTTAATTATAATACTTTTTTGACGTTTACGTCCTAGGAATAAATCATTGCCTAGTCTAGACAGACCTCTTCAACGAAACATTATTTAAAAAAATACTTAGACAAGAAAAGAAACCATAAGTCCCACCAATATAAATAAAAGCTTGAATTATGCAGAGCAGGAATTGTTTCGCTGTGGTCGTGGAGTTTCAGTAACATGCATCGCCCCGCGGCGCCGGCGCCGCCTGCGGTTTCGCAATTAATACCCGCAGAGTTTTACGTCATAGACATTAAACGTTAAGTGTTATCTCTTTATGGTAGCCTGGTAGATATTAATTTATTTTGGGAGAAAGATTCGGGTTTTTTTGGGTTTGAATATAAAAGTTTGCCTAAAGCCGCTCCCAGATAAACATCAAGTTTATTGCAAAGGGAATGACTAAGCTATTTTTTGACAGTACCAGAGAAAGTCAAAGTTACTTTTACACAGTCATATCCGAGAGCTATTGATATTTCAATAAATCAATTGCCACTGATATGCTCTTGATTACATTTGAAAAAAAAAAACGGAGTGAATCCTCTTTGTGAACACAAAAGAATGCAAATTAAGCAACATTTTCAATTCTTAATTCAATTCCATTTTTTTAAAATACTTATAAAACGTTTTAAATAACAATTTTGGCGTTCCAATTGTTCCAAATTTAATAGTTGCGAACTCTAAAATTCAAATTGTAATTTGAATATTTGACTTCGTTACGCTTTCGGTTTGTCTAAAGTAAGAATAAGGTAAATTGAAAATAAATTTTGCCTTAATAATAATAGTTTTTCCTAAAGTTTCGCTGATAATATTTATGAAGTTAGTAAAGAAATCGTCTAATCTAGAAAATAGTATTTTTGAGAACAATTATTTGAACACATACATAACAACTTAAGTTTTCGAAACTTCTGTAATTGCTATTTCCTTCCACAAAAATACTCAATACATTTTTTTAGAAGATTAAAGTAATAATAATATTTAATTAATATAATAGTGAAATAACCCTCCTTTTTTGTAGTCGAGTAAAAACATAGGCAACATCACTATTACACTACAGGCCTTCAAATTGTCTATTATAGGTTCTTATCTGTGTTTTTTATATTGAAAATCCTGTTTTATCTATGTTTTATCGTAAAAACACAGCCATAGTCCGCGATTTTACATAAAAAAATAAAATAGATTCTCTCAGCGTTCGTATTCCCCAGACGAGACATTTCGGTCGGCTCTACAGTGTAGTTAGTCGTACACAACAAGACAGTTGACACAGTTTTCTGCTCAAGTCCACACAGCGTGTAATCTTTATGAAAAATAGCAATATAAATAAAAAAAAATGTTGCCATTACTGTTAAAATCATAATCTTATTATCATTTTGAATTTCGAATGTCACATTATTCTAAAAATGTTGGCCAGTATTACTGTCCATGTATTTTTAGAATCGTGTCGTTAACCCTAAGATTATCGTGTGTTTTACATTTAAACTGAGAACGTCTGCATTTTCAGCATATCATACATATTTGTTGGTCTTGTCCCTTTAGAATTGAAAGCTAGACGCGAGAGTAGCGTTTGGATGTCATCGACATTAAAATCTGCATTCGGTTAAGTTCGTTTGTTTGTTGTGTAAAGAATGTAAAACAGAACGCGTTATTTTCTTCCGAAGTTGGTGAATATTATATTTTTTTAAATTATTTAAAAAATATTATACTTTATTTTTGCATGAAGTGTTGATATTACAGTGATTTTTTTTCGGGTATGTGAGTTTTTTCTGTGATTATTTTGTTCCCTAGTGTTTATCCAACAATCTTATCGCTACAAAAACGATTTTAAAGGTTAGTATATGTCCTTTATTGTATTTTGCTGTACCGTATGATATTTAGGAATATTTATCCCATCCCTTTTTTGTGTACGTATAAGAACAGTTTGGATTTAAACGTGTACAAATTTTCTGAGATCTTTTTTTTTTTTTTTTGACGATTCAATTGGCGCATTGGCTAAATGATTCGCTTTCCGCGCTAAGTGTGCGGTGTATATCAATATTGTTGGTGATTCGCAAATTTTCATTTGCGATGTGTAAATTTAACTTACGATATAGAATAATCCCAGTTTGGTACAATGATATGATTATTCAGTACCTACATTCCATTGAATCCTAATTAAGCTAGTTATTTATATTCTCCAAGCCATTATTCCCAAACTTTGTTGAGGTCAGTTTCTTATCTAACCAAATGCAGCTGAATATCAGTTTTCTACGGACGGTAATCGCCTATCTGACTCTCGCAACACAAACGGATACAATATTCTAAAGTTAGATCAGATGTCAGGGTTTTATAAGGTCACTGCCTCCCTACAACGGCTGTCGATCATCGTCATGACGTCATGACAGCTAGGGACAACGGCTTAACGTGCTTTCCAAACACGGAGCGGGTAACAATACATTTTCAATACGCACAGAACTTGCGATTAGTCAGAGAAGTAAAAAAATCGAACCTGAGATCTCTGACTTGCCAGTCAACGGTCGTACCAAAAGACTATATATATATATGACTATATATATATAAGACTATAGCTCACCATAGCTTAGCTAGTTTATATGATAAAGATCCCATAATAAATTATTGTTGAAATGTATAAAAAATGTAGAGTCGCTATAAAACTTGAATAAGAATAATTTTTAAACAAGGATTACTCTTACACTGAGACTTCATCTCAATTAATCTTACAAATTGCTCAAAAGTTTCTTTAAATTAGACACAAACAAAATTAAACAAAGTCTAGAAGAATAGAGTTACTATCTTTTTTACTATGTTTTTTTATCTTGCCTTTGAAGTTTTCAAGCATTTTTTTATTATTCTTGATACGTGCATCAATCAAAAGAATGATAATTGAGTTTTATAATAAAATAAAAACAAACTGACTATTATGGTCTCTATACACCTAGGCCGACAGCAGGGTTAGACCCCGCCACTTTCGTGAGCGCACTAGTTGCCTGCAAATCGCTGATTTTTAAAAGATTTAAATTCTTTGATCATTAAATCATCATCATCCTCCTAGCTTTATTATTCCTAAACTTTGTTGGGCTCGGCTTTTAATCTAACTGGACGCAGCTGAATATTAGTTTTCAGAGCGACTGCCTTTCTAACCTTCGCAACACAAAGAGATACGATATTCTAAAGTAACAATTAGTTTTCAGGACTTTATGAGGATACTGATTCCCTTTATCGACAGCCAAAGATCTTCATGACAGCCGGGGCCAACGGTTTAACGTACTTTCTGAGGCAAGGAGGTGATAATTCGTTTATAGTCTTAATCATGATAATTGATTTGTAATCTAAATTTTTTGTCTTAAATCATAAAATCAATATTTTTTCCTAATATCACTGTAGGGTTAGAACGTTCCCGTTATCAGGGCAACAGCCCCAGTCGAGTGCTTTGTTTACTCCCATGTAAAATATGTCAAACACTTAAGTGGTAATTAACCCTGATTTTCGAGCATAAGGACGTGGGCGAAAAGAGCGCATTTTTATTCTATTAGCTGAATGATAACGACGCATATTAGCATAAAAACAAGCATTCAACTGGATCTGCATTTATTTTTTCGTTTTCTTTGGATAGTATTTTATGTTTGCGCAGTTTTCAAAAAAGCGCGTTAAATCAAACAAAAATTCGTCTTGGAGAAATGAAAAAAATAATTTTAATTTCTATACAATTCGATATTTTAATGTCCTCTTAACCGAATATCGATCACAGCCGCAAAACTACACGGGAGATTTTAAAGTGCACAACTGTGTGCGTGTGGGTGCTCATTATTTGAATCCCTCACTCTCAAGGTTTGATGGGACGACAATCCGACACGATCGGAGAGAGATCAGGCGCAGGACCAACAGCTTCACTTGCTTTCCGAGACACAGAGTAAGTAGTAATTAATTTTTAATACGCATAAAGGTTACGAAAACTCAGAGGTGCAATTGTGTAAACCTTGAGTTTACCACGTTGTTCAATAGTTACAATCTTACAATGGAAAAGGATATTTCGCCATTGTTACGTATAAAAGAGAAAATACAAAATATTTCTGCCAACAAGAAAACATTTCTCCCTTTCCCACAATAGACTTTATCTGGCTATATTTAATTTACATATTTACCGCAAGAAATTTTCAAAAGCCTTGAAGATTGCAACCGTATTTACCTTCATTATAATCTACCAATTTCAAGGACAAAATTGTCGTTCTACTTAACCACGAGAAGCTTCATTTATCACAAAAGACGACGAAATATTTCATGCACGACTGGTATATCACGCAAACGACTGTGACGTCATAATATGCGAGAAATTTTGGGCCGTGACTTTGGTGAAGGCCAAGGAAGGCCACGTTAATTACAGGGTATGGCTTAGGAACTGAAAGCTCTTTGGGGAAGGAAGGGATTAGGGAACTAATCTCCGTTTTTCCGGACGATATAAAATGTCTATTAAAACATGTGTGAAGGGCCTATCTATGATCCTGTAGGCCGGATACAGCCTAATTGAGGTCGTTTCGATAGTGAAGTAACTTGATCGTTTTCGGTTTTCGAGTTTTATTTTCTGAGAGTAGATTGTACTGTTTAACAATTCGTTTGGTCTATATAAGATGATCCGTAAGGTTTATTATATTTTTTAACTAAAAAAATATATTTTTTGTGAATTTTTTACATGTTATAGCACATGATAGCTTATTAAAAGATTAGCTTAAAAAAATATATTTTTTAAACGATCTCTACAATTCACATAATTATTTTGGTACTAGTTTTAGCCTGCGGCTTCGCTCGCTATCTATTGTCATCAGAAAGTTATTGTTGTTTTTAAAAACAGTTCTTTTTACGAGATGAAAGGTACTCTATGTCCGTTTCTGTACACCTGACAACGTAAATGCAAAAAAATGGCAGGATGATCGGTTCAGTGGTATAAGCCTGAAAGGTAACAAACAAACAAAGTTACTTTTGCATTTAAAATATTAGGACTAGGATGGTATACCTTATACTCGTATGTTTTAAAATGTGATTTCATTAGTCCTCTGATGTATGTATACAGTGTGATATTTTAGTTATCTTTAAAACTAGCAGGGGTGAAAAATCGTAAATTTGAACAATTTTTACTATGGGACCATCTCAGTAGTTAGAAAAACTGCTAAGTGTCTGCAAAATTTATTACTGAACTAACAAAAAACTAAAATATAAGGTTACATAAATATGTACTCACTGACTCACAATTATTAACCTCGTATATTAATAAAAGTTTACATTATTCTCATAAGTAAACAAAGCCCCACCAAACTGTATTCACATTTATTTTCAGTACATTAATTCGAATCGTTTATTTCGGTCACAATGAACACAAACATTATCTGTTAATCCAAACTTTGAGGACTGTTATAAAATTAATAACTTAAAACATCCTTATCAAGGGAAATAAAACGCAAATAACAACACAAAACAAATAAACCTCGAATGTTTTATAACATTTTACGATGTAATAAAATAATAAATATTTTTATTATTATTTCCGTTTTTTTTTTGTTATCAAACATCATCATGAACCGCGATAGTTGAAAATTTCACAGATAATGAATTTCTGATGCCGCTGAAATAAAAAATAGAATAAAATCAATATTCAGGTGGGGGTTTCCATACAACAAACTTGTTTTTTTTTGTTGTTTTTTGCTCAATATTAATAACGGTAACAAGTAGACGCTTGAGTGCCTAATATTGTATAGATAATGGTACGGGACCCTTTGTGCGTGAGTCCGACTTGCACTCGGCCTTTTTTTTTTACCTTTGTCCTATTATTAGTTTACTTTTACGACAACTAAAGGGAGAAATGTTGGAACTATTCTTCCCCAACAGGGTGTAAGCGACATTTCTTTGTAAATATCTTATGAGGCGATTTCCCCTGACGATATATTGATAAGTTTTCCTTGTAACAAGGGTACGGTGACAAAGGGTTAGGTATATTTTTGAACAAGACAATTTTATTTATCGACTTTTACGAAAATAAGTTTTTTTTTTATTAGAGTAGGTAGAAAAGGTTTTCGTGACATCTCACTATACAATTCAGAAATTTCGAAAGATGACTTTGGACGTGATGTGCTTGCATTTTTGCAGTTTGTTTACAGCCAATGAAACCGTCAGTAGAATATCGTCTTTATTGCTATAGGGTCATGGTGCAAGATGGTTTACTACAGTACCGTAGACTAAGCTAATTACTGAGTCATTATAATTAGTGAGCGTTTTTAATAACATCCAAAGCATTCGAGCGATTATTGGGTCTCTATTTAATTTTACAATGAACTAAAATGTTAAATTAAAAAAAAATAAAGAAATATAAAAATTATATTCTGCGGTTAATAAAAGATTGATTAATTACCACCCAATTAGAAATAATATCCAAAGCATTCGAGCAGTTATTAGGTCTCGTGGGAGCTACAAATTGTAAGATTATGCCAAGAGTAGGATGTTAGCGAGTTTGTGAAGGTTGCAACGTCTTAATGGTCAGACTATACATGTGCAAACTTATGTGTAGATTGAGTTGTACCTTATAACAAATTAGTAGTCCGGTATAATCTATACATAATATAATAAAAAGTAAAAACTGTACATTGAATATTTTTGAAAAAAAAACACTTGCTACTTTTTTGGGGAACAATCTTGAAGCCGAAATTATAGTTTTTAGAAACTTTGTCTTCTGTTTGTCCGTCAGAGATTAGTGCGAAAACGCGATTACTGCGATTGCTGGACAGATTTCAGGACCTCGTGCTCAGCAGTCGCGCTTGCTACCACTAGACCAACAAGGCAGTGTAGATCTAGATAGATCTAGTAATTATGAATACAAAAGTGTGTTTTTTGGTATAAAGGGATTTCCACACTAAAAGGAAGGTATTGTCGTTTTTTCACGCAGCAACGGAGCCATGGGTTGATGTGATTTTTGCATAGAGAAAGTTTATGGGCTGGAGCGTGATATGAGCACCCTATATCAACTCTCCGGCCTAATTTTCCCGAAAAAACTTTACTACCGATGCGAAATAAGTTCCGTGGGAAATAAGTTTAGTAATATAATAATTTAATAAGAAATTTGGAAAAACAACTGATATGGATGGGAGAGTAGTTTTTTTAAATTTCTTATTCATTTATTATATATAGGTTTTTAATAAGCTAACGTGTGCGCAACATGTAAAAAAATCAGAAAAATATTAAGTTTTAAGTAATAGGTAATATAAACAGTAATAAATCTATGAAAAATATAAACAATAAGAACATAAATGATCTCATTTTTTACTATTATAAAGAAAATCAGAATGAATAATGCATACAATTATTTTATTAGTTTAATAAAATTAATTAATTTAAGTACACTTGTTGTAATTAAAGCCAAAACAAATAGCTAAGATTTTTTTTAGTTCATTGTAATCCTGCAAATATACGACGTGAAAATTAAAAAAAAAAGTCAACATGAAAAAAGAACTTATACGACGACATCGACAAATCACAATAATTTCTCTACTACAAGAATTGACGGGTCAAGGTATCACGAAAAATATAATAACATTGTGTCCAGCTATTGATAAGCAAGTCCTTGTGTGCAATCCTCCAAGGATTTTAGCCAATTTGTCCGAATGGCTTTTCTAAAACCTTTTGTACCTACCTTCCATAATTGTGATATTTTTGATACCTACTATTCTGTATCATTTTGCCTTTAATAACCCTATTACTGTGTGCTGTAATTGACTCCCTGGTAGACGTTTACGTATATTTTTCTCAATGTTTCACTTATCATTTTATTTCTTAACCAACTGGGTAACCATTGGAATCTAGATCATCTATAAATTATGTTAGTCTAGTCAAGGCTTAATTTATGACCGTTTTATTCTTTATTTATGTTATGCGCTTCTTTTTTATAACTTATTAGGTATATAATATATGTAGGTATATGTTTATGCACGTTGGCTAATAATATCTATGATACTCAGAAATTAACAATATCCACAGAGATTAGCTTACTACGCAGGAGATATTTCAGTGCACAGTATTTATTATTCTATTCTAAAAGATAAATTAATTTAAATAAATCAGCAGTATTTAATAAATAAAAACGTCTTACAAGTGATCCTTAAAATCTCATCTTTATAACATCTAATTACCTACACCGAAAGCTTAAGCTTACTAATTACTTTTAAATTTTAATTCTAATTTAAATTTTACGTCAACAAACGCATTTAACAACTTACATAGTATATGTCCCTTAGATTTTATTTACCGAAATTTTATCTTCTAACTTCAACAAACTAACATTTAAGACAAATAGTCTCGTCAAAACAACATAACGTGACACTAAAATAGTGCAAAGCATTCAACATAGTAAATGAAGCAATAATATCTTTACGACTGATCAGAATATAAATATTAAAAATGGCGACTAAAGTAAATTCTGTTCTAATTTCGTTACGAATCCCGGTCAGACTGAGTTATTTATTATCTATTTATTGGAATGATCATGTGTTTTAACGAATGTATTAATGGCTCTAGTAAAGGCACGAGCATATTATATACCTATACCTGCGTTTACAAATCACCGATACATTGTTATCTGATTATAATAGAAGGAATAAACTAATGTCTGTTTGTAGACTGGAGCGTTTTATTATCTCTGTTACATAATTGACTTAGTAACTTATCATCATCATCATCATTTCAGCCATAAGACGTCCACTGCTGAACATTGGCCTCCCCCAATGACTTCCAGATCGGCCGGTTGGAAGCAACCTGCATCCAGCAGCTTCCTGCGACCTTTATTAGGTCGTCGTAGTAACTTATACTTTATGAATATTTTTGGTAAGTTTGTTTATGCTTTCTACTGTACCTGTAAGCGTGTTATGGGCGCATTGCCACTGAAGCAGCGACTAGCGGTGAGGAGCAGAATAGAACAAGTGTTTGAAATTTTAATTGTCACAGTGACTTCGCCCGCGTATTACAAAATAATTGAATTGGTTCATTTTACTTTGCTCCGTTTCATTGGAAATTTGCCTATATTCAAAGTCATTAATCCGAAAACATAAACATTGATAACCAGCCCAAGAAACTGGAATAAATAGAACATGATCTACTGACATCTTGGTATCTCCCTCTGTTGAGGCCAAATTGGCTTCACTGAGATGAACGGAACGGAGAAGAAACGACGATATTTGAGTTAAAACGTACCCTGAATATCATAGTTGGAAAGAATATGGTACTTATTGCAATCTCCGTCAAATATAGGCATAAAGCTAGTAGCTAGTAAAACATCTTTCAGTGAAAGGACAGATTTTATTATAGCTATAGTTTATCACATTCCTTCAAAATATAAAATAATCTATTAGTCCTACTTACCAACAATGTAAAGTATCAATGTACTAAGTATGTAACAATAGTAGTCGTAAGATTATTGGAGCAATAAATAAATTATTATTATTACTTTTAGCTTGTAAATATGTAAATATTTTTGATAAATACAACTACAAAGACACCTACAACTTTCGTTATAAATATCAGGCAAATATAAACGCTCGCATTAATTAGAAAAACATTCTTGAAGCCACAAAGAGATATAAAAATAATGCTCTCCCATGAGCAAAAAGCTTCGGCATATAAAAATAATAATCTAAAAATACGCGGCGAGACCAAAGGGCTGGTTAAAAATATCGTTGATGTTCAAGGGCCAAGTTCAAGCCGCCACGGTATTTAGGGACGCCAGTGGGTAGGACCAAGTTCAGTGCTATGAACTCATTTAATGTAGACATAGTTTGCTAGGCGCACAGTTTTATTTTTGTGTTACCAACATATGTATGGAATCTGTGGCAAAGTAATTTTTTAAACGTTTTTTGCAAAACTGTGTCGTATGTAATTTTAAAAATGAAATGAACAGCCCGATTTTTTTATAGTAGAACTATTAGGAGCTACGTAATTGCCAAGACTTTTAAAGACACGTTAAACTTATAACAGCCCTCTTTTTTTGTCGGGGGTTAAAAATAATGTTGGAGAACAACATGCCATCCTAAGTATGATTGATTGATATTTCAAACTATTGGTATTGTCAGCATGTTTATTTAATAATTGCCAATAGAAAAATAAAAATTAAGATCATTTTATTATTGAAAAATGACATTATTTTTAACGAATGTGAAATTATAATTTGTCAAACAATAAAGATCTATTCACCCTAAAAAAAATTAAAATAAAACATTGAATTGATGACAGCTCATTATTTAAATTTTTCATTTATCAATCAGCATTAGCCTATAACAATAATGGCCTGGAGAAAAATAGTCGCCGAATAATGAATGTGTTTTTATGAAATGTGCCCACTTGGATTGAAAGTTTTATTTAAATATTGACATATGAAGTGACATTATTTAGCGCCAAATATTTTATTTTTTAATAGAAAAGAACACGTTCTAGATTAAACGTTTTAAACAATTGATGGTTTGTTTGCTCGTTACAAGCTTAAAGCTTAAAAAAAATAAAGCTTTTTTGCTAAATTATAAGTAAAAAAGTAAAGCTCGTTCAAAACTGGATGATAAGTAGGTATTAAGTTGCTTGACACCTGTCTGATTATTTGTCTTTTCAGTATAATAATTATGTTATTTATAGAAAATAAGCATTGAAATCTTTATGCTATTTATATAATCTTGTTTTTCTCTAAAACAAGATAGTTTATATAAACATGTTTGTTTGACACGTGTCACTTTGATACCTAGAACAATAAAATCTTGTACAATTCCTAGCGTGTCAAATTTTCAATGTATGAGGGTAATAACTCAAAGTTCCTATATTAATACCTACGTGGTTGAACTTTGACCTTCACGAAGAATGTGTGAACAGACGGGGCTCTTGATTTATGTCATATTTGAACAAAATATGAGCAAAAATATTCGTTATTAAATCATTCCATGAATTTGTTTCGACAAATATGGATTATTAATCTGTACTTAAGCGGAATTAAAAAAAATAAGACTGTTAGTGCTGAGTGTTGAAAAAAAAAACGTTGCATTGCCGAGTTGTGGTAAGACAGATATAATGACACAACAATAAATAAATACAAAACTGACTTGGACAAGGTCAACGGACAGAATTGAGAACCTCCTCCTTTTTTTAAGTCGGATAAAAATCCATAGTATTTATGTTTGAACAATAGTTACAGGTAAAATTTGCTTTTAGCTTTTCTATTTGATTAATGGATTGATTTTACTTTGGTTGTGGTGGTGCGATGGTTAGGAACTCACTTTGCGTGGGGCGTGGGTGGGTGTGGGTTCGAGCCTACCAAGGGGCTTTTTCAATGTCATTTATGTAGGTACTTTCTTAATTTATTAATCAAAGACACCAATGAATAACGGAAATCATCGTGACCTGGACTTTGGTAGTCTGAAATCGCCAACACGCGTTGAGCTAGCGTGGTAATACTCGATCCTTCAAAGAGAAGTATCAGCCCTCAGCCTTCAAGTCTTTGTCTTGAAGTGGGACAGTTACAGCCTGGTTTATTTATATTTTTTTAAGTACTATTTGTAGTTTTTTTTTAGAAGTATATAAGAACCGTAGCAGGCGGCGTTCTGTAGTTTCTGCCTACCCCGTGAAAAAGGCGAGAATTTATGTAGTTGTGTTAGTAGTTAAAAAAAATTGTTTAATCTTTTCAACGGGTTCGTCGCGTAAAAATATTTATTTATTTATCAAGTCTAGGCGTTTCGAGTGCCTTGCAGCCCATGGTCGCAGGCAGAAAAGTATTGTTTTATAATATAGGTAATCTTACTTGTCATTTTCGGCTCTTACAACAGTTACTATCACTAAATGGCTAATTTCATGTTTTCTCTTTTTTCTTTACAGATTGATGTCGTCTTCCATTCATTAGGTACGTATACCACCTCATTCTTCATCATGTGTCATGACTCACGACACTAAAGGATAATGTAACATGTTACTTTTGGGTGATGTTAATTAGTGATAAACAGTGAATGATGGCGCCGATTTATTATGACAGGGATGGCGTTCAATAAATGTTATAATGTGAGGAAAAGATTAATCGTTTTTAATTTGTTTCGTGTTCTGATCACAATATTTTTTATATTACTAAGATGGCAAACGGAAATGCCTTGTTTTAAGCGGTTATCGTAACCTATACACTTGCAATACCTGGGTTATCACTTCCGTGCCGGCCAAGTGCGAGAATCTGGAGGGGTGGGGAGGTGAGATTTTTTCCTCTTCAATTCTCCCCCTTCAATAATTGCATTCTTTAACTTTCTTCCACTTCTATAATCACAGAGTTGGTTATACGCGCGGGGTCCCAATTCTCCCCATTCTAATCCCCATTCTTTATTCTTTCGCCCCCTTCCATATTCACAGGATCGGCTATACGCAGTGATACCACTGGTATTCAAAGCGTCAATAGGTTACGGTATCCGCATACCATTACCATATCCACCTTAGGGTCATTGAAAAACTTTAACACGTTTTCTTATTCATAATTTTATGCTACTATTTATGAAGAATGGCCCCTTAGTTGTATGTTTTACATCGTATCTACTGTATTTTAGGGCTCTTACACCAGAAGGCCTATAAGACCTACAATACCAAGTACCTACATAAATCTAAACAATAAATTTTATAGCAACAAAATTATTACTCCATACGCTACAGTTCGTTAAAAGACCTTTGATATCTACATTGAAAAATAAAAAGCCAGCTGTTCGACTAATATAATATTTTTATTGGTAGGAGTGCCGAAGAAAAATTGAGTTTATATTCACGATAATGTTCGAGCGAATTATGAGACATCACTAACGTGGATTTTAAATTATAGAACATTAAATAAAATGGTACTGACACGCGATTGTAATGAAATGAAAATGTTAAAGGTACTTTTGTTAGGGATGGGCCGAATATTCGTTTTATGTTCGATATTCGGCATATTTGCCAGGTTTTCTTAAATTTTGCATTTGGCTAATTTTTCTGCAAAAAGCCGAACATTCTATTATTAAAAAGTTCACTGAAAAAGGCCAATGATCGATCTTGTCCTTCCATGGATTGTTTTTTGTATTTTACTTAGATTTAAAGGTATGCCTACAATAACGAAGGCACATTTCAATGTTTTGTTGCGAAAAAGATGACGCAATATCTACAGTCCGGGGGCAGCAGCGCGCGGCGTCCACGTCAGCTAGCGGAAGGGAAGATGCACGACAGTTCCTCGCTTGGCAAGCAATTGAATTTTTGCACGCCAAATCCTATCGGACTTTCGGCCGAATATTCGATTTGGTGAAATCCTTATTCGGCTCATCATCAAATTTTACATGCGTGTGAAAGAGTTTTTATGATAGTTTATATTGTTAAAATGACTTTTGTCATTTAATACAATGGGTACATTTATTTTTGAATTATTTTCGCTTAAATATAAATATGTCTATAGTCTAAATAACACATTGATAAGCATAATAATTTATTTAATCATATCATACTCGTAACATCACGCTTGTATTCCCCAAAGGTTTGGGTAGAGGTGTTGTTTACACACATTTCGCCAGCTATGATATAAGTCCCAGGTTGGTAATAGGGAGCGTAAAAGAACCCGTGCTGCTACTTACAATTTTCTACTGGATCCAATATTTTGCCTGACCCGAAATGGATCTCAGGACCTTGCGCTAAAGCAGCCAATAGGCTTGTTCCCAAAGGTCCACGAGTCAATACCTATTTATTTATTTTTTATAGTGCCATCTCTGCCAAATCAATTATTTTTTAACTTTCTATTAATTAACCAATTTTAATTATTTCTTCACCAACGAAAACATTACGTAAATGGAGTCCGTTTTTTGGGTTCGAAACTAGTCCCCGAAATCAATGCGTGAGTAAAGCCCAACCAATATTTCATAAAATATAAGTTTACGTCCCTACAAAGAACAACAGGGTTTTTCTTACAAAGTGTAGATAATCAGCAGTTACAAGATTCCCTATTGAAAACACAAACGGCCTTTTTCCTAGAAAATTATTATTTACCGAGTGAAGTTTCTTTCACATTAGTAGTTGAGCAAATCAGCAGGGAATTGAGTGTACAAAAAGAGGGCCAGAAAAATACTCAAACATTCTCAAAGTAATTTGTGTCTCGAGTCCGACGACTGCCGACGACTCTTGTTAATCAAAGTACAGGGAAATACAAGTACCTACGTCTTAGACTTATTCAGCCTTAAAGAAATGTTGTGTCTTATTTGAATTTTTTTAATGTTACAATAGTCTCATTCGAATTTTCTAAAATCTACACTATTATCACAGTATAAAGAATTATCTTTTACGACCCGCCCCGGTTTCGCACGGGTGCAATATACATTAAACCTTCCTCTTCAATCACTCTATCTATTTAAAAAAACCGCATCAAAATCCGTTGCGTAGTTTTAAAGATTTAGGCATACATAGGGATATAGGACTCAGAAAGCGACTTTGTTTTATAATATGTAGGTAGTGATTATAAGACTGTGCTAATATTATAAAGACATAAATGTTTGTGTGTTTAGAAGATAGGTAATATCTGGAACTATTGAACCGATTGTAAAATAAAAAGTCTCGGATAACATTCGATTTTAATTGTGTAAACTCATGCGACTAATGATTTTTTTACTATATCGGGGGTTGCTAGTTGCTCTAAATGTAAATAAAAAAAATATTAGGTATATAATAAGTTACCTACTTATTATTATTGTGCATGAATATTATGTTTTCTTTTTATTATTATCAAAATATTTTTATCTATTTGAAGGCTTCTAAATTTGTCAAGGTTCTCATAATCATTATTATATTCAAGGGATCTAATCGCTCGATATAAATCATGATCTCGTTTCAATTTTCGGTTCACTGGATTATAATTTTAATGTATTATTAAACTTGAGTAGAGTTGCTGACGGATCATAAATCTAAACTAAATATTTAAGTAGATTATGTTAATTTGTAACATAATCATAATACTAGTTAAGGTAATTGTTAAAGTTTGTACAGGTTTAGTGTTTTGTCGTAATAATTATACAACAATGAAGTTAACCAAACTTCGATTGAGATAATTTAGGGCAATTATGATATTTAATAATTGTTAATTGAACTTTTTTTTTCTCTCTCAGATGACTAGGATGTATATATATCTTCTTCTTATCAAGGTCAAGACCCTGCTCATATTTTTTATTTTTTCATATGTTTTTTTACTGCTATATTTTTATTTTGTGGCAACCTAACAGCCCTGTCCATCGTTGTACCTATTGGTGGTATATATGCGTCATATAGGGATGTGTGTGCATTAAACATAGAGACGGATCATCATGAATTTTTGCATAGAGACAGTTCATAGATTGCAGAATGATATAAAGTACTTTTTATCCCGAAAAAAAGTAGAACCACGGGAGCATAACCAATGGAAAAGCTAGTACTTATGTAAAAAGGCCATTTCTGTTTTGTAGAAAGATTTTTTTTTACTATTTAGTAGTAAAAGTCAGTTTTACTACGTTCCATTTAAAAGTATTTACTGGAGATTTATTACTTTTTGAACTAATTTACTCTCAAATCAAACATTTGCAAACAAATGACATCGTTAATATGCAAGTTTTTTCAAATAAAAATAAAAGCAAAAACGTTTGTTGTATTTTTTATATTTAAAACTAGCTATTAGTACTTATAGCTATACTAACTACTGCCTGTGACTTTACCACATTTTTGAAGGCTTTTTCTTCATCGTGTGGTTGATGAACAACCTGGCGTTAAAGTTTAAACCGCCCGTAGGCCTCTGAAATTACTCTTAAAAATCTCTAAGGTGTGCTGGTTTCCTGACGATGTTTTTCCTAGTTCAATATGTTTTAGCTAGAGATAATTAGTTTCTAATACGCACAAAAAGCCTAAAATTCAGAGATGCGGGGCTGGGTTTTGATCCTATCCTTTGATTTGGCAGTCCAACGGTCATACCACTAGGTTATCACTACTTGGCGCCTATCCGCTAAACCGCTACCTCGCTCGCACATTGAGGTTATGAAAGTCACTGAATATTGAAAAAAAAATCAGAAGAAACTAAATTAAGAGGAAAGACATTTCAAAAAATATTCTTCTTACCAAAAATATCAGTATGATTGCCTAAACAAAAACCTTTGCGGAGGAGTAAATAAATGATTATTTTTATTATTATTCATTTTAGGTAATTTTTATGTTTAAAAACTTGTTCGGAACTGTTTTTTTTGACGGCTGTGTGGGCTTATAATAAAAAGAAAAGAAACCCTACTTACAGCTGAAAACAAGGACATTACATAAAAGTTATTCCATCGCCGACAAATTTCATAGCTTACCTACCCTATAAAATCATCCTAAAAACGAAAGTATCCTTAATATCATAGAATTAATATTATTGCTTGACTTCTTTTACAAAATTCCATTTTTATTTTCTTTTCCCGGTTCTGTTTTTTTTTCGTCTGTCCGTCTATCTTTCTATGCTACGTTTAAAGAGTTGTATCTAAGAATACAATGCCGAGCATGTTTTTCAATCTCGGGAATATTCGATTCGTTATCCCGAAATCCCGGTGCTATTCCGGGATTATTTATGAGTTCAAATTTGGCTCAAATGAAATAAAACTTTTGAAAAAATCTTAAAAAATGTTTTTAATATTGTTGCACACAACACAAATCACAATTAAGTAAGAAAACAATAAACGATACTTCTGTTACAAATAATAAAAAAGACAAAACAAAAAAACCTATTTAGAATTTCGAAATTACAGTCGCAGAGTACCTTCTAAGTATAAAGATAAACATATTCCCGGGATTTGGGATCCCGGGATTGTAATCTCTATCTGTATCCTAACGTGCAGTTACGTCTATGTCTCACTTCCCAGTCACATTTTACGTCCTGTGTTTTAAGTGCACAAACAAATATCTATCGATCACACATATTTTCGTCCCATGAGAATCGAATCCTCGAATTTATCGAATCACTTAATCGCGAATAGTGACGTCAAATTATAATCTTATCAACAAATTTTCCTTACTAATAATAAAAGAACAATTTTTTATATCGCAAACGCCATCATGCGTTGTTTGGTCTATTAAAACTAATTGCTACAGACGATATGAGCAACCCAAGTGCTGGCTTCATTGTGATTTGATTGGGTATAAAGTTCACACCTAAGTCATAAAAGGTAAGGAAAAAATACGCGTAATAAAATTGGTGTGAGCTACAAGCGGAAGCGTTAACGGTTGATTAGTGGTCCGTTAAGAAACGGTTTTGATTCTGGTTTTAGTGGCGATATAAAATCGTAGTAAGAATGAAACACAGACGTCAGGAATGTTGTGTTATAACAAAACACCAGCATCCTTAAAAGGGGTCATTAAACTCATCATTATGAACAACTTTTACTATAGGACCAAGACTGAAATCGCAAAAAAAAACAGCTGTTCCATACATTTTGTTGAGCCAAGTGAACATAAATGTATGGAACAGGGAGTCAGATAGGCAATCGCACCGTAAAATACTGAATACTGAATACAGCTGTATCTCGTTAGATTAGAAGCCGACCCCAACAAAGTTTGGGAATAATAAGGCTAGGAGGATGATGAATAGTAGAGCTTATAAAATAGAACAACAAGTAAAATAGGCCAATTAATTACTCGCAATCGCCTTTAACTTGGATGTAACCTTTATTGAAAGCTTTTATGACGCGTCAGCGGGATACTGTGCCGTCACAGAAAAAAGAAATTGATCACTCCCAATATCCTGACGTGACGTGACCGTTAAGATAAAGGTTAGGTTATAAAATATTTTTTATCTGTTCCACTCAATGAAAGTTTCAAAACTGAATAACGGCTATATTGAGAGTACCTGAACTTTATTTTTATACTAGACTTTTTCAGTGGTTTTGCTCGTGGTCAAAATTTTTCCTTGATAATAGGTATTGTATGTCACACTCCGGCCCATAAACTGTCTTAAAAAAAATCATGTTGATCCGTTGCTCCGTGAAGGAAGGAAAAACCACCAAACTTATATTCGCTTAAAAAATGGTATGATTAAAATTTGAACACGGAATTAATTTCGTTTGTTTTTTAAATTAATTTTAAAAGTCCGTACACGCCATCACTAACGAGGTAAAGAGGGATAATTGATAATTTAATTACAATTTACCCTTTTTAAGTGGTACTTTTAGTCTGTCGGGTAGAATAAGTGAAAAGTAAAGTTGTATAGTATAAGTAATGTCCTCTTGATAGAATTTTGGTCATAGCGGCTAAACTCAACGGAGAATAGCCAACTACGCCGAACATATTGTGATAGGAATTTTTGGGCATGCGATACCTAATTTATTTATTCATCCCAAATACTGTTTTTTATTTGAAGTAGGAGTTTAATACCTGAACGTCCTACAGTATCTTATTTATATAACTTGCGTTACATTCAATATAATTCAGCTTTCAATCAATATAGGCATTTGGCAGCTTCAGAAGAAAGTTCCGCATATATTTCAAGAGAAAAATAGGAGTTCTCATAGACACTTCCATATAAATATGAGATATGTGGTCTACTTGATTGAAATTACTTGGTTAAACTGTAATATTTTAGGCTTAGTGGTTTGTGGAATATACGTCGAAACTATTGATGAAATAAGGCCGCGTTTACACTCGGAAGTTTTCCCAATTACCCTAAATTGAGGTGTTGGAAGTTACTTGAGATGTCGCGTCGTTGATTAATTTTCTCTTGTATTGTGGGTATACGGATATACAACGTTAGAATTTTGTGACCCGATAGCCAAAACACCCCAAGTTGAATTTGAATTGAAAGGTAAAAAAAAAATACAAAAAGAAATAAAAAAAATTAAAACTGACGTGGTGACGAGCTCCAAAAGTTGTCCTTATCACTTCATAGTATAAAACAAAGTCGCTTCCCGCGTCTGTCTGTCCCTATGTATGCTTAGATCTTTAACTACGCAACGGATTTTGATGCGGTTTTGTTTAATAGATAGAGTGATTCAAGAGGAAGCTTTATATGTATAATACATGTATATTAGCGTAACCGTGCGAAGTCGGGGCGGGTCGCTAGTTTACCAATAAATCATGGAAACAACGAAAACGCGCCCAAAAACCGCGTCGGGCGTCTGGCGGCGGCGAGTGATTTCTTAATAAAAATGGGTGTCCATCTTAAATATTTTTTAGCATATTTTGGGACAAAAACATAACATAGATTAAAAACCATTGTACTCAATTCTGTTACTGATTCTGAACAAACTACTTTCGGCTTTTAGGTCATCAAAATCTAATGTTGTTTATAATATTTTCACCACGCACAAACAGACTGGATCGGAACAAACATCTATCGTTCACACAAACATAGGTATATCCCGTGCTGGAATCAAACCTGCGACACCAAACGCAGAAAGCATATCGCTCAACTTATCGCCAATCGTGTCATCGGAGTCAGAGTTAAAACCGCCCCTAGACCTCTGACATGGCTTTACACATCATTGAAAAATCTCTCGGGTGTACTGGTTTCATCACGATGTTTTCTCTCACCTTTTTAGCAACTGATAATTAATTTTTAATACGCACATAACTTACGAAAAGTCAGAGATCGAACTCGAGACCTCTGAGTTGTCAGACGATGGTTATACCACTAGACTGTCAGTGTTTTGTCATCGGATTGAAAGCACTTAAAATACCGAGTAAGTTAACACTAACAAAATAATTCTTCAAAAACACATTTGCTCGCTCTCAAGATGTTTTATGGTGTTAAAAATAAAAACTGCATATATCATCTGTCTATATATAGGTTAATGACTTAAAAGTATGTAATGAATGCGGGTTTGTCACTGTTTAATGTGCAAAACACCGATCAGAATTACGACCGTAGGGGCAAAGTAACTTTGAGCGCATGTCATCATAAACTGATCAGTTTGAAAGAATTGCGTCGGTAGAAAAGTTTAAATAAAAAAAAATGTTGACACAAAAAGAGGGTGTTATAAGTTTTGCGTGTCTGTTGTCTCTTTGAGGTATCGTATCTCTTAATAGGTTAAACCCATTTTAATTTTAAGTTTTTTTATTTGAAAAGTAACTTGATTGGAAGTGTTTTTAGCTAAATGTAATTGGGCTTTTTCTATATCGTAGGTTTGTTAATTTACAGTTATTTAATTATTTTATTTTATTTATTATAATAATGCTATTGCTATGCGTTTGAACATTAATCTCGCCTGATGATGATGCGTTCAATGATGGTGTACGCTTACCTAGAACTCCTAGAAGTAACCTACTCGATCTAGGCTTGGAGACCCTCAGATATATATGATAGTTGCGAGCAGCGATACGACAGTTTAGTTGGTAAGAGCATTGTCACGGTATATCAAATGTCACGGGTTCATGTCCCGCTCGTGTCCTACGTACTTAATGCTAAGCTCATAATTAATACAAAATACGCAGATATTGCCCGGTTAAGAGCTAATGAACGACTTTTAGATGAAGAGCCTTGTTAATTAATTGAATAGTAATTCAACAGCTGTCTGTGCCTCCATTAATTAAATTTGTACTAATTAAACAAATTGCGGTTAATTATTGTAGAAGTTAACTTAGCAAAATATTATTCTTTTTGGAATTGCTCTAGAGTTTTAGAATTTAGTTGGTTCAACTTAATTAGAATTGCAAAAGCAGTGTTAGCCTAGTGGTATGACCGTTGGACTGCGAAGTCAAAGATTCGAAACGTAGACACGCATCTCTGACTTTTCAGATTTATGTGCGAATTAGAAATTAATTATCACTTGCTAAACCGGTGAAGGAAAACATCGATCGTTATAAGGCAACCAGCTCACCTGATATTTCAGCGGTGTTTAAAGCCATGTCCGAGGCCTACGAGCGGTTTAAACTCTCAACACCAGGTTGTTCATCAACCATAGGTACTTCTATAGGATATAGAAAGAAAATGTTTATTTTGCGTTCATCTTAAACCCAGAAATATTACTTGACTTTTTTAAATATACTCAATTGTGAGTTAAGCTCGGCTTTGTACATTCCGTTACATTAAAAATGCAATGTAATTATTTAAGATCTGTGTGCAATAAAGAATTAAATAAATATAAAAACTTTTAAAACAGGGTATTTTTTTATAACATACATAGGTACTTACTTAAAAAATTTCAATACGCACAACACCTAAACCGAAACAAATATCTGTGAATCACATTTAAAATAATAATTATCCCGACCGGGAATTGAACCTGCGAGACCACGCAATAGACAAATCACTTAACCACTACACCAATCTCGACCCCAACTGCCCTTGACGTTAGCCCTCTTAAAAATACTAGCTCCACAAAATCATAGAAGCAGTCATTCAGAAATATGTTTTTTTATATAATGAAAAGAAAATCTCATTCAGAATAAAATACAAAAGTAATTTGAATAATGACAAACATATAACATAGGTACAATACAACCTTATTTCATTCAGGGCACATTTTGAAAAGGGCCGAAGAAGAATTTCGCCGAAAAATACACGTAGAGGCAAATATAAGAAAAATATTAGCTAATATTATTTTTTGTTCATTTCAAAGTTTTAGTATTCACTAACGCGTAACACATTAGCTACATGTTTAACGAATACTATAGGCATCCCTATCAGTGATACTGAGAAGGAGTTTTTTGATAAAAAGTAAATATTTTTTTAAGAAGTTAAACTAATTATTATGTGAGAGAGATTTTCAATAGAATTATTCTATTAAAATATAGTTGAAGGGTTAGTCTGCGTGCGGTCTAAACAGATAGCCTTTAGAGGCTGTTTGAAAAAACACAATTTAAATAAACAAAATAAAAATAAAACAATTTAGTGCCAATTAAACTCCCTTGTCTAGAGAAATATATTACTTTCTCAATGAAAATTCTCTGAATCGTTACAAAGATAAAGAGGAACTAATTTTAAGTAGAAAACAATTTGCTTTTAGGAACACTAACTTCATCTTACAGTTGTATATTTAGAACTTTATGAGTTAAACGAGTCAAAAGGACCGTTATCTAAATGCTAATGTTACTAATATTATAAATGTGAAAGTTAGTGAGGATGAATGGATGTTTGTTATTCTTTCACGCAAACACTACTGAACGGGTTTTGATGAAACTTTACAATAATACAGATTATACATCAGAGTAACGCATAGGTTACAAATTATTAACAAACCACGCGGGCGAAGTCATAGGCGGAAACTAGTAATCATAGAAAGTTTAAGAATTTATAAGTTTCAAAATGCTAATATCGGGGACTAGGTACCAATCCTCTATTTGAATTTTCAAGCGCCACGCTATTTTTCAGCGTGTCGCAAAAATCAACAAATTAGCACCAATCAACATGCTGCATCTGGTGATTTCCGATTGCGATGGGTGGCTGATTAACATCCACCGGAAAAAGTCATGTCGATATGCAATGAAAGGTCCCCCAGGTTGGATGATAGATGATACCGTACAACTTCTGTCCACCTGCCACCGTAGACGACCGCCAGATGGGACGGCGGTCAAACTCATGCCTTTTTCATTAAAAAAAGATAGAATTAACGCTATACGATCAACATTTTTGATAAACTAACCTTTGTTTGATCAGAATAGGTCAACTTATATTTGAAACGACTAGGCCTAACCCTCATAAAAAAATTGTAGTAATTAGAAATCCGTACCTTAGAAAATCCAAATGTGTGATTTCTAACGAGTAAATTCGCTGACACAAATAAATCTTTTGTTTTCGTAACCAATCGGACCTTATTTTGGCATAATATCTTCCTTAATCTACCTTATAAATTGATTGCTTAAAGTTCATTATTAATATAACAAAATATCAAATGTCCTACAACAGCAGTTTTCGTATCAATATCACTGGCAAGGAAAACCCTTGGATTTATTTCTCATATAATATCATGATAGCAACCGATATTGCGCTTCGATATCAGATGTGTACGCTACCGCTATTTTAAAACATATGGTAGGTACCATAAAGGGATCTACTAGATAAGAAATATAGAGCATTCTATCTGGTGAATATAGCAATAGATTAATGGGATTCAATAATATCAGTTTATCTGTAGATTATCGTTTCTGGTTTAGATAATAACTATTATAAAGAAACCTTTGATGTTGGGAGTTGGGACATTAAAACCTGATTGCAATACGATCAGGGTTTAATGTCCCATCGGTGATCGTTAACCATCAAAATAAAACAGTGTTCCGCAATGAATGAAACAAACTTTGCTCACTAGATGTCGCTTAATTGGACTGGGCTGACGTTATCTGTCATTTCATTACTGTCAGTGTCACTACAAACATAAATTATCGATTTTTTTTTATCAGATACCACGGGCGTATGTTGCCTTGGATCCCGCCTCGATCCCGAGCCATGAGGTATTGGTTCGGAGGCCACGATCAAAGGTGCCTCAGTTTGAGTTACTCACTCGATGTTGTGATGACACGCGGATTGGTGGCTCGGCTCGTTACTCCCTCAGATTGCCTCAGGTGAAATGGCTTACGAGCCAGAAGCTCGAGTGTGACTCGCGAGCCGTGCTCGATTGTGCTTGGTCGAGCTGGACACGGCTATTGATTGACTGACCGAAGTTTAGTCGAATAGTTCAGCAAAACTCTAAAACTGATCGAATTAACTCAGCACGAGATGCTATTTAAAATCATTCACAGTTTACTAGTCGAAGGATCGTTTTATGGATTACAAAGGCTGGCGAAAGGAATAAATCTTCAGACTTTAGCCGAATCATTCCGATGTTTACACGAAGCTCCACTGACAGCGGGCTGGTGTGCTGTTATTTATGGACTTGTTACATTTGAATTTAGAATGTTAGTGTTCACGGTTATGAGAAGTACTTACAATGAGAATTATATTAGGAAATACGTTATTTTCCTCAAAGATCAGAAACTGGAATTTAGTACGCAGCGCACATGCTATGATTTATTTATTAAAATGTTAACATGTCAGTTTCTTAGATATTTTTTCTACAGAACTAAGAAGCTGTATGCAGGGTTATTTTTATGGAATAAGGGGGTAAACGAAGACTGATCACCGTATGGTAAATGATGATAAAGATAAGTTTATACCATACTGATATTAAATGTAAATATTGTTGTGAATAAATGAAATAGCACATCTTTAACAACGTGTGTTACCATTATAAAAAATATAAATTTAAATTTTTATTTTAGAATCTGTACATGACATTTCATTGACTTTATGAGTGAATTAACCTACTAGAGACAACAATAAAAAAATGGAATAATTTTACGCAACAAAACCGACACCGACACAATTTAAAAAATAAATCTCGCTGCCACTCACAACGTAGCCCATCAACAAGCTAACGAGTGTTTTACTTGCACCTACAACATTTAAATGTACAGAATAAACACATCAACACATTGCTGAGCCAATAAAAAGCCCGGTTTGCTTTGAATTGGTTGCGTACAACCTTCCCAAACACGTTCGGCGGAACGGCACAAATGTAATTCACATCAAAGTTGCCACGAATAAATATAGAAATTAGTTTTTTTAAGGAACGGTGTTTTTGAGGAATTTTTGCCAGCTTTGCCCGAAAATGTTTAATTTGAATTACTCCGATAATAATATTTACCATGTTTCAACATTTGATTTTATTGTATTGATATTATTAGATTTTTTTTTTAATTTCAGGAGGATCGGTTCAGTAATTTAGACGTACTCGTAAAAAAGAAACAAATAAATTTTATTTTCACATTTAGAATATAAGGATTTCAATCAACGAAACCGTTTATCGATAAAAGCACTACTTACACTAAAAGCTTTGTTTAATTCAAAGGTAAAAGGTACTAACGGGTTAGATCTGTTTTCAATAAAGGGTTTTAAAAAAACCCTCTCGTATTCACGTAGCGTTACAACACCGTTTGAAAAATAAAAGTGTTAATCCCAGCATTAAAACCGTTCGTTTATGGAATAACAATAAAAGGTTTAATAAAAAAAAGTACTTCTGGAACATATTGCAACCTATTCCAGATTTTTTACGTTGTAAGTACAGTCGCACACACAAACACGTAAACGTTAGCTTTTAAACATAGGTATACAGTCGGCAAAATAGTTAGGTTGGCAGGGACGCTAGTTAAAGTTGTAATTTTTTCAGATTTATCAACGTAAGTTAATTTTACCATATTTTCTGAAAAAGTATGACTGAAACCCATAGAGAACTAAACAATTTTACACGACTACATGTACATTTCTACTAAAACTTAATCCCTAACTAGCCGCCCTGCTAACCTAACTCCTGTGCTGAATGTACATTACATAACATTTATTACTTCTGTACAAAAAAAAAATTATAAAAATTAAACCGACTTCAAACCCTCATTGGATGACAGTATAAATCGTGAAACTTTTAATTTCACTTTGTTGATGATAACCGACTCCCGAGAAAAGTAGGGGTTTGGCCTCTTTGGATATTAATGTGCCACTCATTTTTTTTCAATTACCTACAAAAAAATAATCTTACTAACAATCTCTAAAATGTAAATCCAAGGGGAAATTGTCATGGTAAAAGTAAATCCCAATTAAGAATTTAAAAAACCTCCGACACAGAAAATCTCTATTTTTTTTAGAACACTCTCGATCAAGTTACATACATACTTTTCAATAATTATGATTATGTTTGTAGGGTTAAAAAAAACAAAATCGGTTCATCTTTGATGCCACAAAGAGACACACAGAAACACAAATACACAGACAGGTCAAACATACAACATCTCTCTTTTTACGTCGGGGTTTAAGAAATGTCTGGCGATGTAAATGCGCCCAAAATGTACAGTGCACTTTATTTTAATGGAAAAACAAACATATCAAAATTGATGAATATGGATGTTGATTTATCCATTCACGATAACTATCAAACGTGTAACAGATAAAATACAAATGGATTTAATAATTCCTTGTCAAAAACATTCATATTTTTTGCGTTACAAATTCAAAGCTCGCATTTCTTTAAAAGGGTTTTCTTTAAAAAAAAGTTACAATCTTCTTTTTCTAAAAGCTAATACGATAGTCACGTGAACACGAGATCGGGTTTACAAAAAAAAAGTAAAAAAAAAATAGGATTTATAATATTTGAAATTAAATTTACTTTTTCAGAATCTAGTAATTTTAAGGATGCTAATAAAATAGGGCGTTGTGGCAGTCATTGGCAGATTTTCTTTGGCATTAGCTAGCCTTTTTCCAAATATATATACTGGCCTTCAAAACTTGGTAGGAATCACAATTCTAAATTTGCAATAACTTTTAAAGAACTTACAGATGACACATAACTTAGAAATAAAAAGAATTAGTAAAATATTTTTATTTTAAACTTTAAAATACTTGATACAATTTTGAGTAAAATGTTTTTTACATCATAATTCTACCATTTTTATTTTAAAAGTAATTGCAATTGAAAAGTGTGCCACTTTGTTTTGAAGACCAATGTACGATACGCTAAGTATATTTATTGAGTGGGTTATTTGTACATTGCAATTCCTAATAGCAAAATGAATTCCCAATTATTTTAAAGTTTAGCTGAAGTCCTATCTGGTTACGACTCCCCCAAGAATCATAACCAATAGTTTCACAAACTATGCACCAGAAACTATAAGTAGGTACTATATCATAATGCCACAGTTTCCAAGATCACGTAGCAACCATACTTCACCACTAATGTGGTAGAAAGCGACTTGATATCTTACTTTACTTACTTGAAACGTTAATACTAATGTATTATTTATCTTCTACTACTTCCATTAGGTATACCTTTTTCTTTTGAGATTTCATAATATGAGCATATTATTTATAAGTTTATACCCTAATATTATTAGTCTTCTTCATTTTGCCGGATTATAGTGATGTGGAGGAGCATTTAAATTTTGACGCATATTGACTATTTTTTTTATTTTCTTTTCTTACGCTTAAAGTGTAAATAATAGCGACATTATTTTATCGTAAGTATAGAAACTTAATTGCACACACGGGTATATATCAAGCTATTGATTTATAATATAAGCTGATATGTTGTTGTACGAAAAGCCTATATAATGGAGGTCAGTACATATTGGTAATGTATAGCTTGATGCGTAGCCGTGTGTACCAATAACCCAGTACCTCTATTTAAGCATTCTGTTGCAGCTTTAGATAGAGCAAAACAATATAATTTCGGGTCTAAATCACAGGAATTTTGGTCGACGTTCATTATGCCTATAGATAACTTTGGTATCGGTCAATCAAATATTACAGTCTATCGGTTAGTCTTCACTAGGAACGTTGGTAGGTATTTGCTGGGTATATTATATTATAGCGATTGAAATGAAATCGAAAGAAGCGACTAGAAATCTAAACTCATTAAGTATAAATCGATTCACTAGCAATAGCGCTAGCGTAGATTTCCAATACCATATTACTCGAGGAATGTAAAGATTCTATTTGTGAAAGATACTTTATAATCGGTTCACTACTAAACCGATATTTCCAGAGATTCATATAGAACTAAATTTATCTTTGAAATAGGTGAGGAAAAAAGTATATTACGTATCGATTATCTCCGTAAACTTATAGGTATATACGATATACTTAATAAATACGAGTTTGCACAAGAATAGCAATAACCACCACCAAGACACAAAAGGAAATTAGTTGGCACTCGACGGCCCATCGTCCTTGCTAGTCAAAGGTTTAAAAAAAATCTATTAACATCAATTAACATTGTAAAACCCCCAAATCTATTTTATTTATATAAAATTTATATTATTTTCTTTTCTACCTGTGTCAATCAAAGATGGTTTTTGTGATCAAGGTGGGATCTCAGTACCTATTAAAAAAATATCCTAGAGACTCGTCTACTGAGAACACACAT
The DNA here is from genome assembly GCA_936450705.2 of Protodeltote pygarga. Lineage (NCBI taxonomy): Eukaryota > Metazoa > Arthropoda > Insecta > Lepidoptera > Noctuidae > Protodeltote > Protodeltote pygarga. Next base: position 12,632,993 of record OW388251.2, read on the forward strand.
ATTTGATAGAATATCAGAATTACATCTGTGTTCCAGTATAACACTGCGTCATGGGTACTGAATTTGGTCAGATTACAAAACTGTCTGCTAAAATTTATTTAAAAGTATGATCACACGATCATATGATTTCTTATGACAGTCGCATAAATATGTTCGAAACCTGGCAAAACATCCTCCAACCAAATAAAAATTTTGCAAAAAAAGCGAAAAATTACAATTGCAAAGTACGATTAGTGTCGGATAACGGAAGGACTAAAGAGGTTGACGGTATCATAAATTAAGTTTATTGTACCCAAGTTTGATCAGTATGCGGCGCATGCGACTTTATTAGCGTAAACGAATAAGGTGGCACCTTGAGTAGAGTTAGTGGACGGTAGAGTAGCGTGTGCAAGTTAGTGTGGTGCAAGTTAAAAGGTGATTGGTTGGTCTTACTGCAGTAGCAGACGGGTTAGGTTAGGTTAGATTAGATTACATTACGTTCATAGGCGGGTTAGCGAAGTGAAACCTGTAGATCACAGAGACTAGCAGCTGGTAGTAGAATCGCAATATTGTTTCGGCAAAATAGCAAAAGTATGTTATCGTATGAATTGCAGGAATTGCAGGTATGAATTGCAAAGGTACGTGAAGCGAAAACTGTGGATCCCTTTTTAAGAATATTGCGCGCACGGAGGAGTGTGAAATTTGGCGTAGTAAAAGTTTATATAGAGAAGAAGTGCAGAAAGCTAAAATAAATACGGTTGAATTTTGACCTCTTACTGGAGCTGACTGGACTTGTTTTAGTAAATTAGCAGACTTAGCCCCCTTATCGCCTCAAGTCACTGCCGAATGTACACCTATTTTAAAGTCAGCATAACCAATTCAAACAAAATTTGTTCCAACTGTCTAACTTTGAACTGAACCGACACCGCTCTGCATAATTGATCAAAGCATGTAACTTGTACCTCAATAAATAAACAACGAAGTTAAAGTTGGACAATGCGGTGGAAATCACGAACAGACAGAATTTATGTGTGAACAGCGTTTAGTATTAAAAGGGGGCGTAAGATTTTTATTTGAAGAAAATATATTTAGTATGGAAGGAAAAGTTTTGGTCGCTTGTCGATACGTGTTGTTCGATTTCGTGTTAGTAATATTAAATTATCATCATCCAGCTTATGTTTTTCTGTAACTTGCCGCGTAGCAGCATGTGGCACCATGTATTTTATTAACTTTACGAAAACAGCCCCATACTTAACTAAGACAGGTGCGTGCCTTGGTGCGTGACCAGAGACCTCAGATTTCCCACTCAACGGTCATACCACTAGGCTATCACTGTTAACAAGTAGAACATAATAATTATTATAATACCTACGAATAGGTACAAGATAATTGTCTTCGTAAATACCTTAATTGACCACCAAACTTGTAGGAATAGGATCCAATATCTAATGAATACAGATGAGGCCGTGATCATTAGGACGCCGTCGATATTAACACTTAACCATTTGTAAATAAATTTCGCGAGCAATTAAGTCTCTTAGAAGGGGTACGGGACCTATTAGGGACGTCGTGCAAATTTGTAAGGGTACACGATATTAATAATTTTGGGTTGATTTTTCAATTGCAATTTTATTTAGACAATTATTCATTTTTGCATTAAACCTGTCTCAATTGTAATTTTTTTATAATCGTTCCATATTATTGATCTTAACCTTCTTTGTCAATAAAATTAATTAAATATTAATGACGCAATTTTTTTTAATATACAGGACACGGTACTACATATTTTCGAAACCCTTCCTGTTTAGTTATTTAAATAGACTACTATTTCAGACTTTAAAAAAATTGAACGGAAAATTTTATTCAATGTAGAAAACGTTCTCAATCACACAATTTGATTTGAAACATTAAATAAATCAATCATAAAAATAAGATTCTTTCGAATTGAAACGAATTTTTAGTAGCTATTTATACATTTCACGTGTGATATAAACGTCAATTTTAATAGGCACTTAAATAACTTATACTTTCTTATTGGACCTGCATGCCTAAAGGGATTTACAATTAATCATCTTTTCTTACAATTTACTGCTTAGTAAAACTATTAAACATAATTTATTGTTGTAAACGATTATGGACGGATGGTCTTCATAACATACAATTTTTTAGCATGGTGGACACGATCGATTATATTATTTTTGTAAACTTTATCTAAAATTTGTGTACTTATAGCCTTTGCTTTGTAATGAAAAAACATAATTTATTTAAATGTTGCAAATTAAAGATCTGGAGATGTGTATGCAACACTGAGTTTCGTCAAATTGTCTAGTTTGTTTTCAAATTCTAAATTTAAACTTCTGATAAAAAATCGCTCGTAATCTGTCTAATAAAATACTCGAATGATTACAATAATAGCCCCTCTGTTCGCAAAACGTGCTCAGGGCACAAATAAATAGATAATTTCCTGAGGATGCCGCAGCTGTTTTGCATAATTACACTATAAACATATCACTTACTTGGAATTTGGCGAATATTAATGCTTTAGAAACAGAGCTACAAAGTGCGAGGGTTCAATTCTAGGGTCAGGTAAACGTACTGTTCTTTTATTATGAACCTACACTGCGTGGTGGTAAGCAGTGTTGTGGTCTACGATGGACGTATGATCCAGACTCATTACCTACATAGGTTTCATCGAACAACATGCCAAATACGATGAACTCGCTTGGCGAGACACGAGGGCTATGTCCAGTGGGAGAGGGAGAGGGAGAAGCTTGGTGGTGTCTAGTCTTTCCCGGCATCACTGAACTGAATTTATACATTGAAGTAACGTTGTTTATAGGAAAAAAAATACTCAATCCCTAATATGACAGTCGGTACACATCAAATTTTATTTTTGGAGTAGGGTTCGCTAAAAGTTTTTAACCTTTTAATAACATGACATTTTTATACTTAAATATATTTTTTTAAATTTATTTAAATAAAAGCAATGATTGAAGATACTGATTTTATTTTCTGCCATGTATTGCAATCAATAAATTATCAGCCCTCAATAAATCAGAAGAGAGAGAAAAATTGAGGGGGACAAGGGAATTTGAAATTGGAAAAAATCGGGCTACGAATGCGATACGAATGCTCAGTTGGTTAGAGCATTTTCGTGGTTCGGCGAGTATTGCAGGTTCAAAGCCTTGCTTGCATCTTTCATTCATCCCTTTTTCAATTTCCTCCAAATTGAATTATTCCAAAACTTCAAATCACGGAAAATTTCGATTGGAATTTCCGTGAATCTAAATCAGAATTTTCCATTATTTGCCCACCAATTCGACATCGTAGTAAAACGATCAATTAAACTGAGTTACGTCTGTTTTGTACGTATTAAATAGATATTAATCTTTCAAATTGATTTATTGTGTAAACTGACTGAAAACGTCATTCATTTAGTTTCCTTTGAGTTATTGAATGGGGGTTACTACTGAACTACGAATCCAACCCCAATTTATTCACTAATAAATTGATATTTGAAAAAGAGGTACCTATCTAACAAAAACCCTGTTGTTCCCGGTACGAACATATACATACTTACATGTATAGACATAAATAAAAATCTATTTTTCAACCCCCAACGCAAAAAGTGGGGTGTTATAAGTTAGACATGTCTGTGTCTGTCTGCGATATCGTAGCTCGCAAACAGATAAACCTATTTTCATTCAGTTTTTTTTTTATTTGAAAGGTAATTTGATCGAGAGTGCTCTTAACTAAAAAAAAATTATAGATTTTGTGTAGGAGTGTTTTATAAATTTTATTTTATAAAAAATGTAGGTGTTAGTTATATTATTCATAAATATCGGTTCTGATGACGCAGTTTACAGGTACAACAAGCTAAGTAAACCCCTTGTTCTAATTAGATTAGGAGGTGCAAATCAGAGCCATATTTGAAGGTAAGTGCACGGGGGGACTAGTGCAAGATATAAAAAAAATCTATCTAGCCTATTTTTGCACGCCTATAAATAAAACGAAACAGATTTTTCCGTAAGGAAGAAGTCCGTTTTATCCAAATATAATTTTGAATAACGAGGAATAAATAGTTTTCAATAGTAGTCAATCATTTTCTCGTCCACCTTTTATAAATTTAGGCGACCGGGATTTGATGTTGATGTAAATCACCATTTAAAAAACAAAATAAAATCCCGGATACATTTTATATTATTCTGGGCTACATGAAATTTGTAAGCGAAACTTTACCAGCGGCAGCGGTATCGATAAAATAGATTACATAAATATCAACAAAAAATGCACCAGAATGGACTGAAAACCACGCTATTCCTTGCCCAGAGGAAGCGGTAGTAAGGGTTTTACTTGCGTATTTACTGAACGTACCTAGAATGCCTGTAAAGTTTCAAATAGTTGAGTTTTCCAAGTAAGTTCTGTATGTAATACGACCTGAATTATACAAAGTATAAAGGGTCAAATTGAACTCATCATTATGAACAACTTTTATTATGGAACAAACCCTGAAATCGCAAAAAAATCAGATGTGTTATGCATTTAAATATAATACATAATTATCATAACACACATAACACATGCATTTATAACAGTCACATAACGCAACAAAATGTATGGAACAGCTGATTTTTTTTGCAATTTCAGGGTTTGTCCTATAGTAAAAGTTGTTCATAAAGATGAGTTCGATGAGCCTTTTTCGAAATGCTCATGTTTTAAATTTGACCCTGTACTTGGCACCCATCGTTTTGTTTAATTATCTTTACAAAATTACAAGATTTAAGTCGAAACTTTTGGATATATCTACAAATTACGTAATACGGTTAACAACAGAACACAAAAAAATATTTATAATCAAATATACCTGAATATGACAAAACTACCAAAACAAATATTCAGAATAATTAAATACAATCCCATAATTGCATTCCACCTTGGAAACTTACCCAATCACGGGGTCATTCAGACCCTATCCCTAGCAAACGGCCGCGACCTATAATATTTGTCTAAACCGATTGGACTCGTGTTTACTAACCTTAGCGTATTAATCTTCCATTGTGTCGGGATTCGGGAGTGAGATACATCTTCATGGGTATTGTGTAATAATTTATAGGGGTCTTTGGATCATTCGCAAATTGTAACATGCGATTGAACGGGTAATTTATTATTCTACATTCCTGGTATCTTACGAATTAATTATATTAAAGGACTAGGTGTCTTTGGATTGTGTAAATATTTAATTAATACACTTACTAATGGGAAAACACTCGATATAGAATAGAATAGAATATTCGCAAAAGTAATTCCCTTAACAGCTGATCGACGTTATTTGTTTGGGAAGTCCAAATCTATACTAATATTATAAAGAAATAAAGTTTGTATGTACATAGGTATGTATGTATGTCAGGGGTAATCTCTGGAACTACCGATCCGATCCTAAAAATTCTTTCACCAATAGGAAGCTACTTTATCCCTGAGTGCTATAGGCTATTTTTTATTCTAAAAAAGTTGAGTTTTCAGTAAAAAATAACAATATCTGTGATTCAAGTCAGAAAAAACAGGCAATCTGGGCTGCTTATCGACGTGTGTTTACGGGAAAATTTAATTTAAAGTGAACAAAGTCGCGGGGATCAGGTAGTTTTTAATAAAGTCGTTGATTTAATTTATTATGTATGTTTTTTACATGTCAATGCACATGTTTGGCTTATTATTTATTAAATTATATTTTCGTTGATTATATTATAATTATGTTTAGTTAGTTTAACAATAATAAAAACATTTTGAACTCAAGGGTTTGCTCTTTTTGACCACGAACAGCTAGGTACCCATTCGTAAATGAACAACTTATTTAATTAAATACCAGATACCTAATTGTTTGTTCCGACAGAAACCTCCCGAACATTGAGGGTGAATCCAATATACAATATAGTAAACTTTTTTAATTTGCTCGCGTTAAAACTTTCAAGGTTAGAAACCCTAATATCAGGAACTAAACGCAGCATATCGATATTGTTACATTACATTACATTACATTATGTTACAATACATAATACCGATTCATATACCGACCTTATAACATAGACGACGAAACGTAGGTGTACTCCATACACTTTTGCCTATCCTCTGGGGAATACAGGCGCGTTTTTATATTCTAAGTAGTCAAATGTTGTTAAGTATATTCTGAGTAGTCGTCATAGCCTAGTGGTGGTGACCGTTGACTGGCAAGTCAGAGGTCTCGAGTTCAAACTCAAGGCGCGCACCTCTGACTTTTCTTAAGTTATGTGCGTATTATAAATTAAAATTAATTATCACTCTCCGTGCCTTGGATAGCACGTTAAGCTGTTGTTCCCGGCTGTCAATTGTAGATCTTTGACAGTCGTTACGGGTTGCAGAAGCCCGAATGTCTGACAACCAGTCTTACTGGGTATCGTGTAACCCAGTATGTGGGTTGTGGAGGTCTGATAGGCAGTCGCTCTATGTAAAACACTGGTATTCAGCTGCATCCGGTAAGACTGCAAGCCGACCCCAACATAGTTGGGATATTCTAAGTAGATACTTCACAAAAAATTGAACTTACGTGATTCTTACAATAGGACCACAGAGTAAGCCATATTCCAAAGAACAATTTCTAACTTGAAATTTCTGGCACGTGCACGTCGAGGCTATAAAAATAAACACTAGGCTAAATTGTTTCTCGAATGCTTAGTTTGAACGGAAAAGCAGGACTAGGCCAGAATATTTAATACCTTATTAATTTTGAAGTGATGCAAAGAAATGTTGCGCTTTTGAACCAATTTTGTTAGAAAAATAGCCAACAACCAGTATTTACTATTAAACACATAATTTTGGTAGTACCTTATATTATATAAAATCATAAATCAATAGAGGTCTCAGAGACTTTCAGGTTCGAACCCAAGGCGGACGGGTTAAACTATTGAAGTATTAGCTAAATTAAACTCTAGCAGCGGTTTGGACTAAATATTTATACTATTAAAAGAAAATCATGACAGCGCCATTCAGCTTTTCCAAATAAAAGGAACAGCGCCATCTAGTATCCAAATTTGGTAGTAATTCTAACATAACATAACTTTTCAGAAATTATATTCGTATTATAAATCACTTGCTTCGTGCCTTAGAAAGCGCGTTTAGCCGTTAGTCTTGCGACTGACCACTCTCCATCTCTATGGATTGCTCAAAAATTAATTATTTAAAAAAGTGATTTTCGTTAAGACTTATTAATATTTATCTTTAGATTACGAAAATACTAAACTAAGCTTGTGGGTTCACAAAATCCGGTGATCGCCCTACATACATTATTTGAGTAAACGGCTGTAATACATTTGTACCGTTCCCAGTGAAATGAACTGACGAAATTAAATTAAACAATAAATAAATTAGCCTCTGTCCCATGTAGAGCAAAGGCCTCTTCTCATACAGAGAAGGATTGAGCATTAATCACCACGCTAGCTTACTGCATGTTGGCGATTTCAGACTATTAAAGTCCTTTCCATACGATGTTTTCCTTCACCGTTAGTCTGTGGTGTCTTTAAGAAAGTACATATGACATTGAAAAAGTCACATTGGTACATGCCAAGTTCGAACCCACACTCACGCGCTTGCAAAGCGGGTCCGTAACCGATGCGCCACCACGATTTCAGTAAAATAACTATCTGCTGAAAAATCGTTACAAAATAAATTATTGTTACATTTCATAACGTTACTCATTTGTAACGGTATTTCAGTTTCGGCTTATAACACTTTATTCAACGATGTGTTTGCTGAAAAATGTGTTTCACGTAACATTTTGTCGTACCAATTTGTTTTCCCGAAGTATCTCGGAACTTGTTCATTTGCATAAGTCAAAATAATGTCGAGTAATGTTTTGATTTCAAATAATCCGTTCTTGCAACTGCAAGATATTTTAAACAAAGATAATCGAAAGTTTCCTGAAATAATTAGATTTTATGTTTTAAATACGTGGTTTAAATATTTTAAGTTTTTGTTTCCAAAATGATAAGGGAATCTATCTTCTAATTCTATTCTATCTATCTATCTTTAAATCCATCCGTTCCACGAAAATTTGGGTGACATGCACAACTAGTCATAAAATCTATCCACCTATCTAAATAAATATCTATCGTATCTAGCCGGATGAAATTTTCACAGAATAATATTATGGTTGTTGTCGAGTTGTCACTCATTGTGGCATTATAAGGGGTAGGCCTTTGTTCAACAGTGGACATCTTCCGGCTGATGATGATGATGATGAATTATGGTTACAGAGGCAAGTATCCTAACGTTATAATAAAAAATAAAAGGTAAACAATTAAGGACGCTACTGTGTAGGTTTAATTTATTAAATCTGTTTTTTGTTCATTATGGATAGTTTTTTTTTGTTATGATTTTAATGTCATTGAAGTGCCAAATAATAATTTCATTTTACGGAAAATTCATTTTATGACCCCTTAAAAAACTGCTTATACAGTCGTGGGCACAAATATTATCCAGCAATTAAACTTTTGATTTTGGGCAATGAACAAAAAGCTGATATTCTCACTAAATTTTACATACTTTTGTGTCTGACTGTACCTATAAAGAAGGGAGTGTCTCGCCTGTTACATCGTAATATAATACGGAGCGACCCTAGCTTACACAGGAAATAAATCGGCGTGCGGAAATGCAAAGAAAACAATCCCAGGAATGATGCTTAACACGATGTTTAAGTAAAATAAAAGAGTCAACAGACCTTTCACAGAGGGGTTCATACTAAATCATGGCATTTGGTACAGTCGGTAAAAAAAATCCCAACTAATATTTTAAATGCGAAAGTAAGTTTTTTGTTTGTTTGTTGGTTACCTTTCTCCTCTAACAGGACTTGGTGTGCTGATGTTTTCTTTCACCATTATCAAACAAGAGATAATTAATTTTTAATACGTATATGACTTCAAAAGTCAGTGTTATGTCAGCGTACCTTCTTTTGAACCGGCGATCTTACGGCCTGGCCACGAACTCGCCGCTCGCAGCGGCGGCTCAGCGCGGCGCGACGAGCGGTAAAAACAAGTGTACTAAAATGTTCAACGACGCGACGCCACGACTCGCCGCTCTCAGCGGCGGCGGCGGCGGTTTCTCCATTCTCCATACTTAAAATGATTTGTATTGATTTCGTGCACTCCATCCGTCGAATTTAAAATATCATTAGAAAATATATGCCTAAATACGTCTAAATACATCTAAATACGTCTAAATACGTGGCAAGGCCATCGCGCCGCTCGCAGACCTAGCCCGTCGCCGCCGTCTTAGACCGAAATCGTGGCCACTAGGTTAGACTTGGCACTCCAACTCAATTTTTTGTTTTCAAAATATTTTGTTGCTGACTGTATCTACTTACTAATTCATAAGATAAGATTACTTATCGTACAAACTTTCGAATCTTAAAACAAAAGACTAAGACCAAAGAAAACCTTTTATCCAATTTTCTTTTTTTTTAATTCCCAATCCGCCATGCACGTTCACGAAGACTTCATTGATAATAAATAAGTATATTCACAAAGAAAATCTCTGAGGGAGTTAGTAATATCGCAAACCCTGTCAATACAATATATTGAATTCTTTGTAACATAAGTAAATAAGCTAGAACATTTACCCTTGTGAGCCTATCAGCTCGAATATTGGGAAAAGGGTAAAGTTGGGTAATATTACCTTATGTAATGTAGGTAATACGGTGTATTTAATTTGGGACAAACGTGGATAAAACGTTGCATTAAGATTGGTTTTTAGAATAAAGTAATATATGTACCTATATCAAATTAACAATTATACATTAAAAAAAACAATTAAATTAAAAATTTTAGAATGGTCAGTTTAAGTCCTAAACTTTTTTTAAGGCGCATTTCGTGCTAAACTGCTAATCCACAGTTACGAAAAATCGCAAAAAAGTTAAGGTTTACAGAGGCGTTACATAGGTTCTGCAAAAATTTTAGTTTGATCGGAACAAGTTTTTTTACATACAACTAAAATTAATTTGAAGCTATTTTTGTGTATAAAAACTTGATCCGGTCAGACTGCCAGATATCTTGTTGAAACATACATATACCTGTAACTGTCCCGTTGCAGGGCAAAAGCTTCTTTTCACACAGAGAAGGATCGAGCATTAACCACCACGCTGCTTACTGCGTGTTGGCGATTTCAGGCTTAAAATCCAGGTTTCCTATCGATGTTTTCTTTCACCGTTTGTCCGTATTATTCCTTAATTTATATACAGGGTTATTTGTAAAACACCAGCATCCTTAAAAGGGGTCATGATACTCATTATTATGAACAACTTTTACTATGGGACCAACCCTGAAATCGCAAAAAAAAATTAGCTGTTCCATACATTTTGTTGAGTCTTGTGAACATAAATGTATGGAGCAGCTGTATTTTTTTTAACCCTGTATACATGACATAAATATATATAAATGGAAAAGCTCTAAAACATTCAACAGAGCACCGTATTCTCTAGTTACAGTATACAGCGACCAAAACCGTAACAAGTGTGAAGAATCCTAAACATAAACTGGCCTTATTACTTAAGCCAGAGACCACAAACTTCGTAAACGCTCGTAAGTTTTGTATCGTAACGTAATTTCCGATCATGAGGTAAGTACGTTCCAAACTTTGCAACAAGCAGCCTGCAGCGGAACAACTTTGCTCTAGTTAGAGTTACACAGCATATTGCACTGATATTTCACTGACAGTGGTTCAAGAATCGCATCAACGACTTTCAATCGGCCACCGGATATCGAAGAAATAAGCGAACTTTTAGGAAACTGTCATTATCTTGGTATTACGAACACGAAGAAATTGGATATAACCGGATATTACTCTTAAAATATGGGTCAAGAGATAAAAGCTTAAAGCTAACACAGTATTTCTCAAGATTGACAAGGCTAAACAACAGTACAGTCTACAAATGGTTGACCGATTATGAATTTCATGGTTTTCCGTGCGTTTTTTTATCAATTTGCAGGTACAATAAAAATACTATTGCCCATTAGAGGCGGTCTTTTAGATTGAGCTTTTGTATAGAATTTAGTTTAAGTTTAATTTTTAATATTAATTGTAATATAACTCTGTATGTATATTATTTTTGTTTCACACGTTTTCGATTTTCACGGCAATTACAATAAAACTATAATATTGTTTTTGTAGCCGATTGATCGATACGAGTCAAGTTTTGAGTTGGTGGTTTTGATTAGAGCCAAAGTTGTTTCACACGGAGAAGGTTACAGGCAAAAAGGCGGAAATTCTCAATAAAACTGCATTGTTTTTGTTGCCGATTGATCATTATGAGAGTCAAGTTTTCGAAAGAAAAAGATGACAATCAAAAGATTAGAGCTAAAGTTGTTTCACACGGACGTTGTTACGGGAAATGAGCGCGCCCGTACTATGAGTTGTCAATTTGAAGATACAATAATACTATATTATATTTGTAGCCGATTGGCCGTTATGCGAGTCAAATTTTTTGGCAACGTGCAAGTCGCGTAGCTTTATGTAAGTTGACACTTAAGCTTACTTGGAGACTTTTTGTGAAGTAGAGAGTCCAATGCGGAATATTTGGACTATTTCGGCTGATTTATTAATATCTGACAAAAGTATATCATGAATCATGATTCAATGGCCGGAAGTTTTATATTGTTACGAGAAAACAATGATAATGTGTGAGCTTTACTTGAGTAAGAAAAACAATCATTATTACGTACATCATATCAATATTTTTTCTTGCGAAATGGGCTTGGGATGAAGGAAAACAGTTTGTTATATTGCGCCGTAATCGTTTGATTATGAATGGTATTGTTGTATAAGATGATGCTGTTTGTCTTTATCGAGGAAGAGAATTACAACTGTTATCTCATGACATGAAGGGTTAAAAAACTCATATACCATAATATATCGCTACTCCAAGCGAATAAAGGTGTAAAGGTAGTTACATCAAATCAAGAAAAAACAAACACTTTCTATGCTTGGTGTTTCGATTCCCGCACGGCATGAAACAAATATTTGTATAAAATAAATAAATCAACCTGTAACTGTCCCACTGCAGGGCTAAGACCTCTTCTCCGGAGATCGATCGACCATTAATCACAAGCTGCTTTGCAATTAAAAATGTTTGAAGCTGACGATAAAATTGTACTTTTGGATTGCTAAAGTTTGAAGAAAAATAACACGCAAGTATAGATCTCGGATTAAAATATAAGCTTAATTGTTTTGTTAAAATTAAATTAAAATAAAACATAGTTTTACTTAACCCGTAAATGCTCATAAGTATTATTTTTTTGTACTCAAAGCTGCTCATTTAACTTCGCCATAGTAATTATTGTATCCTTTAAAGAATTTGTTGAAAGCATGAATTTTTAAAATCAACTTTCGAATTTTAGCCCCAGTTCTTTTTGAAGTTTGTTAATTAAATTGAGAACATTCGCAGACGAAGAAAAAAATAAGTGAGCGTCGAAACCCGCTGATGTTATTTATACGAGAGGAGTATTTGTATAATTATTTTGTACTGCATAAAACATTTTTGTTAGTATCGAACATAACAACAGTAGTATCCCTTCTTTGGAAAAGATGTGTTATTTGGCTTGATATTTGCATTGATAAATTTAATTTTAAAAAAACGATGTTTTTCAAAAGTGACGTCTTATAAAGTCCTTTACCTTTTTCTCTTCTACTATTTATAATTACTTCGCTGAGCCCGATAGGTCTATAATTATAATGATAATTAACACCAACGTTAGACCAAGTAGTTTTGAATAATGATTATTTTTATATTCAATGTTTCTGCTTTTTACGTTTTGAAGCTAACTGGTAAAATTAAAAAATAAAAATAAAATTTATTTCATTCAGAGAATCCATATTGATAATTTCTAAAATAAATATAAAAACATAATCATAATTAAGAAAAAAAAATAGTTTTTAAAGGTAAACCTCACTGAATGAAATTAAAAGCTAGTCCATTTAACTAAAATTATTCTACAAAATTTCATGTTCAAATTTAAACTAAACTGGGTACATGTATCTATGATCTAACTACAAGTTAGTCCCTTTAATATCGAAATGTAAATTGAACTCGACCTTCATGATAGTTTCCACTTAAAAGGGTAACTATTACATAATATTAATGTCATATACAAACGTATTACTACAGACTGTATCAAACATTACACCTACACATCCTTAAACATGTAATTAAGTATGTACCCACATAATTATGGGAAGCTCCATCGTCCAGAACCTTGAGCGAGATTAATTGGCAGAATGCGCAGTTTCATAGCCTGTCTTATTATGAAAAAAAAAGCAAAATATTTTTCTTTCCATAAGCGGCCAGTGTGAATTGTTATTACAAACGTTTGCGACGAAATATAACCTTTTTAAGACTGTTGAACGTTTAATTAAACACACAGAAGTCTTAAAGATGTTTGTTTTTGTTTTGTTTCACGGTGCAATGTTTTTCGTCCTTGATAAAATAAGTTGATGGTGTATCTTAATTTAGATCTATCACTTTTCCGTATTATTTCTCATTTTGTTTACTCACCGCACCAGATTTATTGTGAAGTCATTTTCTGGACGTATCCGCTTTCGAATCATATCTGACGTACATGTTGTGGTCCTTTTTACCCGACTGCTCCGGAAGGAGGGTTATGTTTTTTTTTATTTTATTTAAGAGCTTTGCTCTTGTCGGAGCTTTCTCCAAGTTTTTCTGTTCTCAGCCAATTTTTTAACTTCTTGATACGACATGACATGTCGTGGTCTTACTCTATTAATAATCAAATAGCTACTAAAGTTTTTCAAAAAAAAAATTTCTGATGATAAATTAAAGCTATATACAATAAGACAAAGAAATTTAAAAATAAAGTTTCAGTAGCAGACCATCCATACGTATTCTACATCATAATACTTTTACGAGTATTTTATTGATATTTCACAGCCCGTAACATAAAAAACAAATTCTAAAACATTACATTACAGTTTAACAAATCGACAAAAATATGTTTTACGATGTTTCGGTGGAGAATCGACTTATCATCACGGTCGAGTTAAATGACTTCCTACCTGGAATTTCAATAACAAGGTTTTGCTCGCGGTTTAGGCCACGTGAAGGTCGGACTGTGGTTTTTCTTATCGTATTGTTGACCGTCTGAGTTTAAACGGCCCGTAGGCCTCAAACACGGCTTTATATACCATTGAAAAATCTCTCAGGTGTGCTGGTTTCATCACGTTTTCCCTCACCGTTTTAGCTACTGATCATTAATAATTTATAATACGCACATAACTTACGAAAAGTCAGAACCGCGCCTTAGAATCAAATTTGAGACCTCTGACTTGTCAGTCGACGATCATACCACTAGGCTGTCAGTGCTAATACTGCGGTAAAAAATAATGTGTATATTAATTTAGAACATAACATAGATTCACGCCGGTATTTCCCAGAGGGGGTAAGCAGAGGTGTATGCAGTACACTCACATTTCGCCGGCTATGTTATAAGTCCTATGTAATAGGGAGCCTATTGTCATTAACCGGGCACAATTCCAGACTCATGCTGCTACTGAGAATTTTTAACGAAAAAACTCTATAACACTCTGCCTGACCCAGGGTTCGAACTCAGGACCTCGTGCTCAGCAGTCGCGCTTGCTACTAGACCAACGAAGCAGTCAGTAATTTAGGACATGGCCTTTAATCTGTGCCTAGATTCATTCAAATCCGTTCAACGGTTTATGCGTGATTATGGTTCTCAAGACATATCTCTCCCTTCAAAACGTCAGTCATATTTATCGTATAGTTAAAGAACAACTTGGTGTCAGAGTTTAAACCGCCCGTAGGCCTCTGACATCGATGAAACTTCCGTGTTTGTCTTAAAATATAATTTTCGTAACGATTTTTGTATTTGAAGCAAATTTTTAAAAATAATACCTCAATATCTCTTTATACTCGTGTAGATATATCTCATTATACTATTATGAAAACAAGCCCAACGTACATTACTGTAAGAAAATATTTTTACAACAACAAAGCGGATGGCTAGACATTTACTGGCGTGTTTATTTATGTAATATATAAAAAATCTACAATGTAAAAGTTAAAAATGGACGACCTTGTGTGTTTCGTGGTTTATGGCCCTTGAATTACGCGGTTAAATATAAGATGTTTGAAGTATTTTTCTGGTTAAATTGATTTGATATTGACTTAATACAGATGGTGGTATTAATTGTTATAGGTTTGATAGAAAATTTTAACAGATTTGCTGTAAAACGTTTTATAATACCTACATCGTTAGTTAGTAAGTACCTACATATAATGATTTGAAGGTCGATACGTAGAAGAATCTTTTAGGTATACTGGTTTCCTCACGATTTTGGAAAGTGATAATCACTACATAGTATAAAACAAAGTCACTTTCTCTGTCCCTATATCCGTATGTATGCTTAAATCTTTAAAACTACGCTACGGATTTTGATGCGGTTTTTTTAAATAGATAGAGTGATTGAAGAGGAAGGTTTATATGTATATTGCACCCGTGCGCAGCCGGGGCGGGTCGCTAGTTAATTTATATAATGAATCCGAAAAGTTAGAGGCAAGAAACCTACGATCTTTGACTTGGCAGTCCAACGGTCATACCACTAGGCTATCACAGCTTATACTACACTGACATAATACTACACTACACTGATAAAATTTAATATATCAAGCAATAATAAATACAAAATCAATAACGGTACTTACCAACTGCGATGGATAAATCCGATTGAAAAGTTCTTGTCAGTTATAAAAGGCAATATGAAAAATATTTCTTTCAAGAAAGTTTCTTAAGAAACAATCAGACCTCTTTGCGGCAGTTTATTATGTGAAGTAAAAGGCCACAATATTTTATAGGGAAGAACGAGATTTTATTTTTTCTTTTTATTTAATTAATTAGGAAGCTATTGACTGCGCCTGCGATTTCGATGGAATGTGATAGTTGAAGTCTATGATTCTTTTCTTTATCGTATGGCTGATGAATAACCTGTTGTCAGAGTTTAAACTCATCTGTAAGCCTCGAATGTGAAAAGTCAGAGGTGCGTGCATGGGTTTCGAACCTATGACCTTTAACCTCAGCCTAGTGGCCTTGGCAATCCAAAGGTCCCACTAGGCTATCACTGATCTACGATGGAATGAGCTTACATAGAAAATGCATGTTTAGTTGTTTGCTAGCTTACTTGCATTGACGGTTAACGTGTAATATCTAAATTGAACTTAGATCTCGCTTGCAGGGAATCGTGGAATTCCCTGGCTCCCAGGATGCCTAGCTAGGCAAAGCTTTGCATAATAAATGTTGAAGAGAAACGCTGAATGCGACTAATATTGACCACATTTAACATATGGACAAGATAGGTATAACATGTATTTAAAATAGAACAATCATGTTCATAATTATGTCCTAACTAGATGTCACAGTTTAGTCTGCCCTAGGCTCTGTTATGTTTACCAGTTATTTCATGAACCATTTCATCTGACTTTATATTATGTTTATAAAAGATGAAACTGACTGACTGACATATCAAAGCACAGCCTTTAGGCTGCGAAGCGGTTTACAGCTAGGTCTACAAATTTTAAACATAGGTACCTACATTTTATACCGTAGGCAATGTGGTTATTCACAAAGAAAGGATTTTTGAGAATTTTAGCCCTAAAAACGTAAAATAGAGTGAAAGTTTGTATTTAGTGAAGTGAATAAAAAGTTTTAAAATCGTTACCTAAGTTAAAATAAAACGTTAAATGAAAGCTTTAGAGTAAAAAAACCTGGTTTAGGTATCTATTAACTTAGGTACTAGCTATATAGGTATAGTATCCATCAGGTTAGAAATTAAGATAAACGTAATTCGTCGTTAGTTAAAAAACAATTCATGAAAGAGTAAAACAGGGGGCGGTTTGTATGGGATATCCAATAATTAAAAATATAAATTAAATAATAATAATTAAAAAATATAAAATGTTAATAATGAGAAAGACATGCAGGATTTAAGTTTTTTTTATTAATAATTATGTGATGAAAATTCCAAAATCCACGCGGACGAAGAGCCGGTTTATGAATAACTTACTTACTCTTTAAAATTATATGTTTGATGCCCTCGTGTCGAGGTCGCTTTATTATTGTACGGTGTACCCAGTGCAACTGAATATAAAAAGATGGAGAATAAATGGAAAGTAAGTCCTTCCTTCTCGGAGATAAATAACTAAAATCTCGGGTTTCTATTTTAAAAAATGTAAGTAAAAAAACCCAGCACAGACTATGCGTCGAGGCCGTTAAAAAAACAAGAAATGCACTTTACCAAAGCATTAGTGCCAGTTCACACAATGTTAGCGAACGCATACATTTTAGTTCGTCCCTCACTTGACACGAATCGTAGTTTAATTAAGACAAATGTTGCGAAAATAGAATTTTCTAAAGCAAACTTTAATGAAATTGGTGCGGTCAGCGTTAGCTGTTGGAAATATGGATGCTGTGATCTGGAAACTAAAGGGAGACTGATATCTTTGTTCGTTTTACGACGTTCTAAGGTTCTTTATGACAAATAAAGTTACATTCAAGCTGATTTATCTAAGATGTTCCAACGAGATTAGGTATATGCATTTCTAAGATCATTTGTGGTTTACTATCGAACTTGATTTCCGAACCGACAACGTTCTTTTTGAGCGATCGAGAACGTGGCGAACGTTTACTTTACTTTTTTTATGGTCTTCAGCTATTTGTACTACATATTTTGTGGTAACTTTCAAACACTTTTTATACTAACAAGTTGCCAAAACATTAATTTTTACAGTAATATGTTTACACACCGTTTTGTGTGCGTTACTTCATATAAATCAATAGGTAAATTATTGCCCATTTTTGCGTTCAAAAAGAATGTCAGAAATTTGTGCATCGTCTATTGGAAAGCCAATCAATGTAATTGCTTATTTTCAAAGATAATTTATCGTATTTACTAATACTGCCAGACTTTCAGGATTGAAGTTTCGATCCTGTTTATCCTCTTATGGCTTCTACTATGTACTCATCGTTAGTTTCTTTTGTTTCAGTATTATGGAACCAGACATCATGATTGAAGAGTTGGAGCAGCTGACGACGCCTCGCACGTCCTACTTCACCACTATCTTCACCTCTGATGATGATCATGGTCCCGTGAAAAATAGCACCAACGCTACAAGCGAACTTAATGTTTATTACTTTTACGATGTGAGTATCCTATATTATATAATTAATTAATAAACAAATCAGCCTGTAACTGCAGGGCAAAAGCCTCTTCTTATACAGACAAAGATTGAGCATTAATCACCACGCTAGCTCACTGCGTGTTGGCGATTTCAGACTATTAAGTCCAGGATTCGTTTTTACAATGTTTTCTTTCATCGTTAGTCAGTGGTGTCTTAGATTAACTAAGAAAGTATATAACATTGAAATAGTCACATTAGTACACTCCAGGTTTGAACCCACATCCACGCGCTTGCAAATGGGGTCCGTTACTAATGCGTCACTATGACCACGGTAGTATATAGTATATACCATCTAGAAAAAAAAACTTTACCACCGATATTCCCGTTTATACCATCGTTGGCTAGTACCTAAGTCAGAGACGGTAACGGCTGTACCGTAAGACATTTTGAATGATGAATCAAAGTTTAATAATAATAAAGCAAGAAGAAAAACAATGACCCTGAAATGTTGGGTGAGCGTTCGGATGTTTACAAAAATACTAGTTGTTTTGGTGTACGAAAATTCTAGACTGCAAAACTCTATCTGCCAAAAATCAATCATCGATGGGTATGAATAAAAATTCAATGTCACCCGTTATAAAGATTAATAAAATATACAGCGTGTAACAGAAGTCCGAAATAATACTTAAGGGCATGTATGTATGTATATCTTGTAGAGAATCACCTGTGAAAATATTGAATACAAAGAAGGCATTTTTTTTTTCATTTAAAATAATTATTTTGATTTCATTTTCTTCAATAGTGTCAGTTTTCATTAACCTACGCGTGCCTAGTGCTTATTTAAAGAATTTATTGAAGGTAAATAACCGGATTCGTGTTGATTCACCTTTCAGCTGATTTCTAGGGCTGCATTTGAAACATTTTAGTGAAAACTTTGACGATGGTTTACTCAAGTATTGTTTGGGGTTCCGTTCCAAAACCTATGCTTAAGGATTGTTTATAGGGTACCACGCTTTTAATGTATTATTTCGAACTTCAGTTACACGCTGTATATTTTTTTTTATCAAAATTACGTTTTATATGTAACCACTACTGTTAAAAGCTCCAAGTATCGTGATACCGTAGTGATATCGTTATCTTGACAAGCTCTCTCGATAGCGGATGACGTGAACCCCAAAATATCCATTACATGATAAAAACCTTTCCTATTATGTCATGTTATGCTATGCTTAATCCTGTAGAATGGTGTGGGTGTAGATTTCGATTACATACATCATACTTGATAGGATACCTAAGGATTTTTTTTTGTAATGGTTTTATAATATTAACTTGTGCAAAATTAACTTCCTAATTTTTGTAGAACCAAAACTCGATTACAATGGTTCCAAATTTTACTGAGCTGTGTTTTAAAAATGTTAGAAAATTAATATGCAATAAGTTACATCTACATAGCTTAATATAATAGATAGATATACAAAGTATTCTTACTACAAAGTTAAACATGCTTGACCTCTAGTAGGTACGTCACATTATTTAAAACATTTAAATAGATGAATTAAGAAAAATAAAATCGATAGAAGCAGCTGGATTACGAATGATCAGTTCAGAACTATTGTTGGCTTTTACCAGTTGTTCACAAGTCACAAGGTCACAAGTTCGACTCCTGCTTATAATCGAATTTTTATTTCTAGAAGATGTTTAATTTTATAATTATATCTATTATAAAAACTAATATTAGGGCCTGTTTTACAGGTTAATGTTAAGTTACCTTACCTAACAGAAAATTTAAAACAATTTCTGTTCCATATTTGAGTTAGAGCCCATCCAAAATCTACTAAACTGGGCCTTAGTCACATTTAAGTTCTTAAACAAACCTTTTTATATTCCAGTCGATCCAGTTCACAGTGATGTGGGTGTTATTCGTCGCGATAGTGGTGCTTAACGCTTCGGTAATCGCCGCTCTGCTCTGCACCAACGCCAGGAAGAGTCGCATGAACTTCTTCATTATGCAGCTCGCGATTGCTGGTAAGTGTTTTTTGAGGAAGATTATGCTACTAGAATTCTGTACTAGAATTTCATTGACCGTGGTTACAAAAAGACAAGACAAGTCAAAGATTTATTTTTATCAATCTGCATCATCATCCTCCTAGCCATATTATTCCCAAACTTTGCTGGGGTCGGCTTCTCATCTATATATAAATCGATATAAACATCGAAACGAATTGAATTACATAAAATTCTTATATATGACCAACTTTACATTAAAGTATATTTATTATACAGTAGATATATTAAACTTGTATAAAAAAAGAATATATCAAAAAAAACAAAGTTAAAAACAGCATTTACGTCGGCCTTTAAGCTTAAAGTTGTAAAGTTCATAAATTTTAAACAGCCTAACGAAAGGTCAAACTCCGATTTTCATATGATCCCTTGGTTCATTAATTGAGTGAAAAGTTGGTTAATTTAAATTAAAGTATGTTGGAAACGATGTGACGTCATTAATAGGGAATGTCAGTCGTTTATTTTACTATTTGGCTTTATAAATATCCTACTAAACCCTACACCACAACCTACATAAATTTATAGAAGGATAAACCTTTAAAATTAGTGGTCCATTATTCAAGGCATTATCTATGGATAAAGTGTAACCTTTCTCTCAGGACCTTGTTTCATATTTCTTTGGTTAGGACTTTAGGAGTGGTCATTACTATATCAACCAGCTATATACCTATCTTAGAATCTCTATATTCTACATAATTATTCATAAGTATATCTTAGTATACTTATGAATTGTGTAAACTTCATAAGTATAAATAAGTCATTAATTGGTCGCAATTTGACCCTAATTTTTTCGCACGTAGCTGTGTGCATACTCTGACGCAATTTGATGTCCAAGTTCCCTTGCAAGTTATTTTGCACATTGTACTTGAGTTAACGTCATTCCCATTTTATAAAGCTTTTCGTTGTAACGTAGATTGGATAGCCTAATAGTAGAGTTAAAATGTTTGGTTTGAAATTTTAAACTAGGTACTAAAATACCTAAAAAGCCACACTCATAAGTCCTTTTTACTGCCCCAACTGACATTTTTATGACTCAATCCTTTTACGATTTCGTCTTCATTAAAGTCAATGGCGCATAATAATAGTTCTTTCCTAATTTAATTTATATAAACTTTTTTAGTTTATTAGAATTTGGAATTACTTCATCGTGAAGGTTAAGGTTACGCAGGACTATACTTTATGTTTTATTTTTACACATATTATACATAAATTAATATAGTACACAAAATATTTCAGTAAGTACCATTTTTTCATCTGTTTGAGAATCGATTTTTTAAATGATTTAGTAGTAGAAGTGCTTTAATATCAATAAAAAAAAGAAAAAGTTATGGTCCATAATAAGTATAGGCGACCATAATAATAAATAGTTTATTTCTTTAAAAAAATATGTTCGCCACTTGTTTTACCTACTTATTATGAAATACTTTTTTTTTTCTAACTTAAGCTATGTGGTAGGTAATCTTAATACGTATATTATACAAGGATGCTATTCATTTGTTCATTTGCTCAAAGAATCAGCATTGCCATCCAGCGTGGCAATGCTGCCAGCCTTCTGGGCACGTTGCCTGCAGACGACGGTGATGGGGAGGAATTCTTTGACGCCTTCGAGTATTTTTTGTATAAATCTTTAATTGTAAATATAAGTTATATTATTATTTAGTTTATTGTTATTTGTACATATATGTAATTGTATAGTATTGTATTTTAATGTTTATATCTGAATAAAAACCAATAAAATATTATAAAAAGGTAAAAAAAAATAAAAAAAATTGTTAATTAAGTCCTCAGAAAAATACCAGAGGAAAAAACATTCGGAATATTCAGAATTCTCGTCGAGGACAACATCACGTTCTTTTCCAATTCGTTTCGCGCCATTTAGTGCTGTTTATAGTACTCTTGGTTACACGAAATCTTTTGCATAAACACAAAAATAATCCGCAACGGACTGTATCTCTTTAAAACTAAATAATTACATTCTAGGAGATAAAAAAGTTTTGTCATCAGAACTAAAGGTATGTAAAAAAAATATCAAATCAATCTGTAAACAGGAAGGAGGTCAAATATCAATTACTGAATTTAAACTAAACAAACAACAAAATCGTTTAAAAACATTAACAAAATAAAAAGGAAATGACGATAACACTGTTTCAAACAAAATAATAAAATAAAACAACATTGCCCAAAAAACTGCTATCCAAATCAAAACCTCCATTTATTTGTTCGTGTTAGTAGAAACTGTACCGACCACATTGTAATTGCGTAGTTGGTAGAAGCATTTTCACTGGGAAAACAAAAAATATAAAAGTTTTTGGTGCTGAAATACACAATGATTGAGCACAGAAAGCATGTTTGAGATCCTGTATTTACATCAACAACTTTAGTTGGATTACTTTTGGGAATAGAAATCTTCAAAATACCTACCTAAGTAATCGAAATATTCGGAAAACATTTTTTCCTTCCAAAAGTAATAGATTTGTCCCGAAAAGACTTATATTGAAAAAGAATCAGAAAAAAATGTAAGTCTAATACAGGATTTTATATTAATTTCTGAGCCATCGTAATTTTATTTGCGATCAACTTTTCAAAGGCAAATTTTATGAAAATTCTTTTGTGGATTATAGGCAAGCTTTCTTTGAACATAACGTTAAAATTGAAATTTTGGGTTTCCAAGTCAAGAACAAACTCGAAATTTAATATACGTTTTCCTGAAATCTATATAATCTTTTTTATTTTTTATCACCAGTCTCATTGCAATTGACTATCAAAATCAAATAAAAATTAAATGCTGCCACTCATTGCAATGTTATCCATTTACATTTTAAACAATTTACGGATATGTACGTGATTTTGTTGTAAACATATTCTAAAATAAAATAAAAACACAACCCCCTCAACTCACAATGACACATCTTTGTACAAATTAATAATTAAGAACTTCACTACAAAGCGATTTAACCCTACTTAGTAAGGGTACAATTTGATGATACCTAACTTTTTGTCCGACAAATGAGCCGAGCAAAAAATCTGATCCCCTTCCCATAAATTACGTAAAGAAACCCTAATCGCATCTTAAAATCAGACCTCACCCTTGTTTTCGAGGATATAAAGGTGCATACAGAATAATCTACAAAATACTATTTTAAGAAATCTATTTATTAATACGTGAAGCGAAAACTGTGGTTCCCTTTTTAAGAATATTGCGCGCACGCAGAAGTGTGAAACTTGGCGTAGTAAAAGTTTATAATTATGGTGAAAGTGCAGAAAGCAATTTATAAAAAAAAATATAATCGAGTTTTGATCACTGAATGGAACACTCTATAAAAGCATCTTTAGTAAAGATGAATAGGTACAATATATTTTAGTAACGTCTATTAAGAAAAATTATACGTATATAATAATAATTAATTAGTACGTATAAAAAAATTATATATGACAACTTATGGGTAAAAAATTACTGCGAGTTATTAGTAATGTATTTTGTTTTCTGCTATAGGTACTTTTTGCCAACCCTAAATATTCAACTACAAATAAACCCAAAGAAAATTTTGCCGGGGTAGATAGTACCTACCAAATTTTATGCAAATCATTGTAACTTGGCGCTAAGATACGAATTTAAACTATTAGTGTTGCAGTTCTGTGAATTTAATTGGCTGAATGAAATTGAGGGCATTTACATAATTCGCGCCTTTTAGGTGTCATTTGATAAAAGTATAGTAGTAGTAAAATATACAATGTGAGTAACATGAGTAACATACAAAAATACATAAATTATGAAGTATATAGCATTCATGTTAAGCTCAGCAGTGGAACAGCAGTTGAAAAAACATTTACATTACACTATGAAAGAAAATATCATGAGGAAATCAGCACACCTGACGTATCTAACTATGTTATAATGGTGTGTAAATCAATGTCATGTCCTAAATGTAAACAAATGTCTTACGAGTTAAAAAGCAGACTTTAGATTTTTTTTAGATTGTAAACTAATCAAACGATTACTAAAAGGATGTCAGGAGTGATATTGGGGACAATATAATTATGTAATACTGATTATTCTCTAATCTTTATTTTCAAATCTTCTTAAATCCTTATTTTCATCACTTTCGAAGAAAAAGTTGATTAGATTCATCATTGACACATAATAAAAGACGTCGACAGTTGATTATTGATTTATTTTTATTTTAGTGACTAATTTATTTCATAGTGAATGCTTCTCATTTTGGTATAAAAAAGGTTTCCCCTAATTTTAAGTGTTAGGACGTTGATTATGATGCCTGCCTGACACTAATTATTTAAACTTACTTACGCTACCATGACTGGGTGATGTTAGGTATATTACTTATTACAATATATCGACGGTGGAAATTTTAAATGTCGATATATAACATCGACAATTGATATTTCTATCGTCGATATATTATATTATTATTATTATACTGTATTATTTTTCTGGCTATTCAAACCTAAAGCATGTCCGCCTTGTCTTTCTTTATCGAAGGGTTGATTAACCGATAATGTCAGAATAATATTAACCATAAGCCTCTCAAAGGGAATTAAACTTCGTACATAAAACTCTTACATATGCCTGACTATTGACTTGACAGTCTAAAACTGCCCATAAAGTCAGTCTTGCTCCTAAACTACCTAACCATAGACAGCTAGATAACGGAGTAAATGTGTCCAAAATAATGGACGTAGACTCTAGAAAGACTTTTTAATTTTATTACAAAACTTTTGACAGAATTCCTACGTTCATTGTGAATACGTCTCTACAGAAAACTGACACGACAGATTTATGTGGTGTAAGCTCCACAGTGACATCGCCCAGCTTGGTCACCCTGTTTGTGCCAAAATCCAGTTGGATTAGGAAGTTGTTTGACGCAACTTGTGGACTTCGCATTGAAATATGTGGGACAGCTGAACTAAATCTCAGTGGCTTTTTATAGTGCACAAGGAATTTGTTACTATTTAATACGGTTAGTAAAAGGACGGATGAAGAACTGTTAGCATTTTTTTTTAATTTTCATACGAATGATCTCGGAACCTAGTACAAGATTGTTTGTTGTATTCATCGATATTAAAGGCATCGCGGAAAGACGATCCACACTGTCCTATACTTACCTTGAGATAAGTGTAGCACCTACCTAAATAAAATTAATAAAAAGATCTTCAGAAAAATTAGATAGAAGATAGTTTTATTTAGTTTTGTTCAATAATTGTATTAAATAAAATCTTAGTATAAAAAAGAAGAAATTAAAAAAGAGATAGGATATGAGCGGGGTTTTAACCCGTGACATCATACCGTGCCCGTACTGTGGCATTGCTGTAACCGAGTACATACGTAATCGAAGCTATTATCCTTTTTCAATTTTCTCTATTTTTCCTACGGCCGTAACATCTAATTCAATATAGGTATTATGATTAGCATCTTCAACTTGTAAATTATTATTATTATTAATAATTATTGTGTAAATTATTAATTATTATTCCCCAGTCCTATAAAGTCGCATATGAATGACGCTAGAATGGGAATGAACAATGTAATAGTCAAGTTTAATAACATACCGATCGTGGATATGTATATCGGCTGGGCATTTCATTAGACGCCGCAATGGCTGCAAATGGCCGATTTTATCCTGATGAAAATTCAAATCGACAAATGCAATGCGCTGACGATATTCCAATGTAAATGTTTCACCACATCATATAAAAGCCAATACCGCTTTTTTTTTAATCGACGGTTTTTGTAAGCAACATACACATAGAGGAATTTCATGTAATTCGATTGGATTTGATTTTTGTATTGGAAAATTATGTTTTTATTCATTTTTTGTTTGTTGAGTAAGCCGATTTCTATCCAATCAGTAGCTATTTATAAATTTGTAAAATCAGTTTTTTCTAATCTTTAATTGATGTATTTAAGTGAGTACCTAATTGTTTAGTGAGAATTTTTAGTGAGTGTACCTATGAGGTTGTCATATTCATCCTATGAACAAAAGCCTCAACAAATAAATAGATTTAAAAAAATCTCTTCCATAAACAAGATGCACTTTTTAGTTTGGTTTAAGGTCCATTAAAACATTGTATATAATAGATATACTACCTACATTACTAACCAACAGATGTCGGTTCAGTCCATAAACTTTGAATAGTATGGTAGTCCAACGTTAGAAAAGTAAATTCGGGGAAAACTGAACAGGAACGAGGCCGCGGGAAAAAACTATCATATAATATTAAGGATATGATTAAGATTTCTATAAAATACGTAAATTGTTCGTCAGAAACCGAATAAATAATAGTTTCCGCGTAATTCAATTCTTCATGGAGTAGAAATAGTTAACTAATTTTGTAACAAAAATGAAGCAACTGACGCAAATCTAAACAAATCAACGTGTTTGCAAAGCTTAGAAGCAAACAATCTTACAGTTGCTGTTGAAAAAATAATTTCCGTTCCAATATCATCCTTATTTTATACGGCGTAGGCGTTTAAAGTGGATTGTTGGATGAATTATAAGTTTGTTTTGAAATGAAAGATTAATGCTGTTCAGTTAGTCAGTACGTATGACTGTGTATAATAAAAGTAGGCATGTGGTCAGTTTGAGTCGCACTCGTTTCAAAATTTTCCAAACAATCATTGTGTGTTATCAATCATTGTAGAGTTTATTTATTTACAATATATCTCGAACTAGATACAGAAAAATCGTTTATTTCATAAACATTTTAGTGTTGCCTAACACGTATTAAATAACCAGTATAGCCCAATCACCAGAGTAAAGATGAGTTTTTGTAAAAATCCACTATAGAAAAATCTCGCACGTTTCAATCAATATTTTACGATATTTTTTATTTCTAATTTTTTTTTAATAAATAAATTATATATTATAAATAAAAATATACTTTTAAATATATAAGAGCCCACTAGTATAGGGAACAGAGTCCAAGTTACCAGTGGTCAGGGCTCCAGAGAGAGGACCCTCCTGACTATGCGAGACGTGTCCAAGAGTACCTACCGCCTTCTGCATTAAGCCCTTAACCCAGTCATCCAACAAGAGTCTCTAATGATAAATTATTATTAATATTATCAAAACTTTTTGCTGCTAATAAATGTAGTATTATGTATTTAATTAAACAAACACTCGTGGATCAAACTGATAAACAAAAGACACAACGACCTTTCCTCATTTTGGATTTCAATGAGGCATTAGAATAATGGTATCACCAATACATTGTTAAGTATATAAAAAATACAATCTAACATTAACCAGTAACTGTTTTTCTACGTGCTCTGCATAATGTTCAGTTTTATTCCTAACCAAATCTGGAAGGAAAAAAAGAACAGGTGACATTCGCAGATAAACATTTTCAAAGCCTTTGAGGGTACCATTTGCACTTAAATGCACAATTCTAACAGGATTTAAAAGGAAAAAAGGTTTTTCTCCAAATATTAACTTTGGATAAGAAAAACAAATAATGGACTCCTCATCGCTTTTCCGTCCTTATCAGAGTTCGCACTCACTTCCTTAGTTCAAACGACTTCGCGAAATGCATGAGTGCTTGGGGTTTACGATAACAGTTTCGGCAAAATATCGGGGGCATGAAGTATGACCCGTATTGTCGTTATAACATTACGCTTGATACATCATAGAAACTAAAATCTGCGAAAGTGGAAAATTTTATGACGCAATGTTTTTAAGTGGTTTGCTTTAATAATCGTAAACTTTATGCTTAATAAAAAATCTGATATCTCGTGAAATGACGATGTTGAAATTAAAACCTATTAGAATTGATTTTTGGTGCTAGTCGTCACAACACCCAAATCGAAGCTAAGGAAAGCTTCAAATCGAAGTAAGAAAAGCTTCGAATCGAAGCTAAAGAAAGTGTACAGTAAAATCGTAATAATGTTATTATTGTTGGGGGCGACTATCAGAAATACCTATGAATGCTGCCTCATATGACTAAATATCTGCATCAAGCACGTCAAGTTCACACGATGTAGGATCTTGAACATCATACCTAATTCCTACAGAGTACAGGACAAATGAGTATTCTTGAAAACAACTGATATATATATTTTGATTTAGATAATTATAAATAATTAATTAATGTATATTTGTCGGGCGGGACTTGAATCCGCGATCAGCGCGTGTTTTTGCGAGTTTCTTATTAAATATTAAGATGTTTGTGAATTGTGAAATTATAAAATAGGTGAGTAACTGTACCCACAATAAAGCACACAATCTTAGCGTAAACTGCTTACGTTTTGTTTTTAAGAAAAGATCACACAAAATACCTTGTAAATATTATAGCCGTAATCCGATACTGAGTATTTACAGAAATAGCTTCACTTTTGAGCAGGTGAACATCAAAAGAGATGTAAAGATCACAGATATTAATGCAGCCGACTTTACCTGTCACCACCAACTAGTCAAGATAATGTACCTGTTCTAAGAAGTCACATCAGATGGGCTAAATTGAAACCTGTCATGTAACACCCAGTCAATTTGCGAACCTTGACACACATTTGCATAAAACGTTATATGTATAATTATGCAAACTGAATCTCCTGTCACACATATGTTGCTCTATTTGACTGGATTGCTAATCCGTATACCGTATTTATTTCGAATAATTAGGATTACAATAAGATTATCTTTACTATCAGTCCCCTGTTTGTGTGTTTATACTGTATTTGTCTTATTTTAAAACATTCTAATGGGTCTAACTTATTTGACTAAAGGTTTGTTGTCTAAAAGGTTCTAAGTTATTTGTCTCTAGATAGAACATTTCTAATGTTATTCGTTTCTTCTTTTCTTTATCGTATGGTTGATAAACAACCTGCTGGACTGGAGTCCAGGTTGACAGGTTTGAACCCAATGAGCCACCATGACACTCTTTTCTAAGATTGCTTAAATATATACCGATATGATTAAAATTAGAATTATGATAATTACCTTCCTTTTCGATTCCTTTACAAAGGAAGGACATACCACGGCTTTACTTCCCTTTTTGCTCACCTCAGAGTGAGGTCCGCGTAACTACACTCGCTCTTAAAATTGGATTCAATTTCAGTTTGAAACTAATTGGGCATTCCTAAAATCAATCCGTGAGCAAAACCGTTATGGTATTTTACTGGCTTAGCTAGTTAGGATATTTAGTTGGCATATTGACGTTTTTTCATTCTCAAAAATAGTTGTAATACTCTTTTTTTATTCCAGATCTCTTCGTCGGCCTAATCTACGTGTTCCCGGACATAGTTCAGAAGATAACTATAGCTTGGTTAGCTGGAGAGTTTATGTGCAAAACCGTAAAATTTTTACAGGTGAGTCTATTAAAATTAAAAATAGTGTGTTTATAAACAAACCTGTCGGGGCAAGTAATGTTATAGTAAAAAAACGAAGGTTAGGAAACATTTTGTAAGTGTTTGTATACTGTTTAGATTGTAGTTGGATGTGTTTTAAACGGTGACTTTAATTGAGTTGAAGATTTAGGTGGGCCAATTTTATTTTACAAATTCTTGATATTACATTGCTGTTCTTTTGGTAGTTTTTATATAATATTTTGCATTCTTCACAAATTTATTCCTTTTAATTTTTTTACAGCATTATTAGCATCCGTATCAGTTCTTTTTTCAAATTTTCTTATTAAATAATTATATTTAATAAGCTAACATGTGCTTATAACATGTAAAAAATTCACAAAAATATTAAGAAAATTGGTAGTATCGCATCGGTGCCTTCTAAAACTGCAAAGTTTCAGCACTGAGTCGGATACGTAATGTATTTCAATAGATATCACCACAAGCCCTAGGCGTAGAAAGAGATTTGAAATTTCGACTGATGCTAGTAGGATACGGTGGCTTAGCGGTCAGAGCGACGACAACGTACGTCGAAGATCGTGGGTTCGAATCCCATCCAAATCAAATTTAATATTGACATAATAACAATAGCTAGTTGCCGTATATGAGTTTTTTTATCGACGGCAAACCAAAGGAAATCAATATATACCTTAACGAAATAGTAATAAGTAATATTTCCCAATGAAACTGTTGCCACTGTACTGTACAAATTGAAAATACAGAACAGGAGCCAATACAAACAAAAAATAAATAAATGAGCACAGACGGTCTACAACAAGATAATAAACACATGAATGATCAGCCATCTGCAGTAGTTGATCAAGAATTGAACAAACAATACATGAACATTGATTGTTACGATCATGATGATTGTTACGAAATCCAATACTTCATAAATAATAATTCCTAACAACATTTCATGAAAAAAAAAACAAGTTTTAGGATTAGAATATATTACCTACAAAGAAATATTGAAATCAAGTTAACATACTCGTTGAAAGAAATATTTTAAAAAAATTACAGTATGTTCAAAATTAAATCTTACTTTATTGCTTTTGATTGAAAAGAAATATAAAAAAAAACATCCGTTTATCATTTCATGCCAGTCGACGAAGGGAAAGGATTACCTACTGTTATGACTTAATTAATGTAGGATGAAAATATTCTGATTCAGTTTACTTCAAAGCTTTTGTTAATTAAATCCGAATTATACTTAAGATCCCATAATACATAAAGGTAATTAAAATTTTACTTCAGCAAAATTATCTGTTTTTGCACCAACACCACAGTATCTGTTTTTGTACAAAAAATATATTTCAAAAGTTTCTTTTCAACAATTTTAATTTTCTTTGTGTTTAACAACATCTGAAATGTCTTTAGGCATATCTTTACCATCATTCATTAAAGTGTTCAAAACTTTTGAATTAATTGCTCAAAAGAAAAAATTAAAAATGTGCTAAGTTTGGACACCATGATAATTTTTCAAGTTCTAAACTTGAATTGCCGTTTTTAATGCCGCTCAAGAACTACGTTAATTAATAATTTTTCTATGAATTTTGGCATCAACTACTATTAAAGGTCATGTTTTTCAAAAATTGATTATTGCAGGAACAAGAAAATTGCCCTAATAAAAAATATTGTAATCACCACAAAAATGAGAATAATGTTAAAATTGTTCAGATTTATGTGGTTGCCATTAATGAAAACAAATACGAAACGGGTTCTTTTCACATTAATTTGAAAATCGAAAATGAAGACGATATCTTGGTTTTCCATTTTTAAGTTTTTCACGGTTTATAATTATTATAGACTCACTTTTTTTTTTATAGACTCACGCCTGTATTCCCTAGAGGGGGTAGGCAGAGGTGTGCAGTACACCCACGTTTCGCCGGCTATGTTATAAGTCCTATGTAATAGGGGGCGAGCCTATTGCCATTAACCGGGCACAATTCCAGACTCCGTGCTGCTACTGAGAATTTCCTAATGGAAAAACCCAATAACACTTTGCCCGACCCGGGGATCGAACCCAGGACCTCATGCTCAGCAGTCGCGCTTGCTACCACTAGACCAACGAGGCAGTTTATAATTATTATGTGGGTTTTTTTTTCTTTTCCAGGCTGTAGTGATGTACGCGTCGACGTACGTGCTGGTGGCGCTGAGTATAGACCGCTGCGATGCCATCACTAATCCTATGAACTTCTCAGGCAGCTGTAAGTATAAGAAATAAATTATATTGAAAGCATGAAAGGAATCACAAATTCACTCTTCTTATTGTTTGGTCAGGTTAGATTGACTACAATTCTAAGTATTTAGTTGGAATCGTATATTTAATTATGATTTATTAAGAAGTCACCGAAATAGTTGGCCAGAATGACAAGCGTGAAATATTTACTTGGTATGTTCGCATCGTCGCGGTTTTCGGCGTCGATTAATGGGAACGCTCTCTGTTAGTTAACAATGCGAAGGTGTTTGTCGATCCAAGGTTTGAAACTAAGTTTGTTCGATTTTACACATTCATCTTCTATATGTCATAATTATGTATAAATATGTATCATACTATTCTATGTAGTTTTATGTACGAACTTAGATCTTCAAAGTCTTTTCCTGAACCAAATTACTCGCCAAATGAAGAAGTTCTTTTTTTAAAATTAATGTCGAACATAATAAAGATATTTAATTATTATAAGGTTACTAAGTTTTTTATACCTACCATAGCATAACTCGGAGCAAAATCCATAGATTTTATTGTCAATTAAAACTTTATACTTAGGAATACATTTTATTGTCTTATTTCTGCTTTAATGGTCGGAAGTAATTTTTTAAACGACCTCATTTAAGGTTTAAATGTCATTTTTAGACTCAAAAGCTTTTTTATTACTTTTTTTCGGTACTTATTATTGTTGAAAGTATACTTTTGATACTAATATATCGTTTAACATCTCTTATATCACCTGAATATTCTTTAATCTATTTTTCTTATTGTTATAATTATGACATTTCAGGGAATCGGGCAAGAGCGCTCATCGTATCCGCATGGCTGATCAGTATTATTTTCTCCATACCACTCCTAATTCTATATGAAGTGAAAGAAGTTCAAGGTAAAAGATTAGAGTAACTTTTAAATTGTAAAATAGAACTTTTCAGTACTACAAGTCTTCATTCACAAAATATAATTTATCATACGAATTTACTCAATCATTATCTATCTTAAAACACTATAATATTTATATAAAAACTCGTTCAATCTAATTTTACTTATCAATTTTCCCACCAATCACGTCTCCTCTAGTATCTATTAAATTAATTTCACAATAGCCTCACTCAGGAAGAAATCAAACCAAAATGGGTCCATTTCATTTTTTAAGGTTCGGACCCAAGAAATGAGAAAAGGCTCCTTATTGCACCGTTAATGGAAAATCCAGTTCCAAATGTTGACCTACATTTGGAATACGAATTGACTTTTGGTGATTTCGATTTGTCTTATAGAATATTTAAGATAAATTGTTAAGGAAATAGATTAGATCTCTGATGAAACTCATTTTATGATTGATGAAAAAGGGCAAAGGAAATGTAAAGAAACAACGATTTATGTTGCGATTTATGCAATGTTGAAAATTTATTTCGATTTTGGGTTTCAAACTTTGTTAAGGAATAATATTTAAAAAAAACACTGTTCCTAATAATCTAATTGTATTACATTTACAACTTTATTATTATTATAATTTTGCATTATTATATAACTTATAGAAGAAAATATTGATGAAAAAAGAGGAAGAGGTAGGCCAAGACAAAGATGTAGCACAAATGAAAGTGAAGGTCGCAACGTATAAAGAGACCAAGGAACTGACTCTTGAAAGAAGATGACAAGACAAGATCATACCTTTTTGATGACAATGATAATGATGATTAAAAACCTATAATTCATCAAAGGTCATAAAAAGATGCAGTATATTCCTATTCATTCCGGATTCATAAGATTTTTCAATCAATACTTAATAACATCCCCTGATTACTATCAATTCATTTCAGGTCAGATGCAATGCTGGATAGAGTTAGGTAGTCCCCGTCGATGGCAGATTTGGATGACTCTGATCTCCATTATGATCTTCGTCCTCCCAGCGTTGACGATTGCAGCATGTTATGCTGTCATAGTTCTCACCATATGGACGAAGAGCAAGGCTGTGGTCATGAGCCCGCCTATTAATTCTAGAAGAACGAAGACTTTGAGAAATGGTGAGTAGATATCATTTTACGCAATCAAAATAAATAATTTATTCATAATCACAGGTGTATTATGTTATGCATAGACCATAGGCCATACAAATGAACGATGAATGAAGCATACAATTCGCTATTGAAAATAATAAAAAAACATGGAAATATTTTAGTGGCTCTTAGAAAAATGAAGATAAAAAAATAATTAAAAAGTCTTAAACTAGATTTATCTTGGTTATTTTAACGCATGTGAAGCAAAATAATATAGGCATAAGTATATTGGTACCAGCTGCTCTGCTAATGAAGCTATGTGATATTACATGTACTTTGATGCGAGATAGAATTAAACATGTAATTAAATAATTTATTATAGCCACAGTATGGCTAAGAATTTTTAGTAATACATAACGCAACCATCTGATAGTAATAATACAATAACAGTAACGTTTATTTAAAAAGATGAAATCGAAATAAACACAACCGATAAAACGTAAATCATCCAGACATTATTTAGCCATTTCACTCGCGATTGTAACCTTCTAGATCACTTATCTATAAAATTTGAAATATTTCTATTATTATCATTGCCCTTCAAAACACCAGAGATGTTAAAATTAATAACCAAAACATTAAACAAACGGCACTCAATTCTCCACCAAAATGAAACGCAAATAAAACTGACAGGTTCTAATGAATTCTCCAAATAGAAATAGTATCAACGTCTTCATTTAAATGCGTATATTTAACTTTTTCAGGTCAGGTGGAAAGCGACCCGGATTCAAGACGCGCCAGTTCTAGGGGACTGATACCTAGAGCAAAGATCAAAAGTGTCAAGATGACATTCGTTATTGTTTTTGGTTGGTATACGTATATATATATATTTTGAAATTGGATGAATCTTAAATTTATGGGTGCCTCAAGTTCAATCCAAGTATATTGTTGACCAAATTATCTTTACCTATTTAATTTATGTTTTAAAGTGTAGATTGCCCAGTACATATTTATATTTTAAAGATAAATATTATTAATATTATTTTATTATTATTAATAAACTACGTTAAAATTCTTGATTAGGGCAATAAGTGAAATTTATTCAACGGCAACGAACAATTTCTTAGTCTGAAGCGAATTTTTGGACAATTTTTTTGTTAATTTGTGTATCTGAATCTATATTATTTCCTAAGTTTACATATTTTAATTTGGGTACCTTATTCAGTACAAGCTTTGTAATTGGTTGTTTGATTAAGGGATTAAATCTAGCATCCTAACAAAAGTTTCCTGTCTGCCTGTCTATCTATGTATCTGAGAAAGCCTTTGATACTTTGTCAAAATATATTACTGCCTCATTTACTTTGTTACTTTGTTAGTCATTTAAGTAGAACATGCCCAAGTTTAAATTCAGTGAATGTTTAGTGGAAACAACTTACCTTGTGAAGTGACACTGGTTAATTAGTTTCATAAACGGGCCGTTAGTTACTTTGAACAGTGACTTGGCGTTTCAAAGAGCTAAAGCATTTTGGGCACTATTTTACGAAGCAACAACTCATTTGTGTTCAGTATTGAATCTCGTACTAGTTAGTCTGAGTGTTAGGTTTAGAATCTGGGACTTATAATGAGGTTTTAATACTATTATATCAAAGTTATAGCACCAAATCCGTATAAAATAAATATTTATAAGGCATCCTGTTTTTTGCGACAAAAATAGAGAATGAAGAATTATATTATTATATTTTTAATATCAAAGACGTAGGAAAATCTACTACTATATTGATCTTTATTGGGGACATATCCAGAACTTTCAAGAAGTTAATTATTTGCATAAGAACTAATTTCCCGGTATCATTAGAAACAATGAAATCTGTTGTAACTGTTTCCAATTTAATTCATTTTTTTTATTCATAAGAAAGCAGTCAGTTATTCTATCTATAAAATCTTAGGAACTGCACAAAGTTCATTTATTTCACACGATGAAAACATAAGTGACAAAAGTTTGATCAATATTTCTGTTATCTACCTTTGACAAAAGTAGTTGTAGATCACTATTACAGGTTTAAGTTAGTAGCCTAGCATTAGACTACGATAGAGATATTTGTTTAATTATTGATTGTTATAATATTAAATCCTTTTTCAACAGTGTTCGTGCTATGCTGGTCTCCGTACATCGTATTTGACCTTCTCCAAGTATTCGACCATATACCTCCGACGCAAACCAACATGGCTTTAGCGACTCTTATTCAAAGTCTTGCACCGTTAAATTCAGCAGCAAATCCCTTAATATGCTGCATGTTCTCCCCTCATATTTATACGAGTCTCAGGTATGTTATGAGTTCGCAATAAATATAGTATATAATTTTTTTGTAAAGCTAAGTTGTGAATAAGGAATTAAGGTTAAAAACTAACGCCCATGTCTAAGGTAACGGAATAAACCTTGATTCACAAATAATTCCATATATAATAATTTTTTTTTTTAAACTTATTATTATTGTCGTATTAACCATAACTGACTGAATTTACTTTAGCCAGTTCCACATAATACTTAAACATTATTTTTATTACGTGTATTTTATATCTGACACTTTACATAACATTTTAGCAACCTATTATAATATGTATTCTATATTATGTAACATCTTAACATACCGAACATTTTCCCACAAATACTCTCACCCAAATTTTAACCCACTGCACAGTAACTCATAATACAATACTCAATTTCAGACGAGTAGCACCGTACAAGTGGGTATAACTTTGATTGCAGACGGGTTCCGCCTTACAAGTGGTTGTGGTGTGGTCGTCGACGTAAACGTCATACGCGTGGAACAGTTCGTTCAAGATCTGACTCGACTGCCAACTCTGATCTGCTAAGTTCCACTCACGCGAGAAGATCACATTCTGTAGCCACGGTAATTAATCATTATTAAATGCGCAGGTACGGTAGCAGCAGGATTAGAGGTAGTAATATGAATGGTTTTCAAGTAAAGTTTTTATCATTGGCATGTTGTCAATAATTGTTATGCCCTACAATTTAAAGTTATATGAATCCCATGTTGGGGTGCCAATACATATGTGGCACCACGTTTGGGCGCCAAAAATATATAACACCACGTTAGGGCGCCAAATATTTTTTGATTCCCCAATGTAAGACCGGTGAATTTTAATTTAGAAGTCTTACCTAACGGGTAGAATATACAACCCTTAGAGTATATAAGAAAATAGAGCAACCCTATAGAAGTATGAACCGTGAGCACGGGTATGAACAACGCGGCCGCGACACGAGCTCCGTTTGCGATCATACCTCGATCGACTGCTGTTCAACTAGGCTACAAGAGCGTAAAAGTTACATTTTTGCTTATATCATGGTTAACTGCTGAGTTCAATTTTGAAAAACGTCTAGAAAACTTAATTTGAAAAAATGACATTTTAACATTTGTATGGTGAGACCTGCTTTCGCTCCGCACAAGGCAA
This sequence comes from Protodeltote pygarga, assembly GCA_936450705.2. Classification (NCBI taxonomy): domain Eukaryota; kingdom Metazoa; phylum Arthropoda; class Insecta; order Lepidoptera; family Noctuidae; genus Protodeltote; species Protodeltote pygarga. The sequence continues at coordinate 12,670,297 of OW388251.2, forward strand.
TATGGTTGACGTTATCACTCTATATTTTCTTCAATACTCTATGATACAACCAGTATAATAAATATTCTAAGGCCTGATGATCCTGACTCTTCATAAAATATCAAAGAAACTAATATCTAGTAATAATAATGTTACTTAAAATAAAAGAGCTTAACAAAGCTTAACAAAAGCATTATATTTGTCTTTCAGATTCTAAACCGGACCCGTAGCAGTAGTGTGCCCCGCGGCGCAGTGGATGTGCGGCGCACCCACTGCACGCAGCTGCTGGTGCTGGCCGGCGCGCGTGACTGACGGCGTCCACCCGGCCCGCCGCGTGACGTCATGCTCTAGCGCCGCTGCGCGGTGTGCGCACACGCATGCCATCCGCTTATACAAAACGTTTAGAATAAATTATAGTTCAGTCAGAAATTAAAGTATAATTAATATTTAAATGACTAATCAATCTGCTCTTTAAGCATGACTTCGCAAAAAAAGAAATTTGCTATGATTTAGGATATTACGTGTTAAAAACTATGAACTGACCGTAAATATTAAACTTTAAGGATATTGAAGTAAATTAAATTAGTATCGAATTCAATTATTACTTTGCGCTAAATATCTGATTTTTACTCTTACACTTTACTTCTACTCTTAATTTTATAGTAGTAGCTTGACGTGTAATTGTATTAACTAATATAGGTCGCATATTGCTCGAAATTCTACCGTATTTTTTTCTCTTTTTTTCAGATTTTTTTATTTATTTATAACACTTAAGCTCGTCAATGCCTACTAAACAAAAATAAAAGGATTCAGAAACAAATGAGAAAATGGTACTGAACTATTTTAGGTTTGCCTATTTACGTATAAATGAATTTAAAATAAAATATTTTTGAACAGCACGTAATCATAATCTAAAATCTAGTCATAATATACTACTGATTAAATTGATTATTATAATTTATTTATACCTAAAGAAAAAGCATTTATTTTCTTTTTAAAAATTATAATTTTAAGTTATTGTTAACCTAAATTACCAAAAATAATAGGAACTGTCAGAATTTTAAAATATTGTTCGACAATTTTTTTTTATAAAAACTAAATTATACGCCCAAAATTGAATTGAAACCTTAAATACTAATAATGAATAAGTTTCAGAGACTTTACCCTAAAATATATAATTTTTTTTTTTTTTATTTCAAATCTGTCAACAATAATTACAGAAAAGTATTTTTTTTAAAGTAAGTAAAAAATAAATTATTAATCTATGTCTTTTATGGGATAGTGAAAGAGATAGTTTTTAGAATAAAAGCGACATTGCCAAACTTTTATCGGATAGACGATATAATTTGAGAATATTGTATAAATTATTATTATTATTCTGGAACTGAATAAAATAATGTTAATTATAAGTTTTAGGAATATTTAAGTAAGTACTAGTACCCGTTTAAAGTAAGTATTATTCATTTCTATCATCATCATCATTGAAAATTGTATATTATAAGAATAATTTATTATAATAATAATGTAAATTGTACAGAGGCTTTCAAATCGAATATTGTAGTTACAAAATGTACAATTATTATTTTTGTACTGTGAATAAATTATTGTAAAAATATGTTTAAAATTATATTAGAGGAGGTAATAAATGTTGTATCAGTGGTTGTATTTTTTTTTTCACTACTCGTCTTAGCTAATAAAAAATATAATACATTTATACAGTTTTTACAGTTACATACCTATACAGTTTTTACAAATACAGTTTTTTATAGCTAAAATACACAAAAATAATATTTTTGTAGCAGATTTTTAAAACATAGCATTACACAAAAATTTTTGTTTGTATTTTAGCTAGAAACAACACTTTTTTTTAAAGTTTTAAACATGGGTCTTGGTGACATTCAGCTTGGGTCTTTGACATGAAATCTATGTAAGAGACGTAGGTAAAAAAAAGAAAAGAAAAAAAGATGCTGCTCTTCCCAGCACACACAGTAAATATACTTGGCCGAGAGTCGTGACAGCCTAGTGGTATGACCGTTGACTGGCAAGTCAGAGGCTTCAGGTGCGAACCCAAGGCGAGCAACTCTGACTTTCCGTAAGTTTTCACTTGATCCATGCCAACACGTAAATCCATTGGTCCTGATCTTTTTCGATCACGTCGTGCACACATATATTATGCAATATAATATCTCATGCGCATTTGGCAATCTCCGTTGAGATTGGCCGCTATAACCAAAATTCCATTAAGAAAACATTATACTTATATTATTTTGGTATTTTTATATGTTGACAGATCACGCCATCTATTATGTTTCGTTTGAACCACCGCGTCTCACGAAAGCTCTGAAGGTTCCAAACTATTCAGTGATGGCGATTCTGTAGCAAATGAAAAAAAATTCTTGTGTTTACATTGGTGCCACCAATATTAGTACAACTAATATGCGATAAAAAGAAGAATATAATATTTTATGTATGTTTTTTACATGTTTTATGCACATGTTTTGCTTATTAAATGAAATTATTTAAGAAGAATCTCGCAAAAACAACTCTGTCTCGCCCGAGTCAGTTGTTTTTGCGAGTTTCTTATTAAATAATTTTAAGAATATAATATTTTACTAGTGCAGTTCAGGTAGGTTTTTGTGTTATTTCCAGCTTTTGGTTTGCTTTTTTTTGGTTTGAAGTCGGATGAAACTTTTTTTTTCAATAATGGACTGCCTGTTTGGTCTAATGGTAGCAAACGCGACTGCTAAGTACGAGGTCCTGGTTTCGAGGATCCGAGGATCCGAGGTCGGGCAGCGTTCTTGGTTTTTTCCATTAGGAAATTCTCAGTAGGTAGCAGCACAGAGTTTGGAATTGTGCCCGGTTAATGATAATAGGCTTGCCCCCTATAACATGGGACCTAAAGCAAAGACGGCGAAACATGGGTGTACTGCATAAAGCTCTGCCTACCCCCTCTGGGAATACAGGCGTGAGTCTATGTTAGGTATGTTGTTTTTTTTTATTTATTCGAAATAATACACACTTACATTTTATTACAATTAAGCCCCCTCCAACGAAAACGCATGTTTATCTGAGGGGGGTAAACACCCGTTTTACAGTACTACTTAATTTTATTCCTTATTCAATGAGTACTTTTTAGTGTATTTTTACATAATATGGTTGGTTTTGAAGTTACTTTTTATTCACTAACAATTTCCTTGGGTTAAAGCTTTTAATATAGTAGGTAGCAATCTATCACTGGTTTGTGAACCGTATTGATTGTTGTAGTGAGGTATCTTATACATAGGTAGGTAAGAAACTGATCTCAAATTCAAACTAAATCGGCTTTTCAGCTTACAAATAACACTATACGACCTTCTTTAACCAGAATATCAAGTAAATAATCTTTTATTTACTCAACTTAATACACAAGACTCAATTGTGACCGCGTCTAGACTTCAGCACACAATTTAGACTGGATTAGAATCCAAATCTAACACATAAAAATATTTTTATTGTACTTTAATACTCTTTTCGTCACAAGTGGTTTATGATAGTTTGGTCGAAATAAAATCTTATAATATGTACTTACGTACTTTATAGCTAGTTAGATGGTCAAAAACAGTTTATATTATTATATCCATCTTCAATTTCAATAAGTAATTAGGCCCTCAGATTTTTACAAATCTCGTACAAAAATCGATACATAAGATACTTATGCATTTATTTCTTTTATTGCGATCAATTTTAGTAAATCGATAATGTAAATAATATTATAATTTTTTAAATTTTGTTACACCAAAATTTTGTTTCGCGAATACGCTATGCAATCATTAAGTATTTTGACGTGTCACCTTAATTTTTTTTTATAATTTTTTATAGGTCTACCTACAATTACCCCTGTTACAGATTATCTATTTTTCACATTATAATACATACTATATTAGTGACATAAGAGGTTTACCTAAAATACTTTGTGAATTAATGTTAGACCTATAATGACCATAACCAAGAAAACCAAATTAACACTTCAGGTGAGTTAAATCTCCCAAAGCTTAATTGAAAATTCTTCTACTATAGCTGAGTACTTCCAATCCAGAGTAAGTTACCGAGACTCGGCCAAAGTTGGAGAGCACTCCACTCCCGGGAATTTCAATTTAACTATACACATACACTCGATATTGGGAGTGAAAACCACGTTGGATTTTGTCGCGACGATTTCTTCGTGTAGTGGTAAGTGGTTGTATAGATTTTTTTATAAAACAAAATACATTTAAAAGATTATTATAACTAATAAATAATTACGTATGAAACGATTTTTGCATCCTGGCGGCACGTAACAATGGACTTTTTATTGTGTCTTTACGGTTGATGAACATTACCTATTGAATATTCTGGTGTCAGAGTTGAAATCGTCCGTTGGCTTCTGATATGGCTTTTAACACCGTTGAAAAATCTCTCAGGTGTGCTGGTATCCTCACGATGTTTTCCTTAACCATTTTTACAAGTGATAATTTCGCAAAAAGTCAAGAGTGTGCCTGGGTTTCAAACCTACGATCTTTGACTTGGCAGTTTAATAAACATACCACTAGGCTTTCATTGCATTAAAATTATCTTCCTGCTAATTATTTTCATGAACAAAAACATGAATTGGATTGTCGAAAACAAAGTCACTAGTTCATGCATCCTTACCGTCGCGAGTCGCTCGCGGTTACAAGTTTCTAACATTGAATTTACTGCCAAACTTGTATTCATATCTTACATACTTGCATAATAATATGATATTACGTTACACACAACTGCAAGTAAGTATATATTTTAACGACAGACAGTCCTTGGAGGACGATGTAGATAGAGCATGGTAATGTTATACTTATTTGTAGCTGTAGTTCTATTTGTTTAAGAAGTTTCGAAATTTCTATGTATTATATCGTAAATATTTGTTTGATAACAATTGTATTAATAGTTTTATTATTTCAAAGACTAATTTGTTGGTCTTGTGGTAGCAAGCGTTCTAAGTTCGATCGGGTTGGGCCAAAGTGTTATTGGGTTTTTCCATTATGAAATTCTCAGAAGCACGGAGTCTGGAATTCTGCCCGGTTAGTAGCAATAGACTCGCTTCCTATTACATTGGATTTATAACATAGCCTGTGAAATATGATTAATTTATGATGCACATAAATTACGAAAAGTCAGAGCTGGTCTGTGTTCCCGTACTACTAAGATTTCACGGCTGATAACCCCATTCTTGCTCGGCAATTGACACAGAGGTACTACTCGTAGAATGATCTACAACCACGAAACAGTGGTTTATAATTGATGTAATTAGTACCTACGTTTTCGTCGAAATATAGCAATTACAATCTTTTGACAAAGATAGAAAAACAATGCAAACCCGAAAGTAATTAATGGAATTAAATCCTAATTTGGACTTGTCACACAAAAATCACCTTTATTTTAATACAAATAAGGGCCACTAGTTTAGATCAAGTTTCTCTAGTACGTAATACACACGGGCACTAATTGCGTAAACCTTCATTTAAAATAGTTTACCCATATTTTAAGGGTAAGCCCAAGCTGTCATCTGCCGGCAGGCCGATTAAACTTAGTCGCGATTTACGTTTCAAATTTTAAATTAAAGAATAATGAGTGAATAATAAACCAGCCTGTAACTGTCCCACTGCACTCTTCATGGAAAGGCCTCTTTATGGAAAGATCGAGCGTTAATCACCACGCTAGCTCATTGCGTATTGGCGACTTCAGACTATTAAAGTCTAGATTTTCTCACGATATTTACCTTCACCATTGATTAGTCAGTGATGTCTTAGATTAACTAAGAAAGTACATAGACATATCCTTTTTTTCTTTATCGTATGGTTGATGAACAGTGTCAGAGTTTAAACTGCCCATAGGTCTCTAACATGGCTTTACACCCAAAATCTCTAAGGTGTGCTGGTTTCCTTACGATGTTTTCATTCTCCGTTTTAGTAAGTGCTAATTTATTTCTAAAACGCACATAAATCCATAAAGTTAGATTATGCGTGCCTGGGTTTCTTGCCTTACTTATTTGGCAATTTAACGGTCACACTTAAAGACTAAAAGATGCTTGAATTGAATTATATACTTATATCAAATTTAATTTTCTTATCACATTAAAAAGGTCACATTTGTACATGTAAGGTTCGAACCCCCACACCCGCTTGCTTGCAAAGCGGGTCCGAAACCGATGCGCCACGAAATTCAGATTACGATTTTTAAAACCTTTTACGGCCATAAATGGGTAAACAGATAACACAATCGTTTACCATAGATTGTTTACCGGCTAAGGGTTTGACAGTGGATGTACAGTCGGCAAAGGAGTTAAGCAGGGCTGCGAGTTAAGGATGAAGTTTTTTGTAGAAATGTACATGTAATTGTGTAAAATTGTTTAGTTTTCTATAAGTTTCAGTCATACCTTTTCAGAAAATATGGTAAAATAAAATTATGTTGATAACATCTTGAAAAAATTACAACCTTAACTAGCGCCCCTGCCAACCTAACTACTTTGCCGACTGTACATACCTACGTCAATTTCAATCACAAGTCGAGCGTCGAATAAATAAACATACTGAAATAAAAACAAACAGCTTGTTTCTTTTGTTTTTGTTTTACTTATCACTATCACATAAGAAGCACAACAGTAGGTACAAATGCTACTTATTATATCACGCCGATATTCTGCAAGTATGGTAGGGTAACTTGACCTAATGTTGGCCTCCGCCAATTATTATTATTGGCAGCCCTATAAAAACTATGCAATTAACTTTGTTACTTCAAAAGAAGCTGAATCAATGGTTTATTATCTTCATAAGTTGGTATTATTTTATTAATTGAAATAGCTGTAAAATATTAAAATTGTTTTACTTAATTAAAATATGCGTGGCATAATGATTTTGTTAAGGTTAACTGTGGTAACGGTAAGCCATAATTATTGTGTCTGATTTTAGGATTCTGTAAGTTTAAGTTAAGTTCAGTAAGTTTAACTATGTATTTTTTGTGAACACTGGTCATTCCAACAATAATGGTTTCAAAATGTGCCAATAAATGGTCTATGAGTAAGTTTACAAAAAGGAGTGTAACTGCTGTGTTCACAAATATATAGGTAATATGTAATTTCCACAACATATAGTTACACTTACCTGAAAGAACAAAGACGTTTCTAGTCAATAATAAAACTGAGAAGTTTATTTTTATCATAATTTGCTTAAAGTGTCAATAATTGGGTAGTTTACCCTACTACCCCGGTCGAGCCGACCATGTGCAGGTCGTGCTGAGACCAGCATGACTCAACCATATAAATAGTGCTGTGTCACTGATTTTACTATTACACAATAACCACAATGATCGGAGGCCGATTGCATTTTAGCAAACATACGGCGCGTCAACATAGTAATATTTTTCCAGAAATTACACATTCTACGTGTCGTGGTGGCTCAATAGTTATGGACCCGCTTTGCAAACGCGTGGGTGTGGGTTCGAACCTGGTATGTACCAATGTGACTTTTTCAGTGTCATATCACAGTCTAGATACCATAAAAGAGAAGACCTCTTTATACTGTGGTCATATTTAAATGTACTTTCTTCGTTAATCTAAGGCACCACTGACTAACGGTGAAGGAGATCATCGTAAGGATATAATAGTCTGAAATCGCCAACACGCAGTGACCTAGCGTGGTGATTCATGTTCAATCCTCCTCTGTATGAGAAGAGGCCTTTGCCCTTCAGTGGGACAGTTACAGGGTAATTTATTTTATTTATTACACATTCCTAAAAAGCACTTAATTCTATCAAAATATGCACCCTGTGCGACTTGATGCAAGTAAAACATCTTCGTAAAAGATTAAAACATAAATCTTGTACATTTTTAAAGCTTTGAAATATTGGCTTTTAAGCAAAGAGATTTATTTCGTTAAATTTATTGATGACTAGCTGTTCCCCGCGACTTTGTCCGCGTTAAATTAAATTTTCCCGTAAACACACGTTGAGAAGCAGCCAGACTGCCTGGTTTTTCTGACTTGAATCACAGATATTGTTATTTTTTACTGAAAACTCAACTTTAAAAAAATAAAAAATAGCCTATAGCACTCAGGAATAAAGGGCTTGTTCCCAAAGGTCCACGAGCCTATTGTTCTCAAAAAATAAAAGTTCATACTTGACTTCCCAACGGGTCCATAGCTTTTTAAAATATTAAATATTTTTGTTCCCAACAGGTCCATGAGAATGTCTGGTACAGTCGGCAATAAAAGCATGCTACGGAATAAAAGTTTATTATTTTTACAAAATAAAAAAACATACACGTTGAATTGATAACCTCCTCCGTTGTTTTTTTCGTCGGTTAAAAAGACAATGAATATAGGTAAGGACTAGGACTGCCTCGTTGGTCTATTGGTAGCAAGCGCGACTGCTGAGCACGAGGTCCTGGGTTCGATCCCCGGGTCGGGCAAAGTGTTATTTGGTTTTATTCCATTACAAAATTCTCAATAGCAGCACGGAGTCTGGAATTGTGCCCGGGTAATGGCAATAGCCTCGCCCCCTATTACATGGGACTTATAACATAGCCGGCGAAATGTAGGTGTACTGCACACCTCTGCCTACCCCCCTGGGGAATACTGGGGAAAAAATATATAGGTAACTAAGAACTTTTTATTATCTTTTATATGAATCTTACAATAAAATAGACTTAAGCATTATAAAAAATTTCAGCAATCGAATAGTTACAGGATATTATCCATATCTTACACTTAAATAAACAAACATTATAAAAAATCACAGTTTCAGAATAATCACAGTAAATCAGTCTCAATCTCGGACTAAAATAGACTTAAACATTATAAAATATTAGTTTCACAATAATCACAAAAAATTGCACACAAATAGTGCGCACGTCGTCAGGTATTAGTTTCTAATTTGCAAGAAATGCTAATGCAAAAAAAAAATCTTCGTAAACAAACCGCAAAAATTCAATTTAATAATTAATTTAGTTTAAAATCATAATTATTTTTTTTCTTTTTAGTTCCCTTTTTTTGTCGGTTGTTTTCTTTTTGTTAAAAAGTTTTTTTATTATATACTAGCTGCCCCGCGCAACTTCGTACGCACGATTATTCTACTTCAACGCCTATTCTACCCCTACCCTACTCTACCCTACCCCTACTCTACTCTATCCCTAACCTACTCTACCCCTACCCCACTCCACCTTACCCTACCCTACCCTACCCTAATCTACCCCTACCCTACCCTACTCTACCCCTACCCTACCCTACTCTACCCCTACCCTACTGTACCGTTAGCCTACCCTACTGTACCGCTAGCCTACCCTACTCTACCCCTACCCTACCCTACTCTACCCCTACCCTACTCTACCCCTACCCAACTCTACCCCTACCCTACGCTACTCTTACTCTACTCTACCCCTACCCTACCCTACGCTACCTCTACAAAACAAAAACCATAAAAATCGGTCCAGCCGTTCTTAAAAAAAAAAGTATTCTACGTCCGTCTCCTGGTCCTAATCTACCTCCGCACCAATTTTCAACCAAATCAGTTCAGCCGTTCTTGAGTTATAAATAGTGTAACTAACACTTGTTCTTTTATATATAAATAGATATACAGGCTGGAAGTGACATCGTAACGAAAACTTTGGAAAATGTTAACACATCATTAATGTAACTAAAATCCAAAAACCAATAATCTCGATTATTAAGGGTTACAATTTTAGCGATTTTCGAGCGCGCAATGGATCGTAAGACACGCGATCAAAACGCACCGCGCGTCGCGTTCATTCATAGAAGGTGGGTTCTCTCGCAGTACACGGTTGTTGTCACCGAGTATGAAATACGTAAGTATGAACCTAGATGCATTACTTATCAATCGTAATCGCTAATCAGACGCAAAATTGAAGTATTAGAAAAACTGAAAACACTCGAAATATCACGGCATCAAAAACGGACTTATTCTAATTTTTAGACGCTACATTTAGAAACTTAGTAGGTACCTACTTACCTCATTCTCTCTCACTTCTAACGAGATAAGGTTCGAAGTGGCCGCCACCAACACACTCGCAGATTGTAGCACGACGAAGAGTTTCTTCGTGGAGCCGGCGCATTAGCGTGGGGTCTCGTTCACACTCGTCTCTTAACAGTTGGAATGCCGCAGAGATTCGCTCACGCATTTGTTCAGCACTGTGACACTCCGTAGTGAATACCCTGTCCTTCATGTAACCCCACAGAAAAAAATCCAATGGGGTTAAGTCTGGTGATCGAGGTGGCCATGGTTGAGGACCGAACCTACCGATCCACTGATCACCGAAGGTATTATTTAGCCATTCTCGTACTGGGAGTGTCACATGTGGAGGAGCACCGTCGTGCTGGTACCACGTGTTTCGCAACTCCGCTAACGGAATCTCCTCGAGTATTTCCGCCAGAGTAGTCTGCAGGAATTCATGGTACCGTGGGCCATTCAGTCTATCAGGAAGGAATATGGGCCCGAGAATTTGGTTCCTGATGATGCCGGCCCACACATTCACTGACCAACGAGTTTGATGCCCTGTCTCCTGCATCGCAAATGGATTTGTGTGCGCCCAGATGTGGGAATTGCGCCGGTTCCACATGCCGTTTCGAGTGAATGTTGACTCATCTGTCCATATCACATTCGCGGTAAACCTCGGAGTCGTGCGGTTTTGATTAATTAACCAGCGGCAGTATGAAACACGACGAATTCTATCCGTCGGTATAAGCGCTTGCACTTTGTGTATGTGATAAGGTCGCTGGCGATCTCGGTGCAGAACCTTGAGTACACTCCAATGCGATACTCGGGTCCTGTACCGATTACGTATGAGCCGAGCCGCCGTACGGGAACCTAGTCTTGGGTTTCGCCGCACCACGTCTAAAATAGTCTGCGCCAAACGATTTCTCATAGGTGCTCCAGCTCCTTCCCGCTCCGGCACTATGGGCTGATTATCTAGGACGCGTTGGTATGCCCTAGTAATCACGCGACTGTCAGAAGGGTGAGGAGCATTGGGGTATCTCTCGATGTACAGTCGCAGGGCTCGATTAGCATTCCCCTGTGCTTCACCGTAGCACATCAGCATTTGTCCGTATTCACGAGCACTAAAATTGTGCCCGTTTCTACCAGGCATTTTGTAACACTAAATAAAATGTACAACACAAATACACACAGCACTACCTAATAGCACAAAACACTCTCGGTGTTTTAGTCCTAATACACAATAACACTTAAAAAGATTCAAACTAACAACACAAAACATTAAAAACTAACTGAAGTTCACGAAATCACTAATAACAACAACAACAGAAATTAATCAAAACAATAGGATTCGTTATGAATTCGCGTTCGCGAAAGTCGTCGACTAGACTTCCGAAAGGGTAGCAAATGACTAACGAAATTCCACAAAATTTCTAGTATTCAAAATCTAGGGGAGGTAGGGGAAAAATGTAATCTTATTTTTTATCTTAAAATTAAGTGTCGTAAATCATAACTTCTTGAACTCCTCTGATTTTAAGCGCACATTTAAATTGCACTTTTTAAAATTAATTTGATACCCTTTATGGAAAATCCATAAAAAGGATATTATTATTAAGGTTTTCAAATAACCTTGTTTTCAAATGACTATCAATTGCTGCCAAAAGCAAAGTCCACATTTCGATTTTCGGATTGGTAGGATGCAATGCAAAATAGCTAACTTTTAATTAAT